>OY725329.1:35033689-37533689 GCA_963242795.1 Inga leiocalycina
ATTGATGATTTTTTGAACATTTTGTGGTAATTTCAAGGTGGCTTGATTAGGGGATTAATGGTGCATGTGTTTGCATTGGTTTATTGAATATGAATCTATTAATTGTGTTTGGCCTTAGGCTTTAGCATCATTAGTCTTGATTTTTCATAAGAACGGCCATTGTTAAATTAAGATTAATGAAAAAATCAACTGGATTAAAAGGTAAATATAATTTTAAGTTCATTAATTGAAAAATATTTAATCAACTTTATTTAAATGGATTAATATACAAGGTCACTTGGTATCAATAAAATCTAAGTTAGTTTTACTTTAAGGGGTGGCTCCTAGAGTCTTTTAAAACTAGCATGATTAATCTCCTATAATTATTTGAAGTGAGGATTGCTTGTGCCATTATTATAAAAGATTGCTCATTCCATTATTAATCTTCTCATTCCTCTCATTTTATTAATTATATCATCATTCCATTTCGTATTTTAAAGAAAAATTCCAAAAATAATTAGTTTAGAATAATTTAATTTTCAGTTGCAAAAAGTAGTTGTTAGTTAAAAGATCAAATTTTTCTCTTTTTATTATTTAATGTCAATTATTGTACTTATTTCCTAGGTAATTAATAAGAGGCTCCTCAAGAAACGATCCAGGATTACCCTCTATATTGCAATACTTGGTTTAATTTTTGAAGAAATTATTAAGGCATAAGCCGACACGTTCCTTCATTTGCCTCTCTTTATTTGCAGCACTTAGTTCTTGTTAAAAGAAAACAAAGAAATCTGAGTCAATAATGTCAAATAAATTTAAATAAAATGTTCTATACTATAACAAACAAAATTTACCATAAATTCAGGATCTTGCTATGATGCCATAAATATTCTCCAGCCTTTTGGAGCAATATAGGAATACTTTTAACATGGATCCTAATTCCTCTTTACCCTTTGAATGTATTCTTTTGTGAATTTGTGCTTGAAATTTTTTCATTGCTCACAAATTTCCCCCATCTAATGCTTGTACATCTTCTTGGTGTCTGGGATATCATAGGTTAATTGGCTACAAAATACAATGTAAGATAATTACATTTGAACCAATAGGAATAAAGATATAAGTGAAGATATAAAGTTATATACTAATATTTGTTCCCAAATCATGGCCTTCATTTGTGGTGGAACTGACTTCCAATTAGGCCACATAATGCCTACTTGGCTTCGATTCACAAAGCCTATATAGTTAATAAACCCGTCTTGCTCTTGACCAATTGAATGCATATCACCATCAAAGTCCACATGTACCCTCTCCGTTTGTTCCTCATGATGTGTAACCAATTGTCATAGCTTTGTACTGCTTCTTACCCTTTCTTAATGGGTGAACCTCTACCCCTTTATTCCTTATTAGAATCCTTCATCTTCCTCTTAAGAAATCAAGCTATGATAGGTAAGTAAATTGCAATTAAATGGATAAAATAAACTAAATAAAATTTAAAAAATCACAAAGTACTATTCCTTAATGTTTTACTTTATGTGTTTTCCCATATTCATCGATAATGATCATTTCTAGTAGCATATTCATCATCATCTACTAATTCTACTTCACATGGTCTAGATGGATTTATAGTGAAAAGTGGTATGTCATCAAGTTTCAAAGTTAGATCACCATCCTTCTCTTTTTTACTTTAGAGTACAATGTATATTTTTTTATTTTTAGGATTCATGACATAAAAGATTTGTTTCGTCTGGCTTGCTAGAATGAAATGCTCTTATTTATAACCAACTCTATGAAAATCAACTAACATAAATCCAAATGGTTGATCTATTTTAAAAGCATTATTGTTAACCTACTTACATTTGAATATGGGAACTTTTAACTTGATGCAGCTTATCACCCATATGTCTTTGATGACTCTATAATAGGCTATAGATACTAATATAGGATTTTTATCTTTCAAACTACTAAAGTTCATTGCTTCAACCACCACTATCACCCTACTATTTTGTTGTAGTACTTCTACCATCTTGGTTTTTATGTATAAAGCATACTCATTTATATCATAACTACTCCAAGTGATGACCTCAAAACAAGGCCCCCAAGTTAACCATTTTATCATACCAAACATACTGGTGTCATGCAAAACATTTTCCTTGAACTACTCTATGGATGTCTTGTTTTGTTTATTAGCAATCTGCATGCCATTTTTCCCTAGATATATATGTTTCAAACTCTTTCTATATTCATCTAAGTATTGTTGAACTTCTTCCATATTATTCAAGATATAGAAGTGCGCATGAAACACCTCTTCATAATGCATACTCTTTACTTTGAGCCCTTGTGTTCCCTTACTTCTCCCCTCTTCATGCCAAGACTATGCCTTAGGCCCTAATAGACATTGATTGCAAAGTCCATAGCCTATTCAACTACATATCTTTTAATGATTGAGGCTTCAAATCAACAAGGATTTTTAGAATACCCTTTTAAGCTCTTCGTGTACCATTTGAAAGGATACATCCACTTTAGATAAACTAGGCCACAGAAACTTACCTTCCTTACTAAATGAACTAACAAATCCACTATTATATCAAAAAATGCAGGAGCAAAATGTATCTCTAGTTGGAATAGAATAATATAACTCTCATTTTCCAATTCGTCTAACTTTTCAATGTCAATGACTTTGCTATAGGTAGCATTAACATCAAATTATCCATTGAGGTAAGCCTTTACACATTAGATGAATACCTTATGGCACCTTAATGTCATGCAAATACCCACACAAACGTTTTTTCTTATCTTTTGATAGTGTATGCACTGCTAGATTCATATATACCCTCTTACCATCATCTCTTCATTGTGGATGCAACCGTTCTCTTATTCTTATTTCAATTAAGTCTAGTCTCACATTATTTTCATCCTCAATCTTCCCTCGTATGTGCAAAAGTGTACTGACAAGGCCATCACAAACATTTTTCTCTACTTGCATCACATCAATAATGTGTCTTATGTCAAGACTATGCTAATATATATAGAAGATCAAAGAAAATTGACCTATTCTTCACATGTTCTTCTCACCTGTAAGCCTCCATTTCTTACTAAATATGACATTGATTTATGCTACCCGACTATAAATTTCCTCTTGAGTCAACTTACAAAACGGGTAGATTTGTGGAATAACCTCCTATGACCATAGTAAACTGTATTTCATCTAGGCTTAAGTTGATAGAAGTGTTGTCTACTTCACATATTAGACATGCTTTATGCCGCTTCACACTATACCCAAACAAGTTTTTATATGTAGGAAAGTCATTTTTCATGGTGAAAATCATTGACATAGCTTAAAGGACTCATGCTTATATGAATCAGACACATCTACGTCTCCCACAACTCCTTTAAGTCCTCAGTGAAAGGTGCCAAATAGACATTGATATTATTCCCTGACTGTTTTGGTCTTGAAATCATCAAATAAAACATCATACACTTTCATTTCATACACAACCAGGGAGGTAAGTTGTAAATCACCAGGTGTAACCCCCTGCCGTAATTAATATCCGGATTTCGCAATTAAGGTGAAATAGAGACCAATAAGATTAAACATCATTATAAACCCATCAACCCGACGGGGTTTTCACAAATGCATTTCGAAATCATTTTTAACCCGGTCTCACATTCACACTCCGAATATAATTACTATGCGAAGATAAATTACATTTATACAATTATCAGAGTACGCAATATAAATTCCCGACAATTCCGGGACTCATATCTTCGCTCAATAATCATAAGGCATAATAGCCCATACAACTCATTCAATAGGGATTACACAACTTATCCGAATACATTCTCAAATACTGATCCAAACATACACATACATAATCCCAATTATGCATTGATAACCAACTACTAAGCTCTCACCCAGAAACGAGTCCTCTTCGTCCTTGGATGCCTGCTTCATCCTCAATCTTCCTTCCCTGTCTAAAATGTTGATAGGGGAGGGTGAGATTCTGGGGAATCTCAGTAGGAAACAGATACCAATATGCATGCAAGATAAGTATTTAATGCATGACATGCTTGCATCACAATAATTCATGTTCACATAATGATGTATCCGCATGCTCAATGTTCACACAACATACTCATGGCCATAGTATAAATAGAACAGAGCTACAATCATTCTCATATGTCTCACATAATCACGCAAAGCAATAACATGCATCAATACACAAATACAATTATCAATACATGCAGAAGAGGTAAGTTCCCTACACTCTTTCCACGTAAGCTCCAGATCCGGCTGCTCACGCTCAGGAAATCATCAAATCCTATAACCAAGATCAAGGACATAGGATTAATCCCTTTTCCAATTCTTTAACTTTTAGACATTCAAGTTGGTTATCATTATTGCCCTTTAAGTGCCCTCAAACACCTCAATCCATAGCTCTAAAGGGTTGGAAGACTATCCCCAAAGATCCCCTTTTGAACACTCAAACTTGATATTTTTCACTGCCTCACTCGAGCACAGATGCTCTCACTCAAGAACAAGTACGGACATCACTCGAGCACAAATGCTCTCACTTGAGCATTGGTACGGACAACACCCGAGCACAAGAGAAAGTGAGACAGAAAGCACATGCCCGAGAGCACAACCCTCACCTAAGGCACAAGCTCACTTGAGCACAAATCCTCACTCGAGCACAAGGCCAAAAGCCTCACTCTAGCACCCGCGAGAGAAATCCAGGAAGTGAGGACCCGAGAGCCCCCAACGCTCTCCAAGCACTGGATCACTCAAACACACACCTCTCACCCGCGAGCACACACCTCTCACCCGCGAGCACACACGGCTCACTCGAGCAGATGCCCTCCACCCGCGAGTGAGAAGGCACCCTTCTTGCACCTTGCCCGCGAGTGAAGACCAGAAAGCAACCCTTCACTCTGGACTCCCACTATCACTCGAGCAGACCATGCTCACTCGAGCATGTTCTTCGCTCACTCGAGCACAAAGCGATGTGCTCGAGCAGCGTTAATGAAAACCCAGGCGCACTCTCAGCAAAACAAGGGAAAACTCACATATCACTCGAGCAGGATCTTCCTCACTCGAGCAATATTCATCCCTCACTCGAGCACACCCCTGTCTGCTCGAGTGAATCTATCAGATTCTAGGAAAACGCAGCAAACATACCACATTCTCCTAACTCTTGCCCAATTGATCCAAATGGACCCAAAACCTCTACCAAAGCTACTCCCATACAAAATCACTCACTGAATTCAATGGAATCAATAGAATTACCAAAATCCCATTCCATTAACATGCTTTGGTCTAGGGCATGATAATCATCATTTTCCAAAATCACTAACCTTACACCTTTCAATCCCAAATCCATTCTATCTATTCAAAACTCATACCAATATACCATTTCTATAACCATAACATGCCAAACTACCCATTACCCATATTTTCGAAATTAGGGCAATAACTCCAAAAATTCATAACATAATCATTTGGCATGAAACATAGATAGAAAGGTTGGTTTCACATACCTTATCCACTTTCTCAAAGACACTCTTTGATTCTCCAAGCTTCATATTTTCGTGATTCTTCAAACCACCACCAATGGAGAATCTACAACCATCACAATAAAGCTCTCAACTCAAGGATTAACATTAGAGAAGAGAGTTTGAGCTAAAGGGGCCATTTGCTTACCTCAAAAAACCAAATTCTCCTTTCTCTCTCCCAAGCATATTCAGCGAAAATGGAGGAAGGAAGAGAAGAGAGAGAAACCGAGAGAGAGAGAAGAGAGGAGATGGAGATGATGATGATGTGTCTCACTTATGACCCATCCAAGGGTCCACACTTTGCCACTTGTCACCATCTCACTCCAACTCTCATGGGCTCACATGCACACACATACACTTGATTATGCCCCTTGCTCAACTTCACAATCAATCCTAGCCATTGATCTTGAAGCTACCAATGAGTTCCCTCTTCGGCAACCAATCAAATGGTCGGTAACTTTACCGTTTTGCCCCTGATTACGGAAATTCACTTGGAATTACCATCAACTCATTTTCATATTTCTTAATCACAATTTGGACTCTTGCTAAACCAGGGCTTAGCAGTCCACTAATCTCAGGCTTAATCTCAATAATTATCATTAGTCCTTAATCGAAAATCGGGGTGTTACACCAGGAGAACTAACCATGTACTATGTGTAAGAGTTCCATAAGGATTGATTCCATTTGTACAAAGCCTAAGCTAAAGTGTCTTAGCTCGTTTCCAAACCTAAGAAATATTATATCTATTTTCTTTCATTGTGGATAGTCAGCTGGGTGCCGAAGATATTTTCCATCACATATGCTCTCATCAGAATGTTATCTCAACTTCTTTACTTCTTTTGCATTAGCAAACAAATACTTAAACCATGGTATTATTGGAAGATACTACATCACCTTTAAAGTTTTCCTTTTAGTATCCTTCACCATAATCAACATCTTTCTTTGCTTTTTGTGGTGAAGTTTTATATTTTGGACACTCACTTAGTTCTTTATACTCCTTTGTGTACATTGCACATTCATTACGGCATAAGTGTATCTTTTTATAATCCACACCTATTGTAGACAAGATTTTCTTGGCCTCATAAATATGATTTAGAAGCACATTATTGTCTAAAAATTTACCACACAACAATTCAAGCAATAATATGAAACTACTATTGGTCCACCCATAAGTTGCCTTTAAGTTGACCAAATGCAAAATACCTCTCAAGCGTGTATACTTACACCTAAGGTACAAAGGTGTCACTGCATCACTCTGCAGGCTGTCAAATTCACATGATCACACAAACATTTCCACCTCAATATCATGAACCATATCCTCCATTTGATTATTATCTACGCCATCCATAATTTCCTTCTTTTGGGGCGCAGAAGTGGTTACTTCAACAACATGCCATATCCACTTTGTTTACCAAAGATTTATTCCGTCACAAAGTAAGTGATCCCTTATATCATTAATATCCCTTTGTCTCTCATTTAAACACTTCAAACAAGGACAAAAATACATCTCATTTTACTAGGGGCATTCCTTTTAGCAAATTCAATAAACTATTCCACCCATTATCATATTTTTTACTAGTTCTCCATGAATTTATCTGACAATGATTCATTTTATTTCCATCTAAGACATTTTCAACAACACTCAAGTTTATAACATTTTTCGTAAGGGATTGCCTTACTCTTTTTTTTAAAAAAAATTCAGTATTTTCCTTTAAAAGTAAGGCATCCAAAAGTTTCAACTGCAATTCAATCAAACTCAATTCCAATAAAATCAACTTAAGTAATTAAATACTAATTTCTGACATTAAATCCAGCATAATTTTTTTCAACAAGGGATTCCAAGCAATAATTAAAGCAACTAATGATTAGATATAAGGACATGAGGTCCATAAATGGTCATTATACCTAAACAAAATTGAGGAAGACACTATCTTAATTTTAGTAATTAAATAGCATACCTAATTTTTGGCAAACGAGTGTAATATTGTTGTGAGGAAATAGAGCAAGGAAGAAAAACTAAGTAGGAGGAAGAGGAAGAGGTGTTGAGAGCTACAAAATATGATACCTTAGGACCTAAAGTTAGGAGCAACAAAAGTGAGTTAAATCTCATTCCACGTGAACCCGAATTTGTGAAGAAGAATGAGAGAAGTCAGATATTACTTTTGAAGGGAAGGAATATAAATGAACAAGATGAGGAAGAAAACCTAACTTGATTGTGCAAAACGACGACAGATGGTGACGGTGAAGGCAGAGGAGTGATGTTGGCATGTTAGTGGAGGACGAAGACATTGGGGAAGGCAAGTTGTTACTAAGATGGACAAAGAAAAGCAAAGTTAGGGTAAAGAAATAGAGGCAGAGTGATATCATCAAAGGTGATCGATTTGAAAATTTTTCAAAACCACAACCATATAAATCGCTATATATAAGGGTTATTAACTACCATATATCATGGTTTTAAATTGTCATATACGCAGGCACTATAAAAGCTTAACACAGATATATTATAGTTCTAAACTATTATTTATCCCAGACTAATTATAACAGTTATAATATAACTCTCATTATGTATTGAGGTTTGGTAAGGTCTCTCCATTACTATGATAATAATTAATGGGCACATTACAAGTTTTTCCCTCAGGGTTTGATAATATAAATAAAATTTTGTCCAACAATATCAAAATAAACTAAAAATAACCAACAACTCCGTTCTCTTGACCTATACACCTCAGCTGCCAATATTTACCAATTTGCTCTTAAAGCCGCTAGCTTCTGCTGGAATATTTATTTATTTGAAAAAGGGTGAGATTCAAAGAATCTCAGTAGTAACATACATCTAATCATATTAAATACAAAAATTAAATATGCAATACACCATATAATGTAAAATGAAAAATCCATACTATATCGTGTGTGTGCACAATGCTCAGGGCCAAATGCCTGTTTGGATCCCCTACTTGTTTGTGTACCTCGCTGAGTCCTAGACCACAGCTAGGTAATATGACCCAGGCATGTGTTCATATCACATAATATAGCAACATACAACATATCAACATTCATATAGTGTATGAGAGATAGAGTTACTACCTTAAACCCCTTTTGTTCGAAAACTGTTCCTTGAATTTCGTTCTGATGGCTTGGGCTATCAATCCGGTCCTAAAATTCCAAATGTACAAGAATTAGGTTAATGCCCATTCATGTACCACTCTAGACTCTTCCAAAGTCTTTTTTTCTAGTTATATTAATCTAATTCTATAAACTTACCAAAATGCCCCTAGGGACCCGGTCTGAACCCCTTTGTCCCTAGTCCAATCGTACTTTTCCAAAAATTTTGAACTAGGGCTATTCCTACACAATTTGAGTCTAGAATCCATTTCTGACCTTAGTTTTCACAAAATCACTGCCAAATGATAGTTTTACCCTTGACATCTCCGATTTAGGGTTTTAGGGATATTTTCATAATTTCACTTTCTAGGGCTTTTCTCACAAAGTGGTCAACATCAACCGTACATAATTTTCCCTCCTTAACACAATAGAACTATCAGATTAATGAAATTATAGCCCTCATACCTTTAACTCTAGCTGGCCAAAACTTGTGCTCAAGAAAGGGAAAATGTGATTTTTAAATTTCAACCCTTAAAGCTTACTCCTTTTTACTCCTAATCACTTGTTTAACCATTTAAATATCACTTGAACATGATTTGTAGAAATTTTGGCAGCATAACCCCTGAGGGTTTCATCATCCCAAATTTACAAATCAAGCCAACAACCAACCACAACAATAACAACAAGATAATACATGTTTCCAAGCTTAACTTGATGTCTTCTTCTTTCTTTCTTTAAAAGCTCGAAATTGTGGCCGCCCTCTACCTTTTCCTCTCGATTTAGCTTACTGCTCATGGTATTTATGAAGGAATAGAGCATAAGAGAGATTTTTCATGGATTATAAGGCTTAAACAAGTCTTAATCACCATTAACTCACCTTGTTTTGCCTTGAACCTGTTCTTGCCTGCTTGTTCTCGATGCTTTTCGTCAAGCTCTCTCTCTCTCTCTCTCTCTATTTTCTTGAAGTTGGCCGACTTATGGCCCCAGGAAAGAGGTGATATGCCTTCAAAAATATCCTTCATGACCCCTTAGTATATGTTATTTTATTGCAATTAAACACATGCCAATTTAATTAATATCATCAACTTTGCTCTTTCTCCAATTGCTTGGCCGAAAATTCTTCCTAAAATAGCCAATTCTTCAATTATGTTATTTTTCCTCCTCACATGTTACTTTTTTGCTTACATTCTTTGACTATTTGATCCCATCTTTTACTTGGTTAAAAATGCATCAACTTTTAGCATAAATGTTTCTCTTTCCTCTTGCCCAAAAGTGACGAGAGTAGAGCCTTAAAGACACCAAATGTGCTTCTTCAATTACCTCTTCCACAATTTAATATGAGTTGCAACTTTTGACTATATGACTTTTCTATCATCATCATTCTTGTTACTTAACCAAAACAAAATCCCTCCAACAAGATATTTAACATCTAATATTTATTTTTCCATCTTCATAACCTTTTTTGGACGAAAATGGCCTAATAAACTTGGAAAAATAATTGCCTCTTGCTTTATATGGCAAATTACCATTTTGCCCATACATTTTGTGATTTTTTCCTAAAATCAGTAGAATTTTCGTTAAAGTTTTAAAATTCATATATTTATTTGTAGACCTTTAATTGAGATGCTTCCAAAGGCTACTTAACCCTTATCGAATTGAATTTTAAGGAAAAATATGTCATTTAGCCAAATAAAAGCTGGAAATTCTCATAATTTAAATATTTGGACGCTGTCACAAAAATTTTCCAGTTTCACTGGGTAAATTCAAAAATACATAACTCTTTGTGTACAGATCCAAATACTTCATACGAATTATCAAATTAAAGCTTAGGATGTCTACTTTCATCTTGAAAAATGTCACAATTTTTGGACATCATTTCCCTATTTATAAATGTCACACAACAAGACTGCTACATAGGGAAAACTCACTGACAGTAAATACGATTGTTTACACTTTGTGTTTTAAACTTGCTCATGTTGTATGTGACCACCAATTGGAATATTTATCATTTTATGTATATCACCATTCACCACTTTATCCCATTCAATATTTCATTACATAAAGGGAATATTGGTGATAAAAATTGGGGTGCTAAACATGTAAACAACCATCATAATATATGGTAATGCTTGCATGATACACAACGATTTTATTTTACAACCGTTATTTATTCAGTAGCATGCATAATGGTTTGTATATAAAAACAATGACTTTTAATAACCTTTAACAATGGTCTCACGTAAACAACCGTTATGAAATAAGTACATAAATAACAGTTTTTATATAATAATCATGATGTATGGATACAAGACTCTTCAAGTGAGAGTTTCTAAGCTATTTGACCTCCTCTATACATATATAATAGAACAATTTGACATGGATCAAGATATTCCAAGCTCTATGGGAAGAATCAATTGCAACTGTTGACATATATAAGTAATAATGTAACTAGTGACCTATATATAATTGTGTCTCTTCATAGGAATTAACCAATGAAAAGTAAAGGACTTTGGGGAAAAACATATACCCCTATCAAAATAGGCAGAGGGGTATACAAACCCTTGAACTCAAGGGTTTGCATAACCCTTATGCCCTTTATGATGGGTAAGTTGTTTTTTCACCATCTTCCTTTTCTTTTCAAGCTTAATTGTTGATGAGACACAAGGTATAGGTAAACGCTTACATTATTATATATACATCAGGAGTGTGATTGATTCTAGCCACATAGTCTAGAAAATCTTGACCTATCCAAATTGTATGGCTACCCGATGCTGGAACTACTACTCTATTATATATATAGAGACAAGATGAGACCAAGTAGCTCATCAACTCTCGTGTTGAATAGTTTATAACCGATCACAATGTTGACTTTCATAGCTTTTAACTTGGTGTCACTTATTCAATAGAAAAATTAGAGAGGAACCTTCAATCAGATCTATATGGGATTTCCCAAAAAAAAATATAACTTCACAAAAATAAATTCATTATGTCACCTGAACTAGCTTATTCATAGATCTTGTTCGTGCATGACTCTCGGTACATGTAACCTAGTTTATTCATAGAGCTTGTTCATGTATGATTCCCATTGGTACACATGAACTAGTTTATTCATCATACCTATTGAACTTTTTGAAGTAACTTCTGGAGATATAGATACTTCCAAAACAGGAGATATATTTTCCTTAGCGATCATATGTCAAGAAGTTACTTCATAAAAAAAACAATAAAGCAGGAACCTTTAGTCAAAGCAATGAGTTAACATCTTCTTGTAACAGAAAATGAACCTTCGATTGGAGCAATAATAAGGTTTCCAAAAAAACATAACTTCATAAAAGTAAGTTAATGTCACCTTGAATGCTTTATCTTGTTGGGACTTTACAAAGGTACCTCAATCGAATAAGGAGAACAGAGCACCAAAGAAATGCAACCTAGTTAGGTCTCATGAACGACGAAAATGTGAGTTAGGGCAAGCAAAAGCAACTCACTTAGCATTCGTTAAGACAATTGTGAAGTTATTGACTAATATGGTTATCGCTGAGAAGTAAGATGAAGGTTTTTTTATGGTGGGTATAGATTAGTAATGACTTTTGATGGCCTAAAAAGATAATAGGAGCACTAGAGTTACTGTTAGTGCAAGCGTTTTATCCAAGAGGAGGTGAATTAGGTGATAATAAAAATGTAATCAAAATTAACAATTAAACCAGAGTTTAAGAGTTAGATAAATATCACTAAAGTATACACTAGGGATGATACTGGTTCAGTCACAGCTTATCTAACCTACGTCCAGTCCTCGTAGCGCCTCTAAGATTTTACTATAACTTCCAAGATTCAGTGGGTTCTTGGCACCTCAATATATAGCAAGTTCCTTCCCCATATACTCATTCCCCCTTACACAATGTAAATCAAAGCCCTACTTAAGGTTCCACAACCTTAAGTTATCTGAATAAGGAATATTGAGTGTCTAATGTAACTCTCTCTAAGAGTAAATAAATAATCACTAAAGTAAAAGATACAAAGTAAATAAGAATGATGAACGTATGCGAATAAACGTTGAGAAAGTGTGTGTACCTATATTTAGATAGGCTTTAGTTTATTTGAATAGTGTATACCTTGCTTCTTCATGTATTCGAATAGCTGATAGTGTATTCGAATAACCTTCTTTGATTGGAAGACTTCATATTCGAAGAGTTTCTTTAGCTTTTTTGTAACTTTGCTTATCTTATTGGAATAAAGGTAGTACTATTCAAATAGCTTTCTATCTTTGGTTCTTCTTTCTAATCAAATAAACAATCCTGTATTCGAATAGAATCTTCTTTCTATCATATACACTGTAATTCGTGTATAAAATAGTTTAGTTTATTCAAATATGGAATCCTATATTCGAATACAGTCTTTGTAATTTTCTTTTAGACAAATAGTTATTCAAATATGTTACTGCTTATTCAAATAGACTTCCTAAATCTTCAATCAAGTTTATTCGAATATAGGTTTCTTCATTAGAATACAGTTTTTGAAACTTTATTTTGGACATCTCATGGTTATTCGAATCGCTCATTGTTATTTGAACAGACTTTCTAAAAATTTCTTGTATTAGAATAAGTTGTCTTTATTCGAATATTTTTTTTGTGAAAAACTTGTTTCTGTATTCGAATAAGAGCTCTGTTATTTGAATAGGCGTTTCTATACTTTTGTGAAAAATTACTCTTATTCAAATAAATTTACTTTATTTGGATAACGCTTTTGTGAAATCTTGCTTTTGTATTTGAATAGGTTTTCTGAAAAACTTCCTTTATTCGAATAAATTACCTTTAATTAAATAAAATTTCAATAAAATATTTCTTCTGTATTTGAATAGGTACTCTTTTATTCGAATAGTCTTTTGGAAATAGGTTTTAGCAGTAATACACATATTCGATTATATAACTTGTATTCGAATAAGGTCCTTTGAAAATCTTATCTTAGTATTCAAATATATAGGTTAGTAATTGAATAAACCTTCTCTAATCAGAGTATCCTTTTCATGAACAATCCTGCAAAACATATATCTAGAGACTCCGATGCTTAAGCCAATAAACTTTTATCATCAAAACATTATTAAATGAATTAAGAGTATGTAAATTTACTTACAATTCCTTGGAATTTACCACAATTCCCTTCTTGTATACAAAAATTGATCCTTTGTTAATGGTTTGGCGAATATATCAGCCAATTGCATATGTGTTGGGATGAAGACAACTTTGACATCTTTCTTTCGAACATGATCTTAGATGAAGTGATGTCTCACATTAATGTTCTTTAATTTGTCCTTGAATATTGTACTAGATTTTTTGCCAAACTAATGGTGTTGATGTTGTCATAACAGATAGGAATTTCCTTGAGATGAATGCCAAGATCTTGTAATTGTTGCTTCAACCATAGAACTTGATGCTGCCACATATTCAGCTTTTGTTGAAGATAGTGATACTTTATTTTGTTTCTTGTGAACCATGAAATAATTACTCCTATAAGAAATTGACATTGTCCACTCATGCTTTTTCTATTAGTCTTGTAAACCCCATGAACAAAGTTTGAGTATGCAACCAAATATTCATTTCCTTCCTTTGGATACCATATCCCCAACTCCACTGTGTCAGTAAGATATCTTAAGATTCTTTTCATAGTTTCAGCATGAGATTCCTTGGGATATGATTGGTATCACTACAAAAAAATTGACTTTCAGTGACCACTTTCAGTAGCGACTCTAAAAGTCAACGCTGAAAGTATGGCTTCGACGGTGACTTTTGATAGTCACCGCTAAAAATGGAACTTGTAGCGGCAACTAAATTATCGTCATGGAAAGTATGTTTTCAGCGGCAACATTTTATAGTCGCCCCTGAAACCATACTTTCAACAGTGACTGTATTGTTGCTACTGAAAGTGCCACTTTCAACGGCGACTATCAAATGTCGCCGCCAAAACCATACTTTCAGCGGCGACTCTAATTGTACCATTGAAATTCAATTTCAACTTATTTTTTTATGAATTTTTTATCACCAATAAATGTTATTTTTTATATTTTTTGTTTAAATTGATATTTAACATTTGAGGACACTACATATGTTATTTATTATAAAAAAAATAAGATAATTATACATTGGCATGTGTGTGGGATCTCTCTATACAAGTTTCCTTCTCATACACGTATTTTAAGATGAATGGATGAAAAGCAATTTGATTCAAACTTTTTTGCTGCGACCTAAGTTTTCCATTAGAAATTCCGTGGCAAAAATTAAAATTTATTAATTTTATTTTTAAAATAATATTTATAATATTAAAATATTAATTACTAAATAATTATATATAAAATTTTCTACTAAAATAATATTTATGATATTATGATATTATTTTATTTTTTAAAAAATAAATTATATGTTAGTAATATTATATGTATCGTTTTATATTAAAAATAATATTTATAATATTAAATTATTATTTATTAAGCAGTTTTAATTAAAAAATTGGTTAATTACATATATAAATACTTTTTTACATTTTGATTTAATTTATCATTATTTTTAATAATATTATATATAATTAATTATCATATATATATAACTGATTAATAAATTAATTAATTATGTGTGTGTGTGTGTGTATGATAATATTATATATATAACAAAATGTAATAATTTAACACAAGCTCATTTCGGCGTAATTGGCAAACGCACGCGCGTGAAGGCATCGACAACATGAGCTCATGGGTTCGAATTGGCAGAGAAGCACTTTCAAGAATTATGTGAAGCTGACACGTGGTAGCACAAGGAGCCGACACGTGGCAACATGTGGAGATGACATGTGGCAGCAAGTGGAGGAGAGAGACACATGGAATTTGTAATTTTTTTTGAAAAAAAAATTGCAATGGAATTTGTAAGTTTTTTTGAAAAAAAATTGACACTTTAGCGGTGACAAAAGTCGCCACTGAAAGTATACTTTCTTTTTTATCGCCGCCAAAACTTTCAGCCACAGTCGCAACAGCAGTGACTTTTTAGTCACTGTTGAAAACCTTCAGTGGCGACTTTTAGCCTTTCGGCATGAAAGTTTTTTTTTTGTAGTATATCTAGCACACATTCAGACACTGAATTATATGTCTTGTCTGCTAGTGATAAGATAGAGTAGTAAGCCAATCATTCCTCTATACTTTGTTATGTTGAATTCAACTCCTTTCACATCTACTTCCAATAGAGTTGTTGAAATCATGGGAATATCTGCTCCATTGACTTGATCTATTCCATATTTGTTCAGGAGCCCTTTGAGATACTCAGTCTGATATATAAATATCTCATTATTTCTTTGATTGATTTGCAAGCCTACAAAGAATGTCAATTCTCCTATCATAGATATCTCAAATATTCCTTTCATTATATTAGAAAATTCCTTGCATAAAAAATCATTAATGGCTCCAAAAATAATATCATCAATGTATATTTGCATATTAACATCACATTTTTCTTGTGTTTAATAAATAATGTTGTGTCTACTCTTCCTCTGTCAAACCTTGATTAATGAGAAAATTGCTTAGTCTTTCATACAAAGCTCTTGGAGCTTGTTTAAGACCATAAAGGGCTTTCTTTAATCTATAGACATGGTTTGGATTAGAAAAATCAACAAAACCTAGGGATTGTTCAATATAAACTTCCTCCACTATGTAACCCTTAAGGAAAACACTTTTTACATCTATTTGATAGAGTTTGAATTATTAGATGTAAGTAAAAGGTAAAGAGTACACGTATAGCTCCCAATATAGCTACTAGGACATATGTTTCTCATAATCAATTCCTTCTTCTTAATTCTAGCCTTTGGCCACCAATCTTGCTTAGTTTCTAACAAGGATTGTGGATTCATCAAGTTTGTTCTTAATAACCCATTCTAATGACCGGATGATCCTTAGGCTAGGGTACGAAGTCCTAAACTTGATTTCTCTCAAACTGATTAAGTTCTTCTGGCATTGTAATAACCCAATAATTGTTTGATAAGACTTCATCAATGTTAGAAGGTTTTAATTCTGAAATGAAAGCTGAAAAACTGACTTCATTAAAAATCTTATTTCTAGCCTTTACTCTTTCTTTAGCAATACCTATAAGTTAATCTATGGGATAATTTCTATTAAACTTCCAAGCTTTTGGTCATTTAGAAGAAGAGGGAAATTGATTCTAATTTTCTTCTAGTTCATTGAACACAGAAGGGGTTTTTGAAATAGTTTGCCTTTCCTTAGGACTAATTAATTCTGGTTCATTATATAAGGGTTTGATAGGAGGATCGACTTTAGCAAACAGAACATGAATAGATTCTTCAACAACACAAGTTTGTTTATTAAAAACTCTATAAGCTTTACTTGTATTTGAGTATCCTAAAAGTATACCTTCATTAGCTTTGGGATCAAATTTCCCTATATTATCCTCACTATTGTTATGGATAAAGCACTTACATCTAAATATGTGTAGATGACTTTGGTTTGGCTTTCTTCCTTTGTAAAGATCATACTAAGCTTTTTAAAGCTTTGATCTAATATAAGCTCTGTTGGAGATATACGTAGCAATACTCATTGCATCAGCGTAAAACACCTGTGAGACTTCTGGCTCATTAAGCATTGCTTTAGCCATTTTAGTGAGGACTCTGTTCTTCCTTTATACAACACCATTTTGTTAAGGTGTCCATATTGCCAAGAAGTTGTGTACGATGCCATTCGTATGACAGTAATCTCCAAAAGCTTGATTTTCAAACTCTCCTCCATGTTCTATTCTAATTGTTGTAATGGACATACCTTTCTCGTTTTGCACTTTCTTGGCAAAAATAATAAATTCACTAAAAGTTTCATCTTTTGATGATAAAAAGATAGTCCATGTAAACCTTGAGAAATCGTCAACAATGATCAAAGTATATAGATTTCCATAAAGGCTTTTAACTCTTGCTGGTCTAACTAAATCCATGTGTAGCAATTGTAATAGTCTTTTGTTGATATTTTCTTCTTGGTTTTAAAAGAGGATTTAGTTTATTTTTCCTTTTGATAGGATTCATATACCAAATCATTTTTAAAGTGCAATTTAAGTAAGCCTATCACCAAATCCTTTTTGATAAGCTTATCTAATTGATGCAATTTACATGTGCTAATCTTTTATGCTAAAGCCAAGTCTTATCAGTATTACTAAGAAAGCAGTTTTTAGAAATATGATTATTAATATTAAGAGTATAATAATTACCTTCCCTTATTGCTTTGACTTTTACCTTAAGTTCATCTTTCTTGACAGGCAAGTCCTTCTTACTGACTATAAGACATTCCTCAGAGTCAAAGATGACTCAGTTCTCTTTGTTAGCTAGTACTTTGACTTACACTCAGTAGGTTATGACATAATCCTTCTATATAATAGACATCTTTGATTTGAAAACCATTTTCAATGCCAGCTTCTCATATCCCAGCTATCTTTCAATATTAGTTTCCTCCAAACTTAAATTTGCCTCCTTCTTTTGGAATTATGGAGGTAAATTTTTCTTTGTCACCAATCATGTGTCTTGAGCATCCATTGTCTACGTACAATTTGATGGTTTTAGATGCTTTGAGACATACATGCAATCAAACATATTTAAGTTTTAGGTACCCATATCTTTGTAGGTCCTTTTGGGTTAGTATAAATCACTTTTTGAACAAAGGATCCTTTAGGTACCCATTTGTAGGTTCATAATCTACCTTCTTTTTTATGAAAACATGAGGAAGTATAGTAGCCCTTTCTATTGCAAAACTGCAATGTGCAAAATGATTTGAAACATGTACATAATATTAAAAATAATTTAAATATGTTTTGCTTCCTGTTTTCTTCCTTCATTTCTTTTTGTCTGATTTAGTGTCATATCCAATACTAAACCAAACATTTACGAAATGTTGGACTTTTAAAATGCCATTTAGCATCTCACTTCCTTTAGTGAATTTTTCCAGAGCCTCAGTGATATCGATATTTTTCCTTTGCAAAATAGTACAATTTTCACAATTCTTTTCAGAAGGTTTCTCAAGTTTTTCTTAAAAAATTATATTCTTCTTTTTCTAGGCAACCAATTATTTAACTACTTTGATAAATTCATAATGTAAAGCATTATATTCAGAATGTAATGCATTGTAAGTAAGGTCAGAATTAATTGCCTCTTCCTCTCTAACTCTTCTTAAGCAACCAAACAGATATTGGGTACTTCTTGTTCATGACTATCTTCATCAGAGGAGCTATCTCCCCATATTGCATATACAAATGCTTTCTTTTTGCTGAAGAGTTTGTTTTTTCTCTTTTGTTTGTTCTTCTTAAGCTATGGGCATTCTAACTTGATGTGATCTGGCTTTCCACACTTATAGTAGATGATATCTTCCTTAGTCTCCTTTCTGTTGGTAGTTCCCCCTTTCTGAAAGTTTTTGAATCCTTGGCCTTTCTAGTAGAACTTCTTGAACCTTTTTAGTATTAATCTCATTTCATCATCATCGAGATCTTCCACATCTTCTTGATTCTTTGCTTCCTTTATCACATTCAAGGCTCTTCTTTTTCTTGTCATCAACCTCTTATAGTTCCCATTTGAACTTTAATTTGCTTTCGTATTCAAAAAGGTTCTCAAATAATGAAGCTGTTAGAGCAAGCGTTTCACCCAAGAGGGGGGGTGAATTGGGTGATACTAAATATTCGTCGGAAATAAAAAAAACTTTGACAGTGAATTTAAAACAGTAAAGAGTAGGAGAAATATCACCGAAGTGTACACCGGGAGTTATACTGGTTCGGTCACAACCACTTTTACCTACATCCAGTCCTCAGAGCTCTTCTGAGAGTTTCACTATAACTTCCAAGATTTAGTGGATTCTTGGCACCACAGTACAAGCAAGTTCCTTCACCTGGACACTCGCTCCCCCTTACAAGTTGTAATCCAATCCCAACTCAAGGTTCTACAACCTTAAGTTATCTCAATAACAAATATTGAGTTTGAATGAAATATCTCTCTTACAGAGTGAATAAGAATTACTGAGCATAGAAATATAATTACAACGTGAAAACAGAGCAATGAACTTGATGATTCATTTGTGTGTGTTCTTGTTGTTATTTCTCTGTTTGGATGTTCCCATATATATAGATATGTTGGTGAAGACCGTTGGAATATTTTCCTTTCGTCCGTTGGAGAGTGCGCAGCCACTATTGACTTTTCAGTTTTTGAAAAATATCCATTGGCGGTAGGTGGTTTTGAACTTCTTTTTTGACTTTCCTTGTTTGATATGATTTCTTCATTGTTCATCTGTAAATAGGCTAAGAATACTAATACAATGAAAGATTAATCATATAGTAAGTAGAATAATGAACGTTGGAAGAATTTCTGGATTTATGGGTTTGTTTACTCGAGTAGCTGCTCGAGTATTACTTGAAGTTTACTCGAGTACTTACTCGAGTATCATCGAGAAAAATTTAATCAACTTCAATTCAACAAACAAATATAAGATTACTCGGGTAGTGCATGGAATAAACTAAATTTCAAACCATTGTAAATAGTTGTTTACTCGGGTACCTACTCGAGTAATGTACTCTTTTCTTCATAGGTTACTCGGGTACCAACTCGAGTAAACCTTCAAATAATCTTTTGGTTACTCGATGCTTTACTCCAGTAATGTTGGCAGGATTTCAAGGCCGAGAGCACATCAAGCTTGATTACCTTGTTACTCGAGTACTTACTCGAGTAAACTTACTTTTTGTGCATAATTTACTCAGGTAATGACTTGAAGTTTTCTTTCAAAATAACTCTGCATACTCGAGTACATACTCGAGTAATCCACTTAAAATGAAACATTAAATACATTCATACTAGAGTAATAACTCGAGGAAAATGAAATAAAATTAAATCAAGTTATTCGGGTACTATCTTCAAGTTTTTGCTTACCATACTGAGTTACTCGAGTAACATTAGCAGTGGTACAAAATGCCGAGAGCACCACATTTTGTGAAACAGAGTAACTCGAGTACCTACTCGAGTAACATTGGCAGGCCAAGAGCAACTTCAAAACTTTCACATGGTTACTCGAGTACCTACTCGAGTAACGTTGGCAGGCCGAAAGCAACTCCAAGTTTTTACCTGGTTACTCGAGTAACTACTCGAGTAACGTTGGCAGGCCGAGAGCAACTTGAAAACATTTATACTATTACTCGAGTACTTACTCGAGTAACACTGTCTGGTTACTGGAAGGTGCCTCTTGTTACTTCAAGTTTTGTCCCATTACTCGAGTACGTACTCGAGTAATGCCTTACCAGAATTGCTTCTGATCAAGTTTCTCAGCATTTTCTCTTGGTTTTTCCTCATTACTCCAATGCTTGCTTCAAGTGATGCTTATCCCTGTTATTACTGTGCTCAAACTTATTTATTAATCAATTCTTTTTCATACCATACTTTTGTTATCATCAAAACATGAGATCTAACATAAGCTACTAACCGCATCGGTTGTCCTTTAGCTTCTTCATTGTTGTAAATTTTGCTTCCCATTCTTTTGAATGAATGTTCAGTATCTTTCTTACATGAGATCTTTGATTGAAAAACTTAATGAGGGCACCTAGTTGATTATCAAGATGGGTATACCTGAGCACAAACTTAGTGATTATTGTAAAAGCATTTAGATGAGTTTAAATAGATAATGATTTCAAACTAGAGACTAGTAATCATTTGTAATCCCAACTCCAACACAGGGTTCGAACCTGCAGTTGAATGTGTTTTTTAAAAACTTTTTAAAATCTTTTTCATCTGGTCCTAAGTTGATGGTGGTAATGAGGGTTGAGTATCAGACTTCTGACTATTGATTATGACATCCATAGTGGTTGAGGTGATGGGATCAATATAAGTAAACAATATTGTGGTCGATGCAGGAGCAGTAGATAGAGATGCAGAAGTAGTTGGTTGAGGGTCTGATGTAGGATGAATAGGGAGGTGTGTATGCATATAGGTCTCCAATTCATTTAATCTACTAGGATAAGTTTCCTTAGTCTTAATCATCAACTAAAAATTCTAATTGGTCTGTTCCACTGATTTGACGACCTGAGACTCCATTTTTTCAACTAATTTCTCATACTCAGTAAATAATTCCTTTTTCAGGCTGGTCATTACTTTATTAATCACTTCGGGTATGTATCCTTGAATGGATGCACCGAAGAATAAAGGAGAAGGAGAAAGAAATCTTTGTTGTGCAGATGATTGAGCTGTATCAACCCTTGAAGGTGTGGATTCTTGCTAAGTTACAAGCTCTTTAATAGATGGGAAAGACACTCCCATATGACCTAACTATGTCAATCCAAACCTAGGAATTTCCACCTTCTCACTGCTTTCCAAGTACCAGATTTTGTTGTACCTGAGGATAAGGGATACAAGCTGTGGATATGGAATGGTGGTGGTTCTAGTAGTAGAGAATTGAAATCTCCTCATTTCACTGAAGAAAAGTTCACCTACATTCCTCTGGTGTCTGGCTAGAAATGAAGTGATCAAATAGTAATCTCGTTGGGTAAAATGAGCGAAGTTCTTTAATTTGTTAAGGAAGCTTTAGGTGTAAATATAGAAAAGGGCTCGGTTAATGTCTGGTATAGTTATAGGCTTAAAATTCAAGTGTCCCACAATTTCATAAGGCCTTAACAACTAAAAAACTTGGTCAGCAGAGAAGTCTATGTCTGGGTTCGATGGTAGTATGATGTACCCAAGTATGGTATTGATAATAGAAGGGGTAATCATCACAGGTTGGTCTCAGACAGTGGTGACAATTCCTTCTCCAATTAATTCACCATTTTCAGATAGAACATCTATCACTTTCATATATAGTAGAAATTTCTAACAACGGAAGGTGAATATAGAAGATGTTTAACAAGCCATAGTTGATAATAATTCAGGTAAGGTCTAAGGTTTAGGCTACAGTGATCATTTAGATATCCCAGATCAATATACACCACAGGGTAGAAACTACGATGAGCAAATTCAGTATCGTATACCTTTTTAATAAAGAGTTTTAATGCCCTAGTATTAAATACTTCTAGAAGGGTATCATGACTAGCAATCCAGGAACATGGTAAGATGTAGAGGAATGAGCTTGGGAGGCAATCTTACCAACCAAGTTATCCAACTTGCACTGTTCTATTTCCTACCGGAGTTGCTTGTTGAATGAACTATCTAAAGAACACGCTCTTAGTTCTTTTATCGTTGTCTTCTTCTTAGTACCCTTCACTTCTTTTGACTTTGACCGAGTAACCATCAGCTCTTTGAAAAAAATTCCCTTAGGCTTTTACTGTAGAGGTTGAACATCCTCATTACTTTTGGTCTAGGATGATTCTTCTTTGCAAGGGTTGCCTTCTTTTTGGGCCTTTGGTTTTGGAGACAAAGGATGAGTAGAAGATGGTGTTGGAGTCGAAGTCAGAGTCACCATCGGTATCGCCAACTCACTAAAGAGTTTAGAGATAGAATCAGATGGTGGTGGTGGTGAAGGTGATTTTCAGGTTACCTAAAGAACTTTAGTGCGAACCATTATGAGGAATAGAAGAAAACAGAGCTCTTTGCAAAAATTTGACAAGAGTGTGATTTGCAATTTAGGGCTCAGTAATGTGAATTTTATAGAGCAATTTGATGTTTGGAGAGGTTTGGAAGGTTGCAACAGATGATTAATGATGTCGATTCAGTGGGTGACTAATGATCTAAGTGGGTGCTAGTTTCGAGTGAAGAAAACCGTCGAGTGAGATTAAAGAGTGTAACCGTTTGATCTTTGGACTAACTGATATAGACGTTTGACATTCGAGTGTACAACTAATGTACTTACATGTTCAAAAATCCTATTGTAATGCCCCAAATTTTGATTAATGGCTAATGAAATTTTTCAAAATAATTTTGTGAATTAAAGTTGATTTGAGATCTGGATTAATTATTGGAAACATCCAACACCGTGTATTTTAGCATAATTATGTGACAAAGTAATTTTTGAGGCTAAAATGAGGGAAGAGCGAATGGAATAGAGAAAAAAATGAGAAAATGTATTATGTGGTAATTTAGTAAAAATTTCCATAATCAGCGAAAAAAATTGAAAGAATGGAAATTATCGGTAAATTAGTTAGTGATTAATGGAGAAATTAATTACTAACTAAAAAGAAATGAGATATGTGACTAAATGGCTAATGAAATTGGTTAGTGTAACTAAGTGGAGGATTAATTGTGATAAGATTGCATGAGAAAGTGACATATGGCATGGTTGAGAATGCATGAAGGGAGTAGGTGGATCAAAGTCAAGAAATCATTTGTCTCTCTCTCCCCCTCTCTTATGCGAATAGACATGGGCATGGGGGGCAAAAATTCTACTCCTCATCTTCATCATCATTATTAAACATTTCTCTCTCTCTCTCTCAAGCTCTTATGCACCATTTTTTAAGGAAGAAAGAGAAAAGGAAAGCTCAAGATTTAGATAAGATCTTGACCTTGAATGCCAAAACCTCCTTCTATAATATTGTTCCTTGTGTTGAGAGCTTCAATTCTATGGTTTTAGATTTTCCATTGGTGGTGCTTTGAGCACTCAAGGAAATCTAGAGTTTGTAGAAGCAGGGAACTCCTTTGAGAAAGTTAAAGAGGTGAGTAAGTTGAATCTCTTTATTTAGGTTTTGTGGCCATTTGGTTAAGTTTTGGAATTCTTGAATATTTCCCTATTTTAAAAAATTAGGGTCTTGGTGTGTTTGAGTTGTTGTGGTCATGGATATGATGATTTGAGATGTATTTTGGATAGATAGAATTGAATTGAAGCTTAAATGTCAAGTTTGGCAATTTTGGATTTTGTTTTGGATATATGCCAAAAATAGAACATATAGATGGAGTAGGAATTTGGTTGTTTTGATGTTTCTACTAGTTTCCTTGTGAAAAATTATGTGGGAGTAGTGTTGGATGTGAATTTTAGACCATTGGAAACTTAAGTTTAAAAGTTGCAAGAATTGGTTAGTGAAAATCCTATGCTGGCAGTTATTTTGCATGGATGTTTTGAATGGGTAAATGGTGGCAAAAAATTCTGAACCTTTCCAATCTACTGGTATACATGGCAGGCTTTAATTTGATATATTTTGGAGGTAAATTTGATGTGTTTGCTGGGAGATATGAATTTCCAAAGTTTGGGGTCGAAACTGGACTTAATTATGGAACAATATGGACATTTGTGGAATTTTGGAATTTTTTTGTTATAGAAGTCAATGATTCATATTTTTTTTTGTAAATAGGACTTAAAAGGCTTTAAATAAGACATGGGATCACCTCATTTTGATTTTTCTAGAATTAGTTATGATTTTTGGTAGCTAAAACACAAAAGTCTAATTTTTCCAATTTTTGCCTAAACTTTTGGCCAGCACTGTTTAGAGGGGCACGAGCTGGATTTTCATGAAATAGATGGTTCCATTGGATTTAGTAGGAAAAAATAGGTAGGAATACAGTTGGTCACTTTTTCGAAAAAGGCCGAAAAAGTGTAATTCCGAAAAAGCCCCTAAAATGCCTAAACCAGGGCTGTCCAGGGCAATTTCTTAATTTGACATCGAATTTGGAAATTTCAATCCTGGAAATGGATTCCTTGGGAGAAAATACGTCAGAATAACCCTAGTCAAAATTTTGGGAAATCGTGCCATTAGGCCAAGTATGGTAGGGTCGGGCCGAGGTGCCGGGGCAATTTTTGTAAATTTTCACTATAGACTAATATAACTACAAGAAATACTATGGAAGAGTCTAAAATGATACTTGGATAGGTTATGACCTATTTCTTCTACAATTAATATTTTAGGACCGAGTCGAAAGCTAGAAGCAGCATGTTTTACGAGGCACACTAAAAAGGGTGGTCTTTGAGATAGTGCTCTCCAACACTTTAGGCAGTTTTTTGGGCTTCTAGTAGCCATCTAAGGGACTTTAATGATAACCAAATCTAAGTATTTTTAACATCATTTCAGTACTGGTATAAGTGATAACATATCGTCCTTAATTATGATTATAGGATTTGATATTTGCCTGAACGTAGAAGGCCTACGCCTGAACAAGAACGGAAAGAGTAAGGTAGTGAAAATTTATCCTATATCTTGTGTAATGCTTTGCTTGTTTGGTTTTTACCATTGAATGTAAGAAGGGACGTGGCGGTTAGCCCGGCCTTAGATATTGTTATTGCTATATTGTGATATATGCTTACATGCTTTGTTTAATTATGCATCATATAGGTAAACTGTTGCTACTAGGTTTTTTTGAATCTCGCTTTTTCTAATTAACAATTTTAGCCTGGGTAAGTGGATCGAGAGGCAAGCAAGTGGATAAGGGCGACTTGGATTACCGGTAGTAGTGTTAGTTTGTTTGATTTTGGTTATCATTTTGGACAACTGTATATATTGGTTTGACTATAGATTTGTAGTTATTGTGTAATCCTTGGTATAGGAAACTGAGATAGGCAAAGATTCCCTATAAAACCCTTTGGTTATCGAATATATCCCAGGTGAATGTTGGGAAATTTGCTAGCACTCTGATATTGTGTTTGTGACAAATCTAATAGGATAAATGCTTTTATTTAAAAATGAATGGAGATTGTGTTATACGAGTTTTATAAAAAATTTTAAATTATCATTGATTTCTTATTCAATTATAAAATGTGTTTAAACACTAATCCCGGCCTTGATGACGACGGGGGTCACATTTGTGGTATCAGAGCAGATTTCGTAGCAAGGGTAGATTTTGCTAGGATAGTGGCCTTAGTTCCTTGTCTAGAGATGATAAAAAATTTATAGTTGTTGGTTGTATATGTAGGATCAATAGGCACAGCGGAAGAATTTAAAATTTTTCACCGATCCTAATCGAGGATCTATCAACGACGTTTAAACCAAGTTGGAAGGATTCATACATTTTTTATGATTCAGAGTTTTCACGATCTCTAGGAGCCAACACGTCAGGTCTGCTCCCTCTACCGGTATCCACACGAATGCTCTCCAACCGAGACTGCATGCTAGCGCCTCTAATGTCTCCAAGGGTTTAACTTGCGGCTCTCAATTCTGATGTACCCTGAGTTTACCAGCTCTATCAAGTTTATAACCCATGAGGGTTATTTTCAAATTTCAAAATTAATCATCATTAATTTCGAAATTAATTAACAATTAATTATCTTGATGAGCTAATTAAGTAAATTCAATTTAAATTAAATCTGTCCAACAGTTTTAATTTAATCTATTTATTTAATCTAAATAAAGAGCCATTAGATTTAATTTATCTTTATAAATTAAATCTGAGATACTATATCTCTATCATGTTAGTTATTAAATTTAATATATCTTAATAAATTAAATTTAAAACCAACACAATATAATAATATCATATAATATATATACATATATATATATATAATATATTTCGAAAATATATATATCTATATAATATTATTAAATATAATAATATAATATAATATATATATATATATAAGATATATATTTCGAAAATATATATATCTATATAATATTATTAATGAATTTTATATTATATATATATAAATATAAAATTCATCCACCCTAAATCAAGCATTATCTCGTGTTGGGCCATTCTTGTGTGCGACCCTGTAGGCCCATATGAAGTTGGCAGTGGGCCAATAACTACACTAACTCAAAAGTCGCAAGCGGCCTCTAGCAAGACATTACGACTACCCAATTCATATGAGGATCGTTATCACGATGCAACCTGTCATACAACCATGTCACGTCCCTTTTGTCACACGATATATCGATCAAGGATAAGGTATGGAAAATGTCATCCTCTTGTTCCTGACCATTACTTTCTCGATTCCTGAGTAGCCTGATAACAAAGACAGAAACTCCTTTCATCATAGTATGGCCATACATTTCTCAGACTCACTCATCGAGGGGCCCAGTAATATCTCTCTACTAATGTAAGGGACAAATTCCATCTTGATCATTCATATTCCTCTACATGAAAAACCACCAAGCCCGATCGTAGCCTTTATCATCACCCGGTCAAAAGTGACTTTTGACTAGTTCAAAGCTTAGCAAATCTCATATAGGAATCCATGATGACCTTAGGTCTAAGGGCATTGTGACGTGGTTATACATGAGAAAAGCTTATGACTTGATCCATGTAGCTTTCTCATAGTAGGTCGGTCCAGCACCTTGTACTCTTACAAGTGCCTAAGACTTTGATTCGTATCTCCATATCTTATCAAAGTCATACTGGTCTTGTTTCATCTCTGCTCCCGCATAGATGACCGACCAGGGACATTTTAGGACAATCTTTATGAATTATCTAAGGATACAATTATCACAGTTAACATGCAAATAATATGATAACAGAATGGAGAAATTTCATTAAAATAATAATGTTTAAAGTACAATGATTGGCCCTTAGGGCACAATTTCCAACATCCTCCCACTTGCCCTAGGTGCAATCATTAATTTGCCTAATTCCCATTGCCCTAACATGACGCTCATGCTTTGCCTGTGCAAGTGGCTTAGTAAGAGGATCAGCAACATTATCTTCTCCTGCTACTTTGCATATCTTTATATCACCTCTATCATTGATTTCTCTAATAAGATGAAATCGCCTGAGTATGTGTTTGGTCCTTTGATGTGACCTAGGCTCCTTGGCCTGTGCAATAGCACCGCTATTGTCACAGAACAAATCTATTAGATTTGAGATGGTAGGCACCACCCCTAGTTCAGTAATGAACTTTCTGATCCAAACGGCTTCTTTAGCTGCATCTGATGCTGCTATATACTCAGCTTCTATTGCAGAATCTGCTATAGTGCTTTGCTTGGAGCTCTTCCAGCTTACTGCTCCACCATTCAGGAGGAATACATATCCAGATTGCGATTTAAGGTCGTCTTGGTCAGTTTGGAAACTTGCATCTGTGTAACTAGTTACACAGAGCTCATCATCCAATATACCATAGACTAAAAATAAGTCCTTAGTCCTTCTTAAGTACTTTAGGATATTCTTAACGACAGTCAAATGACCATCACCAGGATCTTGTTGGTATCTGCTGGTCATACTTAAGGCAAACAAGACATCCGGTCGAGTACATAACATGGCATACATGATGGATCCAATGGGGGAGGCACATGGAACCTTACTCATGCGATCTCGCTGATTAGGTGTACTAGGACACAGATCCTTGCTAAGATGGATGCCATGAAACATAGGCATGTAAGCCCTTTTTGAATCATGCATATTGAACCTATGCAGTATCTTATCTATGTATGTGCTCTGACTTAGGCCTATTAGTCTTTTGGATCTATCCCTATAGATCCTAATCCTTAAGATATAGGTGGCTTCACCTAAGTCTTTCATTGAAGAGGACTTTCCTAACCAAGACTTGACACTCTGCAAGGTAGGAATATCATTCCCAATGAGTAGGATGTCATCTACATAAAGCACTAGAAATACAACTATACTCCCACTAACCTTCTTGTAAACACAAGGTTCATCGATGTTTTGAATGAATCCAAACTCTTTGACTACTTCATCAAAATGATGATTCCAGCTCTGAGATGCTTGCTTCAATCCATAAATGGATCTTTGAAGCTTGCAAATTTTACCAGAGTCCTTTGGACGCACAAAACCTTTAGGTTGTGTCATGTACACATCCTCAAGCAGCTTTCCATTAAGGAAGGCTGTTTTGACATCCATCTGCCATATTTCATAGTCATAATATGCTGCAATGGCAAGAAGGATTCTGATTGATTTGGCCATTGCAACTGGGAAAAAGGTTTCATCATAGTCTACACCATAAGTTTGAGTGAATCCTTTTGCAACCAGTCGTGCCTTGAAGACATTTACATTGCCATCCATGTCAGTTTTCTCCTTGAAAACCCATTTGCACCCAATGGTTTTTACACCTTCAGGTGGATTGACTAAGGTCCATACCTGATTGTCGTATATAGATTGCATTTCAGACTTCATGGCATTTAGCCATTTCTTAGAGTTTGGTCCCACTGTGGCTTCTCGATAGGTGGTGGGCTCATTTTGCTCAATGAGCAACACATCACGGCCTTCAGTAATCAGAAATCCATATCTCTGAGGCAGATGCCGTGTCCTATCAGATCTTCGTGGACCTTGTGTTACTTGAGGAGGCTCAGCAACTTGTTGTGAGTCTTCTCTAATTTCCATCTGTGGTTCTATACCATCTTGTGGATCTCGAATTTCTTCGAGATATACGTCTCTCCCACTGGTTGTTTTAGAGACAAACTCTCTTTCTAGAAACTTGCCATTTCGAATAACAAACACTTTATTATCGGTGGGATTGTAGACATAGTATCCTTTCATTTCTTTAGGATACCCTACAAAAAGGCACTTTATGGATCTGGGCACTAATTTATAGAGGCTTGTTGCTTAACATATACCTCACATCCCCAGATCTTAAGAAAAGATAAACTTGGTTTCTTTCAGTCCATATCTCATATGGTGTCTTTTCAATTGCCTTAGATGGAACACGATTTAGTGTGAACGCAGCTGTCTCTAGGGCATGTCCCCAAAAGGACGGTGGAAGATCTGTTTGACTCATCATAGATTGAACCATATCTAATAGTGTTCGATTCCTCCGTTCAGAAACGCCATTCCATTGTGGTGTTCCTGGAGGAGTCAATTGTGAGATTATCCCACAACTCCTAAGATGGTCAGTGAATTCTTGGCTCAAATATTCACCACCTCGATCAGATCTAAGTGCTTTAATTGTTTTACCAACTTGGTTTTGTACTTCATTTTGGAATATTTTGAACATTTCAAAAGATTCAGATTTATGTTTCATTAGATAGATATAGCCATATCTACTAAAGTCATCTATAAATGTAATGAAGTAGACATAACCTCCTCTGGCAGCTATATTTAATGGTCCACATACATCTGTATGTATGAGGCCCAATAATTCAGTAGCCCTCTCACTGTGCCCAGTGAAAGGTGCCTTAGTCATCTTTCCTAATAAGCAAGATTTGCATGTATCATATGATTCAAAATCAAATGAGTTTAGAAATCCATCTTGATGGAGTTTAGAAATGTGTTTCTCATTTATGTGGCCTAGATGACAATGCCATAGGTAGGTCGGATTCAAATCGTTTGATTTTATCCTCTTAGTAGTTACGTTATAGATATTCCCATTATTAGGATGTTCCAAATTTAATATATAATGACCAACATGTAAATCACCATCAGTATAGAAAATGTCATTACGATAAATAGAACATTTACCATTCCTAGTAATGGAAGTATAACCTTCCTTATCCAAATAAGAAAGAGAAATAATGTTACTACTCAAAGCAGGAACATAATAGCAATTGTTCAAAACTAACAAAAGCCCACTGGGCAGAACTAATTCATAAGTGCCTACAGCTAAAGCAGCAACTCTTGCTCTGTTTCCAACTCGTAGGTCCACCTCACCCTTCTTCAGCTTTCTACTGTCCTTTAGACCCTGCACATTTGTACAAATGTGAGAACCACATGCAGTATCTAATACCCATACAGAGGAAGTAGAAAAATGAATGTCTATAACATAAATACCTGAAGCGATAGCCTCGCTATCCTTCTTGTCCTTTTTCAGATCTTCCAGGTAGAGTTTGCAATTCCTCTTCCAATGACCGCATTCATTGCAAAAGTAGCAGACTCCTTCCTTTGGAGGCTTTGCCTTCCTGGGTGCAGGCTTGGTTTCGGGCTTGTTTGACTCTTTGGTCTTACCACCTGAGCCATTACCCTTCCATTTGCCCTTCCCTTTCTTTTTCATACCCTTTCCTTTCTGAACCATTAAAACTATGCTAGGCTTTTTCTTAATGCTTTGCTCAGCAGTTTTGAGCATTCCATGCAGCTCAGAAATTGATTTCTCCATGTTGTTCATGTTGTAGTTCATAACAAACTGGTCATAACTCTCCGGGAGTGAGTTGAGGATCAAGTCCGTAGCTAACTCCTGGCTCATGGGAAATCCAAGCCTCTCAAGGTGATCAATATAGCCTTTCATCTTTAACACATGAGTACTAACTGATGCACCTTCAGCCATATTGCAGGAATGTAAGGCCTTTGTGGTCTCATACCTTTCTTGCCTTGCCTGTTGCTGGAACATTTCCTTGAGATGTACTATCATCTCATGAGCCTCCATGAGTTCCAGATCTTTTTGGAGCTCTGGAACCATAGTGGCAAGCATCAGGCAACCTACATCCACAGAGTCATCCTTATGCTTTGTGTAAGCATCTCTGTGAGCTCTTGGAGCATTAGCTGCAGGCTCCTCAGGAATGGGTTGATCTAGGACATAAGCCTTTCTTTCCTGCTTGAGAACAATTCTCAAGTTCCTGAACTAGTCAAGAAAGTTTGTCCCATTGAGTTTGTCCTTCTCAAGGACCGATCGCAATGATAGTGTAGTAGTATTACTAGTCGACATGATTCTACAATTAAAATATGCAAAGTTATTTAGTAATCTCCCACTAAATTAACAACCCTCAATATAATAATTAGTGGGCTAAGATCCATATTTGGCTTAAACTTAAGTCCGCTTTGGCAAGACGCTTAAATTCAAGTTATTTAGGTAGGTAATCTATTTACCAATTACATTACATGTAACTCTTAGATCTTTATGGGATTTAATCATCATATGATCTGGCATGTTTAACCCCATCTAATGCCTTGAGATTCAAAACCGTTTTGTTAATCTCAATTAAGTCAAAACAATAATGAATATTATGAGCAGCATAATTACTCAAGCTTGTCTCATCAAGATAACTCAAGTGCATCCACTTTGGTGGTTTCCACAATTGAGCGATCTAGGTTTTGACAAGTATCCATTAATTGACGGCATTATGACTTAAGATTTAATTTAGAGGGCTTAATTAATTAGTTTTGTTTATATGGATGCAATCGTGGTCGTATCTCATACAGATAAATACATATAAACGTAAAAGTAATCATGCAATGATCTTATCAAAAGCATAATTTAAACGTGACACAACATGGCTTACCTAACCTAAAATCCTCGCAAGCCCAAGAGAGGACTTCTCTAAAAAAAAGAGAAATACATTGAGAGAAACCTCGTTTAAACATTCAAGGGGAGTGAGATGAGAAGAGAATGTACATCGAGAGTATTTAGAGAAAGGCACGGCATGCAGGCCGTATTTAAATATTACAACCTTTGTAAAATTCTAAAGCCATGTTGTTCACCATACCCAAACAAGGATAAATAATAAAACACAACAAGAATTCATACAATATGAAAAGCAATAAATGTCATGATTAGATTATATTGTGCTACACAGAGGTGGTCACGGCGGTCCCGCTAACCGGTTAGCGGGCGGGGTCAAGGGGGGCCGCCCTTACGGGGTTGCAGGGGCAGCACCCCAGAAGCTTTTGAAAAAGGCACATTCCTGTTAAAAGAAATATTTGAAAATTTTAAATTTTTAAATTTCGGACCCAATTTTTCAAAACAAAAAACAACAATGGCCCAGAACGCTTCTGATCCAATTTGTCTTCCCCATAGTTCGGATCCCTATTACCCGAATAGATATCCGAACCTAGACCCAATTTGACTGCCGCCAACTACGATCTCAGGCACCCTACCCAATTTCATGCTTGTTCAAAACGAAAATCATATACATGTTTCAAGATATACATGTTCTGAATTGATTTCATGCTTGTTCCAAAACGAGAATCATATACATATTCGAGTGTTTCTTATAAACATACGTACACATCCCATATATATCACATGTATAAGAATCATAAATTCAATTTAAACGCACAATTGATCTGGCTCTGATACCACTGTAGGATCAGTAGGCACAGCGGAAGAATTTAAAATTTTTCACCGATCCTAATCGAGGATCTATGAACGGCGTTTAAACCAAGTTGGAAGGATTCATACCTTTTTGATGATTCAGAGTTTTCACGATCTCTAGGAGCCAACACGTCAGGTCCGCTCCCTCTACCGGTATCCACACGAATGCTCTCCAACCGAGACTGCGTGCTAGCGCCTCTAATGTCTCCAAGGGTTTAACTTGCGGCTCTCAATTCTGATGTACCCTGAGTCTATCAACTCTATAAGTTTATAACCCATGAGGGTTATTTTCAAATTTCAAAATTAATCATCATTAATTTCAAAATTAATTAACAATTAATTATCTTGATGAGCTAATTAAATAAATTCAGTTTAAATTAACCTGACCCTATGCAAGAGTGGACCCAGAGGTGGAAGAGCTCAATTGCAATTCATCTGACCCTATGCAAGAGATGATGGGTCTAATTAGAGAGCAAAGAGACATGATCAATGAGCTGATAGAAGAGCTCAGAGAAGAAAGGGCCAAGTGAAATGAGGAAAGGGTCCAGGTAACACATGAAGAGACCCAATAGGAGACGCAACAAGAAGAAACAGCTGAGGGGTCAAACCAATCCCATGAATCCCCACCTCATAATGAGCAGAATCAAGGTTCATATGGGGTGCCGGCTTAAAACGATAGAGACCTTCAGTTTTGGGTTTCTAAGTTATGCAAGTACATGCCTCCTATATTTAGAGGAAGATTTGACCCTCAAGCATTAGAGCATTGGCTAATATGGTTGGAGAAGATCTTTGAGGTGCTTGAGTGCCCAACTGAAGTAAAGGCTAAGCTAGCCATCTACAAGCTTAAAGGGAATACAGACCAATGGTGGAGAAACATTGCCATGACTATGCAGGCCCGGAATGTGCCAGTGACTTGGGAGTTGTTTTAGGAGTAGTTCAATGTCAAATACTTCCTAAAGTTTGTAAGAATTGAGAAGGAGTTTGAATTTTTAGCTATCAAGCAAGGTGATAATGAGACCTTTGATGCTTACCTATCTCTGTTCATCCGGTTAGCCCGCTACTCCTCCTACCTCCGGCGTATGGATGATGAGGAGTGGAGTTCTGACATGTTGAACCATGGCTTAAGGCGGGAGTTCAAGAAGAGGTTGGCCACACGATAGTTCACTGAGTTCAACAAAGTGGTTGAAGAGTGCCACATCACTGAGAACAATTTGAGAGGCATCAACTCAAGTATGGGTGGTGGTCGTGGCGAACCTAGTAAGGGAAGCTCCTCCCAAAAGTGCAAGAGCCAAGGATTCTTATCCAAAGGCAGCAGTAAGAAGCCATATCAATTTGGGGATCATGAGAACCAAAGATCCTAAGTGTAGTGGATATGTCCTCATTGTAACAAAGCACATTCTGGTAAGAATTATGAGGGGCAAGTAGTGTGCTTCACGTGAAAACAGCTAGGACATTTTTCCAGAGAGTGCAAGGGGCGACCGTTAGAGTCAAGACCCAAGAATCAGGGGAGAGAATTCAGGATAACCTATGAAGAAGCAAGGAAGTCTCCCGACATGATTCAAGGTAACATTCTTCTAAATGGTATTTTGTTACAAGCTTTATTTGATTAGAGTACTAGTCATTCATTCATAGCTTATGACTGTGTAAAGTGCCTAGGATTACATATCCATAAACTGGCATTTGATTTAGTTGTGTCAACACCAATGGGTGCTAAAACTATGACTGCGGAAGCTTGCTTGAATAGTATTATAACTGTAGAAGGGTTTGAGTCTACCATTAATTTGATTTGTTTGCCACTTCATCAACTAGAAGTTATTTTGGGTATTGATTGGCTGATGACGAACAATGTCATGATGGATTGTGGGAATAGGAAAATAGTTTATCCTGCTCCGTAGAGGGATGCTAATGCAAATAGTAGTTTGAATTTCCTCTTAATGGCTAAGGCTGAGGAATTATTGAAAAAGGGATGCAAAGGATATATGGTGCTCTTTTCTGTTCAGGGAGAAACTGATGAAACTCTAGAGAGTATACCTATAGTGAGAGAATTCCCTAAGGTGTTTCCGGATGATCTTAGTGGATTGCATCCGGAAAGGGATGTGGAATTTCTAATTGAGAAAGTGCATGGAGTTGGGTCTATATCCAAAGCCCCATATAGAATGGCCCCTAATGAAATGGCAGATTGAAGAAAGAAATTGAAGATTTGCTTGAGAAATGGTTCATCCAACCCAGTGTGTCGCCATGGGGAGCTCTGGTATTATTTGTAAAAAAGAAAGATGGAATCTTGAGGTTTTATATAGATTATAGAAAACTTAACAAAATAACTGTTAAGAATAAGTATCCACTTTTGAGAATTGATGACCTATTAGATCAACTGTCTGGTTCGTGTGTATTCTCCAAGATTGATCTAAGGTCGGGATATCATCAGTTACGTGTGAAGGCAGCAGATATTCCAAAGACTACTTTTAGATAGAGGTATAGGCACTATGAATTCCTTGTAATGCCCTTTGGTTTGACTAATACACCGACGGTATTTATGGATTATATGAATTGTATCTTCTGACTGTATCTTGATTAGTTTGTGGTTGTGTTTATCGACAACATCTTGATTTACTCTAAGAGTAATGACGAGAATGAACGGCATTTGAGAATTATGTTGAGAATCTTGCAAGAAAAGCAACTCTATGCCAAGCTGAGCAAGTATGAGTTTTGGCTTAAGGAAGTGAAATTTCTTGGCCATGTTATCTCACGTGAAGAGGTCTCAGTGGATCCCAGTAAAGTGTAAGCAGTACTTGACCAGAAGAGGCCAGAAACTGTTTTCGAGATTCAAAGTTTTCTGGGTCTTGCTAGTTACTATCGGAGTTTCATTTAAAACTTCTCCCAGATTGCATTGCCGATGACCAAGCTCACGAGGAAGGATCAACTGTTTTTGTGGGATGAACGTTGTGAATGGAGTTTCATGCAGCTGAAGGAAAGGTTAACTACCGCACTGGTATTGATTATACCTGATCCCACTGAGGTTTATGTCATGTACAGTGATGCGAGTAAGAAAGGTTTGGGGTGTGTCTTGATGCAGCAGGGATGTGTAGTGGCTTATGCCTCTTGACAACTCAAACCGTATGAGATGAATTACCCCACTCATGATCTGGAGCTTGCGAAAATAGTGTTTGCATTGAAGATTTGGCGTCATTACTTGTATGGTGTGACAAGGTAGTAACACTTTATCCTATATCATGTGTAATGCATTGCTTGTTTGGTATTTATCATTGAATGTATGAGGCCCAGCCTTGAATATTGTTATTGCTGCATTGTGATATATGCTTACATGCTTTGTTTAATTATGCATCGTATACGTAAATTGTTGCTATTGGGATTCTTTTGAATCTCACTCTTTCCAATTAACAATTTTAGCCAGGGCAAGTGGATCGAGAGGCAAGTAAGTGGATAAGGCCGACTAGGATTGCCGGTAGTAGTCTTAGTTCTTTTGGTTTTGGTTATCATTTTGGACAATTGTATATGTTGGTTTGACCATAGATTTATAGTTATTATGTAATCCCAGATATAAGAAACTGAGATGGACAAAGATGCCCTATAAAACCCTTTGGTTATCGAATATATCCTGAGTGAATGTTGGGAAATTTGCTAGCACTCTGATCTGAATCTGAATAGGCCATTAAATATTTGTTTCCTCCTTTCAGGTACCATAGGCCAAGTTCTGCAATGTCTCTTAGGTATTTGAAAATTCTCTTCACAATTTCTGCATGTGATACCTTAGCAGCAAATTGATACTTGCACACATCCCAACTTTGAATTGTATATCTGGCTTTCTTGCTATTAGATAGAGTAATGAACCGATCATTTCTCTTTATTAATTAATGTTGAAGTTAGGGCTTTTCACATCAGCATCTAGCAGTATGGTAAAAGCTCATTGGAGTATCAGCTCCATTGGCATTTTCCATTCCATACTTCTTTAGTAACTCCTTCAAATATTTGGTTTGAGATATGAATATCCCATTCCTCCTTTGCTTGATTTGAAGTCTAAGAAAGAAGTTTAACTCTCCCATCATGGACACTTCAAATTCTCCCTACATAAGCTTAGAAAATTCTTGACAAAGAGATTCGTTAGTAGAACCAAAGATTGTATCATCAACATATATTTGAACTATTAATAGATAATTTTTGTCATGTTTAATGAAAAGTGTCGTATCCATTTTTCCTCTGACAAAGTTTTGATCCAGAAGAAACTTGCTTAGTCTTTTATACCAAGCTCTGGGTGCTTGTTTCAAACCATATAAAGCTTTCTTGAGTTTGAAAACATGATCAGGTTCCGTGTCATCTTTAAAACTGGGACATTGCTTTACATAAACTTCCTCCATAGTGTGACTATTTAGAAAAGCACTTTTCACATCCATTTCATAGAGTTTAAAACTTTTGATGCATGCAAAGGCTAAGAGTACTCGTATGGCTTCCAATCTTGCCACTGGAGCATATGTTTCCTCATAATCAATACCTTCTTATTGATTATAGCCTTTGGAAACTACTAATCTTGCCTTATTTCCCACAATAATTGCCGATTCATCAAGTTTGTCTTTAGGTCGATGTACTAAATCCAAACTTGATTTTTTTGAAATTGATTTAACTCCTTTTGCATAGTAATCACCCAATCATTGTCAGAAAGTGTCTCTATGCTTTTGATTTAACTCCTTTTGCTTAGTAATCACCCAATCATTGTCAGAAAGTGTCTCCATGCTTTTGATTTAACTCTTTTTGCAAATTAATCACCCAATCTCAAAAATAAATGCAAAAAATGTCACTTCATTTCAAATTCTATTTTTGGTTTTGATACCTTCGTTAATATGTCCAATTACTTGATCAATTGGATGATCTTTCATGTGCCTCCATGCTTTTGGTTGAGCATGATCATTGGCACTTTCTTCTACTACTACAAAAATAGAGATTAGTGGCGCACCTTTTGTGGCACTTCTTTAAAGAAGTGCCACAGCTTCTTTCTAGATTTTTAAAATTTTTATTTTTTTTAAAAAAAATACTTTAGGTGGCACTTCCTCAAGGAAGGGCCACAACTGCTTGGTGACATTAGGTGGCACTTCCTTGAAGAAGTGCCACTTAAGGTATTTTTTTTTAAAAAAAAAAGAAGAAGTAGCAGCTGTGGTGCTTGTTTAAGGAAGTGCCACAGCTGCTATGTATTTTGTGTGGCACTTGCCTTAGGAAGCACCACACAAAATAATTTTTTTTATGTTTTTTTAAATTATTCTCTCTCCTGCAATCTAGTTCTATCACATTTATCCTCTTAATCTCCACTCCCCATCTAACACGTGCCATCACTCTTTATCCTCCTAGTCCCCATATTTTTTCCTTCTCTTCTTTTTGTCATTCATCACCGTCTCTACTTCGATCGCTACTTCCTCCTTATTCCTTTGTCACTCATCACCTTTATGAGGATTTTCTTTTGAAAAATTTGTTGTCTGCCAAATTTTTACATCTATAAATAATAGATCTTCAATCGCTTTCCCTTCCCTGGATCTTATGAAGATGGTGACACTTCCTTCCTTCACACACGCACTCTCTCTCCCTTTTCACTTATTTCTTCTTCCATTATTTTTATATTAAGCTTCGAATTTTAGATCTGAGTTGTCCAACTTAGCATTAGCCACGAAGTAGTAAGTTTATTTGGTCTAATTGCTATTTTAGCTGCATTATATCACATATATAGCTTACAAGTTTATTTTGAATAATAGTTTCTTACTATTATGTTGCATATGTTTCCACAGGAGATGAAATCTTTGGTTTTTTATCACAAAGGGAATGCTGTTCGTATTGTTTTATCAATTGCTATGTTGGTAAAGAACGTTCATATTTACTTTCAAGTTTCCTACTTTTAATTGTTTTAATTTTCCTTGATGAAGAATGCTTCTGAAATTTCTTTTCTCATTTTATTCCTGAAAAAATTATTCTCATTTTTATATGCTAAACAATAAATGAGATAAAATTAAATGTTATTATATATAATTTGTATTTATTTAGTAGTTATAATTATTAATATTGATGATTTGCATTAGTAAAATAATTATTTATTTTAACACTTATATTTTACTTAGTAGTGATTTTGTTAATTATTTATTTAGTAATTTTTTTTAATTTTATTATGGAAATGAAAATGTGTTTAAAGTGTATTATCAACTATAATTATGAAGTTCTTTTGATAAAAAAATAATTATAGGGTTTTAAAAGAAAAATATGAAAATAATTTTTTTAAAAAAAAAATACTTAAGGTGGCGCTTGCTTGAACAAGTGCCACAGGAAGTGACTTCCTGTGGCACTTGTTCAAGCAAGCGCCACCCTAGGTATTTTTTTTTAAAAAATAAAACAGAAAATACCTAGGGTGGCGCTTGTTTGAACAAGTGCCACAAGAAGACTTACTGTGGCGCTTGTTGTAATACCCCGAATTCTGAGACTTGAGGCTAGAGAATAAGCCTGGGATTAGTGGATTGCTAAGCCCCGGTTTAGCAAGATCCCAAATTATGATTAAGGGTTAATGACTCTAAAAGTGGATGTCATTAGTGATAAATGAACCCTTTTGGAGATTATGGTGTGATTTAGCACCCGACGTGATTCGTATGTGTTCTGAGCAGCGCCGAAACCCTGTATTTAAGTTCAATTATGGATTAACCTCTAAATTGACTTAAAATAGAGGGGAGGGCGCATTGTGAAAGAAAATGAATGAGAAAATGTATTTGAAGGTGATTCAAGAGGAGTTACCATAATCAGGGGCAAAACGGTAAAGTTACCGACCAATTGGTCAGTTACCGAAGAGGAAACTCATTGGTAACTTCAAGATCAATGGTTAGGATTTATTTGTGCAAAAGATCAAGAGGTGGAATCATGTGTGTGTGTGCTTATATGAACTCATGAGAGATGTGATAAGGGTGTGACACTTGGCACAATTTGAGCCCTTAGATCTTGGTCAAATTGTCAAAGCTTCCTCTCCCTCCTCTCCTCTCTATTTGGTCATCCAAGTGGCCTCTATTTCTCCAAAAATCTGATCTCTTCTTCATCTCATCTCTCTCTCTCCAAAACCTCCATTTTCGCCAAGCTTGGGAAGGAAAGAGAAAGAGAAAGGTGATGTTTTGGCTTTGTTCTTGTCCTCTAATGTTCAAACACTCTTCATTAATATTGTTCATAGTGATGAGAGCTTCATCTCTATGGTTTTAGATTCTTGATTGGTGGTGTTTGATAGCTTGAGGAAAATTGGAAGTATGAAGAATCAAGGAATTGATTTGGGAAAGAGGAAGAGGTGAGTATTTGAAGCCTTTTGATCTAAGTTTTGTGACTTTTGGTTAAGTATTGTGATTTGTGAATTTTGCCCTGATTTTATGGTATTTTCGTGTGGAATGTGAATGGTGGAATTGGATGTTGTTTTGTGTTAAAAAGGGTGTCATGTTGTGGTATTTAATCATTGGAATTGGTTTGAATTGAATTGGACACAATGGTTGCAAAACTGGAAATTCTGTCCAGTGAGAATTCTGTCTGGGCAGTCTGTTTGTGTTGCCATTTTGAATGGGCAAATGATGTTAGAAAATTCTGAAACTTTCCAGTATTAAATTTCACATCCCAAGCTTCAAATTTGACATATAAATTGTGTCATTTCGTTTTGTGAACTGGGATTTATGTTTGTCCAAAGTTTGAGGACGAAACTGGATTCTGTTTTGGAGCAATGTTGGATTTTGTGTAAATCTGGATTTGTGTAGTGATTTCCAGTAAAGGAAAATATTTTTCCTGTGTAGAGGACTTGAATAGCTTTAATTTGGCTTTGGGATCACCTCATTTCTATTTTTTTGGAATTAGTTATGATTTTTGGAAGTTCAGCCAGAAACTGGATTTTCTTGGGCCGCAGCCCGTGGATTCTGGGCCGCAGCCCAAATGTTTCTGAGCGTCTCTGGACAGTTTTGGGCTGCAGCCCATGGATTTTGGGCCGCAGCCCAAATGTTTCTGGGCATTTTTGGGCCGCAGCCCGTGGATTTTGGGCCGCGGCCCACCCCCAAAAATCAGCATTTTGGACTTTTAAAAGGTGATCTTTGGTCAAGTGTTTCCCAAGCCTTTAGGCATATGTTTAGGCTTTGATTAGCCACCTAAAGGTGTTAAATGATAACCAACATTAAGTGTTTGAGAGTTAAGGAATTGGAAAAGGGATTAACCCTATGTCCTTGCTTTGGTTATAGGGTTGATGTTCGCCCTGATCGTGGTTCGGTATTCGTTCTGATCGTGAGTAAGCGAAGCTGGAGCATACGTGGAAAGAGTGTAGGGAACTTACCTCCTTGCCTGTATATGATATTGTGTTAATGTGTTGATGCATGTTATGCCTTTGCTTGATTATGTGGAACATATATGATGTTTGAAGCTCTGTTTCTATTTATGCTATGGCCATGAGTGTGTTGTTGAAACATTGAGCATGCAGATGTGTCATGGTGTGAACATATGATATGTATTGCAAGCATGTCATGCATTATACACTTATCATACATGCATTTTGGTATCTGTTTCCTACTGAGATTCTCTTGAATCTCACCCTCCCCTATCAACCATTTTAGACAGGGTAGGTGGATCGAGGATGGAGCAAGCAGTCAAGGGCGGCTAGGGCTCCCATTAGAATTTGGTTGTGATAGTTGGTTATCATAAATGGGATTATTTGTATTCGTGTTTGGATAAAGGTTGTATACATATTATGGAATGTATATTTGAATATATGTATGTGGATGAGGATTTGATTATGTGTATGAGAAAGATTTGTGTAATCCCCATATGAGGGCTTGTATGGGCGAATGTGCCCTATAAAGCTTGAGTTAATATATGGAAACCGGGATTGCCGGGATTATTATATTGCGTACTCTGATATATTTAAATGTGATTTATCTTTGTGTAGTAATTGTATTCGAAATGTGAATGTGAGACCAGGTTATGAATGATTTCGAAAGGTATTTATGAAAACCCTATCGTGAAGATGGGATTTTAAATAAGTTTTGTTTCTTATTGGTCTCTATTTCACTTTAATCGTGTATTTCGAATATTAATTACGGCAGGGGGTTACACTTGTTCAAGCAAGCGCCACCCTAGGTATTTTTTAAAAAAATAAAAAAGAAAATACCTAGGGTGGCACTTGCTTGAACAAGTGCCACAGGAAGTCACTTCCTGTGGCTCTTGTTCAAGCAAGTGCCACCCTAGGTATTTTTTAAAAAAAATAATTATTGACTTCCTGTGGCACTTTTTTAAGGAAGCGCCACAGGAAGTGTTTTTATTTTAAAAAATATTATTTATGCTGTGGCGCTTCCAAGCGCCACAGCTTTTTTTAGTGGCGTCTTGATATGTAGTACTTACTAAGCGCCACAGCTAATTCAAATATAAGCGCCATAGTTTTATTTTTTTGTAGTAGTGTTCATTCTGAAAATCATCTATTTCAAAATCATTTTGATTTTAAATAGTTAGATTTTTTGTTTTCTTCATCAAATCCATTTCTTCTACAACAAAAGATTTTGTCTGAGAATCAAGTTCGTCAAACACAACATGAATAGTTTCCTTAACAGTGCATGTTTTTTATTGAAAACTTTATATGCTTTACTTCTATTTGAATAACCTAGAAACAAACCTTCATCAGACTTTGAATCAAATTTACCCAAGTTTTCTTTACCGTTGTTGTAAATGAAGTACTTGCATCCGAAGACGTGTAGATGAGCAAGGTTTGACTTTCTCCGTTTGTAGATTTCATATAGTGTCTTTCTAAGTGACTTGCGGATATTGCTCGATTCGAGATATAGCATGCAGTACTTATTGCATCTTCCTAGAACACTTGTGACATTTCTTTTTCATTGAGCATTGCCTTTGCCATTTCTATAAGAACTCTATTCTTTCTTTTTACTACTCCATTCTACTGAGGCGTTCTATGTGCAAAAAAGTTGTGATTTATTCCCTGATTGTTGCAGAAGTCTTCAAAGAGTTGATTGTTAAATTCTTCTCTAAGGTCGGTCCTAATTGAGACAATAGAAATACCTTTCTCATTTTGGACCTTTTTAGCAAACGTAATAAAGTTCAACAAAAGTTTCATCTTTTGAAGCAATAAATATAGACCATGTAAATCTTGTAAAATCATCGACTATTACTAAAGTATATAAATTTCCTCTAAAAGTTTTTACTCTTGCTGGTCCTACTAAATTCATATGAAGTAATTGTAAGGGTTTAGACGTTAAAATCTCATTCTTTGTTTTGAAAGAAGATTTAGTTTGTTTTCCTTTTTGACAAGCATCACAAATTATGTCGTTTTTGAATTTAAGTTTAGGAAGACCAACAACTAAATCTGTTCTAATTAATTTGTCAAGTTAATTTATATTGACATAACCCAGACGCTTATACCATAACCATCTTTCCTCATATTTGCTAAGAAAACAACATTCATAAGAATTTTAATTTAAATCAATAGTATAACAACCACCATCCTTTTAAGCTCAAATTTTAGCTTTGATGGATTCTTTGTTAAACTGTGGATCCTTCTTATTTACTATCAAGCATTCCTCTGAATCAAAGATTACCCAGTTGTCTTTATCAATACTTTGACTCACACTCAAGAGGTTGTGGCATAATCCTTCAACATAATATACATCATTGACTTGGACACCATTTGTTCTTCTAACCTCACCTATTCCAGTGACATGTCCGGACTGGTTACCTCCAAAGGTTACCTTTTCTCCTTCTTTAGTTTCCAACATGATGAACTTACTTTTGTCATTAGTCTTGTGTCTCGAGTATCCACTATCAATGTATCACTTGTTTGCTCATGATGTTTTGAGATATTCCTTTGAGTCTGATTCTTCTTTTTTGGCCATCAAGCATATATTTGAAACTTCGTCATCATCTATTTCTTCATCCGATGAGCTATCACCCCATATAGATGATATGCATGCTTTTGTTTTTTGATTCTTCTTGTTTTTGTTTTTGAAGCATTCAGACTTGATATGTCCAGGCTTTCCACATTCGTAACATACTATTTGTTGCTCTTTGTTTTCTTTCTTGCTCGGTCCACCTTAGTAATTCTTGAAGTTCTTTTGGCCTCTTCAATAGAACTTCTTGAATTTCCTCATTTTTTGAAGAATCAGCTTCCTTGATGACTTTGAGAGTGACTCCTCTTTTCTTTTTATCATCAAACTCTTCTAGTTCCTTCTTGAATTTCAACTTTCCCTCAACTCAAAAAGACTACCAAAGAGAGCAGCTGTGGATCTCATTGATTCACCTTTGGCTTCTTCGATAGTTGTTACTTTTTCTTCTCATTCTTTTGTAAGAATGTTAAGAATCTTCCTGACTTAGGAGTTTTGATCAAAGGTTTTCCCAAGTGCAAATAGTTGATTAACAAGATGGATATATATGAGTTCAAATCCAGAGATTCTTTCTTCAGGTTTCATCCAAAACAGATTATAAACTATAATTAGAGTATTGACTCTATTTTCTTTGATTCAGGACGTACCTTTGTGAGCGATTTCAAGTGCATCCCGCATGTCTTTAGTTGTCGGTAGTATATAGATTTGGAAAAACTCCTTCTGGCTAAGGGCACTTTGCATCATTAAAATGGTTTTGCTATTTAATGTTACTAACTTCTTGTTGTCATTGTCATATTCCTCTGGACTCTTTTTCACAACTCTATCTTTGATTTTCTTCATTAGAACATAATCACCATCTTGTATTACATTCCATAAACCGTATTCATTAGCCATTATGAACACTTTGAACTTAGCCTTCTAGAATGAAAAATGTTCTCCAATGAAACCAGGAGGCCTAGTGATGGAAGCTCCATCTGGAAGAATGTTCTCATCCATTGTTGCCATTTAATAGATCCTTCCTAGATGTTAAGCTCTTCAGAGAAGACCTTGTCTGATTCCAAATGAAAGAGGCAAGCTTTGCCCAAGAGAGGGGTGAATTGTTTGATGTAATAAAATTTTTGGCCATTACGGTGATATGAAAACAAATATAGACAGAGTAGGGTTGAGAGAATTAGCATACTGAGAGTTATACTGGTTTAGCCTAAAACCCAGGCCTTCATATAGTCCTTAGAGATCAAGACCTACAGTGATTTTCACTCTTCTCCCAAGATTCAGTAGGCTCTCAGAACGTCGTAAGACAACAAGCATCCTTGCAAGGACTACGAGCATAAATCTTCTAATACCTAGATTTTTCTCACCCCCTCATGATAAGTCTTATGTGCAGAACAATATGACCTTTTTCTCCTACTTACATATGCAAATCTTGCAGTATTTTCCCTCTTGCTTACTCCCCTATAAGTCTTAGAGCAGTAACATTCTCTCCTACTTGTACCTTGTATGTCTTACCAACAAAAAGTGCTATAAGGAATTCTCTTAACTACTTCCCTCATACGGATATCTATACTAGATCCCATATGTTTTGATGATAACAAAGATTGGAATGAACTTCAAAAATATTTTGATCAATAAACAAAAGAGTTTTTAAATGAAGGAACAAAGTGCTTGGTAGCAAGGAAAGCCATCACTCGAGTAGGTACTTGAGTAATGAAGAAGAACAAGATGTTACTGAACAAGATAAAACATAACTGGCAGATTTCTGAAGGGATCGCTCGAGTAATCATTTGAGTGATAATTCTTTATTACTCCAGTAATATGTGTGAAATAGTTTTAAAAGCCCTCTGCCAAGTTTTTTATGGTGTTACTTGAGGGATCACTTAATTAATAATAAAGGATCACTCGAGTAACCAGGTAAGAATTGAGGTAGTAAAGTCTCTGCCAAAATTTTTAAGGGATTACTCAAGTGACCACTTAGTAATTAGCTCAAAAATGTTGACTTAACTCTCTGCCAAGTTTTTTAATGGATCACTCGAGTGATGGATTTAGATTACTCGAGCAATCACCCTGATGAAAATCAGAAAGCATGATTGTAATTTCTTGTTCATTGATATGTTATTTATATAATTAATCTTTCATTGTGTTAGTATTCTAATTATATTTCCAGAGAAACAATGAAGATATCATGCCTTGAGAGGAACCTTGAGTTGGGGATTTGATTATAATGTGTAAGGGAGAGCAAGTATCTAGTGAAGGAACTTGCTATGTACTGAGGTACTAAGAACCCACTCAGTCTTGAAAGATATAGTGAAATTCTCAGAGAATCTCTCAGGACTGGACATAGGTCAAAGTGGTTGAGACCAAACTAGTACAACTCTTGATGTACACTTCGAGAGTGACCACTGTTTTCAAGGGATCACTCGAGTGACCACTCAAGTGCTTCTTCTGAATCACTCGAGTGACCACTGAGTGATTAAGGTTAAAAACGTTGACTTAACTCTTTACCAAGTTTTTCAATGGATCACTTGAGTGATAGATTTATATCACTTGAGTAATCCCCCTAGTGATGAAGTTCAGAATGCATGATTGTAATTTCTTGTTCATTGATTTGTTATCTTTATGATTAATCTTTCATTGTGTTAGAATTCTAAGTATATTTCCAAAGAAACAATAAAGAGATCATGCGTTGAGTAAAAAGTCAAACGAAATGACCCAACGTTCACCTACCAAAATGGATAGTTTTCAAATTTAAAGAATGGTCAAATGTAACTACATGACTCTAACAGACATGTTGAAATGGTTCCAACAGCTATCACAAATTCAACTATAAATATGAGAACATTCAACTAAGAATGAGTTAACTGAGAATACACGAACATACATCAATTAACATATTCTTAGTGCACTGTTTCTTATATTCACTCTTTATACTTCAGTGATTATATATTTGCTCTATGAGAGAGATTTTTATTACAAACTCAATATTTGTTATTGAGACAACTTAAGGTTGTAGAACCTTGAGTTAGGGATTTGATTACAATGTGTAAGGGAGAGCAAGTGTCCAGTGATGGAACTTGCTATGTACTGAGGTGCCAAGAACCTACTGAATCTTGAAAGATATAGTGAAACTCTCAGAGAATCTCTAAGGACTAGACATAGGTTAAAGTGGTTGAGACCGAACCAATACAACTCCCGATGTACACTTTGGTGATATTTCTCATAACTTTTAACTGCTTTAAATTTCTAGTCAATTTTTATATACGAATTGAATTTTTTGTAATCACCCAATTTACCCCCTCTTGGGTGAAACGCTTGTACTAACATTTGGTATCAAAGCATAGGTCTTCTTGATCATGTATAGCAACCTAAGAAGAATCCAATGGCAAGCATGGGTGAAGGAATACTTCACAATGGAGCCTTTATCACCAGACCACTAGGTTTCAGTGGTGAACACTTTTCTCTCTAGAAAGTGAAGTTCAGAGTATTTGTAATGGCTATAGAATACAGACTCTGGGAGGTGATTGAGAATCAAAACAACAAGCCTGTAAAGATTGTAGATTCATAAAAAATTCCAAAGACACCGGCAGAATACAATGAGAACGACAAGAAACTCATTAATCTCAACAGCAACACAATTCTGATGATTCAAAGTGCTTTAAGTCATAATGAATACTTCAGGATTTGTATACTTCTAATGGCTAAGAAAATGTGGCAATCTTTAGAAATAGCTCACAAAGGAACATCAGGAATAAAGGAAAACCGAATCAACACTCTAGTTATGGAATTTGACCTACTTTGAAGGAAATCAAGTGAGTCAATATCTGAATTGGAACTCAGTTATACTCATCTCATTAATCAACTTACAGCGCTTGGGAAAGTCTATGATCAGCATATCCAAGTAAGAAAGATTGTTAACATACTCTCTAAAGAGTGGTAGGTCAAAGTCACCGTTATTGAGGAAGCAAAAGAAGAATCATTGCGATCAGTTGCTTCTCTATTCGGAAGTCTTTTTGTATATGAAAGTAGATTAAAGTTCAAATGAGAACTAGAAGATATTAGTGACAAGAAGAAGAAAGGCCTACCACTAAAAGCAAAAGAAGAAAACCAAGAAGATGATGAAGATTTTCATGATGATGAAATGGGCCTAATGATAAAATGATTCAGGAAATTTTACAAAAAAGGCCAAGGATTTAGAAATTCTAAAAAAGGAGGAACAAGCAGTAAAGAATATATCATCTACTTTAAATGTGGAAAACCAGGACATATCAAATCAGAATGTCACGAATGGGCTCAGAAGAATAAGAAAAGAGAAATAGCAAGTTCTACAACAAGAAGAAAGCCTTTGTATATGCCATGTGGGGTGACAGTTAATCTAACGAAGATAGCGATGATGAAGAAGTAGCCAATATCTACTTGGTTGCTCAAGAAAAGACAGAAAAAGAATTGGTAACTGATTCTGATCATACATATGATGAGCTACTTTCTGAATATAATGCTTTACATTATGAATTCATCAAAGTAGTTAATGAATTAGTTGTTTTCAAAAAGAAAAACAAAAATCTTGAAGAAAAACTCAAAGATGGTTTAGAAAGGATTGTAAAAATTGTTCTTCTTTGAAAAAGAAAAACACTGATCTCACGAGAACTCTTGAAAAATACACTAAAGGTAGCAAGATGCTAAATTTAATCTTAAAAGATAACAATCAGATAAAAGGAAAGGAAGAAAGAAAGCAGGAGGTAAGATATACTTAAGTCATTTTCAACATTCTGTTCATTCATCAAATCCTTTTACATACTATAATTACTGCAATAGAAAAAGTCATTATACTTCAATGTGCATTCATAAAAAGAAAAGGAACCTATAAATGGGTACCTAAAGGTTCATATATTCAAACATTAATTTGTACTAACAAAAAAGGACCCAAAAAGATGTGGGTACCTAAGACTTAATTGTAATTGATTACATATATGTCTTAAAGCATCTAAAAACAACAAATGGTATATAGACAATGGATGCTCCAGATATATGACCAATGATTTCAAAAGTTTTACCGCATTACAACCTCAGGAAGGTGGAAAGGTAAAATTTGGAGGAAATCAATCTGGTAAGATAGCAAGAATTGGTAAAATCAAAAATGATAAAGGAATAAAAGTCAAAGACATATATTATGTTGAAGGCTTGTGTCACAATTTACTAAGCGTCAAAGTACAAATAAAGACAACTGGGTAATCTTTGACTCAGAAGAATGTCTAATTATAAACAAGAAAGATCTACAAATAGATAAGAAGAATCTCAAAGCAAAGCTCAGAGCAAAATGGCTAGAGCATTGCTGAATGAAAAACCATGTCTCAAGTTTTTTTGGTGGATGCAATGAGCATGGTGTGCTATATTTCAAATAGAGCCTACATCAGAACAAAACTTGGAAGGACACCATATGACTATACAAAGGAAGGAAGCCTAACATTGCTTACATACACATCTTCAGTTGTAAGTTTTTCATTCATAATAATGGTAAAGATAACCTAGGAAAGTTCAATTCTAAATCTAATGAAGAAATATTCATAGGTTATTCTAACCAAAGTAAAGCATATAGAGTTTTTAATAAATGAACATGTGTTGTTGAAGAATCAGTTCATGTTGTATTCAATGAATTTGAATCCTCTGACAAGATTATTGATGATGAGTAAGAAAGAGTTTTATATCAAGATAATGAACAATCTATATCTAAACCAAACAATCCAAAAAATGAACAAACTAAGGAAGAAGAATAGTTACTAGGACAACCTAGAGCCTAGAAATATAACTATAGTCATTCCTTAGAATAAGTCATAGGAGTGTGAATAAAGGAGTCAAAACTAGAAATAGAATCTTTAATGAAGTTAGTTTTTCTACTTTTATTTCTAAGATTGAACCTTCCAACATTGATAAAGCCTCATCAGACAATGATTGGGTAATAGCAAAACAAGAAGAACTAAACCAATTTGAAAGAAATCAAGTTTCGGATTTAGTACCCCGACTTAAGGATCACCCGATCATTAGTACAAAATGGGCATTTAAGAACAAACTCGATGAATCCATAATCATTGTTAGAATAAGGCAAGATTGGTAGCCAAAAGCTATAATTAGGAAGAAGGAATTGATTATGAGGAAACATATGCTCCAATGGCTAAATCGGAAGGCATACGAGTACTCTTAGCCTTTACATGCATCAAAGGATTCAAATTGTATCAAATGGATTTGAAAAGTACATTTTTAAATGGATATATCATGGAAAAAGTATATGTAGATCAACCTCCAGGTTTTGAAGATATAACTAAGCCTGACTATGTTTTCAAACTAAGAAAAGCTTTATATGGTTTAAAACAAGCCCCTCAAGAATGGTATGAAAGACTCAGTAAATTTCTCATCGATCAAGGTTTTGTATGAGGAAAAGTTGATACAACACTTTTTACAAAACGCAAATGAAATGATATTTTAATTGTATAAGTATGTGTTGATGATATAGTTTTTGATGCTACTAATGAAACCTTGTGCAAGGAATTTTCTGAGATAATGTAGGTTGAGTTTGAGATGTCAATAATGGGATAATTGAATTTCTTTCTCAGTTTGCAAATCAAACAAAGAAAGAATGAAATTTTCATATCTCAAACAAAGTATTTAAAAGAGCTATTGAAGAAATATGGAATGGATGAAGCAAATAGAATGGATACACTTATGAGTTCAACTATGTCGCTTGATGTTGATATCAAGGGAAAATCTTACAACATCACAAAATATAGAGGAATGATTGGATCATTACTCTATCTTACTGCAAGCAGACCTGACATCCAATTCAGTGTTGGTATGTGTGCAAGATATCAATCAACACTAAAGGAATCACACGCTGAAACCGTCAAATATATCTTTGGATATCTTACTGACACATCAGAATTAGGCCTCTAATATCCTAAAGGAAGAAATAAGTACCTAGTTGCATACTCAGACTCTGATCATGGGGGATATAAGATAGATAAAAAGAGTACCAATAAGCAATGCCAGTTTCTTGGAGGTTCACTTGTGTCAAAGTTCAGCATAAAGTAAAACACAGTGTCTCTTTCATCAACCGAAGCTGAGTATGTTGCAATATTAAGTTGTTATGTGCAAGTGTTATAGCTGAAGCAAAAATTACAAGACCTTGGTGTTTATTTGAAGGAGATACCTATATACTATGACAACACTAGCACGATAAGCTTGGTAAATAATCTAGTCCAACACTCCAAAACCAAGCATATTGATGTTATACAGCGCTTCATCAAGGATCATGTTCAAAAAAAGAATGTTAAAGTAATATTCATTCTAACTCATCTTTAAGTAGCTGATTTCTTTACAAAACCCCTAGCAAAAGATCAATTCTTTTCATTAAAAGAGAATTAGAAATGGTAAATCCCAATGAATTCTAAGTTATCTAGTGTATAGAATATGTTAGATGATGTTATTTAGTGATGTTTTGATGATTACTAACTTAAGCATCGGAGTTTCTAGTAATTTGTTTTGCAGGACCTTGATACTCTGTTATAGGACATCAAAAGCAGAGATAAATAGAGGGACAAATCACTCTAGTGATAACTTCAAGTAATCTACATTACTCGAGTGATAACTAGAAGTGATGGTAAGTATCACTCAAGTGACCACTCAAGTGATGACCTAGAAAATATAGTAGTGAGGCATTAATTAAAATAGAAATGGCATAACAGTTGAAAATGAATAGTCAAGTAAGCCCTCGAGTGATCATGATTGTAGATCAAAAATCAATCAAGTTTCAACTCAAATCTACCTTGAAGTAACATCAAATCACAAAGAAAATATACATGGGTAATTACAATATTACTTATGGCAGGTACGCTTTTAAAATGAATTAATTTTAATTTTCTGGTATGATCACTCGAGTGACCACTTGAGTGATACCTCAAGATCACTTGAGTGATTACACGAGTGATGTTGGGCGCTAGGGTTATATCTATCGAAACTCAGTCATTTTTCTCAAAATCTTTTTTAGTGATTCTCCTAGTGTTCTTCCAAAAGTTTTTCACAATCATTTTCTCTCTTGATTTCCGTCAAAACCCAATAGATGTCATTACCAAAAACTTCTTAATTCTCTCAAATCTCTCAGCCTTAAAATTGAGATTGTCGACACCTTTTTTCAAGAAATTTGTTCTTCCTCTCAAATCTTAATGGCTAGAACAACAAATCCTCTTTCTAACACTCTTTCTGGGTCTTCTGATCCCCAACAACCCTGTGAATCTCCTTCATCTCCTCCAACCAAGAAACAAAAATTACCCCCCAAAACAAAAGCCAAACCAAAGCCTTAAGCTAAACCCAAAGTCAAATGGGTTGTGATCCAGGAACCTAGGTTCACAAGGAGTCAATCAAAAAAGACTATACCTCCAGGTAGAGGCAAAGCTACCAAGACATCAACTCCACCCACATTAGATTCATCTAACACACCTTCCTGGACTGGGAAGAGTTCAAAAGGGTCCATGTATGATAGAAAACTTGCCAAAGCCATGGTAAATATTTAGAACAGGCTCTACAATCTAAAGAAGGAAAGGAGGGACAATCTTCAAAGGATCCAGCAAAAGAGAGAGAAGAAGACATAACATTTCCTCTACAAGAGTTCAATGTGAAAAAGCTAGAGAAGTCTCAGAAGTTTAATGATCACTTTTCAAGGAGAAAAGTATACAAGATGCACTACATTGACTTCAATCTTCTTCAAGAGGTATTGAAATTTGACCTAAGCCCTTACCTTCAGTCTTATATGCCCTGGTTATCAATTAGACTTCCTTTTTGCGCAAAAATAGTCAGACATTTTTATTATAATATAAAGCTAGTAAATGATGCCCTTAGAGACTATCTAGAAGGGGAATTGGTATATAATATTAGGGGGCAAGAACTATTGATCTCACCCTCTAAAATAAACACTTGGTTAGAGATAGAGAGTCCTCCTGAAGAGAATTATATGAACCTTGATTCAAACAAATTGTTTACCATTTGGAGGCCCAGAGAGAGTGGGACCACTCAATTTAAATCCTAGTGATATGTATGATTTACATAGAGTTTTATAGTATATCTACTCTAGAGCTATAGTTAATAAGCCAAATAATTTCACACATTTTATTGGGAGAGATTTGAGAAACATGGCCCCCATTATTCTCAAAGAGGAAAAGGACTTGGGTGAGCTCATATTTGCTGAGATCAAGAGATATAGGTCTAATAGAACCATGACTTCCCCAATGCCTTTTCCCCATCTTATATCTTTATTCTTGAAAAAGAATAAGATTTGCTACTTAGAGAAGAATAAGCCTATTGAGAGGCTAGCCCCAGTGGGAAGGAACCAGATAGGAAAATTAGGGATTGAGATTCCATTAAAAAGCCACTTGAATCTAGTCTTAAGAAGAAGAAGAAAATAGAGGCTAAGTCAAGTAGGTTGGATGACACTCAGTCCTCTGCCCCAGCTTCTACGGCTCCTCCTTCATTCTTCAGTTCAATAATTCATATGTATATGAAAAATGTGCTAGAAGGATTTCTTGTGGATATTTCAAATACGAATGCTAAGCTAGTAATGTAACATCGTAAAATTTAGTAAAGGTTAAATTAATCAAAAAAGAAAAATTTACATGGTGTTAAAGTTAGTTTTTGGAAGAAGGGAAGACTAGGATGATTATGGTTATTTTTCTTGGCCAAGATTTAACCACATAAGTTAAGTAAGACCCAATGGCAATTTAGTTAATATTGCCATAATCAAGGGCAAGTGGGACATCTACCATGTGATTTTGAGGTTAGAATTGGAAACTAAAATCAAGGGCTAAGATTTGTCCTTGAAAAACAAAATTTTAAGAGACAAATTGGACAACATTTACCTAACACCACACCCATAATTGTCCATTTAATTAAAACTCTTGCACACATGAAATTAGATAATTCCCAATAATCTCTTGACTCTTAATTTTCCATAAAGATGAAGAGATGAGAGGATAAGACTTAAAGCAAAAGGAAAAGAGGTAGACATCTACCTAACATTGCATATCATTTTATCCTACTCTCTCACACTTATTTCGGCCAATACATGAGGAGCAAGAGAGGAAGAGTTTATTTAATATATTCCCTCCCCATTTAAGTCAAGAAGGACGGCCAACAAGAGGAAAAGTGAGAGAGGGAGTTGGTCCACATGACAACATCATACTCTCTCCACTCTCCTTAATTTCGGTCAAGACAAAGGGAAGAGAGAGAGATAGCTCAAATAATGCAACTCTTCATCTTTTGGTGCAAAAAGGACATCCAAATTGAGAATAAAAGAAGGGAGTGCACCACTTTCATTAATTTATTTCAAAATGATAATATTCCACTTAGTCATAAATTGTAAAATACTTATCTTTTCTCTCCCAACTTTCTCAACTTTCAGCCAAGCATTCAAAGTGGTGGAAGATTAATGAATAAAATAATATACCCACTCATTCCTCACTCAAACTGTCGGCCAACACTTGGAAGAATGGAAATAAATGTTTAATCCATTCAATTACTCATTTACACACTCACAAGTCGGCTAGAACCATAGGAAAAGAGAAAGAGAAAGAACCGAAACTTGAAGAGCAAAGGAACAAGAAACAAAGGTAAGTCATTTTCACTCTCTAAATCACTTTTCTAGCTCTTAGAGTGTTCATAAACATTGTTCCTCTTGATGAGAGCTTCAATTCTATGGTCTCAGATTTGTCATCTGAGGTGTTTTATGTCAGTTAGTTAGCTGGAGTGCCGCTGGAATACCGAACCACTTGTAGGAACTCGAAGAGGTAAGCATAGGTTTCATTTTGAACCGATTACTTCGTGTTTTCGTTGAGCTATTCCTTGTTCTTGAACCAACCATGTAATTCAACCAAGAGGTGTTTTTGAAGACTAAAGAAATTTTAAATCATATATAAGGTGATATATGCTTATTAATGAAGTATTAGACTTGTTGGAGTTCAAAAACGCAAACTTGATTTTGTTGTTTTTGGAGAGCAGTCTCGGTCAGAGGTAAATTTGGTAGAAAGAGTTTGATTTTGGTATTTTTGATCTTTTCATTAGATTCTACACGAAAAATTGTGTGAGAATAGGCTTTGATTATAATTTTTAGAAGACAGATTAAAAAGCTTAAATACTAGAACTTTAGTTCACTAAGCTGCCAATATGCGTTTTTGTCTGACAGTTTTGTTGTGGCGAACATTTCACTGTTCAAACTTCATCTGACGATGATGAGATTTTCCAGAATTAAAGTACACTTAAAGAATTTTAATTTGATAGGTATTATGAAGGAATTTGATAAGTATTTTAGGAGATATGAGTGTTTGAAGTAGACCATTAAAACTGGTCAGATTTTCTGGCAGCAAGGGAAGACGTAAAATCTGGGAATTTTTGGTGCACAGAAGATTGTGGAAAGTCTTTTTCCCTTAAAACAGACTTAATAAGGGTTACACAAAATTTTGGATCATCCCAATTGAATTTTTCTAGAATTAGTTATGATTTTTCAAAGTTCAGTGAAAAATTTGTTAGCTTTTGGTAATTGTGCGAAAATTCAAAGTTAAGAGTTTTGTAATAAAATTGGACCTTTAAGAATTGAGTTAAGCCTTTAGAGTAGCTTGAGCTCATTAGCTACATATTGGGCCTAATGAAGTTATCGTAATGATAACCAACATAAGAGAATAATTTATGAAGGAATTGAACTAAGTAATAACTCATTGCCCGTAAATTATAATTTATAGGACTTAACACTTGCCCAAGATGTCCAAAGCACGTCATTCAAGATCAAAATTTGGAAAAAATTGTCAGGTAGTAACTTATCCCTCACATACTATGTGATATGTTATATGCATGTTTGTACCATCATGAATTTTAAACATTCAGATGAGAAAGGCTCAGGCCCAGTAGAATTTCCCTGCACTATGGCAAGGGACAGTTGTCCTTGAATTGGTAACTTTATGCTTTATGCATATTGTGAATTTATCTCTGAATGTTAAATATGTTGATTGTACTGTAACTTTGGTTGACATGGCATGATATATGTGCATTTTATATGAGTGATATCTGTTACTACTGAGATTCATTGAATCTCACCCTAGTTTTCCAAAACAAATTTTCAGCTCAGGCAAGTAGTTCCTCAGGCAAGAAGGTAAACACGGGCGAATGAAGCGAAGGACTTAGAATTTATTTTTCCGTTGGTTATCTATTTGGAGTGGTATTTAATTTTTATTTATGTGTGGTCAGTCTCATACTGACAAGTTCGTAGACATGTAAATAAGCGCTTGTATATATAAGTAAACGCAAAGTGACATCTGAACCAGCAGTGAACAGCTGTTCATTTAGGGCCGTTAATTAATTATAGTAGCTTGGGTTCCAGCAGAGAACTTAATAGTAAAAACTCTGATATGAAGAAATGAACCTAAAACGGATAGCTTGAAATGAATCATAAAATAAAATGAGACCAAATCTAAAAACGATTTTTTGAAAAGATTGTTGAAAAACCCACTCAACACACTGTTTGAAGATGGGACTTCTGCTGTTTACAAAAGATTATCGGTCTCCTTTTTAAAGATATTATTGCACTTCAGTCGTCCATACGCTTGAAAACAAGGGTGTTACAAGTAACCCACTTGAACCACAAGATGGGAGAGTTGGTGGCCAGTATGAATCAGCATAAAGAGGCAATGTTAGCAGAACAACAGGCATAAGGGGTTGCCATACAGGAGCTTGGACACCTCCTAAGATCATTATATACAAAGATTAATGCTATGGCTCTTGGTTCATCCATACCTTTAACTGCTACTGGTTTAGTTCCAGTCTCCGAGCCTAGCCCTTCTACCATTCCTCCTCCTATTACACCCACTACCACTCCCAGCAACTTTCTCTTCACCATGCCTAATCCATCCACATCCAAGCCAGTTCATATCACTATCGATGTGTCAGTCAAGCCCTAGCCACTGCTAATACCTATTGCTTCTCCTGTAGGCACTAAGGAGGTGGTTGTTTAATCCAGTGATCATTAATCACCTACTAGTACAATGGAGGTGGAAGTTACTTGTTAGACACCAGCACCCCAGAACCCTTATACCTTTATTCCTTCTTAAGATGATTCACTTTAGATCCCTCCTGCAAATCTCCCTAAGCCTGAACCATCATCTCCCAGCCTTTCTCTTTAGGGTGACTCATATGATTCACCTCTCAACATCACCCCCATTTTTGCTACCCAGCCATCTTAGCTCTAGCTCTTCTTTCGATTAATTCCCACCTTTTTTATGAAGGCAAAAAGGAGGAGAAGAACTAGAAGTGATTTTTTTAAAGGACACTAATGTTGCACTGATATAACATGGGGATATAGGTGTATTGGGATTTAAGGAGCTTTTGTTCTTTGTAAGCATATTTTGACTAAGTAAATTCTTTACTTCAAGTTATCAATTCAGCAACCTAATTCTGTTATTATTATAAAATTGTGGACTAATGAACCTTTCATTGTGTATGCTAGATGATTCAGGATTCGATTCAGACTAATCTTGCAAAGTCATTAGTTTAAATGATTTCTAATACTAAAAAGTTTAAAATCATTGAATTTGAATCCAAAATGATATCAAATATTAAAAGTTTCACAATCAATAGATTTGGAATCAAAGGAGTTTCAAAGTTGTTACTTTTGAATTCAAAATGAGTTTAAACAAAAGATTCAAAGACATTGACTTAAACTTAAAGTATTTTCAAATAGATTCTAAATCATTTGTATTTAAAAGAAGTTTTGAAATATCCAAGTTTGAACGAATGATATTTGAAAAGAGGTCCAGTATTTTAAGAGAAACTTCAAATTTTAAAATGCTTTCAAACACCTTAAAAAATCACCAAGTGTTGTCATCTTCAAAAAGGGGGAGAATGTTAGATCCCATAAGTTTTGATGATAATAATGATTAGAATGAACATAAAAAAGATTTTGATGAATAAACAAAAGATTTTTTGAATGAAGGAACAAAGTGCTTGGTGGTAGGGAAAGTCATCACTCAAGTGGGTACTCGAGTAATGAAGAAGAATAAGAAGTTACTGAACAGGAGAAAGCATCACTGGCAGATTTCTAATGGGATCACTCAAGTAATCACTAGAGTGATGATTCTTCATTACTCGAGTGATAACTCAAGTAATGTGTGTTAAATAGTTCTAGAATTCGTTTGCTAAGTTTTTCATGGTGTCACTCGAGGGATCACTCGAGTAATGACAAAGGATCAATTGAGCGACTAGAAAAGAATTAAGGCGATGAAGTCTCTAGCAATATTTTTAAGGGAACACTCAAGTGACCACTCAATTATCAAGTCAGAAATGTTGACTTAACTCTCTGCCAAGTTTTTCAAAGGATCACTTGAGTGATGAATTTAGATCACTCAAGTAATCACTAAAGTGATGAAGTTCAGAAAGCATGATTTTAATCTGTTGTTCATTGATTTTCTATCTATATGATAAATCTTTCATTGTTAGTATTCTAAATATATTTTAAAGAGATCATGTGTTGTGATAAAAGTTAAATGAAACATCAGAACGTTCACCTATTGCAACTGATAGTTTCCAAATTCAAAGAACGGTCAAATGTAACTGCATGACTCTGATAGACATGTTGAAATGGTTCTAATGGCTATCACAAATTCAACTATAAATATAAGAACATTCAACGAAGAACCGGACACCAGAGAATACATGAACATATATTGATCAACATATTCTTAGTGCTCTGTTTCTTTCATTCACTCTTTATACTTCAGCGATTATATATTTGCTCTATGAGAGAGATTTTCATTACAAACTCAATATTTGTTATTGAGACAACTTAAGGTTGTAGAACTTTGAGTTGGGGATCTGATTACAACGTGTAAGGGGGAGCGAGTGTCTAGTGAAGGAACTTGCTGTGTACTAAGGTGACAAGAACCCACTGAATCTTGGAAGATATAGTGAAACTCTCAAAGAATCTCTAAGGACTAGGCATAGGTCAAAGTGGTTGAGATCGAACCAGTATAACTCCCAGTATACACTTCGGTGATATTTCTCTTAGCTTTTAACTGCTTTAAATTTCTAGTCAATTTTAATATACGAATTGAATTTTTGGTAATCACCCAATTCACCCCCTCTTTGGTGAAATGCTTGCACTAACAATCCACCCGCTCAAGGTCCCTTTACCTTGAGATCAAATGAAAATATAACTTGAAGTGTATACAGACTCTCACAAAGTAGATATGATAAACAGTGAAGTATAATATGAATACAGAGACAAATATGAATAACAGAGACTTGTGTAAATTGGCTTATGTATGCCCTCATTCTATGTTCTTGTTTTTATTTTTAACTTGTCTCTGATCCTCTATATTTATAGCCGGTTTGACTTATCCATTATGAAATGTTCGTTATAGAACATATTGATCTAGTTGCGTAGCAAGATAAACTTGTTTAAATCTTCAGACATGCTATTGTGGTGGGTTAACTACACGAGATGATAAGTGGCCGCCATTCGGTATGAAATGATGATGTTGGCTATAATTAACTCTCTCACATGAACCCATGATCAGAATGTTTAATATCCCATTTCACATTTGAAATATATGTTAGATAATGTTTAGAAACAAGTGGAATCACAATGCAAATATTTAACCATATTCAAATTGTTTGTGGTAACTCTGTATTACAATCTGCTTTAGAGATAGTCGCACTCAAGTGTTATACTCGAGAGCAACCTTTCTCACTCGAGTGCTATTTCAATTCTACACATCTGTACAGAGTAATCTAGGTTAAACTTCCACGTGAATGGTATAATCATCAAGTTATGAGAGTTCATACTCAAGTGTTCAATCCTCACTCGAGTGCTCTTAGCCAATGTCATTATTTTGGGGTAGTCTCTGACAAAAACTTGCAAGAGTAGCTTTCTACACTTCAAGAGTATTCATACCATACTCGAGTGCATGATCAGGCACTTGCATTCTCAGGCCTTTCAGCAACTCCTCACTTGATTCCTGTAGAGAGTATGAAATTTGCTCTGGAAGTGTAGGTCGATACTCGAGTGTCATTCCCTTCACTCGAGTGCACCATCATATGGTAGAATAATAGGTTTTCTGGTTGTACTTCAGCATGCCAAATTTCAGATGTCCACTTGAGAGTGTTGTTGTTATCCTCGAGTGTTGATCTCTTACTCGAATGTATATGCCCTCACTTATGTGCAATTTGTTGCTTCAAGTTCTTGCTAACTCTCAGGCAAACACTATTGGTCTTCTCTTGCATCACTCGGATATGCTTGTCATCCTTACTCTAGTATTAAGTCCTTTACTCAAGTGTTGCTAGCATTCTTTGCTTTTGTTTGCTCTCTATAAGACTCTCGCATGGCCACACTTCCTCACACTCGAGTGCTGAGGCATCTAGTACTTGAGTGCACCACTGTCACTTGAATGTATCAGAAATTCTCAATTTTCTGCATCAACTTTTGCATCATACCTATAAGAGTAAAGAACCATACTTGAGTGTTCTTTCCTTCAACACTCGAGTACATCATCCTCACTTGAGTGTATCAATAACATTTTACTTTCTGAACTAGCTTTTGCCAAACACTTGCAGGAGTGTGAAGGTATACTCAAGTGTTCATGCTATCATTACTCGAGTTGAACTCCCTTACTTGAGTGCATTAGTATTTTTCTCAACAACTTTCTACAAACTTGTGTTATGCATTTAGTAATCGAATTAACTTATGTTTTCATCTTTAAAACATCATTTCCTTTACAAAACAATACATTAATACTTTATTATCATCAAAACATGGATTCTAACACTTTTTATGATTCTACAATCTTTACAGGTATGTGGTTCCCATCTTCAATCACCTCTTATAGTTCATATTCAGTAGCAATTATGAATACTCTGAACTTTACTTTCTAGAAGGAGAAGTGTTTGCTGTTGAAACCTGGTGGTCTGGTGATAGAAGCTTAGTCAGGAAGTATTCCTTCCCCCAGGTTTGCCATTATATCCTTCGTAGGTTATTATACCTGAACAAGAAGACCTAGGCTCTAATACCAAATATTAGTACAAGTGTTTCACCCAAGAGGAGGGTGAATTAGGTGATTAAAGAATATTCAAACCATATATAGAAATTGATAGAATTTAAAGTAGTTAAGAGCTAGGAGAGATATCACAGAAGTGTAACCCAGGAGTTATACTGGTTTGGCCAAAACCACTTTGACGTATGTCCAGTCCTCAAAGTTCCTCTGGGAGTTTTACTATATCTTCCAAAATTCAGTGGGTTCTTGGCGCCTCAATACATAACAAGTTCCTACACTGGACACTTGCTTCTCCTTACATGATGTAAACCAATCCCCAACTCAAGGTTCCATAATCTTAAGTTGTCTCAATAACAAATATTGAGTTTGTAATGAAAATATCTCTCAAAAAGTATATACAGAATCACTGAAGTACAGAGTATATGAATAAATGACAAACAAAGTGAATGTGAATTGATCATTGATAGTTTAACATGTTGTTTTGTTTTCTCTACGTTGAATGCTTCCTTATATATAGCTAAGTTGAGAAATTCATTGGTAGCATTTCAACATGTTCGTTAGATTTATGTGATGAACCTATGTCGTGTGAGTTCGCAAAATAAAACTAGGTAAAAAAATGTAGCATAGTAGCTCAACCTAGGTCGTTCTTATGAGGAGTTTAATTCCAAGTTTCTAAATAGTAAAGTGTTAAAAACCTTTAAGTTGTGAAAAATCATTTGGAGGAAATGCATTCTTAAACTAATGAAGTAATCTAAGCTAAAGCAATATTTTTGTATTTTTCGGTTTTTAAAATAAAGAAGCAAAAGGAATTGAAATTAACACTAACAACAAGATAAATTCAATTAACTAATATAATGATAACATGGGATTCCCTTGAGTTGAGGTTTTAGTCTTCCTTGCTTGCTAATGATATGAATTCCATAATATGAGTCAAAAGGATGGAACTAAGCTACCACTAGCTCTATACATGCAATAATCATTTAATTCATTCAACCGAAGCAATTAAATGAATACCACCAATTAATAGTGACTCAAGGAGATGAATAATTAACTTCCAATTCTAAATTGTAATTACCATTACAACAATTCAAAATATTCAGTTTAATCATTTAAAAGCTTAGCTACTCATAGAAGAAGAGGAAGATGAAGCTTGATGAAAAGAAAAGGAATTAGCCATGGAGAACATATGAAAAGCACCGAACAGCCCTTCCACGTCTTGCTGTCACAGCCGCAAGCCTCCTTCTATTTCATTTTCTTTCGTTTCGGTGCCTCCCTCCCTCATGGTCAGCCGCCAATCCCTACTTTCTTTTCTCCTCTTGTCTAGTGTAGCTGCTCCTTACGTCAGCCCCTCAATATTACTTCAGTCCAGCAGCTTTTGTGGACCAACCCTTTTTTGTTTTAATTCTTCCATTCTCTCCTTTCGGTCTAAAATAGTGGCTCTTTCTTCCTCAAATCAATTCAATCATTTTGGCCCACCTCATCACGTCATCTCCTTTTTGTTGGTTCAGCTCTCCTTGTGTTCGGTCCAGCTCTATTTCCCTTCGGTTCAGCATCAGCCCTCCTCCAATCGGCTACTTCCTTTTATTCATTTCAGCCCAACTTATTTTTCTCTCAATTCACCTATTCCGGCCCAGCTGCTTCTTTCTCTTTTATTCATGCCTCTCAACTCTTTTTCTCTTCAAATTAGCCAAGACCATCACGTCTCCTCCTTTCTTCAATTGATAAATCGGTCAACTCCCTTTTTCCTTCATTCATGTGGTCACCATTCAGTCCAACATCTCTCATTAATTCAGCTACTTCCTACCTCTTTCATTTCGGTCTAACAACTCCCCTACAACAATTCCATTCAGTTCTCTTCTTTCCTTCACGCAGCTACCAATTAAAACAGCCATGGTCTTACTTGTCTCTTCTTTTCAATTGTTTATAGGTGAAAAAGTGAGTTGTGATTTGTCATCACCTATAAAATTAGATTCATAAAGGCAGTATTTTTTTGCTCACAATTAAGAAATAATGGAAATAACAAGTATTAAAAATATAACAATTTAACCAATTTAATTCCCAAATTATCCTTTCACTAAAATCTCACATTAACACTTGATTATGCCCAAAATATTCAATTAAGTTCAATAAAAGCCTAAGATTAATTAATAAAAATATATAAATATTGAGCTCTATCATTATGCAGTTTCTTTTGACCATTCTTCATATTTGAAAAAGAGCTGTAACGGTAGGTGAGCGTTACAGACGTTATGTTCAGCTTCTCTTTCTTTATTATGATCTCTTCATTGTTTCCCTAACAATATACTTAGAATACTAATACAATGAAGGGTTTATCATATAGATAACAAATCAATAAACTGTGAGATATGATTAGTTTTGATGATGTTAAATATTAAGAGCAAAAAATTTACAAAATATACTTATCTTCTACATTAACTAACTACTATATTTAATGTTTCATATCTTGTAGCTTAGTCAAGCAAAGAAAGAAGAAGATTGAAAATATTCAAGAAGATATCCAGTTGGATTATGAAGAATGATCGTCAAGAGGAAAACAAGAAGATATCTTGTATATTAGTCAAGCAAAGAAAGAAGAAGATTGAATATAGTGAAGAAAGAGATTGAAGAAAGAAGAACTTGCAATAAATAATAGGAATATCAAGATTAAAACTATTAGAAGTGATACTGAAGGTTTCTATGGTCAAATGGAAGTTTGAATGGGTCAATATGAAGCTAAAATGACTTATACAGAAGTTATGCTACCTCTAGAGATGTTCACACGAGAGATCACTCGAGTAATATGCCAGTACCTCATTTTGGAGGTGCTTACTCTAGTGATGGCCTAGAATTACTCCAGTGACAACTGGGGTGAAGAGAATTCTGATGTGTTCTATTTTCGAGCAGCAGGACAAAGGTTCAGTATTTTGGTGATATCTCTCTAACCACACTTTGGATAGAATTGAAACTAGTGACATATAAAACTAGACTTCCAACACAAAAAATAGACACCAAGATCACATTTAAAGGAGCTCAGATGAAAGAGATATAATCTTTAGAAGATACCATGCAAATCAGTGTCTTATTCCAGAAAAGCCTTGGTATTTTGGACATAACTCTCAACCTACATATCTGATTGAGATGAAACTGGTACCATATGAAACTAGACTTAAAGAACTTTCTATAGATAGGTAGTTTGTTGTAGTTGAAGTTATATGCTAAGAGGTATGCCTTTTAGAAGTTGATATTAGAAACTTTAAAGACGTTCGGGAATAGTAGATACTCTTTGGATCATAACTTGTAGTATATAATGAGTTTAGAGCTGATTCTTGTTGCATTAGAATATAGACAATCAGAGCTTTCTGATCATATGTAATTTGCTATGTTTTGAATCAAAATGAAGAGATCACTTAAGTGACCACTAGAGTGATGACCAAGGATCACTCGGGTGACCACTTGAGTGATAAAGTTGGAAACTTTCTTTGATGCTCTCTACCATATTTTGAAGGGCATCACTCGAGTGATAACCCAGGATCACTTGAGTGACCACTTGAGTAATGCGATAGACAACATTTTAAAGTTTTTGAAAATCAATGGAATGATAGTGCAATTCACTCTTCTTGCTTCCAGTCACTCTAGCAGTTCATTGTATTAGTGTTTAATGTATTTCTCTAGGGATATAATGAAGAGATTATGTGAAGAGATAAAAGTTGACTTACGGAAGAGGAGCATCCACCAAACATAACGGCTAGTTTTTCAAATATGAAGAACGGTCAAACGAAGCAACGGGACTCAATAGATATGTTGAAATACTCACAAGGATCATATCCTACTCAACTATCATACAAGAGATTTAAGAAGAGCATAACTACACATAACGCCAATGCCAAAATGCTCATATCATAAGCTATCCACCTTGACCCAAACACTCTCCGTTATTCTCCAACTTATATGTCATTTACATTTGAGAGAGTAATTATTTGTATTGTACTTCAGTGTTCATTTTATTCACTTCTGAGAGAGAAGACTAATTATAATCCTTCATTATCAAAATTGTAACCTTTCAGTATGTAGGGGGAGTAACTATGTGAGAGATTTGCAAAAGGCTTCACAAGTGGCCTACTAAACTTGTGGGTTGTAAAGGCTTTTCTTGTGCCCAGATTAAATAAGAAGATAGTGGATTGAAAGTCTCGGAAGGAGCCTCGGAACTAGACATGGGTCATCATGGATTGGACCGAACTAGGATAAATCACAGTTTGCATACTCTCTTCCCTAAGCTTTTATATTTCCAACACATATAATTTAAATTTCTAACTGTTGATTTATGATTCATTGTTTCATATTTACTACTTCTACTAAGGTGCGAAAAGATTTTCAAAGTTCTTAAGTTATTATCAAACACCCAATTCACCCCCTCTTAGGTGTCAGCAAGTTCTAACATTTGGTATCAGAGATAAGCTCTTGGTTAAAGGAGTTAACCATCTTAAGAGTTATCAATGGCTAATCTTGGGTGTTATTCATTTTCAGAAGGTTTCGACTATACAATTCCACCTATTTTAAAAGATATTGATTTTTGGTTTTGGAAAGCTAGAATGACTAGTTTTATTAAAGCATATGATTTTAATATGTGGAATGTTTTTACAAATGTCTTTGATCTCAAACCAAGAAAGGATTGGACAGAATGGAAAAAGAAATGTTTTCATTGAACATTAAAGCAATGAAAATTCTGTATAGTGCTTTAACAGACAATGATTTTGAGAAAATTAGATATTGCTCTACTGCCAGAAATATTTGGGATACTCTTGCTTCTATTTATACTTCTAACAATTATGTTGAATGTGAAAGTGTTGACAGTTCACATGAAACTTGTAACCCCCTCCGTAATTATATCCGAAATACGCGATTAAAATGAAATAGAGACCAATAATAATCAAATAACATTTACTAACCCATCATATGACGGGGTTTTCACGAATACTTTTTGAAATCATTTATAAACTTGGTCTCATATTCACATTTCGAATACAATTACTACGCGAAGATAAATCACATTCATCTAAATATCAAAGTGCACAACTTAATCATCCCGACAATCTCTGGTACATACCTTCACTAAAGATACATAGGGTACAATTGCCCATTACAGTTCTTCAAATGGGGATTACACAATCTCATCTCGGAGGAGTCCTAGCCGCTCCCTCCACGAGCCACTTGCCCTGTCTAAATTGTTGGTAAGGGAGAGTGAGATTCGAGGGAATCTCAGTAGGAAACAGATACCATAATGCATGCATGATAGATGCTAGGTGTATGACATGTTAGCTTTATCTAGATGCATACCTCATAATGATATTTCTGCATGCTCAATGTTCCATACAACAAGACTATGGCCACAGCGAAAACAGAAACAGAGCTTCATTTATTCAAATATGCTCTACACAATCAAGTAAAGCAATCACATACATCACTACACAAGCAAAGATATCGAATACATGCAAGTAAGGTAAGTCCCCTACCTCCAGTCTTTTCTCCTCGATTTGCGTGCCAGCAACTCGGGGCTTCACATTCGATCCTACAATGTCAAATGTACTATTTAGACACTTCCATAGTGTTTCTGGGGGTTATATGAGGCTATATTGAAAATTTACTAAAATACCCCCGGGGACCCGGCCCGGCCCCGCCGTACCCGGTCCGGCTGTACTTTTCTTGAAATTTTGACATGGGCTATTTTGACATATTTTCGCCCAAGAAATCCATTTCAGGACTCAGAATTTTCAAATTCAATGTCAAATTACGAAATTGCCCTTGGCAGCCCTACTTTTAGGGTTTTAGGGGCGTTTCCGTAATTATGCTTTCTCGGCCTTTTCCGAAAAAGTGCCCAACTGTAACCCCACCTAATTTTCCCTCCTGAATTCAATGGAATCATCAAATCATTGAAAATCCAACTCTATCACCCATTTATAGCCCAGACCGAAATATATGGGTTTTCTAGGGAAAATCAGGGTTTTTCGGTTTCGGCTGCGTAAACGCGTTCCTTTCTACTCCTAACCACTTTATTGACTATTCCATTAGGTTAGAACTACCATTTAGTATCAATTTGAGCAGCATAACAGCCCCACAAACCCATTTTCCATTTTTAGAACCAAAGACAATCCGGCGAAATTTCACCGATTAAATTGCCCACAGTAGCTAGAATAGTCAATATACGAAGGTTTGGAAGTTACCTCAAGCTCCCACTAGCTTTTCTTCTTATGGCTGAAACCGTAGCTCTCTTGAACACCAAATTTGAGCTTCCAACCTTTGAATCACATAGAAGAATAGCTTAGGAGTGGAGTTATACGCATTAGGAACCGATTTACCGAAGAAATCACTTACCTTTGTAAGCTTTTTCCTCCCCTTTTCTCTCTCTAAAATTTCACACTTCCTCTCTCTATGTTCAGCAAGTTCACGTCAGAAATGAGCTGAAGAAGGAGGAGGATGATTATAATGATATATCTAATTTAATTAATTAATTTTCCCAATTTTCGGATTTTTGCAAAATTCTGGCAGATTTCTGCCCAAACTTTGAAAAATCATAACTAATTCTAGAAAAATCGAATTGGAGTGATTCCAAAGCCTATAGAACCCTTATTGAGTCTAGTTTCAAGGAAAAATATATACTTTTGCTTTATGGAATCACAAAATTCCCAGAATTTCAATCTTTGCATATTGTTCCAGAAATTTCACAGTTTATCTGTGCTGACTTCAAAAATTCAAATCTTTTTGTGTATAGCTCTAATTGATTCATATGACCTATCAAATTATAGCTTAGGATGTCTACTTTCATCCTATAAAATTTCATAATTTTTGCTTATCATTTAGTCTTCCAAAACCTTATGATAATCTCACTGCCTCATAGGCGATTTTACCGAAACATAATTATATTCTCCAAAATTCACCATTTTACTTTCTTAATACCCCAAAGATATTAGAATCATTAGGGAATATATTTGGGACATCTACTAAATCGGGGCTTAGTAGTCCACTCAATTTAGGCTTATTCCAAAGCTTCCAATCCCAAAATTCGGGATATTACAAAACTATAAGATGCATATCTACAGTTCATGAACAAGTGGAAGTTAATGATGAAGAAGGAGAAATCATAGAACACTTCCATGATCCTGTCAACATAGAAGAACAAGAGGAAGATGATTCCCAAGAAGAGATCATTATGGATGAATTTTATGGATCATCCTCTGGAGTTCAAGATGCACATATGGTAAACAATTCCAATTCTTCTCAAGTTATTTTGAAAACTGATTTTTAAAGTTTGCATAAAATTTTTTTTGACCAATTATTGATTCCATTGAGAAAAGCAAAAATATTTTCAATCATGCTAGAAATTCATATGGGAAGAAAGAACTTAAGCAAACTGATCATTTGGTATCGTCCTTTCTTGATCAACACAATATTTGTATGGAATCTCATAATGCATATCATTATATTATTAGCAATTATTGTGGTAAATCAAGTCATATTTCTCACACATGATATATTAGAAGAAATTCTAATGTGAGAAATAAATTTGCCTGGGTTCCTAAAATACAAGTGAGTTCAAATACTAATAATGAAGGACCCAAGTATATGTAGGTACTAAAATGTCCATCTAGTACTTTATGTATATAGGATAATCTAAAAAGAAATGAACATAAGTGTATAGAGAATATGAAAAAGAAGCCAAGAGGTTCTCACGCACCAATTAAGATGTTCAAAAAATCTATTGCTGGAGCTATCGAGAATAACCATAGAAAGAAGCAATGGATAAAAGGAGTATGTTCCACCTCAACGAAGGGCTGCCATAGAGTACCATTCAATTACCTTAAGGAGAACAAGAAGAAGAGAATCTTTCATACATAAAGAAAAATACTCTTGAAGCCTACATCATATGAGAGAGCTTTGCATAATCCCAAAGTAAGATATTCAAAGTATAAACATCATAGAAAGATGCAGTGGGTAAGCAAAAGCAATCTTCCACGTATTTATTTAAGGCAAACGTACACAATGATAAAACCTCCTATGCTATTATTTGTAATATTTATTGAGGTTTATACCTTGTTACATTAGGAATGAGAATTGCACATATGTTATCACAATCTTTAGAAAATTCATTCATAAAGAATCGCAATGTTCAATATCTTAACACTTTATGTATATACACATACTTCAAGAGAAAATATTTTTATGCATAAAATCATGTTTAATTCATTATGCTAAACTTCTTCGAATTGACTATATTCTTAGAGCATGTGAATTATGATTCCTAAAAGCTAACCATGAGTGGATCCAAGTAAGACTGGATACCAAGAAAAGAAAAAGTCTATATGAATTTGTGGGAAGATGAAAGCAAGAGCTTCATCTGAAGATTATGACTACATAAAAATTAACTCAAATCTTAGTGAAGTTGGACTTTAAAGCTGTACTTCGATCATGTAAACAAAAGGAGGCAGTACTCGAGACATCACTGCGAGTGCCTAACAAGTGATAAAGGAAGAAAAGATGCACAATGATCACTCGAGTGATCATCATCACTGCGTGACAACTGGGAGTGACTGTCCAAGTGATCAGACTGACCAGAAGATTGGGACGCAAAAGTCAAGGAATTATGCATAAATAAACTTCAAAGGATAATTTCTTCAGTAATTATGAGATTACTCAAGTACGGTATTGTCTTCTTTATTTTTACCCGATATTGTGCTTACATGATTTAATTATTTGAGTGATGAATAGCTACTCATTATTGCATACCATTAGCAATCAATCATTTATGGTTTTCAAAATGTTTTTCAGATTGCTAAATAAACCAAAGGTGAAATTGTGTATAATCTTCCTATCTATTTGAGTTTTGATTGAAATGCATATTTTAAAAAAAAATTCTTGCATTCCAATCCATTCTATTTATAAAATTGCATACATATGTTTTGAAAAATATTCTTGTTTTGAATACATTCAAATCGATTTGGAAAAATGGAGGTTAATATCTTGTGAATTGAAAATTAGAAATGCTTCAAATCCATTCACTAGAGTTTTTCCCCATCATTCACATATTATTTCTTGACCTTAAACCTATTACTACTTGAACTCCTCAACCTTTATTTTCTAACAAGTTAGACCTTATGTCTAACAAGTTAACTATCAATATGAGTTTCTAGTGTATTCCCTAGAAAAGAATTCTATATGTGAAAGCCTTGTGCCTAATGCATAAATCATTCGTTTGCCAAGCTATTCCAAGCATTATGAATATTCATTAATGCATTGGATCTTAATGCATTGACCATTATTATGGAATAACTTACTAGGATAATATTCTAGAACTCTAGTCATTTGGACTAATGAGTATGTGGCTAATCATTCATAATTCATTTGCACTCATTTAATTGCTCGAATATGTTAACCATTGATATCATATATCTCTAAGTAACTAGTGTCTTTTATTCAAATCTTTGACTTAATGTTTCTATTCTTAAGCACACAATTCTAAGAGTCAAGATAGTCTATGGATCAATAACAAAGTCATGATGCTCAATATGACTATCAAGCTAATCCTTTTGATTATCCATATGACTCTTACTCCTTGGAAAATTCTCTAACATGTTTTCTCTAACGATTAACATGTTATCTTAGTTGAACCTTCAAAGTGAAGCTTTCTGATATATATATTTTATAACTATTAACTTCCACCATTTTTAACATGAGCATTGATTGTAAACTTGTTTCAAAGATGAGTTTTGCATATAGTCAGAATCTCAATTTTAAAATGCTTTTTCATGATTTGAAATAGCATTTGATATTGAAATTTACATATTTCATTCTTCAAAAATTTGGTTTCATTCATGATTTGTCCTTTCATAAAAGTTGGTCATTATGGATAGATTCTCTACTCTTTTGATCCAACTTACATGGATTGCATTAAAATCTTATCAATGACATATTTTCAATATAAAATATATTTACAAACTGTCATTGATCATTGTTATCACTTATTCGTTACCCTTTATGATCCAATGGCTTGAATTTATTTAATTGGGTAAAATTATATCTTGATCTTTGTTGATTATTATACTCTTTGCTCAAATATCATATGGTTTAATTATATAAGAGTATAAGAATTGTTATGTCTAATATTGTTTGGACCAAAGAGAAGCTGGGTACCAAAAGAGCATGCATTTATACTTTTGCAGGAGTTGACCAAGATGCTCTGCTTTTGGATACAAAGAATAGAGGCTAAAAGCTCAGGCAGACTAACAGTATTGTACATGAGCAGAGGAAGAATCTATGGTATTGCTCAAGTAATCAATCGAGTGACACCTCATCACTAGCAAGTAACCAGCTAGTGATACAGTCAGAGAAAAAAAAGAGGAGAAAGATGTAATACCCCGAATTCTGAGACTTGAGGCTAGAGAATAAGCCTGAGATTCGAGAACTGCTAAGCCTTGGTTTAGGAAGATCCCAAATTGTGATTAAGGGTTAATGACTGCAAAAGTGGATGTGGTTAGTGATAAATAACCCTTTTAGAGAATCTGATGTGATTTGAGATCTGAATATGTTGTGAGCAGCGCCGAAACCCTGTATTTAAGTTCAATTATGGATTAACATCTAAATTGACTTAAAATAGAGGGAGGGCGCATAATGTGGTGATATGGAATGCTAAGTTGTGTTTGGTGATGATCCAATAAGAATTGTCATAATCAGGGGCAAAATGGTAAAATTACCAACCAATTGATCAGTTACCAAAGACAAAGCTTATTGGTAACTCAAAGATCAATGGTTGAGATTGATTGTTATATGATTCAAAAGGGGTGGAATCCCATGTGTGAGAGCCTATGTGAGCTCATGGAAGATGGAATTAGAGTATGACACTTGGCACAATATGGACCCTTGGATTTGGGTCAAATGTTCAAACTCTTCCTTCTTTTCTCTCTCCCTTATTTAGACGTTTTTGGGCCTCCTTTGCTTCAAAAATCTGATGCTTCTTCATCATCCTCTCATCTCTCTCCTCTCCTCCATTTTCGTTGAGCTCAATGAGGAAAGAGAAAGAAGAAAGCTCATGGTAAGTGCCTTATTTGACCTTGTATGCTCAAATACCCTTCTTTAAGCTTGTTCATAGTGGTGAGAGTTTCATTGCTATGGTTTTAGATTTGTGAAAGAAGGTGTTTGAGAGCTTGAAGAATTTAGAAGATTTATGAATCAATGAATTTTTTTGGGAAAGAGGAAGAGGTGAGTATTTGAAGCCTTTTGATTTAAGTTTTGTGATATTTGGTTGAGTATTGTGAATTGTGGTTTTTGCCCTGATTTTGTGATAATTTCAAAATGGTGGAATTGGATGTTGTTTTATGTTGAAAATGGTGTTTTGTTGTGTAATTGAGCCATTGGTGTTGGTTTGGATTTGTTTGGAACATTAAATGGAAAGTTTGGAAATTCTGTCCAGTGTGAATTCTGTCTGAGCAGTTTGTTCGTGTGGAATTTTTGACTGGGCAAATGATGTCTAAAAATTATGAAACTTTCCAGTCTTAACTTTCGCATCCCAAGCTACAAAATGGACATATAATCTGGGCCATTTCGTTTTGTGAGTTGGGACATATGACTATCCAAAGTTTGATGTCGAAACTGGACTATGTTTTGAGGCAGTGTTGGAATTTGGGCAATTCTGCATTTGTGTGGTAATTTCTAGTAATGGTCCATATTTTTTCTATAAATAGGACTTAAATACCTTTTATTTGGCTTTGGGTTCAACTCATTTCGATTTATTTGGAATTAGTTATGATTTTTGGAAGTTCAGCCAAGAAACAGGATTTTCTTGGCCGGGGCCAGCGGATTCTGGGCTGCGGCCCAAATGTTTCTAAAGATGGTCTTTGTTCAAGTATTTTCCCAGGCCTTTAGGCATATGTTTAGGCTTATAATAGCCATCTAAAGAGCTAAAATGACAATTAATCTTAACTATTTTGGAATTAAGAATTTGGATTAAAGAATGACACTACATCCTTGGTTTTCGTTTTAGGATTTGATATTAGCCCTGCTCATGAGTAATCGGTGCTGGAGCACGTGCGTAAAGAATAAGGTAGTGACTCTTCCCTTATACTATGTGTAAATGCATTATATGTGTGTTTGTCATTGTTTTGTAGTTGTGGATGGTGCAACACTTGTGGAAGCCGTAAGGCTATATGTAAGCCGTAAGGCAATGTGGAAGCTGAAAGGCTCTATGTAAGCCGTAAGGCAATGCGGAAGCCGAAAGGCTCTATGTAAGACGTAAGACAATGTGGAAGCCGAAAGGCTATGTGTAAGCACCGCCACACCAATAGTCTCTGAGTCGCTAACAATGGTTTAGGTAAAGACTATGAGCCTTCCCGATGGTAAAAAGGGATGAGGGTGGGGTGTGATTTGTTCTTGAACGGCTGTGTGATGATTTACCTGCATATTATGTGATTATATGTTGTATGAGTGATTTGTTACTACTGGGATTCTTTTGAATCTCATTATTTCCTATGACTAACCTTCAGACAGGGCATGCGGCCCTAAAGGGACACAAATCTCCAAGGGTGGCTACGACTTTATTTTTGGTCAATAGTTGGTTGTCATACTGTTGGTTGAGATTATTCTATATTTGTAAATGTTATTTGGATTTTGGACATGTAATCCCCTAAATGGGAAATTGTAAGGGGCGGGTAGGCCCCGTAAACCCTTTTAGTTATTATACGAGAACTTGAAGTTGTCAGGAATTTTGATTGTACACTCTAATACTTTTGAATGCAACTTAACTGTACAGGTTAATTATATTCGAAATGTTAATGTGAGACCAGGTTAATAGATTTTAAAAGTTATTTTGAAAACCCTATCTTAAGGATGGGATTTTAAATAAGGTTTAAATTGATCGTGGTCTATGATTGATCTTAATTACGCATTATTGAATTATAATTACGGTTTATGAGGCAAGGGGTTACAAAAGATGTCTTAAGTGGACCTAGTTGAGATTTATTTGAAAACAGCTCAAGGGCAAGAACAAGTCTAGTCATTATGAGTCTTTGTTGCCTAACCGTCTTCCTTATCATTTCAAGGTGATCAAACATTTCCACAGTGATATAAAGCCAACAGAGATGTTCAGAGGAAAATACTGATATGTATAAAATCATCAAGCTTAGTGAGCCTATCTCAACTATAATCCTAAGCTCTATGTAATCTTCATAAAATTATATGGCACATCTAAACTAGAGATATAGTGCACAAGACCAATAACTTCACTCACTTCATCATCGAGAAGAGTTATCACACAATGGCCTATATATTATCAGCAAGAAGGACAGGAATACTAGAGAGATCATGTCTTTTAGAGAACAAGTGGTATATATATATTACTCCAATGACATACCCTCATTTGGTATCTCTATTCCTTAAGACCAACAAGATATGGTACCTAAAGCCAAATGAGCCCCTTTTGAAGACCTCTATAGTGAGAAGCTGCATATCCAAAATATGAATATACACTTATCACTAGTAGGCGGTACTAGCTAAAGACAGATAGCAAAACATAAGGCAGTCAGAGATAATGAAGTTCAATCCTTAGCTAGAGCCTTCTTCATTGGATCCACTATTCAAACAGATTGAGCTTCACTTGATGTTACCAATACCAATTAGAATCTCATTAAGGTTGTGAAGTTAGGAAGTTATGTGCTATATCAAAACTTCCAAATATTGTTTACTGAACACTGGACCTCCAAGTGATTCTGATAATCACTTCAAGTGATTTGCTATTTTTGGCAATCACTCCAAGTGATTTTAAGGATCACTCTAAGAAATCTGCAATAACTCCAAGTAATTTGCGATCATTCCAAGTAATCCACGATCAATCTAAGTGATTCGGTGGATCACTCCAAGTAATCTGTGATCACTCCAAGTAATTCATAGTCGCTCCAAATGATTATGAAGATTACACCAAGTGATTGACAACCGCTTTGTTTAAATTGCTAAACCTCACTCCAAGTTAACAAAAGAGGTACAGAGGATGGGAACTGACACTTCAAGAATATATGAGATACAATACTTTGCTAGAGCTGGTCTCCCTGGTCTTTCATTCTTTGGTCCATCTGTCCAAGGCTATTTGAGAGAGGAGCTTCAACAATCACATAGAGCTTGCTATGAACAATGCTGAGTTCATCACATCTGTGAATGGCAAGATTAGACAACTCTGTGATTTGATCAACTAGAACTTCAAGGCCTTATTCTGAGCTCATCTTGGTATATTTAAATGCTTACAGAAGATTGCACTTCAGAATCTCTCAGTACTGTTCACATCATCAGACAGTGAGTATCCAACAATGCATCAATGGACTTTAGAGGATTATGGCTGCAGTAATTATGACATTACTCGAGTAAGGTATTGTATTCTTAATTAAAATTCTCTAAGTTGTATCACTCGAGTGAGTTTTCGAGTGATGGTCGAATAGGATCACTGAAGTGACCAGTCAGGTGATACAAGGTTATAGCCTTAAAACTCTGAATAACATTGTCATTTTCAAAACTTGATTTTCCTCATACTTCCGCCACCTTGCATTCAATTCCTGATGTGCACTTCCACTTCCTCTATGTTTGTTCTTGATGTGAGGCATATATATTAAGTATTGGAGAGGAGTTATTGGCTTTCCTCCCATCATCGACGATGGCAACATTTTTCTAGGACGGAGTTTCATTCCATGCGAGGTTGAGAGAGATACAATGGATGAAGTTGAGAGACTAAGGTTGAAGAATTGCCAATTAAGTGAACATGATAAAGAAGTTATCGAACCAAGATGAATAAGCTTGCTGAATCTTCGGAGTTCGGAGCCACCTCCAAAACATAAAGAGACGTGGAATTCAAAGGAAGTAACCGTCAGAAACTTCATGTGGAATTCAAGGGAAGTAACCGCTAGAAACTTCATTCTGCACACTACAGGGTTGGTTACCCAATGTTTCAAATATAAAGAGAGATAAAGGGATGGTTAGTTAGAAAATCTTTTTGAATATTCACAACTGTTAAAAACAAAACAAAGAAATAAGAAAATTGTCAAATAAATATAACAGATATTGAAGAAGCAAATTTTGAGATGATGTGTTACGCTTTGGTGTATGCTTTCAGTCCTGTTTTTAAGAATAATATAGAAATGTGCAACTACCAATGCTCTCTCTTTGTCCAGGAGCTCAATGCTCACCGTTTCATTAACCCCAGTAAAACCTTGTTCAATTATTTTTTTAATTTCCAGAAATTCCACCAAAGGACCAGGCCTAATTGATTCATTGGGCTTAGGAGCATTTTTCCTTTGCCCAACCTGACCATTAGTTCTAACAGGCTTTTCACCAACCCGAGGCCCATAATTATTTCCTTAAAAGGATTGTGAATATTCTAAACAACTTCCCCCATTGATTGTGGCACTAAACATGGAACTGAATTAAAAGCATTAAATCATGATCCCCCTATTTTCACATCAGAATCATGTAACTGGCAGCTAGATTTTCGTCCATTCCAATCAGAGCTAACTGTTAGCCATCCTCACCAACTTCTCTGGACAACCATTTAGCCACCATATGTCGGCTCCGCCAACACACTTTCGTTCTACACAACATTCTGCTCTGGTGTAACAGCCACCGTGTTTGGACGTTCATGTCTCTCCAATTCATCACTCCCACTATGCTGCGGGTTCTCCTTCATCAGGAAACGATCAGCGCCATGCCTATACTAACCACATTTGAAGTAGATTGAGTGTAGCCCTTCATACTCTACCTTTTTCTCCTTCCCATTAGCCATAATACTAGGAACCAATGGTTTGTTTAAATCCAATTCGACATATAGATTCTGACAAAACAACCCTTGGACTTGCGCATGGGATTTGCATCAACCTTCAACACATTTCTGATATGATTACCAATGACAAACAACGTACGGGTTTCTCTCATTGTCCTCTTTCTCATTTTCTTTTCATCATCTTATATCTACCATTAGATTAAAACAATATATGGTTCAGATTTAATCTTTTATAAAATTATTTCTATAAACATAAATAAGTAAATTTAAACTCTTAAAATCTAATATATACTATTCATAATTACAATCTATAAAAAATAAATAAATTTTAATTCATAAAATATAATAATAATAATTTCATAAAATATTGAATCTAAACCATTCATTTCATGATCTAAGGGTGGAGATGAGATGATGAGAAGATAATGAGCAAGACGACAATGAGAGTATCCTCTTCCACAACATACCCTTATCGTAGTAGTAAAGTGGCAGTTTAGCAGCTATAGTGGCGGACCATGGTTGGTGCATGATATTAGTTTTTACTATAGACTAAAAACTATCTTAGTGTCTCACAAATAAAGTAATAAAATAAATCTACATCTAAATTATGTTTGAGTAACTTTTTTGTTCCATGTCTTTTTTATTTGAAATAAAAGAATTAATTAATAATATCAAATTATTTATAAAATTTTAAAATATTTATATCTCTATTGTCAAGATCTAAATATCCTTACATCCTTTATATCTAAAATCATAATAATTTAGCTTAATTTAATTACGTACATTTAGGATTCACGAAGTTATAGGTTGAATTTTTCGACCAAATTTAGCGCATTAACCATGGGTATATAAAATTATAAATAATTAAAGGAAAAAGCCATTCATGAGGTATCTATAGTTTCTTTCAATTTTTAATTTCGTATTTACATGTTTTTTTCTTTTTGTTAAATTCTTTAATATTTTATGTTAGCATAGTTAGCTTTTACACGGGCAAACAATGCTAACTGTAAAGCTACAGGGGCTAAGGGAAGTAAAAGTGCAAAGTTTAAAGATTTCATAAAAAGAAAATCCACAAGGTCCTAAGTTTAATATTGAAGGAAGTTATAGGTATCCGAAGAATGATTTTCCGTTATTTAACTGTAGGTGGCTTTCCCTTTTCTTTTCTTTTTTTTGTGAGTTACAATTGGAGGCACTAACAACCTGAGTTATAAGTGAATCAAACCCACAACCTCCCGATTACAGTGGAATACCCATGCCACTAGGCTAGATGGCCTTTGATGGCTTTCCCATTTTCTAGTCAAAGCCTAAACCAATTGTACCGCGGTTGTTTGCATACCTTGAATCACAAGATAGAACTTTTTTTTTTTTTTTCAATTTTGTTGAAACTAAATATTAATCGAATCTGATGGCTGCACTACGTTAGTTGACCGCTGATAAATATAACTCCAACATTTTCCTTATGTAAGAAAGCAATAATCTCTTGGCCCAAAAAAGAAAAAAGAAAAAAAGAAAGCAATAATCTCCGCAATAAATAAATAATATACTATTTTTTGGGCCAAAAATTAATATAGGGAAAATGCCATAAAAATAATTTTAAAATTGAAAAAAGGACAAATCAAGGTGCCAAACATACAAAATTCCATGTCAGCACCAGGCATCAAATTTGGATATCAAAATGTTGCGAATTTAGAGAGATCACATCATAGTTTATTCAGATTAATCGATTTGTTTCATTTTCTTACTTATATACAAATTAGTTAAGTAGCTGTTATCTTCAAATTTGTTAATTTAATTTTATTTTTATGTTATGATTAAAATATCATCCACTATAAAACTATTAGTTGAAAAGTTATACTTTTTATATGACATTTCTGATTCAAATAAAAATATTAAAATAAAAAATAATCATATCTATCCCATTTAATTCTCTAATTTTTTTTTTCAATTACACATTTAAATCTCTAATTCTCATTTGAATGACAAAGTCAACATTGAGATGAAAAGTGTATACAAATGTCTCTAAAGATGTTAGAAACCTAAACTCTTACCCTCATATATTGTTAAATATAATGAGAAAAAATAATTCTAATTTTTTAAGATGTACTTTTTTCTAAATGTAAGCCAACGAAATAAATTTTCGCAAAACAAAGTAATAATGAATTAACTTTTTATTTTGAAATGAAAATTTTAAATATTTTTAACAAATTAAAAGCTACGTGAAAGCAGATACGGTAGCTGATGCGATGGCCACGGATGCTTGGTCTATGATGGTTGATTTGGTTGTTTTATCTTCTCCACCGGAACATCTTCGGGGTCTACTGCAGGAGGATATGGCGGGCGCTCTTCGAGTCGTGAATCTTTGTTCTTAAGCTCTAGTTTGTTGCCCTTTTTTCAAATTGTAAAAAAAGCGACGTGAAAGCTTCCTTACCTTTTCCCCTATCAAGAAGATAAAATCATCCACGTAAGATATAGTTCTTTATCCAGATGTCCCTTGGAAAAGGTCAAGTGGCTAATTTTTTTTTTTTTTTATGTGGCTAATTTTAAATGCTCAACTAAGTCTAACTATATATTAATTACTCGGGAAAAATGTTGAAAAATCCCCTATTTCAAGATTCATTACTCAAAAGTACGTAAGGACTAAGGTCTTCAACAATTTGCAACATCTCCTCAGCTATATACAAATATTTTCTGCTTTACACATATTTTCTGTACACATATGAAGAAGAGTTTCGTCCTCCAAGATAGGTCGCAATTGGGTTCTTAAACAATAAATTTTTCAGTGGGGATTTTTCAACAATTTTTCCTAATTATTTTTCCCTTGCAATAACGGGCTAGAGATTTTCGTTTGTCCTCTGCGAGTTTATGCTTGAGAGTTTTTTCTTCTGGTCCTGCTGAAGTCTTATTGAGTGTTGGAATATATTAGTCCAACACTAGCTTATGTCGTTTATTGAAAAACATATATCAAAACATGAACTTCATGGCTTTATAGGAAATAAACAAGCTTTTCTATTAAAAGCCTTTCAATGTTGATCCAAATATAAATTACTTAGAGAAATGTGAGCCTCTGAATAATGAATGAGATAGAGATTTGTCCATTGGAATATGAAACTCTAATTGACAATTTAGAAGGAGAAAATCCTGAAAAGGGCCAAGAGGAAAACAATCTAGAGTAAGGTTGATTAGTAGCCCTCAAATGGAATGATAGGTGCAACCGGGAGAGAACTGTAATATCCCAAATTTAATGAAGGTTAAAATTTTCTAAAAAGAAAATTTAAATGGGAATTTGATAATAAGTCAAATTATGGAACCTATAAAATTTAAAGAATCTTAAATTAGACAATGGGAAAAAATTAGGGCCTAGTGTGTATAGTTAATAGGATGAAAATATACCTATATATATCTATATTAAAAACACACCGACAGTTACACTCATCCTGCATCATGACTGTTATAGTGTAGCACCGAAAGTTGACAGCTTCACTCCTCTTTCATCATTAGATAGACACGTTATACACACACACTTGCACCTACATCCTCATGATTCACATAGCAACAATTATCTCACTTTCTTCAACCATATAACCCCACACTTCATGCACTTCCTCACTCTCCGTTGCTTCAAGTCAGAAAGGAAGAGAGAGCTTTAGGAGAGAGAAAACAGAGTTGAGAAAGGGAGGGAGAGAGACGTGAGTGAAAGAGGTGAACGGAGGAAGAAAACGATCGGAGAAGAGGAAGAAGGAAGTGTTAAACCTTTCATGCATCATCATAAACGTTTTTAGGTGAGTCTTATCTATCTCTTTCAATTGTTATTTCGTTGGTTTGGGGTATTCATGAGGATTTATAGCTGCTAGAAGTTGTGTGATTCTGAAAATAAGTTGCTGTCATGGGTGGACGTAAAACAGAGCATGTATATTGATTTTGGGGTGAATTTTGGGGTTCTTTGATTCTGAAATTCGATCATTAACCTCAGGACATATGTGTAGGAGAGTATAAAGTTAAAATTCGTGAGGTTTAGAGTACAAATTCATGTATACATGTTAGTTTTCTCAATTCTGTTTTACTGTCCGAAAAACAGAGTTCATACCTGAAACTTGTAAAATCTTAAACAGAGGCTATAGGTGGAATTTTCGAATGGGTATTTTTATATAGATATTTTAGGATGTGTACTTGATGATAGAATCAAGAAAAGTACAATTTGGAATGAAAATGGATGAGTTCTTGATTTTTGAAGTTAGACTGTCAAAACTGACGTTTTTGGGAGTCAGTCAGATTCATGTTGCGTTTTGACTAGGAAAAACTTAGTGAAAAATTATTAAATTTTACAGGAATATATTAGACATTCATAGCTTTCCAATGAGTCCAAGAAACCATTATTTTGATATCTTTAGGGAGAGTTATGATTTTTGAAAGTTAAGTCAGTAACAGTGAACATTCTGGACGTTCAAGCCTCACAGTTATGGTTTTCGAAAATTCTGGGAACAATTAGATAACATCTAGTAGTTTTGGATATTTTTTCATGAAACTACACTTAAATAGCTTTCCATAGAATTTTAGAACACTCCATTTAGATTTTTGTAGAGTTAATTATGAATTTTTGAAGTTCAGTTGCTGACAGATTATATTTCTGAAAGTTAGATTGGTTGTGGCGAAAGTTTGGAAAACCAAACCTTAACAAAAAATTATGAAACTTTCCAGATTTAAGGAAGACATTTAGACCTTTAAATTGATGGGTAGAACATAATTTTTGGACTAGTAGATTAAAAGATATGGATTTTTGAAGTTGAGCTCTGTTTCTGAATTTCCATCTGGAACAGTAATAGTTGGCCGAATTTCTGAGTAATATATGTAGTCAATAATCATATTTGGATATTTTTCCATGAAAGTAAATTTAAAGACCTTCATTTAGGCTTTGGAATCAGTCAATTTGGAATTTTCTACAATTAGTTATGAATTTTCAAAGTTGACTGAAAATTTGTCAATTTTTGGAAAATTGTGAAACTGTCGTTTGGCAGTGATTTTGTAAAACCCGAGGTTAAAAATGGATTCCTTGGATGAAAATATGTTAGAATAGCCTGGGTCAAAATTTCTGAAAAAGTATAGTCGGACCGGGACAGTGGGGCCGGGATCGGGTCCCAGGGGCATTTTGGTAAATTTTTAGTATAGACTAATATAACCACCAAAAATATTATGGGAATCTCTGAAGAGGTACATGAATGGGTTTTAACCTAATTCTTGTATATTTGGAATTTTAGGACCGAATTAATTGCTTGAGCTGTTGGCACATAGTTCGAGGAACTATTCTTGTATAGCAAAAAGGGACAGAAGGTAGTAACTCTATCTCTCATACACTATGTGAATGTCGATATGCTATATGTTGCTAGATTCTGTGATATGAACACGTGCCTTGGGCACATTACTTAGCTGTGGTATGGGACTCAACTGAGGTACACGGACATGTAGGGGATCCAAACAGTCATTTGGCCCTGAGTATTGTGTACACACATGTTATAGTATGAATTTTTCATTTACATTATATGGTGCATTACATATTTAATTTTCGCATTTTATATGATGGATTATGTGTTACTACTGAGATTCCTTGAAATCTCACCCTTTTTCATAAATAATAAATGTTCCAGCGGGAACCAGTGGCTCCAAAGGCAAAGTGGAAGACATGGGCAATTAAGATGTGTAGGTCCTAAGATCAGAGTTATTTGGTTCTATTAGTTTAATTTTAATATGTTGGATATTTTGGACAAAATTGGTACAATTATCAAACCCTGCGGGGAAAACTCCTGTATGTAAGCTTGAACTTAATATCAGTATATTTGTGCTATTTCTGTATGCTTGTGGAACTATGCCATTATTACTCTACGAATATCGAAATGTAAACGGGTGTTGACAAGAACTCAGAAAAAGATTCCCAAGTGGAATTTGAATATCTTGAATTTTAAGAAATTTTAATGACAAGATCTAAATCCAGAGAAACCTCAATGATGTAAAAGTGGAGCATGAGATCCTAAAGAGGTTGTACTAGATCAAAAAGAAAGGAATTCTCAAATAGAGGAGTTTCTTAACATCCAACTGCAAGAAATAATGTACCTTGAACATATAGAGTGAAAGCTCTTCTCAGAGAAGAATAGACCCATAAAACCAGTCCAAATCCCCAATACTTGAAACTATAAAATATGTAAGTGTATTTCTATTAGGAAATAGATATAATTTGAATAAGAAATTTGATTTTTTTTTCTAGAAAAACTTTGGGAGATTGTTGAAATTATAGCGGAATAACATTTTTTAGATGCCTTAGAAAACAATAGTTATTGAGAACATATCCTATCAAGCTAGCTTTGAGAAATATGGAGGCTTAACTCTTTTAGAGGATATGTTTTGGCTGGAAATTAAATGTGCATAAATAAACTGTATAGAGAATTTATAAACATAATGCAATGAAATACATGAAGAAGTAAATGTCAAATACTCCTTTTGAGTGGGAGCTCTTGGAAAGTGAGTACTTCAAGAGCGTCATATGCCCTATCTAAGTGGGAGCTCTTAGAAAATGGGCATTCTAAGGGTCATCATATTTGAGCTCATTGTTTGAGGTACTTATATGAAATTCTTAATAGAAAATAGTCTCATATATAGTTGGAATCTGTGTGATAGGAGATACAAACATATTTTCCTAATCGTAGACCCAATGATGTTGTTAACTTTCTAGTTAAGAATTATACAAGTACATGTTATTGTGTACTTCGAAGTGCAATATTATTGATAAGTTCTTGAAGTAAATCAATTGCAAATAACCCTTTGTGTGGGATATTTTAGTGACTAAGTCAAGAATGACTACCAAGAATAAAATTGATAAACTTGATGGTGACAATTAAGATATCTGGTATTGAAAGGTCTCATATAAAAAGAAGTAGTTGTCAAGCCATTGACTATGGGTGTTGGGAACACTGAAGTTGAAATGCCAACTTAGCTTAGAAGAGACTATGAGACCTATATGTCTTGATAAGGGAAAACAACATAACATGAATTGCCCTATAAAATTGTATGGTTATGTTTCAATCTCTTTATATATTTCTTTGTTTTTTAAATAGGTTGGTAAATTCCGTGTGCATGATTACTTTGCCATTTTTTTAAATTTAAGTATTGACTTAAATATATGTCTTGCTAGTAAAAGATAAATAAATTGGTTCTAGAAATAGCATGAAGAAAGCCTTTTAGTAAGAGAACTGGAAACAAGTACATATTATAATTATTTTGTTCTATTGCATGTGGTTCTATAAGTGTGAGGGTAAGACACATAGCTTGTTATATTATTACTTTTGTTGATGATTTCTCATGGTTATGATTAATACTAGAATTCACACAAGTTTGAAGCTCGAGTGCTTTAGACGATACATGAATTAAGTTTGAGAATCAATTGGATAGAAATTTTTAACAGTCCTATGAACTAATCAAAGGAGTGAGCATCTATTTGACCATTTCAATAATCTCTATGGAAAGAAAGGGATAAATAGATAGTTAACTATCCTAGGCATTCTATCACCAAAAGGAGTTTATAAAGGAGTAATAAAACGGTATTAGACATGGTTAAACATGCGTCGCTCATGCTAACCCACCAAATGTGAGTAGAAGAGTATTATCTAGTCCACCTTTGGTGGATTAGCACACACCTTTGGTGGATTAGCACATACGCATCCTTGGTTTCATCAGGAGCATGTGGACTTGAGCTTAACCATGTGCCCTATTAAAGTGGTTACTTTTACACTTTATATAAAAGTTGTACTAAACAAAAGTTAAAATTGAATTTTTTATAAACCAGAAGAGTTGTTGTGCAATTCCATTCTTGAATATGAGTAGACCATGAGAGTCGGTTATGAATTTCCACAGTGATTGTAAGTGGGAGCTCATTAGGGTTACACTTTCTTGAGTGAAAACGAAGATCGAATTGTGACTGAAAAAAAAAATTAAAAGGTACCACATTTGTTGATTACACTCTATCTCTTTGTGAGACATTGTGACAAGGTAGTACTCAACAAGCCAATTATCCTTTGTAAGTGGGAGCTTAGGTTAATAAAGAAACCTAGACAAAATAAAGAAGAAATGCAAGAAGCTCCAGTGAAAAGGAGTAATAGAGAAAAATGTTCATGGTTATTTTAGAAGAGGATAACAAGTTGCACTCTATACAAGAGGTCTTGTAACTGAAGAATGAAAGAAATCAATAGAAAGGGAACTAGATTCTTTGAGATTGAATCAAGTTTGAGAGTTAGTTGATCTACCACCAAGTCAAAAGGCTAATGGTAACTAGTGAGTTCTCCAGTTTAACAAAAGAGTAGGTAAATCAATCGGCACGCACAAGACTCATTTGATTGAAAAGAGATATGAATAAAAGGAAGGTATCCTTCTTGCTTATTGTGCATTTAAATTAGATATGATATGGCAATAGTTGATCACTTGGATTTTAGATTTACATCATGAAAACATAAAACCTACACTTTGAGTGGTGATCAGGAAGAAGAAATCTACAGTAGTTACTATATTTCACTAAAATTAAAGTAGCATTTGAAGTTTCACATAGTGGTAACTTTATATATTTCTACAGATGTCCTGAATGGATTGAAGCAATCATTCAGACAGCAACTTAATGTGGTTTTCAAATTGTTGAAAAAAAACCATTAATAAATGGTTTGTAATGTTATTCCTTTAAGTGGATGATATACTATTGACTATAAGTACTTTGAATTTGGCACTATGTATTAAATAATGCTATTAATAAATTTTGAAAAAGAAGTACATAGGTAAACTAGTTGGATTTGAGATCTAAAGAGAAAGCTTAAGAAGAGTCATCTCTTTTACAATATAATTACATTAAGAAGATTCTTAAGTGGTTTAAAATGAGTAAATATAATCCCATAGATACCTCAGTGATTTTCAGAGTGAGTTTGACTTTTGATTAGTTTCTTTAACTTAACCAACTAAGAAGAAAATGAAAAAGAATTTCCATATAAATACTGTTGTAAGTGTAACATATGTAGTGATATATATCCTAACTGGTCAGCAAGTAATTTTTGTCTTTTGTTAAAAAACATATATCTAAACATGTTGATCGAATTTCAAGTATGCCCAAAATTCTTACATTGATGTTGGTGGGGAGTTTCGTGTGACAAAGGGAAGGGGGTGAGAGAGTAAATAAGGGTCTATTTGGTATGAGGGAAATGAAGGGGATGAGAGTGAAAATTTTAATGAGTTAAATTTACAAGATCTAAAAATGGAGAAATGAGATTATAAGATTTTTATAAATGAAATATGCAAGATTAAAAGAGTAAAAAATATTGATTCAAAACTTTTAAACACACTTCTCCAATTTCTTTTAAATTGAACTCATTAAAATTTAATTTCTCTCCCCTCACCTCTCATCCATTTCCCTCATGCCAAATTGACCCTAATGATTTACAGCTGTGGGGACGAAGATGTGAATTGAATGTCTCCTACATATGCAAAGGAAGGCATTGAGTCGTTTTAAGTGGGAGTTGATTAAGAGTGATTTGAATACCTAAGCAAGTACTCCCTCCGGTTCTAATTATAAGATAAAGTTGACTTTTTTAGAGAAACTAAGGAAGCTAATTAAATTACTTTAAAGTATTTATATTTTTACTTTCTTCTTCAAACCAATTAGTTTAAATAATAAATTAATATATAATCTAAAGATACATAATATATGATATGATTAAGTAACTTATTTAACTTTCTTAATCTCTCCTAAAAAAGTTACCTTTATCTTATATTTAGGATCGGAGTTAGTAACAACTTCTGTGTTGTGAAGCTTTCTTATGCCTCCGCAATGGCAAGTCTTAAAAAGAGAGCTTGTTAAGAATAACAAAGACACCTTGATCGGAATAATTTAACAAGTAGTAAGTTGTTTTCGGTAAAATTAGAAAAATCATTAATTTTTTATTAGCAATAAGGACCAGAGTATTGGTACTCCATACGTACAAAATTTGCAGAGTATGGGTACTTTGTGTGTATAAAAATTTATTAGGTCCTTCTCACTAATAAAATTTTTAATTGGGGAATTTTTCCCTATTTTTCCTAAGTTTTTTTTCTTTTGTACTTAATAACAGCTTAATTTCCGAATAACAAAGATAACTTAAGAAATGATAAGAAAAAGTAAAGCCATGATATTTTTTTCTTATCATATATTTTCCTTTGATTATTTGTTGAATAAAAGTTTGAATTACCTTCTTCACATTTCAGTGTCCTTTCCCATTTTGATTTATTTTTGTGTTTATCAAAAAATTTCAGTAGCATCCGCATGCAAAGCTCGTGGGAGGGGACACTTGTAAGGAAAGCCAAGTTGAGCTTTAAATAAAAAAAAGGAAGATTATAATTAGTTCTTAAACATAAAAGTCAATTACTCACAAGTTTTAACTATGGGTATATTAAATACAAAAGTTTGACATGTAAATATAAAAATTTAATGAAATACTTCAACACACCTATCTATTTTATTTAAATTAGACAAACTCTCGTTTAGTTTAGAAATATATCTACAAAATTCTACTAAAATTAAAATATATGTTATACAAGCATTCTTTGTATATTTGAGATTTCATATTTATCCAATCCAACTATTAACTAACCGTTAAGTTTGTCTCTTAAATTTTTTTTGAAGAAAATACCTCTCTTTAACATAAAAGAATTATTTATACATATATATTTGTAAAAATGTTTTTATACAAGCAAAAAATAATTGCAATACATATATTTTCAAACTTTCTATTATGTTATTAAATGTATTAATTTTGGTTATATCATAAAGTTTTATTTTTATAACAATTTTCTTATTTGGATTTCTTTTCAATGGCTAACAATATATTTAAAATGTATATTAAGGGATTATATATGGTATATATAATGTAATTTTAAGGGATTATATACGTCATTTAAATTATTTAACATTTTAAGCACAATTTTTGCTACAAATATTAACAAACACAATTAGCCAAGTAAATATTTATTAAAAGAATTAATCAAATTTTCAATGAAGTTTTTTACGTATACTTTACTAAATTACTTAAACTTTTTCCCCAATATGATAAAAATATTTTTTAAAAAATTAACTATTTATAAAAATAAAATTAAGAATAAAAAACTCTTAAATTTGTTAAAAAATTTAGTCAAACTTAGAATTTAGTATGATTAAGGGTAGATTATTAAATAAAACTTTTACGGCTAAGTGGCATCCAACTGTCTCTAATGTCATTTTCTAATAGCATTGAGCACATAATATTATTCATGGAGCACCCAGCATGATAGTATTATTTTCCTGGAGCATTTAGCACCCATGAACGTTATTATTCAGTTACATCCAGCACCCCAACTTTATTTATGGTTTGGAGAGTTAGATGCACTATAAATAAGATCAAGATCAAGGTGTTGGAAGCACTAAAAGAATACCATCAAGATGCATAATATATTAGACTGGAGTGTGGGATGCAATTAGGAAATAACATCGAAATGTTGGATGCTACTGACCCTAAATTTTAATTAAAAAATATCTTTTATATAATATTATTAAATGGAATTATTAGTTTAAGCTTAAGTATATGTTTTCAAAATAGAGAGCATGTCCTTATAATTAAGGCAAAATACAAGGAAAGTTAGAGTATTTACGCATAAAAATTTGCCTTATAAATGAGATTGAGAAAATGTTTAATTTATTGATTTGACACCTTTTTATAATTCTCCCCTAAATAAAACCTTCCCAGAAGCTTATTGTGGAGGTTAAGAAAAAAGAAGTAGAAATATGAATCAAGCTCAATGTGAATATTAATATAAAATTTATACCAAATTACATCATCCACAAACTAGAAATATTTCTGTTTATTTTTTTTTTTTTGAATCATGTAAGAAATCGAGTAGTCATCGGTCAATGATGCTTGTTGGTCAAATGTAGAAGCCAAGAATAGCATTCTTGACATTTTCCCTATGTTATCAATGAAAATGAAATCCGTTAATTGGGACACTAATTAATTGATATTATTAACTTCCACAATTAGAGGGGAGTCATCATTTGCCATTTTAATTTCCTGATTTTAGATTCATGCATGCATTGAATAATGCACATTACATCTCTATATTTTTTATGTAATGCGATGTAATGTTTATATTTGTTCATCATTTCTATCTGTACACGTTTCCTGTCTTGACTTTTGAGAAATTCAAAAGAAGGAAAACAAATCGAAATGCACTATTGACATATTCAAAATTGACTAAACGCTAGCACTGAAATTGATATAAAGTCAGGTACTACCTCGATCTGGTTTTGAATAGTAGTTATTTTAAAGTCTTAACTGTCATCTTGATATATGTAAATTAGTTAGAAGTGTCATGTAATAGGGACTAGAGGAAGTATTAAGTTTAATACGATAAAGTTAGGTAATATGGTCACTATCTTGACCTAGTTTAATTTTTAACCAAAATAATTAGGGTTTTCTTATGCTTGTTTCCCCCCGGGGGGTTGTTATCAAAATCGGCATATTTGACTAAATCTTTTCAATAAATTTGTTCGCTGGATCACAAATATATATATATATATATGCGCGCGCGCAAGCGATTCTCAGAAGAAGTTGTACTTGAAGATGGCTGATATGAAGAAGCTTATCATATGGAAAATTGCTTTGCTGTTTGTTCTTTTCTTCGTGAACGTCGCAGCAGCTAGGGCTCCAGCATTTTGGATATCTGATCATCACATAGCATGTAAGTGATCAGCAATTAACTACCATATATATATATATATTTATCGTTTTGTCCAGATTAATTTATATTTTTGTTCTCCATTTAAATCATTTTCCAAGCAGAGCTAGATCATTTTAGTTTGTGATCAAGTTGTTTTACCTATTACTTCTATATTAGTTTCTCTATCTGTGTCAATTAATCGAATCAATCAGACAGATTTAGTAAAGTTTTCAAATTGCTTCAACTATTATGTTTTGAGTTGTTGATCCTCAAAATTGGAAAAGAACTTCAAGAAAAAGCAATTTCTAATCCTCTATTTTCATTCTAACCAATCAAAGTTGTTACTTGTTAAACTATTGTTGTCATTGATATTCAACAAGAAATTTGTGTGAAACTAATTGTTAGTTAGTTGTCATTCCATAAGTTGACCTTGTTATTTGTTAAATTTTTGTTGTCATATCTATTATTTTTTCAGAATTCAAATTAAGGACATTTAGGTAATTTCACTACAAAATTTAATCTCATACTTGAGTCTCAGAACTTCAGTGATTAAACCATCGCCATGTTTTAAATTAAGCTTTGTATTTTTTGAGCTACGTACTTTTGTATCTCCCCCCTTCAAAGTTATTGAAAGAAGATAAAAATAAAATACTCCACACCAAAATTGTACTTTGCTTGTTTCTTTTCCCCTGGGGTGTCATCACGTTTCAAAATCACTGATTGAATGCATCTCATATGCACTAAAAGTAAATATTGCTGATATCACTCCCTCCAGCACTAAATATGAGAGTTAGATAGAGGGTTTACTTTGGACATAAATATAATGTTTGAGTTCACTGTGTCTCTCAAAATCATAACTTTTTTTACTAACTATTTCTATTGAATGCACATAATATGGTGTTTTCTTTAAAGAATAATTTTAATGTGAATGACGATTAAATAGCATATTTAAAAAAAAAAATCGACTCACATTTTACACAAATAAGTAACCTGACTAATTTCTATATTCAAGACGATATAGAGGATATTATTCATTATCCTTTTTTATGCTCTCCTATATATATATATATATATATATAGATGCTTGTCGGGATTGACATTGACTCTCTCATTAAATAATGCAGATAAAATTCGCCGGGCTGCCGATGATCCTCGTGGCCACAACTATCGACATTAGTTCTTTTACTTTTGCGGCACTGTAATACTTCTTTTTATTTAATATTCTGTTCTCTTTTATAAAATAAAACCATCGACATTAGAACCAAAGAAACCTTGGGTATGTTTGGTTGAGCGATTCGATTGCTTATAAGTTGCTTTTTAATAGTGATTTACGGTATACGAAGTAAGTATGTGAGAGGAGTTGTGTCTCGATTTACGTAAAAAGCAACTTATAAGTTTTTATAAGCTCAAACAAACATGCTTCTTATGGCCGATAGATGGTGGTAAAAATAATGCGTGGAAGAGAGAGAGATTCATTCTTAACTTCTATACCTAGTTACGTGTGATTTTCTATAAATTATACTCCACCGATTCTAAAGGTAGCTAGGATCTAATTTTAGAGTGGAGTTTGGTCCTTAAGGTAAGACATTTTTCCATTTTTTCTTTCATATTTATCATTTTCCCTCAAATTAATTTGTTTAACTTATAAACTAATATATAATCTGTTGTTACACAAAAATATTTTAGAGATCATGTCACATATGCTATAATTAAGGAAATTATTTAGGTTCTTCAATCTCCCCAAATGAGATAAATAGGTTTTACATTAGGCACCAACCATAATGTCAACATTCCTTTTATTCTCTTCCTTCTTATTTCTTCTTCTTTTACATTCCATTTGCTAAGTTTTAATCTGAAATAGTTTCCTTAAATAATCCTCCATCATAAACCTAGCTTAAATCACTTAATTAAAAACTTGGCGTGTTACAATAGAGAGATAAAGAGCAAGCCTAAATATTACACACACACACACACACAAAGTCATGAAACTCCTGAGTTTAGTTATAAGCTTGAGAATTAAGGGAAGTTAAACTTGAAGTTGAAACATAAAATAGAAGCAATTTATCTATTATTAATAAAATAATTTATAAATGAAATCACGTTATTGAAATATTATTACGACATAATAAAGTAATAACATATAATTAATTATTCAAGTTGTCATATTGAAAAAAATCAGTGTTCTCAGACCCGGACTGGACCGGATGGTCTGGCCCGGGAACCGTCGAACCAGGCATCAGACCGGTCCGGTCCGATGACTCGGTCTGGTCTGAGTTTTTTATTTTTTATTTTTTTTAAAATCAATTTTTTAAGTTTTCTTTAGAATTATATACTAATAAGTCTAAAATCTCTAATTTCTCACCGGTTTGGCCTGGGTTGAGCTCCGGTTTGGCTCCGGTCTGATCCACTGACCCTTAACCCAGTACCCCAACTGGTTCAATACCCGATCCGAGTTTTAATACCTTGAAAAAAACACATTAAAGTGCTTAATAAATATTTTAAAATAAAAAAAAATTATATTAAAAAACATCAACAAAAAGTAAGAAACACACACTCTTGGATATTAAGATTAGTTGAAAGATCATAGAAATAGAATAGAATAGTTAAAAGAAGAAAATACAAAAAATATTTCTTGGAAGGAGGAAAAAAATGAAAGATTAAGGTGCAAAAATATATGAGATTTCCCCAAAGTACCCTCCACATAAAATACATCTTTGAGGGGCAAAAGTAACTATGAATTTTAAAAATTGGGGCAAAACTAACCATAGCCATTAAATCTAACCTATTGCCATTACTTTTTTGTAGTGGGGCCCATATTATTGTTATGAAAAAAAAATGTCCCCATCTAAAAAAACCCTCCCTCAATCTCTGATTCTTCATCGAACCAGTGATGAAGAAGATGATACAGAACTAGCGAAAGCTAGTTCAGATGGGAAGCGCTATGAGCCCCACTCATCCGCTTCTAGGTTCAATCCCAGGGGGCAGGGTAGAGGGGTTTCTTCTAGGAGGGGTGCCCCCACATAGTGGGTCTAACCAAATCCCTGTTTAGATTAGTCAGTTGCTCGGTGACTTGTACCAAAGAAGCCAGGAGCCAGAAAAAGTGCCGGATACTGGAAGATCATAGATCCAAAAAGCAAAAACAAAAAAAGAAGATGATACAAATCCAACCAGACTAAAACCATACCGAAATATGGAAATAAGACTAAAACATGAATCCAAGATGAAAAATAATTCAATTCAAACAAAAGTTGAACATTATTTTCTTCGTCCAAATGAAATAAATATCCCATGAGACCATAAATCAAGCAATATTCTGGAGATCTATACCCACAAAACATCAACAATGATGACAACCAGCAAGTAAAATCTAGTGTACAAGAGCCTAAAAATGAAATCTCAATGGAAAATGAAACGAAAAACTAGAGAAGGCAATGGAAAATAAGCATAAAGATAAAATTTTGAATCAGTAAAGGAAAATGCCACCAAAAACTTGTACTTTTTGGAAACCCATAAAAGGACGACAACATCCCATATGTAAGGAAGAAGAGGAGTCTGGGCCAGTCCGATCCTCATCCCAAAAACAAAACCATGAAGTGAGAACGCAAGAGAAAGGCAAAAGCTTGAAGATTATTCCCAAATCTTCTCGTTTGCTCAACCATAATATTGAAGGTTGTGTGGGTTGATTAGACATTTGCTTCCAACTAGGAATTAGCAATGAGAAGACGAAGCCTCATCGAGTGCGACATCGAGGGAGAGTGGTTCACCTATCGCTTAACCGCACACGTATGAATCACAAGTAGTATAACAATATCGTTCCACGAGAATTAAGGCAAAACAAGCTAGTTATCACAATTATTCTCTCAATTAAGTTGAGTGACAACCAAAGTTGGAAGTTTTATTTTGAAGAGAACTAAGGTGAAACTTTGACTTTAAGATATTAAGGAGCCTAAGATTATCTATTCCCATGTTATTTCATGAATTTAGTTAATTAACCCTCAACCAGCGGTCAAATCAAGATATGTGCCTGTCTAAGATTCAAAACTATTGATTATGCTCTCTCCAGTCAAAACAAACATCTATTTTCAAAGAACTCATTCAATCTTTTGCAACGGGCTAGTAAAAACCGTCTTTAAAACCCAATAATCTTACAATGACAATACTAGGTTAATAGAAAGATTTCTCTTCTATTAACAAACCATCCGTTTGATTCCCAAACTTCAAGTCTAATATGACTTATCCAATTTCTTAAACTCTAATGGCCCAAAAAAGAAAATAAGGGTAATTATTTCATTTGTAGTTGATATTTTATTCATATGTTGTAAATATGCATTAAATGTAAATTTGCTGTATAGTGAAACTTGAATTGACTGAAAATATAAAATGAAATATTTGGTTAATATTTTTATTATTTGTAGATTTAGAGACGCAAAATAAAATCAAATTAAATTGTAATAAGCTAATTAATACATTTATTACTTTTTTTTAGCTTGGTGACAAAAAAAGAAGCTTGCAGTTTGATGAAATTGGAGACACAGTGATGTTCCTTGTGATCTGGGTTCAAATATTCTCATGGGCAATTAATTTTACTTTTTCTCAGCACTATGAAAATTACTTTGTAACAACCCAAGAATTTAAGAAATTTTAAAATTCCACAACAATTAATTAACGAGTCAAGTATGTTAATTGGAAAATAAGAAAGATAAGAAGAAACGGTGGATATAATTAAAAGCAGTGGGGCTGATAATAACAACAACACCTACAATACCAGCAACAACAATATATTATAATTGTTGTAAAATACTAATTAAGGTGGATGTCCATGAGCTCCCAACTCTTGGCCTTTCATTTTCTATATCCCATAACCTCTCCAATGAATGATCTTTAGGAGTTTTTTTCATGCCCATAATTCAAAGGTTACAATGTATGCACTCATGAGGATTAAAGTTTGTCATTTATTTTGTGTAACTCTTAGTTGTGGTTGAGGGCCTATAAATAGAGCACTATGTACTACACTTTGTTTGCATCCAAATGAATAAGAATCACTCCCTCCTTGCTCTCCATTTCTCTCTTGTATTTCTTCATTCCCTTCATTTCAATCTCTTATACTTTATTGATTTTATAACACGTTATCAGCACGAATTTGCTCAGAAGACCTATGGTCTAGTTTTCTACCTCTTCTACTCTCTAACTTTCTCATTTCCATACTATGTTGTATATTGTTTATTCTTTATGTTATTTTATCTTTCTAGTCTACATTATCAATCTATTGTTCTATATTATTTTTATTATTTTTCTTTTACGCTATCTATTTTTATCCATCATGTTGTTATCTTTTACATATATATGGAATAATCTAAGTTGTTATATGGAATTAAATAGACTCTTTTACCGATTGTTTTATACATCGGGTTCTATGGCTAAGATTTGAGATTATATTATCCTCCGCAAGTTTTCTTTCTTTTAACTTTTATTTATCGTTTTCCATTAATATCTTATTATGCAAAATTTATATTTATTTGTTTTATATTATAGTATTCTTTACTTATTATATTATGTTATTTCATTTTATTTACACTTATTTAACATTTATATTTCTTTATTTTATTTACATTTTATGTTATATATTATTGTTTGTTTCTTTATTTTATGTCATTTATTTCATCTTGCTTTATTGTTATTTTATTTACATTTCATTTATTTATATTAATACATTATTGTTATATCACTATGTCAATCTTTTATTTTCATTTGTTTATTATATTACATTAATATATAATAGTATTATATATGAGCATGTAATGTGGTCTATATGATCATGGGCTTATCTATTATTTATTTTTGATTATGAATTTGAATTTATTTAATTTATTTTCTAGTATTTTGATTTTATCGAGAGGCTAGAAGCCATAATATTTTTAAATTTCATAAGTAGATGACTAGAAGTCACATCACTTTTGTACTAGCTCTTATGAGAAAGAACGCTATTGGTTTCATTAAATTGCAAGATTGATAAGAAAAATTTTGGCACTTTAATGATTTAATTGTTACAAATATCAAAGCCCTGAAGGCTAAAGGTTCAAATATTAAACTAAACAAAAAAAAAATAGCTTTGCAAGGTTTTTGCTATGGTCCTGAAGACCAATATTTAGAGAAATTGATGATGCTATTGAAAGTAAAGAACATATATAAGAGTGAAAATAAACATAATCACATTGCATTTGTGGAATTGATAGTTGAAAGCTAAGAATACTTTGTCTTAGCTATTGAATTACAATCGTGGAAATAATACCATTTCTAAGGTGATTAAAATTATGAGCAAATATCATACTATGACTAGAAGTCATATGGATAGAAAAAAAAATGGTATAATATGACCAGAAGTCATATAGACTCATATGTATCAATTTATTGAAAATAAAGATTAAAATGGATGTGAAGCCAAAAAGACCATGAAATATTGTGAAAAATACCAAAAATAGTTTTGATGCTTAAAGCAATAAGTTACGGAGAAAGATGATCAACTTGTATAGCCAAAAGAAATAATTGTAAGCCCTGAAGCTATATGATAATTGTAAGCCCTGAAGGCTATATGATTTTGATTCTTTATGTTTAAATTTAAATTGATTGTGATTAATTTGTGAGAGAGAAATTATTATTTAACATTGTGATATCAACATGAGTGATATATGAAATCAAATAGATAAAAAGGTAATGATTGGTCATTTTAAAATTTTAGTATATGCCAATTTATTTATAAATTTAAATATTATTGTGGTGGATGTTCATGATTTCATGGCCTTTTAGGATTCTAACTACCTCATGATTAATCCCTATAACTCCCATATCAAATGGTTTTCAGTATTTATTCATATAACCTTCAATTATAAAGTTAAGTTGTTTAATTACCTTCTTTATGTATAATTGTACAATTTATTTGTAATTTTAAATATATTGTGTATGTGAATACTATTTATACATCAATGGAGTTTACCATCTCTATTTTCTTCTTGGGACTTGTATTTCTCTGTTGCACCAAAGATTTCCCAACAAACATTCAACTCATATATCTCAACATCAAGGTACTTTCTTTCATTATTAGTCATATTTTTCATTTTAGCTTTGTCTTCCATATCTTTTCTCCTCTTGAGCACTATTATTTTGCCTTATATATATATATATGCAATTTTTCTTAGTTCCAAAATTTCATTATTGAAAGGCATACAAATACTTCTCAATTTGTATTTTATTTTAGTATTGATAATTTATTGCCTCCTCTCCCAATTCATTGTATTGAAATTTCTTCTACTCCTTAACATTCTTATATGATATGTGCAAGTTTCATACATTAATTATGATATAATATGATATATATTGGAATCAAGTTGGTTATAATATGATATATATTGGAATCAAATTGGTTTTAAGTGACATTTGTGAAAAAAAAAATCCTATATCATATTTGAATTAAGAGAATGAGAAAATTCATTATGAATAGTTTATGATTTGTTAGACAAAATCATTTTCGTAATGTGCATGAACTATATATATAGTGCAAGTCAAATTTTTGGATGATCAAATAGTAAGAAATATTTGAAAGAAGACTATGTATTATAAAACACTTATCTTTACATTTCTCTCAAATTAATTTTAGCCCCTAAACATCAGAATTCATTGCAATAAGATCTTAATGTATTTTGATTATGGATCTCCTCATATTTTTCTTTATGTAGTGGTAAATTCTAAACATTTCATATTTTGAATATGCATCAAAAGAGGCAAATTGAAGCATATTATTATTATTATTAATGAGTAATAAAATTATATAAATATGTGATAATATATATTAGTTCCTGAAGAACACAAATGTAACAAAATTGATATAGTTCATGGAGAACTAATATAGATTTTTCTTAAATTCTATGGGCAGAAGAAGAATTGATTATGAAAAGTTATGACTCATAGATTTACATTAGAGTTTCACTCTGTTAAAGGGTCTAAGTGATAGCCCAATTGATTGAAATCCATGATTATATTAGTTGTGAATTATGAAGTATTTGAGTTTTTAAACGAAAGATATATTATTGGCTTAATATATACTGATTTGTCTTTGAAATATAAAAATAAAGAAAGTATATTTATATGACTCATACTTGAGGGGGAGATTGTTAGAATATAAGTGTGAGTTAATATTGAAAAGTTTTACTCATATACTTCCTCACAAAACCTATTGATCTCCGAAAAATGGATGTCATATTGACATTTTATATCAATACTTATGGAAATTGAAAAGTTTGTTGTTGGTTAAGTAACATATTACAGTAAACTAGTAGTTTACTGATCCAAATAAATTTATGTTGGCATGACTTGTTTGATTCATCCGAGTCATATATAAAAGATTACATTTGACATCCATTGAAGAACTAGAAGATTTTTCATGAATAGCCAACATATTATATAATTCAAGAATTATCATGTGCCGCATGTTCTCAAAGAAATTTGATTATGAGAGTATCACAAGTTATGATTTGAAATGAATCTCTATATTTCTGGAAATATATCAAGCTGATATATGGGCCCATTCAAATAACATGTAAACCATACAAGTATTCAATGAATTTGATAGATGCATATATAAGAACTAGAAGTTCAATTGGTTTGCATTCATCAAATATAGATCCTCGAATATAATAATATGAACTAGAAGTTCATTTGGTTTGCATTCATTAAATATTACATAAAATCTGCTAGATGCAATTACTGACCTAAATGGGAATTACTAAATCTCATATTCCAGCTATAAGTGGTCTAATAGCATAAATGAAAGTGAGACATGCCCGAAGTATGAGAGAATAATCAGTTCCAAAAGAAAAAAGAAAGAAGAAAATAATCAAGATAATCATATTAAGGAGGCAGACACTCCAGAAGAGGTCAATACATAACTACTTGCAATACCCTCAAAAGAGGTTTAGGTACCTGAAAGTAATAAAGAGATCTCAATGAATTATGTCACAACAAGAAAAATGGAACTGAAAAGATAAAGTTGTCGACAACAGATTTAGTAATAATATCATGTGATCAAATGAGGATCTTATACATAAATATGTCAGTAGAAAAAAAGGTGATTGGCCAACTGAAGAAGGGGACAAGACGCAATGAAAAATGTTCTTTCAACATGTGAAATTTATGGACATGTAGTCCAAAACATTTGAAATATTAAGTTATTTGTGATATATGAATATTCTTGTGAAAATAAAGATTTTCACAAGGTTTAATGATGAGGTACAACATTTGGTAGTGGATACAATAATTGTTGCATATATTATTAGTCTGACAGTATATGCAAACAAAATAATGCGTCTATTAGATATCATTATATATAGCATATGCATATGGATAGTGAATAGTACATGAGAGTCTTTGAAGGATCTAAAAGGCCAAAAGCATATACAAGAAAATCATTCTATATATAAAATGTTGTGCGAGTTTGAAAATAATTCAACCATATATAATTGATTGAAAAATGAGTAATTTCACATTTAACTTGACTTGTAGATCAAGTTATCAAATGCATCATTAATTTCAAAATCACATATTTCTACCGTGGTGAATTTTCTTGTAAAGATACATTGAATTTAATGGTCCAGAAGTACCTTATACTTTATGAGAATATGTTTGTATTATGCTAATATTGTACCTCTGATTTTATTGATAAAAATTAGTTCTTGCAAGTGCACAGTGGATAACAAAAATGAGATTTGGTGTTATAGTCCTATTAACATATTATATAATATTATTTTGTTCAAAACAAACTGAATATGTGGATGTAAGATATATTTTGATGATTTTCAGAATAATTTTTCTTTATTTTCACGATGAATAAGATAAAGACATAATATACTGATAGCATAATATACTGATATTTTAGCATATCCAGAAGATATGTAAGAGGAATACATCTAGCAGAATATTTGGTGACAATGTATCATTCATAGTTTGGTGGCTAAAAGAATGATATGCTCAACAATACATTAGAAGTGATGTTCTTATCAGGGAAGTAAAACTGATGTTATTATCAGGGGGAGTAAATACGATATTATCATCGTGTGAAATAGAGACCATGCTGTACTCTTTTCCTTAACCAAGGTTTTATCCCACGGGGTTTTCCTGGTAAGGTTTTTAATGAGGCAGTTTCGATTTGTATTGTGTACTCTTTTTCCTTCACTAGATTTTTGTCTCATTGGGTTTTTCCTACTAAGGTTTTAATGAGACGCAATATTTTTTTTATGGACATCCAAGGGGGAGTATTGTAAAATACTAATTAAGGTAGATGTCTATGAGCTCCCAACTCTTGACCTTTCATTTTCTATATCCCATAACCTCTCCAATGAATGATCTTTAGGAGTTTTCATGCCCATAACTCAAAGGTTACAATGTGTGCACTCATGAGGATTAAAGTTTGCCATTTACTTTGTGTAACTCTTAGTTGTGGTTGAGGGCCTATAAATAGAGCACTATGTACTACACTTTGTTTGCATCCAAATGAATAAGAATCACTCCCTCCTTGCTCTCTATTTCTCTCTTGTATTTCTTCATTCCCTTCATTTCAATCTCTTATACTTTCTTGATTTTATAACAATAATTAGATTTTTTATCTCTATTATTGCTTGAATGTACATTGAATACTTATTTAATCTTTAATTATTATATATAGATTATTTATTGTAAGTTTCTTAGAAAAGTGGATTGGTTTGGTGGGAAATTGTTTGTTGTCTACTTTTGGGTTTGGGGGTTCGAATCCTATGTGTGTCTAAGGGGATTTTCATGTTGATTTATTGATATGAAATTACCATACTGCTCTCCTTTAAAATTAAATAAATATATGACCCAACAGGTACTTTAACCCACTCCTTCTTTTCTTGTCTTTTCCCCCTCCACATCTTTAAAACACGGTTGAGCAAAGAAGATAGAAATTTTCTGGATTCTTCCAAGCCTCCTTCCTTCTTCTTCGCCCTTGCTTTTCTCCTCCTCCTTTATTCCGATGGTTTGTGTGCATAGCCTTGGTCATCTTGCTTCTTCTTCGTTCTTCTATCTCTTCTAGCCTTATCGTTACCTTTGCCTCTGCCATGAAAGTTGTCTTCCTTCCCTATTTTGGCTAGTCGCAAGTCGGTGGAGTTTTGCCTCTTCTCCTTTCTCTCTTCTTGCACGTCTGATTGATTGGTATGTTCGAAGCCTCTTCCCCTTCTTCCCCTATGTTATGTTTGTGTGTAGTTGGTTGGATTAAGGGGGCTTTGGTTCTTTTGTTTCTTTCTACTACTTTACATGCTTTTAAATATTTGGGAATGGAATTCTTTTCTGCAGTTACCTTACTAGGGTTTTTACCCCCTTTATCTTTTGAACTCGGCATCGCACCATTAGTGAGCATAAGAATTAGCTTTTTCTTATGCGAGTTGACCTCCATCTTTTCCTTGTCGACTTTCGTAACATCCTCTATCACACCATGTCTCATATCTTTCTCTTCCTCCACCTCGGGTTCCATGTTTACAAGAGCTGTGAATCGGGTTTTGGCAGTTGGCAAATCGTCCCTTCTGACACTCTTTGAGATAACTCCTTGAGCATATTGCCCACCCCTTTTGACTCACCCATCTTCGATTTCGTGCCCTAATCCCTTTGGATGCAAACATCCATAGTCCAAATTGGTCCTTACACTAGTACAGAAAAGGGTTTTTAAACCGGTTAAAATCGACTTTTTAGACCGGTTTTGGATCCGGTCTTGATACAACCGGTCTTAAAAGTATGTCATTTTTAAGACCGGTTTTGAAACCGGTCCGGTTATATTAATAACCGGTCTAAAAGTAACAATTTTAAGACCGGTTGTCATGAGCACCGGTCTTAAAAGACCTCTGGGGGAAGGGGTTTTAGAGAAATTTTTAAGACCAGTTGTTAAAAATACCCGGTTTTAAAAGTAATTTTAAGACCGGTTGTAAAACTAACTGGTCTTAAAAATTTTAATTTTAAGACCGGTTCTTTTCGACAACTGGTCTTAAAATTACTTTTAAGACCGGTTATTTTTAACAACCGGTCTTAAAATTACTTTTAAGACCGGGTATTTTTATAACCGGTCTTAAAAGTGTTATATTTTGTTTTTTGTTAAATGTGTGTGATTAGGTTTTTACCAGAACGCATCCTTGAATTGCTACCTGCAATGACATACTTGTTAAGTGTCATATGGTGTTCAGTTTGCTTCCACTTACAATGTCCTTTTGCTTTAACTTTCCACTTACCATTTCCTTTTGCTTTATCCTTCCACTTACCAATTCCACTTACAATGTTTAGTAGGCATAAATGAATTCAACCATGTCATATATATCATGCAACCAACAAACTAGTGAATTCATCAAAATATACAAAAATCATCTTAAAACCAACAAACATGTCAAATCATGCAATCAACAATATTTACACCCAATTAACCACCATGTCAATTCATCAATATACAGAAAACAATTCATCAGTTTTACAAGAACTCACTGTTGTAAAAGTTCATAAATGAATTCAGCACAACATTTGCGAATGTGCTCAATATCTTCTTCTGGAAAAGGGTAAGCAAGTTCAAACATATGAAACACCAAAGCCAGGAAAAACATTAAATTCACTTAAAAAAAATAATAGTACAAAATTTTTGAAATATATATATATACATTTACCTCTTCAGTAAGTTCTGTCATGCTTAGGGTAATAATATTATACATGTGCCTCAGAATATACATCCCACACAAGTTGGACCCCAGTGGTTGCCTACGGGTCTGAAAAATAATATGATATCGTTAAAACAAGTATAAAATTAAAGCATGACTTATTATTGAATACATTCTTAAAACAAACCAATATGTAACTAACCTTTGACAAGATCCATGTAGGGTCTATTACCTCACGCATAGGCCTACCACAAGTGTGTTGGAATGTCCGCATAGCCCTATATCATCAAAATCACAAAGCTTACTTATTTTACACAAATTCCATAAATTTTGCACACGAAAGGTAATTAATAATGCAAGAAAACTTACGAGTTCAAACTTTTCTTTAATTCACTAGTTGGCTTGCTGTGGTGGAGGGAGCATAAGAGATGACAGAATAACTCCTCTTGCACAAAATAGCCAACTGCCAATGATCACTGAAAAAAGGGAAAACTTTTAAGCAAATATAAAATATTATGTATAGTATGAAATAAAACTTTGTCTTACCCATGCAAATATGGAGCCAAGAAACACTCAATTGTGGGTTCACTAAGCCTGTGCGATAAGTATGTGTGTCTGATAGAAGAAGTGGTCCCTTTGTCGTAGAGTTGATGAGGGCATAGGAGTCCAAATTTATCGGTTTTTCCAGAGTCAACCAACCTGCAATGCATCAACCTACAATAATTCAAGCAGGGACATTAAATCAAAGTTTAACGGCGTAATTTGTAAAATATTAACTTCCAATTTGAGAAGATACTTACATAAAAAAAAGCTGGACAATCGAAATCGTAAGCTGTTGTAGAGGAGCTACCAGGGACATTAAATCACCCCTCTCAAGATAGCAGTGCGCTTCTGACTTGCCAACAGCTGACTTAGTAGGCCAATTTCTTGGTCGAAAAGATGTATCATATGCCATCAGAATCACTTGCTGCATGACATTCAATGGAGGCCATGAAACATCTTGAGTGGAGGGAGGTGGAGGTGGAGGTGGAAGCGGAGGCAGGGATTCCTCAGCTCGATCAGAAACAAGGTTCTTTGGCCACAAGATGAAAGAGTTGATGACATCGCCCACAACCTTGAAGTCATCAACAGGGATAGGGAGTGGTGCATCTGCAACGATCACCTCTTCAACTGCCACTCTGACTTGATCATCCTTTATTTCTTGGTGGTGGATAGTTGATCCCAAGTTGTGCACGCTCCCTCGTGCAACCAATCGTCTCAGAGGATCCTCCACAAAAAAGTCACAAGGCTCACCAATTTGGCTGCCAGGACCCTCTAATGACTGACCAATGCAACTCCCTTTAGTGCTCTGTTTAGGGTTTAGGGAATGAGCCTGGGGAGCACTGGCATTTGCTTCTCTTGTGCTCGTCATGATCATCCATTACTCCTTCATCTTGCTGAACCTTTCTTTAAATCATGCATCAAATGATGCTTCTGCCTCGGCCCTAGCTTCCGCCCTCACAGTGGCCAATATACACTCCATCTCCTCCCTAGTCACCATACCACTTGAGGAACGGTGTGAGGGTGCTCCAAAATAATCCCTTATGCCTACCCCTCCTACAATCCCCCTGACACGGCCAGGATGCTCAGGTTTTCCTGTAGCTACGGTCAGGATGTCATTCCTCCCATCCGACCTAAACGATCCCTCGGCTTGTTTTTTTTAAGCTCCTCCTATAAGACAGATGACAAATGTTAGTAATGAAATTTGTTTACTAAATAATTAATAGCAACAAGTGAACAACAATACTTACAATTTTCTCACCGACTACACGAGATTGTTCACTCGTATAAGACTCGCTCCTCTTTTGGCGAGCGAACAACCACTTCTCTTCTCTACATATCGGAGATGGTGGAGAAAGAAGAACAAAAGGATCAGATTGAGCTGCTTCTTCCAATCTCTTCCGTTTGGCTGCCAACAAGTCTTTTTCGGCCTTCGCATACCCCCCACGAGACATTGTATGGGGGCAATCATTCTTTCTACCACTCTCTTGGGCCTTTTTCCTTTTTTTCTGCGAATAAGAAATCAAAATTAAGTCATTGTAAATCAATAAAGAAAATTCATAATTCATAAGCAAATCAATTGCAAAATAAGTCAACAACTCACCAATGCTTCTGTAGTAGTTCGAAGCCGTCTAAATTCTTGCCAAGTCTGTTCGTCAATAAAAGAATACTGATCGTACGGATTAGGAAGAGGCTGACCTTCTTCCACCTCGATATGCACGTAATTGTTGGCTAGATTTGTCTTAAACTTCCTCCAGCGTTCATCACAATACGTCATTGTCTTGTCATACAAGACTTCACTCTCAGGAATGTTGTAAGTGAGCTGGATAGTTTCCCAAATATGTCGCTTCACATCTCTATCAACATTTCTCCACTGCTCTATCAAGATGCTAGGCTTGTTGCGTGCTAGGAGACCGACAAAACTCCTATACAGTTAGGCATTAGGCCCGATTGGTTTCCAATATCTATCAAACTCAATCGGAATCTTTCCCCCGGTATTCCGATTGAGAGGAATGTCTCTCAATCGGGTGGCTCTCCTACCCTTTCGTCTAGGCCGGTTACGTGGCTCATTGTGTTCCTGACTCGAAGCATTGCTAGGCTCGCTTTGATTTGGATTAGTTGGATCGGGAGTACCCTCACTAGGACGACTCATTGTCTTAAAACACTTTAAGAACACTATTTAAGGAAATTTTGATACACGGTGCTTATTGTTATAACACGGTACTATCTACAAAGGCAATTTCCAAGTTATGCAAACATGAACAAATAATTGCAATGCACAAGTTGAAGGAGGAATGATTAATTGCAATTGAAAAAGCAATTCCCTAAAGAACGTTTTCATATTGGTAAAGATTTTAAATTCAAATCGCAGGGCCGAATCAAAAGAAGGAAACCAGAAGCTACAAAATCAATATAGAAATCAATATATATTGTCACTCTTACTCAACTGATTGGCCTATGCGCAGGCATATATGGATCATTTTTATAATGTCACTCTTACCAAAGGCTACACATGCATGTGACAACTATGTTAATAAGCTATCCACATGCAAATAAATTCGCACTAGCTCATTGTTGGTGACCCAATCTGTATGTATATAGAGTCGTTATTCTTATTTTTTTGGCAACTTTGTTCTAAATGATACTAGTCATTAGTTTAGCTGTTTGAAATACATCTAATCCAATATGTACGTTCATTTATGTTCACATGTTACGGCTGCTGTTTGCATATGGAAAACCACCAAAATAAACCCACATCCACAATTTCAGAATAATTCAACCGTACCTTAAACCTTCGCTTGAGGATTCTCTTATTCCTCTGGATTTGAACAGTCCTTGGCCACTTGCTGCAGGAATCGAACAAAGAAAATGGAGGATAAGTAATCTCACAATTTCAATGAAAAACCGAAAAACGAAATGGAAACACAAACCTGACAATAAAAACGAGGTTGAGAATGAAACCAATCGGAGGGAACAAACGACGATAGCCTTCCGATAATGAATTCAAAGTAAATCTCCGTTGACGGCGGTGAAGTTAAGGACGGAGAAGAGAAGGGGAAAGGAGGAGCTACCGCGAACAGACACAGGGGTTTCGCTGATGTGCTTGACTCTTGAAATGAAATTTCAGAGCTAAATTTAGGCAAGTTTTGAAATCCAGGTCAGTTTTAAGACTGGTTGTCATTTACAACCAGTCTTAAAAGTAATATTTAAGACCGGTTCTATCTTAAAACCGGTCTTAAAATATATATTTAAGACCGGTTATTAATTAATAACCGGTCTAAAATTTTGAATTTTTAAGACCGGTTTTTATTTACAACCGGTCTTACAAATAATAAACATTTTATTTTTATGATTGTCTTTAATTCAGATAATATTTTTTAGACCGGTTATTTTTAAAACCGGTCTAGAAAATATATCACATATTTTTATTTTTTTAATTGTATATATTTTAAGACCGGTTGTTTTGTAACCAGTCTTAAAATTATTTTTAAGACCGGTTTTTTATATAACCGGTCTTAAAAGTATTTTTAAGACCGGTTATATTAATAACCGGTCTTAATATTTCATTATAATTACAAAAATGCCACCAGTCATATTTTTTAGACCTTATCCGATGTAACGGGTTTAAATGTTGCGGTCTAAAAACCCTTTTCTGTACTAGTGTTACTCACCGACGTTTCCTTTCTCGGGCGAACTTCCGACGAGTTCAAGGGCCTTCTGGGTTCTTCATTCATCTTCTGACCTTGACAGGTACTGCACTTCCATGGGCACTCTTCCCTTCGATGGCCATGCCTACCTTATTCAAAACAAATAAGCTTTAACCCTTAATATTCCAACATTGAAGATTTCCTTCGCTGCTGTAATCTTGGGAACTAACATTTTTGTAGATCCAACTCTACACATATTTTGACATATCATCCCCATCCTTCTTTATCAATTCCTAATGTGTTTTCTGATAGGGTGTTCAAATCTACCAGGAGAGGTCGTTCAATCCTCTCACCAATTCGAGCTATGCATTGTTTATTGTAACAATGCATGGGTATTTGAGGTATTCGGACTCAAGTGACAATTCTCCTCAACTGGTTCTTGAATGGGTCAAAGTAAGGTGTCCATCTTTGAACCAGGGCACAATGCTGGAATAGAACCATGGTTCACTATATATAAAGAACCTTCTTGTAATGATTTCTTCATTGTTCTTGATTTGTGAATCTAACCACAAAATAGTTGCTAGGTAGATTGATCAAGTCAAACTCTGAAATTCCCCATAGTCCAAAAAGATGATGCACTTTGGATTTATTCTATTTTCATATCTTGAAAAATATTTTAGGAAAAATTTAAAGTAAGCATCGTTTATGATTATTTGATATGAATTTTCGATGGTATAAAACCCTTACCTCTTATGTCTCTGAGGAACTCTCCACCTATGTTGGTGAATCATATTACTACCTCCAAACTCCAGTGCCTAATATAAGAGTTACTTGGGGGTTGAATTTGGTCTTGTATATAAAATCTTAATCCATTTTGTCTCCTGAATTTATAATTTTTTTCCAAAGTATCCCAATTAAAAGTATTCATCAAAGTTGTGTTTAGCTCAATGAAGGGGAGGGGAAGGGAGGGTTTGTGAGGGATTTTCCACCTTGTTTGGATTGACAAAAAGAGAGAGGAGGGGAGGGATTTTAACACTACCATGTTTGGTATAGGAGGGGAGGGGAGGAAAAATATTTTTATATGGACAACTTTGCCCTTATTTCATTTAATTTGTATTTTATAACTTTCTAATATTTAATAAATGATTTGACCGTGTCTTTAAGCCTTGGGTCAAATGTAAAATATTTATAACCAAGAATTGCAGTACAATGCAACACTCGGGTCGTTCTCTTGAGGAGCCTTTATTGAGCTACCTAAGTAATCTAATTATCATGCAAATGCAATAAAAGCAAGGGGAAATGAGTTTTGGTTTTTGAAATTAATAATTAAAAGAAATATGAAAATTAATTAAATGCTAAATTATTTTTTTTGGTATTTTTCTTATAAAAATGGGATGGATAAGATTGACTAGAATGGTATGGAGTGGAAAATATCAATAAAGAAATCTCTTGGTAATGAAGAAATGACAATCCTTGCTAAAAAAGATTATGGGAGTTAAGAATTCATTAAGTCTTAAAAGCAACCTCAAAATAACACTTGAGTCCAATAATCTCAATTAATAGTAGCTCCTACAAACATAGCTAACTACTATCTCTTGAAATATTATTAAAAACCACTTAATGTACAATTAAAATTGGAATAATGGAACATGAGTCTTCTTGAATTTGAGTGCTAAACAGCCCCTCAAGGATACAAATCAACCACATTAACTAGAAAATAACACGCTAATTAACATAATATCATTGCAACCACAAAGAAATTCAAACATATATAATTTTCACATTACAAAATCCAATCTCAACTATAAATATCAAACCAACAGAGACAATTAACATCAATCTCAGTTCCAGAATCATATATAATAATTCCTAAAACTAGGCAATTAAATATATACTTCTAGACTAGTGGAATGATAGAAAAACTCCCATTTGTAGTCCATTAAGCTCAAGCACAAATCATCATCACCAAGAACCAAGAAATTTAGCCTCTCATGAATTTAACAGTAGCCACAACTTCCTCAAAATGCCAAAGTTCCATGGAAATATGAGTGAATAACCAAATTAATGGTTAAAGGATGTGGTTCGGTCAGAAAATAGGACAGACAGTAGATGATGGTGGTGGTGTTTCAATGGTGATGAAATGGTTGGAGAAGAAGAAGAGGGTAGCTGGCACTGTGAAAAAGAATAGGCACCGGAAAATTATGAACAATGCCGGAAATTGTAGAGCTTAGCCGGAATCTAGAAACTCACACCGAAAACTAGAGATGACGCTGGAATATGACAAAGAATGTGTGAAAGAGAAAGACGATGGAGGAGGTGGTGTGGAGAAGCTAGTCTGGCGATAAATAGAACAGGGGCCAACGGTGGTTCTGAGCTATGGTAAGCAACGCTTCACGAGACTCTGTCTTGCCGGTGGTGGTCTGAAGTAGAGGAAGGAAGAAGACGCCAGAGGAGCCACAAATGTCAGGCACTCTGGTTCAATTCTGAACTCTCCAAAACTCATAGCACCTTTGGAACTCTTCTCTCTAAAACTCTGGTTAAAGGCTAAGTGAAGCTCACTGTGCTCGACTCTCAGGCTTGAGCTCTCTCTCTCGCTGACGGCAGAATTGAGGTGATAAGACGTCGTAGACAGTGGTGGTGCTCCGTCTCCTTCCCTTCACCTCTCAAGCTCTCTCCCCAGGTTCAAATCTCTGTGTTGCGGCGCCTCACTCTCTCCTCTTGATCTGATGCTCGGCTCCGGCCCTTGGTGTGAGTGGGTCTCCAGCGGCAATGGTGAGGGAGGAGCTCACCGTCGGTGACACATAATGAAGAAGAAAGGAAGGAGGAAGAAGATGAAGTTCCAGATGATGTGATGATGTCTGATGATGATTCTTGCGCAGCGCATTACCCACTGTGATATATCCTCTCAGCTGCTCTCGGGTCTCTCCCATCTCCAAATGCCATGTCCAGCAGCCTCATCTCAGCTCTTAGCTTTTGCCCAAATCCAAATCACATTCTTCAGCTAGGCCTTACACTCTATTCTCGGATCTGTTTCTTTTGCTGAAGAAGACCATGAATAGTAACCTAGGTCCTTGGTCAAAACACAATTTTTGACCAGGGACCTAATTGAAGACATGAAAAGTTTGAAGGAGGACCAAAATGCAACATTTTGAAATGTTTTGGAGCTGACTACAATTTTTAAACAATCTAGGCCTTGTCTTGTAATTTACCTGGCCCTTTTCTTCATTAAATTTTAAATTCTAGAAATCAAGGGGCCCTTTTCTGTAATTTTTCCCAGCCTTTAAAATATCAATTTTGACTTCCAAATTGTGCAAATTTTCTTCCAAAACACCTGAAATGCAATATTAAACATAATGTAGCATCAAAAATTCAATGGATCATTTGTCTGAATAACTAAACAATTTTTTTACTATTTTACCCTTAATTACACTTAATTCAGTACAAATGTCCTTAACTCAAATTAGTGCTTAATAATGCAATAATGTCCTAAGAAATACATTAAAATCCCAAATTAATCATGGAAAATGTATATAAAAATATGGTTCAATCAATAAAATATAATTATAAATGGCATTTGCTACATAAAATTATAATTTTTTAATTATAAAAATTAAATAAATATAATTATAATTCATAGATACCACATATACAATAACACTACAAAAAACATGTTATTACCGACGAAATTACCCACGGAATTATTTTCATCGATAATTTCTAATGGATTTTCCGTCGGAATAATTACCGACGGAAAAAAATTCCATGGGTAATTACCGACGGATTAAAGACGGAAAAAATTATGTCTATAAATCACTACTACAAAAAGGGGTTTTAATGTCCCTATTTTGGCACTTTTAACGTCCAAAAACTGGGGGACGTCTATGTGGGGGGGGGGGGGCGAGTATATTTTAAGAAAAGACGTCTCAAAAAAATGGGACGTCTAAGGTGAGACCTTAGACGTCCCAAATCTCAATTTGGGACGTCTAAAGTCCTCCACAGGGAGACTTTAGATGTCCCAATTCTTGATTTAGGACGTTAAAAGGTTTGATTTTTTTAAATGATTAATTTCATTCTGCATTACCCAGCCATTTCAAACTACAGAAACAGAATAGAAAATGGATTCATAAACCACAATATTTGTTACAAAATTGTAAGGATATCCAACACTACAATCTTTACTACATATAGATACAATATCAACTCATACAACCTACTACTATATACATGTACAATAACAACCAGAAAGTGTCAAAACACTGTCATCACATAACTACAAACTAATATAAATAAAAATTTTACTGCTCTATATTTTGAAGATGCCCAGCCAAAAGGTCTCTAATCAAATTAAGGTCTTCACGTAGGTAGGCATCTTCATTATCAAAAATCTGAAAATTAGAAAATAAGCTTTGATGAAATGAATCAAGCAAATGAATTAATTAACATTTCAATCAGAACACTAAAAATACTATTATTTGAGAATGAAAAAGCGATTACTTTTTCAAAATCGCTAGTAATTCCACTTTGAGTGATGTTATACATATAAAGTATAACATAATATCCGCATTCAGTGTTGCCAGGTTGTCTAGGGAACTTTAAATAAAAGGTAAAAATCAATAAAGGTATGTCTAAAACGACCATCAATGAAACAATTAGAATTGAAACTACTTACTATCGGATAAAACCACTTTGGCTTTTTAACAATTGTACCCTCGCGTGACCCGCCTAGGACTCTATATGTTTGACAAGCACTATCATGAAAATCAAAATCAATAGAAATTAGAACTATTCATTTTTTAGAGTCAATAAAATAGAAACAAAATAACTTATGCAAGGGATCAAACCAATAGACTAGGTTGTGGCGAGGACATATAACATACAAACTCCAATGGTAATTATAACAACATGTACAGATTAAAATAAAGTTAAATGACAAGGCAATTATTTATTAAACATCTTAAATTGACAAAATGAAAATATGAACCGTTGAACAATGGGTGCTAGATAACAATAAAGTTTGGTCTCTCCCATTGCGTAGCCCACATAGTCAGTCTTATACGCCACAGTATTGGTATCCCCTGTCGTATTCGCAGGGCATAAGAATCCATACCAATCACATCTTTCCATGCTTGTGCAGAGGCCATGGAAGATGCTATAATAGAATTAAAATAAGGAATGAATTATTGAATGTGTGAAATCAAAAAACCACTAAACGAATTCTATGGGAAAATTGAAAAAAAAAACTTACTGGATTGCAAACTTCACCCAACCTGCATCTATCTCCTCCAACCTGATAAACTGCTTGAGATCTGTATTGTCAATCGTGTAGGGATACTCCAATATAAGGCCCAAAATCCCTTCAAGCATCTTCAAGTCAACTTGTTTAATGCCCTTGTAGATCTGTTGCAGTCTTGCTAAGTAGGGTCATTTCCTTGCATCTTCGTCATCCTTTTAGAACATCAAAAAACAAATTGTTATTAGGATGCCAACATATTTTCAGTAATAGTAAGGTAATACCTACCATTGGAGGTGTTGCCTCTAAACCAATAAGATTTTGAGGCCAAAGGATGAAAGATCCTATCGCCTGACCTAACGTGCTAACCTCTGGATCAGGAATAGGGATAGTTGTACCTTCTTCCCCCTTTCTAACACTCGTCACATTCACCCTACGAAAATCCTCCAGAATTTGCTGATGATGGTGTGTGGTAGCACGTGTGTGAATGAGAGCATCGGCAACAACACGCAACAGTGGATCCTCCAAATAGAGGGTGGAAGGCTCTCCCAACGCTGGAGTAGGAGAAGGGTCCAAGTGGTTCCTCCAGAGGGTTGTAACTTCCTTTGGTGCTATTGAAGGCTAGGGATTCCTGAGTTCTATGCTCGTCCCTTGCCTTTTGCCCTTCGAACATCTTTGCCATTTCAAGTTGAAGCTCTGGCAACAGCTCTTGTCGGAGCTTGTCGCGAAGGTTGGCCTCGAGCTCTCGTTTGAGGTCCTCTCAAATCTTGGCCACAAGGTCCTTACTAGGTCTAGCTTGTGACAAATAATGTGAGTCTCATCCAAAATACCTCACAGTACTAACTCCCCGTGTCTCTCCTCGAACATGACCAAGGTCATCTGCCTTCCCAATAGCCATTGACAAGATGTCCATCCATCTACTTGGATTGAATGAACCTTGGCTACTCTGATCTTCCAGTTCATCCTGTAGCATACATTTTATCGTAAATGTATCGAAACCACTCTCGATATGCAAAAAAATTAGGTACTTATGGTATAACTACTTACAATCTTCACAGCAACCTCAGCAACAACTGGATTTATGTACTTCCCAGCCTTAATCCTCCCTGCTTTCCATTTTTTGTGACGTGGAGGAGGTGTCGGGGCCTGGATAACAACGCTAGGATCAGATTCCACTGCTTTCTTCATTTTCTCTAACTCTTCTTGCATCATTTGCCACTCAAGCTTCTGATATCCACCACGAGACTTGTAATATTGATATTTATTTTATGATTGCCTCTATACATTTGCTGTACTTAATTTCTATGAATGAAAAACAACAAAAAATAAATCAACGATATCAAGTATATGAAAATTAAAAGCTCTATATCATGATGACAGAAATCTTACCAAAAACTCAGGATCTGCCCGTGATACCGCAAACAACCTCCAGTCCTCTAAAGACAAATACGAATAATGTGTACATGGATCCTCACCCCTCTGGGGCCCTTATACCTTGCTGTTAGCTTGTTCTTGAAACCTTTCTATGGTATACGAACCTCATCCATCCAGTGCCTGTACATCTCCCTGGTGTCTGGGACATTGTATGTTTGCTGCAAGGTAAAACATAAGATTATTATATTTGAGACAATAGGAATAAAGCTACAATTACCATAGATGCATCAAAACTTATATACCAAAAGTTGCTGCCAAATCATGTCTTTCATTTTTGGGGGAACCAATCTCCAATTATCGTAGGTAATGCGCACTTTGCTTCGACCCAAAAACCCTACGTAGCTAATGAAATGGTCTTCCTCGGGACCAATTGGATTCAGATTGTCATTGAAGTCTATATGCAGCCTCTCTTGTTGATGTTCATGACGTGCAACCAATACTCCCATCTTTGTATAACCTCTAACCCTCCTTCTTGCAATGGATTCATCTCTAGGCCTTTTGTCATCGCTAGGGCTTTCTTCATCTCTACGCCTTTCGTCTGTACTAGAGTTGTCCATATTCCTATTAACACAAAAAGCATCGTCAAAAACATAAATAAATTGCAATAAAAATAAAATAAACTAAGCAGGAGTAAAACAAAAAAACACAGTTCTTGTTTATAAATTAAGGTCTTACTCTATATTGTTTCCTATATTCCTTCATCATGGTCATTTCTTACAGCATATTCGTCATCATCTACCAATTCTACTTCATTTGTTCAAGGTGGAGTTGTTGTGAAAGGTGGTGTGTCATCAAGGTTGAAGGTTAGATCACCATACTTTTGTTTTTTACTTTTAAAGACAATGGACATGTTTTTACTTGCAGGATTGGTGACATAAATCACTTGTTTCGCCTGGCTTACTAGAATGAAGGACTCATCTCTATAGCCAACTCTTCGAAGATTGACTGAGACAAATCCAAATTGTTTATCTATTACCACAGCATTATTGCTAACCCACTTACATTTGAATAAAGCAATTTTGAACTTATTGTATGTCATCTCCCATATTTCTTCTATAACTCCAAATAGGCCATAGAGTCTAATATGGGGTTTTTGTCTCTCGAACTGGAAAAGTGTATAGCTTCAGCTTCTACCATGACCCTACTATTTTGCATAGTACTTCTGTCATCTTGCTCTTTCGTATAGAAAGAATAGTCATTGATATCATAACCCGTCCAAGTAATTACTTGAAACGAAGGCCCCCAAGCTAGCCACTCGATTGTCTCAAACACACCGGTCTCGTGCAAAACCTTTTCCTCGAACCACTACATGAATGTCTTGTTTTGCTCAATAGCAATCTGCATGTCATTCTTCCTTGGATTCTTGTTCTTCAAAGTCTTTCTGTGTTCATCTATGTAAGGTTGAACTTCTTCCATATTATTTAGGATATACAAGTGGGCTTTCAACACCTCTTCACGAGGAACATTCTTCACTTTCAGTCCTCGTGTTCCCTTGCTTCTCCCTTCTTCATGCTGAGATTGTTCCTTCTTCCCTGACATATAATATTTACCAAACACCATAGCCTCCTCAACTACATATATATCTTTCTACTATTGAAACTTCTGGTCAATAAGGATTTTTAGAATACCCTTTTAAGATCTTTATTATCGCTCGAAAGGGTACATCCACCTCAGGTAAACTGGACTGCAGAGCCTTACCTCCCTTACCAAATGAACTACCAAATGTACCATTATATCAAAAAAATGAAGGAGGAAAATGCATCTCTAGTTGTGACAAAATAATGTAACCCTCATTTTCTAGTTCATCCAACTTTTGAATATCAATGACTTTGTGACAAATAGCATTAAAGAAAACGCACAATCTTGTTACAGTGGTTCATACTTCATCTTTTATTATGCCTCTACTAGCTACCGGTAGTAGTTGTTGCATCAACACATGATAATCATGGGACTTCATTCCCACTAACTTCAAATCGTCCATTGAGACACATCTTCTCACATTCGAGGAATACCCTTGCGGCACCTTAATTTCATGGAAACACCCACACAAACTTCCTTTCTTTGCTTTTGATAGTGTATACGCTTCTGGCTCCATGTATGCCCTCCAACCATCATCTATTAGTTATGGATGTAACCGTTCTCTTATTCCCATATCAACAAGGTCTAATCTCACACTAATCCCAACCTTAGTCTTCCCTGGTATATTCAAAAGCCTACTGATAAGGCTATCATAAACATTCTTCTCCATATGCATCACATCAATACTGTGTCTCACGTCAAGCCAATGCCAATATGGAAGATCAAAGAAAATGGATCTCTTCTTCCATATGTTATTCTCACTCGCAGTCCTCTGATTCTTACTAAAAGTGACATTGATACGTTCCACTCGACTATAAACTTCTTCTCCGGTTAATGACTTTGGAGCCATTCCATGCTCCGGTAAGCCATTAAAATACTTTCTTAGCCTACAATACGGGGTGGAACCGATAAAGAAACCTCCTGTGGCTAAGGTAGACAGTTTTTCTTCCATGCTTTAGTTGATAGAAGTATGTGTCTGCTTCACATATTGGGCATACTTTATGGCCCTTCACGCTATACCATGACAAGTTTCCGTACGCAGGGAAGTCGTTTATCGTTGTGAAAATCATTACACATAGCTTGAAGGACTCCTTATAAGCATCAAATACATCTATACCTTCCTCCCACAACGTCTTCAAGTCCTCAATCAAAGGCGCCAAGTACACATCAATATCGTTCCCTGGCTGTTTTGGTCCAGAAATCATCATAGATAGCATCATATACTTGCGTTTCATACATAGCTAGGGAGGCAAGTTGTATATTACAAGGAGAACCGGCCACGCACTATGTGTGCTAGTAAGAGTTCTATACGGATTGATGCCATCTATATAAAGCCTAAGCCGAAGGTTTCTCGGTTCACTGCCAAATTGAGGGAACATTTCATCTATTTTTGCCATTATGGAGAGTCAGCTGGGTGCCAAAGATATTTCCCATCAGATATTCTCTCATAGAGTACCATCTCAACTTCTTCACTTTTATTGCAGTCGCAAACAAACTTTTAAAATATGGTATTATTGGAAGATACCACATAACCTTTAAAGGTTGCCTTTTAGTTGTCACATCGCCACAACCACCATATTTTTTCACTTTGTATCATGCAGTTTTACACTTAGGACACTCACTAAGACCTCCATATTCATTTATGTACAGTACACAGTCATTAGGACAAGCATGTATCTTTTTGTACTCCATACCCATTGTAGATAGGATTTTCTTGGCCTCATACATACGATTTGGAAGTATATTATCCTCTAGAAACATATCACACAATAGTTCAAGCAGCACTGTGAAACTACTATTGGTCCACCCACAAGTTGCCTTTAAGTTAACCAAATGCAATGCTCCCGTCAGCCGCATGTACTTACTCCCAGGGTACAGTGGTGTCTCTTCATCACTCTGCAGATTGTCATACTCCTGCGAGTGCGTAAAGGATTCTACCTCAACATCGTGAATCATTTTCTCCATTTTATCTTCATCTATCACATCCACATCTTCCTTCTTATGCAACGGACAATCCGTTACTTCCTCACCATGCCATATTCACCTTGTGTATCGCATATTTATTCCATCACAAAGGAGGTGATCCTTTATGACATCAATATCCCATCGACTCTCATTCAAACAATTGACATAAGGACAAAAATACTTTCCATTTTTTGCTGGAGCATTCTTTCTAGCGAATTCAATAAATTCTTCCACCCCTTTCTCATATTCTTCACTAGTTCTCAAAGCATTCATCCAACTGTGATCCATTTTGTTACCACCTAAGCCATTCCTAATAACAATCACACGTTTAGTACAATTGTCAAAGATATATGATGGGATTTCCTTTTTTTCACTTTTTTCAACAAAAACTTCGACAGCATTTCCCGTTAAAAGTAAGACATCCCAAAATTTCAAGCAACCCTATCTCTCCACTACACGAACAATAATCATACTACTTACTATATTATATTAAGGAAACTACATTAATAATCTTACTAATCTAATTTAAAAAAAATAAAAACAATCATATTAAAGAAACAAAAATTACTCTGTTTAATTGTTGTTAATTTCATCAAAATCATTCAAAAGCTCCATTTATTTATAATAATATATATACATATTTTCCCTCTCAATTCCCAACCTCCAAACATATAAAACAAACATTTCCAAGCTCCAAACATATCAAACAAACAATATATTAACATGATATTTCCTATTGGCTAGGTTTTCAATTATTTTCACTAAAAAAATTAAACATCATGTTTAGCCTATATATATAAGCACAATTAACAAATTCATTCCTATGTGAGCTACAATTTATATTTCAACAAGAAATTTAACATCCTGTTTCACATTGCAAGTTTTAATTTAATTTCTTCAACTAAATTATATTTCAAAAAGAAAATAAACTATTCTGTTAAAAAAAGAAAGAAAATAAACTAACCTGATGAAGGCACGGTGGAAGAGGTACGCCGACGGTGTGCACGGTGGAGGAGGAACACCGGAGGGTGGAGAAAGCAAAGAAGACCACGGTGTGTGGAGGAGGTGTGGACGACAATAGAAGGAAGGAGGTGGAGGAGAGTAAAAACCAAGACACTGTGGAGGAGGGGGTGGTGCGTGCGTCATCTTCAATGGAAAGGAGGTGGAGAAAAAACCAAGAAGGTGTAGAGGAGGTGGGTCGACGGCCTACAATGAAAGAAGAAGGAAGAGTAAAGTTGAAAGAAGGGAGGGGGTCGACAATGATGAAAGAGGGAGTTGTTTGGTCAAAAAGGAGGGATAGTGGGTGGACAATGGAGAAGACGCATGTCAGACAAGTGTCTGACATGCGCAGGGACGCCTTTAGGCATCCTAAAAATCATTTAGGACCCTAAAGGTGACTTTAGGCGTCCCAAATGCCAATTGGAACGCCCAAAGTTTGGGTTTAGACGTCCCAAAATTATTTTGGGACATCTAAACCCATCTCCAAGTGCTAAAAAAATTGCCAAAATTTATATTGGACGCGAGAAGAATTTTAGGCATCCCAAATTCAAAATTGGGATGTCTAAAGGTTTCCCTACATAAATATAATTATGAGATTGCCACCGCCTGCCTTTTTAACCACCCAATTTAAATTTGGGACGTCCTTTGGGGTGGTTATATCCTAATTCTGTAGTAGTGAATACTGACGAATTACCTACAGAATTTTTTCCGTCGGTAATTACCCACGCCTTACCCATAGAATTCCATGGGTAATTTAAATGAGAAATTACCGACGGAATTCCGTGGGTAATCCATCTTTAATTACCAACGGAAAAAATTCCATCAGTAAATCTAACGGATTACCCACGGAATTTTTTCCGTCGGTAATTACCCACGCCTTACCCACGGAATTCTGTAGGTAATTTGAATGAGAAATTACCGACCGAATTCCGTGGGTAATCCGTCTCTAATTACCGACGGAAAAAATTCCGTCGGTAAATCTGACAGATTACCCATGGAATTTTTTCTGTCGGTAATTACCTACGCTTTACCCACGGAATTCTATGGGTAATTTGAATGACAAATTACCGATGAAATTCTGTGGATAAGCCACTGACGGAAAAAATTCCGTCGGTACATACTGACAGATTACCCATGTAACCCCCTCACCGTAATTATATCCGGACTACGAAATTTAAGTGAAATAGAGACCAATCAGGTAGTAATAAATTACAATCCCTCATCTAAGAGATGGGGTTTCCTGAAAAACGGTTCAAAATCATAATTCATCCTGGTCTCACATTCACATTCAAATATAATTACTTGAGAAACTAAATCACATTAATAAAAATTAGAGTGCGTAACTGAAATCCCGGCAAACCCTGGGTTACTTGTATATACACAACATGGGTTTAAAGTTCCCAAAATGGGGATTACATATTCCAAAATTTAACATTTACATCTTATATACAAATGGTAATACCAAACTAAAATAGATAACCAATAACCACTAAAGTTTCAGAGTAATCCTAACTACTCCTGGTTGTCCGCTTCCCTTTCGAACCACTTGCCCTGTTTGAAATGGTTAGTCATTTGGAAAGAGTGAGATTCTAAAGAATCCTAGTAGTAACAAATCATTCATACCACACATAATCACATATCATGTAAACAAATCATCACATATCAGCAACACACAATCACACTCCATCCTCATCCCTTTTTACCGCTAGGAAGGCACACCGTCCTAACCCAAATCGTTGTTAGCGACTCAGGGACTGTTGGTATGGCAGTGCATACGAATAGCCTTACGGCTCACATATAGCCTTTCTGCTTTCACAATTGGCCCGTCCGCCTTCACAAATAGCCTTTCGGATCACAATTACCCTTTCGGCCCACATAATCACATATATGACACCCTAACCTCATCCCCTTTTACCGCAGGGAAGGCACACAGCCTTTACTCGAACCGTTGTTAGCGACTCAGGGACTATTGGTATAGCGGTGCATACACAATTCCACATATCTTGCAGCATATGAAATCATCACATCACAATGATATAGCACACATACAATGTATCACATAAGGTATAAAGAAAGAGTCACTACCTGTATCTTTCCTGACTGGCTCCGGTGCCGTGGTCTCACGAAGGCGACAGATGTCAAATCTTATACCAAATTAAGGACAACCAATCAATCTCTTTTCCAAGTTCTTAAATTCATAATACTCTAAGTTGGTTATCATTTAGGACTCTTTAGGTGGCTAATAGAGGCCTAAACATATGCCTAATAAAGGGTTGGAAGAAACTACCCCAAAGACCCCTTTTTCGAAGGCACAACACTGATTCTGACAGCCTCACTCGAGTGAAGACGACCTTACTCGAGTGATGAGAGACTTGTGCTCGAGTGAGAATGACTCTCACTCGCGAGTGTTTGATAGTGAGCAACCTTCACGGCCAAGTAGTGCTCACAACACTTGAGCACCAAGCTCTGCACTCGGGTGATGTCTCCAAATCTGCTCGAGTCCCCGAAAGTGCAACACCACGAGTGACAACCCGAGAGCACATGCAACCATCAGAAGGACAAGCACACTCGAGCATACCCTCCAGTGCTCAGGTGAGACGGCCGTGCTTGCGAGTGTCAGAGCACACTCTTGAACAATGACCAGCAAGTCACAACCCGAGAGCAACCCCAACTCTGGGCTCACACCATCACTCGAGCAAGCCCAAGCTCACTCGAGCATGATCTTCCCTCACTCGAGAATAGAGAAGTGCACTCGAGCCATATTCAAAGAATCCAAACAAAACTCAAAGTAGAAAAGGGAAAATGCACACAGTACTCGAGCATGATCTTCCCCTGCTAGAGTGTTGTGCATCAGAGACCAGAAATGCATAAAACAACAGAAAATACCAGATGGTCAAATACATACCCAATGGTTCCCAAACTCTACCAAAAACTTATACACACTTAGCACTGACTAGGGAACACATTGGTAACCTCTCACACACCCCAAAAACCCTTTTAACCACAATCTATGCCTTTGGGTCTCTATGACACACAATATCTCAATTTCTCTTAACACATTTCCACCATTCCAAACTAAATCCAATACTCAGATATCTTCACAATGGACTATTTCCAACATCAAACACAATGAAACTCATATATTAAACATTTGGCATAACTAGGGAAAATTTCCATATTTTCCCAAACTTATCCAAAAATCACAAATAATATATCAAAATGCACTAAATGCCTACCTCTTCACTTTGCCAAAACCAAAATCTTGATTCTTCAACTTTCAATTTAGTCTAACTCACAAACCACCACCTTTCAAGATTCAAATTTTCAAGCTTTCTCTTTTCCTTTCTTAGCTTGGTCAACGGAAATGGAAGGAAGGAGAGAGAGAAAGAGAGATGATGAGATGTGAGATGATGATGATGAAAATGCACCAACTTTTCCCTTATAGTCATACACACAACCGCATAAGAGAGAGAGAAGAGAGGAAATGTGATGATTTGTCTCATGTGCCACATCCAATGGCTCACCAAATGCCACTTATCACCATCCTACACATTCCCTTTATGAGCTCACACAATCGCAAAGCATAGGATTCTGACCCATGTACAATGAATCTCAACCCTTGATCTTAAAGACCACACATATTTATACCAAATCCACATCACATTGATCCCAAAAGTGATTAATTACACACTTACAATTAATCTCAAAGTCATTAGCCCTTAATGCCGAATTGGGATATTACAATTCTCCCCCCGACAAATAAATTTTGTCCTCAAAATTTGCTACACCACTTGAGCCATGAACTCCGGATATTGCCTTCGCATATCCTCTTCCGCTTCCCAGGTTGCTTCTCTTTGTGACATTCCCTTCTAGATCACTTTCACATAAAGGATACTCCGGTGTCTGAGTCGACGTTCTTCTCAATCAATAATTTGCTCTGGCTCCACAGCAAACGTGAAGTTATCTTGCAACTCCAAATTCTCACACTCAACAATATGAGATGGATCCGGTTGGTACTTCTTTAATTAGGAAACATGAAACACATCATGGAGTCTGCCCAAGTTTGGGGGTAGGGCTACTCGGTATGCAACAGGCCCAATCCTCTCAAGAATCTCAAAAGGACCTATATACCTCGGGCTCAACTTCTTTCGCTTGATTGCTAGCCCAATACCGGTGACAGGAGATACTCTCAGAAATACATGATCACCGACCACAAATTCTAGAGGCCTTCTCCTTTTGTCTGCATAACTTTTCTGCCGACTCTGAGCTGCAAGTAGCCTCTTGCAAATGATTCGAATTTGGGCTGAGGTTTGATCCACAAGATCCGGCCCATAGAGCTTCCTCTTGGATAATTCATTCCAACACAATGGCGATTGGCATTTCCTTCCATACAATGCTTCATATGGCGCCATTTGAATGCTCGCATGGTAGCTATTGTTGTAAGCAAACACCGCAAGTGGAAGAAAACAATCCCAACTTCCTTTAAAGTTGAGAACACATGCCTGTAATATATCTTCTAGGGTCTGAATAGTCCTCTCTGACTGTCCATCTGTCTAAGGATGATAGGTTGTACTGAATCTCAACTGAGTACCCAGTGCCTCATGCAATGCCCTCCAAAATCTTGATGTGAAATGGGGATCACGATCGGAGATGATATTCTTCGGTATGCCATGGAGCTTCACAATTTCACAAATATAAATTTCTGCTAGCTTATCCGGAGAGTAACTAGTATTGATCGGTAAGAAGTGCACTGACTTCGTTAACCGGTCCATGATGACCCAGATTGCATCATAATTTCCTGATCTTGGGCAATCCCACAACAAGATCCATGGTCACACTTTCCTATTTCCATTTCAGAATTTCAGGACTTTGCAACAAACCAGGCGGTTTCTTGTGCTCAATCTTTACCTTCTGACATGTGAGACACCTCGCCACATATTTCGTCACATCACTCTTCATTCCTAGCCACCAATACACAGATTTCAAATTATGGTACATCTTGGTCATACCAGGATGAAGAGTATATCGGCTCTTATACGCCTCATATAAGATTTTCTACCTCAAATCCGCCTTGAGTAGAACACAAATTCTCTTCTGATAACGAACTAGTCTACTAGGCGACAAATCATAGCCCTGAGCTTCTCGCCGCTCAATTCTAGTCAGATTACGCTTTATCCAGTCATCTTGCCTCTGAGCCTCTTCAATCTCAGCTCTCAAGTCACTTTCCCCTTGGGAAACAGTATAGTTGGCACAGATGATTTGGTTTGAAAAATCCATATCTCAAAAATCAGCAATCAACTTCCCCTCTTGTATCATCATAGCTGCCACAAGCATAGTCTTTCGACTAAGAGCATCAGAGACTACATTTTCTTTATCCGGATGATATTTAATTTCCAGGTTGTAGTCCTTAAGCAACTCTATCCAGTGCCGTTGTCTCATATTCAATTCTTTCTGATCATACAGATACTTGAGACTCTTGTGGTCGCAGTATAGTTCCATAGTCACACCATACAAATAATGCCTCCAAATCTTCAAGGCAAACACAATGGCCGCAAGCTCCAGATCATGAGTGGGATAGTTCAATTCATGAGGTCTGAGCTGTTGAGAGGTGTAGGCCACCACACGTCCCTGTTGTATAAGGACACATCCTAATCCCTACCCACTGGCATCAGAATACACAACATATGTCACACTGGGATCAGGCAAAATCAACACAGGTGCCGTAGTCAACCTCTCCTTCAACTCCACAAAACAATTTTCACATTTATCATCCCACACAAACAGCTGGTCTTTTCTTGTGAGCTTGGTCATCGGCAACGCAATACGGGAGAAATTCTGAATGAATCTCCGATAATAACCAGCAAGACCTAGAAAACTGCGTACCTCTGCCACAGATTCTGGCCTCTTCCAGTCCAGTACTACTTCCACTTTACTAGGATCCACAGAGACCCCTTTTTGCGAGATAACATGGCCTAAGAATTTCACTTCTGATAGCCAAAACTCGCACTTACTCAATTTGGCGTAGAGCTGCTTCTCACGCAATGTATTCAACATAATTCTTAAATGATGCTCATGCTCTTCTCTACTCTTAGAGTATATCAAGATATCATCTATGAATACCACCACGAATTGATCTAGGTATTGTCAGAAAACACGGTTAATGTAATCCATGAAAACCGCAGGCGCATTAGTTAATCCAAATGGCATAACTAAGAATTCTTAATGACCATACCTAGTCCGGAAAGCAGTCTTCAGAACATGTTCCGCTTTCACTCGCAGCTGATGATACCCCGACCTTAAATCGATCTTCGAAAATACACATGAACCAGATAGTTGATCTAACAGGTCATCAATTCTTGGGAGAGGGTACTTATTCTTGATGGTAATCTTATTCAACTCTCTATAGTCGATACAAAAATGAAGACTCCCATCTTTCTTTTTCACAAACAAAACTGGAGCTCCCCAAGGTGACACACTAGGTCTAACAAACCCTTTCTCAAGCAAATCCTCAATTTGCTTTTTCAGTTCAGCCATTTCATTCGGGGCCATCCGATATGGGGTTTTGGATATCGAACCAGCTCCAGGCACAATTTCAATCGGAAATTAAACTTCCCTTTCTGGAGGTAATCAACTTAGGTCATCCGGAAACACCTCAAGGAATTCATTCACTATGGTTATACTGTTCAACGTTTCACTGGTTTCCCCTTGCATAGAAAAGAAAACCACATACCCCTGACAACCCTTTTTCAAAGACTTCTCGGCCTTAGCTGTGGAAAGGAAATTTAGTTCGACATTCTTGTCCTTAATGCTATGCGAAACAGGATACACTATCCTTTTGTTCCCACAATTTAATAGCACTTTATTGGCTCTCAACCAATCAAAACCCAAAATGACTTCCAATTGGCAGAGCGGTAAACAAATTAGATCTACCACAGACTCACGACCCTCTACGGTTATAACACAATTCAAATAGGCTTCAATAGTTACAGCCTTCACACCTATCAGTGTTGACATAATCAGATCGAATGGTAACTTATACACATGCATACCCAGGCGCTTCACCCAATCATAAGCAATAAAGGAGTGACTTGCACCCGAATCAAAAAATGCTTGTAATACATATCCATTGAGAAGAATGTACCTTGTATCAGTTCTGGGGACTTCCGGGCTTCCTCGTGAGTCATAGCAAATACTCGGCCCTGAGTCCTTGGCCTCTGCTTTGCTTACGGTCGCTGGCAATCTCTAGAAAGATGTTCGGGTTGCTTACAATTAAAGCATATCATTTCACCCCGACAATTCTTGCCATAATGCGGTTGATTACAACGATGGCATTTCCACTCGGTCATCAATTTTGAAGGTTCATGATCTCTAGGCTGATAAGGCTTCTTACCACCGCCCTTATACGAAGATGATCCTAAGCCCTTTCGCTTCTGTGGAGCACCGCCCTTACTGGGCTCACTATGCTCACCAACAGTCTTAGCCGGATACATCTCTCTCAAATTCCTCTCTGTAATCCGACATTCTTCAACTGCCTTGTTGAACTCGAAAAACTGATGGGTGGCTATTCTCTTTCTCATATCGCGCCTCAAACCCCGTATAAGCAAGTCTGAGCTCAACTCCTTGTCATCCATCTTTCACAGATAGGATGAATACTAAGATAAACGGACGAAACGGGACAGGTACTCATCAAACGACTCTGTGTCCCCTTGCTTGATGTTCAAGAACTTCGTCTCCTTTTCAAGCCTCACTGACTTGGGAAAATATTTTTCGTTGAAGTGCTGCTGGAACACTTCCCAAGTCAATGACATATTATTACTCCTTAAAGACAAAGCAATGTTACGCCACTAGCGGTCTGCATCACTCTCAAGCTTGTATACAGCAAACTTGTCTTTCACCTATGAGGAACACTCAAGAACCTCAAAAATCTTCTCAAGGTAGTTTAGCCAACCTTCCGCAGTCTGCGGATCAAATTTCCCCTTGAATGCCAGAGGTAGGTGCTTACAGAATCTAGAGACCCAAAACTGAAGATCTCTTTCCTCCCTAGCTGGGACTCCATGGGATTCTTGGTTTGGAATAGCATGAGGAGGAGATTCAACGGTCTTGCCGACCCTTCAGTAGTCTCTTCCCGGGTTTCCTCTCAAGTCTCTTCGTGAGTAGACTAACCCTGGCCTTCATTATTCTTTGCTTTCTCAGCTCTGAGCTCTTTTCTAAGCTCAGCTATCATATCCTGCTGATCTCTTATTAGACCCATTAGCTCTTACATAGGGTCCGGTGGATTCTCATTGACAACCTCCACCTTGGGATCTAATTGTTGTACTCTAGGGCGACCTTTTGATGTTCTTTTCATTCTACAAAGAACTCACCCATTAATCCAACAATTATGGTATACACATAATTCCACAAGCACACATATATAACCACTTAACAAGATCACATATGTGTATACAATAGTTATTCAAGCAAACTCTACCCTTGCCAGGAACCGCAGTACTAATACCAAAAATGTAACCCCCTCACCGTAATTATATCCGGACTACGAAATTTAAGTGAAATAGAGACCAATAAGACAAAGTAATAAATTACAATCCCTCATCTAAGAGATGGGTTTCCTGAAAAACGGTTCAAAATCATAATTCATCCTGGTCTCACATTCACATTCGAATATAATTACTTAAGAAACTAAATCACATTAATAAACATCATAGTGCATAACTGAAATCCCGGCAAACCCCGGGTTACTTGTATATATACAACATGGGTTTAAAGTTCCCAAAATGGGGATTACATATTCCAAAATTTAACATTTACATCTTATGTACAAATGGTAATCCCAAACCAAAATAGATAACCAACAACCACTAAAGTTTCAGAGTAATCCTAACTACTCCTGGTTGTCCGCTTCCCTTTCGAGCCACTCACCCTGTCTGAAAAGGTTAGTCATTTAGAAAGAGTGAGATTCTAAAGAATCCCAGTAGTAACAAATCATTCATACCACACGTAATCACATAGCATGTAAACAAATCATCACATATCAGTAATGCACAATCATACTCCATCCTTATCCCCTTTTACAGCCGGGAAGGCACACCGTCCTAAGCCAAACCGTTATTAGCGACTCAGGGACTGTTGGTATGGCAGTGCATACGAATAGCCTTACAGCTCACATATAGCCTTTCGGTTTTCACAATTGGCCAGTCGGCCTTCACAAATAGCCTTTCGGCTCAAGATTACCCTTTCAGCCCATATAATCACATATATGACACCCTAACCTCATCCCCTTTTACCGCAGGGAAGGCACACAGCCTTTACTCGAACCGTTGTTAGCGACTCAGGGACTATTGGTATAGCGGTGCATACACAATTCCACATATCTTGCAGCATACGAAATCATCACATCACAATGATATAGCACACATACAATGTATCACATAAGGTATAAAGAAAGAGTCACTACCTGTATCTTTCCTGACTGGCTCCGGTGCCGTGGTCTCACGAGGGCGACAGATGTCAAATCCTATACCAAATTAGGGATAACCAATCAATCTCTTTTCCAAGTTCTTAAATTCATAATACTCTAAGTTGGTTATCATTTAGGACTCTTTAGGTGGCTAATAGAGGCCTAAACATATGCCTAAAGGGTTGGAAGAAACTACCTTAAAGACCCCTTTTTCGAAGGCACAACACTGATTTCTGACAGCCTCACTGGAGTGAAGACGACCTCACTCAAGTGATGAGAGACTTGTGCTCGAGTGAGAACGACTCTCACTCGCGAGTGTTTGACAGTGAGCAACCTTCACGGCCAAGTAGTGCTCACAACACTCAAGCACCAAGCTCTGCACTCGGGTGATGTCTCCAAATCTGCTCGAGTCCCCAAAAGTGCAACACCATGAGTGACAACCCGAGAGCACATGCAACCATCAGAGGCCAAAGCTCACTCAGCATACCCTCCAGTGCTCGGGTGAGACGGCCGTGCTTGCGAGTGTCAAAGCACACTCTTGAACAATGACCAGCGAGTGACAACTCGAGAGCAACCCCAACTCTGGGTTCACACCATTACTCGAGCAAGCCCAAGCTCATTCGAGCATGATCTTCCCTCACTCGAGAACACAGAAGTGCACTCAAGCCATATTCAAAGAACCCAATCAAAACTCAAAGCAGAAAAGGGAAAATGCACACAGTACTCGAGCATGATCTTCCCTTGCTCGAGTGTTGTGCATCAGAGACTAGTTACGCATAAAACAACAGAAAATACCAGATGGTCAAATTCATACCCAATGGTTCCCAAACTCTACCAAAAACTCATACACACTTAGCACTGACTAGGGAACACATTGGTAACCTCTCACACACCCCAAAAACCCTTTTAACCACAATCTATGCCTTTGGGTCTCTATGACACACAATATCCCAATTTCTCTAAACACATTTTCACATCAGATTGATCCCAAAAGTGCTTAATCACACACTTACAATTAATCTTAAAGTCATTAGCCCTTAATCCCGAATTGGGATATTACAACCCACGGAATTTTTTCCGTCGCTATTTACCCACGCCTTACCCACGTAATTCCGTGGGTAATTTTAAGGAGAAATTACCGACGGAATTCCGTGGGTAATCCATCGATAAAACTAATAATTTTTTTATTATCTTTTAATAATTTATATAAAATAATAAAAATAAAAATAATTTATAACAAATAAAATTTAAATATTATAAAATTAATATTTAAAATAATATATATAATATTAATAATAAAAATTTTAAATGAAATAAAAAAGTAAAAATTTTAAACTTTATATCATAAAAATGAAATATAATTATATATAAATATATATTTAATATTATATATATTTATATTAATATTAAATATTTAAATGAAATAAGAAATTAAAAAAATTTAAATTTATATTATAAAAAACGAAATATATAATTATTTATAAATATATATGTAATATTATATATATTTATATTAATATTAAATATTTAAACGAAATTAGAAATGAAAATGAAAAATATAATTATATATAAATATATATTTAATTATTTATATATTTATCTTAATATTATATTTGTTTTTTAATTATTACATTATATATATTATTACGTGAATAAATAACGCAACGTTAAAGCAGCTCAACTGGCAAAGGCATCAGAACACATACTAAAGGTCTAAGGTTCGAATCCCACCTTTATCACAAAATGCAACAATTATCTCACAAAACACATGGCGCAAGGTTAGAGGGATATGTGGCCCTTACTCGGGGGCCGCCAGGGCCAGATGCGGGGGTGGGTTTAAAAAAGTAATATTAAATTACCAACGGATTACCCACAGAAAAATTCCGTTGGTAATTAATTTTTCGTGGGTAATCACCGAGGGAATTTTTTCCGTGGGTAATTACCCACAGAATTTTGTCCGTGGGTAATCACCGACGGAATTTTTTCCGTGGGTAAATTCCGTAGGTAATTATTGACAGAATTTTTTCGTGGGTAATTACCGACGAAAAATTTTCTGCGGGTAATTTCCGTCAGTAATTACCGATGGAATTTTTTCCGTGGGTAATCCATCGGTAATTTTTGACGGAATAAAAATTTCATCGATAAATCAATTTACCACGGATTTTTTAGAGATGGAAAAAATTCCATCGGTGATCCATTGGTAATTCTGTTTCCATCCCTAATCCCTTGGTAATTTGATTTCAGAGACGAAATTCCATGGGTAATTAGCTGTTTTTTTGTAGTGTAATACATATCCAATTGTTAATTATAATTCTAGAATTAGTATAGATATAGACAATAGTGTATAAAGATTATCAACAAAATAGGAACAAGAAATGAACAAAATATCGTTGAAATAGACACCATGTCAATGTGAGTGGTTTCAAAGTGCTAACACCATATCCATAATCTAATAACCAAAAAACTACTATAAGAACCCAAAACCATATTCATGATCTAAGAACTAAAATATTATCATCAAAATAGACAAGTCAAAGTAAAAGTTCTTTCAAAGTGCTAATAACATATGCATAATCTAAGAATCGAAAACCACATCCATAATCACTTGCTTGCGCAATAAAGGTGGTCATTGAGGAACAACCCTGAGCTTGGTCACATCGTTCATGAAAAAGTTATAAATTCTAGGAATCTTATTCTCCTCACATCCACATTCTTGAATCATCTTCAAGGTTTCTTCTCTTGAAATATGTGGAGTATATCTCTATTTAAACACCTTATTCCCTTCACTTAGAACATCTGCAATATTTCCATCTTCTCTGCATTAAAAATGCATTTGGAAAGGGTCTTTATCTTTGGATCGAGAACCCCTTTTGGCCTTAGAGCTCTCACTAGTAGAGTGGTCATCAAGTGGGGCAATTTACATATTGAGTCAAAATTCTCAAAATACTCCTCGTGTTCCACATCAACAATTTCATGCATCTGTTTCTTCATATTTGAAGGGGTATCACCATCATTCCCATTGGCTCTATCAATGCCATAAAGAGCAACTATCTTCTCATAATTGGGTGTAGATGTATTTTTCCAATTGGCTGCTTTTGGTTTAACCTGGAAAATACAATATATCACAAGTAAATAAATTAAAATAAAAAAAAATCAATGATTACCAGTATTGCAAGTGATGAGTAATGAACTTCAACATGTTTTCATACCATAGAATGTAGAACTTTGAAATCAACACACAACAAACCCCAAAAATAACACACACAAAACCATTTACATTGGTTTGGCTGTTTCATCCTCAAACATATAGAATGCGTGCTTTAATACCAAAAGTAAGTCAATTTCATTAATACCAAAAGCAAACTAATATAGGTTTATATAAAACTATAATATCCCAAATTTCATAAAAGCCCAACTCAATCAATTGATCCCACACTTGATCCTCAGCTTCCGGTCTACTAGTGGATGAGTTCCATGAAAACCCACTCATACCCCCTTCAAAGATGTCATAAATATATGAAAAATTCTTCTTTAATGTCTTTCATATGTTTTTGACCTTGTCTTTATCTATTTTAAATCCAAACTGGGCACTCAAATATTGTGTATGTTGTCATATGATGTAGTTGTAAAATAGCCATTGGCTTTGTTGCCATTACCCAATTCATGCGTGAATGCATCTATCAAGGCATCATCCATCTTGGAACTCCAAATCAAGTGCTTAGTGCCTTCTTTGGAGCCATACTAATAAATCATCAAATAAGTGTAGAACAATATCTAAGAAACATAGAACAAGACATAAATGTGCACAGTTTATAGAATAGAACATTCAAAGTATTGATTGGGACTAATAAGGAGCCATAAACAATATAATCCCAAAAAAAAAAACTAGCATAAATGTGCACAGTTCATGAACTTAACTAAAAGCAAATGAATTGGATTGAGGACAAAGACAAAATGCAATTGCAAACAATATAATCAATATCAAAAGTTCAAGCGTACAAATTGAAATGATAAACAATGCCAAAGTTCACTATCAAACAAACCCCTTGGAGTATGGTCATCGTCATTAGATTCATCTTGAGCTGCAAGTTGATCATCTACTTCATGGATAAGTTCATCATCAAGGTCTACATTCATTAAGTAATTGTGGAGAATGCAACATGCAGCAATGATAAGCTTTTGAGCTTTGACACCATAAGTAGACTCTACAACAATTGATAAAATACCAAATCTTTTTCTCAATACCCCAAAAGCCTACTCAATTGCATTACGCAATGATGCATGTTGAAGATTGATAAGTTCTCTATGGTTTTGGGGTGGATTCCTATCTAAATATCCTTTCAAGTGGAAACAAACTCCCCTATAAGGTGTGATAAGACCCCTCGTCAACATGAATCCATCATCGATCAAGTAATGCTTCCTTATCATCAAGTAAAATAGTCACTTTATTAGTTTTATTGACATGAATCCACTCATTAATTATGTTTCTTCTTTATTTTTACTAATTAATAAAATTTTTACCTTGAGGAATCTTAAGGCTATCTTCTTGTCTTAATGCATCATTTATGATCCTTGAGTCAGATGCAGTGCCTTCCCATCCAATAAGCACATAAGTGAACCTCAAATCAAATGTATACGCTGCTAACACATTTTGTATAGGGAATTCCTTCCTACCACAATAACGAGGAGCATCTACAATAGGTACTTTTGCACATATATGTGTTCCATCTATGGCTTCAACACAGTCTTTAAAATATGGGTAAAACTTGGTATGAGCCTGATGAATTTCAAGAGGGACTCTAGAGACCATCTGGTTATACAAGGAATTTATCTTCTAATTCAATAATAACTCCTAACACATTATGGAAATGACGATTAATTGTCTCACCTCAACGCCTAAACCAAAACTTAACCACACAGTTTTTTTATTTATGTGATAAGATGTAAAGAGTTTTAGCAACTTGTTCTTCCACACTTGAGTAGCGTGTGGGCTTTAGGCCACAATCTCTTTCTGACATATCACACAATCCTATGAACGCTTCAGGACCTATCCTAAAAATATCTCAACCACTAGAAGAAAAAGTTATTCGATACATCACTTCTTCTTGTACCCTTTCTCTTGTGGAACTCATATCATAAGTTTCTTTCTTCTTATTATGACACATTTAAAGCACACAATACTAGACTACAAGACAAATAAGGTAAGTTACAAGTCTCCGACGCATCTCCAACCATTGCACCAAAAATTCCTCTTCAAAATCCATCTAACAAATGAAGAAAAAAAATTACACCAAATTCAGTATCTAAAAATAAGATTAAAATGCATTTTTAACTCATATAGAAATGCTTTAGTGATGAATATATTTGTCTGGCAGTTTTGAGGAGTTTTCTAAAGTAATTATTTATTTCTAGTTGTTGGATTTATTACTATGGATCAGATTATGACACATGGTTGAAACAAGAGATAGGATACGACTTTGGTTAACACATGAGAAAACGGTGTTAAGCTAAAGATGTGATACCATATAGAAATTTAGTTCTTCAAAACAATGATATGCAATTTGAAACTAATTTACATTCATCTTCAACAAATAAATAATAAAATATATCTTCAATATAATATGGAATAATGTTAAAACATGCCATATATAGAAGAAAAAAAAGGATAATTTAACAGCTTGAAGCAAAGAATTCTGTTTGATGAGTTCAAAGAATTAAGAGAGGCATATATCATTGTGGATAGACAATGAAGTCCCTACAATAGAGGATGTGGACAGATATGTCTAGTTAGGGAGTAGGGATTGGGTGTATTTAGTTGTGAGGTCATGTTGTTCATATAAGGCATCCAAAAATATGTAAGATGGGGGAAGAGACTATTGAGCACACAGAATTTTTGTGCACTTGGACTCAAACTTGCTTGCTGGTTGGCTTACCATTGGCATTGAGGTTTGACTGCGAAGCAATAAGTATAACCAGATTTGACTAGTGGTTTGAAGAATGGCTTACTGTTACAATGAAGTAACTACATGTGGCTTGGCTGATGTTGATGAAGTAACTCTATTATATATGGTGGATATATGCATTAATTGTGAGGGAAATATACAAAGAAACAGGGACATAATTAAAGAAACAGGGAGAGCAAAATCTGAGAATAAAGGAGGACATGAACATGATTATAAAAAATAAACATTATTAAATGATAAAAGGGAAAGGGGGCATATGTATAAAAGTGGTAAGACATGGGCAAGTGTAGCATTCTATATAGAGTAAGCAAGGAACAAGGTTGGTGCATTTGGAATCTCAAAAACCCCACATAGCGATAGCCCTGCAAGGAAAATTTGGGGATGTCCGATTTATAGCCGTAGGCCCCTGCCACCACAATTACCTTATTTTGGGACAACCTATATGCGTGTGTAATTAAACTATACGAATCAATAGCAACTCACACTAGTCTCTTTGCGGGAAAAATGAAAAACACAGAGAAAACCTAAAATCAAGAAAGAAAAGCCAAACCTAATGAAAAAACAAATTGGATGTATGAGACTAAACCAACTTTAGCCTTTACCTTTGCTGTTGTGTATAAGCAAAATATTATGCAAAGTAAAATGAAGATTGCAAATGAAAGGGAGATAAGCCTTTTGATGGGAAGGGGAATCGGATGAATCACGAAGGGAGCGAAGAAAGAGATGGAGATGGAGGCCGAATGCGAAGTGGCGGCAAGGCGGAGGCGACACAGTGGTGAGGTAGAGCCGACACTCACAATCGAGGCATTCCGAGATGAGAGAATATGTGACCTAGGTTTAGGTTTTGGGTAAATGTTGAGAAGGGTGATATGGTAATATTTTAAAATAGTATGGATATATTAGTCAATATAAATTCAAATATTAACCTTTCCCTTCAAATTCCTCCAATTTTGGAGTAGAGGGTTAGAAGGGGAGAAAATTCCCCTCTTAAAAATTGTAGCTATCTAAACAAAAGGAGGGGAGCAAAATCCCTCATTCCCCTCCCCTCCCCTCACCTCATACCAAACAGATCCTAAGAAGTTTATACCAAAAAGTTGTCATAGCAAAATATTATATTTTAAAAAAATCAAATTATATTTTTTATAAATAATTAAACTATTTTTTTTAATCTACTAAAATTAGTGAACCGACTGTGTTAGTGTGAGGTAGTGACTAATGGGTCAGAAAATGTGATCACTGGGCTTAACAATGGTGCGCGGGCTGACAAAGAAAGAGCTACTAACCGGCGTCAAGGTTGTCAAGAATTTTGTGAAACCGTCTTGCCTCTGGCTTCTCTTCCCCTCTTCCCCTGTGACCCTCCTGTTTGAAACTCGCTGTTCTTTTCTCAATTCTGAGCTGCAATGAAAGAAAAAGAAAAAATGAAAATGGATTTGAACAGGTGAAGACGGAAACCCATTCGGTGATGCGGTTTTGTTCGAATCCAGAAGTCTAGTCATAATTCATTCTACTCGCGGCAAATTCATCATTCTCTTGATCAAATGCATTATTAGCAATTTAGTGTCAAGAACAAATTTCTTCGCATTATCCTTTAGAAGATTCGGTTGATTTTCGCAATTTTCGGTGTATGGTTTTCGAATTGGGCTTTCAGCTCATATTGCGTCCTCAATCGATTGCATTGTGGCAACAGGGAACATTGATGAATCGACGAACAGAAGGTTCTCTTTATCTTTCATCTTTGAATCAGTTTAGCTATCTGTGCCCATTGATATCACTAAGGATACTGCAATTGTTTTATCTTATGTCTTGGGAAATTCTGCACTCGGTTTTTAATATTTTCAAACATAAATTTGTTATAAAGTGAGAATTTTGCGGCTCTAAACTGGGAAAACATGTACAGAAAATGTGATTGGTGTGATCGTTAGCTTATCTTTACTATGGCTAAAGTGCTTTCAAAGGACTTTTATATTATTGCTTAAGGCTATTTTTCCTTAAACATTTTAGCGCTTATGTTGATAATTCTTGTGAGTATTTTTCTGTGTATGTTTGTTTGTATATTTTGGAATGATATATTATCCATAATTGGATAAATCATTCTGATTGTTTTGTTAAGAACCCAGTTACATTGTTCAACAAAATCAATTCACAGCTTACTACAACCCAAAAGTGAAACAAATGACTACAAGTAACTACTCCAACGACTTGTTATAGCAAAACCCATTGAGAAAACAAGCAAGCGTACTAAAATCATGAATCTTGAGCCGTCTCCATTTCAATCATGTGAGTTATGCTTAGCATAGTTGGTCGTGATTGAGGGTTTGTTTGTAAACAAGAAATAGCTCGATTACTAATCAAAGCCAATTCCTTCAATTTTTCTTGCTTTGTTGGAGGTGAGAGACGTGGGTCTAAAATCTCTTTGAAGTTGAAGTTTTGAACACCATATGTTTGTATGTAAGAAATTAGATCTCCTGGATGCTTTCCTGTGAGAATCTCAAAAGCCAAAACACCAAAGCTAAACACATCACATTTTTCAGTCACTGCCTTTGTGTATGCAAGCTCTGCACTAGCCAGTTGGGGGAAAATAAACCAAAAAAAAAAAATCATTAGCCAATTTCATTAATGACTGCAAGACATGTGAAATTATATTGGTCAATTACTAAAAATAATCCATACCTGGAGGAAGTTTAACAATATAAAAACTAAGAAACTAATGTAACTGCTCTAAAATATCATTTCCCAGACTTAAACATTTGTAAACTAGAAAATTCAGGAAATTTTAGAAATTTTTTTGTAGTTAAAATATAATTCTTCCCTTTCAAGAACTTATAATCTGTGAGGGAGACAGCCTAAAGCTAAACAGAGTCAGACATAGCATATGAAACTAACCTGGAGCTGCGTAGCCATATGTGCCTGCAAAGGAAGTCCAAATATGTGAATCTGCCTTCAGGAACCTTGCTGTGCCAAAGTCTGAGATATGAGCTTCCAGATTTTTGGACAATAATACATTCTTGCTTGATATGTCTCTGTGGATTATTGGTGGGTTGCAATCATGATGCATGTAAGATACAGCTTGTGCTACTCCTTTAACAAGTCCAACTCTCTTTGGCCAATCTAGCTCAGTAGCTTTTTCGTTGTCTCTCAGCATATTATTTAAGCTCCCTCTTTCCATATGCTTATAAATCAAAAATGTGTGTGAGGGGTCTGAGCAAAACCCATACAACTTCACAATGTTCCGGTGACGTGTTTCAGTCATGGCTTCTATCTCACTTTTAAAGGATTTTATACTTTCAATATCTAAATTGTCTTCTTCACATCTTAACTTCTTTATTGCCACTACTTGGCCTCCTGGCAACACCACTCTGTAAACCTTTCCTAATGTTCCCTCTCCAATACAGTAGGTGTCATCGAAGTTCTTGGAAGCTTCAATTATATCTTTATAAACAATTCTTCCATTGAAATACGATATTGAAAATGGACCTTTTCTCTCTGGTGCAGAATTATGTCTCATTGATCTTGTCTTACAGCCGAAAACAAAAATGCAAACAAACAATGATGAAACAAGCAGTGCGCCTCCCAAAGAAGCAACAATGGCTGCTATAACTTTCTTTTTGTTGCTTCCACCTCCAGGTTCCATGTATGAGACATTGCAAGGTTGTAGGCCTTGTATATTCCCGCATAACTCTTTGTTGTTGAGTAAATCCACTGGATTGGAAGAATTAAATATGCCAGTATTGGGTACATGACCCTCCAAATTGTTGTTGGAGAGGTTGATGCTTGACAAACTCAACATTTCACCAAGGGAGTCTGGGATAGACCCAGATATATTGTTGTGAGAGATGTTCATGCTGATCAAAATTTTCAGTTTGCTAAGATCATCTGGAATTTGACCAGAAAGTGAATTGTAACTCAAGTCCAACAAATCTTGTAAGGCTGCCAGATTTCCAATTTGGTATGGGATTGTTCCATTCAAGTTATTGTTGCTCAAATTTAAACTCAGCAAGTTTGAGCAATCCCCTATCTGATAAGGGATTGGTCCTCTTAGCATGTTTGTTGACAAGTCTAATGTTCTCAAGTTAGACAACTTTCCAATGCTCGCAGGTATCAATCCTGAAAGTTTGTTGCCACTCAAAGATAGAGTTGAAAGGCTTGAGGAATTCCCTATTTGTTGGGGAATCTCTCCTGATATTTGATTGGAAGACAGATGTAGCACTACAAGTTGGTTCAGCTGAAAAATCTCATCAGGTATAGTACCGCCTATTGAATTTCCGGACATCCCAAGGTATTGCAAGTTTTTGCAGCTTCCCCAATTTGAAGAGAGCTCACCTTGCACCTTATTGTAGCTGAAGTCGATGTAAGTAAGATTAGGATACACTCCTAAATCTTGATCTGCATAACCCCTTAATTGATTATGTTCCATCCGAACCCTAAACCAACTCTCCAGTGAAGTTGTTTTCAGCAAGATGCAGGACAATTAAAGAAGAAGAGTTTCCTAATTCTTGTGGCACAGGACCCTGTAAATTATTTATGTGGAGGAACACCTGAGATAGATTAGTCAATCTACCCAAACTAGGAGGAATCATGCCTGAGAGTTGGTTTCCAGACATCCTAAGAACACTTAAATGTTTACAGTTCCCCAGAGATAGGGGAATAAGTCCATAGAAGCTATTCCCATCTAAAGCTAGCACAGTTAAATTTCTTATATTTCCTATTTCATCTGGAATTCTACCACCAAGCAGGGTGTCCTGAAAGAGAAGATTTATGATTTCTATCAGTCCAGTCTTGGGCTGATCAGAACCATCAGGAAAAAGACGAGGGTCTAATATTCCAGTAATATTGTTTCGTGAAGCATCAAACTCATAAACTTGGGTCAGATTAGCAAGAGAAAGAGGTAAATTACCGTTGAGGTAATTTGTGGAAAGATCAAGGTATTGCAGTTTAGAGAGCACACCAATGTTTTCTGGTACACTGCCGATGAGGTTGTTTGTTTTGAGGTCAAGGCGGAGAAGATTTGGAAGTGCAGAGAAGTTCAAGTTTTGGAGGGTACCTTCAAGGCCAGTGTAAGCCAAGTTTATTGCAATCACACTTCCTGAGGAATTATCACATGTTATTCCACGCCATGAACATGGGCTTTGAACTGCACTTGAGTTCTGTGCTGCAGAGACCCATGACTCCAGAATTGGTTGATCTGGAAGACTTTCTTTCCACCTGAGAAGGGCCTCTGTTTCCGTTTCTCCAATAGTTACTGCACAAAGTGCCAAGAGAATCACACATATAGTATGCTTGTCCATTTTTCCCCCTGAAACTGGTTCTCTCTCCCTCTGTTTTTTTCTGCGAGATTTATTCTGCTTTCAGGGGATTAAAACAGGACTCTGGTTTCTTAGATATATGAACAGTGTCTATGTAGTTTACTTTGCAATATATATCAGAACAAAGCAGCATTTGTTGTCGATTTCAAACGGATAGACACAGAATATTACTATAATTTTTGAATTTCTCAATACTCTATATTCGAGCATTTGGACGGTTCTAACGGTTTTGGACCTTCCCTCCGTTTTCTCAGATGCTATAAGGGTTGCATTTGTTGAATATTCTGTCATGATTGGTTGTTGGGTCATAGCATTGACTTTTAGGGATATAGTGGGCGTGATGAATTGTGTTTGAATTTTAGCCTGTAGTGTATTAGTTCAACTTTCACCTTGATGGCATCATCCATTTTCAGACATTAAGAATTTGTAAAATCTGACAAAGCTTTTTATTTTACGATGTCATAAATTTACATTACTATTGAGTTTCGAGGAGAATTCATCACAAAATACAATTATAATTACTTATAGAAAAGCTGTCATACAATTCGAGATGTATAAACAGTGAGTTTTATTTCTAAAACTCTGAATACAGAGGGCTTACCTACTTATGAAATCTTATAATTTATTCATATAAACTGGGGAAAAGTCCCATTGTAGAAATTTTATTGTTGAGAAGTACCTGAAAATATTTTACACACAGAAAGTAATGTTGCTATGAGAAATTTGTACACACAGAGCAATGTTGCTTTGATGCAGGCCATTCTCAACAAAAAAAATTTCAATGGAGGGCTTTTCCCCGATTTTTTTTAAACAAATTTTCAGGCAAAAAATACTATTATAAGTTGTGAACAGTGTAACTTATTTTTTACCTTTGTACAATATAATACATGACTCTTGCTAAATTTTCATATACTCAGCTTACCTCAGATAAAAACAATACACTCACCAGATTACTTTAGCGCCAGTAGTCCCTAACGGATGTCTTCATTTGTTTTTGGCAGACCAACAATTCTTCATTTAACTAGTATATGGTTTGTAAACCAGGTTACTCGTGATCTGTTGGTTAGCTTGAAGTCTTGTACTAGACTTTTTCTATTTTCCAAGCTTCGGCTTCCCTTTGTAACTTTTTTTTTTATTTTTAAAAACTTAGCTTACCGTATCATTTATACACTAGTACTAATTTTTGGCATAAATACTAGGGATTGTTCGGGGGGATAAAATAAAAAAGAAAACAAAGAAGAATAGTAGTTATTATTATCCAAAACAAATTGTTCGGGATTCAATTTCTAATTTCTGTATTTTGAGCAAATTTAGTCGGGTGAGTTATATTTTTTTGCTTTCTATGCATTAAGAGAGATTATTATTATTATTATTATCATCATTATTATTATTATTATTATTATTATTTTGATACATTGACACTCAACTAGATCAACCTAGAACAGACCGCTCAACACCTTGCATGCCCTTCAACAAGAAAGGATCCAGAGCCGGGAAACTACCGCTGAACGAGTGGAGCCCAGGCAAACGCGAGAGAGCTAGCTTAGCAAAGTAATCCGCTACCTCATTAGCATCATAGGAAATTTGATGAATTTTAACGCTCCATATTCGAAATTGTGCCATAGGGGTTAATCAGTGTCCTTTGAATATTGTTATTCAATGAATTTATCTATTTTATTATCATATTATTTGTATGTTCACTTTGATGACTCTCATTGGATAAATCATAATGATTATCCTAAATGTTCACGGTCAGTCATCTATGCGAGAGTAAAGATGAAATAAGACCAGTATGACTTTGAAGAGGTATGGGGATACGAATCAAAGTCCTAGGAACTTATAAGAGTACAAGGTGTTGGACCGACCCGCTATGAGAAAGCTACATGGATCAAGTCATAATTTTGTCTCATGTATAACCATGTCACTATGCCCTTTTGACCTAATTATCATGGATTCCTACATGAGAGTTGCTCAGCTTTAACTTAGTCAAAAGTCACCTTTAACTGAGTGATGATAAAGGCTATGTTCGGGCTTGATGGATTTCATGCAGAGGAATGTGAATGGTCAAGATGAAATTTGTCCCTCACATTAGTAGAGAGATATTATTGGGCCCTACGATGAGTGAGTTTGAGAAATATATGACCATGCTATAATGGAAAGGAGTTTCCATTTCTATAGTTAGATTACTCAGAGATCGAGAAAGTAATGATCAATAATAGAAGAATGACATTCTCGACGCCTCATCCTTGACCAAAATATCGTGTGACAAAAGGAACGTGATATGGTTGTATGATAGGTTGCATTGATTTATTGATCCTCATATGAATTGGGTAGTTGTAATGTCTTGCTAGAAGCCGCTTACGACTTACGGGTTAGTTTAGTTATTGGCCCACTGCCAACTTCATATGACCCTCCAGGGTCGCACACAAAAATAGTCCAGCACGAACTATAACGTTCAGATTCATTGAATCTAAGATATATCTAGAGTTAATGAATGTTATGATTAATCTAGGGTGGACGAATATATATATATATATATTCAAAAAGAAAATTAATACTATTATATATACATATATGTATTTTTGAAATATATATATATATATATATATGATAATATTATTATATTGTGTTAGTTTGAAATTTAGTTTTTGGTTAGTTTTATCTGATAAATTAAATTTAATAACTAACATGATAAAGATATAATATCTCGGATTTAATTTATAAAGAAAAATTAAATTTATTTCCATTGGCTCTTTATTCAGATTAAATAAATAGGTTAAATTAAAACTGTTGGACAGATTTAATTAAACCATATTTATTTAATTGGCTTATCAAAAGACAATTAAGTGTTAATTGATATGATATGGATTTCAAAATTAATTAAGATTAATTTTAAAAATTCAATATCCATCATGAAATAGAAAACCATGACTAGTTATATAAAAGGGTGAGCTAGGATTTTATATGGGTAATGAAATATAGATAGAGAGCCGTGAGAAAAGAAAACTCTAGAGAGGGACGTTGGTAGCGCTAACACGTTGTTCATGTTGGATTTCTATTCATGTGAATACAAGTAGAAGGAGTTGATATGAGTTGTTAGGTCATTGAGATTGAAAAGAAAGATTGAACATAAGAAATGTACGTTTCTCTACTACTCGATTTAAACGTTGTTGACATATCCGCAGTAGGGATTACAAAAATTTTGAATTTTAATTTTTCATATAAAGAATGTCCTAATCCGACATCTAAAGCTCCAGATATTGCTTGAAAACTGAAAAAGGGTCTAATTTAGTATTTTCCAAGAAATTCTATTTTATGTCAAAATCATTTTTTATTTATTAATTATACCCAAATTTATTAAATTGAGCTCAAATATCATCCATGAAATTATCATATAAGAGAAAATAAATATGCAAATATTTTACTTATCAACTATCTTAGTGTCTCACAAATAAAGTAATAAAATAAATCTACATCTAAATTATGTTTGAGTAAATTTTTTGTTCCATGTCTTTTTAATATCAAATTATTTATAAAATTTAAAAATATTTATATCTCTATTGTCAAGATCTAAATATCCTTTACATCCTTTATATCTAAAATCACAATAATTTAGCTTAATTTAATTACGTACATTTAGGATTCACAAAGTTATAGGTTGAATTTATCGACCAAATTTTGCGCATTAACCATGGGTATATAAATAATTAAAGGAAAAAACCATTTGTGAGGTATCTATAGTTTCTTTCAATTTTTAATTGGTATTTACATGTTTTTTTTCTTTTTGTTAAATTCTTTAATTTTTTATGTTAGCATAGTTAGCTTTTACACGGGCAAACAATGCTAACAGAGGCTAAGGGAAGCAAAAGAGCAAAGTTCAAAGATTTCATAAAAAGAAAATCCACAAGGTCCTAAGTTTAATATTGAAGGAAGTCATAGGTATCCCAAGAATGATTTTCCCATATTTAACTGTAGAGGGGCTTTCCCTTTTTTTTTTTTTTTGAGTTATAATTGGAGGCACTAACAATCTGAATTATAAGTGAATCAAACCCACAACCTCCCACTTACAGAGGAATACCCTTGCCACTAGGCTATATGGCCTTTGATGGCTTTCCCATTTTCTAGTCAAAGCCTAGACCAACTGTACCGAGGTTGTTTGCATACCTTGAATCACAAGATAGAACTTTTTTTTTTTTTTCCAATTTTGTTGAAACTAAATATTAATCAAATCTGATGGCCGCACTACGTTAGTTGACCGCTGATAAATATAACTCCAACATTTTCCTTATGAAAGAAAGCAATAATTTCTTGGCCAAAAAAAAAAAGGAAAGCAATAATCTCCACAATAAATAAATAATATACTATTTTTTGGGCCAAAAATTAATATAGGGAAAATCCCATAAAAATAATTTTAAAATTGAAAAAAGACAAATCAAGGTGTCCAACATACAAAATTCCATGTCAGACACCAGGCATCAAATTGGGATATCAAAATGTTGCAAATTTAGAGATATCACATCATAGTTTATTCAGATTAATCGATTTGTTTCATTTTCTTCCTTATATACAAATTAGTTAAGTACCTGTTATCTTCAAATTTGTTAATTTAATTTAATTTTTATGTTATGATTAAAAAATCATCCACTATAAAACTATTAGTTGAAAAGTTATACTTTTTATTTGACATTTCTGATTCAAATAAAAATAATTAAAATAAAAAATAATCATATCTATCCCATTTAATTCTCTAATTCTTTCTTTTCGATTACACATTTAAATCTCTAATTCTCATTTGAATGACAAAGTCAACATTGAGATGAAAAGTGTATACAAATATCTCTAAAGATGTTAGAAACCTAAACTCTTACCCTCATATATTGTTAAATATAATGGGAAAAAATACATTCTATTTTTTTTTTTTTTTTTTATGAAAGCTTCCTTACCTTTTCCCCAATCAAGAAGATAAAGTCATCCACGTAAGATATAGTTCTTTATCCAGATATTCCTTGGAAAAGGTCTTCAACAATGTGCAACATCTCCTCAGCTATAAGCAAATATTTTCTGCTTTACACATATGAAGAAGAGTTTCGTCCACCAAGATAGGTTGCAATTGGGTTCTTAAACAATAAATTTTTCAGTGGGGATTTTTCAACAAATTTTCCTAATTATTTTTCCCTTGCAATAGCAGGCTAGAGATTTTAGTTTGTCCTCTGCGAGTTTATGCTTAAGAGTTTTTTCTTCTGGTCCTGCTGAAGTTTTATTGAGGTCTCATTATTATTGAGTGTCGGAATATATTAGTCCAACACTAGCTTATGTCTTTTATTGAAAAACATATATCTAAACATGAACTTGATGACTTTATAGAAAATAAACAAGCTTTTCTGTTAAAAGCCTTTGAATGTTGATCCAAATATAAATTACTTAAAGAAATGTGAGCCACTGAGTAACGAATGAGATAGACATTTGTCCATTGAAATATGAAACTCTAAATGATATCTTAGAAGGAGAAAATCCTGAAAAGGGCAAAAGAGGAAAATAATCCAGAGTAAGGTTGATTAGTAGCCCTCAAATGGAATGATAGGTGCAACTGGAAGAGAACTGAGAAAAAAATTCCCAAGTGGAATTTGAATATCTTGAATTTTAAGAAATTTTAATGACAAGATCTAAATCCAGGGAAACCTCAATGATGCAAAAGTGGAGCATGAGATCCTAAAGAGGTTGTACTAGATCAAAAAGAAAGGAATTCTCAAATAAAGGAGTTTCTTAACATCCAACTGCAGGAAATAATGTACCTTGAACATATAGAGTGAAAGCCCTTCTCAAAGAAGAATAGACCCATAAAACCAGTCCAAATCCCCAATACTTGAAACTATAAAATATTTAAGTATAAATGCTAAATGTTTCTATTAAGAAATAGATATAATTTGAATAAGAAATGTGAATTTTTTTTTTCTACAAAAACTTTGGGAGATTGTTGAAATAATAGGGGAATAACATTTTTTAGCTGCCTTAGAAAACAATAGTTATTGGGAACATATCCTATCAAACTAGCTTTGAGAAGTATGGAGGATTAACTCTTTTAGAGGATATGTTTTTGCTGGAAATTAAATGTGCATAAATGAATTGCATAGAGAATTTATAAACATAATGCAATGAAATACATGAAGAAGTAAATGTCAAATACTCCTTATGAGTGGGAGCTCTTGAAAAATGAGTACTTCAAGAGCGTCATATGCTCTATCTAAGTGGGAGCTCTTGAAAAATGGGCATTCTAAGGGTCATATTTGAGCACATTGTTTGAGGTACTTGTATGAAATTCTTAATAGAAAATAATGTCATATATAGTTGGAATCTGTGTGATAGGAGATACAAACATATTTTCCTATTCGTAGACCCAATGATGTTGTTAACTTTCTAATTAAGAATTATACAAGTACATGATATTGTGTACTTCGAAGTGCAATATTATTGAGAAGTTCTTGAAGTAAATCAATTGCAAATAACCCTGTGTGTGGGATATTTTAGTGACTAAGTCAAGAATGACTACCAAGAATAAAATTGATAAACTTAATGGTGACAATTAAGGTATCTGGTATTGAAAGGTCTTATATAAAAAGAAGTAGTTGTCAAGCCATTGACTAAGGGTGTTGGGAACACTGAACTTGAAATGCCAACTTATCTTAGAAGAGACTATGAGACCTATATGGCTTGATAAGGGAAACAACATAATATGAATTGCCCTATAAAATTGTATGGTTATGTTTCAATCTCTTTATATATTTCTTTGTTTTTTAAATAGGTTGGTAAATTCCGTGTGCATGATTGCTTTGCCATTTTTTTAATTTAAGTATTGACTTAAATATATGTCTTGCTAGTTAAAGATAAATAAATTGATTCTAGAAATAGCATAAAGAAAGCCTTTAAGTAAGAGAACTGGAAACAAGTACATATTATAATTATTTTGTTCTATTGCATGTGGTTCTATAAGTATGAGGGTAAGACACATAGCTTGTTATATTATTACTTTTGTTGATGATTTCTCATGGTTATGATTATTACTAGAATTCACACAAGTTTGAAGCTTGAGTGCTTTAGATGATACATGAATTAAGTTTGAGAATCAATTAGATAGAAATTTTTAACAGTCCTACGAACTAATCAAAAGAGTGAGCATCTATTTGACCATTTCAATAAGCTCTATTGAAAGAAAGGGATAAATAGATATAGTTAACTATCCTAGGCACTCTATCTTCAAAAGGAGTTTATAAGGGAGTAATAAAATGGTATTAGACATGGTTAAACATACGTCGCTCATGCTAACCCACCAAATGTGAGTAGGAGAGTATTATGTAGTCCACCTTTGGTGGATTAGCACACACCTTTGGTGGATTATATTAGCACATTTGCATCTTTGGTTTCATCAGGAGTATGTGGATTTGAGCTTAACCATGTGCCCTATTAAAGTGGTTACTTCTACACTTTATAAATGTTGTACTAAACAAAAGTTAAAATTGAAAATTTTGTAAACCAGAAGAGTTGTTGCGCAATTCCATCCTTGAATATGAGTAGACCATGAGAGTCGGTTATGAATTTCCACAGCGGTTGTAAGTGAGAGCTCATTAGGGTTACACTTTCTTGAATGAAAACGAAGATCGAATTGTGACTAAAAACAATTAAAAGGTACCACATTTGTTGATTACACTCTATCTCTTTTTGAGACATTGTGACAAGGTAGTATTGAACAAGCCAATTATCCTTTGTAAGTGGTAGCTTAGGTTAATAAAGAGACTTGGACAAAATAAAGAAGAAATGCAAGAAGCTCCGGTGAAAAGGAGTAACAAAGAAAAATGTTCATGGTTATTTCAGAAGAGGATGACAAGTTAGTTGCACTCTATATAAGAGGTTTTGTAAATGAAGAATGAAAGAAATCAATAGAAAGGGAACTAGATTCTTTGAGATTGACTCAAGTTTGAGAGTTAGTTGATTTACCACCAAGTCAAAAGGCTAATGGTAACTAGTGAGTTCTCCAGTTTAATAAAAGAGTAGGTAATAATCAATCAGCATGTACAAGACTCATTTGATTGAAAAGAGATATGAATAAAAGGAAGGTATCCTTCTTGCTTGTTGTGCATTTAAATTAGATATGATATGGCAATAGTTGATCGCTTGGATTTTAGATTTACATCATGAAAACATAAAACCTACACTTTGAGTGGTGATCAGGAAGAAGAAATCTATAGTAGTTATTATATTTTACTAAAATTAAAGTAGCATTTGAAGTTTCACATAGTGGTAACTTTATATATTTCTACATATGTCCTGAATGGATTGAAGCAATCATTCAGACAGCAACCTAATGTGACTTTCAAATTGTTGGATAAAAACCATTAATAAATGGTTTTTAATGTTATTCCTTTAAGTGGATGATATACTATTGACCCTAAATACTTTGAATTTGGCACTACATATTAAATAATGGTATTAATAAATTTTGAAAAAGAAGTACATAGGTAAACCAATTGGATTTGAGATCCAAAGAGAAAACTTAAGAAGAGTCATCTCTTTTACAATAGAATTACATTAAGAAAATTCTTAAGTGGTTTAAAATGAGTAAATATAATCCCATAGATACCCCAGTGATTTTAATACTCCCTCCGGTCCTAATTATAAGATAAAGTTGACTTTTTTGGAGAAATTAAGGAAACCAATTAAATTACTTTAGAATGTTTATATTTTTAGTATCTTTAGATTATATATTAGTTTATTAGTCAAATTAATTAGTTTCGAGAAAAAAATAAAAATAAAAATACTCTAAAGTAATTTAATTGGCTTCCTTAATTTCTCCAAACAAGTCAACTCTGTCTTATAATTAGGACCGGAGGGAGTACTGAGTTTGACTTTTGATAAGTTTCTTTAACTTAACCAACTAAGAAGAAAATGAAAAAGAATTTCCATATAAATACTGTTGTAAGTGTAATATATGTAGTGATATATATCCTAATTGGTCAGCAAGTAATTTTTGTCTTTTGTTAAAAAATATATCTAAACATGTCGATCGGATTTCAAGCACGCCCAAAATTCTTACATTGAGATTGGTGGGGAGTTTCGTGTGACAAAGGGAAGGGGGTGAGAGTAAATAAGGGTCTATTTGGTAAGAGGGAAATGAAGGGGATGAGAGTGAAAATTTTAATGAGTTAAATTCACGAGATCTAAAAATGGAGAAATGGGATTATAAGATTTTTATAAATGAAATATGCAAGATTAAAGAGTAAAAAATATTGATTCAAAACTTTTAAACACACTCTTCAATTTCTTTTAAATTGAACTCATTAAAATTTAATTTCTCTCCCCACACCTCTCATCCATTTCCCTCATGCCAAATTGACCCTAATTATTTACAGCTGTGGGGACGAAGATGTGAATTGAATGTCTCCTACATATGCAAAGGAAGGCATTGAGTCGTTTTAAGTGGGAGTTGATTAAGAGTGATTTGAATACCTAAGCAAGTACTCCCTCCGGTCCTAATTATAAAATAAAGTTGACTTTTTCAGAGAAAGTAAGGAAGCTAATTAAATTATTTTAAATATTTATATTTTTCCTTTTTTCTTCAAACTAATTAGTTTAAATAATAAATTAATATATAATCTAAGGATACATAACATATGATATGATTAAGTAATTTATTTAGCTTCCTTAATCTCTCCTGAAAAAGTTACATTTATCTTATATTTAGGATCGGAGTTAGTAACAACTTCTGCGTTGTGAATAATAAGCTTTCTTATGCCTCCGCAATGGCAAGTTTTAAAAAGAGAGCTTGTTAAGAATAACAAAGACACCTTGATCTGAATAATTTAACAAGTAGTAAGTTGTTTTCGGTAAAATTAGAAAAATCATTAATTTTTTATTAGCAATAAGGACCAGAGTATTGGTACTCTATATGTACAAAATTTGCAGAGTATGGATACTTTGTGTGTATAAAAATTTATTAGGTTCTTCTCATTAATAAAATTTTTAATTGGGGAATTTTTCCCAATTTTTCATAAGTTTTTTTTTTGTACTTAATAACAGCTTAATTACCGAATAACAAAGATAACTGAAGAAATGATAAGAAAAAGTAAAGCCATGATATTTTGTTCTTATCATATATTTGCCTTTGATTATTGGTTGAATAAAAGTTTGAATTACCTTCTTCACATTTCAGTGTCCTTTCCCATTTTGATTTATATTTGTGTTTTTCAAACAATTTCAGTACCATCCGCATGCAGGGCTCCTGGGAGGGGACACTTGTAAGGAAAACCAAGTTGAGCTCTAAATAAATAAAACGAGGATTATAATTAGTTCTTAAACATAAAAGTTAATTACTCACAAGTCTTAACTATGGGTATATTAAATACAAAAGTTTGACATGTAAATATAAATATTTAATGAAATACTTCAACACACCTATCTATTTTATTTAAATTATACAAACTCTCGTTTAGTTTAGAGCTATATCTACAAACTTCTATTAAAATTAAAATATATGTTATACAAGCATTCTTTATATATTTGAGATTTCATATTTATCCAATCCAACTATTAACTAACCGTTAAGTTTGTCTCTTAAATTTTTTTTGAAGAAAATACCTCTCTTTAACATAAAAGAATTATTTATACATATATATTTGTAAAAATGTTTTTATACAAGCAAAAATTAATTGCAATACATATATTTTCAAACTTTTTATTATGTTATTAAATGTATTAATTTTGGTTATATCATCAAGTTTTATTTTTATAGCATTTTATATTTGAATTTCTTTTAAATGGCTAACAATATATTTAAAATGTATATTAAGGGATTATATATGGTATAAATAATGTAATTTTAAGGGATTATATACGTCATTTAAATTTATAATTTAACACTTTAAGCACAATTTTTGCTACAAATATTAACAAACACAATTAGCCAAGTAAATATTTATTAAAAGAATTAATCAAATTTTCAATCAATTTTTTTACGTATACTTTACTAAATTACTTAAACTTTTGTTCCAATATGATAAAAATATTATTTAAAAATTAACCATTTACAAAAATAAAATTAAGAATAAAAAAAATCTTAAATTTGTTAAAAAATTTAGTCAAACTTAGAATTTAGTATGATTAAGGGTAGCTTATTAAATAAAACTTTTAGGGCAAAGTGGCATCCAACTGTCTCTATTGTCATTTTCTAATAGTATTTAGCACATAATATTATTCATGGAGCACCCAGCATGATGATATTATTTTCCTGGAGCATTTAGCACCCATGGATGTTATTATTCAGTTACATCCAGCACCCCAACTTTATTTATGGTTTGGAGAGTTAGATGCATTATAAATAAGATCAAGGTGTTGGAAGCACTAAAAGAATACCATCAAGATGCATAATATATTAGACTGGAGTGTGGGATGCAATTAGGAAATAACATCGAAATGTTGGATGCTACTGACCCTAGATTTTAATTAAAAAAATATCTTTTATATAATATTATTAAATGGAATTATTAGTTTAAGCTTAAGTATATGTTTTCAAAATAGAGAGCATGTCCTTATAATTAAGGCAAAATACAAGGAAAGTTAGAGTATTTACTCCTAAAAATTTGCCTTATAAATGAGATTGAGAAAATGTTTAATTTATTGATTTGACACCTTTTTATAATTCTCCCCTAAATAAAACCTTCCCAGAAGCTTATTGTGGAGGTTACGAAAGAAGAAGTAGAAATATGAATCAAGCTCAATGTGAATATTAATATAAAATTTATACCAAATTACATCATCCACAAACTAGAAATATTACTGTTTATTTTTTTGAATCATGTAAGAAATCGAGTAGTCATCGGTCAATGATGCTTGTTGGTCAAATGTAGAAGCCAAGAATAGTATTCTTGACATTTTCCCTGTGTTATCAATGAAAATGAAATCCTTTAATTGGGACACTAATTAATTGATATTATTAACTTCCTCAATTAGAGGGGAGTCATCATATGCCATTTTAATTTCCTTATTTTAGATTCATGCATGCATTGAATAATGCACATTACATCTCTATATTTGTGATGTAATGCGATGTAATGTTTATATTTGTTCATCATTTCTATCTTGACTTTTGAGAAATTCAAAAGAAGGAAAACAGATCGAAATGCACTATTGACATATTCAAAATTGACTAAACGCTAGCACTGAAATTGATATAAAGTCAGGTACTACATCGATCTGGTTTTGAATATTAGTTATTTTAAAGTCTTAACTGTCATCTTGATATATGTAAATTAGTTGGAAGTGTCATGTAATAGGGACTAGAGGGAGTATTAAGTTTAATACGATAAAGTTAGGTAATATGGTCACTATCTTGACCTAGTTTAATTTTTAACCAAAATAATTAGGGTTTTCTTATGTTTGTTTTCCCCCGGGGGGGTTGTTATCAAAATCGGCATATTTGACTAAATCTTTTCATTAAATTTGTTCGTTGGATCACAAATATATATATGTGCGCGCGCACAAGCGATTCTCAGAAGAAGTTGTACTTGAAGATGGCTGATATGAAGAAGCTTATCATATGGAAAATTGCTTTGCTGTTTGTTCTTTTCTTCGTGAACGTCGCAGCAGCTAGGGCTCCAGCATTTTGGATATCTGATCATCACATAGCATGTAAGTGAACAGCAATTAACTAACATATATATATATATATATATTTATCGTTTTGTCCAGATTAATTTATATTTTTGTTCTCCATTTAAATCATTTTCCAAGCAGAGCTACATCATTTTAGTTTGTGATCAAGTTGTTTTATCTATTACTTCTATATTAGCTGGCAAAAAAAAAAAAAAAAAACTTCTATATTAGTTTCTCTATCTGTGTCAATTAATCGAATCAATCAGACAGATTTAGTAAATTTTTCAAATTGGTTCAACTATTATGTTTTGAGTTGTTGATCCTCAAAATTGGAAAAAGAACCTTACGAAAAAGCAATTTCTAATCCTCTATTTTCATTCTGACCAATTAAAGTTGTTACTTATTAAACTATTGTTGTCATTGATATTCAACAAGAAATTTGTGTAAAACTAATTGTTAGTCAGTTGTCATTCCATAAGTTGACCTTGTTATTTGTTAAATTTTTGTTGTCATTTCTAGTTTTTTTTTTAGAATTCAAATTAAGGACATTTAGGTAATTTCACTACAAAATTTAATCTCATACTTGAGTCTAAGAACTTCAGTGATTAAAGAATTTCCAAGTTCTAAATTAAGATTTGTATTTTTGAGCTATTTTTGTATCTTCCCCCTTCAATGTTATTGAAAAGAGATAAAAATAAAATACTCTCACACCAAAATTGTACTTTGCTAGTTTCATATCGCATATGCACTAAAAGTAAATATTGCTGATATCACTCCCTCCAACACTAAATATGAGAGTTAGATAGAGGGTTTACTTTGGACATAAATATAATATTTGAGTTCACTGTATCTCTCAAGTCCATAACTTTTTCTAAATGCACATGATATGGTGTTTTCTTTAAAGAATAATTTTAACGTGAATGACGATTAAATAGCATGTTTAAAAAAAATTGACTCACATTTTGCACAAATTAACCTCACTAATTTTTATATTTAAGATGGGATAGAGGATATTATTCATTATCATTTTTTATGCTCTCCTATATATATAGATGCTTGTCGGGATTGACATTGACTCTCTCATTAAATAATGCAGATAAAATTCGCCGGGCTGCCGATTATCCTCGTGACTACAACTATCCACATTAGTTATTTTGCTTTTGCGGCACTGTAATACTTCTTTTTATTTAATATTCTGTTCTCTTTTATAAAATAAAACCATCGGCATTAGAACCAAAGAAACCTTATGGCCGATAGATGGTGGGAAAAATAATGCATGGAACGGAGAGATCTATTCTTAACTTCTATACCTAGTTACGTGTATTTTCCATCAATTATACCCCACCGATTCTAAAGGTAGGATCTAATTTGAGAGTGGCATTTGATCCTTAGGGTAAGACATTTTTCCATTTCATCTTTCATACTTATCATTTTTTCTCAATTTAATTTATAAACTAATATATAATCTAATATTACACAAAAATATTTTAGAGATCATGTCACATATGATATAATTAAGTAAATTATTTAAGTTCTTCAATCTCCTCAACTAAGATAAATAGGTTTTACATTAAGCACCAACCATTATGTCAACGTTGTTTTTATTCTCTTCCCTCTTATTTCTTCTTCTTTTTACATTCCATTTCCTAAATTTTAATCTGAAATAATTTCCTTAATTAATCCTCCATCATAAACCTTAAATCACTTAATTCAAAACGTGGCATGTTACAATACAGAGATAAAGAGCATATGGAAATAGGACTTAAACATGGATCCAAGATGAAAAATAACTCAATTCAAACAAAAGTTGAACATTATTTTCTTCGTCCAAATGAAATAAATATCCCATGAGACCATAAATCAAGCAATATTCTGGAGATCCATACCCACAAAACATCAACAATGATGACAACCAGCAAGTAAAATCTAGTGTACAAGAGCCTAAAAATGAAATCTCAATGGAAAATGAAACGAAAAACTCAGGGAAGGCAATGGAAAATAAGTATAAAGATAAAATCTTGAATCAGTAAAGGAAAATGCAACCAAAAACTTATACTTTGGAAACCCATAAAAGGACGACAACCTCCCATACGTAAGGAAGAAGAGAAGTCTGGGCCAGTCCAATTCTCATCCCAAAAACAAAACCATGAAATGAGAGCGCAAGAGAAAGGCAAAAGCTTGAAGATTATTTGCAAATCTTCTCGTTTTCTCAACCACCATAATATTGAAGGTTGTGTGGGTTGATTAGACATTTGCTTCCAACTAGGAATTAACAATGAGACGATGAAGGCTGTGCTCATCGAGTGTGATATCGAGGGAGAGTGTTCACCTATAGCTTAACTGCATGCGTGCGGGTCACAAGTAGTATCAAAATATCATTCCCACGAGGAACACTAGTGCAAAAAGTTAATTTGGCATCAGTTAAAATTACATTTTCGCCACAGTATTTAGGATGTAGCGGAATTAGCCGTAGCGAAAAATATATATTATGGCGTCACTTGCTTAAGATATGTCGCCTCTAATGGATATTTTTTTATTTTAAAATTTTCAAATACCACATGTCACGTCCGTAGGAGGCCACCTCATTGTTGGTTCAGCCCCTACTGCTGCCACATGTCCACCCTCCTTGCAGTGCACCACGTGCACCTCCTTGAAATGTGCTAAGTGCCTCCTCCGAGCGCTGCCACGTGTCCCTCCTCGAAGTGAGCCAAGTGTCACCTCCGTGCGCTGCCACGTGTCCCTCCTTGAAGTGAGCTAAGTGTCACCTCCGTGCGCTGCCATGTGTCCACCCTCCTCGCAGTGCACCAAGTGTCACCTCCGAGAGCTGCCACGTGTCTACGCCTCTTAAATCTTGAAATGCCTCCCTTCCTATTCGAACCCGCGACCTCATGCTCCTGATGCCTTTACGCTCGAGCCTTTGCCAATTGCGCTAAGATGAACCTACGTTATTTTATTACATAATAGGGTTAAGGTGCAAAAATACCCATGAACTTTTCTCAAAAGTGCATCCAACACCATAAACTTTTTTTAGGTGTAAAAATACCCATGAACTTCTCAAAATGGGGCAAAAATGTCCAATCGTTAATTAGTACAAACGTCCGTTTTGTGGGACCCACAATTTTATTTTTTGAGGTGCAAAAATACCTATGAACTTTTCTAAAAAGTGCAACTAACACCATAAACTTTTGAAAAGTTTATGGGCATTTTTGCACCCAGAAAAAATTTTATGGTGTTGGGTGCACTTTTTAGAAAAGTTCATGGGTATTTTTGCACCTTAAAAAAATAAAATTATGGGTCCCACAAAACGGACGTTTGTACTAATTAACGGTTTGACATTTTTGCCCCATTTTGAGAAGTTCATGGGTATTTTTGCACCTAAAAAAAGTTTATGGTGTTGGATGCACTTTTGAGAAAAGTTCATGGGTATTTTTGCACCTTAACCCTACATAATATTATCTATATAATATTATCATAATATAAAATTATTAATATATATAATATTATTAAAAATAAATTAAAATAAATAAAAATTCCAAAAAAAATATTTATGTATTTATGATTAATTAATTTCAAATTCAATAAATTTAAAATATTTAATAAATATTTTTATAACTAATTTTAATCAATTTTTTAAATTTAAATATATTTTTAATTTAAATTAATTAATAACAAATAATTTAATATTATAAATATTATTTTTAATATAAAATGATAAATATAATATTAATAACTAATAATTTATTTTTAAATAAAATTAAATAATAACAAATATAATAATATTAAAAATATTATTTTAGTCAAAAATTTTAAATATAGTATCAATAAATAATAATAAAATATTCATTAATAATATTTTATTTTTAATTAAAATTATTTAATAATTAATTTTATAATATTATTTTTCATATACAATTTTATAAATTTTAAAATTTTGCGACGGAATGTGCCACAGAAAAGTTCCATGGCACCGTGGCAAAAAATTTTCCGCAAAATTTGCGATGTAATTCCGTGGCTAATTTAGCCATAGAACTTTCTTGTAGTTAATTCCGTGACAAATTTAGCTACGGAAAAATTCCGTTGAAAAAATTTCCAATGGAATTTCTGACAGATTTTCCATAGAATTTGCCACGAAAAAAATTCCGTAGCAAATTCTGTCAGAAATTGAGTGTTTTTTTGTAGTACTCTATCTGGAAGCTGTTACGTCAACAGTGATGAAGGGAAGTTGCGAGGTTAGTAGAGCTAGAGCGAAATTCATAAAGAAGCCGTGAAGTTAGCAGAGTAGTGGAAGTTTTTGTTGAAGGCATTAGAGCGTCAGGTGGAGTGGGAATCGACGTAATATTTCCTTTTCTTTAGAAAAAAAATAGTTAATATATTTTTAAGACTTCCTTAGAGCCATATGGGTTATAATTAAGGTCTTGGTTTCCTATAGGACCCGATGCTATAAGTAAGCTTGATAAATAAATTATAAATTATGGGTCAAGTTCCACCCATAAATTGATCATCCATTTTTTTAATAATTAACTAGGTATAGTTAAGTAGTTAAAAGAAGTTCACTAATCTCTATCAGATGGTCCTGAGCTATAAATAACCCACTTAAAAAAATTTATTTAAAATATAACTATAATATAATTATATTTTGGGAAAAAATATTTTTTAAAATTTATTTACAATATTTAATTATGGTTATGACATGTTATATTTCAAATTTATCTATTTCACAATTAAATTCCAAAACTTTATATGAATTATGGCTTCTAGTGCTTACTAAAATGATCCATAATTATTATTGTTATAGCATCTTAATTACGGCATTAGTTGAATATACAACCGATGTCATATTGTACATTACTGCGTCAATTACACTTTAAACAGAAGCAAACTTATGTCACATGAATCATCACTTCCGTTCTTTAAGTAACTGATGTCATATTGTACCTTATAGCGTCAGTTACATGTAAAACAAAAGCAAAATTATGTTATATGAATTATCACTTCTATTCTTCAAGTAACTAATACAAAATCGTGTAGTTAAATTAGTATTTTGTACTAGTGAATATAATTATATTTTGGAAAAAATTATTTATAGTATTTAATTACAATTATGACATGTTATATTTTAAATTTATTTATTTCACAAGTAAATTCCAAAACTTTATATTAATTATAGCTTATGGTGCTCAATAAACTGATCCCATAATTATTATTATTATAGCATCTTAATTACGACGTCAGTTGACTATACAACTGATGTCATATTGTATATTACGGAGTCAGTTACACTTAAAATAGAAGCGAATGTATGTCACATGAATTATCACTTTTGTTCTTCAAGTAACTGATGCCATATTATACATTACGGCATTAGTTACACGTAAAACAGAAGCAAAATTATGTCACATGAATTATCACTTCAGTTCTTTAAGTAACTGATGTAAAATCATGTAGCTAAATTAGTATTTTGTACTAGTGGGACTAAGACAAAATAAGCTAGTTATCACAATTATGCTCTCAATTAAGTTGAGTGACAACCAAAGTTGGAAGTTTTATTTTGAAGAGAACTAAGGTGATGAAACTTTGACTTTAAGATATTAAAGAATCTAGGATTATCTATGTCCTTGTTTAAGATTCAAAGCTATTTGATTATGTTCTCTCAAGCCAAAACCATCTTCTATTTTTAAAAAACTCATTCAATCTCTTACAATTGGCTAGTAAAAACCATCTTTAAAACCCAATCTTACAATGACAATACTAAATTAATAGAAAGAATCCTCTTCTATTAACAAACTATCCCTTGATTCTTAAACTTCAAGTCTAATATGACTTTATCCAATTTCTTATACTCTAATGACCCAAAAAAAGAACATAAGGATGATTATTTCATTTGTAGTTGATATTTTATTCATTTGTTGTAAATATGCATTAAATGTAAATTTGCGGTATATTGAAACTTGAATTGACTGAAAATATAAATGAAATATTTGGTTAATATTTTTATTATTTGTTGATTTAGAGACACGGAAAAAAAAATTAAATTGTAATAAGCTAATTAATACAATTATTACTTCTTCTTCCCCCTTGCTTTTCTCCTCCTCCTTTTTGCCGATGGTTTGTGTGCATAGCCTTGGTCATCTTTTTTCTTCGTTTTTCCATCTCCTCTGATCTAGCCTCATTGTCACCCGCCTTCGTCTCTGCCATGAAAGTTGCCTTCCTTCCCTTTTTTGGCTAGTTGCAAGTCGGTGGAGTTTTGCCTCTTCTCCTTTCTCTCTTCTTGCGCGTCTGATCGGTATGTTCGAAGCCTCTTCCTCTTCTTCCCTTATGTTATGTTTGTGTGTAGTTGGTTGGATTAAGGGTCCTTTGGTTCTTCTTACTTCTTTCTACTAGTTTACCTGTTTTTAAATATTTGGGAATGGAATTCTTTTCTGCAGTTACCTTACTAGGGTTTTTACCCCTTTTATCTTTTGAACTCGGCATCGCACCATTAGTGAGCATAAGAGTTAGCGTTTTCTTATGTGACTTGACCTCCATCTTTTCCTTGTCGACTTTCGCAGCTTCCTCAGTCACACCATTTACTTGTCGACTTTCGCAGCTTCCTCTGTCACACCTCGGGTTCCATGTTTACAAGAGCTGCGAATTGGGATTTGGCAGCTGGCAAATCGTCCCTTCTGACACTCTTTGAGATAACTCCTTGACCATACTGCCCATCCTCTTGACTCACCCATATTGGACTTCGTGCCCTATCCCTTTGGTTGCAAACATCCATAGTCCAAATTGGTCCTTAATCGCTGACGTTTCCTTTTCCGGGCGAACTTCCGACGAGTTCATAGGCCTTCTGGGTTCTTCATTCATCTTCTGACCTTGATAGGTACTACGCTTCCATGGGCACTCTTCCCTTCGATGGCCACGCCTACCTCATTCAAAACAAATAAGCTTTAACCATTAATATTCCATATTGAAGATTTCCTCCGCTGCTGTAATCCTGGGAAATAACTCTTGGTAGATCCAACTCCACACATATTTTGGCATATCTTCCCCCGTCTTCTTTATCAATTCCTGATTTGTTCTGATAGAGTGTTCAAATCTACCAAGAGCGGTCTTCCAATCCTCTCACCAATTCGAGCTATGCATTGTTTATTGTAACAATGGATGGATATTTAATGTTAAATAAAGAGTTAATGTTAAATAAACAGTTAACATATATCTTTTTTTTTGATACCGTTAGGGATTTTCTTCTATTATAATTTAACGCTTTTAAGTTAAATTTAATGGTTTTGTTAAATTTACATCTTTTTTAATTATTCATTGTTATTTTTGCATATTTCAAAATTTATTTCTACCATATGTCTCTCAGGAAAAATTTGGCTGTTAAATTTGGACCTTAACCCTTAAATAATACATAAAATATAATCTTATTCTTTATATATAATTATCACAAAATTTAATGTTCTTTTTAGTTATTTGACCATAAAAAAAGTTATTCTGATCACAATATCTAAACATTCTCATTTTATTAAAATTATTTTTTCCCTATAATCTATTCACTAAAAACTATTCTCCACTTTTTCTCTAGAAACTATTCTTCAAAAGCTAATTCAAACACAGTCCAAGTCAAACTCTGAAATTCTCCACAGTCCAAAAACATGATGCACTTTGGATTTATTCTAGTTTCTTCTTTTGAAAAATATTTTGGGAAAAATTTTAAGTGAACATCATTTATGATTCTTTGATATGAGTTTTCGGTGGTATAGAACCCCTACCTCTTATGTCTCCCAGGAACTCTCCACCTATGTTGGTGAATCATGTTACTACCTCCAAACTCCAGTGCCTAATATAAGAGTTATTTAGGGATTGAAGTTTATCTTAAATATAAAATTTTAATCCATTTTGTCTCTTAAATTTATATATATTTTTTCAAAGTATCCCAATTAAACGTATACATTAAGAAGTTTATATCAAAAAATTGTCATAGCAAAATATTATATTTTAGAAAAGCCAAATTATACTTATTATAAATAATTCAACTATTTTGTTTTTTTTTTGTTCAAATAACTATTTTGTTTTAATCTACTAAAATTAGTGAACTGACTGTGTTAGTATAAGGTAGTGACTAATGGGTCAGAAAATGTGATTCCTAGGCTTAACAATGATGGGCGGGCTGACAAAGAAAGAGTCACTAACCAGTGTGAAGGTTGTCAAGAATTTTGTGAAACCGTCTTGCCCCCGGCTTCTCTTCCCCTTTTCCCCTGTGACTCCTATTTGAAACTCGCTGTTCTTTTCTCAATTCTGAGCTGTAATCAAAGAAAAGGAAAACATGAAAATGGATTTGAACAGGAGAAGACGGAAACCCATTCGGCGATACGGTTTTGTTCGAATCCAGAAGTCAAGTCATAATTCATTCTACTCGCGGCAGATTCATCATTCTCTCGATCAACGGCATTATTAGCAATGTAGTGTCAAGAACAAATTTCTTCGCATTATCCGTTAGAAGATTCGGTTGATTTTCGCAATGTTCGGTGTATGGTCTTCGAATTGGGCTTTCAGCTCATATTGCGTCCTCAATCGATTGCATTGTGGCAACAGGGAACAGTGATGAATCGACGAACAGAAGGCGCTCTTTATCTTTCATCTTTGAATCAGTTTAGCTATCTGTGCCCATTGATATCACTAAGGATACTGCAATTGTTTTATCTTTATGTCTTGGGAAATTCTGAACGCGGTTTTTAATATTTTCAAACATAAATTTGTTATAAAGTTAGAATTTTGCGGCTCTAAACTGGGAAAACATGTACAGAAAATGTGATTGGTGTGATCGTTAGCTTATCTTTACTATGGCTAAAGTGCTTTCAAAGGACTTTTATATTATTGCATTAGGCTATTTTTCCTTAAACATTTTAGCGCTTATGTTGATAATTCTTGTGAGTATTTTTCTGTGTATGTTTGTTTGTATATTTTGGAATGATATATTATCCATGGTTCTGGAAACCAGACCGGACCGGCCGGTCCGGCCCGGTAACCGGCGAACCGGCCGGTTGGCCGGTCCGGTTCCCGGTCCGGTTTCCGGTCCGGTTTCCATTTTTTTTAAATTTTTTTTTTTTTTACTATTTTTTTTAGAAATTTATACCAATAAGCCTAAAATTTCCAATTTTTCACCGGTTTGGTCCCGGTTTAGCTCCGGTTTGGCCCCGGTCTGACCCACTGACCCTTAACCCAGTACTCCGACCGGTTCAATACCCGGTCTGGGTTTTAATACCTTGATATTATCCATAATTGGAGAAATCATTCTGGTTGTTTTGTTAAGAACCCAGTTACATTGTTCAACAAAATCAATTCACAGCTTACTACAACCCAAAAATGAAACAAATGACTACAAGTAACTACCCCAACGACTTGTTATAGCAAAACCCATTGAGAAAACAAGCAAGCGTACTAAAATCATGAATCTTGAGCCGTTTCCATTTCAATCATGTGAGTTATGCTTCGCATAGTTGGTCGTGATTGAGGGTTTGTTTGTAAACAAGAAATAGCCAGATTACTAATCAAAGCCAATTCCTTCAATTTTTCTTGCTTTGTAGGAGGTGAGAGACGTGGGTCTAAAATCTCTTTGAAGTTGAAGTTTTGAACACCATATGTTTGTATGTAAGAAATTAGATCTCCTGGATGCTTTCCTGTGAGAATCTCAAAAGCCAAAACACCAAAGCTAAACACATCACATTTTTCAGTCACTGCCATTGTGTATGCAAGCTCTGCACTAGCCAGTTGGGGGAAAATAAACAAAAAAAAAAAAAATCATTAGCCAATTACATTAATGACTGCAAGACATATGAAATTATATTGGTCAATTACTAAAAATAATCCATACCTGGAGGAAGTTTAACAATATAAAAACTAAGAAACAAAAGTAACTGCTCTAAAATATCATTTCCCAGACTTCAACATTTGTAAGCTAGAAAATTTAGGCAATTTTAGAAGATTTTTTGTAGTTAAAATATAATTCTTCCCTTTCAAGAGCTTATAATCTGTGAGGGAGACAGCCTAAAGCTAAACAGAGTCAGACATAGCATATGAAACTAACCTGGAGCTGCGTAGCCATATGTGCCTGCAAAGGAAGTCCAAATATGTGAATCTGCCTTCAGGAACCTTGCTGTGCCAAAGTCTGAGATATGAGCTTCCAGATTTTTGGACAATAATACATTCTTGCTTGATATGTCTCTGTGGATTATTGGTGGGTTGCAATCACGATGCATGTAAGATACAGCTTGTGCTACTCCTTTAACAAGTCCAACTCTCTTTGGCCAATCTAGCTCAGTAGCTTTTTCGTTATCTCTCAGCATATCATTTAAGCTCCCTCTTTCCATATACTTATAAATCAAAAATGTGTGTGAGGGGTCTGAGCAAAACCCATACAACTTCACAATGTTCCGGTGACGTGTTTCAGTCATGGCTTCTATCTCACTTTTAAAGGATTTCATACTTTCAATATCTAAATTGTCTTCTTCACATCTTAACTTCTTTATTGCAACTACTTGGCCTCCTGGCAACACCACTCTGTAAACCTTTCCTAATGTTCCCTCTCCAATACAGTAGGTGTCATCGAAGTTCTTGGAAGCTTCAATTATATCTTTATAAACAATTCTTCCATTGAAATACGATATTGAAAATGGACCTTTTCTCTCTGGTGCAGAATTCTGTTTCATTGATCTTGTCTTACAGCCGAAAACAAAAATGCAAACAAACAATGATGAAACAAGCAGTGCGCCTCCCAAAGAAGCAACAATGGCTGCTATAACTTTCTTTTTGTTGCTTCCACCTCCAGGTTCCATGTATGAGACATTGCAAGGTTGTAGGCCTTGTATATTCCCGCATAACTCTTTGTTGTTGTGTAAACCCACTGGATTGGAAGAATTAAATATGCCAGTATTGGGTACATGACCCTCCAAATTGTTGTTGGAGAGGTTGATGCTTGACAAACTCAACATTTCACCAAGGGAGTCTGGGATAGACCCAGATATATTGTTGTGAGAGATGTTCATGCTGATCAAAATTTTCAGTTTGCTAAGATCATCTGGAATTTGACCAGAAAGTGAATTGTAACTCAAGTCCAACAAATCTTGTAAGGCTGCCAGATTTCCAATTTGGTATGGGATTGTTCCATTCAAGTTATTGTTGCTCAAATTTAAACTCAGCAAGTTTGAGCAATCCCCTATCTGATAAGGGATTGGTCCTCTTAGCATGTTTGTTGACAAGTCTAATGTTCTCAAGTTAGACAACTTTCCAATGCTTGCAGGTATCAATCCTGAAAGTTTGTTGCCACTCAAAGATAGAGTTGAAAGGCTAGAGGAATTCCCTATTTTTTGGGGAATCTCTCCTGATATTTGATTGGAAGACAGATGTAGCTCTACAAGTTGGTTCAGCTGAAAAATCTCATCAGGTATAGTACCGCCTATTGAATTTCCGGACATACCAAGGTATTGCAAGTTTTTGCAGCTTCCCCAATTTGAAGAGAGCTCACCTTGCACGTTATTGTAGCTGAAGTCCATGTAAGTAAGATTAGGATACACTCCTAAATCTTGATCTGCATAACCCCTTAATTGATTATATTCCATCCGAACCCTATACAAGGATGCGCAATCTCTCAGGCTTATTGGGATTGGACCAGTGAAACTATTGTAGGAAGCGCTGAAATTCACAAGCTTTCCACCTTTGCAAACTTGTGGTGGTAACTCTCCAGTGAAGTTGTTTTCAGCAAGATGCAGGACAATTAAAGAAGAAGAGTTTCCTAATTCTTGTGGCACAGGACCCTGTAAATTATTTATGTGGAGGAACACCTGAGATAGATTAGTCAATCTACCCAAACTAGGAGGAATCATGCCTGAGAGTTGGTTTCCAGACATCCTAAGAACACTTAAATGTGTACAGTTCCCCAGAGATGGGGGAATAAGTCCATAGAAGCTATTCCCATCTAAAGCTAGCACAGTTAAATTTCTTATATATCCTATTTCATCTGGAATTCTACCACCAAGGAGGGTGTCCTGAAAGAGAAGATTTCTGATTTCTATCAGTCCAGTCTTGGGCTGATCAGAACCATCAGGAAAAAGAAGAGGGTCTAATATTCCAGTAATATTGTTTCGGGAAGCATCAAACTCAAACTTGGGTCAGATTAGCAAGAGAAAGAGGTAAATTGCCGTTGAGGTAATTTGTGGAAGGATCAAGGTATTGCAGTTTAGAGAGCACACCAATGTTTTCTGGTATACTGCCGATAAGGTTGTTTGTTTTGAGGTCAAGGCGGAGAAGATTTGGAAGTGCAGAGAAGTTCAAGTTTTGGAGGGTACCTTCAAGGCCAGTGTAAGCCAAGTTTATTGCAATCACACTTCCTGAGGAATTATCACATGTTATTCCACGCCATGAACATGGGCTTTGAACTGCACTTGAGTTCTGTGCTGGAGAGACCCATGACTCCAGAATTGGTTGATCTGGAAGACTTTCTTTCCACCTGAGAAGGGCCTCTGTTTCTGTTTCTCCAATAGTTACTGCACAAAGTGCCAAGAGAATCACACATATAGTGTGCTTGTCCATTTTCCCCCCTGAAACTGGTTCTCTCTCCCTCTGTTTTTTTCTGCGAGATTTATTCTGCTTTCAGGGGATTAAAACAGGACTCTGGTTTCTTAGATATATGAACAGTGTCTATGTAGTTTACTTTGCAATATATATCAGAACAAAGCAGCATTTGTTGTCGATTTCAAACGGATAGACACAGAATATTACTATAATTTTTGAATTTCTCAATACTCTATATTCGAGCATTTTGACGGTTATTAGCTCAACTTTCACCATGATGGCATCATCCATTTTCAGACATTAAGAATATTGAGCACACCTGTTAATTTGTAAAATCTGACAAAGCTTTTTATTTTACGATGTCATAAATTTACATTACTATTGAGTTTCGAGGAGAATTCATCACAAAATACAATTATAATTACTTATAGAAAAGCTGTCATACAATTCGAGATGTATAAACAGTGAGTTTTATTTCTAAAACTCTGAATACAGAGGGCTTACCTGCTTATGAAATCTTATAATTTATTCATATAAACTGGGGAAAAGTCCCATTGTAGAAATTTTATTGTTGAGAAAGTATTTTACACACAGAAAGTAATGTTGCTATGGGAAATTTGTACACACAGAGCAATGTTGCTTTGATGCAGGCCATTCTCAACAAAAAAATTTCAATGGAGGGCTTTTCCCCGATTTTTTTTAAACAAATTTTCAGGCAAAAAATACTATTATAAGTTGTGAACAGTGTAACTTATTTTTTACCTCTGTACAATATAATACATTACTTTAGCGCCTGTAGTCCCTAACGGATGTCTTCATTTGTTTTTGGCAGACCAACAATTCTTCATTTAACTAGTATATGGTTTGTAAACCAGGTTACTCGTGATCTGTTGGTTAGCTTGAAGTCTTGTACTATACTTTTTCTATTTTCCAAGCTTCGGCTTCCCTTTGTATCTTTTTTTTTTTTTAAAAAACTTTGCTTACCGTATCATTTATACACTAGTACTAATTTTTGGCATAAATACTAGGGATTGTTCGGGAGATAAAATAAAAAAGAAAACAAAGAAGAATAGTAGTTATTATTATCCAAAACAAATTGTTCGGGATTCAATTTCTAATTTCTGTATTTTGAGCAAATTTAGTCGGGTGAGTTATATTTTTTTGCTTTCTATGCATTAAGAGAGATTATTATTATTATTATTATTATTATTATTATTATTATTATTATTATTTTGATACATTGACACTCAACTAGATCAACCTAGAACAGACCGCTCAACACCTTGCATGCCCTTCAACAAGAAAGGATCCAGAGCCGGGAAACTACCGCTGAACGAGTGGAGCCCAGGCAAACGCGAGAGAGCTAGCTTAGCAAAGTAATCCGCTACCTCATTAGCATCATAGGAAATTTGATGAACTTTAACACTCCATATTCGAAATTGTGCCATAGGGGTTAATCAGTGTCCTTTGAATATTGTTATTGAATGAATTTCTCTATTTTATTATCATATTATTTGTATGTTCACTGTGATGATTCTCATTGGATGAATCATAATGATTGTCCTAAATGTCATCTATGCGAGAGTAAGGATGAAATAAGACCAGTATGACTTTGAAGAGGTATGGGGATACGAATCAAAGTCCTAGGAACTTATAAGAGTACAAGGTGTTGGACCGACCCGCTATGAGAAAGCTATATGGATCAAGTCATAATTTTGTCTCATGTATAACCATGTCACTATGCCCTTTTGACCTGATTATCATGGATTCATACATGAGAGTTGCTCAGCTTTAACTTAGTCAAAAGTCACCTTTAACTGAGTGATGATAAAGGCTATGTTCGGGCTTGATGGATTTCATGCAGAGGAATGTGAATGGTCAAGATGAAATTTGTCCCTCACATTAGTAGAGAGATATTATTGGGCCCTACGATGAGTGAATTTGAGAAATATATGACCATGTTATAATGGAAAGGAGTTTCCATTTCTATAGTTAGATTACTCAGAGATCGAGAAAGTAATGGTCAATAATAGAAGAATGACATTCTCGATGCCTCATCCTTGACCAAAATATCGTGTGATAAAAGGGACGTGATATGGTTGTATGACATGTTGCATCGATTTATTGATCGTCATATGAATTGGGTAGTTGCAATGTCTTTCTAGAAGCCGCTTACGACTTGCAGGTTAGTTTAGTCATTGGCCCACTGCCAATTTCATATGGCCCTCCAGGGTCACACACAAATATAGTCCAACATGAACTATAACGTCCAGATTCATTGAATCTAAGATATATCTAGAGTTAATGAATGTTATGGTTAATCTATGGTGGACGAATATATATATATATATATTCAAAAAGAAAATTAATACTATTACATATACATATGTGTTTTTTAAATATATATATATTATATGATAATATTATTATATTGTGTTAGTTTTAGGGGAAAATCCCTATAAAATGCATTGGAAATAGGGAAATCCCAATTCAGTACATTCAAATTCAAAAATCTAGATTAGTCCACTGTCAATACGGATGAACAGTGCCGGCGCCCTCAAAAGACGATTTTGCCCTTCAGCTCTCATTCTTGCCACTTCGAAAATAACAACATCTGGTTCTTAATTAACAACTCCGGATTCTTGATTAACAACTCTCCATTCTTGTTTCACAACTTCCAAATTTAAGTTTCAAGACCAATAACAACACCTCTTTTTTTATTAACAACATGCGCTCTTCATTAACAACTCCTCATTCTTGATTAACAACTCCATATTCTTGATTAACAACTCCAGTTTCATCTTTTTATTTTCACAATAACAACACCAATTTTGTTATTAACAACACCATATTCTACATTAACAACTCTCATTTCTTGTTTCACAACTTCGTAACAAGACCGGTGTTGTTATTGTAAAAGAAAAAAGATGAAATTGGAGTTGTTAATCAAGAATATAGAGTTGTTAATCAAGAATCCGGAGTTGTTAATTAAGAATCAGGTGTTGTTATTTTTGAAATGGCGAGAATGAGGGCTGAAGGGCAAAATCGTCTTTTGCGGGCGCCGGCACTATTCATCCGTACTGACAGTGGACTGATCCGGATTTTTGAATTTGAATGTACTGAATTGGTATTTCCCTATTTCCAACGCATTTTATAGGGATTTTCCCAAGTTTTAAATTTAGTTTTATCTGATAAATTAAATTTAATAACTAACACGATAAAGATATAATATCTCGGATTTAATTTATAAAGAAAAATTAAATTTATTTCCATTGGCTCTTTATTTAGATTAAATAAATAGGTTAAATTAAAACTGTTGGACAAATTTAATTAAACCATATTTACTTAATTGGCTTATCAAAAGACAATTAAGTGTTAATTGATATGATATGGATTTTGAAATTAATTAAGATTAATTTTAAAAATTCAATATCCATCATAAAATAGAAAACCTTGACTAGTTATATAAAAGGGTGAGCTAGGATTTTCTATGGGTAATGAAATATAGATAAAGAGCCGTGAGAAAAGAAAACTCTAGAGAGGGACATTAGTGGCGCTAGCACGTTATTCATGTTGGATTTTTATTCGTGTGGATACAAATAGAAGGAGTTGATCTGAGTTGTTAGGTCATTGAGATTGAAAAGAAAGATTGAACATAAGAAAGCTACGTTTCTCTACTACTCGATTTAAACGCCGTTGACATATCCATAGTAGGGATTACAAAAATTTTGAATTTTAATTTTCCGTTGTGCCTATCAACCCCAACACTTCAATCACAGTCCAGCCATGTCTTGATGGTCTGCATGTACAGACGAGCAGCCATGCTTTAGAAGCTCAACAATTGCCGCTGAATTAGATTCTAATATCACCTTTCTTTCTCACCTTTCCATGCAATCTTGAGCCCCAACAAACAAGGCCATAACTTTGAAGAAAGGGAGTCCCCTTGGTTCAGCTTATGTATGAAGCCTGATAGACATTTTCCTTTAGAAGCCCGCTATAAACGACCACATCCTACCTTCGCCGTCACTTTGGAAAACGCCCCTTCCGCGTTAAGTTTACACCATCCGGGGTCAAGAGGAATCCACCTGTTCGTGATAACAATACCTGAAGAATCTTGAACACGTGTCCCTCTCAGCTTATGACAAGTCTCTTGGATGGACCTAAGAATAGCCATTGTCTGAGCAAAAATAGTACCATTTGACACACTTTTATGCTAAAAAATGCGCATATTGCGTTTCTTCCATAATAACCAACAGGATACAGCAAAAACATTAGACCAACCAACCTGGTATGTTTGATCATGATAGTTTAGGTTTGTTGACACCCACTCATGTACCTCCTTGTTAAAAAATTTTCGAGAAAGCTTACGAGGCACAACTTGCTCCTAGTAGCGACAGGCTTCATGATAGTCCCGGAGGACATGAGTATACTTTTTGACTAGATCAATAGAAAGATCACAACAGTCACTAGGTGCCATATTTCTCCTCATCCTCGCCTCATTGGTGAGCAGGCGTTTATGATATAGTAACCAAACAAATACCTTGCACCTCTGAGGAATTATTAGTTTCCAAGTTTTGTTCCACGAACTATCCCTAGGCTCTTGGTAGGTATCAAGACTACTATAAGCTAATTTAATAGAGAATGCCCTATCCTTAGTTTCTTTCTACCTTGTATCAGAATTATTCACGTTCCTGATCACTGATCAGATTGGCTTCAGTAGCATCCCATGTAGATTTTACTCCGGACCAGACATTTGAACCTTTCTTTCTTTTATCAATCATAGATAGCAGGTTGTTACCACAATTATACTTGCTTCGGATCACTTGAACCCATAGAGCATTCCTTTTCTTAATCAATCTCCACCCTAGCTTCATATGGAAAGCCTGGTTTTGCTTGTGAAGATGCCTAAGACCCAATCCCCCTCTCGCCTTGCTTGTACATATTTTATCCCATGCAAGTAGATGAAGTTTCTTTTTCTCCACCAGGGAACCACAAGAAATCTCGATTATGCTTTTCCAATCTTGCACACGTGTTAGGGGGTAAGGACACTGTTTGCATAATGTAGTTAGGGTGGTTGTTGTGACAGAAGCAACCAAAGTATGTCTTCTGGTTATGGATAAGGTATTCGATTTCCAATTAGAGAGCCTTTGTTGCAACTTTTCCAACACCTCTCGAAAAGGTATCCTTAGTCACTCATTTATGAATGAGGGGCACACCCAAATACTTTCCCAAATCAGCTGTGGTGGTGAATCCTAATGCCTTGCTTAATTATCTGCACTGATTGTGATTCATACTAGGCGAGAAAAAGACCCTGGAGTTAGAAGGATTAACTTTCATAACAGACACCTCACAAAATGCTTGAAGGCATTCTTTAATAGCCTGCACCTGTTGCAATGAAGCTTCTGTAGGACAAAACTCATGAATACCCAAATAAATCATAAATTAGAGTACATGAATTTCCCTATATCAATAGCAGAAGACTTATAAGAATTACCTCTCGCCATTGCTAAGCTTTGATCGAATGGAGAACTCACGAATCCTGATGAAAGAGAGCTGCAAGAGAATTGAAGACAGGACATGATTGTCAAGTCTCTTTCTGACTGGCTGTGAGGCACAGCGATGGCAACTGGGTTAAGAGCTGTCGCCAGTCAGGGAACCTCAGATGAGCAGATTAGGTTTTTCCTTATACGCTCAATTTAGACGGCTATCAAATTAATTGTGTATTTTCTACCATCAGAAAAACCACATTAATAACCAATAACCCTAATCATGAATTGGGCCTAAATCTGACTAACGGGCCACACTCTGGATATTTTAATTAATTACCTAATTAATAACTAATAATAATTATAATATATATTAAAATATCTAACATTCTCTCACTTGGCCCGTAACTAACGTCAGTTGCCCTATTCAGATTAATTAAGGCTATGCTGCAAGAATCACAACGATAAGTCCCCTTAAGTCGAGTATTATCTTCCATGTATTACATAGCAGCACCCTTGCTTAATGGGTTAAAACTTTATGAATAAACCTTAAATGTTTATTCGGTTCCTTCTTGAATGTTTGTCAATCTCGATAACTAGGTACCAATATGAGACGACAAACTCCAACTTGAATTTCATCATTTATCAATACCTTATTTAGACCACTCAATATTATCCAAGTCACAAATAAAGTATTTGATCCTTCAATGTCTCTAAATGCATGCAATTCATTTAAGGATCTATACTTCATGTGTCTATGACCTATTGACTTTATGGTCACACAACACCCTTAATGGGTTTAAATTAATTTAAAACCACATGATGAAATTCTTTAACCGGTAATCTTATGACTTGCCTCCAAGAATGACTAGATTAAGCAATTCATGGTGGAACTAAGCAATCAGTGACTACTTAGCAATCTTATATTCCTCCATAATGCAATTTGTTCAGTAAATGTAAAAATGCATCATGATGTCACTACTACAAAAAGGGGCTTTAACCTCCCAAATTTGGCACTTTTAACGTCCCAAAACGGGGGGACGTAGATGCTGGGGGCGTAGTAAGTTGAAACAAAAGACGTCCCAAATGATAGGGACGCCTAAAGTCTGACTTTAGGCGTCCCAAATTAAGAATTGGGACGCCTAAAGTCCCCACAAGGTGGGAGTTTAGGCGTCCCAAATTAAAATTTGGGACGCCTAAAGTCCCACCCTGGGGGACTTTAGGCCTCCCAAATTTTAATTTGGGAGGCCTAAAGTCCCACGCTGGGTTACTTTAGGCCTCCCAAATTTTAATTTGGGACGCCTAAAGTCCCACCTGGGGGACTTTAGACCTCCCAAATGTTAATTTGGGACGTCTAAAAGTTTGGTTTTTTTTTATACCATGATTTACATTCTGTATTACCCAATGAATTGAAACTGCAGAGACAGAATAAAAGATGGATTCATAAACCACACTGTCCGTTACAAACTGGTAAGGACATCCAGCACTACAATCTTTACTATATATACATACAATAACCTTTCATGCAACCTACTACTATATATATCAACAAAAAACAACCAGAAAGTGTCAAAACGCTGTCATCACACAAGTACAAACTGATATAAAATAACAAGTTTACTGCTCTATATGTTGAAGAAGATGTCCAGCCAAAAGATCTCTGATCAAATCAAGGTCTTCACGTAGGTAGGCATCTTCATTATCAAAAATCTGAAAATTAGAAAGTAATAAGCTTAGATGAAATGAATCTCAAGCAAATGAATTAATTAGCATTTCGATTAGAACACCAAACATATTATCATTTGAGAATGAAGAAGCGATTACCTTTTCAAAATCGCTAGTAATTCCACTTTGAGTTATGTTATACATATAAAGTATAACATAATATCCGCATTCAGTGTTGCCAGGTTGCCGAGGGCACTTTTAATCAAAGGGATGCAATTGGTTGTTAAAATCAATAAAGGTATGTCTAAAAGGACTGTCAATGAAACAATTATGTAGGATCGAATGTACTTACTATGGGATAAAACCACTTTGGCTTTTTAACAACTGCACCCTCGCGTGACCCACCTAGGATTCTATATGTTTGACAAGCACTATCATGAAAAGCAAAATGAACAGAAATTTGAACCATTCCTTTATTTTGTTGTCAATGAAATACAAACAGGATAACTTACGTGTCGAAGACGGATTTTGTATCTCTGTCTGGCTTGTTACTCAAGGGATCAAACCAATAGACTATGTTGCGGCGGGGACATATAACACACAAAGTCCAGTGGTTTCTTTAACAACATGTACACATTAAAATGAAGTTAGATGAGTGAGAAAACAATTATTTAGTAAACTTCTGAAATTGACAAAATGTAAATACGAACCGTTGGACAATGGGTGCTAGATAACAACGAAGTTTGTGTTGTGCCATTTGGTAGCCGACATAGTGAGTCCTATGCGCCACAGTACAAGTATCCCCTATCGTATTCGTAGGACATAAGAATCCATACCAATTACCTCTTTCCATGTTTGCGCAGAGATCGTGCAAGGTGCTATAATAGAATTAAAATAAGGAATCAATGATTGAATGTATGAAAACAAAAAACCACTAAATGAATTCTATGGGAAAATTGAAAAAAAAACTTACCGGACTGCAAATTTGACCCAGCCTGCATCTATCTCCTCCAACCTGATAAACTGCTTGAGATCTTTATTGTCAATCGTGTAGGGATACTCCACTTGGCCCACAATCCCTGGAGGCATCTTCAAGTCAATCTGTTTAATGCCCTTGTAGATCTGTTGCAGCCGTGCTAAGAAGGGCCATTTGCTCGCAGCTTCGTCATCCTTTTAGAACATCAAAAAACAAATTGTTATTAGGATGCCAACAGATTTTCAGTAACAGTAAGGTAATTCCTACCATTGGAGGTGTTGCGTCTGAACCAATAAGATTGCGAGGCCAAAGGATGAAAGATCCTATCGCTTGACCTAACGTGCCAACCTCTGGATCGGGAACAGGGATGGCTGTACCTTCTTCCCCCTTTCTAACACTCGTCACATTCACCCTACGATAATCCTCCAGAATTTGCTGATTATGGTGGGTGGTAGCATATGTGTGAACGAGAGCATCAGCAACAACACGCAGCAGTGGATCATCCAAATAGAGGATGCAAGGGTCTCCCGACACTGGATTGGGAGAAGGGTCGCCAAGTGGTCCCGACACTGGAGTGGGAGAAGGGTGGCCAAGTGGTTGCTCCAGAGGGTTGTAACTTCCTCTGGTGCTATTGAAGGCAGGGGATTCCTGAGTTCGAGCCTCGTCCCTTGCCCTTTGTGCTTCAAACATCTTTGCCATTTCAAGTTGAAGCTCTGGCAACAGCTCTTGTAGGAGCTTGTCGCGAAGGTTGGCCTCGATCTCTCGTTCGAGGTCCTCTCAAATCTTGGCCACAACGTCCTTACTAGGTCCAGCTTGTGACGAATAATGTGGCTGTCGTCCAAAATACCTCGCGGCACTAACTCCCCGTGTCTCTCCTCGAACACGACCAAGGTCATCTGCCTTCCCAATAGCCGTTGACAAGATGTCCATCCGTCTACTTTGATTGAATGAACCTTGGCTACTCTGCTCGTCCAGGTCATCCTGTAGCATGCAGTTTATTGTAAATGTATCGAAACCACTCGCGACATGTAAAAAATTAGGTACTTATGGTATAACTACTTACAATCCTCGCTGCAACCTCAGCAACAGTCGGATTTATGTACTTCCCAGCCTTAATCCTCCCTGCTTTCCATTTTTTGTGACGTGGAGGAGGTGCCGGTGGCTGGATAACAACGCTAGGATCAGATTCCGCTGCTTCCTTCATTTTCTGTAACTCTTCTGCCATCATTTGCCGCTCAAGCTTCCGATATCCACCGCGAGACATGAAATGTTGATATTTATTTTCTGCTTGCCTCTGGGCATTTGCTGCACTTAATTTCTATGAATGAAAAACAACAAAAAATGAATCAACGATATAAAGTATATGAAATCAAAGATATAAGTAGTTCTATATCATGACAGAAATCTTACCAAAAACTCAGGATCTGCTCGTGATGCCGCAAACAACCTCCAGTCCTCTGGAGATAAATATGTATACTGTGCACATGGATCGTTACCCCTAAGGGCCCCTCGAATGTAATGCTTTGTTAGCTTGTTCTTGAAACCTTTCCATCGTACACGAACCTCATCCATCCAGTGCCTATGCATCTCTGTGGTGTCGGGGACATCGTATGTTTGCTGCAAGGTAAAACATAAGATTATTATATTTGAAACAATAAGAACAAAGCTACAATGCATCAAAACTTACATACCAAAAGTTGCTGCCAAATCATGTCTTTCGTTGTTGGGGGAACCAATCTCCAATTATCGTAGGTAATGCGCACTTTGCTTCGAGCCAAAAGCCCTATGTAGCTAATGAAGTGGTCTTCCTCAGGACCAATTGGATTCAGATTGTCATCGAAGTCTATATGCAGCCTCTCCTGTTGATGTTCATGACGTGCAACCAATGCTCCCATCTTTGTACAGCCTCTAACCCTCCTTCTTGCAGGGGGTTCAACTCTAGGAATTTCGTCATTGCTAGAGCTTTCATCATCTCCACGCCTCTCGTCATCACTAACGTTGTCCATATTCCTGTTAACACAAAAAGCATCATCAGAAACGTAAGTAAATTGCAATGAAAACACATGTATATAGTAAGCGGGAAGTAAAACAGAAAAAACATAGTTCTCGTTTATAAATTAAGGTCTTACTCTAGATTGTTTCCCATAGTCCTTCACCATGGTCATTTCTTACAGCATATTCGTCATCATCTACCAATTCAACTTCATTTGTTCGAGGTGTAGTTGTTGTGAAAGGTGGTGTGTCATCAAGGTTGAAGGTCAGATCACCATACTTCTGTTTTTTACTTTTAAGGACAATGGACATATTTTTTCTGGCAGGATCGGTGACAAAAAACACTTGTTTCGCGTGGCTTGCTAAAATGAAGGGCTCGTCTCTATAGCCAACTCTTCCAAGATCGACTGAGACAAAACCAAATTGTTTATCTATTACCACGGCATTGTTGCTAACCCACTTACATTTAAATAAAGCAACTTTGAACTTGTTGTACGTCATCTCCCATATTTCTTCTATAACTCCATAATAGGCCATAGACGCTAATATGGGGTTTTTGTCTCTCGAACTGGAAAAGTGCATAGATTCAGCTTCTACCATGACCCCACTATTTTGCATGGTACTTTTGTCATCTTGCTCTTTGGTATAGAAGGAATAGCCATTTATATCATAACCGGTCCAAGTAATAACCTGAAACGAAGGCCCCCAAGCTAGCCACTCGATTGTCTCAGACACACCGATCTCGTGCAAAACCTTTTCCTCGAACCACTGCATGAATGTCTTGTTTTGCTCAATAGCAATCTGCATGTCATTCTTCCTTGGATTCTTGTTCTTCAAAGTGTTTCTGTGTTCATTTATGTAAGGTTGAACTTCTTCCATATTATTCAGGATATACAAGTGGGCTTGCAACACCTCTTCACGAGGAACATTCTTCACTTTCAGTCCTCGTGTTCCCTTGCTTCTCCCTTCTTCATGCCGAGATTGTTCCTTCTTCCCTGACATATAATCTTTGCAAAACTCCATAGCCTCCTCAACTACATATCTTTCAACTATTGAGGCTTCTGGTCGATAAGGATTTTTCGAATACCCTTTTAAGATCTTCATGTATCGCTCGAAAGGGTACATCCACCTCAGGTAAACCGGACCGCATAGCCTTACCTCCCTCACCAAATGAACTACCAAATGCACCATTATATCAAAAAATGAAGGCGGAAAGTGCATCTCTAGTTGTGACAAAATAATGTAACCCTCATTTTCTAGTTCATCCAACTTTTCAGTGTCAATGACTTTGTTACAGATAGCATTGAAGAAAATGCACAATCTTGTCACTGTGTTTCGTACTTCATCTTTCATTATGCCTCTAATAGCTACTGGTAATAGTTGTTGCATCAACACGTGATAATCATGGGACTTCATTCCCACTAACTTCAAATCGTCCATTGAGACACATCTTCTCACATTCGAGGAATACCCTTGCGGCACCATCATTTCATGCAAACACCCACACAAACTTCTTTTCTCTGCTTTTGATAGTGTATGCGCTGCTGGCTCCATGTATGCCCTCCTACCATCATCTCTTAGTTGTGGATGTAATCGTTCTCTTATTCCCATATCGACAAGGTCTAATCTCGCATTAATCCCATCCTTAGTCTTCCCTGGAATGTGCAAAAGCGTACTGATAAGGCTATCACAAACATTCTTCTCCACATGCATCACATCAATACTGTGTCTCACGTCTAGCGAACGCCAATATGGAAGATCAAAGAAAATAGATCTCTTCTTCCATATGTTCTTCTCACCCGCAACCCTCTGATTCTTACCAAAAGTGACATGGATACGTTCCACTCGACTGTAGACTTCCTCTCCGGTTAGTGACTTTGGAGCCATTCCATGCTCCGGTAAGCCGTTAAACCGCTTTCTTAGCCTACGATACGGGTGGTACCGATGAAGAAACCTCCTGTGGCCAAGGTAGACAGTTTTTCTTCCATGCTTTAGTTGTTGGAAGTGTGTGTCTGCTTCACATATTGGGCATGCTTTGTGACCCTTCACGCTGTACCCTGACAAGTTTCCGTACGCAGGGAAGTCGTTTATCGTTGTGAAAATCATTGCACGTAGCTTAAAAGACTCCTTCTTATAAGCATCAAACATATCTACGCCTTCCTCCCACAACTTCTTCAAGTCCTCAATCAAAGGCGCCAAATAGACATCAATATCGTTCCCTGGCTGTTTTGGTCCAGAAATCATCATAGATAGCATCATATACTTACGTTTCATACATAGCCAGGGAGACAAGTTGTATATTACAAGGAGAACCGGCCACGCACTATGTGTGCTAGTAAGAGTTCTATACGGATTGATGCCGTCTGTACAAAGCCCAAGCCGTAGGTTTCTCGGCTCGCTGCCAAATTGAGGGAAGATTTCATCTATTTTTTTCCATTGTGGAGAGTCAGCTGGGTGCCGAAGATATTTCCCATCAGATATTCTCTCATCAGAGTGCCATCTCAACTTCTTCGCTTTTGTTGCACTCGCAAACAAACGTTTAAAACGTGGTATTATTGGAAGATACCACATAACCTTTAAAGGTTGCCTTTTACTTGTCACATCACCACAACCACCATCTTTTTTCACTTTGTATCGTGCAGTTTTACACTTAGGACACTCACTAAGACCTCCGTACTCATTTCTGTACAGTACGCAGTCATTAGGGCAAGCATGTATCTTCTTATACTCCATACCCATTGTAGACAGGATTTTCTTGGCCTCATACATACAATTTGGAAGTACATTATCTTCCGGAAACATATCACACAATAGTTCAAGCAGCAATGTGAAACTACTATCGGTCCACCCACAAGTTGCCTTTAAGTTAACCAAATGTAATGTTCCTGTCAGCCGCGTGTACTTACTACCACTGTACAATGGTGTCTCTGCATCACTCCGCAGGCTATCATACTCCTGCGACTGCGCAAAGGATTCTGCCTCAACATCGTTAATCATTCTCTCCATTCTATCTTCATCTATGACATCCACAACTCCCTTCTTGTGTGACGGACAATCAGTTATTTCCTCACCATGCCATATCCACCTTGTGTATCGCAGATTTATTCCATCACAAAGTAGGTGATCCTTTATGACATCAACATCCCGTCTACTCTCATTCAAACAATTGACACAAGGACAAAAATACTTCCCATTTCTTGCAGGAGCATTCTTTTTAGCGAATTCAATAAATTCGTCCACCCCTTTCTCATATTCCTCACTAGTTCTCAAAGCATTCATCCAACTATGATCCATTTTGTTACCACCTAAGGCATTACCAATAACATTCACACGTTTAGTACAATTCTCAAGGACATATGATGGGATTGCCTAATTAAGTTATCAACCCAATTTAGGATTTTAAAATATGGGCTTAATAACTTTATTGCCCCCTCCTAGCCTCATCTCTCGTATTAAAAGGGTTTCAGTGCTATGTAACTTATTTTTTTAATAAGTATATGTATATAAAATTAATGTATAATAAAATAAATACAATAAGATTAAATTAAAGAATTTTTTTGAGGTTTGGAAGAATTAAAAACAAAACGAGTTTCATATTAACAAAACAATTTTAAGTTGAGTTCTTCCAAAAATAAAATTGTTTTATTGAAAATATTTAGATAAAAATCATTTAATGAATATTGGGGTTATCGTTTTCTTTTTAAGTTTTGGCTTGAATTATTCTTCATAATTCAAGAATTTGGAATTAACAAAACAATTGTGTGTAATTAATACAAGAATTTCTTTAATTTAAATAAATCATATTTTATTTTATTATATATACTAATTAATGGTGCAGGATTTTAATACAACTTTGAATTGTATTGGTTTCATGTGGCATACACTAATCAATGATTGAAAGAAACTTTTATGAGCCACTTTCATTATGTTACACTTGAACAAATAAATAAATAAAAGTTCAAAAACTTTGTCTTAAAATTTAATACTCTACTTCTAATCGTTCTTATAAGTCACTTTTAACATGATCACAATAGTGAAAGAAATCTTTAAATCTCATTAACTCTACCTTTAAATTTAAAACCTTTCTAACTACATCCCTATTTAATATAACATTTTATCTTATAAGAACAAAGTTTACTCAATAATTAACGAGAGGAAAATTGAAACAGGGAGTAAATTTTAAACTTTACTCATATTTAACACAATGGAACGGGTGAGAACTAAGAAGACTTGTTTCTATTATACACAAGTAAATTTATATTTAAACAAGAAAATAAACCATTCCCAAATCAATGCAATTTAAACAATATAACCACACCAAACACATCAGGCTAATCTTTGATATCTCAATATAAGCAATATATATATAATAAGCACTATCTCAACCATTCGGAAATATTTTTCAAAAACAAAATAAACCATGTTCTGTTACAAAAAAAATTGAAGAAAATAAACCAACCTGAGGGCGCCCCCTAGCTACTATGTTTGAGAGGTTGAGAAGATGTTGGAGCTCCACCCACGCACAACAATGGAGGAGAGAGCAAAACCCACTGTGGAGGAGGTGAGGTTGAAGTAGACACGGTTGCAGCCGTTGAAGAAACAAAGAGGAAGAAGAAGGGAGGAGGGAGAGCTTGAACAAGCTAAGCCGATGGTGGAGGAGAGAGCTTGAACAAGGGAGGAGGGAGGAGTTGAAGAAAAGAAAAAAACTAGCAGGGCCGACGGTGTGGGTAGGGAGAGGAGGAAGAAGAGAGTAAAGTTGGGATGTGAGGTGAGGGTGTGATAAAAGATGAGAAGACCGCATGTCAGACAAGTGTCTGACATGCAGGGACGCCTTTAGGCGTCCCAAATGCCATTTGGGACGCCTAAAGTCCCACTTTAGGCGTCCCAAATGAATTTGGGACGCCTAAAGTCCCACTTTAGGCGTCCCAAATTAATTTGGGACGCCTAAACTCAGCTCCTGGCGCTAAAAAAAATTTATAAAATTTATATTTCGCGCCAGGAAGCACTTTAGGCGTCCCAAATTCAAATTTGGGACGCCTAAAGGTTCCCCTACACATAAATAATTACGAAAATGCCACTGCCTCCCTTTTTAACCACCCAATTCTCAATTTGGGACGTCTTTGGGGGTGGTTATATCTCAATTCTGTAGTAGTGTGTTAACCATTTTATGGCTAACACATCATACTAAACTAAACAAATCAAATCTAATCATTCTCCTATATGTAGAGCATGAAACTTAATGTACATTTTAAAATGTACTTCATGACCTGCAGCTTTTCAATTATTATTCAAGCAATAATATGTTTGATAATCCTCCTAAAAGTCCCTTGCAATGGCATTGCTCGTTTGTGTGCATATTCAAGCAAGCTTGCACCTAGGAAACCAAATTAGAAGGAACGGAATATAATGATATTAGAAACATATAGACAATTAAATCATATTCTCATAATAGATATTAAATACAACAACCACCATCTATCTATAAATGTTCAAATACATGTGATCATAGGTTTCTTATGACATTCCCAAGTGTTTTGAGAACAGCTTCCTTATATATTCCAAAAGAATACTACACTTACCCTAGTCCTATCACAAATTTGAACGATGATGATTTTGTTATATATAACACCTTATGTCAATATTCACAAGCAATGAGTGAATCATCATTTTGTTCAATATAGATGATTCAACTCCCACTAATCTAGTGATATAAATAGTACTATGATGCTTTCAGCATTATCACATATGTGATTGCATCATAACACATTATTTACCACTAATGTGAAAATGCATGTGAGGATGGTTTCTCAATTTTGCTAACTAAATTCTCCTCATAGTTTATGTGACCTTTGTTTTAGTTCACACACATCTCTCCTTGTTACTATAATGGAAAGATGCTAATGGAAATTAGGGTCACTCTCATTGTTTATGCTCTAGTCATATTACTTGAAATACATGATGTATTATTGGTAGCGATTGCCAAATTTAAATTGTCATTTGATCTTAACCCAATCTTTTAATAGATTGAAGTTGTACAATAAGAGCACCATCTATCAATTTAGAATATCCCTTGCTTGTTTCGGGATATTTTTCCTAATAATTGATAGAGTCCTTAATGTTGATACTTCTTATTTCAACTTGACCAATTGAAAATTTCAGAACTTCATTATGTTTCACATTTACCTCAAGAAGAAGAGTATCATGTAAAACCAATGTTCCATCATAATTAGAGGTTACAATCTGTTATGTGTGATCATCCTGAATGAGTTTGACCACTCCCACTAATCATACCATTTCTTAATAATTTGGCATTCCAAAATTACTACACAACTTCTAAAATGGAAAGGATAGCTCAATAAAATTCTCAATATCTCTCTGCATCTTTACCAAAATATGCAGTCTTAATCTTTAGGATGTTTTCCATCCACACTCTTTCATTTATAAGACAATTATATATAAATTGAGCTTCCAACTCTCAGATTTTGAAAAAGTTTAAACATAATTTTGTTGGAAACTCATCTAAGATATATAGTTGTCTTGAGTGCATTCTTTAAGAGGAAAACATATAGGCTAAATCACTATCCTCAACCATGTACTCATCATGTCATCCATCTCTTCTAATTGACTTTACTGTATTAATCTGTTTACCAGATTAAATTACCCACTTCTACTTTATATTCTCTAAAAGTGACAAATGACACTACTTAATTATAAAGCAGAAGATGTTCAGGTATTAGAAGAGTTAATTAAATCAGGATGAACTATTTCATCTGTTAGAACAAAACCAATGGCAAGTGTATATTCACTACTGCCTCCAATCAAGCCACTAATCATAGACAGATTAAACTTGATATGTCTATTGCTTTATGGCTTTAGGGTTGGTAGCTTGATGTCCCTTATTTAAAATCTCATGCTTTTCTAAAAGGGAGCAATACTTATATAAACACATTTACAATGAATACTTATTATCCATGCATGTATTCATGAAAATGAGTAATAAATCATGAGATAATAAACAAAGGATCTATTCCACCAAGATTAATGGAGACATTTTACCCTATGATGAAGAATCACTTAATAGTCAACAAAACAATACAACAGTATTTATGAGAATTTCTAAATATGTCCCTCAGCCTATCAACAACCTTTGACTTTACTCCATTCTTTATGTACTTTTAATAACTAGCTTTTAACTGAGATTACTTTATTGAGACAGTAATGTTATCTCATTTCTCATGCTAGCATTATAAATACTAGAGCTTTTCTTAATGTCAATTTTGTCCTAATGGCAGAAGTTCTCCTTATAGGCTTAACTGTCTCTAATAAATTATATCAAACTAAATAATTGAATAGATAACAATCATGCTGCAAAGTCAAAATCAAAATTAAATCATACTTACAAAATTTCTATCAGAGGCAAGCAACCATCACATATAGGTGTATGTTTACCAATGTAAATCATACAATTATAAATTTGTATAACTAAAGTCTACCTGTGGGCAAAGACATTAGCATAGCATGAATTTATCTCAAATTGGTGAAACTGGAATGCATTTATATCCCCTAATACCTGTGGGCTACTTAGAGAATATAATGTTGTTCCATTTCACCCTAATTAAAACTATGATTATAGTTATCTACCTGTGGGCAAAGATTAATTATAACCATACATTTAATTACAATTGATGTCTTTAAATCTTTGAGTGATGTATTTTGTTAATTAAAACAACATAGAGTGTATGTGCCTAGTGAGGATGCTGTGGCTACTTCTCGATTCTACATACTCATCACAAAGACATCACATAATTGTGTATACTGATTGTACATATGAACATAATTTGATATGGTAAAACCTTATGTGATAATTACTTATGCATACAATATGTGCATAAGGATGATGTAGCTATTCCTTAAACAAAATATGTATACTAATCACTAATATCAAATATATACAATTTAAATATCATATATGTATACACAATGTCAATGGGAATCCTAATTAATTAATTTAATCAACTTCTGAAGATTAATATTTTAAATCCATATATGATTATTTATGCATGTTGTAAGAGGGCGTTGTAGCTACCACTCTAGCATGCAAGTTAATCATAAATATTAATCATGTGCACTTAAATTCTGTATATGCACAACTTTATGGAGGATTTAACCAATTAATTTAATCAACATAAGTGACTAAATACAATCCTCCCACTTTGATTAAATTAATATTACCCATTTAATAGAGTTGATATTTTAAAACATAAAAGTGATTATCTATACATACAACAAAGGATGCTGTGGCTAAGCCTCTAGATGCATGTTAATCACAAATACCAACCTTGTGCATTTAAATTCCAAATATGCACAAATCTTTAATGAGAATTTATTTAATAGATTGATTTAATCAACAAAATGTGACTAAATAATCGAGAAAAAATAAATTCTCCCACTATTTTGTGCATCCAAATTCAATCCAATATATGCACTTCTTGATGGAGGGATTAATTAATTAATTTGCTCAACAAGGTCCCTAGATAATTAATTAGAGAACCTCCCACTGTTTTATGTGTCCAAAAAATTGTTTAAAGAATTAATTTTGGCATATTTCAATTTAAATTAAGTTTTGCAAAAATTAGAATAGTTAGATAATTGCCCAAAATGAATTATCGAAATATTTAGGCAATTAAGTAACATGTCAAAATGATTTTTGCAAATTTTCCAGAATATAAAAAATGCCAAAGTTAACCCCTTTTCTTAATTTAAACAATTAGGTGTGACATTATAAAAAATATACATAAAACAGAAAAGTATTTAATTAAACAGTGAAGAAATGGTTGAAAAATACCCAAAAATGTTTTCTGGAATTTCAAAAACCATAGCCCAGAAGAACAAAAATGCATAAGCCCAATAATTTGTTTCTGGTTATCTTTAAATTAATGGTCCAGAAGCAACAAAAACGTGATAGGGCCCAAACCGTCACTGTGCAATTAAAAAGAAATTTTTTTTTTGTTCGGCCCAGTTCTCGTTATGCATAAAAAAAAAAAAATTACAGAAAGCCCAAAACGCGTCGGCCCAGTTTGCGCGTCCGGCCCGCCCACTGGATAAGTGAAACGCAGCGTTTCACTTGGGCCAAACGGCGCCGTTTTACGCGAGGGGGGGAAGGTCGTCCGGATCAATCAAAACGACGACGTTTTGGCTAATGCCAAAACGACATCGTGCGTGTCTCCTTCCCCACCCGAATTGCTGCAACCCTACCCGACCCGACCCGAGTGCAACCCGAAACGGGTGCCGCGACCCGCGACCTCAGGCGATCCAGTCCGGCGATCGGAGGGCTCGAAAACGGCGTCCTCACCGGCGATAATCAAGGAAAAAATGAGGGTGAGCACGATCTTCAGCCTTCTCCCAACTGAGTCGGATCCCTATGACCCGAGTGCGTTCGCTGCTGAACACGATTCCAGGTCGCTCTCCGGCGCTCCGTGGCACGTTTCCAAGCGATAATGACGATGTTTCTCTCGGACAAGCATGCGCAAATACGATCTCTCACAATGATCTCACAAAAACTCGATAATCAAAATCAAAATTTGAGTTTTGAATCAAAATTTCAGATTGCTTCGTTCTCACTGTGAAAGCGGCGATGGTGATGATCTATCTCGCCATAATCTCTCAGACGTTATGAAATCAAACGAAAAACAAAACCAACCGGATTGATTTCAAAACTGAAGCAAAACGAAAATCGATGGATCCGACGGCATTACCACGACGTAGCAATAACGAAACAACAACTCTAATCATTTCGCAAGCAACCACAAAACTGAGAAGAACAGTCACAAATTCGAAACATAAAGTATGATAATCGAGAGGCAAGGCATGAAATCGAAACAAACAGAGGCTCCGGTTTTCCGATGAAGCAGTGACGATTCCGTCGAAGAACAAGATTGTTCTTCTCTCGTCCATTAGCCCGAATGCCCAAAACGAAAATCAAGCATTAAAATTCCCAGGATAAAACAGATTATCATGTTCAAGAGGCGAAATCACGAACGCAGAACAAAATAATTGCAGAAAACTCAAATTAGGATCCCTCAAAAAACCCAACACGGTGATAATTCCTTGGAGAATAAAACAAATCCTCTCATCTCATAATCCGAAAATCAATTTAACATGATAAAAAATTTATTAATAATCAATTAAAAACTCAGATGAATTAATTTTCAGCAATAATATAACTCATCTATTTAAGAAATCCGATCTCAAATCCAAGTTATGGAATCCGTGTAAAATTACTACGGGAAGCTTGATTTAATTCCATACTTAGATCATCCCCGATCAAAGAGTAGAAGGCAGAGGATCAGAGAGCGTGGCTCTGATACCACATGTAGGACAAAACTCATGAATACCCAAATAAATCACAAATTAGAGTACATGAATTTCCCTATATCAATAACGGAAGACTTATAAGAATTACCTCTCGCCATTGCTAAGCTTTGATCGAATGGAGAACTCACGAATCCTGATGAAAGAGAGCTGCAAGAGAATTGAAGACAGGACATGATTGTCAGGTCTCTTTCTGACTGGCTGTGAGGCACAGCGATGGCAACTAGGTTAAGAGCCGTCGCCAGTCAGGGAACCTCAGATGAGTAGATTAGGTTTTTCCTTATACGCTCAATTTAGACGGCTATCAACTTAATTGTGTATTTTCCACCATAAGAAAAACCACATTAATAACCAATAACCCTAATCATGAATTGGGCCTAAATCTGACTAACGGGCCACACTCTGGATATTTTAATTAATTACCTAATTAATAACTAATAATAATTATAATATATATTAAAATATCTAACAGCTTCACCAAAATAACAATATTATCAGCAAACATAAGATGAAAAATATGAGGGCCATTCTTACTCAAATATATAGGTTGCCAATTGCCTTTTCTATTATTTCTTGAATAAGATGAGTCAAATTTTCCATGCAGATGAAAAACAGGTGAGGTGAAATTGAATCCCCTTGTCCAATACCTCGAGATGGTGTAAATTTCTCTGCCTTGCTACCATTCCATAACAGTTGCATTGAAGACAACAACACACAATATTTAACTACGTCAATCATGTTGTTCGGGAGGCCCAATTCTGATAAAGAGTGAGTAAGAAATTCCCAGCTTAATTGATCACAAGCTTTCTTAAGATTGATTTTAATCACCATCATCCCTATCTTATTCATTGTAGTCCTCATAGTATGAATAACTTCTTATGCAATAATAATATTATCAGAGCTCAAGCGCCCAGGCACAAAGCTACATTGAAAAGGGCTAATAACCTTCGGTAAGAACCCCTTAATTCTCTTTGCCTCAATTTTCGTAATGACCTTATAAATTACATTACATAGACTAATTAATAGGTCTCAGATCTTGAAAAGTTTCTAGGGGGTCCTTTTATGGATCAACATGATCGAAGTTCCATTAATGTTGGCAATGTCCCGTGGGTTAGAAAATAGGTATTTAACGAGTGAAACAACTGAGGGTGGCACATTCTCCCATTGATTATGATAAAATAACGCATTAAGGCCATCTAGCCCTGTGCCTTAAGAGCCCCCATTTCAAACAAAGCAGATCATCATTAGTAACTAGTGCACCCCATACCTCTAGATGCTCAATACTGATAGCTGAGAAATGAAATTGTACATGACAGCAAATCTCATGAATGATTCTCTTCAGTAAATAGGTTAATAAGAAATTTAGTCGCTCTCTTTTTAATTTCATCTTCTTAATATATCCATGATCGATCATCACCTTTAATGGCTGCAATCCGGTGACGACTGCAACCATTACCTCAGAGATGGAAAAAGCGAGTGTTTGTATCACCCACATATTCCAATTAGCCTGAGCTTTTTGTGCCCACAACAGATTATCTTGAATTAAGATGCTTTCCAATTCTGTCCACAATGTACTCTGAAGAGCATATAAATCATTTCGATGACCATCACGTTCAAGGGCCCTCTGAATACCATTGAGCCGTTTTAATAACTGCCTCTTTTTGTAATATGTTAACCCAAATACTTCACAATTCCATTGATAACAAGCTTTAGCAAAGTTTTCAGCATTGACCATCCATCGATCCTCATTAATCCAATTTTCTTAAGAAAATTTCTCAAAATTATCGTGTAATACCCTTGAAGCTATAAAATGAAAAGGACGTTCGCTTTTAGCTTGCACACATTGTCCATCCAGTTGTACCATAATCGGAATATGGCCTAATTTCAGATGGGGGAGATGAACAACCTTGGTGTCAGGGACTAACAGTAACCATTCGTTATTTGCCATTGCTCGGTCAAGTCGAGCCCCACACCCCTTTCTTTTCCAGGAAAACGTTGGACCAGAAAAACAATAGATTCGTCATCCCTGACTGTCCAAACCGTTCGATAAAATCTTTATCTACGGGGTGCCAGATATTGCCGAAGAAAAACGCTTGTCTAATGTTAAGGTGGCATTCATATCACCCACGCCCACCCAAGCTCCCTGAACGACACTTTTTAGCCTCTCTAACTCCCTCCATAGCATGCGTCTTTTGTCTAAATTCGGCGACGCGTAAGTTATCATCATGCACCAATGATGGTCGAGGGAATCACGTGCCACAACATGCATGAATTGTTGATTCTTTTCTATTATTTCTACGTGCTCCACCAATGACTTCCATAAGAACCAGATACCTCTACTATAACCCTCAGCATAAATCACTTCAAAAGAGAGAAACCCCAACTTCGCTGCCATACGTTGTGCCTTTACACCACTTGATCATGTTTCCAGAAGAGCTAAACAATCAATATTATAAAACCGTGAAATGTCTCAAATAAGTGAGGGAAAAAGTCCCGCACCAGTTCCCCTGCAATTCCAGACAATGCACTTCATAATGACAGTTAGAAAATTTATATGGTGGCTGGAGAACCATCTAGCCACCATATGCCAGCTCCGTCAACACACTTTCGTTCTACACAACATTCTGCTTCGGTGTAACAGCCACCATGTTTGGACGTTCATGTCTCTCCAATTCATCAGTCCCACTACGCTGCAGGTTCTCCTTCATCAGGCAACGATCAGCATCATGCCTATACTAACCACATTTGAAGCAGATTAAGTGTAGCCCTTCATACTCTACCTTTTTCTCCTTCCCATTAGCCATGATACTAGGAACCAAGGGTTTGTTTAAATCCAATTCGACACAGATTCTGGCAAAACAACCCTTGGACTTGCGCATGGTATTTGCATCAACGTTCAACACATTTCCATTATGACTACTAATGACAAACAACGTACCCTTATCGTAGTAGTCCAGTAGCAGTTTAGCAATCCCAACCTAAGCAGCTATATTGGTGGACCATGGTTGGTGCATGCATGATATTATATTTACCTAAATAAAAAAAAAAGAATATTTACAAAACTAAATGAAATGAAAAATAAAGAAGAAGAAAAAAGGAACATTTATTTACCAAAAGAAAAAATATATTTATTTTAAAAAAAGGAACATTTATAAGAAAAAATATATTTATTTACAAAATTGGACTTGACCTAGGATGAAAACATAGGGCCTACGTACCCTTTAGAAATGCGTGCCATTTTATTTGTGTTTTTTTAGAAAAAATTTTTTTATTTAATTTATTTGAGAAAAATATCTTTTTTTTGTTTGGTCTGTGTTTTTTACTTTTTTTTTAAAAAGGCATTTTTTTTATTATCTCATATGAAACCAAATTCATTTACTTGAAGAAAAGAACACTACTAGAAAAAAGAGTTTTAACGTCCCTTTTTTTTTGCCTTTTAACGTCTGAAAACAGAGGGACGTCTATGTGAGGGTTGTAGAAAAAAACGTCATTAACGTCCGTAAAACAGGGGACGTGGAAGGCAGACCTTAGACGTCCCCAGTTGGAACTGGGGACGTCTAAGGTGGACCTTAGACATCCCCAATTCCAACTGGGGACGTCTAACGTGTCGCCAGCAGTACTATCCACGTCCCTTTTTTTTATTAAGGACGTTGAAAGTTTTTTTTTAAATGGACTTTTTATATATATTGCACTGTCTGGAAATGTAAACTGCAGAAATAAGATTCCAACAACAGAATAAAACAACAGCAGTTCAGCAGAATGGAAACAACAACAAACACAGTGATCAACCCAAGGCTTCTACATGCCACACAAACTTTCAAACCATACAAACTACACAGCAATCTATATCCAAGTCCCTAGTTTGTACAATAACCAAGACTAAATCCAATCCATATCCAACAACAATAACGCTAATTATATGTACTACCACAAAAGTATGTCCTACACAAACTACTAAAGACTTTACTCTTCTGGTATACGTTGAAGATGTCCAGCCAAAAAGTCTCTGATCATATTTAAGTCCTCATATGAGTAGGCATCTTCATTGTCAAAAATCTGTAAATTAGAAAATAAGCTTAGATGAAATAATGAATGAAGTGAATGAATTGCCATTGAATCACAACACCAAGAATATTATCCTCTGAGAATGAAGAAGCGATTACTTGTTCAAAATCTGTCGTAATGCCACTATGAATGATATAAAACATATAAAGCAAGACATAATATCCACATTCCCAGCCGCAGGTTGTCGAGGGCACTATAAATCAAAAGCAAATGGTTAAAATCAAAAAAGGCATATCTAAAACGACCGTCAATCAAAAGAACTTGTTTGAAACTACGTACCTTTGGAAACAACTATCTCGGATCTTTGCCACCTCTACGTTCGCGTGGCTTGCCAAGCGCTCGATACGTCGTGCATGCCCTATCATTAAAATGAAAATCAACATAAATTAGAATAATTCATTAAGTCAAGAATCAAGAACCAATGAAATACAAAAAAATAACTTACGTGTTGAAGACGCTTTTAGTTTCTTTGTCTGGTCTTCTATTTAAGGAATCAAACCAGTAAACAACGTGGGACCGAGGACAAACAACACACAAACTCCAGTGATAACTATCACAACATATACAGATTAAAAAGAAGTTAGATGGCAAGGCAATTATTTATTAAAAATCTCAAATACACAAAATTAAAATGCGTACCCTTGAACAATCGGTGCTAGATAACAACGATAATAGTCATTTGCCAATGTGAAGCCCACATAGTTCGTCCTTCTTTTCAATGTATTCCCAACCCTTGTCGTATGTGCAGGAGACAAGAATCTATATAAATCAACTTTCTGAGAGTCAACGCATATACGACGGAAGGAGCTATAATAGAATTAAAATGATGAATGTATTAGCTAGTTAAAATCAACTTAACTAAATGAATCAAAAAATGGGAAATAAAAAACTTACTGGATTGCAAATTTGCCCCATCCAACATCTAGCTCCTCGAACTTCATGAACTGTTTAAGATCTTGTTTATCAATTGTGAAGTGATACTCTGTTTCCTGGCCCACAATCCCTGTAGGCATATGCAAATCAATCTGGCGAATGCCTTTATAGATATGCTGCAATCGTGCTAAGAAGGGCCATTTCTCTGCTTCTTGCTCGCTCTTTTAGAATATAGAAACACATACTGTTAGTAAGATGTCAACACATCTCAAGTAAAAGTGAGGTAGTTCCATACCATTGGAGGTGTTGGTGGTAACAAGCCAATAAGATGTACAGGCCAAAGGATGAAAGATCCTCTCGCCTGAGCTATCGTGGCAACCTCGTCATCCGGAATAGGGATGGCTGTACCTTCTTCCCCCTCTCGAACACACGTCACAGTCACCCTACGCAAATGCTGTGGAATTTGCTGATGATGGTGGGTGGTAGCTTGTGTGTGAACGAGAGCATCTGCAACTACACGCAGCACTGGGGCATCCAAAGAGAGGATGGCAGGTTCTCCCTGCGCTGGAGTGGGAGAAGGGTCGCCAAGTGGTTCCTCCTCCGGGTTGTAACTTCCTTTGGTGCTGTGGAAGGCCGGGGATGAATGGGTTCTACGCTCGGTAGTTGCCATCTACGACTCAAACATCTTCTGCAATTCAGCTCGTATCTTAGGCATAAGCTCAAGATGTAGCTTTGGCAACAGCTGTTGTCGGAGCTTGTCGCGAAGGTTGGCCTCGAGCTCTTGTGAGACTTCCTGATGAATCTTGGCCACAAGCTCCCTACTGGGTTCAGCTTGTGACGAATAAGGATGTGAGGCTCGACCAAAATACTTCGTGACACGAACTCCCACTGCCTCCCCTCGAACATGACCAGGGTGATCTACCTTCCCGATCGCCGTTGACAAGATGTCCATCTGTCCACTTGGAGAGAACGAACCTTGGCTACTATGATCTTTCAATTCATCCTGCAGCATAAAAGTTATCGTAAGCACTCCTAATATGAACAAATAAGTTTGTACTTATGCTCTAACTACTTACAATTCTTGCGGCATCCTCAGCAACAATCGGATTTACGTACTTCCCATCCTTAAGCCTCCCTGCTTTCCATTTTTTGTGATGTGGTGGACCACAACGGTAGGATCTGATGTGGCTACTTCCTTCAATTTCTCCAACTCTTCTGCCATCATCTTTCACTCAAGCTTCCGATAACCACCGCGAGACATGCAATGTTGATAGTTATTAGCTGCTTGCCTCTTTGCATTTGCTACACTTAATGCCTTTGAAAGGAAAACAACAAACACCGAATCAATAATGTCAGCTATATGCAAATAAAACACCATGATGACAGAAATCTTACCAAAAAGTTTGGATCTTCTCGTGATGCCATAAAAAACCTCCAGTCCTCTGGAGACAAAAACAGATACTCATGACATGGATCCTAACCCCTCATGTCCCCTCGAATGTAATTTCGTGTGAGCCTGTTCTTGAAATCTTTCCATCGTAGATGAACCTCCGTCATCCACTCCTTGTACATCTCCGCGGTGTCAGGGACATCATAGGTTTGCTGCAAGGTAAAAACATAAGTTAATTATATTTGAAGCGATAGGAATAAAGATATAATGCAGATGTATTGAAACTTATTTACCAAAAGTTATTGCCAAATCAAGTCTTTGGTTTTTGGTGGAACCAACTTCCAATTATCATAGGTAATGCAAACTTTGCTTCGAGCCAAAAAACCTACGTAGCTAATGAAATGGTCTTCCTCCGGACCAATTGGTTTCATATTTTCATCAAAGTCAATATGCGACCTCTCCTGTTAATGGTGATGACGTGCTACCAATGCAGGCATTTTTGTACTGCCTCTAACCCTTCTTCTCGCAACCGGTTCAGTTCTAGCATCAAGTTCAGGCCTATTCATTTCATTGTCCCTATCACTTTGAGAGTCACCAGAATTGTCCATATTCCTGTAAGCACAAAAATCATTGTTAGATAGGTGAATAAATTGTAAGTAAATGAATAAACTGAGACGTAATAAAACAAACAGCACACATTACTATTTTCTAAGTTAAGCTCTTACTCTAGATTGTTTCCCATATTTCTTCACCATGATCATTTCTTACAGCATATTCTTCATCATCTACCAATTCTACTTCACTTGTTGTAGGTGGATTAATTGTGAAAGGTGGTGTGTCGTCAAGGTTGAAGGTCGGATCACCATTCTTCTATTTTTTACTCTAAAGTATAATGGACAATTTTTTATTTGCGGGATCTGTGACATAAAACACTTGTTTCGCCTGGCTTGCTAGAATGAAGGGCTCATCCCTATAACCTACTCTTTCAAGATCAACTGAGACAAATCCAAATTGTTGATCTATTACCATAGCATTATTGCTAACCCACTTACATTTGAATAAAGCAACTTTAAACTTGTTGTAAGTTGTAACACCCCAAATTTTGAGACTCGAGGCTAGAGAATAAGCCTGAGATTAGGGGATTGCTAAGCCCCGGTTTAGCAAGATCCCAAATTGTGATTAGGAGTTAATGACTACAAAAGTGGACGTGGTTAGTGATTAATGAACCTTTTTAGAGAATATAAAGTGGATTGTAGTCACTTGTGTTATGAGCAACGCCAAAACCCTGTATTTGAGTTCAATTGTGGATTAACATCCAAATTGACTTAGAATAGAGGGAATAATTGAATGGGGTATTGTGATGGAAATGGTGTCATGTTGTGGTATTTAATCATTGGAATTGATTTAAATTGGATTGGACACATTGGTTGTAAAACTAGAAATGTTGTCTAGTGTGAATTCTGTCTGAGCAGTCTTCTCGTGTGAACGTTTTTAATAGGCAAATGATGTCAGAAAATTATGCAACTTTCCAGTCTTAAAGTTCACATCCAAAGCTTCAAAATGGACATATAATTTGTGCCATTTCATGTTGGGAACTAGGAGATATGACTGTCCAAAGTTTGAGGTCGAAAATGGACTCTGTTTTGGGGCAGTGATGACATTTGTGTAATTCTGGAATTTTGTGGTGATTTCTAGTATTGGTAAATATTTTTCCTATAAAGAGGACTTAAATACCTTTCATTTGGCTTTGGGATCACCTCATTTCGAGTTTTCTAGAATTAGTTATGATTTTTCAAAGTTTGGGCAGAAAATCTGCCAGAAAATCCGAAAATGGGAATTATGACATCATCTCATTAAAAGATGACATCAGCATGGAATTAAATATATTCTCATCTTCTTCAGCTATCATTTTCTGTCGTGATGAACCAGCTGAAACTTGTGAGAGAAAGTTGAGAGCTCTTAGAGAGAGAAAGAGGAGAAATCTCGCAAGGTAAGCCGATTTCTCCGACGATCTAGCTCCTAACTCGTATAACCTTGCTTCTAAGTTTCTCTTTCATGTTCTTTAAGGTGTTGGAAGCTCAATTTTCATGGTTTTAAAAGGGGCTAGGGTTCAGCCATATTGAGGAAAAGCTATTGGGAGCTTGAGGTAACTTCCAAACTCTTGTATATTGACTATTCTGGCTGCTGTGGGCAATTTAATCGGTGAAATTTCGCCGGATTGCCATTGGTTGTAAAAATGGAAAATGGGTTTCCCTAGGGGTTATGCTGCCCAAATTGATACTAAATGGTAGTTGTAACCTAATGGAATAGTCAATAAAGTGGTTAGGAGTAGAAAGGAACGTGTTTACGGAGCCGAAACCGAAAAACCCTGATTTTCGCTAGAAAACCCATATATTTCGGTCTGGGCTATAAATGGGTCTTAGAGTTGGATTTTCAATGATTTGATGATTCCATTGAGTTCAGGAGGGAAAATTAGGTGGGGTTACAGTTGGGCACTTTTTCAAAAAAGGCCGAGAAAGCATAATTACGGAAACACCCCTAAAACCCTAAAAGTAGGGCTGCCAAGGGCAATTTCATAATTTTACATTGAATTTGATAATTCTGAGTCCGGAAATGGATTCCTTGGGCGAAAATATGTTAGATTAGCCCATGTCAAAATTTCAAGAAAAGTACAGCCGGACCGGGTACGGCGGGCCGGGCCGGGTCCCCGGGGGTATTTTAGTAAATTTTCAATATAGCCTCATATAACCCCCAGAAACACTATGGAAGTGTCTAAATAGTACATTTGACATTGTAGGATCGAATGTGAAGCCCCGAGTTGCTGGCACGCAAATCGAGGAGAAAAGACTGGAGGTAGGGAACTTATCTCTCTTGCATGCTCTGATAACTGTATTAATGTGTTGATGCATGTTATTGCTTTGCTTGATTATGTGGAACATGTATGAATGATTTGAAGCTATGTTTCAATATATGCTATGGCCATATGTGTATCGTTCGAAGCATTGAGCTTATAGATTTGTCATTGTATGTGTGCATGAGTTATGTGATGCAAGCATGTCATGCATTGAACACTTATCTTGCCTGCATATTGATAATGTTTCTCTACTGAGATTCTCTCGAATCTCACCCTCCCTTACCAACAATTTAGACAGGGCAAATAGCTCGTGGAGGCAGCGGCAGGACTCATTCGAGATGAGATTGTGTAATCCCCATTTGAAGAACTGTAATGGGCAATTGGGCCCTGTGTATCTTTAGTGAAGGTATGTACCCGGGATTACCGGGATGATTATGTTGTGCACTCTGATATTTATATGAATGTGATTTATCTTCGCGTAGTAATTGTATTCGAAATGTGAATATGAGACCATGTTTATAAATGATTTCAAAAAGTATTTGTGAAAACCCCGTCTTGTGATGGGTTAGTAAATGTTGTTTGTTTATTATTGGTCTCTATTTCATTTTAATCGCGTATTTCGGATATAATTACGGAGGGGGTTACATTTTGGTATCAGAGCTGTTGTTCCTGGCAAGTAAAGGATTTGCTAGGATAATGGCAGTAGTTGCTGCCTTAAGTCATAGAGAATGGCTTTGTTTGTTGTGGTATACACATTATGGTCCCTGCTGGTTGTGGATATATGAGTTTAAGGGACTGTGTATACATTATTTTTGTTTTGGATATGGTGAGTCAGTATGATTCACCCGAGGATTTGAGGTGTAGACCTAGAGGTGGAGGTAATCAGACCCATCGTCTGATTAGAGAACTAAGGAAAATAATTTCCTAGATGTGTGATATTGAGATTCTAGGTATCGTGACTAACCTAGGCGTTGGGTGAGAAACCCTAGGTGGTATGATGTTACATGTAGTGATGTCATACTAAGCTTGTGTGTGTAAAGGCCTTAAGACCTAGGGGACCGATGTGCCTTGGGCTGGCAGAGATATCTGGATTTATATAGGAGTTGTGATTGTAACCCCCTGCCTTAAATAGCGTAATTATAATTCGATATTACGTAATTAAATTGGTTTAGAGACCGTCGAATAGTTCAAAACTCATTTAGAACTCCCTGTGAAGTAGGGACTTTATAAAATTTTCAAAACTTCTTTCCTATTCCGGTCTCAAGTTCAATTATCGAATATAATCACCTGTGCAGTTAATTCACATTCATTCATATCAGAATATCTAATAGCAATCCCGGCAACCCCCGGGTTCCATTCATACACAAAAAGGGTTTACAACCTCCATATAGGGGACTACACAACTACGTTCAACTATTCTTTACAACCAACATAATATACAGACACCCTGTCCAACAGGTTTAACCAACATAACCAAAATAGATGTCCCTACAGGATTCTAACCGCTCCGGGTCGTACGCTTCTCCTTAGAGCCACTCGCCCTGTCTGAAAGGTTAGTTAAAGGAAAGAATGAGATTCAAGAGAATCCCAGTAGTAACAAAACATTTATACCACACATAAGCACACAGCATGTAAGCAAATCATCATACAGCAGCAGCACCACAAATCACACTCCACCCTCATCCCCTTTCTCCGCCGGGAAGGTACATCGCCTAACCCGAACCGTTGTTAGCTACTCAGGGACTATTGGCGTGGCAGTGCATACATATAGCCTTATAGCCCGTACAGCTATTCGGCTTTCACAAATGGCCCGTCGGCCTCCACAAATAGCCTTTCGGCTCACATAATCACATATATCACACCTCATCCTCATCCCCTTTCTCCGCCGGGAAGGCACACCGCCCTAACCCGAACCGTTGTTAGCTACTCAGGGACTATTGGAATGACAGTGCTAACACAAATCCACAGATGTCGGCAGCATACGAATTCATTACAAATCAACGATATAACACACATACAATGCATCATATATGGTACAAAAGAAAAGTCACTACCTCGTTCCTTTCTGACGTTCGCTGGCGTAGTTGGCTCACGAGGGCGGCAAATATCGAATCCTACAATTCCAAATGCACTATTTAGACACTTCCATAGTGTTACTTAGGGTTATATGAGTCTATAATGAAAATTTACAAAAATACCCCCGGGGACCCGGCCTGGGCCCGCCGTACCCGGTCCGGTTGCACTTTTCCCGAAATTCTAATCTGGGCTATCCTAACATATTTCCGCCCAAGGAATCCATTTCCGGACTCGGAATTATCAAATTCAATGTCAAATTACAAAATTGCCCTTGGCAGCCCTACTTTTAGGGTTTTAGGGGTGTTTCCGTAATTATGCTTTCTCGGCCTTTTTTGAAAAAGTGCCCAACTGTAACCCCACCTATTTTCGCCCACTGAATCCAATGGAATCATCAAATCATTGAAAATCCAACTCTAAGACCCATTTCTAGGGCTGGCCGAAATTTATGAGTTCTCCGGGGAAAATCGGGGTTTTACGATTTCGGCTCCGTAAACGCATTCCTTTCTACTCCTAACCACTTTATTAACCATTACATTAGGTTACAACTAACATTAAGACCCAATTTGGGCAGCATAACCCCTAGGCCACCTCATTTCCAAACTTTAAAACCAATGGCAATCCGGCGAAATTTCACCGATTAAATTGCCCACAACAGCCAGAATAAGCAATATACGAAAGTTTGGAAGTTACCTCAAGCTCCTTCTAGCTTTTCTCAAATTTGGCTGAACCCTAGCCTCTTTGAAACACCAAATTCTTTGCTTCAAAACCTTAAATAACATAGAAGAGAAGCTTAGGTACAAGGTTATACGCGTTAGGAGCTAGATCGTCGGAGAAATCGGCTTACCTTGCGAGATTTCTCCTCTTTCTCTCTCTAAGAGCTCTCAACTTTCTCTCACTATCTTCAGCTGGAAATGGCGTGAAATGGCTGAAGAAGATGAGCAATTTGATTAATAATCCATGCTGACATCATCTTTTAATGAGATGATGTCATAACTCCCATTTTCGGATTTTCTGGCAGATTTTCTGCCCAAACTTTGAAAAATCATAACTAATTCTAGAAAAATCGAAATGAGGTGATTCCAAAGCCAAATGAAAGATATTTAAGTCCTCTTCATAGGAAAAATATTGGCAATTACTGAAAATCACCACAAAATTCCCAGAATTTCAATCTTTGCATACTGTTCCAGAAAATAATTAATTTCGCTGGGCAAACTTCAAAAATCCAAAACTCTTAGGTCACAAATCAAAATGATACAAATTATATGTTCATTTTGAAGATTGACATGTGAACTTTAATACTGGAAAATTTCAGAATTTTTAGACACCATTTGCCTATTTAAAACGTCCATACAAATTGGCTGCCCTGTACAGAGTTTCAATGGACAGAGTTTTCAACTTTTGCACGATTGTTCCCAATGGTTCCAATTTCACAATAAACACTCTCCCCACATGAATTTTCACAAGGAAGCCATTGGAATCATTAAAATATCCAAATTCCCATCACACATTCTTCAAAAGTGTTTATTCAACAATAAATACATCCACTTTTGAAGTCATTAGCCCTTAATCACTTTTTGGGATATTACATTTCTCCCCCCGTAAAATAAATTTCGTCCTCGAAATTTGTCACACAACTTGAGCCATAAACTCTGGATAACGTCTTCGCATATCCGCCTCCGCTTCCCAAGTTGCTTCCCTCTGAGTCATTCCCTTCCAGATCACCTTCACAAATGGAATGCTTCGGTGTCTGAGCCGTCGTTCTTCTCTATCAATGATCTGCTCTGGCTCCACTGCATATGTGAAATTATCTTGAAGCTCAACATCCTCATACTCAATGATGTGAGACGGATCCGGTTGGTACTTCTTCAGTTGGGAAACGTGGAACACGTCATGAAGTCTGCTCAAGCTCGGAGGTAGAGCTACTCGGTAGGCAACAGGGCCAATCCTATCAAGGATTTCAAAAGGACCTATGTACCTAGGGCTTAGCTTCTTTCTCTTGATCGCTCGCCCAATGCCGGTGACAGGAGATACTCTCAGAAGCACATGGTCACCAACTTCAAACTCTAGAGGCCGTCTTCTCTTGTCAGCGTAGCTTTTCTGTCGACTCTGCGCTGCAAGCAACCTCTTACGAATAATCCGAATCTGTTCTGAGGTTTGATCAACCAAATCTGGCCCATAAAGCTTCCTTTCGGATAACTCATTCCAGCACAAAGGTGATTGACACCGTCTTCCATACAACGCTTCATACGGAGCCATTTGGATGCTCGCATGATAGCTATTGTTGTAGGCAAACTCAGCCAGTGGAAGGAAACGATCCCAACTTCCTTTAAAGTCAAGAACACAAGCTCGCAACATATATCTTCCAGTGTCTGAATTGTTCTCTCAGATTGTCCATCCGTTTGAGGATGATAAGTCGTACTGAACCTCAGTTGAGTACCTAAGGCTTCATGCAATGCTTTCCAGAATCTCGAAGTGAATCGGGGATCTCGATCGGAAATGATATTCTTCGGTACACCATGGAGTTTCACAATTTCTCGGATATAAATCTCTGCTAGCTTATCCGGAGAGTAACCAGCATCGATTGGTATGAAGTGGGCTGACTTTGTTAATTGGTCCACAATTACCCAGATCGCATCAAAATTCCTGATCCTGGGCAATCCCACAACCAAATCCATGGTCACGCTTTCCCATTTCCATTCCGGAATCTCAGGACTCTGAAGTAAACCAGGCGGTCTCTGGTGCTCGATTTTCACTTTCTGACAAGTGAGACACCTTGCAACATATTTGGTCACGTCACTCTTCAAACCCGGCCACCAATACACCGATTTCAGATTCTGATACATCTTGGTCATACCAGGATGAAGAGTGTACCGGCTTTTATGTGCCTCATCTAGAATCTTCTGTCTCAACTCCACCTGAAGTGGAACACAGATTCTCTTCTGATAGCAAACTAATCCACGAGGCGATAGGTCATATCCTGGAACTTCTCCCCGCTCAATTCGAGTTAGATTGCGCTGTATCCAGTCATCTTGCCTCTGAGCTTCTTTAATTTCCGCCCTTAGATCACTCGCCTCTTGAGAAACAGTGTAATTGGCACAGATGATCTGGTTTGTCAAATTTAAATCACGGAAATCTTCAATCAATTTCCTTTCTTGTATCATCATAGCTGCAACGAGCACAGTCTTTCGGCTAAGAGCATCAGCGACTACATTTGCCTTACCCGGATGATATTTTATTTCCAGGTCGTAGTCCTTAAGCAATTCCATCCAACGACGCTGTCTCATATTCAGTTCTTTTTGATCATACAGATATTTGAGACTCTTGTGGTCGCAGTACAGTTCCACAGTCACACCATACAGGTAATGACGCCAAATCTTCAAAGCAAACACAATGGCCGCAAGCTCCAGATCATGAGTGGGATAGTTCAATTCATGAGGTCTGAGCTGTCGAGAGGCGTAGGCCACCACACGTCCCTGCTGCATAAGGACACACCCTAATCCCTGCCCACTGGCATCAGAATACACAACATATGTCAAACTGGGATCGGGCAAAATCAACACAGGTGCCGTAGTCAACCTCTCCTTCAGCTCCACAAAACAGTTTTCACATTTCTCATCCCACACAAACGGCTGATCCTTTCTCGTGAGCTTGGTCATCGGCAACGCAATACGGGAGAAATTTTGGATAAATCTCCGATAATAACCAGCAAGACCCAGAAAACTGCGTATTTCCGCCACAGATTCTGGCCTCTTCCAGTCCAGTACTGCTTCCACTTTACTAGGATCCACAGAGACCCCTTCTTGCGAGATAACATGGCCTAAGAATTTCACTTCTGATAGCCAAAACTTGCACTTGCTCAATTTAGCATATAATTGTTTCTCACGCAATATATTCAATACAACTCCCAAATGATGCTCATGGTCTTCCATACTCTTGGAGTATATCAGAATGTCATCGATAAACACAACAATAAACTGATCCAGGTATTGTCGAAAGATACGGTTCATGTAATCCATGAATACCGCAGGCGCATTGGTTAGCCCAAATGGCATCACCAAGAACTCATAATGACCGTATCGGGTCCGAAAAGCAGTCTTCGGAACATCCTCTGCTTTCACTCGCAGCTGATGATACCCTGACCTTAGATCAATCTTTGAAAACACACACGAACCAGAGAGTTGATCTAATAGGTCATCGATTCGGGGAAGAGGGTACTTGTTTTTTATAGTAACTTTATTCAGCTCTCTGTAGTCGATACACAAGCGAAGACTCCCATCTTTCTTCTTTACAAACAACACTGGAGCTCCCCAAGGCGACACACTAGGTCTAATGAACCCTTTTTCAAGCAAGTCTTCTATTTGTTTCTTTAACTCTGCCATTTCGTTTGGGGCCATGCGATATGGGGCCTTGGATATAGAACCAGCTCCAGGTACAATGTCGATTGGGAACTGAACTTCCCTTTCTGGAGGTAATCCGCTCAGATCGTCCGGAAACACCTCAGGGAATTCATTTACCACGGGTATATTACTCAAAATCTCACAGGCTTCCTCTTGCACAGAGAAAAACACTACATACCCCTGGCAACCCTTTTCAAGATACTTTTCAGCTTTGGCTGCCGAAAGAAAATTCATACTAGCATCCACAACTTTAGCCCTCTGAGATACAGGATATACTATCCTCTTGTTTCCACAATCAAGCAATATATTATTTGCCGTTAACCAATCAAAACCCAAAATGACTTCTAATTGGCTAAGAGGCAAACATATCAAATCTACAATAGATTGATGCCCTTCCACAGTTATGACACAACTCAAACAAGCTTCTGTGGTCAAGGCCTTAATACCCATTGGAGTTGACACTACTAATTCAAATGGCAATTTGTGCACATGCAATCCCAGGCGCTTCACGCAATCATAGGCAATGAAGGAGTGACTTGCACCCGAATCAAATAAAACTTGCAACAGATGGCCATAAAGTAGAATTTTACCTTGTATCAGCTCAGGAGATTTGTGGGCCTCCTCGTGGGTCATAGCGAACACTCGGCCCTGTGTCCTCGGTTTCTGCTCGACTCGTGGTCGTTGACAATCTCGGGAAAAATGTCCTGGCTGCTTACAGTTAAAACAGACCAATTCTCCCCGGCAATTTTGGCCATAATGCGTTTTGTTGCAGCGAGGGCATTTCCACTCAGTCACAGCCCTCTGAGGCTCACGGTCTCTGGGCTGATAGGGCTTCTTATCACCGCCCTTGTATGAAGAGGATCCTTGGCCTTTCCGCTTCTGGGAAGCATTACCCTTACTGGGTTCACTGCGATGGCCAATAGCTCTGGTAGGATTCAACTCCCTCAGATTATTCTCCGTAATTCGACATTGCTCCACAGCCTTGTTGAACTTAGTGAATTGGTTCGTAACCAATCGCTTTCTCAATTCTCGCCTCAGACCGCGGATGAGCATATCAGAACTCCATTCTTCATCATCTTTAAACCGGAGGTAAGAGGAGTACCGAGCCAACCGGACAAAACGGGACAAATAGTCGTCAAAGCTCTCTGTATCCCCTTGTTTGATGTTGAGAAATTCTGTCTCCTTCTCGAGCCGTACTGATTTGGGAAAGTATTTCTCGTTGAACTCTTGTTGAAACAGTTCCCAAGTCAATGGTGTTTCATTGCTCTTTAATGTCAGGGCGATATTCCGCCACCAACGATCCGCGTCCCCCTCGAGTTTATACACTGCCAACCGTGGCTTCACCTCCTCTGGGCAACACAGAACCTCAAATATCTTCTCCAGTCTGTACAACCAATCTTCGGCTGCCTGAGGGTCAAACCTTCCTCTGAACGCCGGAGGCATATGCTTGCAGAATCGGGTGACCCAATACTGAAGGTCTTTTTCCTCCCTGGGTGGCATCCCATATGATTCCTGATTCAAGGTAGCACGAGGTGGGGATTCCAGAGGTCGTGCTGATCCTTCTGCAGTGTCCTCATGTCGAGTCTCTCCTTGAGTCTCCTCCGGAGTGGATTGAACCGGACCTTCCTGGTTCTTCGCCTTCTCAGCTCTGAGCTCTTCCCTCAGTTCAGTGATCATATCTCTCTGATCCCGAATTAGACCCATAAGCTCTTGCATTGCATCCGGTGGGTTATCCTTGACGACCTCCACCTCAGGTTCTACACGCGGAATATTGGGGCGTCCTCTAGTTTTCTTCATTCTACAGACAACTTGCCCCATTAATTCAACAGAAATGGTATGCACGTATAATCACAAAACTTATATATATCCACATCAATAAACATACATGTGCATACTCAACAATCATTCACAGATAATCTTCTATCCCTACAACCAACTAAGGGATCTATCCTAGCAAACTTTACCCTTGCCAGGAACTACAGCTCTGATACCAAAATGTAACCCCCTGCCTTAAATAGCGTAATTATAATTCGATATTACGTAATTAAATTGGTTTAGAGACCGTCGAATAGTTCAAAACTCATTTAGAACTCCCTGTGAAGTAGGGACTTTATAAAATTTTCAAAACTTCTTTCCTATTCCGGTCTCAAGTTCAATTATCGAATATAATCACCTGTGCAGTTAATTCACATTCATTCATATCAGAATATCTAATAGCAATCCCGGCAACCCCCGGGTTCCATTCATACACAAAAAGGGTTTACAACCTCCATATAGGGGACTACACAACTACGTTCAACTATTCTTTACAACCAACATAATATACAGACACCCTGTCCAACAGGTTTAACCAACATAACCAAAATAGATGTCCCTACAGGATTCTAACCGCTCCGGGTCGTACGCTTCTCCTTAGAGCCACTCGCCCTGTCTGAAAGGTTAGTTAAAGGAAAGAATGAGATTCAAGAGAATCCCAGTAGTAACAAAACATTTATACCACACATAAGCACACAGCATGTAAGCAAATCATCATACAGCAGCAGCACCACAAATCACACTCCACCCTCATCCCCTTTCTCCGCCGGGAAGGTACATCGCCTAACCCGAACCGTTGTTAGCTACTCAGGGACTATTGGCGTGGCAGTGCATACATATAGCCTTATAGCCCGTACAGCTATTCGGCTTTCACAAATGGCCCGTCGGCCTCCACAAATAGCCTTTCGGCTCACATAATCACATATATCACACCTCATCCTCATCCCCTTTCTCCGCCGGGAAGGCACACCGCCCTAACCCGAACCGTTGTTAGCTACTCAGGGACTATTGGAATGACAGTGCTAACACAAATCCACAGATGTCGGCAGCATACGAATTCATTACAAATCAACGATATAACACACATACAATGCATCATATATGGTACAAAAGAAAAGTCACTACCTCGTTCCTTTCTGACGTTCGCTGGCGTAGTTGGCTCACGAGGGCGGCAAATATCGAATCCTACAATTCCAAATGCACTATTTAGACACTTCCATAGTGTTACTTAGGGTTATATGAGTCTATAATGAAAATTTACAAAAATACCCCCGGGGACCCGGCCTGGGCCCGCCGTACCCGGTCCGGTTGCACTTTTCCCGAAATTCTAATCTGGGCTATCCTAACATATTTCCGCCCAAGGAATCCATTTCCGGACTCGGAATTATCAAATTCAATGTCAAATTACAAAATTGCCCTTGGCAGCCCTACTTTTAGGGTTTTAGGGGTGTTTCCGTAATTATGCTTTCTCGGCCTTTTTTGAAAAAGTGCCCAACTGTAACCCCACCTATTTTCGCCCACTGAATCCAATGGAATCATCAAATCATTGAAAATCCAACTCTAAGACCCATTTCTAGGGCTGGCCGAAATTTATGAGTTCTCCGGGGAAAATCGGGGTTTTACGATTTCGGCTCCGTAAACGCATTCCTTTCTACTCCTAACCACTTTATTAACCATTACATTAGGTTACAACTAACATTAAGACCCAATTTGGGCAGCATAACCCCTAGGCCACCTCATTTCCAAACTTTAAAACCAATGGCAATCCGGCGAAATTTCACCGATTAAATTGCCCACAACAGCCAGAATAAGCAATATACGAAAGTTTGGAAGTTACCTCAAGCTCCTTCTAGCTTTTCTCAAATTTGGCTGAACCCTAGCCTCTTTGAAACACCAAATTCTTTGCTTCAAAACCTTAAATAACATAGAAGAGAAGCTTAGGTACAAGGTTATACGCGTTAGGAGCTAGATCGTCGGAGAAATCGGCTTACCTTGCGAGATTTCTCCTCTTTCTCTCTCTAAGAGCTCTCAACTTTCTCTCACTATCTTCAGCTGGAAATGGCGTGAAATGGCTGAAGAAGATGAGCAATTTGATTAATAATCCATGCTGACATCATCTTTTAATGAGATGATGTCATAACTCCCATTTTCGGATTTTCTGGCAGATTTTCTGCCCAAACTTTGAAAAATCATAACTAATTCTAGAAAAATCGAAATGAGGTGATTCCAAAGCCAAATGAAAGATATTTAAGTCCTCTTCATAGGAAAAATATTGGCAATTACTGAAAATCACCACAAAATTCCCAGAATTTCAATCTTTGCATACTGTTCCAGAAAATAATTAATTTCGCTGGGCAAACTTCAAAAATCCAAAACTCTTAGGTCACAAATCAAAATGATACAAATTATATGTTCATTTTGAAGATTGACATGTGAACTTTAATACTGGAAAATTTCAGAATTTTTAGACACCATTTGCCTATTTAAAACGTCCATACAAATTGGCTGCCCTGTACAGAGTTTCAATGGACAGAGTTTTCAACTTTTGCACGATTGTTCCCAATGGTTCCAATTTCACAATAAACACTCTCCCCACATGAATTTTCACAAGGAAGCCATTGGAATCATTAAAATATCCAAATTCCCATCACACATTCTTCAAAAGTGTTTATTCAACAATAAATACATCCACTTTTGAAGTCATTAGCCCTTAATCACTTTTTGGGATATTACAGTGATGCTCCGTGGAATTGAGGGAAGTGATTTCCCAGTTCAACTAAGGTTGAGGTTTGGATAGATGAGCTGTGATCCAAGGATTAGACTCCATAGCTGGACTGATTCATAGGAATTGCATTTGACCTGGATGGTCTGTGGTGCCAGAGCATGGTACTAGAATTGAATTGAATTATGTATCAGGTACCCCGAGATTGCTAGTTGTAAATCTAGCAGAGGGAAAAGTTACCTATGGAGGATTCGGATCGGAGAGTGCTACCTACGGGGAGTTTTGATGGAAGATGGCTACCTACGGTGAGATCTGATCAGAAAGGGCTACCTACGGTGAGATCTGATTGGAAAGGGCTACCTACGGAGGATGTTGACCGAAGGGGCTGACCAGTCAGGTGACTGAGTGAAGCATCGGGTACAGTACCGTAGTGTGGAGCCACCATGACGATGAACCCTAGAGTGGAGCCACCGTGACGATGAACCCTAGTGTGCAGCCGCCTTGATAACGAACCGTCGAGAGCAATCGCCGTGACGTTGAATCGTAGAGTAGAGCTCTGGGAACGTTGGGAGTATAGGATCTCAACGATGTGTTGGTTATGGCTCTGAATGATTCGAGTTGAATTGAGCCAAGGTCTGGCATGGATTATGTGTGTGGACAGGGGTAGTAGGAGATTCTATGGGACTCCTATTGAGTCACCCTGACATTGTGAAGGCACAGATGAGGATAAAGACCTCAGAGTGTGCAGCGGAAGCGTGGTGAATGTGATGTTTGAGAATTGTGTTGAGCAGAAGCTCGAATTTGCAGAAAGTGCAATGCGTTAGTGATGGCTTCGGGAGTTAAAACTTCGGGGTCAAGTTGTATTGTGAAAAGGGGCCTTGAAGGATCCCAGTACGTGAAAAGAATTCGCAATGTTGAAGGTGAAGTTGTTAATATGCCTGGTTCCAGCTTGTTACGATTGTGTACGGTGAGTCCATCTCCCCGGTTGGGCCGGATCGGTTTGGTCTGGTGGGCTACGCCTGATAGGCATAGGCTCAGGATGTGACTGATATTTGTGAGTCTCTCACCTGCTGCCGCATGGGGTGATTCCTATGGCGGTGGACCGTACCTTCGGGGCGGTAGTTTACGAGGGACAAGCTATTTATGAAGGCCGACGGGCCATTTGTGAAAGCCGGATAGCTCTATGAGTTATAAGGCTATGTGTATGCACTGCCACGCCAATAGTCCCTGAGTAGCTAACAACAGTTCGGGTAAAGACTGTGTGTCTTCCTGGCGGAGAAAGGGGATGAGGGTGGAGTGTGATGTGGAAGCCGAAAGGCTATGTGTGAACACCGCTACGCCAATAGTCCCTGAGTAGCTAACAACGGTTCGGGTAAAGACTGTGTGTCTTCCCGGCGGAGAAAGGGGATGAGGGTAGGGTGTGATTATGGATCTGCTATTGTGAGCCTGAATGGCTATATGGGTGCACTGCCATGTTAATAGTCCCTGAGTAGCTAACAACGGTTCGGGTAAAGACTGTGTGTCTTCCTGGCGGAGAAAGGGGATGAGAGTGGAGTGTGATTGTGAATCTGTGACAATTGTGGATAAGCTGGGACTGAGGTATAGTTGTCTAGTAGAGCAGAGCTAATTCAGCTGATGGCTAATTCGACTACATGATCGGGGGTTCTCTATTTTGAGGGCACTACCCCGGCATGGCCAACCTGGCTAGCCACCACGTTGGTTGCACTGGTGTTGACCCGAGGCCAAAAGGCGGTGCATAAAATTAGAGTCTGCAATGTATGTTTGATAAGGAAGTGGATTTTCTTGTGAGTCCTGGGTGAAATGTGAGTAACCCAGCCACTGTCGCGGGGCATCCCCAGCGGGGGGTAAAACCGGGGTGGGCACCACCGGCACGGGGCATCCCTAGAGGGGGTAAAACCGGGGTGGGTGTGACAATAAAAGGCGCCTGGATAGAAGAGACTGAGACTCTAGGTGGGCCATTATGGTAGGGTGCTTCGGATAGAAGAAATTGAGATTCCGGAGTGACCAGATGATGTAATATTGTGTTGATACCTAAAAGTCCCGGTTACCACTAGCGGAGTTACTGGTGGGTGTACGGGTGAGGGTAAAGCTGTGAAAGTGGATATAGCGAATGCTGAAATGTTTATGTATACAGCTAAGGCTGTCGTTTGATGTATTGAGGTTGTGGTGTTTACTCCCGGAAGGGGTAACCAGATTGAGTTGAGCAGAGTGGTGGCCTATGCTGCCTAACTGCCAAAATTTTATGATATGGCTCATGATTTAGAGCCTCCGACCTTATGGTTATGTGATGGTGGTTTTGTGGCAATCGTATGTGGAGGCGATTGCATTTGTTGGCAAAAGTATGGTGATTGTGTTTGTGCGGCAATCGTGAAATGGGCCGATTGCACTTTATGGCAACTGGGTTGCATTTATTGTGTAAGATTCTTTCGAGAATCTAAATTGTGATGCACTAATTGTGCGGGTGGTCTAGCAAAGACTTTGCCGAGATAGAGTAATTGTGAAACGGAAGCTGTCGTGAAGAGGCATCCGTAGTTTTTGGATTAAGTGGTATGACAAATTTCGAGGACGAAATTTATTGAACGGGGGGAGAAATGTAACACCCCAAATTTTGAGACTCGAGGCTAGAGAATAAGCCTGAGATTAGGGGATTGCTAAGCCCCGGTTTAGCAAGATCCCAAATTGTGATTAGGAGTTAATGACTACAAAAGTGGACGTGGTTAGTGATTAATGAACCTTTTTAGAGAATATAAAGTGGATTGTAGTCACTTGTGTTATGAGCAACGCCAAAACCCTGTATTTGAGTTCAATTGTGGATTAACATCCAAATTGACTTAGAATAGAGGGAATAATTGAATGGGGTATTGTGATGGAAATGGTGTCATGTTGTGGTATTTAATCATTGGAATTGATTTAAATTGGATTGGACACATTGGTTGTAAAACTAGAAATGTTGTCTAGTGTGAATTCTGTCTGAGCAGTCTTCTCGTGTGAACGTTTTTAATAGGCAAATGATGTCAGAAAATTATGCAACTTTCCAGTCTTAAAGTTCACATCCAAAGCTTCAAAATGGACATATAATTTGTGCCATTTCATGTTGGGAACTAGGAGATATGACTGTCCAAAGTTTGAGGTCGAAAATGGACTCTGTTTTGGGGCAGTGATGACATTTGTGTAATTCTGGAATTTTGTGGTGATTTCTAGTATTGGTAAATATTTTTCCTATAAAGAGGACTTAAATACCTTTCATTTGGCTTTGGGATCACCTCATTTCGAGTTTTCTAGAATTAGTTATGATTTTTCAAAGTTTGGGCAGAAAATCTGCCAGAAAATCCGAAAATGGGAATTATGACATCATCTCATTAAAAGATGACATCAGCATGGAATTAAATATATTCTCATCTTCTTCAGCTATCATTTTCTGTCGTGATGAACCAGCTGAAACTTGTGAGAGAAAGTTGAGAGCTCTTAGAGAGAGAAAGAGGAGAAATCTCGCAAGGTAAGCCGATTTCTCCGACGATCTAGCTCCTAACTCGTATAACCTTGCTTCTAAGTTTCTCTTTCATGTTCTTTAAGGTGTTGGAAGCTCAATTTTCATGGTTTTAAAAGGGGCTAGGGTTCAGCCATATTGAGGAAAAGCTATTGGGAGCTTGAGGTAACTTCCAAACTCTTGTATATTGACTATTCTGGCTGCTGTGGGCAATTTAATCGGTGAAATTTCGCCGGATTGCCATTGGTTGTAAAAATGGAAAATGGGTTTCCCTAGGGGTTATGCTGCCCAAATTGATACTAAATGGTAGTTGTAACCTAATGGAATAGTCAATAAAGTGGTTAGGAGTAGAAAGGAACGTGTTTACGGAGCCGAAACCGAAAAACCCTGATTTTCGCTAGAAAACCCATATATTTCGGTCTGGGCTATAAATGGGTCTTAGAGTTGGATTTTCAATGATTTGATGATTCCATTGAGTTCAGGAGGGAAAATTAGGTGGGGTTACAGTTGGGCACTTTTTCAAAAAAGGCCGAGAAAGCATAATTACGGAAACACCCCTAAAACCCTAAAAGTAGGGCTGCCAAGGGCAATTTCGTAATTTTACATTGAATTTGATAATTCTGAGTCCGGAAATGGATTCCTTGGGCGAAAATATGTTAGATTAGCCCATGTCAAAATTTCAAGAAAAGTACAGCCGGACCGGGTACGGCGGGCCGGGCCGGGTCCCCGGGGGTATTTTAGTAAATTTTCAATATAGCCTCATATAACCCCCAGAAACACTATGGAAGTGTCTAAATAGTACATTTGACATTGTAGGATCGAATGTGAAGCCCCGAGTTGCTGGCACGCAAATCGAGGAGAAAAGACTGGAGGTAGGGAACTTATCTCTCTTGCATGCTCTGATAACTGTATTAATGTGTTGATGCATGTTATTGCTTTGCTTGATTATGTGGAACATGTATGAATGATTTGAAGCTATGTTTCAATATATGCTATGGCCATATGTGTATCGTTCGAAGCATTGAGCTTATAGATTTGTCATTGTATGTGTGCATGAGTTATGTGATGCAAGCATGTCATGCATTGAACACTTATCTTGCCTGCATATTGATAATGTTTCTCTACTGAGATTCTCTCGAATCTCACCCTCCCTTACCAACAATTTAGACAGGGCAAATAGCTCGTGGAGGCAGCGGCAGGACTCATTCGAGATGAGATTGTGTAATCCCCATTTGAAGAACTGTAATGGGCAATTGGGCCCTGTGTATCTTTAGTGAAGGTATGTACCCGGGATTACCGGGATGATTATGTTGTGCACTCTGATATTTATATGAATGTGATTTATCTTCGCGTAGTAATTGTATTCGAAATGTGAATATGAGACCATGTTTATAAATGATTTCAAAAAGTATTTGTGAAAACCCCGTCTTGTGATGGGTTAGTAAATGTTGTTTGTTTATTATTGGTCTCTATTTCATTTTAATCGCGTATTTCGGATATAATTACGGAGGGGGTTACATAAGTGATTTCCCATATTTCTTCTATCACTCCATAATAGGCCATGAATGCTAATATGGGGTTTTTGTCTTTCGAACTAGAAAAGTGCATGGCTTCAGTTTCTACCATCACCCCACTATTTTGCATGGTACTCCTATCATCTTGGTCTTTTGTGTAGAAAGAATACCCGTTTATATCATAACCGCTCCAAGTAATGATCTGAAATGAAGGCCCCCAGGCTAGCCACTCTATTGTCCCAGATACACTGGTCTCATGCAAAACCTTTTCCTCAAACCACTGAACGAATGTCTTGTTTTGTTCAATAGTAATATGCATGTCATTCTTCCTCGGATTCATGTTCTTCAATCTCTTTCTGTGTTCCTCTATGTACGGTTGAACTTCTGCCATGTTATTCAGGATATAAAGGTGTGCTTGCAACACCTCTTCACGAGGCATAGTCTTCACTTTCAGTCCTCGTGTTCCCTTGCTCCTCCCCTCTTCATGCCGAGATTGTTCCTTCTTCCCTGATAGATAATCGCTGCGAAGTCCATAGCCTCTTCAACAACATACCTTTCAACTATTGAGGCTTCTGGTCGATAGGGATTTTTAGAGTACCCTTTTAAGATCTTCATGTATCGCTCGAAAGGGTACATCCACCTCAGGTAAATTGGACCGTAGAGCCTTACCTCCCTTACCAAATGAACTATCAAATGGACCATTATATCAAAAAAAAGAAAGAGTAAAGTGCATCTCTAATTGGGACAATATGATATAACCCTCAGTTTCCAGTTCATCCAGCTTTTCAGTGTCAATGACTTTGTTACAGATAGCATTAAAGAAAACACACAATCTTGTCACAGTGCTTCGAACTTCATCTTTCATAATCCCTCTAATAGCTACTGGTAATAGTTGTTGCATCAACACATGATTATTCATCAATCCCTTCACTGTCTTTCTTTCTTATATCACTTACACTTAATAAAACAATAAATGAATGAGAAGATAGGGGGAAATTGCATTAACTCAAACAAATGGCTAATTAATCAATGCAATTTTTCTTTAATGAAAGTTTAGGCTCAAATGGTTGAAACAAAGGATTCATGAGATAGGAATGGACATTTGGCCAAACTAGCTATAAAATTAAATGCCTAAATTATTTTTGATCATTCAAAAGGAGTTTTAAATTTTAAAAGAGATTCAAGACTATAAGTTCTAGAGATGAAATTGCAATAAATATACCCTTTGTTAAAAGAAATAAAAATTTAGCCTCAATTCCTCACTAGTCTTTGGCTTCCTAAAGTTAATTATCAAAGCCAAATTCTATGCCTACCTACTAACACTCTAAGAAGATAGAACCAAATCCTAATCAAACTCAATTCTTTCAATATCAAATCAAACAACTTTTAGAATATTCATAAATCAAAATCCAAACTTCCAAAACGCAATTTTTTTGTTCAAAAGTTTGCAAAAACATTTCTCTATATGTATAAAAGCAAAAAAGACAAGTTATGCAAACTTAATAGTATTAGTTATAAATTTTTAAAACTTAAAAAAAACACAATTTAACAATTTTGTAAGGGTTCAGTTACGTTGGATCACAAGTGATTCTTAAAAGTCTAAACAAATATGATAAATGACCCCAACATACATAACGTTAGACATATTAATCTAACATTAATTCAATTCTAACATTGTTAACAACATCTGTTCCCCAAAATAATTATTTACATTACATAAAACCCACGCACATGATTTTCTCAAAAACCAAGTGCAGAATCCAAGTGCATGCAACAACAATATAACCTAGAACGCAAAATCAAGTGCACACACCAACAATCCAGAAACGCAGAATCCAATTGCAGCAACAATCTAGAAACGCAGAATGTAAATTCTTAATTGCTTCACATAATAATCCAACTCACGCCTCATATGCACATGATTTTAGGAAACCCAGAAACGCACCTGAATAATTCTGAGAATGCAGCAGCAGCAGCAAATGGGAAGACCCACACGGCCACGGGAATGGGAAAAGAGGGAAGACAAATGCAGGGGAGGGGAGGTGCGCCTTTGCTCAGTGAATGAGTTCTGAAACTCAGCTCACGGGTTTGGGAGAAGAGAGAAAACGAATGAAGCAAGGGAAGTGCAAATCTGGAGACGCTCACGGGTATGGCTTTGGAACTTGTTCAGTGAAGCAGATATGAAATGCAGCTCACGGGTTTGGGAGAAGAGAGAAAACAAATGCAGCAGGGGACACTAACGGGTATGGCTTTGGCACAGAAGGTAAAGCTGCCATGTACAGTGAATGAAGTGATGTTTCTGGATGATTCTACGTCCCCAGTCAAACTGGGGACGTCTAAAGCCAACTTTAGATGTCCCCAGTTTCTCTGAGGACGTCTAAACCCTACTTTAGACGTCCCCAGTTTCTCTGGGGACGTCTAAAGTGCTGGAATTTTTTTTTGGTCAAATTCATCCAGCGCCATATCCTCCCGCCAAATATTGAACTTTAGACGTCCCTAACTTAAAAAAGGGACATCCTTTAGGGATGTAGAAGGTCTAGTTTGTAGTAGTGGAATCAGTTTTTTTTATATTGAAACATTTCTATTTGCAAAGAAAAAGAAAAGAAGTGCATTCTCATCATATCATTTATAGTAGAAAATTCAAGATGACAAGAAGATCAAGAAAGCTGTGGGGACAGCATGTACCTTCGATGCTTTAAGTCTTGCTACAAAAGAGATAAAGTAAGGAAGCCAAGAAAAATTGTATCATCAAAGTATAAGAATCCCCTTTTTTATGGAAATATGGGAAACAAATTTAAAGTGGAAGCACATACAACTCTTAATGCATAATATTAGTCAATTGCCTAAACAACTAATTGAGAGAGAGAAATGATGGGAATATGTATGATATAGCATAGCATTAAGACCCATGCTTCGAATCATGCGCTGAACCATCATAAATGCCATCAAGAAGCCAAGTAATCAAATGAAGAAAACAAACGTACCCCCCTTCCTTACACAAAAAAAATTAATACAAGCAAAAGTTTGATTGCAAGAAAGAGAACGTGAGATGGTATGTGGATGCAAGAATCTTATATGTCTGTGCCTCTTGTCATATTGACAATTTCATTGGCATAGGAAAATATATAGACACTTGATAGAAGAGGGAAGAAAAGAATACAAAAAAATTCTCACTCTTTTACACCCACGAGAGAAAAACCTCATATTTTAGAAGAATTATGTAAAAGAATAATAGCTCTTTACCTTGCCTCCTTTCTCTCAAGAATTCTTGTCTCCTTCGCTTCAACCCTTGCACTCCTATTTGTAGTCTCAAGGTAGGGTTTTCTTCATAAATGCTCCCTTTTTTCTTTTTCTTTTTTTAATTTTATTTTTTTTATTTTTTTGTATTTTCTATTGATAAAACTTCCTAACTTGACCTAATTACCATTAGAGGAGATTTTTTTGTTTTTAATTTTTTTTCATTATTCTCCCCACAAGTAACTTCCTAATTTAAACTTATCAACATAAATGAGATTTTTTTATTTTTTATTTTTCGTTTTTTTTATTTATTATTTTCCCTTAATGAATGATAATGCCAATCATATCAATGAGGGGATTTATTTTAATTTTCGTTTTTTTTTAATTTTTTCCCTTTCAATGTGATTGCCTATTTAGACACCGATCATCATCAATAGGAGGATTTCCTTATTTTTCTTATTTTCATTTTTTTTTATTTTTCTTTCAATGATGATTGCCAATTTGGACACCAATCATTATCAATTATTTTTGTATTTTTTAGTGGGGCCCGGACAAAATAGGGTGTTCACAACGAGAGTAAGGTGTTACATCCTTTCACTCCTCAGGCGACTCTCTCTCTCGCCCCCGCCTCCTCCCTTTTCTCTCAACTCTCTCGGCCTATCTCTCTCCTTTTCCTCTCTTTTCTTTCTCTATTTTCAAGAGCCAAAGTAAGGAAATGAGAGTGGAGGGAGCTCATGTGGTGTTTTATTATGTGTGTGAGTATGTGCGTTGTGTGTGTGTGATGTGTGTGTGTGTGTGATGTGTGTGTGTGTGTGTTTTTTATCCCATTAGTCTCACCCACAAGGATTTAATTTATCTAAAATAAAATCACTTATATCTAATTCCAAATTTCTTTATCATGAGTAGCTTGTTTTGGTTGTTCCATAATTCGACTTAATCTTTAGAGCAATTCCAATTTTAGCATCTATACAATAAAATCACTAATTTACCCTTTCTTTATCGGTGCTAGATTGACAAATAAAACCTAAAAGTTCCTTCTTAATACTAAATAAGGATTTTTTTTCCTCAATTAGTTTCATTAAGCCATACAATAATTTCCCTAAAATTTTCAAGCTAAACGATAACCTCTGATTATTTTTCCTTGAATTTTGGGGAAAACAGTCTTTTCATTCCTAGAATTAATTAGCTTTTAAAATTATTTGGGCCATTTTTAGGGAACTAAGTCTTTTCATACTTTTTATTTGAATCCCCAGAATAATATTTAATCATGTTTCCCCAATTTTTCCTGGGCCCATAAATAATTTTAATGATTGCCTTAAATCTATTCTTGCTTCTAACATACTCAAGACTTTCGGCTCAACTGGGTTTAATCGTTTAATTAATGTAGACTAATTCTTTATATTATAAGCCAACAATTTCGGATGTTAAAGAATATCCCTTACAATGGAAAAAAAAATTGGATCGTTAAATGTGAAGATTTCTATTTATTTTTAATAATAATTTATATTTATTTATCCATCAGTTAATGTACGAGTACTTGTATAAGATTATTGAAATTACATCACACGAGAATAAAGATCTCCTTGTTGGATAGAACTTTGTTGTAGAAGAGACTTGGGCTTTCAACCTCCAAAATTTCGAAAGAGTTACCTAATGGAGGTTAGATTCATGCCTTTGCATAACTATATTTACATACCTTAAATTAGAATAAGCTTTAATAATTTAAGCTAAGCACACACCTATATACAATAAACCACAAGGATAATTCATTTACAAAACAACCATAACTAATAGCTTCCTTATGGTCTCCACCTACATAACTCTTCCTCCACTAGCTTGCCATGTCCTTTAGAAGTACTTGCCCCTATTGTTGGTATATGGGAGAAAAATGGTGAGATTTAGGGGAATATCGGTACCAAAACATGAACTCGTTATATAATGTGCAATGATAATAAACATAGCATGTAAATTGCCAATATAAGAACAACACCTTAAAAGCATATACACATGGCCATGGCACAAACTCAAGTAAGGATATTATATGTTCAAAGGCATACATGACAAATAAACATGTAATTAACCAAGCACAAACTATATAAGAGTAAGTTTTACTATCTTTTGAAGCTTTCTTCCAAACATACTTCCTTGGCTAGCTCCTCTTGCTTGTGTTTCCTTTACTTAGCCTCCTCTTTGGTCTTGATGGAAAGTATCAAACCCTATTGATTATTCATGTAGGGACAAATTAATACTCATCTTGCGTGCTTTCATACCATAATTTATCCCTCTCAAAGTCCCAACTTCCAACCCATTACTAATTACTATTTCAAAAAAATGTTTCATTTTTGGAGTTAAGCCAAAATCTGCCTCTAATTTTTAAGGAACTTTGAAAAACATAATTTAAGCTAGGGAACTCCAAATGAGGTGGCTCAAGTTCATATTCAAAGCTCTTTCAATCCTCTACAAATGAAAAAGAATGTCCAGTATTAAATCATAGACCTAATTTCCCAACTCCAACGTGCATACTAATTGTCCCTTTTGTGAGACATGATATTCCTAGATTTCCTGCTTGAACTTTGAAAATTTATAACTTATAATAGACACATCTAATGTCTGTGTTGTAGTACTTAACTTAATGCTCTATAAGTCTATTTTAAAGGAAAAATAACCACAATGACAAATTATGAAAGTAACTTCATATAATTTGTATATTTGCTCATTGCCTAAAATCATGAAAACAAAATGCTTCAAGTTTTTTGTCCAAAAGTGAAAAAATCATAACTTTCATTCTAGACATCTAATTAACATGTTCTAGGACTCATTTTAAAGCTTAGAATGTGCATTCTTTCCTTACCAAATTTCATAGATAAATGATGTATCACCCTTATTTCCATTACTATCAGATGAGATTTATACATAGTGAATTCAAACTACTACTACTACTATCATAACTTTCATTCTAGACATGTAATTAACATGTTCTAGGACTCATTTTAAAGCTTAAGATATGCATTCTTTCCTTACCAAATTTCATAGATAGATGATTTAGCACCCTTATTTCCATTGCTATCAGATGAGCTTTATACATAGTGAATTCAAATCACTACTACCACTACTAGTGAATTTGAACCACTACGACCACTACTACGATCACTACCACCACCACCACCACCACTACCACCAATACCACCACTACCACTGCTATGACCTACCACCACCACCACTACCACCACCACCACCACTGCTATGACCACTACCACCACCACCACCACCAATACTACTACTACCACCACTACCACTGCTATGACCACTACCACCACCACCATAATGACCAGCACCATCACCACACCACCACTACACCACCACCACTATGTACGTCCCTATGCTTATGTATATACAAATATATACAAAACCTGTAGCCAGATAAGGCTACCAAAAATCCTAAGTTTTAGCAAAATTAATATATAGATAACCAACATAATAATAATATTGCTTCTCTACCTTCTTATTTATCAACAATTATTACTTCCTTGACCCTTGAGCTACTCACGTTAGTTATATGTCATTTAATGGAAAAGGTGAGATTTGCGAGAATCTCAATAGTAACAACAATCAATCATAAAATATACAAGTTCATAAAGCATGCAAAGCAAACCATCAAACAATAAGCATTTGGAAATCAATATGTAATATCCTGAATTGTAATCAAAGAGTAATAACTTCAAAGTGATGTAATTAATGATAATTAAGCACTTTTGAAGTATATGTTGTGTAGTGTGACATAAAGGTGTCTAGTGATGGTTTAGTAAGCGTGGTGATAATCAGGGGCAAAATGGTAAATTTGCCAACCGATTGGTCAGTTACCAAAGAGAAAACTCCTTAGTAATCAAGATCAATGACTAGGATTGAAAGAACAAGAGGTGGAATCAAGTGTGTATGAGAATATATGAAACCATAGAAGGAAGCTCAAGATGTTGACAAGTGGCATCTTGAGGACCATGGATGAAGTCAACATTTTCAAACTCATCCTCTCTCCTTCTCAAGTCGGCTAAGTACATAGGGAGTATGAAAAATCTACATTTCATCAATATCTCATTTCTCTCTCTCCATTCTCTCCATTCGGTGCAGCTGAACCAAGAAAGAGAAAGAGAAAAACTTGCTTTTGGGTGAGTAATTGCTTTTGTATGCTTAAAGACTCTTCAATAAATTTGTTCAAGAGGTTGAGAGCTTCCTTGCTATGTTTTTAGAATTGTGAAAGGTAGTGGTTTGGAGTTCTCACAAATTTGAAAGTTGGGAAAATAGAGATTTGATCTTACCAAGTTAAAAAGGTAATCATTTAGTGCATTTTGGTATGAATGTTTTGGCCATTGGTTTGGTTTTGGTAAATTCTGGATTTTGCCCTGATTTCTTGTGGTTTTAGAAGATATGAATTAAGTGATGTAGTGTGATGAAATAGATGTCAAATAATGTATAGGAGTCAATGGTTTTGGTTTGGATTTGAAAGAGGAAGTTTGGTAAATTGTGGTTTTGGGAGATCTTGTAACCTAGAGATGGGAATGTGTTATTTGAATGGAATTTTGTTGTTTTGGATTTACCAATGGGTTTCTTATGATATAATGAGTGAGAATGAGTTTTAGAACATGTCTTAGGACCATTGGTAGCCAATTGGTCAATTTTGGAAAACCATATCAGTTGCTGCGATTTGGCATCTGATAGGCATCACTCGAGTGAGGGAGGATCTCACTCGAGCACGACATGAAATTCTGGGAATTTTGGTTAAGTCTTTAGGCAGAAACCGTGAGCACACTTCCTGACTTGCGAGTGAGATATGATCCTGCTCGAGTGAGCATGGGCATGCTCGAGTGAGGTCTTGCCTGCAAGTAGTCTGTGCTCTCGGGCAAACACTCTTTCTATGTTTTACTCGCTGGGACACGATCACAGCTGAGGGCATCACTCGAGTGAGGTGGTTATCACTCGAGTGAGGCAGCCCAAAATTGGTGTTCTGCATCCGAAAAAGGTATCTTCTGGGTAGTTTCTTCCAACCCTTTGGGGATACGTTTAGGCCTATTATAGCCACCTAAAGAGTCTAAATGATAACCAACATAAAGTATTACGAGATTTGGAAACTTGGAAAAGAGATTGACCTATTGTCCCTATTTTGGTTATAGGATTTGATATCTGCCGTCCTCGTGAGCCCACTGAGCCAGCAAACGTCAGGAAGGAACGAGGTAGTGACTTTTCTTTTATACCATATATGATGCATTGTATGTGTGTTATATCATTGATTTGTGATGAATTGTATGCTGCGTCATATGTGTATATGCGTAAGTACCATCATACCAATAGTCCCTGAGTAGCTAACAACAGATCGGGTAAGGGTTGAGTGCCTTCCCGGTAGAGAAAGGGGATGAGGATGAGGTATGACTTTGTGATTATGTGAAAAGCCAAAAGGCTATTTGTAAAGGCTGACGAGCCATTTGTGGAAGCCGGATAGCTATATGAGCTACACGGCTATGTGTATACACTACCACGCCAACAGTCCTTGAGTAACTAACAACGGTTCGGGTTAGGACGGTGTGCCTTCCCGACGAATAAAGGGGATGAGGGTGGAGTGTGATTTGTTCTGCTGCTACTGTATGATGATTTGCTTACATGCTGTATGCTTATGTGTGGTATAAATGCTTTATTACTACTGGGATTCTCTTGAATCTCATTCTTTCCTTTAACTAACCTTTCAGACCAGGCGAGTGCCTCCAAGGAGAAGCGCACTACTCGGAGTGGTTAGAACCCTGTAGGGACATTTCCTTTTGGATACGTTGGTTAAACATGTTGGACAGAGATCTTGTAAATTAATTTTTGGGTTGTAATTAGTAGTTGAATATAGTTGTGTAATCCCCTATATGGGAATGGTAAACCTTGGAGTGAATGAATAGAACCCGGGTGTTGCCGGGATTGCTATTAGATATTCTGATATGAATGAATGTAAATTAACTGCACAGGTGATTATATTTGATAATTGAACTTGATACCGGAATAGGAAAGAAGTTTTGAAAATTTTGTAAAGTTCCTACTACTTAGTGGGTTTTTTAATGAATTTTGAACTATCCGACGGTCTCTAACCCTTTTTACTATGCGTTATCGAATCTTAATTATGCTAATTAAGGCAGGGGGTTACACAATATGCAGCACAATAAGCAATCACAAGACACACTGGTCCAATGCCACACAATTGGTATAACAGGTCTTACAGCCCAGGGATACACCCAATGCAAAAATGAACTTTTGTGACTCACAAAATCAGGACACATAGTCCAATACAACATATATATTATATCATGTCAGACAGCCCAAGGATACATCCCATGCAAAGATGCACTTTAAGGACTTACGACCTTGGGACAAACAGTCCATTACAACACAGATTGTGTAGTAGGTCTTATAGCCTAGAGATACACCTTATGCAACAATGCATTTTTGGGACTTACAACCTCACACTAAATGCATATCAGGTCTTACAGCCTAGGAATACAACCCATGCAATAATGCACTTTCCAGACCTACGGCCTTAGGACACACAGTTCAAACATCAAACCATATATTCATGAAACAAATATAATCGATGGTAAACACAAACATGTAGAACAATCACATAATATATGAGAGAAAGAGTTACCACCTGGCGACCTTTCCGGTGATTTACATTTACCAATATGTTTTCCCCTTGACCTTGAGCAGATATCAAATCCTATAATTTAAAATTCATATAAAGATGAGTCATTACTTACTCCATTTTCATTAACATAATTAAAATTATGTCATTCTTGACCCTCTCATAACTCTTATCCGTTAATTTGAATTAGTTGGTTATCTTTGATAATCTTTTGTGCTTTTGTCTATTGTGTATCTAATTTGAGACATACTATATGTCTTTCACCCCTGTAATTTAAGTACTAAATTTAATTAAATTGGCTCCTCAAACTTGTCCCAAACTCTCAAACCATTACAAATCTCAATTTCCTAAAATGTGATTAATTGTTCCAACTTAACCCAAATTTGCCTCAAATTTTAGAAAACTTGAAAAATCATATCTTAATTTAGGAAACTCCAAATGAGGTGGTTCAAGTTCTTGTGTAAATCTATTTTAATCCTCTATAAAATAAATATAATGTCCAGCAATAATTCATGGTCCTAAGTTCTCAAATTCCATGATCAAACTGATTGTCCAATTTGAGAGTCAGAATTTTCCAAAATTTCTACCCAAAGTTTAAAAATTCATAACTTAATAATTTCCACATCCAATTCCTATGTTCTAGTACTTGATTGAAAGCTCTATAAGTTTATTTTAGGGAAAAAATAATCAAACTAACAAATTATCAAAGTAACCTCATATAATTTGCATATTTTCTCACTATCAAAAATTTGGAACATAGAGTGTTCCCAGTTTTTTTCACCAAACTTTCAAAAATCATAACTTTTTTTATAATGTCTAATTAACACATTGTAGGACTCATTTTAAAGCTTATGATGTGTAATATTTCCTTGCCAAATTTCATAGACAATAGACACGATTTGCCAGATCAAAACAGTGCCAAATGCTAACTCCCTGCTCTTCCAAACTTGACACTCTGTCTTAAACTCTCAAGATGACCACATTTTACTTCCATGAGCTCTTCTTGAGTTCTATCTCCTAATCCACATTTTAAACTCCCTAATCCTCAAAATAAGTTAATCCAACCCACTCAACAACTCAATTTCTAGCTTCTGCAACCAGATGCAATCAATACCCTATTTTTCAGTAATGAAGACAAGGAGAATAAAGTGACATGCAACCTCAAATTTGGACTCTATACTCTAGAAAGTTTGGCTCTATAAACTCTTAGACTCAAGCTCTATTTTGATAACCTCTTTACAGAACCAAAGAACCCAAAAAATTGACTCAAATTCAACATGCATGTGTATAACTCAACTTTTTTATGATAATAGAACTTAGTTCCCAACATTCTCAACTTCCAGCAACCAAATATACCCAAAGAAACAACTATATCATCTAAAAGAAGTTGGGAAAAGGTAAAAAAGACTCACCGAAACCAGTTTCCCAAATTGCATGTGGCATTGGAACTCTTCTTCCTCTTCTCCGATGATCGCTCTTCCTTCTTAGTCTCTCACCTCTGTCTCTCTTTCTCATTCTCTCCCTCCCTCTTTCTTTCTTTCTCTCCTTCCTTCACTCTAGCCAAAATGATGAAATGAAATGACAAGGAGTATTTTGTTTTGTTAAGTGAAGTGTGTGTATATGTGGGTGGGTCGGGTTTGTTCTTTACTAGTGTGTGGGTGTGTCCGAATTGAGAGAGAGAACTGAGTGTATATGTGTGAGTGGGTTCACCATATGTATAGGCGTGTGTGTTTAATTTACTCCTGTGTATATTTTTATCCTATTGGGACTACTCACAAGGCTTTTATTTTCCGAATTTGTCTAATTTAAAATCTCTTAAATCTTTTAGGTTCCATAATTTGGCTTAACTTTTGCTCAATTCTGATTTTTGGGTCCGAAAAATAAAGCTACTAATTTTTCCCCTTTTCTAAATCGGTATTGACACACATAAAATTTCTATAAACTAATCCATAATACTTTTTAAGGATTTTCTTCATTAACTAGCTTCTTTAGTCTTCAAAATAATATCTCAAAAAAATTTAAACCAAATTATGACCTCTAACCATTTTTCCTTGAATTTTCATGAAAATATGCCTTTTAAATCTCAAAATTAACTTTAAAATTATACAATTTTCTTTTTGGGACAATTAAGCCTTTAAATAAATTCTAGGATGTTACAAAGGACACCATCAGCCCTGTCAAAACCTCACTCAAATCTGACTCCCTCATAGACTCTCCATAATCGACACTATCATAAAACCTCAAGAACACCACATATCTCTTCCTAATGTGAGTTCTGTTTGGTTCTATCTTCCAAAACACATGTTTAACTCTTTGGACCTCAAAGAAACCAAACCAAAACCACCAAAAAACTCAATCTTTAACCTATGAAAACACATGCATATGCACTCTATTTTCTGTAATGGAAGAATAAGAAGAAAAAGTGGACATCCAAGCTCAAATCATGGCTTAAAACCTTAGAAATTTTGACCCTACAAACCCTAAAATGCATGCTTTGTTTCAGAACTTAGATTGCAAAACCAAAAGACCTCAAGAACCACCTCAAAATTGACATGTAAAGACTCTTCTCAAACTTTTATGGTAATAGCAACCTTTCCCAACAATTCTCAACTTCCAACAACCAATAAGGCCAAAGAAGACCACCAAATCGATAGAAAGAAGTTGGGAAAGGGCATATTAGACTCACTTAATCAAGAATCTTAGTTTGCATGTGGATTTTCTGGCCTCCTTCCACTCCTTTAGCGACTCTCTCCTCCTCCCTATTCTCTCAACTCTCTCAGCCTCTCTCTCCTTTTTTTCTCTTTTCTTTCTCTATTTCCAGGCACCAAAGTGAGGAAATGAGAGTAGAGGGAGTTGATGTGGTGTTTTATTATGTGTGTGGGTCATGTATGTGTGTATGGTTGTGTGTTTGTTTTTTTATCCCATTGGTCTCACTCACAAAGCTTTAATTTATCTAAGCTAAAATCACTTAAATCTAATTTCACTTTTCTTAATCATGAGTAGCTCATTTGGGTTCCATAATTTGGCTTAATATTTAGCCCAATTCCAATTTTTGGGCTTGTGAATAAAATCACTAATTTACCCTTTCTTTATCGGTACTAGATTGCCGAATAAAACCTAAAAATTAATCCTTAATAGTTAATAAGGATTTTCTTCCTCAATTAGTTTCTTTAAACCATAAAATAATTTTCCTAAAATTCTCAAATCAAACGCTAACCTATAAATATTTTTTTCTTGAATTTTTGGGAAAATAGGCTTTTCATTCCCATAATTAACTTTTAAAATTATTTGGGCCATTTTTGGGGAACTAAGCGTCTTCATAACTTTTAATTGAATCCCTAGAATAATATTTAATCATGTTTCCTCAGGCCCATAAATAATTTTAATGATTGCCTTAAATCTTTTCCTTTTGACATACTCAAGACTTTCTGCTCAACTGGGCTTGATCGTTTACTTAATTTAGACTAATTCTTTATATTCTAAGCCCATAATTTTGGATGTGAGATAATATCCCTTACAATGGAATAAAAGACTTGGTTAGTTAAATGTGAAGAGTTCTATTTATTTTTAATAATGATTAATATCTATTTATCCATCAGTTAATCACTACTACAAAAAATATAATAAACGGCATTTATTTTTATGAATACTACGGCGCTTCCCAAGTGTCATTGCTTCTAGAGCCGTAAAGGTAAGCTATGGCGCTTTTTGAATTTCTGAAAGTGCTGTAGTTTATGTGTGTGTGTTTTTTTAAGGGGCTCCTATGGCACTTTCGGGGAGAAGCGCCATAGGAGGTATATACCCTCCTATGGCACTTCTCCCCAGAAGCGTCATAATATGTAATAATTTTTTTTTTATTATTTTAGAAGCATCGTAGGAGGTATACACCCTCCTACGACACTTCTCCCCAAAAGCGCCGTAATATGTAATAATTTTTTTTTATTATTTTATATAATTTTTTCCTTGAACTCAGCCAATTAAAATCCATAGCAATTTACAATACAAATAGAAAAAAAAAGTAAACCAAATCAGAATGAAATAACAGATAACTAATTTATAAAATTAGTACTAGATATATGTAATTACAATTAATGTAATTGTGCAACTAATTTTAAGAGAATAAACAATACGAGAATAGGCAAAGAAACAACTTAACATATGTACCTAAATATTAACTAATATCCTGACCATATATTCACACTATTCCTAAATGATTTCATCTACTTGTTCGTCAGTCAATTGGGCATAACGTTGATCTTTATAATATTACATAAAAATCATATACAAAACTAATTAAACTAAGTATTATTATATTTGTAAGCTCAAAATTAAAAAACTTACAATATATAGGAAGTTCAAGAAGACAGAGTAAACACTTCAAATAAATACCTGAAAAAAAATAATGAGCACACATATATGATCATAACAGATTTTAACTAAAAAAGAAAAACTGAACCAAATATTGAGGAAAAAACACTTACACGCAAGGAAGATTTTGAAAGAGGCTGAGATAAGGAAAAAAATATGGGAGAGGAAGCTTTGTACTGTAACAGAGTTGTGAAAAATGGAGGAGCTAGAGAGAATGCGGGAAGATGAAGATGAAAATGAAAATAGCATGAGTGAAAATTAAATAGCAAATTGTAAAAAAGCTACAACACTTTTTGTCAAAGCGCCGTAGCTTTCTAATTTTAAAAAAACAAGAAAAAGAAAACACCTAAAAAAAACATTAAATATATCCAAGGCACCACATGGTGCCTTAAATTATCCAAGGCACCATGTGGTGCCCAAGGCACCACGTGCCTTGAATATTAAGGCACTTGGTGCCTTGTATGTTATATTCAAGGTTGCCTTGCATATTCAAGGGGACCTTGAATATATTGGGTCTTAATTGGCGCTTGATTATCAAGCATCGACTAAGGCCTAATATTTGGCCTTAACCACCGCTTTATTATCAAGCGCTAGCTAAGGCCTCTCCAATATTAGCCAGCACTTGATAATAAAGTGTTGGCTGATGCTTCACAATCAAGCGCTGGCTAAGGACCATTTTTTTTGGGAACTCAAGAGCGAAACAGATGATTTCTTTTTTTGACTTACTATAACACGAGATTCTGAATAATAATATCTTTTTGACTTACTCTCAACCTTATCCAGCACTTTATTTTTAAGTGATGGATAAGGTTTTTTTCAAATAAAAAATGCTAAAAAATTAACCAAACTACGATGCTTTCTTAAGAAGCGTTGTAGCTTGGGCTTTCATTTTTTTAGATAAATGTTTTGTATGACACTTGTTTAGGAAACTACCGCACAAACCTAATACTATGCTTTGGTTTCTGAACTCTTTTTTTTTAAAAAAAAAACTATTATCTATGGCTCTTCTTTGAAGAAACACCAAAAAAGGGGCGCTGTGAAATCCTTCTTTTATAGTAATGAATGTACGAATACTAGTTGGATAGAACTTTGTTGTATAAGAGACTTGGGCTTTCAACCGTCAAAATTTGAAAAGAATTAATAGGATCCATAAACAAATATCGATATTAAGTGTTACAAAAAAATAAATAAATATTTTATTTGAGAAATATAACAACATTATGAAGTTGAATTGTGATACTATTGCAGGCCATAAAGAATGTAGTAAAAGGATTTCTAAGGCCATTACTCAATTTAAGCAGTGAAGCATTTGCCACAATAATAGCCAATGCATTTGGAACACCTTTACTACCACATATTGATCCTTACGCCAACTTAATTAACTACTTGTTTGCATCTTGAGCTGGGTATATCCATATCAAAAGCCCCATATAGAATGGCTCTAAACGAGATAGCAAAGCTAAAGAAGCAAATTGAAGAGCTACTTGAGAAAGGATTCATCCGACCCAGTGTCTTGTTGTAGGGAGCTCCAATGCTATTTGTTAAGAAGAAAGATGAAAGCCTAAGGCTATGTATAGATTACAGAGAGTTGAACAAGGTAACCATCAAGAAAAAGTATCCACTTCCAAGGATTGATGACCTTTTAAATCAACTATTTAGTTCTTATGTATTTTCGAAGATTGATCTAAGGTCGGGTTATCATCAGCTATGAGTAAATGTAGAAGATGTTGCAAAGACTGCTTTCAAGACTAGATATAGGCACTATGAATTCCTAGTCATGCCCTTTGGATTAACTAATACACCTACCATATTCATAGACTACATGAACCATATCTTTTGTTAGTATCTAGATCAATTTATGGTGGTCTTTATCAATGATATTCTGATATACTCTAAGAGTAACGAAGAGCATAGGCAGTACTTGAGAATGGTGCTGGGAATTTTGTGAGAAAAGCAACTCTATGCCAAACTGAGCAAGTGAGTTTTGGCTTTTGGAAGTTAAATTTCTAGGCCATATCATCTCACAAGAAGGGGTCACAGTAGATCCTAGTAAAGTTCAAGAAGTACTGAATTGGAATAGGCCAGAAACTATTGCTAAGGTACACAATTTTTTAGGTCTTACTAGTTATTACCAAAGATTCATTTAGAATTTTTCTAAGATTGCCTAGCCAATAAACAAGCTCACATGAAAGGAACAACCATTTAAGTGGGATGACTGATGTGGGAGCAACTTCATCGAGCTGAAGGAAAGGTTGATGATTGCACCAGTGTTAATTATCCCTGGTACCAGCTTAACCTATGTGGTCTACAATAATGCAAGTAAGTAGGGATTAGGATGTGCCCTTATGCAACAAGGCAGAGTAGTCACCTATGCCTATCGATAGCTGAAGCCTTAAAAGATGAACTATCCCACTCATGATCTGGAGCTTGTGGTAATCCTGTTTGCATTGAAAATCTTGTGATATGCTTAGTCAGAAGGTGGTGCTAGTGGTAGGAATGATGGGATTAGTCATCATTGATGCGCTTAGTTGGAAGGTGGTGCAAGTGGCAGCAATGATGATACAAGAAAAAGAATTAATATAAGATTTTCAGGATCTAAATCTATCGAACCAAATTCTATGCACTGGCTATAGTGTTATCCAAGGGGAAAGTAATTTGAGGATTGAGATTGAAAAGGGTCAAATGCAAGATAAATGAGTGCAGTCCTTCAGAGCCATGATTGAACAAGGAAGGACTTAGGACTATGATTTTTTGCCTAGTGCACTAGTTGATACAAAAAGAGAATCTATGTTCTACTAAAGGCTGACTTGAGGCAGAATATCCTGGATGAGGCATACAAGAGTCGATATACTCTTCACCCAAGAATGATCAAGATATACCGTGATTTGAAGTCTCTCTACTGGTGGCCAGGATTAACGAGCGATGTGACTAAATATATAGCACGGTGTCTTACCTGTTATAAGGTAAGATTGAAATCCAGAGACCACCAGGACTACTTCGAAACCCTGAGATTCAAGAATGGAAGTAGGAAAGCGTGACCATGGATTATGTAGTAGGGTTACCTATCATCAAAAGCTATGATGTGATCTGGGTAATTGTTGATCGATTCACAAAGTCATCACATTTTATACCGATCAACACCAGCTACTCTCAACAAACTGGCATAGATATACATTAAAGAGATAGGAAGACTCCATGGTACACCAAAGAGCATTATTTTTTATAGAGATCCTTAATTTACATCCAGATTTTGGAAAGCTCTAAAAAAGGTCTGGGCACAAAATTGAGATTCAGTACTGCCTATTATCCTCAGATAAATGGACAATCAGAGAGAACAATACAAATGCTAGAAGATATATTGAGAGCATGTGTAATGAACTTCAAAGGAAGCTGGGATCAATACCTTCAACTTACTAAATTTGCTTATACCAATAGCTATCATGCGAGTATACAGATGGTCTCGTATAAAGTACTGTATGGGAGGAAATGTCAATCCCCTTTCTATTGGACAGAGTTGTCAGAAATAAGGTTGTGTGGGCTAGATCTGGTAGATTATGTTAGATTCCAAGTTTTGATGATAACAAAAAATCATTGTGTATTGTAGTAAAAAAATCATATTTTGCAATAGTTGAAAACGTTACCAAATGCATCTCACAAAGTTCAGAGGTCATTGCTACTATTTTAACTAATACACTTGAGTGATCGAGCTAGCACTTGAGCATTAAGCACTTTTGCACTCGAGCATAAGTAAGTATTGGATAGAAAGTGTTTGACAGAAGCAGACTCTAGCTGAAAATACCAAGACAACTTGAGTGAGGACCATAACACTCGAGTGATGATAAAATTTGTACTCGAGCATGGTGGCACACTTTTGCAAGTGTTTGACAAAGAGAAAAGACGGAGATAGGATATTATCACTTCACTCGAGCATAGATACTCTACTCGAGTGATAGCCTCAAGTGCACCTAAGTCCTTGCAAGTATGGCAGAGGAAGTGTTTACCTGAGAGCAGGGTAAACATAAAGTGTAACTACACTAGAGTCCAAGCAAGTGAGAGCCAAAGAGTGTTTGCCTGAGAGTTATGCAGTGCATGGATAAGAAAGTGTGCCCGAGTGGAGAGTACATGCACCTGAGTGATACCTCAACCCCTGCGAGTATGAAATTTAACTCTCTCCAATTTGATGCAAGTGATGAAGCAAAAGAGTATCTTTTAGAAGAATATTTTGTACACTCGAGTGATAGTAAGTATGCTCGAGTAAGGACCCACTTCACCTGCAAGTGCAAAATCACACTCTTGATAAAATGGGATGTGAGTGTTTTCCAGAGATGTGGGTTCATAGTACAAAGTACAAGTGTACTCGAGTGACAGGATATGTACTCAAGTGAGGACCCACATCACTCACAAGTGTGAAACTGCACTCTTTTAAAATCATGTGGAAGTGCAACACAAAAGCAGAAGTAGGAGAGGAAATATGGTATTGCACTTGAGTGAGCTCTCCTTGCACTCAAGTGATACTTTGTAAGAAGCCAAAATGGATCAGTCTTATAGTAATCAATTTGAACATGGTTTAATGTTATTTATTCATTCCGTTTTCACTTGTTATTATTATATAACCTCATTTAACATATATTTCAAGTGAGAAACAGGAGGTTGATCGTTTGAATTTGAAAGTCATAAAGGAAGTCAAACAATTACAGACAGAATCATTACTACCAACCAAACACGTACCTACCATGTTCAAAGATTTCAAACGAACGCATGCTGTTCAACAGTAAAATACTCCGCTCCATAATGATTAGTATTCAACGGGAAAAATCAACTGGCTATAAATGTAGAGCTTCAGAGACTATCAAAGATAACGAAGAGGTAGAATTCACAAAAGCAAATTCACAAGTCCCTGTTATTCACATTTTCTCTGTATTCTTATTATACTTCAGTGTCTATCATATTTTCTTTGTAAGAGAATCTGTATACACTTCATATTCTATTTTCATTTGATCTCAAGTTACTGGAACCTTGAGAGGGTAGATATTCTTACGAGAGAAGCATTTGAGAGAATTCCTAGTAGGACTTTCTGCTCATAAGACTTACAAGATCCAAGCAGTAGAGAATGTAGCTGCTCGTAAGACTTACAGGGGTGTAAGCAGGAGAGAATATTGTTGCTCATAAGACTTGTACATGTAAGTAAGAGGAAAAGGTCATAGGATTATTTTTCTACATGTAAGACTTGTCATAAGGGGAGAGGAACTTCTAAGTGTTAGAATATTTCTGCTCGTAGTCCATTCAAGGATGATTGTTGTTTTGCAACGTTCTAAGAGCCCATTGAATCTTGGAAGTAAACTAAGAATCTCAGTAGGTCTTGATCTCTGAGGACTAGATGTAGGCCTGGTTTTGGGTTGAACCAGTATAACTCACTATATGCTAATCTTCTCAACTCAACTCAATCTACAGTTATTGTCATATCACTGCATCAACCAGAAAAATTTAGTAAATCACCCAATTCACCCCCTCTTGGGTGAAGCTTGCCTCTTTCATTTGGTATCAGTGCGAGGTCTTCTCTGAAGGTACATGGCAACAATGGGTGAGAACATCCTTCCAGACGGAGCTTCTATTACTAGACCTCCTAGTTTTGTTGGAGAACATTTTCCATTATGGAAAGCCAAGTTTAGAGTGCTCGTGATGGCTAACGAATACGGTCTATGGAATGTGATACAAGATGGTGACTATGTTCCAATAAAGGAAATTAAAGATAGAGTCATTAAAAGGAGCCTAGAGGAGTTTGAAGAATATGACAAGAGGTTGGTAATGTTAAATAGTAAAGCTATTTTAATGATACAGAGTGCCCTCAGTCAAAAGGAATATTTCCCAATCTGCACTCTACCAACAACCAAAGATATGTGGGATGCTCTTGAGATTGCTCATGAAGGCACATCCAGAATCAAAGAAAATAGAGTCAATACTCTAATTATAGAGTATGATCTATTTCATATGAAACCTGGAGAAAGAATCTTAGAATTTGAACTCATATATACTAATCTTGTTAATGAACTATCTACACTTGAGAAATCATTTGACCAAAATTCCCAGGTAAGAAAGATCCTTAACATTTTTACGAAAGAATAGGAAGCAAAGATAACAGCTATGGAAGAGGCTGAAGGAAAGTCAATGAGATTCGTAGCTGCTCTCTTTGGTAGTCTTTTTGAATATGAAGGAAAGTTGAGGTTCAAGAAGGAACTAGAAGAGTTCGATGATAAAAAGTAAAGAGGAGTTGCACTTAAAGCTATCAAGGGAGAAGATTCTTTTGAAAATGAAGATGTCCCTGATGATGATATGGGAATGATCATGAGAAAATTTAAGTTCTATAGAAGAGGCCAAAAGATTTCAAGAATTATCAAGGTGGACCAAGCAAGACAGAAAACAAGGAGCAACATATAGTATACTATAAATATGGTAAGCCAAGACACATCAAATCTGAATGCTTCAAAAACAAAGACAAGAAACAGAAGAAGAAAGCATACATATAATCTATATGGGGTGATAGCTCATCGGATGAAGAAAGCAACAACGATGAAGTTGCAAATTTATGCTTGGTAGCCAAAGAAGAAGAATCAGATTCTAAGGTAAGTGACTCTGAACCTACTTATGATGAGTTATTATCTGAATATAATGCATTGCATACTGAATTCATCAAGGTAACTAAATAAAAGGTTAGTTATAAGAAGAAAGTAAAAGAATTAGAAAATACTGTTATATCATCATGTGCATTATGTGAAGAAAAAGATAAGAAAATAAGTGATTTAACAAAAACTGTGGAAAGATTTACTAAAGGAAGTGAAACTCTTAAAGTTATTCTAAAATCTTAGAGAGTTTCCTTTGATAAATCTAGAATTGGATATAAGTTTGATCAGGATGAAAACAGGGGAAATAAGAAAAATGGAAGTAGAACTTATCTCAAATATTTTAAGAATTCTGTGCATACATCAAATCCATTTACATCATGTAGTTATTGTAATAGGAAAGGACATTATACTTCATCATGTTATTTTAGAAAAGGATAGGTCATTAGTACGTATAAATGGGTTCCGGAAGGGACACATGTACTAAAAGTAATGCATACTAACCACAAAGGACCTAAGAAAGTGTGGGTACCTAAAACTTGATCACCTTACTCTAGGTATGTCTCAAGGCATCACAAGCAAACAAGTGGTACATTGATAGTGGATGCTCGAGACATATGACTAGTGACAGAAATAAGTTCACCATGCTCGAGACCAGAAAAGGAGCAAAGGTAACTTTTGGAGGTAACCAATCTGGACGTATTGCTAGAATTAGTGAAGTGGGAAAATTCGTTGGTGTTCAAATCAATTATGTATATTACATTAAAGGATTATGCCACAACCTCCTGAGTGTGAGTCAAAGCACTGACAGAGATAACTGGGTGATCTTTGATTTAGAAGAATACTTGATAGTAAATGAGAAGGATCTACTGCTTAACAAAGAATCCATTAAGGTAAAGATCCGAGCTCAAAGGGATGGCAATTGTTATACTATTGATTTAAATTTAAATTCTTCTGAAAATTGTTTTCTTAGTAAATCAGAGGAGAGTTGGTTATCGCATAAGTGTCTGGCTCATGTTCATATGAACCAACTTGACGAACTAATTAGAAAATATTTAATTGTTGGTCTTCCTAAACTTAAATTCAAAGATGACATGATTTGTAAGGCATGTCAAAAAGGCAAACAAACTAAATCTTCATTCAAAATATGAGATTTCTACTTCTAAGCCTTTACAATTACTTCATATGGATTTGGTAGGTTTAGCAAGAGTAAAAAGTTTTGGAGGAAATCTATATACTTTAGTAATTGTCGATGACTTTACAAGATTTACATAGACTATATTTATTACTTCAAAAGATGAAACGTTTGTTGAATTTATTATGTTTGCTAAGAAGGTCCAAAATGATAAAGGTATTTCTATTGTATCTATCAGGATAGACCATGGAGGAGAATTTGATAATCAACTCTTTAAAGATTTTTGCAACAACGAGGGAATAGATCACAACTTCTATGCACCTAGAACGCCTCAGTAAATTGGAGTAGTAAAAAGGAAGAATAGAGTCCTCACAAAAATGGCAAGGGCAATACTCAATGAAAAAGAAATGTCACAAGTATTCTAGGTGGATGCAATGAGTACCGTATGCTATATTTCAAATCGAGCATATATTCACAAGTCACTTGGAAAGACACCATATGAGCACTACAAAGGGAGAAAGCCAAATCTGGCTCATCTATACATCTTCGGATGCAAGTGCTTCATTCATAACAACGATAAAGAAAACTTGGGTAAATTTGATTCAAATTCTAATAAAGGTTTATTTCTAGGATATTCTAATAGAAGTAAATCATATAGAGTTTTTAATAAAAGAACATGTACTATTGAACTTGATTCTTAGATAAAGCATTTTGATAAAGAAGAAATGGATTTGATAAAGAAAAACAAAACTATTTCAAATCAAAATGATCTTGGAAAAAATAATTTTCAAAATAAAGAAGATGACAATGATCATGCTTAACCAAAAGCATGGAGACATATTAAAGTTCATCCAATAGATCAAGTAATTGGAGATATTCATGAAGGTGTCAAAACCAAAAATAGAATTCTCAATGAGGTAACTTTTTCTGCTTTTATTTCTGAGATTAAACCTTCTAATATTGAAGAAGCTTTATCTAACAATGATTGGGTGATTGCTATGGAAAAAGAATTAAATCAATTCCAAAGAAATCAAGTATAGGATTTGGTTCCTCGACCTAAAGATCACTCGATTATAGGAACCAAATGGGTTTTCGAAAACAAACTTGATGAATCAGCAATCATTGTGAGAAAAAAAGCAAGATTGTTTTCCAAAGGCTATAATCAAGAAGAAGGTATTGATTATGAGGAAACATATGCTTCAGAAGGCCTGACATTCAATTCAATGTGGGTATGTATGCAAGATATCAGTAAGCACCAAAAGAGTACATGTTGAAACCGTCAAATATATCTTCCAATATCTTGCTGACATGGCAAAATTAGGTCTCTGATATCCCAAAGGAAGAAGTGAATATCTAGTTGCATACTCAGACTCTGATCATAGAGGATACAAGATAGACAGAAAGAGTACCAGTGGACAAAGTCAGTTTCTTGGAGGCTCACTTGTGTTATGGTTTAGCAAGAAACAAAATACAGTGTCTCTTTCATCAACGGAAGTTGAGTATGTGCAGCATCAAGTTGTTGTGCACAAGTATTACGGCTAAAGCAACAACTCTAGGATCTTAGTACTTATTTGAAGGAGATACCAATATACTATGACAACACTAGCACGATAAGCTTGGCAAAGAATCCTGTTCAATATTCCAGAACCAAGCATATTGATGTTAGACATCACTTCATCAGAGATCATGTCCAAAAGAAAGATGTCAAAGTGATATTCATTCCAACTCATCTTCAACTAACTGATATCTTTACAAAACCTCTTGCAAAAGATCAATTTTTATATATTAGAAGAGAATAGGGAATGGTAAATCCCAATGAATTGTAAGTTATTTAGTGTTTACAAAATGTTAGATAATGTTATTTATTGATGTTTTGATGATTACTAACTTAAGCATCGGAGTTTCTAGCAATTTGTTTTGTATGATCATAATATTATGCTTTGGAGATGAAAAGCAGAGGTTAACAGAGGACAACATTCCTGAAGGGACAACTTCAAGTAACTACCATTACTGGAAGGACACCTTGAAGTAATTGAATAGATTACTTGAGTAGCCACTCGAGTAATGATCTAAAAATTATTATAGTAGAGCATTAATTCAAAATGAATTCAAAAGAAACGGCAGAACGGTTGGAAATGAATAGTTATAAGGTGAAGAAACAGATTACCCGAGGGAGGCCTCGAGTAAACTTTAAAGGTTACTCGAGTAAGGCCTCAAGTGAACCTGGATGCAGATCATAAATATGCTGAGTTTCAGCTCAAATTTGTCTTAAAGAGCCATCATATAATCGAGGGAATATACATAGGTAATTACAATATTATTCATTCCAGGCACGCACTTGAAATTGCTGCATTTTAAATTTCTGATATGATCACTCGAGTAACTACTCGAGTGAAGCTGATGATCACTTGAGTAAGCCCTCGAGTGATGTCGGGCCCTAGGTCTATTTCAGTCATTACTCGGTCCTTTCTCACAAAATCACCTCAAGTGATTCTCCAAGCACTCTCATAAAAAAATTTCACAATCATTTTCTCTTCTCATAACCATCAAAACCCATTGATTGTTTGCTTACAAAAACCTCTCACATTGCACTGAATCTTTTACCCTAAATCTCATGACTCTCAGCCTCTGTTTTCTAGAAATCCTTGTCTTTCTCAAATCAGAATGGTGAGGACAAAATCTCCCAATCTTAGCACTCCTTCTGAGTCCTCTGAACCATATCAACCCTTTGATTCACTTTCCTTTCCTCCTACCAAGAAAAGAAAAATCTCTCCCAAACCAAAAGCAAAGTCTAAGCTGCAACCTAAGCCTAAGGTGAAAGGGGTTGTCATTAAAGAACCAGTGGCCACAAGAGCTCAAACTAAGAAGAGTTTACCTCCTAGAAGAGGCAAAGGAACAAAAGAACCTTCTGCTCCTCCTTCTGATTCATCTTACACTCCCATATTTTCTCCAAAACCTCTGAAAAAGCCCAAGATTGATGAAAAAATTACCAAAGTCATTGTAGGCATGCTTGAAGAAGCTTTTCAATCTAAGGGAGCAAAGAAAGGGCAATCTTCAAAGCAACCAGAAGAAAGGGATAAAGAAATCACATTCCCTCCTCAAGGATTCAATGTAAGCAAACTTGATGAATCTCAGAAGTACTTGAGTCACTTTGCAAGAAGAAATGTTTGCAAGATGCACTACATTGACTACAAGGTTCTTCAAGAGGTATTGAAATTCGATTTGAGTCCCTATCTTGATTCCTATATGTTCTAGCTATCTGTTAAACTCCCAGTTTGCACCAAAGTTGTGAGGCATTTTTACTGCAACCTTGAACCTATAAATGATCCTATTAGGAAGTATGTGGAAGAAGAAATGACTCTTAAGGTTAGAGGACAGAGAATCCTAATCTCACCCTCCAAAATCAATACCTGGTTAGGAATAGAGGACCCTCCTGATGATGATTACCCTAATCTTGACTCAAACCAGATATTTTCTATCCTAAGACCTGGTAAGATAGTGGGACCTCTAAATTTCTATCCAAGTGATATGAGTTATTTTCATCGAGTCCTATGGTATATCTATTCTAGAGCCATAATGAATAAATCCAACAACTACACACATTTTATTGAGAGGGATTTTATAAAATTTTCCGTATTGATTCTCAAAGAACAAAAGGACTTAGGAGAATATATCTTTACTGAGATCAAGAGATATAGGTATGAAGGAAAACCTACTACTCCAATGCCTTACCCTCAACTTATTTCTTTGTTCCTCAAGAAGAATAAGGTTTGGTACTTATAGAGTAAGGAGCCAATTGAGAGGATAACACCAGTTGGGAGAAATCAAATTGGGAAGTTGAACATTAAGATTCCTCTAAAGACTCCTCTAAAAGCAAGTCCCAAGAAGAAGAAGAAGAAGACTGAATGGATGACACACAGTCTTCTGCTCCAGCCAACACATCCTCTCCTTCTTTCTTTGGTGCCACAACACAAACATTCATGGAGAACATTTTGAAGGGTTTCCATATTGACATTGCCAATACAAATGCGGAGTTAGTAACCCATATGAATGAGAAGATGGGACAACTTGTGAAGAGAATGGATAGGAGCCACGAAGAGTTGTTAGCTGAACAATGTGCCCAGGGTGAGCTTCTGAGATCCATTGTTGCTAGACTTGATGCTATGGCATCTGGCTCCCCTATTCCTGGTCCTTCTGTTACTCCTGAACTAGTACTAGTCTCTGAACCTGGACCTTCCAAGCCTAGTCCTCCTGATCCTATACCTATTAAGCATAGACCCTTTGAGCTTGAACCTAGTAATCTTCTATTCTCTATGCCTGACCCTGACATATCTAAGCCAATCCACATTACTACTGATGATCCAGCTCAGCCTGTTCAACCAAAGCCTATATCTACTCCCATTGCCTCACCTACATGCATTGAGGAGGTGCTTGTGTCTTCACCTGTTACTACAGAGGAAGTAGAAATTACTTCTCTGATTTCTTACCCATCACCTCTAGTGAATCCTACAGAGGATCTTTCGATACCCCCAGTGAAACTTCCTGACCCTGAACCATCATCTACAGATCCTTCTAGTTCAGATAGTTCACATGAATCTTTGGAATTTCCTTTCACTCTTATCTTACTAGCCAAGCCATCTACTCCTCCTCATGATTGATTCCACTTTTGTGATGAAGACAAAAAGGGGGAGAAGATCCTGAGTGATTTTATGATCAATGGCTGAGTTAATGCATAGGGGATATGGGTGTACAGGGCTTTTGGAAATTTTAAAATTTGAATTATAAGATTGATTATGTAATAAATTCTTCTTTATGCAATTTGTTTCTTTATGCCATTAAATTTAAATTTCATTGAAGTTATATTGCATTATGGGACTAATGAGTTTTTGATTGTGTATACAAGGTAAACAGGTAAATAAGAACAAAAACTTTGAAAAGATCTTTACTAACTATTTCAAAAGAGTTTTCAAGTTTAAATTAAACAAAAGATTTCATATGAAAAGTATTTAAGAAGCATATGTTTGAAAACTCAATTTCAAAAAATTTGTTCAAAATCACCAAGTTTTGTCATCATCAAAAAGGGGGAGAATGTTTGATCCCATATGTTTTGATGATAATAAAGATTGGACTAATGATAAAAGAGGATATGATAACAAACAAATGAATTTGAACAAAGTAAATAAATGGTAGACAAAGCATTACTTGAAGTAAGCACTAGAGTAATGAAGATGATCTGAGAGACAGAGCAAAGGAAGAACATTACTGGTAGATTCTTTTAAAGGCTTACTCGAGTGAGCACTTGAGTAAAGAACACTGTTGCTCGAGTGAGCACTTGAGTAATGTTGGAGAAAATGTTTCAGAGAGGCACTGCCAAAATTTAGAAGAAGTTACTCGAAGGGCCACTCGAGTAATCTTCAAAGTTATATGAACATTACTCGAGTCGCCATTCGAGTAACAACATGAGCATAAGGCATTACTCGAGTAGCGACTCGAGTAACCAGGGCAAATATCTTCCAGTAGCTCACGCCCAAGAAATGCAACAATTTACTCGAGTAGCCACTAAAGTAACTAAGTGAGAAAAAGGCATTACTCAAGGGAGCACTCGAGTAATCTGTAAGGTTATTTGAAGCATTACTTGAGGGGTCACTTGAGTAATCAAGTAAGCAAAAATTAGGCACTCTCGACCAACAATTTAATGCTATTACTAGAGGGAGTAATCGAGTAATCTGCAAATTTATTTGAAATTTACTCGAGGGCTCACTCGAGTAACTTGTGAAGAAAAGACATGGTCCCTCGAGTCACCACTCGAAAAATTAGGTATTTCTAAGGTTTTTGATGTATCTTACTCCATGTCTTACCCGAGTAATATTTTATGAAAAATTTTGAATTACTCTCAGCCATGTTTTTCATAGGTTTACTCGAGGGACTACTTGAGTAATAAGCATGTTCACTTGAGTAACCACTTGAGTGAGGCAGTTGAGAAATCATGTTTTCAATCGAATGTTTATTGATTTGTTATCGATATGATTAACTCTTCATTGCACTAGTATTCTAAGTTTGTTTATAGAGAAACAATAAAGAAATCATGACATAAGAGAAAAGTCAAATAAAACGTATGAGATCTCACCTACTGCTACCTACCACAAATGGATAGTTTTCAAATTAAAAGACCGATCAACCGTTGCTGCGCGACTCTAACGAACATGTTTGAATCGCTTCCAACAGATACTACAAATCATCTATATATATGGAGCATTCAAAGAGTGGAGAACAATAACTGAGAACAAGCAAACACACAACGATCAATATACTCTTTGTGCACTATTTTCTTATACTTATTCATTATACTTCAGTGATTATATATTTCCTCTGTGAGAGAGTTTTTCTTTACAAACTCAATATTTGTTATTGAGACAACTTAAGGTTATGGAACCTTGAGTTGGGGATTTGATTACAACATGTAAGGGGGAGTGAGTGTCCAGGTGAAGGAACTTGCTATGCACTGAGGTGCCAAGAACCTACTGAATCTTAGAGAATATAGTGAAACTCTCAGAGACGCTCTGAGGACTGGATATAGGTCAAAGTGGTTGTGACCGAACCAGTATAACTCCTGGTGTACACTTTGGTGATATTTCTCTTTGATCTCAACTGCTTTAAATATTCTATCAATTTTCTTATACGCAACAAAATTTCTGGTATCACCCAATTCACCCCCCCTTTTGGGTGAAACACTTGCGCTAACATTTTGTTTATTGGAATCAAGAAAAATGCATTTTTACCAAAATATTGTGATTTTTGGTTAGGGCATTTTTTCCATGTTTGAGCTGATATTTCATGAATTTGATGTTTCTATTGTGTTTAGAATGAAACATTGTGTAGGGAACATGTGAAAAATGAAGTATGGAGGCTTTAGGGTGTGGAATGACAATTTTACCCTAAAAACCCTAACTTTGTGGCTGCCAAGGGCATTCTAGGAAATTAAGTGTGATTTGGAAAAAGCTAAGGTTAAGTATGGATTCTACACACAAAATTATGTAGGAATAGTCCGGGTTATAATTTTTGATAAAGTACAATTATACCAGGTGTAAAGGGACTTAGACCGGGTCACTAGGGACATTTTGGTCATTTTGCATTTTTGAGTAAAGAAAACCAACCAAATGAGTTTAGGAATAAGATATGAATAAGTTCTAACTCATTTATTATGAATTTGGAATTTATAGGATTTAATATTGGCCTGAGTCGGATAAAAGATTATTTAATCAGATTAGCTAGGCAGTGAATGGGGTTTCAAGTAGTAACTTTATCTTTCATATACTATGTGATTGTTTATATACTGTGTGTTGTCATGTTATATGATATGAATGGCAATTAGAAAACCTAGATGTGGTGTGAGAAAAGCACAAGTACCACTCGATGGGAAAAGTACAAGTACCATCTGGCTCATTTGAAACCCAGCTATGGTAGTCAGACAAGTAAGGATCAAACTCTCATTTGATCCTGAATAGTGTGTACAGTTAAGTTTGCAATATGATTATTCTGTTACATTATATGGTGCATTGTATGTTTATTTATCACATTTTATATGATTGATTGTGTGTTACTATTGAGATTTGTAGGAATCTCACCCCTTTCCACAAATTTAAATTTATCTAGCTAGAAGAAGCAACTCAAAGGGCAAGGATGTAGATACCAGCAACTAAGGGTTCCAGTTCTATACAAGTTATGATGTTGGTTATCTGTAACTTTTTATATTATCTTTTGGGATTTGTAAATATTCGTACAGACCTTGCGAGGATTCCTGTAATGTACTCGAGTACTTTATATCAATATGTATCTGCTATTTCTGTTTGCCGACTAAATTGTTCGTCATTACTCTAATAAATGTCAGAATATTAAGGGGCTTGACATGTTCATATGACAATTCCACTTATTCATGATGTATTTGCCACTTGCAAATTAGGTTGTTTCTCCTTCCTTTCTTATAGTGTTATTTTTTTCTCTTTACTTTAGAAATTAATTTCACTTCAGCCATAATGGACTGCAATGGAATCTCAAATTTTGTTGGGGCTAATGCAAATTTAATTGCTACAATAGTTGTTATTTGTACACATCCTCACTAATATACCTTTGGTATATCGTTGATTTGCTAGACAATAATCAACACGTCAGAAAACTTAATGTAGTAATTTTTGTCCTCTTTATCTTCATCATTGCATGTATTTTTCCCAAACCTCGTGGTTATCTGTGAAAGAGAAAAAAATCCAACATAGTCAATCATTTTTGTCAAATTAAGCTAAGCAAAGTACAAGAGTAAACACAAGGAAAACAATAATTCAAATTCAAGCAACACAAAACCCTACTCAAACCCATCAACAAAATATGAAACAAAAAGTCAACAAAAAATACTAAAATGACACAAGTTAAAGCAAAGAGTAATATGACACCATCACAGTCTCAACGAGGAAGCTTTTATAGATTTGAACAACTACTACTCTAATCGTGCCCTATAATTAAGTACTAAATCAAATTTGCAGGACCAGATCACTAACCACTTACAAAGTATTTTATAATTTATCGAAATAATATTGTCTTAATTGTAACACCCCAAATTTTATGCCCTGAAATATGCATTGTAAACACTTGTGGCATTTAATGAAATGGAAGGGTGAATTTTGGAGGATGTGATTTTGTGGCCAGTGAAAATTCCTTGTGAGGCAATGAGTTTGTCAGGTGATTTTGGAAGAACAAATGATGTTTCAAAATTATGACATTTTACAAAATGAAAGTAAACATCCTAAACTTTAATTTGATAGGTCATGGGTAATTTTTGGAGTTGTATACAAAAAGTTATGAATTTTTCAAGTTAGCTAAGGAAAACTATGTATTCTCTAGAACAGCATCCAAAAACATAAATTCTGGGAATCTTTAGCTTATATTTGGCTAAATGCTATATTTTTCCTTCAAACTAAACTCAATAAAGGTTCTATAGCCTTTAGAATCACTCAAATTCGATGTCTACAAATTTAGTTATGATTTTTCAAATTTTGGGCAGAAAATCTGCCATAATTTACATAAATCCAAAAATGGGAAAAATATATGATGGAAATTTTGCAAATTTTGAGATAATTGATATCAGCCCATTTTAACACTAATTTCGGCCCTAAACGTAAAATGTAATATGTTGAAGGGTCAATTTTGGAGGATGTGATATGTTGTGAGTGAAAATTCCTTTTGAGGTAGTGAGTTTGTCATGTGATTTTGGATGATTAAATGATGACTAAAAATTATGAAATTTTACAGGGTGAAAGTAGACATCCTAAATCATGTGAATTATTTAAAGCTATATACAAAAAGTTATAAATTTTTTAAGTTAGCCCAGAAACTGTGAATTTTCTAGAACAACATTCAAAGAAATGAATTTTGAGAATTTTGTGCTTCTAGTTGGCTAAAGTCTATATTTTTCCTTGAAACTAGACTCAATAAGGGTTCTATAGCTTTTAGAATCACTCCAATTTGATTTGTCTAGAATTAGTTATGATTTTTCAAAGTTTGGGAAGAAAATCTGCCAAAAAAATCTAAAAAATGGGAATTATGACATAAGCATAAGACATGTGATAAAATCATTTCCTTCTTCTTCGTCTAGCGAAAACCAACATGAAGTTTCACCGCATTGTCTTTGGTTTTAAATTTTGGAAATTTAACGGCATAAGGATTATGCTACCAAAATTTGATCTAAATAGTAGTTATAACCTAATTAAATTTTTAATAAAGTGGTTAGGAGTAGAAAGAAACACGTCTGCGAAGTCGGATTTTGAAAACCCCAATTTTTCCTAGGGAACTTGAGGATTTTGGCAAGACCTAGTTAGAGGGCTTATAGTTGGTTTTAAATGATTTAATGATTCAATTAAGTTCATGAGGGAAAATTAGGTGGGGTTACAGTTGATCACTTTTTCGAAAATGCCCAAAAAAGCATAATTACAAAAACACCCCTGAGACGCGTAAAGAGGGGATGCCAAGGGCCTTTTTTCTTTTGGCAATGAATTTGAGAATTCCGAGTCTAGAAATGGATTTCTTAGGTGAAAATATATCAGAATAGCCTAAGTCAAAATTTCAAAAAAAGTACAGTTAGACTGGGTATGGTGGGGTCAGGTCAGGTCCCCAAGGGTATTTTGGTAAATTTTCACAATAGGCTTATATAATCACTTTAAACACTATGAAAGTGTCTAAATTGTATATTTGAAATTTTAGGATTGAATTTGGAGTCCAAGCTGCTTATATGTAGAATGAGGAACTATCTCTCTTTAGCGAAAGGGACATAAGGTAGGGAACTTACCTCTCCTATATGTATTTGATATTTATGCTAGTGTATTGATGCATGCTATTTCTTTGCTTGATTATGTGAAACATATATGAATGATTGAAGCTCTGTTTCTGTTTATACAGTAGCCATAGTTCTATTGCATGAAATATTGAGCATGCAGATACGTCATTATGTTAGCATGAGTTTATGTAATGCAAGCATGTCATGCATTAAGTATTTATCTTGCATGCATATTGGTACTATTTCTTACTAAGATTCTCTCGAATCTCACCCTCCCCTACCAACAATTTAGACAGGTGAAGTAGAAGGTATACTAAAAACAAATAAGAGAACCGTACGAGGGGAATGCCGTGGTGGAATAAAGAAGGGAAGGTGTTTGCATTTCATTGGGATGGGTTTAGACACCCAAGTAGTCTTGTGTGGCTACATTGATGGGAATTATTATGTACGAACACCTATGTGGAATTTTTGTAATCATGCACATATTATCAGTATAATTATGCATTCCTGTGTTGCCCATCGAACCACGTATTAATATTCCACTGCAAGTCAAAATAAGTAAGGGTGTGACATTTTGATATCAAAATAAGGATTCTGGCCACATAATTGTCTACTTAGAGTAAATGTGGTGATTCTGGCAACAGGATAGTATATTGATATGTTTGATTATATAGTGATAGGAATAACGAAGTAAATTACTTCAACTAGTTCACAAGCCCCTGAAAGGAATAGGCATGCCCTGAGGAATAGTAGAATACTTAGAAGGCAACACATATTACCATACCAGAGAGAGGATGGTACAAGCTGACACAGACACCGAAGGAATGGGTTCGAGTAAGGCCAAAGTATGGAGCCTCATCCTAAAACATAAGCAATAATTAGCTGATTAGTGTCCTGCCCTAGTTATGGGTAGTCAAGTGTCAAGCAGATAAACCACAAACAGACAAGACAGAGAGAGATCCGGGTTTTGTTATCGATCCTAAAGTTGGAGCGGTATACATGATGCATGGTTTACCATCGGATCGAGGATTATAGGAGGATGTCTAGAGCATATACCTGCTGGATGTCCATGAGTACGATACCCCAGTGGCCCAGTATATAGTATGCACAGATAAACTAACCTAAGTGGTGGGTGGTCAAGGATAAGTTAATTCAGGGGTTCCATATGATATACGGATCCACACAACACTGCACTTCTTTCTGGATATAGAGCTTTTGCTCAGAAGATGAATGAGATTGTAGAGTAAAGTCAAATCGACAACTTTTTAGACATCAGGGAACATATCAGGTACGTATTTAGGTACATGTACCGACACTAATATGAAGTCCACAAATAGTGTTTGGTTGGCCGAGATAGTTGGCACGACTCTCGAGATAAGGCCAGTCTCAGGGTACAAGTGGATAGGAATATATACAACCGGTATCTGTATTTTGGCATAGGTACACGAAAGTTAAGCTTGCTCAACCAGGGAAATGCCATAATGGGCGACCCCCTGGGAAGTTGTTGCATATATTATGTTATGTTATGTTATGAAAAAAGGCAAGCACATATTGTGCAGTAGTTTAGAGGTTGCAGGTTGTTGTTGGCTTTCTCTGACAAATAAACGTCTGTGTTAAGTTATTTTAGGAGTATCTGTGTACCCAACACATTGTACAATGGCAATATGCCCTTGTGATTATGAGATGCTTACCTCTTCTTTGTTTCACATAGCAAAACATAAAAGTGATGAGACCAAGAGGTACATGTGCTTGGAAGGGTCAGGAAGTTATACCTAACCCAATGCAACAAATACAGGGCAAGTTAATAGAACTACAAACAATGATCAATGATCATAGTAATCAGCTGTAAGGGGTGCAGTAAAAGTAAAACACGGATCACAAAAGTTAGAAATATAATATTATCTAGGAAAGGCCAATGTAGTAACTCTATCCTTCATATACTATGTGAATGTTTATATGCTTTGTATATGTCATCTTCTGTAATATGTATGATACACAGTGCCTTCGGTACACTGATGAATAATGCCTATAGGGAGTGTCTTCAGGTACACTGATGAATAATGTCTACGGGCAGTGCCTTCAGGTACATTGATGCATAGTCCTATGGGTATACTGATATGCCCAGTCGAGGACTGAGGTACAGAATATATAGGGTTACAATAGTAGTTGGCTCTAAACATATTTCTGACTAAACTGAGTTATGTGTTAGTAAAATATTGTATTATATGGTGCGAGGCATATACATTATCACATTCTCTATGAACGATTGTGTGGTATTATGAAGGTTAAGTGGGATCTAACTAAGGTGGTAAGACAAGTGAGGGTAAACAGTGTAGCCCCACCTATATTACATTTGACAGTGTGAAACATCATAGTGTGCAGCAGAAGCCTACGATGTCAACACCTGTTTCCATTTTGATATACACAGAGTAATAGAGACTAAGTTCCACAAGCAACAGAAAAATACATATATACTAATAAAAGTAATTATTTATAGACTCGAATCAACTATACAAAATTCGATAATATTTACAACTATTACAAAATATCCAAAAGTGTTTCAAACATAGACTATATATGTAACCCCCTCACGGTAACCACATCCGGATTTCGACATTTAAGTGAAATAGAGACCAATAAAATGAAATCAACAATTTATAATCCCTCAACTCGGGATGAGGTATTTCAAAACGTAATAATTCTGGGTCTCACATTCACGTGTGGATGTAACTACTTGAGAAATCAAATCACATAAGAAATATCAAAGTGCGGAAACTGAAATCCCGGCAAACCCCGAGTTACTCTATATATCAAATGGGTTTACTATTTTCCAACTGGGGATTTCAAATCAAAAATTCACTATGAACAATTTATATACAGTAATCCCAACACTACAATAGATAACCAACAATCCCAAAATCCTGAATGTCCCTAAGAGATCTTAACCACTCTGGGTTGGTCGCTTCTCCTTCGAGCCACTTGCCCTGTCTGAAAAAGTTAGTCATGTGGAAAGAGTGAGATTCTAAAGAATCCCAGTAGCAACAAGTCACTCATACAATATATAAACATAAAGCATGTATGTTCATCAAGTTCAACAGCTTCACAATGATCTCTGGCTCGCGCCACAAACGACAGTACTCACGGCTGTAATCACAATGCACTATGCCAGCTTTCGCTGTAATCACTATGCACAACGGCCGCTTTCGCGGTGAACACTATGTAGCAGCAACACAAAGCACAAAGCACCACAAAGCACCACAAAGCATCTCAAAGCACAATGTATCACTAACTCCACAAGGTATCTCAATGCACAAGGTATCACAAAGCAGTAGCAGCAGCATCCACACAATGAATGACAGACAAACATACAATACATTTACATAAAGTATAAGAGAGGAGTCGCTACCTGAATCTTTCCTGACAATCTTTGGCACAGTGGGCTCATGCGTTCGGCAGATATCAAATCCTATACCAAATTAGGGACAATTGATCAATCTCTCTTCCAATTACTTATTTCCATAATACACTAAGTTGGTTATCATTTAGGACTCTTAAGAGGCCACAAATGCCTCTAATAAAAGCCCTAAAAGGTTGGAAAACAATAGGTTGAAGGTCACTTTTCGAAAACACAAAGTGCTGGAACATAGGGGTTGGCCATGGCCAGCCCTTCCTTGGGCCGCGGCCAAAATATGGTCAGAAGGCCGCTGGCCGCGGCCAGCCACTCATGGGCCACGGCCAAGAAATTTCCTGAATCTTGGCTGAACTTCGAAAAACCATAACTAATTGTAGAAAAATCGAAACGGAGTGATTCCAAAGCCAAATGTTCACAAGAATCACCAAAAACTACACACTACTCCCAAACAGAGTTCTGTTTCAATCCCAAACTTTGGACCACCATTACTCACAGAATACTAAACGAAATGACACAAAATATATGTTCATTTTGAAGCTTGGGATGTGAACTTTAAGACTAGAAAGTTTCATAATTTTCGGACACCATTTGGTCATTCAAAATGCTCGTTCAAACTTACAGCAAAAAACAGAGCTCAAACAAGACAGATTTCCAACTTTTCCCAAGTGATCCAAATGAATCCAAAATCAACAACCAAGTTTATTCCCACACAAAATCACTCAAGGAATCCAATGGAAATGTCAAAATCACCAAAATCCTATTCCATTATCATACTTTGATTTTGGGTAACATTAAACACCAAACTCTCAAAATCTCCAAACTTAACAATTTCAAACCCAATCAATTCTATCTATCCAAAATGCATTCCAAATATACAAATTCCATATCAAACACATACCAAACTCCCAATGGCCCTCATTTTCGAAAATGGGCCCAAAATTCTAGAAAATTCAAACTATTTCCAATGGTATGAAACTTAGATAGATAGATATGTCTCACTCACCTTAAAACTTCTTCAAAGAGAGTTCTTGATTCACTACTTTCCAAAATTTTGTGTGATCACAAACCACAACCAATGGACAAGCTACAACCAAAGAAATGTAGCTCTTAACTCAAGGATCAACTTTAATTAAGAACATTTTTCCATTAGAAGCCATTTAGAGGGTCAAATACATACCTTTTTCACAAGCTTCTTCTTCTTTCCTTCTGCAGAAATGGGGGCACAAAAATGAGAGAGAATGGGAGAGAGAGAACGTGAGAGATGGAAGGGATGGGGAATGATGACGAATGAAGTACAATTTTCCCTTGCCCATGCCTCCAAAAACGCATAGGAGAGAGAGGAGAGAGAAAAAGGTGGTTTTTGTCTCTTATGCCTCATCCTATGGTCCACCATAATGCCACTTGGCAACATCTCATCCCTTGATCTCTAATACCACACACATTTACACCAAATACACATCATATTTCTCCCAAAATATTTAATTACACAAATTACAATCAATCTCAATGCCATTAGCCCTTAATCATAAATTGGGATATTACAATATATAACATAAACATGAACTTTGTCTTAGGGACACGTGCATGTCAGTTCCCTTTATCTACGTCCTTGCCTTTTGAGCTGCTGGCGCCCGCTAAGATGTTTTGTTTAGAAAAAGGGGTGAGATTCCAAGGAATCCCAGTAGAAGCATATTATCATTCATATAAAATACGAAAAGTAAATATGATATGCGCCCTGTATGCACCAATTAATAAACAATATAACATGTCATCATCATGTATACATAAGTAGGGTACCTGCCCCACTATTCGTACACTAGTTGGATTCTCAACCAACCCTCAGGTGTAAGTGCACTTCTAGAACTAACTGCTTCGTCTAGGAAAACCATGTTGATTAACAGCACAAACAATGGCATCCCAACATTCATATGAACTATGGCATAATGTATGAAAGACAATGTTGCTACCTCAAAGCTCTATTATCCCATATCGCGTGCCTTGTAAAATGTGTCGACTTTAGGCACTCAACCCAGTCCTAAAATGTTAAATGCACAAGAATAGGTCAAAACCCATTCATGTATCATTTTAGGCACTACTATAGTGTTTATATTAGCCTATAGTGAACATTTACCAAAATGCCCCAAGACCTCAGTCCAACTGTACTTTTTCCAAAATTTTGATATAGGCTATTTTGACATATTTTCACCCAAGAAATCCATTTCCAGACTCAGAATTGCTAAATTCACTGCCAAAAGATGAAATTGCCCTTGGCAGCCCCGCTTTAAGGGTTTCAAGAACCTTTTTGTAATTATGCTTTTTCGGGCTTTTTCGAAAAAGTACCCAATTGTAAGCCGATCTAATTTTTCCTCCTAAACTTAATGAAACCATCAAATCATTGAAAATCCAACTCTAACCTCAGGTTTAGCCCTAGCCAAAATTCTGGTATCCTTTGAGAAAATTTGGGGTTTTCCGATTCTAACTCTGCAAACATGTTTTTTTCTAGTCCTAATCACTGTATTGACTATTACATTACATTAGAACTACCATTTAGTTCCAATTTTGGAAGCATAACATTTCTAGTGTCACTTTTCAAATTTTACAAACAAAGACAATCCGATGAAATTTCACCGATTAAATTGTATATAGCAGCCAGAATAGTCAATATATGAAGGTTTGGGAGTTACCTTTCGCTTCCTTTTGGCTTTTCCAATTATGCTGAAAACCCTAGCTTTTACACACCCAAAGATGAGCTTTACAACATTTAAGAACACAAAAGAATTGCTTAAGAGCGGAGTTATACGCGTTAGAAAACCAATTTACTGAAGAAATTACTTACCTTTGCAAGTTTTTATTCTCTTTCTCTCTCTAGTTCAAATCTAAAACATGTCTAAAATGGCTGATGGAGGATGAAGAATTTCCTTTTTATCATATATTTTACAATATTTAATTATTTATTCAATTTCCCTTAATTTTGGATTTAAGCAAAATTCAGCCAAATTTTCTATCCAACTTTGAAAAATCATAACTAAATTTGTAGAAACTGTATTAGAGTGATTCTAAAGGCTATAGAACCCTTATTTAGTCTAGTTTCAAGGAAAAATATAACCTTTTACCAATTGGAAGCACATCATTCCCAGATTTGTAGTTGTTGGAAGCTATTCTAGAAAATTCACAGTTTTTCTGGGCTAATTTCAAAAATTCATAAATTTTTGTATATAGCTCTAATTGAGTCATATTACCTATCAAATTAAATTTTAGGATGTCTACTTTCAATATGGAAAATTTCATAAATTTTTGTCATCATTTGTTCATCAAAAGTCATATGACAAACTCACTACCTCGCCGGCAATTCCACTGAAAGCATTATTCTCCTTTCAATTTCCAATATTTATTTGACCAATTTCCCATATATTTTTGGACAAAATATTTTCTCTATAATTTCCCCATTTTTGGACCTTAATATTGAGCATTTTAAATTACCTAAATTAATTCCATAATTATTTTTGCTCAATTTCTCATGAAAATGAACATTTATAAATTCATAAATTCCAAATTCATGAATATTCACCATTTTATTGAATTTCCCAAATAATTACAATATTTTTTGTGAATATAAATTTTGGGGTGTTACATACGACTCTGTATTGATTACAGGGAGTTAAATAAGGTGACCGTTGAGAATTGGATAAACTGAAATCTAAGCAACTCCATGCCAAATTTATGTAAATTTAAGTTTGGGCTTTTGGAAATTAATTTTCTGAGCCATAGAGTCTCACAGCAAGAAGTGTTGGCAGATCCTTGCAGGGTGGAAGAAGTACTAAATTGAAAGGGGCCAGAGAATGTCTCTGAAATATGCAGTTTTCTAGGTTTGCCAGATATTACAAAAGATGTGTACTGAATTTCTTCTAAATAGTTTTAAAAACTCAACATTATCTATGGGACCGTAACTGGGAGAAGGGCTTCATTGAGCTGAGACAAAATCAATATCAACACTGATACTGATAATCCCAAATCCATTGTGGACCTTTCTTGTCCTTGTTGATGCTAGTAGACAGGATTGGGAAGTGTTTTAATACGGCATGACTATGTATTGGCTTATACATTTATAGAATGGAAGCCTTATGAGAAAAATTAATTATTATCCCACACATGATCTTGAGTTGGCAGCAATTATATTACACTAAAAATCTAGAGACATACCGTTATGGTGTGACTGTAATGTTGTGCTGTGACCACCAGGATTTGAAGTATTGGTATAATCACAAAGAACTGAATACAAGAAAGCATTACTTGAAGTTTATGGTTATGTATGTGTAGCAAATTTCAGGAATGAAATTTATTTATGAGGGGGAGAACAGTAACACCCCAAATTTTATTCCCCAATATGTCTTGCAAGTGTTCATAACATTTAATAAAATGGAAGGGTCAATTTTGGAGGATGTGATATGTTACGAGTGAAAATTCCTTTTGAGGCAGGGAGCTCATCATATGATTTTGAATAACCAAATGATGACTAAAAATTATGAAATTTTACAGGGTGAGAGTAGACATCCTAAACTTTAATTTGATAGGTAATATGAATCATTTAAAGCTATGTATCAAAAGGTATGAATTTTTTAATTTAGCCCAGAAAAACTGTGAATTTTTTAGAACATCATTCAAAGAAATGAATTCTGGGAATTGTGTGCTTCCAGTTGGCTAAAGTCTATATCTTTCCTTGAACTCAAATTCAATAAGGATTCTATATCCTTTAGAATCACTCCAATTCAATTTTTCTAGAATTAGTTATGATTTTTCAAAGTTTGGGCAAACAATATGCCAGAAAATCCGAAAGATGGGAATTATGACATAAGCATAATCTAATGATGACATAAGTATAAGACATGCGATAAAATCTTCTCCTTCTTCCTCAAGCCAAAACCGACGTGAAGTTTGATGAATTCGTACCTAATGCGTATAACCTTGTTCCTAAGCATCTCCTTCATGTATTTCAAGGTTTGTGAAGCTCCAATTTCTTGTTGAGAAGGCTTAGCGTTAGGTCATACAAGTGATAGCCAGAAGGAAGCGAAAGGTAACTCCCAAACCTTTGAATATTGCTTATTCTGGCTGTTATGCACAATTTAATCGGTGAAATATTGTCGGATTGTCTTTTTAGTTTTAAATTTTGGAAATTTAATGGCATAAGGGTTATGCTACCAAAATTTGGTCTAAATGGTAGTTATAACCAAATTAAATAGTTAATAAAATGGTTAGGAGTAGAAAGAAACACATATGCAGAGTCGGATTTTGAAAACCCCAATTCTTCCCAGGGAACTTGAGGATTTCGTCCAGCTCTAGTTAGGAAGCTTAGAGTTGAATTTTTAATGATTTAATGATTTCATTGAGTTTAGAAGGGAAAATTAGGTGGAGTTACAAATGATCACTTCTTCGGAAAAGCCCGAAAAAGCATAATGACGAAATCATCATTGAGACTCAGAAAGTGACCAAGGGCATTTCTATCTTTTGGTAGTGAATTTGGTAATTCTGAGTTTCTAAATGGATTCCTTGGGCTAAAATATGTCAGAATAGCCTAGGTCAAAATTTCAAGAAATGTATAATTGGGCCGGGTCCCCAGGGGTATTTTGGTAAATTTTCACAATAGGCTTATATAATCACTATAAACACTATGAAAGTGTCTAAATTGTACATTTGGAGTTTTAGGATTGAATTTAGAGTCCAAGTTGTTTGCATGTAGAACGAGAAACTATCTTTGTTTAGCAAAAGGGACACAATGCAGGGAACTTACCTCTCCTATGTGTTTTCGATATTTGTGCTGGCGTATTGATGCATGTTGTTCAATTGCTTGATTATGTGAAACATATATGAATGATTGAAGCTCTGTTTCTCTTTATACTGTGGCCATAGTTCTATTACATGAAACATTGAGCACGTAGATACGTCATTGTGTTAGCATGCGTTTTTGTAATGCAAGCATGTCATGCATTAAGCACTTATCTTACATGCTTATTGGTGTTATTTCCCATTAAGATTCTCTCAAATCTCACCCTCCCTTACCAACAATTTAGACAGGTGAAGACATAAGAAATGTTAAAAACAAAGAAGAGAACTATACAAGGAGAATGCCATGGTGGAACAAAGATGGGAAGGTGTCTGCGTTTCACTAGGTTGGGTTTTGACACCCAAGTAGCCATGTATGGCTACATTGATGGTAATTATCATATACGAACCCCTATGGGGAATTTTTGTAATCATGCACATATTATCAGTATAATTATGTTATTCCTGTATTATCCACCGAACCACGCATTAATATTCTGCTGCAAGTCAAAATAAGTAAGGGTGTTACAACTCACACATAATATTTATGACAATCCCCCACATGTGTCAAATGAAGCTCATAGCCTCATTAGCTAAGTTACACACACAAATATAACCATTGTATCTGGTGGTTTGGACTTAAAACCAGACCTAGACTGATAACACTTAGTATATAGAAATGTTGGGGATCCTATGAACTTAAAACCAACATTTCTTGGGCGTACACTAGAGGTATTAAAAGTTAGATTATAGCCTCATATTTACTGATGTTAGTGCTTTTTTGCACGTTAAAACGGCCATGTGCATGTCCTACTACTTAACGAATGCTCTAGAGATTTCGCCATAATCTCATAGGAGCAGCCCTACTCCTCATTCTTATAAGTGATTTCATGAAATGTATCTGCAATAACCACACCATCCCGTAGGATTATGAAATCATTAAGATCTCTTACTTAGCCTTACCATAATGCATTCTAGCACTTTCTCATGCCATAGCTAAGGGACTAGTTATTTTGAGCTAGTAGAACTAACAAACGACTTGTTCTTACCCATTGAACCTCCTTCATGGGATTACCAATCACAAAGGTTGGATTGTCATCGCTATTAATTTCGAATTGGCTTTAGCCTCATTTCCTTTGGCTAATTTAATTCCTCCCGAGGTTTGTTAACAGATCCTCAGGTCAACTTTTTGACAACACAAAATCAATTGAGATAACCCCACAATTTTAAGATAGCTTATTCACATAATATCCCAAACAATTTCCACTTGCATCATTTTTCTTTTACAATAGCTATTGCCATTTGGCAATTTCAGCTCATAGACATTAAATGTAGGTTTTCCACCAAAATATTTGCCAAGAGTTTTTCAACAACTTAGCTTCCAAATTTAGCCAATTCCAAAGTACCGAACTTTGACCCATATAATAATTTATTTTTGTTACCATTGGATTGTCTCACATAAAATTGAAATTCAGTTAACATCCGTATATTTCAATATAAAAGGAATCCACTGAACATGATACCAACATTTATGACACCCCTCAAATATTTTATTTCCCTCAGAGGATTGCATATTTATATATACTCAATAGCCTAAGCTTTATCACAAGAATTAATATCCACTAATACAAAAAATTCTCAATAATTTGTGCTTGCCTTGATTGAGCTGCAAAACTACTTCAAAGTGTTAGTATCATAAGGAATATTCACATTATGGTTCTCAGAAACCAAACTCTAAGACACTTCTCAAGATGATATGCTATCACTATTCCTTGATGATGTCAACCTCAATATCACATTTGCTTCATCCACGTTTTGATATTAAATGATGAAACAACATAGAACATTAAAATATCACGTCATCCAAGCTATAAAATTCACTATCCACATATATTCTTTTAATATGATAATATCATAGCCTCATATTATGAAAATCACATTTATCTACTACAGATAAATGAATAAACTTTCATACCACATGATGCTTATTTCAAACAATACAAAAAATTTGATAATCCACAAAATTTTCTCGCACAAGCAAATATAACAAAGCCTCCACTTAATAATTATTTGCAGCACACATCTTGCATTTATAAAATCAGTAATATATAATTTTTTATGTCACATTATATGCTATCTACATTAAAAATTCAATTTGCATAGTAGTCATGCATATTATACCACTATAAATATATACCCACAAAATCATGAAATCTAAACACATTAATATCTACACTAGATAAATGATTAAATTTCCATGCCACACAAATAATTTATAAAATTTTCTCTCTGCAGCAAATAACAAAGCCTCGATCTATATAATTTTGCAACTAAAACACATTTTCTTTCACCACAATAATTGTAAAATACCCCCCACATATTAGGCAGCCCCACACTTTCAAATACTCATTTAAATTTGAAAAATACTTTCACACTTTATCTAATGGATGATTCTAATTAAATTAGAATCTCACAACAAATATATAATATACTTTTATTCTAATTAAATTAGAATTTCTCAAGTCAAAATTCTTAGTCTGGAAAGAGTTAATATGGATGACTTGCACACGTAAATAACGCATTTTAGCATCGTAATGAAAAATTAATTTTTTTTGTTGCCACAGTAATGACAAAGTAATATATTTAATATTTAAAATCTCATAAACCCCAAATTAAATGGGAAATATCTGTCTTTGTAACGTATGCACATTACCATTGGCGCATTAATGATTCAAGGAGGAATAACACAATGGAATTATAACAAGGCATTAAAAACTAGTTTAATATACTCATTAACCACCGTTGGCAAAAAAAAATTAACTAGGACCATGATACCTCAATTAGAAAATTAAGTCCACCAACGTCACTAACATGAATTTTTGGAAAAAGACGTTACACAATATTCCCAATAACATATTGTTTATAAAATATATTTGTTTTTGTTTTGTTTTTGTTTTTTTAATGCTGTCAAGAATCCACCAAGTATTTATATTTGTATTGTTGCACATACATTACCATACTTTTAATCATATAATATACACCATCATATTACAAACCGTAATGAATAACGGCAACAGATTGTAATAATCTGTCAGTCACCAAAACATTTGCAATCGTATCTAATTTGATCTTGAAAAGAGAACGTTGAGGAATTATGAAGAAATGAAAAATTATTAAAACCAATTATGATGGATAACTGAAACAATAAAGACTCCAAAAAAAAAAAAAAAACTCACCAACAGAAGGAAATAAATCACAAACATAAATAATATAATGATAATACCTCAATTTTTTCCCCTTTTTTTATACATGAAAGCTTAGGTAAGTTGGGACCTCAGTTTTTTCCTCAATCCCAAATTTTTCCCCCCTTCCTTGAGGATTGCCTCAATTTATGGCCAACAATGATGTTTTGTTTATGGAATATCAACCCACCATCTATATAAAGGAATTTAATCACAGATAACCACAATTCACACTGTGTATATATAAGCTATAAAATAACCCATAGATTATTAATATATAGATTCTAAGACACATACCTTGTATTCTTACCAAAATCCACTTCACCCAGATTGTGAAGGAAAGCAAAACTCAATTTGAACAATGCAATCTTCTGATGTACCTATAAAAAAACAATCTTTTCTCCTTTCATTAGTTACCACCAGGGGATCATGATTTGCGACGATTTAATTAATTTAATATGAGAACTTCAATTCTAAATTGAACATACTTTCAGCCTTTTACCAAATATATAACATGCCTATCAAACAATTTCTTGCAGGCAAACAACATCAAGACATAACTGTCAAACCAAAGGCTATTAAAACCAAAGGAACAAAAGAGAACCTGAGAGAGAAGATCAAGACAAAAACCGATCCTGACTGCGAGGTGTTCAACAACGTTTGCATTATTTCTGTGCTGGAGACCAAGCCATGATCTTAAAGGAAGCATGACCAATAGTAACATATTCACCATCTTATTGTCTCAATCTTACTGCAAAAACGATGAGCAGCCTATTTCGTCCAATTTCTCTATTATGAGTTCTCAAAGAAATGTCTTAGAATGAGGCACTGATAAAACATGAGATCCAAATCAACATTCTTACAAAAAACGAAATTACCAAAATAATAAAACCATAAAATTAGAATAAAGTTCAGGGATCTGCTTGTTTGATAACTCCACTGTTGATGAGTCCCAAAACAATCAATGCAGGTATATCTCCTAGCGTAGAGTCAGCACCTCACACCATACTGATCTTTAGTGGCAGCTCCTATAGAAACACATTAAAAAAATAGTTTGAGTCATGCTCGAGGACGCTGTCCTTAGGAGATATTCCGCGACCCCCTAGTAAATTAGGAAGCAATAGTCCCCAGGATAAACCAAACCCTTCATGCACAAAGCAGAGTGACAGGACAGCAGAAAGATGATAGTGTAAATCAGAAGAAGAGAGAGAAAAGGAGCTCGGGGATAGAACTTGGTGTCACTTGACCTCAATGCTCCAACCTTAGTTCTACTAACCTCACTCCGTACATTGCCTTTTATAGGCAGAAATCATGTGACCGTCGAGCATTAAAACCGGTCAATTAAAACTCAAACAGTCATCTTCAACGGTCAGTTTGGAGACTCCTCTTATCAACCTTTTTACTAATTCGGGCTTATATTTAATTATATACTAGGGTGTTCCCAATTTTAAGTTATATGAGACTTTTTCCTTTACTCACTCACACATAATATTTACAACACCAACTTGTCTTTCTTTACGGGTGGCGTGCAGAAATTTCTAGATTTAATAACAAATTTAAACCCCTCGTCCACTCATATGCAACTCAGTGTTGCCATAAACAAATTAATGCCTCATAACAGCAATTAACCAAATCGAATAGAACCAACGAACATCTAACAATCAAAGAACACTTATATTGTACACTTTTAACCATTTATATTTCCTCTTATCTTTTTATTAGAGAAACAGAAGACACACTCAACAAAACACAGAGTTTAGGTTCGGCCATAACAAAAGCAGCACCAAACAAATACTTGCAACATCAATAATCATGATTACATGCTTTAATCTACCTTTAGCCACCACTAAAACCCTTAATCGCTGATTTATTTATCTTATACCCAAGATTCAGGCACTCCTCCCAATCAGAAATCACCCCAATCAAAGAAATCATACACATGAATAGGCTTAGGAGGCTTACCTTGGTTAGACCCTAGTGTTGCACGTGGAATCCAGCCTCTCTTCCTTTCTCTTTTTCTTCGCTGATCACTGCTTCTCTTCTCCCGCTCCTTCTTTCTCACCAAATTTCTGAAGCGGGACAAAATGAGGGAGGAATGAGGATGCTTGGGGGTGTTTAGAGTGGATAGAAGTCAATATTGTAATGCTTGCGGGACCCACCGTCTAAATGAACCCATCTTAAGCCTTTTCCTTATATTTTTCTTGGCGCATTTTGCAAGTCTGAAAGTTTTTCTTCACCTTTGACTGTATAGCACGCTCTTCGATTAAGCACTAATTTAAGTTAGAGATATTTATATTGTATTAAATATAATTAGGGATAAAATGGTCATAATTTTTTAATTATTCATGCAAATGATTTTTTAGACTTTTGATGCAACCTTGTGTTTAATCTTGTATTTTAGGTGTTTTTGAAGAAAATTGGAGATTTTGGGAAATGTGAATTGGGGTCAGAATTAATATTTTTGAGGACTGGGGAAAATTACAAAAAATGCTGCAAAATTTCTAGAAATTACAAACCAATGAAGAAAAGGGGTCAGGGAAATTACAGAAATGGGCCAAACTTTTTGGAAATTATAGTTAGCCCCATAAACATTTCAAAAATTTGTAAGTCCCTACACAAACTTTTAAAGTTCATAGTTTGTTCCTTGGGTTCATTTAGGTCAAAGGCTCTCTTCTTCTTCCCCTCAACAAATCATGCCATAGACCATCAAAGAACGAAGTTGAGAGCTCAAAATCGCAAGAGACCTTAAACCTTTGCTTCCTCCGGGATTCCTCCTTAGTCGTTGGTGACCTTCTCTTCCCTCACCATTTTTCTATCACTGAGGACCTAAACCAGAGAGCCAAGAGAGAGTTTCAGAGCTGAGACCTTCACAAAACCAAAAACCTAGAAGCTCGGGAAAGGAGAAATAGCACTATGGCACTTCATTCAAACTAGAGACTAGAGAGAGACGAATGAAAGGGAAGAAGCTACACCTACCATTACCACCACTTTCCACCATTGTCCGCTTCCCTTTCATCACTACCATCGGAACTTGGTGTTGTTATTAGAACCAAAGGCTCATATGGAAAAGAATCGGAGGAGACAAAGTGTGTATGCTACGGATTTGAAGAAATCAAACCAGAGCTCAGAGAAACCCATGATTTCCGATGAGATCCATAGATTCAAATGAGATTCATTGTTATTTTGATGAGCTTTGAGTTTCATGGCGAAATCTCCAGTTCTCCAATGAGTCTTGTTATTTTCCAGTGAGTGCTTCTTTTCCCTCTAATCTACGTTCATATTCGGCATTTCTTTGTCTCATGGATTTCTGTTGTTTTGAAGAAGCTTTGGCGTTGTCTAATAGTATGAGTGGCTAATTTGCTTGTGTTTTGGTGGTGAAGAATGTGGTTAGAGCTTCAATGTGCTACAAAGGGGAGTTTATTAGTTTTTCATTAGCTCATTATATGTATTGTGATTTGTTTGGTTTGATTCTATAGTTGGTATATGTTTGTGAAACTTGGATGAGTGTTTTGGCCCTTATTGGTTAAAATTTATGTTGAATTTTGCTTTGATGCTCTTGGATTATGTATTGAACTTATTTCCCTATTTTTTTTAATGAGATTATATATGCATTGTATGTGATTACTATATTGTGTAGTTGAATTATTTCATATTGAGTGTCACAATTTTGCTCTCATTTAAGAGGAAACAAGTGCATTAAAATGATTTCAAACACACATGAACTGATTCTTAACAATTTTTCTAAGAGACACTACTACACAAATGGTGTTTAAGACCGGCATATTTAAACCAGTTATAGTAGATAAAGTCTTAAAAAAATGACCGGTGGCATTTTGGTAATTATTATCAACTTCTAAGACTGGTTATACTAAAAACCGGCCTTAAATATATTATTTAGACCGGTTTTATCAACAACTGGTCTTAAAAAAATAATCATTAAAAAATATTAATATATGTATGTATTTTATAGACTGATTTTAAATGTAATAGTGTAGTATATTTTCTAAAATAAAAAAATTAAAAATTTATTGTTTTTAAGACTGGTTATAAAAAATAAATGGTTTTAAATGTTGAACTTTTAAGACCGGTTGTTGATAGGAACCCATCTAAAATATTTTTAAGACCGGTTATACTAAATAACCGGTCTAAAATATAACTTTTAAGACCGGTTGTTATGTATAACCGATCTTAAAAATGCCCTAAAAATGAATCACACCTAATTTCAACTCTAAAATCTGGTGCTTCAATCTTCTTACAAACCCCTCCCTCCTTTTTGCGGTAGTCGCTCCTCCATCCTTAACCTCAGCCGCCGTTGACACAAAGGTTCGGTTGAAACATTACCGTAAGGTTCAGCATTTTTTTCCCCCAATTGGTTTCTTCTTCAAGCACAGTTTCTTGCTCCCCTCAGTTTTGTCTTTAAGCTTGTCTTTCCCACGTCTCTCCTACCAACGCCACCGGTAGATGCAGGGCTACGGCATATTGCATTCCCTCGTTTCCATTACTTGCCTCCCTTAGGTTTGTTCCTCAAGCTCGAACTCCAGGTTTTTATGCGATAAATTTTTCTTTTTCCGTTGCTTGCTTTGAGGCATTGTTTTGCTTTTTGAATTATTAATTTTTGAATATTATATGTGGATGAAAATCCTATCTTTCCTTTTCTTAGAGCTACTTCTATGTCTCTTAGCCTTGATTAACTTTGTATTGTTGAATTATAATGTGAGTTTTTCTATTTTGTAACTCTGTATTGTTGGTTTATAATGTGAATAATGTCTCTCAGCCTTGATTCTATAACTCTGTATTGTTCAATTATAATGTGTTAGATTTTATTCTGAAATTTTGTGGATCCCAGTAATGTGTTGGACTGAGTTAGATTTTATTCCTTTTTATAGCTCCAATGAGTTTAGGAAGTGGAATTGTATTGCATGAGAAAGAAATTGTTATAAGTTAGTTGCTGAAAAATTCCATATTCTAAAGTGGAATTTTATTGTGCATTTTGATGCCCTGTACGATACTTAAGTGCCAACAAGGATATAGCATAGTTTAGAATGTTAATAAGTATTAGATTAGCTATATATGAATTGTATTCCTCTTGCTGCTTTTTCTGTTTGAAATTTAAAGTGTCATGACCACATAGGAATATAAATTAGCTCATTCAATTTCATGTGAGGATAATGAGCCATCCTACTGAGGGTACTCCAGAGCCAACTAGTGTTAATCAAAGTGAGGGTACTCCTAGCAATGTTCCAAGCCATAATCAAAGTTTTCCCTCTAACCAGCCCATAGGAAGGGGTAGAAGAGGCACCCAATTGAGAGACATTCCCCTTAATCAGAATACTGGGGAAAAGATTCTGATTGAATTTGATAAATATTAGAAACCAATCGGGCCTAATGCAAGCGGGTATAAGAGTTTTGTCGGCCTCCTAGCACGCAACAAGCTTAGCATCTTGATAGAGAAGTGGAGAAATGTGGATAAAAGTGTGAAGCAACATATTTAGGAAATTATCCATCTCACTTACGACATTTCTGAGAGTGAAATCTTGTATAATAAGACAATGACATATTGTGATGAATGCTGGAGGAAGTTTAAGACAACTCTAGCCAACAATTACATGCATATCGAGGTGGAAGAAGGTCAGCCTCATCCTAATCCGTGTGACAAGTATTCTTATATTGACGAACACACTTGGCAACAATTTAGACGACTTCAAACTACTCCAGAAGCTTTGGTGAGTTGACATATTTGGCATTTTATTTACTTATGAATTGTCTTTAATTTATTGATTGTAAATTTTTTGTTATTTCTCATTCACAAGAAAAAAGGCAAAAGGCATAAAAGAGTAGAAGAAAGAATGATTGCCCCCATACAATGTCTCGTGGGTGTTATGCGAAGGCCAAAAAAGACTTGTTGGTGGCTAAACGAAAGAGATTGGAAGAAGCAAATCAATTAAATCCTTCTGTTCTTCTTTCTCCACTATCTCCAATTCATCACGAAGAACTGTGGAAGTTCGCTCACCAAAAGAGGAGCAGGTCTTATACGAGTGAACAATTTCGTATAGTTGGTGAAAAAATTGTAAGTATTGTTGTTGTTATTAATTAGTGAGTAAACAAAAATTCATTACTTATGTTTGTCTTACGTGTCTTACATGAGGAGCTTAAAAAAAACAAGCTGAGGGATTGTTTAGGTCGGATGGGAGGAATGACATCCTAACCGTTGCTACAGGAAAACACGAGCATCCTGGCCGTGTTAGGGGAGTTGGAGCCGAGTTAGGCATAAGGGATTACTTTGGAGTACCCCACGCCTTCCTCAAGTAGTATGGTGACTAGGGAGGAGATGGAGAATATATTGGGCACTGTGAGGGCGGAAGCTAGGGTCGAGACAAAAGCATCATTTGATGCACAATTTAAAGAAAGGTTTAGCAAAATGAAGGAGGAATGGATTATCATGGCGAGCATAAGACAAGACACTAGTGCTCCACAGGCACATTCCCTAAACCCTAAACAGAGCACTAAAAGGAGTTGTATTGGCTAATCATCAGAGGGTCCGGGAAAAGAAATTGGTGAGCTTGTGACCTATTTGTAGAGGATCCTCTGAGATGACTAGTTGTATGGGGGAGTGTGCACAACTTGGGATCAACTATCTACCACTAAGAAATAAAGGATGATCAAGTCAGAGTGGTAGTTGAAGAGGTGATCATTGCAGATACACCTCTCCCTATCCCCACTGATGACTTCAAGATTGTGAGCGATGTCCTCAACTTTTTCATCTTGTGGCCAAAGAACCTTGTTTATGATCGAGCTGAGGAATCCCCGATCACAACCCTGCCACCTGCACCTCCCTCTACTCAAGATGTTTCACAGGCTCCACTGAATGTCATACTGCAAGTGATTCTGATAGCATATGATACATCCTTTCAAACAAGAGATTGGCCTACTGAGTCAGCTATTGGAAAGTCAAGGGTGCAAAGCTATTTTGAGAGGGATGATTTTATTGTCCCTGCTAGCTCCTCGACAACCGCTTACAGTTTCTATTGTCCAAATATTTTTAATGTAAGTATCTTCTCCAATTGGAAGTAAATATTTTTACAAATTACTTCGTTAAACTTTAATTTGTGTGCTTGTATTATTGTAGGTACATGAATTGTAGGTTGGTTTCCTATGGTAAAACCGATAAATTTGGATTCCTATGCCCAGTTCAATTCCACAATAAAGGAACCACAGCTGCTATCAGACACACATACTTATTGCAGAGGCTTAGTAAAACCCTAATTGAGTGTTTCTTGGCTCCATATGTGCATGGGTAAAAAACAAAATTTATATTTCATCATATACATAATATTTATATTTGCTTAAAATTCTTCCCTTTTTTAAGTTATCATTGGCAATTGGTTATTTTGTGCAAGGAGAGTTATATTGTCATCCTCTTATGCTCCCTCTACTGTAATACCCTAAATTTTGAGACTCGAGGCTAGAGAATAAGCCTGAGATTAGTGGATTGCTAAGCCCAGGTTTAGCAAGATCCCAAATTGTGATTAAGGTTTAATGACTCCAAAAGTGGATGTGGTTAGTGATAAATAACCCTTTTGGAGAATATGATGTGATTTGGTACTCGAATGTGAATTGTGTTGACATGTTGAGATTGTTGTGAGAACATGTCAATGAGATGTGAATTTGATTGATTTGGTGTTTCCAATGGATTCCTAGTGAAAATTTATGTGGGAATGATGTTTGGTATGAAAATGGAACCATTAGAAGCAAAGATGCAAAATCTGAACTTCTGTCCAGTGAAACTCTATTTTGGGCAGTCTTCTCGTCTGGATATTTTGACTAGGAAAATGATGTCAGAAAATTATAAATATTTCCATTCTTAAAGTTCACATCCCAAGCTTCAAAATGGACATATAATTTGTGCCATTTCGTTTTGGGAACTGGGAGATATGACTGTCCAAAGTTTGAGGTCGAAAATAGACTCTGTTTTGGGGCAGTGATGAAATTTGCGTAATTCTGGAATTTTGTGGTGATTTCTGGTAATGGATCATATTTTTCCAATGCAGAGGACTTAAGTACCTTTTATTTGGCTTTGGAATCACCTCATTTATATTTTTCTAGAATTAGTTATGATTTTGCAAAGTTTGGGCAGAAATCTGCCAAAAATCCGAAAATTGAGAATTATGACATCATCATGTTACATTGATGACATAAGCATGAGATATGTTATTAAACGGTTTTTTCCTTCTTCCTCCTCATTTATGACGCTGAGAACAGCTGAAATAGAGAGAGAGCATATGGGATCTTTAGAGAGAGAAAGAGGAAGAAATCTCGTAAGATAAGCCGATTTCTCCGACGATCTAGCTCCTAACGCGTATAACTCAATTCCTAAGCTACTCTTCTATGTAATTTAAGGTTTGGAAGCTCCATTTCTTGTGTTGAAGTGAGCTAGGGTTCAACCACTCTTGATAAAAGCTAGTGGGAGCTTGAGGTAACTTCCAAACTCTTGTGTATTGATGATTCTGGCTCCTGTGGATAATTTAATCGGTGAAATTTTGCCGAATTGTCTTTGATTGTAAAAATGGAAAATGGGTTTCCCTAGGGGTTATTCTGCCCAAATTGGTACTAAATGGTAGTTGTAACCTAATGGAATAGTCAATAAAGAGGTTAGGAGTAGAAAGGAACGTGTTTACGGAGCCGAAACTGAAAAACCCCAATTTTCCCCTTAAAACCTATATATTTCGGCCAGCATTGTAAATGGGTCTTAGAGTTGGATTTTCAATGATTTGATGATTCCATTGGATTCAGTGGGCAAAATAGGTGGGGTTACAGTTGGGCACTTTTTCGGAAAAGGCCGAGAAAGCATAATTACAGAAACGCCCCTAAAACCCTAAAAGTAGGGCTGCCAAGGGCAATTTCATAATTTGACATTGAATTTGATAATTCTGAGTCCGGAAATGGATTCCTTGGGTGAAAATATGTAAGAATAGCCCATGTCAAAATTTCAGGAGAAGTACAGCCGGACCGGGTATAGCGTGGCCGGGCTGGGTCCCCGGGGGCATTTTAGTAAATTTTCACAATAGACTTATATAACCCCCAAAAACACTATGGAAGTGTCTAAATAGTACATTTGACATTATAGGATCGAATGTGAAGCCCCGAGTTGCTGGCATGCAAATCGAGGAGAAAAGACTGGAGGTAGGGGACTTACCTTACTTGCATGTATTCGATATCTTTGCTTGTGTAGTGATGTATGTGATTGCTTTACTTGATTGTGTAGAGCATATTTGAATAAATGAAGCTCTGTTTCTGTTTTCGCTGTGGCCATAGTCTTGTTGTATGAAACATTGAGCATGCAGAAATATCATTATGGGGTATGCATCTAGATAAAGCTAACATGTCATACACCTAGCATCTATCATGCATGCATTATGGTATCTGTTTTCTACTGAAATTCTCTCGAATCTCACTCTCCCCTACCAGCAATTTAGACAGGGCAAGTGGCTCGTGGAGGGAGCGGCTAGGACTCCTTCGAGATGAGATTGTGTAATCCCCATTTGAAGAACTGTAATGGGCAATTGTACCCTGTGTATCTTTAGCAAAGGTATGTACCCGAGATTGCCGGGATGATTAAGTTGTGCACTCTGATATTTATATGAATGTGATTTATCTTCGCGTAGTAATTGTATTCGAAATGTGAATATGAGACCAAGTTTATAAATGATTTCAAAAAGTATTTGTGAAATCCCCGTCATGTGATGGGTTAGTAAATGTTATTTGATTATTATTGGTCTCTATTTCATTTTAATCGCATATTTCAGATATAATTACGAAGGCGGTTACATCTACCACAGCAAGCCAGGAAGTGAATTGAAGAAGACCATAAACTCATAAGTTTTCTTGCATTATTAATTACCTTTCGTGTGCAAAATTTATGGAATTTGTGTAAAATAAGTAACCTTTGTGATTTTGATGATATAGGGCTATGCGGACATTCCTACACGTTGTTTGTGGTAGGCATATTGGTGACCTAAAATACCCTACATGGGTCTTGCCAAAAGTTAGTTACGTATTGTTTGTTTTAAGAATATATTCAATAATAAGCCATGCTTTAATTTTATACTTGTTTTAATAATATCATATTATTTTTCAGACCTGCACGCAACCACCGGGGTCCAATTTGTGTGGGTTGTATGTTCTGAGGCACATTTATAATATTATTACCCTAGGCATGACAGAATTTACTCGAAAGGAAAATGTATATATATTTCAAAAATTTTGCATTACTTTTATTTTTTTTTAAGTTAGCAAGTTAATGCTTTACATGGCTTTGGTGTTTCAGATGTTTGATCTTGCTTGCCCCTTTCCAGAAGAAGATATTGATCACATTCGCAATTATACTGAATTCATTTATGAACTTTTACAATAGTGAGTTCTTATAAAACTAAGGAATTTTTTGTATATTTTGAGGAATTTTTCTTCCTTCAGTTTTTCTGGAAAACTTGTTGGTTGCATGAATTGACATGTCTGTTGTTTTTGTGATTATGTGAAACCATGCATTTATACATTTGAATCTGTTTGAGACATGTCATTGGCCTGCATGTGTTTTAAAGGATTATGCATATATATATATGATGGTTTTAAACAACACATTACATGAGGATGAAGACGCATGTTATGTTATAAGTTCCCAATGAGAAGGTTAAAGAAAAAAGAAATGGTAAATGGAAGCAAACTGAACACCTTATGGCACTTAGTAAGTGTAGCATTGGAAGCAGCAATTCTAGGATGTGATCTGGTTACTAACATAATGAAAGACACTTAACAAAAGTATTATAATACTTTTAAGACCGGTTATATATATAACCGGTCTTAAAAGTTATTTTAAGACCGGTTTTCCATATAACCGGTCTTAAAATTCAAGTTTTAAGGCCAGTTCTATGTACAACTGGTCTTAAAAATAAAACTTTTAAGATCATTATATTTAAAACCGGTCTTAAAAATGTTTCAGTATTACCTACATAAGAGGTCTTTTAAGACCGGTGCTCATGACAACCGATCTTAAAAATGGTTTATTTTAAGACCGGTTATCAATATAACCGGTCTTAAAAGTATTATACTTTTTAGACTAGCTGTATCTAGATCTGATCTAAACCGATCTAAAAAGTCAATTTTACCAGGTCTAAAAAGCCATTTTTCCACTAGTGGGATAACTATGGATGCAATTGAAGGATTGGTTTTTAATTAGGTAGATTGGACTCTATACGACTGTTTGAGGTTTTCAATTTGACTTAATGATAAATTAACTCTCAAATCATTTTGAGAAGTTAGGAAAGCCATTACCTTTGCTACTAAGACTCATATCCATTCCATTTTTATAGAAAAGACCAAAAATAATAGTTTAGCTTGTAATTAAATTGCATTACTCTTTTATTTGTTAATTTTAAAAGATAAAAACAAATTTCCCTTGTCTTTATTGCATTTTCTTGGTATTTAGATTAATTAGGAATCAATAAAAGGCTCCTTGAAAAGATAGAACAATTCTAAGTTTGCCTATATACAATCGTTGATTAAATTTTTATTATGGACCCAAAGGCTAACATACAAAAGGCCCCCATCGAATGGCGTCATTGTTGGGGAGCTAAGTAATTGACTCCCTAGGTAATATAATTGTCAAATCACTTTTGACAAAGTGGCTTCTTGTATCAAACTTGTTAGTTTTGCATTCTTGGTTTTTCATTGCATATAGTTTAGGGTTTTTACATTTAGGTAGCTTGCATAGCATTCATTGCATTCTTGCATTGTCTTGACTTGGTAGCTTCAATGTGGTGTTGTTGACATTAAATTTGATATGATTTTGATCTCCTTTGTTTGAATTCACCATGTCTCCTAGTAAATTCATAGCATTTTGCAATTTGCATAGAAAATTTTGAAGAAACACCATTAAATATTTTGATTTTTCATTGTTTTTGGATTTGCATTCTTATATCTTTCTTGTTTACTCTTGATTTGTGGTTGGAAATAAGTGTTGCACACTTGGAAATTAATTGGAGTTTCGTTGAAATTCAGTTACACCTTCTCTTTGAAGCTTGCTGGATTTTTTATTTCAACATTTTGACTAGAAAACTGTGAGCTTCAGTTTCCTAAATGATTGGACCATTCTAAGCAAGACCAACATCCATGCTACTGGGTGTGGTGAATTTTCGCCAAGTTCCATTGTTTCATCCACTTTTTGAATTTTTCTTTATTTTCTAGAAATTTTACAAATTTTTCACTAGATTAGTTTTTGAGTTTTGTTCTTAGATTTTTCTTGATTCCTAAGTTGTTTTCTTCTATTTAATGCTTGTAATTCATTGGGAATTAAATGTATTGAATTTTTATAGCTTGGTTTAATGGTAATCAAGATTCACTCTTTTAGTCTCACTCTTTTGTAGGAGATTCGACTGGAAAGAAAGATTCTTTCTCTCAAACCATTGATTACATTCAACAAACATTGCGGTTTTTTCAAACCAATTTGGAAAGTCAAGATAAAAAGTCCAATTAGTTAAAAATGCCATGGTCCATTCCACCACCCATACCATACACCTTACCAACACCCTTCGTTCCAACCCATCCACCACCCTATACACTACAAAAAAAAACAGTGTATTACCCACGGAAATTACCCATGGAATTCCGTCTTTGAAATCAAATTACCGACGGATTAAGGAAGGAAACGGAATTACCGACGGAATTTTTTCCGTCTCTAAAAAATTTGTGGCAAATTGATTTACCGACAAAATAAAATTTTGTCGGAAATTACCGACGGATTACCTACGGAAAACCGAAAGCCCCCCACTGCCTGTCCCCGCATTTGGCCCACGAGCAATGGCCACATGTCCCTCTAACCATGCGCCATGTGTCTCTGTGAGATAATTGTTGCATTTTGTGACAAAGGTAGGATTCGAACCTTGGACCTTTGGTATGTGTTATGATGCCTTTGCCAGTTGAGCTGCTTTACCTTGCATTATTTATTCATGTAATAATATATATAATATAATAATTAAAAAACAAATATAATATTAAGATAAATATATATTTATATATAATTATATATTTCATTTTTTATAATGTAAAATATAAAATTTTTCAATTTCTAATTTTGTTTAAATATTTAATATTAATATAAATATATATGATATATAATTAAAAAACAAATATAATATTAAGATAAATATATATTTATATATAATTATATATTTCATTTTTTATAATGTAAAATATAATTTCTAATTTTGTTTAAATATTTAATAGTAATATAAATATATATGATATTACATATATATTTATATATAATTATATATTTCGTTTTTTATAATATAAATTTAATATTTTTAAATTTCTTATTTCATTTAAATATTTAATATTAATATAAATATATATAATATTAAATATATATTTATATATAATTATATTTTTTTTTATGATATAAATTTTAAAATTTTTAATTTTTTATTTCATTTAAAATTTTTATTATTAATATTATATATATTTAATATAATATATTAAATATTAATTTTATGATATTTAAATTTTTATTTGTTATAGCTTATTTTTATTTTTATTATTTTATATAAATTATTAAAAGATAATAAAAAATTTATTAATTTTTTCGACGGATTACCCACGGAATTCCTTCAGTAATTTCTGACGGAATTTTTTCCATCGGTTCGTAATTAGAGATGAATTACCCAGGGAATTCCATCGGTAATTTCTCATTAAATTACCCACGAAATTACCGAAGGAAAAAATTCCATGGGTACTCTGTCAGTATTTACCGACAAAATTTTTTCCGTCTTTAATCTGTCGGTAATTAGAGACGGATTACCCATGGAATTCTGTCAGTAATTTCTCATTAAATTACCCATAGAATTCTGTGGGTAAAGTGTGGGTAATTACCGATGGAAAAAAATCCGTGGGTAATCCGTTGGTAATTACCGGCGGAATTTTTTTCGTCTTTAATCCATCGGTAATTAGAGAGGAAATTTTTTTTCATCGGTAAACTGTCGGAAATTATCGACGGAAATAATTCCGTAGGTAATTCCATCGGTAATAGCATGTTTTTTTGTAGTTAGACCATACCATAAGCCTTCTCCACCATATAACCCATATTATGAGCCTTATTCTAATCATCCACCATACAACCACATGCGATATCATAAACCTCCTCGTTCAGTCCAATCCACTTTCCAACCATGTCATCTACCTCATGAGTCCTTCTACTCACCATTTGAGCCACCTTATGGACCTCCTTGCCAATCATGTGTACAAAACCAAGAACCTTCCATTTGTGAAGTCATTAAAGAGTTCTAAAATCAAATGACTCAGGCTATAAATGAGGATTGGTTACACAAGGACAACTTTGACTATTGAATGAACTCTATGATCAGAAGAATAGAGCAACAAGAAGAGATAATGAGAGACTGAAAAAAGAAATTGAGTGTCTCACTTAGGAATCACAATGTTGAAGAAGAATTTTCAAGAAAATCCTCCTCCCATATTCACACATACACAAGAAGTGGAGCAACTAAAAGAAAACGATGAGAAGTTACAGAAAGCAATAGAGTGATTTGCACAAAAGTCTTATAAGTGCAACACTCTATAAGAGACTCATCCTCTATTGCTTATATGTGAGCCAACTACTCAAGCCAAGAAAGTCAATAAGGTTTTTTTTAAACTTCCAGAGGAGTTTTCCTATCCTATATAGAAGGAACAAGGAGTCCAGCTCAAGAGCCAAATGCCACTTTACAAATAGAAGATTCCAAACCCCTAGCAACTACTCCCATACAAGGGCAAGAAGTCAAGCAAGTACAAAAGAGCATTGAAAAGTTTTTCCTTCCATTTGGTAATGATTCTATCCTTGTAGAAGTGGGCTCTCCTACTACTTTTAATGAAGTGATTGAAAATTTAAGTGATGATAAGGTGGATAAGAAAATAATTGTTGAATCCTCTCAAATATTAAAAAATGTTAATGCTCAACCCATTGATTCTATTAGTAATGATTTGATTGTACTTATTGATGAGTGTGCTCCTACTTCTTTGTGTGATGCTATAATTGTTGAAAATACATCTATTTATAGTACTAGGGATGATTATGATAAATTGAATGAAATATTTTCATACACTTGTGAGGAAGATCAAATATGTGCAAATTGTTATCATAAAAAATGTCACTTGCTTATTGAGTTTCAAAAGAAAGCATTTAGTGAAGTAGTTGATTCTACAATTAATCATGATGCATCCTCTTGTACTATTGGTGATTGTAAACATGACAATTGCTCTATAAAAAAAACATGCTATTACCAACAGAATTACCCACAGAATTTTTCGTCTGTAATTTTCGACGGATTACCGAAAGATTTTCCATAAAAAAAAATTACCGAAGGATTTTTGATGAAAAAACACTACTACAAAAAGTGTGAAAGGTGGCGCACATTTTTTGGCTCTTCTTTAAACAAGTGCCATAGCTTCCCTTTTTTTTCCTCTATAATATTTTTTTTATTTTGGGTACCAGCTGTGGCCCCTAGTAGGTTAGGGGCCACAAATGGTATGGCCAAGTGTTGCGCCTGCCTAGGCAGGCGCCACACTAGGCGCCATGCAAGCAGCTGTGGTGCCTGGTGGGGCCAGGTACCACAGCTAATGCTGTGGGCCATGTGTGGTGCCTACCTAGGCAAGCGCCACACTAGGCGCCACGCAAGCAGCTGTGGGCCATGTGTGGCAGGCGCCACACATCCAAACAAAATACTAGCTGTGGTGCCTGCGTTTTGGCAGGCGCCACACTTGCCTATTTAATAAAAAAAATTTCAAGTGGATAGTGCATGTAATCCACCTCCACCAATAGCAATTCTCCCCGCCCCCAACCCTTATCTCTTAATTATTTCACTTCCCGTGTCCACCCCCCTTCCTTCTCCTTTTGACTACTTTAATTATTCAACAACTTTCCCTTTCTCATCTTCTTAATGAATCATCCGTCACCCCCTCCCTCCATTTCCTATCATCTTCACACTAAAAAACACACCCACACACTTACACGTCTTCATCAGCGAATCTACATCTTTGTTTTAATTTGTTCCAACTGCCATCCCCACTCCTGTCCCTTCCCTTGTCTTTGTACTGTCTTCCACTTTTGGTCCCCACTCCATCCAGTTAGTCCCAACTGCTCAAATTTCCTCCTCCTCCTCACTCAAGATTGCGTCACCAACGAGCAACGTGGTCCCCCACTGCACTGATCAATTAAGCTGTAAGTTCAACGTGCTTCTTTTTTTTTTCAGGTTGTTATGCATCTTAATGAATTTTGTTCAATAGTTTCAATTTTTATATTTTGGGAAAATATTTTGTAGGTATTTATATATACTTTCCCTAATTTTACTCTGTTAAAACCATTAACCTTGTAATTTTACTTTGTTAGCATCATTAGCTCTTGTGTAAAAATTAATTTCGCTAATAGAGCAATGTTAAGGATTTAATTAAGGGAGAGAAAAATATAGATATCAAATTAAAAATTTTAAAAATATAGGTACCTACAAAATGATTTTTGCTTATATTTTCTAACATGTGTGTCAACAGAGTTGAAATATTAGAAAAATGTGTACAATCTCCTATTAAGTTAAAAAAAAGGAGCCTTCGGAATATCTTGGGGATTCGTAAAAGAGAAACTCACAGCGAGAGAGGTGGCGCCAAGAGTTTTACCTTTTAATAACTGGTTGATAGTTGAATTTAATATTTTTTATTTCCATATTGAATTTGAACATGATGAAACCCCATATTTTGAGTTTAAAAAAAATGACATTCCATTATATCTGCGCTTTAATAATCTTGTTTTATTAGATTATGTATTACGTAGTAAAATAAAACAGACAAATCTGAACATATTTTTTTTCAATGGGGTGAACTTAATCTTTTTTGTTACTTTCGTTCTACAAAAATTAAAGAAACTAGGAATATTATATTTTCATTAAGGAAAATTATGTAAATATAGAAAATCATTCTTTCACCCTTCATTTCCTCCAAGTATGCTGTTAGGAATTTAAACTATTTTCACATTATGTATACGTGTGATGCGGCACGTTGAGATTAACTAAAATAAGGAGTTCATTTTATTCAATTGAATTTTTTTTTCCAAAAATTTTATAATATATATCAATATAGTGTGTGTTTGGAGACCCTTTTTAAGCCAACTTGGAGGCCATAAGTTCAATTACCAATTGAGAATTTAAATTTGAGTGTTTGGAGAGACCAATTGGCAATTGAGCTTTTGCTAAAGCCCAATTGGTGAAAGCTCAATTGGGAGAAGCTAGAAAATGGAGCTTTTGTTAAAAGCTAATGACATTTTATGCTAGATTGGATTGTCTGGAAATTAGTTATATGATATTGAATTTTCCCATAAATATTTTTTAAATAGTATGTAGTATCAAAAAATATTTTTTGAGTGTTTTTAACCCCTTAAAATATTTTTCTAGTTATACCCACTACCTAGTGTGCTATCAGACTGATTGCAATTTTACCCACTTTCTAGTTGTACACTCAAAAAAAAAATTGAGTGTTTTTAACCCCTTAAAATATTTTTTTGTGTGTTTTTAATCTCTTAAAATATTTTTTTAGATGTACCCAGTGAGTTATCAGACTGATTTCAATTTTACCTTTAATGTAGTTTTTCAACTCCAAAAATTACTTTAAAATATTTTTTTGATGTTTTTAAACCCTTAAAATATTTTTCAAGTTGCACCTAGTGTGTTATCAAACTTATTATAATTTTACTTTTAAAGTACTTTTTCAGCTCCAAAGATTACTTTAAAATATTTTTTTTTGTGTTTTTAGCTCTTTAAAATAATTTTTTAGTTGTACCTAGTCTTAGGAGACCGACTACAATTTTATCTTTAATGTATTTTTTTATCATTATCACAAAAGCCCAATTGACAATCGCTGTTCCAAACACATCATTTTTTTCATGATTGCAAAAGCCCAATTGACAATCGCCAATCCAAACACAAATCACATTACATAATTTAGCTTTTATCAAAAGTAATATCACAACAAGCCCAATTGAAACAAGCCCAATTGACAATCGTTGTTCCAAACACACCCATAAAAATTATTTTTTAATAAATATATTATGTATAAATTTTACTATATTTGTTTCATATATAAAGTTTTCTTAAAGTTCTATATTCCAATATGTAAAGCAAAATTTTAAACGAATTTAATTCACCTAATAAAAAAAGAAATTTTAAGTATATTTAATATCTTTTTAACTAGCATATTAACAGTGAAAAATATTTTTTTTATAATATGTGTGTCTAGTTCAATTCCTTCTTTATATGTATGTATGTATGTATGTATGTATGTATGACTACCCAAGATTAATCGGCAATATAATGTAGCTAGTAAAAAATATTTTTTTTTATATTCTCAACATTGTGCTGAAAATAATTTAATTATTGTTGGAATTATATATATGCTTTCCTTTTTATTTTATTTTATTTTCTTTCTTTTTTTTCCAAATCATATTTTTTGATTTAAGCTAATTAATCATATTTTATTTTATTATATATTGATTTTTTATACACATTATTATTATTAAAAAATAATTTACAACCACTAATATTTTATTGACTTTTTTTATGTGTAACTTGTGTTTGTAGTTTCAGCTCATCAGTTTATTGAAGCTTCTATTTAAGGTATGTTTTTTAAATTTTGAGCTTACAAATGTGATTTTAGTTGAATTTAATAATAGCTAGTTATAATTTGTGGGTGTTCTAATGATTGTTATGGATTAGTTGCTTAAGTAAAATAATTATTTATAAATTCTTAACACTTGTATTTTATTTGTTGACTTGTAATGCTTTCTAATTTACCTATGATATGTTATGGCAAATATGGTTTCTTTCATTATGAGTTGTGAAAAATTATTATAATGCCTGGGAATAATGAATGGGTTTTTTGTCAATTAAAACATAGGGTTTAAGACTTAGAAAGCTTCAATTTTGAATATTTCATGTCCCAAATTTAATTATTTTAAAATTGGTAAGAGAATATAAAAGTAATTAGTAAATGCAATAGTCATACAACTAACCACATACTTTTTTTAAAAATAGATTGAAGGCATAGATGGATCGTAAATGGATGTCATCTAATCGGTGTTCAAGGGAACATATAGATGGGGTGAAAGATTTTATTACATTTGCAATTGAGCACACAAAAGATCCTGACAAAATCTTATGTCCTTGCTTATCTTGTTGTTTTAGAAAGTGGATTAGTCCACTTGATTTACTAGATCATTTAGTGTGTTACGGTATTGATCAAACATATATATGATGGACAAGGCATGGTGAGACGAACGATGCATGTAGTGATTGGGTGCATACCACGAGTGGTGCTTCGGATGAATTTGATCAAAGTATGTTTGTTAAAGATGATGGTATTGAAGAAATGCTAAATGTGGTTGAAGGGGTGCATCATAACTGCCCTAACGAATTTGAGAAGTTGAAAGGTGATGCAGAGAAACCATTATATGCCAGTAGTACTAAATACACAAGATTGCTAGCAGTGTTGAAGTTGTACAACTTTAAAGCTTGCTACGATTAAGTGATTCGGGTTTCACCACACTGCTTGAACTATTGCAAGATATACTTTCAGAAGAAAATGTACTTCCTACCAAGACATACGAGGCAAAGCGAATTCTTTGCTCTACAACCGGCATGGGATATGAGAAGATACATGCATGTCCTAACGATTGCTTATTATTTCGAAATCAATATGCAATGTCGGAGAAGTGCCCTAAATGTAATGCATCTCACTATAGGAAGAAGAAAGGAAAGAATCCTTTGAAGGTCCTATGGTATTTTCCCATTATTCCGAGATTCAAGCGACTATACAGTAATGCAGAGATTGCTAAGCACTTGATATGGCATGTCGATGAAAGGATTAAAGATACGAAGTTTAGGCACCTAGTAGATGCTCCTCAAAATAATTTGCTTTCGTTGATATGGTTGACATTATACAATGATATTTTATTTTGGTGTATTTCACTTCCAGGAGTATGGTCTCACCACACGATGAAACTGATGATGTTCCTCAGCACATTGGTAGACAAAGATTTGAGGTGAACGTAAGACGTGGCAGGACAGTTATGGCAAAATTGATCAAATTGAGAAGTAATGGAATCAAGTTACAACTGGAGTGGAATGAAAATGGAAACCCGTTCGGCGAGAATGGTAAGTCATTAAATAACTTGATTGGGACTACAGTTCGAGATAGAGTCCCTATTACAGTGTAAAACTGGAAAATGGCAAAAAAAGATTATGAGGATGACATATGGGATGAAGTTCAGGTAACACATTAATTATATTATTGTTCGGTTTGCTATGTTTCACTTAATTTCAATCTTACATATTATATATGTTTTTTATTGTTACAGAGCATTTTTATTATTGATGATGATCGGAAGAACTTCGGGCTAAGAAAAGCCGGAAAACTTATGAGAAACTTTCATTCTAATCTTGTCAAATACTACTTGAGGGATGTTGATGACAATATCATTGATACACCGCCTTATCTATTGTACGAAGGAATCATCACTCAAGAAATGTGGGATGAGTTTATCAGAACACATACAACTCAGGAATTTCTGGTAATATAATTTGTTTAACTTTCCCTATTACTTGTAATGTATGTATTTGTAATTAACATTTATACATTGATATGAATCATTTTGATCTAAATAGGAGTTGAGCGAGATAAATCATGCTAACGCGCTCAATATGCTATACCAATACACACAAGGACCTGTTTCATATGCATAGTTAGAAAGAAAAATGGTACGAATTAATTATTATTTTATTTGTAGATAAATTGTATGAATATCATTCAATTAAATTTGCCGTGCAGATAGAAGAATCAAGTTCGGTATTACACAAGTTCCACGACATGATCTGTGGATAGCCAGTGTCACAAATAAGAAAGGTGAAATTCATAGTAAGGAAGCAAGAAGAGTAGCTGAATATTGTGTAAGTATTGGATTATGTGTACAATAAATAATTGGCTTTACTTAAATGAACTTGATTTATAATAACTAATATTGTTGTAATTGTTTTTGTGAAGAGGATCCTGCGTTGGCGAGCTATGTTGGTCGGTACGATTTGTTTAGCAGAGCTATGGGAGTACCCGAGTATGATGGACATGTTTGGGGTACTGGTTTTGCTGTCACCCTATCAGCATACTTCAGACGTCAGAAGCGCCATAGTAGAGGTGATGTTTCCCAGCTGCGTGACGAGATAACTAGTTTCAAGAGTCAAATTCAAGAACTTCAAGAACAAATGCGCCATAAGGAACAACGAGAAGAACAATTCTTAGAACAAATGCGTTTGTCGCAAGACCAAAATGTGTTGTTAACAACACAAATACAACAATTTGTGTAGTGTAGGCCAACAAAAAATGTTCCCTTCTGTGATAGTCCAAGTGTCAGAGATTGTTGCACTTCCATCCCTAAAGTCCCATTTCCTTTGGTAATTAATTTCTTCTATACTTAACTTTATGTTATATTATAATTTAGCGAACTGTGACATATTAAGTCTATTTTCTATATGGTGAATTCCAATGTAAGCTATATGCCGAGCAAGCTTCCAAGCATGTGGTTGCAGTAGGTGTTGCCTACAACACTGAAAAGGACACACTACACAATTCACCACTGCCTGACAACACACTCCGAGTGAGGGTTGACGTCTGAACGAATGAAGACGCCCTCTTACCGATCCTGTTTCGGGATAAGCAAATAATGGTGAAAGGTATTGTAGGTGGTTATGTTGCTTGGCCAATAGGTCTTATAGAGCCATATAAAAAGGTCGTTCATTTACAATTCCCTATATTTTTCCTTCGTAATTCCATATAAAACTGTGATTTAATTTTTTTATTTTTGCAGGACAAGATGTCAAAGTGTTCGACAACAAAACCTAAGTCTAAAGCTTCAGCTAGCCAACAGATCAGGAGGAGACCGACCTCATATCGTGATCAATTAGTATCGATTACACCACAATTGATCGGTGCAGGAGGACGGGAAATACTCTTGAAAGACATATCTACAATGTTGGCGATCTAGTTGATTATGTTACTGCCAAGGTCGTGCATGACATATGTACTCGTGATTGGGTTAGTGCTTCAACTATCAACTTCTGGATAAGGTACTTGACCATTATCATTATCACTGTTATTAATATTTATTGTTCCATTTCTTTTGTTTTTCATGACACTGTTTGTTTTATACCAGGCATTTATACAATGACTGCTTAATGGATACAAATAGGGTCCAATTCGTATTTGTCAACCCTTATCTCGTTGGCTACCATGGGGGTAAAGTAGATATACATGCGTAGTCGAATGATCTAAAAGATTACTTTAGAAAGAGAGTGACACCGACTACGCTATTTTTAGTGCCATACAATACAGGGTAAGTTATTAGTTGTACAATTTTTGTTTTTATTGTTTAATTTTTATCATACCATGATTGTTGAAACTAATTTTTTAAAATATTTTAGGCGCCATTGGATATTGATAGTTATCAATCCAGCAGAACCTTCAGGCCCTCGCATTTACTATATGGATCAACTAAAAGATGGTCTTCCACAAAACTGTTCTGATATGTTACATTGTTCAATGGATAAGCGTACGTGCGTATGTGTAAATATTTGTATATGTGATTGAATAATCAAAAGTCATTAGTTTATATTTGATTTGTTAGCGCATTTACTGCATATCGGTCCTATGTCTTGTTAACCTATTCTAAAGCTACTGACCCACACTTTAGCTATCCTTAGAAGAAAATACTGGTAATGATATATGAATTTACTCATATTTTGTTTGTAAACAATTTTTATTCATAAAAGTTAAATATTGCATTATATTTTTGCAGTGCCCTTTCCAACCTAATGACAATGATTGTGGGTATTACATCATAAAATTTATTAAGGATGTAATTACACATGATCAGGCATTTATTCCTCAAAAAGTAAGTCATTTAGTTGCACTCCATATTGTGTTTTAATTAAATTTAATTAGTTCCTGATAATTACGTTTTGCTGATTTTAATTCGTTTTAATTTGTGGCTAATTGTATATATGTGTAGTATTATGAAGATCAACGTTGTGACACTTTGACTGACCATCAGCTTGATGAAGTGATCGAGGAATGGTGTGAATATGTTTTTAGGCAAATATCTAGGTAGCTATACTATTTAATTCATCACAAGCTGCTGGCCTTTATTGTGTTATTTCTTGGCAATTGTTGTGTCATGGCTGCATGTAATCAAGTTGAATTAGTTATATAGTTCATTCACGTATAATATATTGTATAATTATTTTATATTCTACTTTAACTAATTAATCATCTGTTTGTATCATTTTGAAGTTATTTATTATTGTTGTTTGCTTTTCTTCATTCTGCAGTACTGTGGATATAGATACAAAATGTTTATTAGACCATGCCGTGTGAAATATTGTACAATTATGGGAGATATGATCCAAAAAAAAAATAAAAAAATAAAAAAGAGTTTTTATGGCACTTTTGTAAATAAGGGCCACAGGAAGAGTCCAAAAAAAGAAAAAAAGAGAAAAGAAAAGGAAAAAAACACCTTCTGTGGTGCTTGGTGGGATAAGTGCCACAGGAGGGTGGGTATCCTATAGAGCTTGCTGACAGGAGACCCCCTCCTGTGGCACTTACCCCAACAAGCGCCACAGGAGGGTATTTTTTTTGAAAAAAAAATTATAACGTTATGGTGCTTACTAGCGCCACAGCTTCTTTTAGTAGAGTCTAGATATGTAGTACATCCCTAGCGCCACAGCTAATCAATTATAAGCGTCACAGCTTTATTTTTTTGTAGTAGTGAAAATTCCGTCCGAAAAAATATTTTCCGACGAAAAAAATTATGTCTCTAATTATTGACGGATTAAAGATGGAAAAAAATCTGTCAGTAAATACTCATGAATTACCCATAGAATTTTTTCTGTAGGTAATTACCGACGATTTACCCACGAAATTCCGTGGGTAATCTGTAGGTAAAATTAATAAATTTTTTATTATCTTTTAATAATTTATTTAAAATAATAAAAATAAAAATAATCTATAACAATAAAAATTTCAATATCATAAAATTAATATTTAATATGATATATTAAATATATGTAATATTAATAATAAAAATTTTAAATGAAATAAGAAATTAAAATTTTTAAACTTTATATCATAAAAAAAATATAATTATATATTTAATATTACATATATATATATATATATTAATTTTAATTTTAAATATTTAAATGAAATAAGAAAATAAAAATTTTTAAATTTTATATTATAAAGAACGAAATATATAATTATATATATATATATATGTAATATTAAATATTTAAATGAAATAAGAAATTAAAATATTTTATATTTTATATTATAAAAAATGAAATATATAAATATATATTTAATATTATATATATTTATCTTTATATGATATTTATTTTTTAATTATTACATGAATAAATAACACAAGGTTAAAACAGCTCAACTGGCAAAGGCATCATAATACATATAAGAGGTCTAAGGTTTGAATCCCACCTTTAATTTGTCACAAAACACAACAATTATCTCATAGAGACACGTAGCGCAAGGTTAGAGGGACACGTGGTCCCTGCTTGAGGGCCGCTGGGGCCGGATGTGAGGCGGGATGTGGAGGGGCATCTGGTGATGTCCATGTGGTTTCTTTTAAGGGCAGCACGTGGATTTTTTTTAGAAAAATAATATTAAATTACCGATGGATTACCCACTGAAAAATTCCATTGGTAATTATTGACGAATTTTTTAGTTGGAAATCCCTGGGTAATTATTGACTAAAAAGTTTTTGTGGGAAAATCGTCTGTAATTTCAGACAAAAAATTTTGTGGGAAAATTCTGTCGGTAATTACTGATGGAATTTTTCTGTGGGTAATTCGTCGGTAATTGCTAACAGAATAAAAATTCCGTCGGTAAATCAATTTGCCACGTACTCTTTAGAGATGAAACTCATTCCTTCAGTAATCCATCGGTAATTGTGTTTTCATCCTAATCCGTTAGTAATTTCTGTCTGCAATGATTTCAACGATGGAATTCCTTGCGTAATTTTTGTGGGTAATACGCTAATTTTGTTGTAGTGTTGTGAAAATGTTGAACCTTGATAGGTGCCAATGTGGTTGATGTGGATGAGAAAGATCATAGCTTAGAATGCCAAATCCACAATGTTCCCACTGGATTGCTGCCTTGTAGTCTTGTTGGTGACTAAGATTTTGATATTTTGATTGCTAAAGTCTTGCATGTTGGTGAATCTTTCTAACAAGAGTTATCTTGTGATTTGCTACCCGATTTATAAGAGAAATATGATTGCTTTGAAATTTTGGAACCCTTGGGTGGTAATGATTTGAAAAGCTTTCCTCTTTCTTCCACTCTTTTTCCTTCCACCTCTTGTGATTGCAATGATGATGTGGTGTACCTCATCACTAAGTTAGATTCTGCACCTTCCACTTTGCAAACACAAGAGAATTTTCACAATATAAATGTTTGTTTGACTCCTACTAATGGGATTGGCATTGATTTCCTTAGATGCGATAGTTACTTGGAGAGTTTGGAACTTCACATACCTTTATTTCACTTAAAATCTCGTCATGTCTCTAATTTTGGATGGGATGCTACTGTTTGCTTGTTTTCTTTACTGACCATAAGTGGAAAGGTCATTAGAGGAGCCAACACCACCTTACATTTTTAGACCTCTTCCAATTATCCTAAGCCACCTCCACCAAGGGAATTCAATGCAGGAGAAGGTGTTTCAAAGGACAAATGCATGATTCTTTTTGGGGATGAGAACTTCCCCTTCAAGCGATTGAAGATACTCTAACAAAGGTTTTCTCTTTCCTCACTTATTTTCTTCCTAATTTCTATGATTAATTAGGCTTAATTGTTGTATGACATAGATAAGTACAGGGGAGGGACACAATCCTATAGAAAAAAAGTAGAAGTAGTGTATCTTATTAAGTAGAAGAAGAACCCCGAATGTATGCTTTGCATTCTTTTCTACTATCGTACTTGATTACCATTATGCCTTGAGTTTCATCTTTCTTGGCATTCTCTTTAGAGTTTCTTTAGAAACATTGAGGACAATGTGTTGTTTAAGTGTGGGGGAAGTGAATTCATTTTTGAATCCCATTAATTAGTTGTTTTAAAATGAGAATATGCCTTAAACTATAAATTTTTTCAAAAATTTTTCAAGAATGACTTGCTTTGATGCATGCCCTAAGTGGTAAAGGGACGCATTTGTCACTTAAAAGTGTGATTTGTGGAAAATTCTTTGAGTTTTCATGAGATATAGTGTTTTGGCAAATTTTTTAAAAACCATGTTTTTGTTTTTCAAATGAATGAGGAGATCCACATTTTGGATTTTGTTAACTCCAAGTTTTGAAAAAAAGAGAAAGATCAAGTTTCTACATCATTAGTTCTTCTAAGAGTTGAGCATTATTACAATTAATTGCAATGTTTTGATTGATTGTGTTCGTAAGGTTTGCACTTGGAATAGTTAAGGAGATGTTTTATGGTTAGCTCACTATGCAATATGTGAATCCCTTATTTCCACAATTACCTGATAAGTGTAATATCCCAAAAAGTGATTAAGGGCTAATGACTTCAAAAGTGGACGTAATTATTGTTGAATAAACATTTGGAGAATGTGTGATGGGAATTTGGTGGTCTTAGTGATTCCAATGGTTTCCTTGTAAAAAATTGTGTGGAAATAGGTTTGATTGTTGATTTTGGAGCCATTGTACACATTGGGTAAAAATTTGAAAAAACTGTTAAGTGTAATTCTGTGCAGGACAGTTCGTTTGTATGGGCATTTTGAATGGGAAAATGGTGTCTAAAAATTCTTAAACTTTCCAGTCTTAAATTTCACATCCCAACCTTCAAAATGGACATATAATTTGTGCCATTGCGTTTTGTGAGCTAGGAGATATGACTATCCAAAGTTTGGAATGGAAACTGAACTCTGTTTTGGGGCAGCGATGAGTTTTATATAATTCTGGAATTTTGTGGTAATTTTGGGTAATGGCCCATATTTTTCCTATAAATAGGACTTAAATTTTATTTGGCTTTGGAATCATCTCGTTTCGATTTTTCTAGAATTAGTTATGATTTTTCAAAGCTTGGGCAGAAAATCTGCCAGAAAATCCGAAAATGTCAATTTTGGAATTATGACATCATCATAAGGGAATAATGACATAAGCATAATATAACATATCATCTTCTTCCTCCAAGCTTCAAAACTGTCAGTTCATTCAGCTGAACAAGAGAAAAAAACGTTTGAGATTTCTAGAGAGAGAAAGGAGAAGAGAACTCGCAAGGTAAGCTGATTTCTCCGCTGATCTAGCTCCTAACAAGTATAACTCCGATCCTAACCTACTCCTTTATGTTCTTTAAGGTTTGGAAGCTCCTCCTTTGGTGTTAAAACAGCTAGGGTTTCAATCAAGACAAGGAAAAGCTAGTGGGGGCTTGAGGTAACTTCCAAACTCTTGTATATTGACTGTTTTGGCTGTTGTGGACAATTTAATCGGTGAAATTTTACCGGATTGTCATTGGTTTCAAAAATGGAAAATGGGTGTGTGGGGCTGTTATGCTACCCAAATTGGTACTAAATGGTAGTTGTAACCTAATGGAATAGTCAATAAAGTAGTTAGGAGTAGAAAGGAACGCGTTTACGGAGCCGAAACCGAAAAACCCCAATTTTCACCGGAATACTTGAGAATTTCGACCATCTCTAGAAATGGGTCTTAGAGTTAGATTTTCAATGATTTGATGGTTCCATTTAGTTCAGGAGCGAAAATTAGGTGGGTTTACTGTTGGTCACTTTTTCAGAAAAGGTCGAAAAAGCATAATTACTAAAACGCCCCTAAAACCGTTAAAGTGGGGCTGCCAAGGGTAAATTTGTAATTTTCCATTGAATTTGATAATTCCAAGTCCAAAAATGGATTCCTTGGGTGGAAATATGTTAGGATAGCTCAGGTTAGAATTTCGGGAAAAGTGCAACTGGGCCGGGTACGGCGGGCCTGGGCCGGGTCCCCGGGGGCATTTTTGTAAATTTTCACTATAGACTTGTATAACCCCAAGAAACACTATGGAAGTGTCTAAATGGTGTATTTGGAATTGTAGTATTCGATATTTGCCCTGTTCGTGATCTACCTGCGCTAGAGCACAATCGGAAAGAACAAGGTAATGACTCTTCTCTTATTTTATGTGTAAAGTATTGTATGTATGTTTGTCATGCATTGTGGTACATTGTGATGCTTTAAGATTATAGCTAAAGCTGACACATAGTGATTACAGCGTAAGCTGTTGCATTGAGATCGCAGCGAAAGCTGACGCATAGGTTTACAGCCATAAGTGTTGTCGTATATGGCGTGAGCCATATATCATTGTGATGCTGCTTAACATGATCATATATGATATGTGTTTATACACTGTATGAGGGATTTGTTACTACAGATATTCTTTTGAATCTCATTCTTTACATTAACTAACATTTCAGACAGGGCAAGTGGCTCCAAGGAGAAACGAACCACCAGGAGCGGCTAGGATCTTGTAGAGATGTGTTGTTAGGTTGTTGGTTGTCTATTTTGTACTTGGGATTACTGTTTATTTTTGAAATGTAGATATTACGTTGATGTTGGTCATGCAATCCCCTAGTTGGAACTTACAACTCTTAGTTTATACCTGTATGAAACCCGGGAGTTACCGGAAATTTGGCTATGCACTCTGATATGTATGAATGTGATTGAACTGTACAAAGTAATTAGATTCGGAAGATGAATCTGAGACCATGTTGAACGAATTTTAGAAAAGAGATTTGAAAAAGACGTATCCGTCGGTCTCTAATTCTTTTAAATTACGCATTTTTGAATCTTAATTATGGTTATCAAGGTAGGGGATTACAATAAGCCTTTACACAATGTATTTAACCACTAAACAAGTTTTGATCCTGGGACAATTATACCTTTGACAGTAATTTCAAATCCAACTTCAAAACAGAGTTTGAACTAATAATTGATTGGGCTTTTTTGAAAAATTTTAAACTTTCCAAAACAGTTGCATAGTGGTTCTCAACTTTATTATGACTCATCAGTCCTTAACTTCATTTATTATTACACTACTACAAAAAGGTTGAAAGGTGGCACACATTTTGTGGCCCTTCTTTAAAGAAGTGCCACAACTGCCTTTTTTATTTTTTTCTTTTTCTATATATATAATTTAATTTAATTTTGGGTACCGGCTTTGTCGCCTAGTAGAATAGGCGCTACAATTGGGATGGCCAAGTGAGGCGCCTGCCTATGCAGGTGTAACGCCCCAATTTTTGATTAAGGCCTAATGATAATTATTGAGGATAATTATCGGATTAAAGTAGAATTAATGTATATTAGTGACAATATTAATTTATATGTCATAATTGATGGAAAATTTAAAGAATGGAATTATTGGTTTAAGTTGGTGATAATGGGAAATTAATTACTAACTAAGAGAAAAATGAGAAGTGGGATTAAATTGCTAATGGAATGATTAGATAAGTTAAATGGTGACTAAGTGTGGGACAGCCAATAGGAGAATGTCATGTGTCAAGGTTGTGGGTGTGTGTGAAGGGAGTAAAGAAGTGATGAGGTCGGAGGAGGTTGTTCACGGTGGTGGAGATGGTGCTCGCCGGAAAGTGAAGGTTATGGTGGTTGAGGGAAAACCGAAGCTGACAGTGGACGACTCTCTATTCCTTCGATGTCGGTGGATGCAAGATGATGAAAGTTGAAGGTGATGATGTGTATGGTTGGAGAAAATGAAGCTGCCGCTACTCCCCTCTGGTTCACAACCCTCTCTCCCGATTCTCGCTCTCAGCTCTTCCTTCCCAACTCACTCCTCTCGGCAGCTGCAGCTTTAGGATGGTAGACTCGCCGGCGGCTATGGTGGTGGTGGACGGTGCCGCCGGCGAGAGAGGAAGACGAAGGTGACAAAGATCAAGAGAGGAAAGTCTGGAGCTCTGTACTTGCGGCTGTGATCTCTGCTTCCTTCCTTTCTTGGAAGTCAAGCTCTGCAATTAAATCAGAAACTGATGACCTAAGGGCTGCTAAAATGGTGTGTTTAACTCATGGACTAAACTGTCAGTTTTCGAATTTGTGGTACCAAAGTGTCATTCCAGAAATTCAAGCCCCAAACTGTCATTTTCAGTTTTAATATAATTTTTCAAGTACCTATAATTATATCAACATCAAATATTCTTAGAAAAATCAATGATTAAGAGTAATTATAATTTTATTGACAATTTTGCTCTTTTTACTCCTAATTTAATTACTTTTAATCTTAATTTATCTTAAGAAATGCATTTTAGGCTCAATAACTATGACAAAATACACAATTAAAATATAAAAATATATAATAAAATAGGGATTTGTCAACCATCAAGCAAATTGTTAATTATTTTACTTGGTTCTCTAAATTTATAGTAATGTCCCAAGGGGGGAGTAATGTAATGGCTCCAAGAGAAATTGGCCAGAGGAGATCCAATTGGGAACCAAACAAGGACACATGAGAGGAAAACTATTAAAGAGCCAAAGGACATGTAAGAATTCATGGTGACTCACGTATAAACGAGGTCCTGCTAAAATAATGGGATAAAAGAGGACGTTGCTTCTCAACTAAAGGACAAAAGTCGTTGGAAACACCAATTATATAGTTGCAAATACCGCAGAAAGATAACAAAGTCACAAAGAAATCCTTTGAGAATGGTCATTAACTTGCACTATTCTTTTGATTTACCTGAATTATAAAGTTGACAACCAGAGAAAAAAGTCTTCATCATCTCTACACTGGTCAGGTCCTTTTGGAAAATTTATAAGGCCCCTGATGTCCTCTTGCGCATCCCATATTCTTTGTGGCGGGGGAGGAAACGGGAGCAGTGGTTTCAGGAGAAATTGCTCCATCTAACCAGCTAGCATTTCATTTCCTTCACCAGCAAGATCAAAATGGGAGATAAATGAGTCACTTCCTAATATACTTGGTATACCCTTGATTTGACAGACTATTATCAGCATATGCCACAAAACTTAATGTACTATTTTTTTTTTCATCCTTTTGATCTTCATCATTGCCACCAGCTTTCTCAAACTTCATGTTTATCTATGAAAATGAACATAAATACCAACACAGTCAATTACTTTTTTATATCAATTAAGCTAAAAGAAGTACAAGAGGAAATACAAAGCAAGCATAAGAATTAAGACTCAAATAACACAAATCCTTCTCAACCCTGTCAGAAAAAAAAACCATGTAATAAAAACCAAAAAGACCACAAAACAACACAAAGCATGATATGACACCAAACAAAGGAAGCTTTTAGATCTCAACAATCACCACCCTAAAGACCAAACATTATCAACCTCCAAAGCTTTAATTACAATTAACATAATCTTCTACGAGGATGTGGTCTCAGAGAATCATCTTATTGATCCCATCCTCACAATTGACGTCATTAAGCATATCAAAGTAGTTCTAGAACACGAAAAGTGGGTTCACCATAGACTTCTTTTGGCTAAGCAATATCCATATCACTTGGTAAGAGCAGTTATAGACACCATTCCATCTATCATGGCTCAAGAAGTGAAATCTAAAATGAAAGATCTGCATAGAAAAACCACTCCTAATAGATAGCTTTACTCAGGCACAGAGCACTACAAAGAAACATGCGTACCTTAAACACTCTCACCAAACGAACACTACGCAGTAAGTAGAAGAGAACCAATAACTACAAAGTCAAGGCAATGAAACAAGAGAATCAATCAATGATTTGTGTGTGAAATCCTAAACGAAAGGGGTTAATTCATATACACCTGTGTGTCTGGATCATAAGGTAAGGGTTACGACTTTGAAGGATGATTATTAATTAGTGAAAAGCAACAGGTTTAAATTTGAAATACACAATGTATCTTATTATTCCATTTTTTAATTATACAATGTATCTGATTTTATACATTGCATCTATTTAATCCCTTTCGTTGTTAAGTGTTAGTCGATGCCAAATAAATTCTGACGAGTTCATTGTTGACATAAGTGAGGAGTTTGGAGGATGATTTTCAAATAGTGAAGATTAGATAGTTTAAATTTCAAATACACAATGCATCTAACTATTCAAATTTTCATTTGTACAGTGTATGTGATTGCATACATTGCATCTATATACTGAGTGTTAGTGGATGCCAAAACTTAATGACTAGTTCATGAATGACATAAATGAAGAAGGATTTATTTTCTTATTTTTTTTTTCTAGTTCAGATTAATAAATCGATCAATGATTTAGTTTCTTAATGAATGGGTCAATGATTTTTGAGTTTAACCAGTAAAAGGAAATGTACACACACACCCGTGTGTGTGAATAAGGTGAGGATTAATTAAAACTTTGGAGGATGTTTTTGAATTAATGTAGAGTAGTTGGTTTAATGTCATCTACATAACGTATCAATTATTCCATTTTCTGAGTTATACAGTATGTCTAATTCTATACATTGCAAGATTAATGACCATTGCGTGTAAAAAATGTGAGAAAACTAAAGTCATTTCGACGGCAAAGAGACATGAATAGATCAACCAAAATGTTAAATATCATTAAATCTTTGTCTCACAAAATTGTAAGTTACTGGGGGAACTTAAATTTAGTAATTTTGTACTTCAATCTTTGGTATTGAAATGAGAATATAGTAGGAAGCGGTTGCCATTTTTGGAGAACGTTTATGGTATATATTGCTTTTCCTTAACACGTGTGAATGCGTTAGGATTGCTTTATATCCAGAAGCCCAGGAAGAGGCCCAAAACCCATTTTAGTACGGTTTTTTTTTGCTGGCACATTTTATTAAGGTTGCTACATGTTTAGAACCCCTATATTTACAACTACTCGCCATTAGTGTATATTTTTTCCAAGTTGCTCATCACCAATATTGACTGTCAAGTTTGATTTTGGATGATCCAAATTTAATTTAATATAATTTTTATTTAAAATAAATTTTTATTTTAATGTGTATATATAGTACGGTTTTTTTTTGCTGGCACATTTTATTAAGGTTGCTACATGTTTAGAACCCCTATATTTACAACTACTCGCCATTAGTGTATATTTTTTCCAAGTTGCTCATCACCAATATTGACTGTCAAGTTTGATTTTGGATGATCCAAATTTAATTTAATATAATTTTTATTTAAAATAAATTTTTATTTTAATGTGTATATATACATATAATTTAAATTAAAAATAATCTTGTAAATATTATGTCATAGAAAAATAAATTTATCATTTAAAAATCATAGACTGAAAATTTTAAATTTTGATCGTTCAGATTAAATTTGAGTGGTCTAGATCTTATCATAGTGATCACCACTTTGATAAGCAATGATTGAGAACTCGATAGGAAATTTGAGAGGACAAATACATTTTGATGGTAAAGAGGCATCAACAAATCAAGCAAATTTTTTTGCATCATTTAATCTTTGCCTCGCAAATATACTCAATCTCCCCAAGAAAATCACAATTAGTGTATACAGGATTTATTAAGTCCTGGTTCTAATAATGAAAATAGTCTTTCCACTTGTAAGGGTAAAGCTACATAATTCTGACCCTTTCCAAAACCCACGTAGTAGGAGCCATATGCACTGGGCCATACTTATTTAACCCGAAATAGATAGGTTTTTTCCCTCCTTTATGTGATGCACCAAATTTAAGAAATCATTGGTATTATTTAGATAAAATTTAAGAAATCATTTGTATTATTTAGATATTATAAATAATATAGATCTTACTATAAGTTTTATACCTTTTATATTGAAATTTCTGTCTGTATAATATTAACCCCCTAAATAACAAACATATTATTTTGTAATGTGGACCTTTGTAATTAAAAGTGTTTACAAAAATCAAACTACCAATCTTCACCTATCATCTTTCTAACACAAAACTTAAGTAAAAGAACCGAAGCATCTAAAAAACTAAATGTGAAAACTAAAGATACTTTCACATGGTCACTATACACCTTAAATATAAATTAAGTTCTAGTATTTCTCATGTCTCAATACATTGCTCTACTTTCATCTTCCCTTATGAAGAAGGGGAAAAAGCAAAATGCAATCCAAATAAAAAAAAGAGCATCACTATCAAGAAGCAGAGAAAATGAAGTTGTTCGAGTTTATCTCCGTTTTGCAAATTCTCCTCACAACAGTCACTGATGAAGCTTGAACTTTGGATTCATCTTCTAAACCTCTTCACTTGGGTTGTTTATATTTTTGGATCCTGGAATGGTTAGGATCCACCATCAATAAAAGTGTTGATTATTTGACTTGGTTCTCTAAATTTATAGTAGTGCCCCAAGGGGGGAGTAATGTAATGACTCCAAGAGAAACGGGCCTGAGGAGATCCAATTGGGAGCCAAACAAGGACACATGAGGCAAACTATTGAAGAGCCAGAGGACATAAGAATTCATGGAGACTCAGATACAAATGATGTCCTGGAAAACAAAATAAGATAAATGAGGAGGCTGCTTCTCAATTAAATGACAAACATTGTTAGAAACGTTAACTATAAGGTTTCAAATACCGCAGAAACATAACAAAGTCAAAAAGAAATCCGTTGAGAAAGGTCATTAACTTGCACTATTCTTTTAATTTACCTCAATTATAAAGTTGACAGCCAGAGACAAAAGTATTCATCATCTCTAAACTGGTCAGGTCCTTTTGGAAACTCTATAAGGCCCATGACATCCTCTAACATCCCACATTCTTCGACCATAAAATGCTGGGAAAGGAAATGGAAGCACTGGTTTTAGGAGAAGCTGATCCATGTAACCAGCTAGCATTTCATTTCCTTCAACAGCATGATCAAAATGGGAGATAAATGAGTCACTTACTATTATACTTTGGTATACCATTGATCTGATAGACAATTATCAACATATGCCGCAAAAATTAATGTAGTATTTTTTTTCTTCCCTTTGATCTGCATCATGGCCACCAGCCTTCTCAAACTTTATGTTTATCTATGAAAAAAAAGATAAATACAAACACAGTCAATTACGTTTTTATATCAAATTAAGCTAAAAGAAGTACAAGAGGAAATTCAAGATAAACATAATAATTAAGACTCAAACAACACAAATTCTTCTCAACCCTGTCAAAAAAAAATGCTCGGTAATAAAAACCAAAAAGATCCCAAAATGACACAAAGCAAGATATGACACCAAACAAAGGAAGATTTTAGATCTCAACAATCACCACCCTAAAGACCAAACATTATCAACCTCCAAAGCTTTAACTACGATGAACATAATCTTCCACGAGGATATGATCTCAGAGAGTCATCTTATTGATCACATCCTCACAATCGATGTCATTACGCATATCAAAGTAGTTCTAGAACACAAAAAGTGGGTTCACCATAGACTTCTTTTGGCTAAGCAATAGCCATATCACTTCGCAAGAGCACTTATAGCCACCATTCCATCTATCATGGCTCAAGAAGAGTGAAATCCAAAATGAAAGATGTGTATAGATAAACCACACCTAGTAGACATATTTACTCAGGCACAAAGCAGTACAAAGAAACATGCATACCATAAGCTCTCTCACCAAATGAACACTAATTAGTGAGTCTATGAGTACCACTAACTACAAAGTGAGGCCACGAACATGTGCTATCACAAAACAAGAGAAACAATCAATAATTTGTGTGTGAAATCTTAAACGAAAGGGGTGTATTTATATACACCTCTGTGTGTGGATCATAAGGTAAGGGATACGACTTTGGACGATGATTATGAGTTAGTGAAAACCAACAGGTTTAAATTTGAAATACACAATGTAACTTATCATTCCAATTTTCAATCATAAAGTTTATTTAATTGTATACATTGCATCTATTTATTCCTTTTCCTTGTTGAGTGTTAGTCGATGCCAAATAAATTATGACTAGTTCATGAATTACATAAATTATGACTCTCGAGGATGATTTTCAAATAATGAAGAGCAGCTAGTTTAAATTTCAAATACGCAATGCATCTAAGTATTCAAATTTTTATTTGTACAGTGTATCTGATTGCATACATTGCATCTACATATTGAGTGTTTGTGGAAGCCAAAACTTAATGACTAGTTCATGAATGACATAAATGAAGAAGGATTTTTTTTCTTTTTTTTTCCAGTTCAAATTAATAATCGATCAATGATCTATTTTCTTAATGAATGGATCAATGATTTTTGAGTTTAAGCTGTAAAAGAAAGATGTACAGCCCCCCCCCCCCCCGGGTGTGTGTAAATAAGGTGATGATTAATTAAAACTTTGGAGGATGCTTTTGAATTAATAAAGAGGAGTTGCTTTAAATGTCATCTACATATTGTATTCTTTTTTTTATTTTTTTGCCAGAGATCTACATAATGTATTCACTTATTCCATGTTTTGAGCTATAAAGTGTATCTAATTCTATACATTGCGAGATTAATGACCATTACGTGTAAAAAATTTGAGAAAGCAAAGTCATTTGGACGGAAAAGCGGCATGAATAGATGAACCAAAATGTTAAATATCATTAAATCTTTGTCTTGTAACTTGTAAGTTACTGGCATTGATGGTGTAGGAACTTAAATTTAGTAAATTTGTACTTGGATCTTTGGTATTGAAATGAGCATATGACAGGAAGCGGTTGCTATTTTTGGAGAACGTTCATGATATATATTATTTTTTCTTAAAACGTGTGAATTCGTTGGAATTGCCAATTTTTGAAAAACGGACTGGAGATTGAGCCGGAAAGGCTAACAAGTCATGGTTCAATTGGTTGAAACGGTTTGGCCATTCAGTCGGGTCGGTGACGTAATAATTAAATAAAAAATAATATTATATACTTATATAATACTATAAGTAAAAAATAAAATATTAAATTATGAAATAATCTTAAAAAAAGTTTTTATCAAAATTTAAAAATAAATTTAAAAATTTTAATTTTAAATTAAGTTAATAAATTTATATGGTATCTCATAGCATATGTTTTATTTTTTTTATGATAGCTCTTTTTTTATGATAAGCATACGTATAATTTTGTATTAAGTATTTTAGATAAAAAATAAAAATGAAATGAGAAATTGAGAATATGTAAATAAATGTTAAAAAATTTAAAGCTATAAACAAAAAATAAAACGAAAAATAAGGTGACAAAAAGAGTAATTTCATTAGCTTTCATTTAAATTATAAAAAGATAAAAAACTTTTAAAAATTTTCAACTTTCAATGCCTCCTCGATGAACGTGTGTGGTCGTGATGGAGTGTTTAAAAGTGAGAATAGATTAAAGTGATTGTACCAGTGGCACAGGAAACAGATTATTGCTGCTTCATACTTCTTTCATCCTTCCCATGTCTTCTAACTTTCTTTCTTCAACATTTTCTTGGTTGGATAAGTATAGCATATATATTCGAGAATCATGGTTAGTAAGTCGTTCAAGTTTTATATTTTGATTTATCGCCAACTTTTTTTCATTCTTTTGGTTATTTCATAAAGGTAGGTACTGGGTAATGGGTTTTTTTTTTGTCGGTTCTTCCTCTTCTCCTTCTTTTATTTTCAGTGTCACTGGTGTGAACCGTCCAGTTTTTAAAAAATCACTCTAGTTCCTAGCTTGATAGCGATTTCCAACTCAAAAGCCGGTTCTTGCCAGCTCAATGCAGCTCAATCTTCAAAACAGTTTTCGATTAAGAAACAAAATGTTCAAAGTTCCGGCTGACGGTCTGACCGGTCCAACCGTCCGGTTTGATTCTGACATCACTGGTAATTGCTTCATATTTAAAAGCCCAGGAAGAGCCCAAAAACATATTTTAGTATAGTTCTTTTGCTAGCACATTTTATTAAGGTTGCTCTATGTTCAGAACCCCTATACTTAGAACTAATTGCCGTGAGTGTATATTTTTTCTGAGTTGCCCATCACCAATATTGATTGTCTAATTTGATTTTGGATGATCCAAATTTAATTTAATCTAATTTTATTTTAAAATAACGTTTTATCTTAGTGTATGTCTATATATATAATTTTAAATAAAGATAATCTTATAACTATTATTTCTTAGAAAAGTAAATTTAACATTTAAAAATCATAGACTAAAAAGTTTAAATTTTGACCATTCATATTAAATTTGAATGGTCTAGATCTTATCATAGTGCTCATCATATTGATAAGCAATGATTAAGAACCCGATAGGTAATTTGACAGAACAAACACATTTTGAAGGTAAAGAGGCATCTCAACAAATCAAGTAAAATTTTTTGTATCATTAAATCTTTGCCTTGCAAATATACTCTATCTCCCAAAGAAATGGTAAGCCCTTCTGTTGTATTATTGTCATTGAGGATGTAGAACTTATATTTGGTAAAGTTTCACTTGGATCTTTGGCATGGCTATAGAAAGAGAAAACAATAGGAACCAGCTGCTATTTTTTGAGATGGTTTAATTACATATATATATATATATATATATATAACTGTCCCTTAAAATGTATGAACTTGTTCGAATTGCTTCATATGTAGAACACGAGAAAGTTGGAAAAACACATTTCAGATATGTTGACTTATGTTTAATTAGAACGCCTATATTTGAAACCGAAATTACAATTAGTGTATACAATACTAACAAGTCCTGGTTCAAATCCTGAAAATAGCCTTTCCACTTATGAGGGTAAAACTTCATGTAGCTTACCGGTTGTAGACCCAATCTAGTGGGAGCCTTATGCACTAGGCAATACTTATTTAATCCTTTAAAGAAATAGGTAGGTTTTTTTCACTCCATTATGCGATGTACCAAGTTTAAGAAATCATTTGCATTATTTAAAAATTATAAATAACATAGATCTTACTATAAGTTTTATACCTTTGATGTTGAAATTTCTTTCTGTGCAATATTAAACCCCTAAATAACAAACATATTATTTTGTAATACAGACCTTTGTAATTAAAAGTCTTATAAACAAAAGTCAAACTAACAATCTTCACCTATCATCTTTCTAACGCAAAACTTCAATAAAAGAACTGAAGAATCTAAAAAACTTAGTGGCACAACTAAAGAAACTTTCACAAAGACATTAATCACCTTAAATCTAAATTAAGTTCTAGTATTTCTCCTATCACAATACATTGCTCTACTTTCATCTTCCCATATGAAGAAGGGGAAAAAACAAAACTCAAGCCAAATAATAAAAAAAAGAACTTCACTATCAAGAAGCAGAGAAAATGAAGTTGTTCGAGTTTATCCCCATTTTGCAAATTCTACCTCCCAATTGTCGCTCACGAAGCATGAAGCTTGAACCTTGCATTGATCTTGTTAACGTCTTCACTTGGGTTGTTTATATTTTTGTATCTTGGAATGGTTTGGATCCACCATCAAGCAAAGTGTTGATTCTTTTAGTTGGGTCTTTAAATTTTTTGTAATGTCCCAAGGGGAGAGTAATGTAATGACTCCAAGGGACATGGGCCTGAGGAGATCCAATTGGGAGGCAAACCAGGACACGAGAGGCAAACTATTGAAGGGCTAGAGGACATGTAAGAATTCATGGAGACTGAGATATAAATGAGGTCCTGGTAAAAAAAAAATAGAGAGAGAGATAAATGAGGAGGTTGCTTCTGATAGACAATTATCACCATATGCCACAAAACTTAATGTTGTATTTTTTTTTCATCCTTTTCATCTTCATCATTGCCCCCATCTTTCTCAAACTTCTTGTGTATCTATGAACAAGAGGATAAATAGCAGCACAGTCAATTACTTTTTTTTTATATCAAATTAAGCTAAACAAAGTACAAGAGGGAACACAAGGCAAGCATAATAATTGAGACTCAAACAACACAAATCCTTCTGGACTAGTCAACCCTGTCAGAAAAACCCAGCAATAAAAACCAAAAAGATCCAAAAACGACACAAAGCATGATATGACACCAAACAAAGGAAGCTTTTAGATCTCAACAATCGCCACCCTAAAGACCAAAAATAACAATTTATTATGCATACCGTGTAACACCCTTAATTTCCAAAGTCATCAGATGATTTTCCTCACAATGAATGTGAACTACTGGGCTAGATTTCGGATCTGGGACAAATACACTTCTGATGGCATTAAAAAAATCTCAACCTCAACACAGGGATTTGAACCTATAATTAAATGGATTTTTCTGAAAAATTACAAACTTTTGAAAACGGTCATATAGTGGTTTGCAATCTCATTGTGACTCATTCGTTCTTAGCATCATACTTTAATATCAGAGTGATTCTCCGCTTGTATGCTAGTACCATATTCATTAGCTTGTGATCCTCTAGTTTATGATCGCCCGACCTTAACTTAGTAACCGTGTTAAGAGAAGTTACCGATTCGCGACACATGTTATGCTATCATATATACTACCACTGTTACTAGTATGTTAGTTATTTATTTACATTCATATACAAAAGCATGTAGCACTATAAGGCTACCCAACTATCTTAAATCTCTGTAACTTAGGTATAGATAACCAATAAACGTTCACATTCTTCTTCTTCCTCTACCTTTCTGAGATTACCTTTTTGCCCTTGGAGCCGTTGCTTTAGCTATATGTTAGTTATTAGAAAGGGTGAGATTCACGAGAATCTTAGTAGTAACAACAATCAATTATATAAAATGTAAGTTCACAAGGCATACTAGACAAACCATCAATTTATCAGTACATAACACATATAGTATTCATACACAGTATGCAGCATAAAACACATTCACAAGACATACTAGTCTATTCCCATATATTCTACCCTTACAGCCTAGGACCTCTGCCCTATATAAGTTGCACATTGGGTCTTTTAGCCTCAGGTCACTACCCAGCTTAAGTCTTATAGCCCAAGGTCATTACCCCTGCAAACTTGTACTCACAGGTCTTACTTCCTCGGGCATCCTCTATCATATTCTGAATGCTCATTGTAATCCCTTACCTTACTATCCGTAATTATAGTTCAAAAATGTGTTATTAAGTTAAATTAGAGACCAGTGGATAATTCAAAACTGATTAAAAGTCCCAACTTTAAGATAGGGTCCAGTCCTATGATAGAGTGAGTTTTCAAAAATTTCCATAACCTATTTAACATGGTCTCACATTCAACTTTCGAATATATTTGGCTTGTGAAGTTTAGTTCCATTCATAAATATCAGAGTGTAAGCAAATATTCTCAACAACACTCGGGTTTCATCCATTCACTAAAGGGTATACAGGGCATATTTGCCCATTTCAGTTTCCCATACTAGGGATTACATCCAAACTTATAACATTTACAATAGATACAATAATCCCAAAACTTGATAACCAACATTAAAACTCAAAACACCTAGCAAAGCACTAGCCACCCTTTGCCACTTGTTTCTCTTTAGATCCGCTAGCCCTGGCTGTAGGTTAGTAATTGGAAAGAGTGAGATTCATAGGAATCTCAGTAGTAATTAACGTTTTCACTCATATGATGTATACTAACAAAGCATGTAAGCAATTATCACAAAGCAACAATACAACAACGGAATTCACAAGTTACTCATTGAGTATTTGACTTTTCAACTTGACTCCCTTTATCCAAATCATGCCAAGTGTCCAAAATTCTATGGCTCACCATAAAGGATATAACTATATGATTACACTAACTAATTCCATTAGCCATTTAGTCACACTCCTCATTTCTAACTCTTAGTTAATTTCTTCATCAGTTGCAGACTAATTGGCCTGTAAATTTTCATTCTTCCAATTTTGCCCCTGGCTATAGCACATTCACTTGAATTGCCACTTGACACATGATTTAATTTCTTTTCCTCCTTCTATGTGCCATTCCCTCTCATTTAAGTTCACTAAAGACTTTATCACATAATTAAACTTAAATACAAGATTTGAACATTTTCTACTGTGAATTCAGGTCACAAATGACACTTTATTCCCTAAAAGTGTTTTCTCACATTAATTACATTCTCATTTGAAGTCATTATCCTTTACACAAAATTTGAGCCATTACACTTATATACAAACATATATGATGGCACAAACATACATGCATAACACTACATAGTATGAGAGAAAGAGTTAATACTTGAACACCTTTCTGATAATTTGTCCAACTTCTTCGGGCTCGGGCAAATGTCAGATCTTGGAAAAATGTCAGATCCTATATTTTAAAATTGACTAAGAAGGGTCATTACTCGATCCAATACTATCAACATAATGAACATTTTGTTGTTCTTGACCCATTCTTATCTTTGTCCTTTTACTTAGCTTTGTTAGTTATCTTTGGGACTCTTGTGTTATGTTAAGTGAGTGTCTAATCTAAGACATATTATGTGTCTCTTGTCCTTTGAAACTTAAGTATCTAATGTGACCCCATTACTTTCTATGTCATACCTTTATTCCCTATGATCCCACTTATCACAAATCATTCCAAATTTTGCAAATTTCTGGGTCAACCTTACTCTACCAGATTTCATTGATCAATTTTGAAAATTCATAACTTAATCAAGGAAACTCTAAATGGGGTGGTTCAAAGTCTTATGTGAAGCTCTCCAAGTCCTCTGTAAGGTAAAAATATCACTCACTACCAATTATAAGCACAAAAGTTCAAACATCCTCAATCAACAATACTATTCCAAGATTCATTCTAGTTTCAATCCTCAAACTTTAGCAAATCATAACTTATAATCTACTAACCCAAATACAGTTCCAGGATTCATTCTAGTGTGATGAAATGTAGGAACAAATAGAGTTTCTCACACAAGAGTTAATGAAAGAGCGTACTACGAAGCATCAAGGGGGAAATGTCAGCCCAAGTACTAGATGCAGCTGCACATTCCCCTCCCTCCACTAATGATTTGCCTAAGGGAGAGGTGGATGTTAAGTGTTTTGCCGATAGCCCTAGACATCATATAGTTGAAATGGGCTAGATGTTCAACCGCCTAGAGGATAACACGTTGTATAATGAGCCTATTCCTCCTGAGAATGTGAAGGCACAAATCAACACCAACATCAACTCCAGAAACCCTCTCCCTATGCCTACCAAGGACACATATATAGTGGGAGGGGCTACGGGTAGCTTTATTGTGTGCCCTCGCCATCTACTTAGAATATGAAAGTCCCAACTCAAAAGAAGTTAGCCACTTAAAACAAGTTCCCCGCTAATAAGTTGAAGGCCTTAATCAGTCCAAGTTCCCCAATTAGTCCAAGCCCCTCACTTTTAAGCCCCCTAATCAGTCTAATCAGTCCAAGAAGAGGAAGAATCATACCCCTAATCAGTCTAAGAAGCCTTCCTCACAAAATAAGCGCTTTAGTCAATCTGCCTACTAGCAAGATCTTAGCTTCAACCCCATTTACTTATATCAATTTGAGAGAGAGGTCTTCAACCAAGAAGAGCAAGAGGATGCTACAAGCCAAGAGCTCATTCTGAGGTACTGAATAAGGAAATGACAAGTACAAGCTCTGTCAACTTCTTTATGAGGTATTTTTTTAACTGTCACTGACTAATTGGCTACTTAGAACTTTTATTACATTTTGATATATTCATTTCAACATTTCAGGCACCTGTATCATAATTACCTCATCCCTTGCGACCTCCAGGACAAGATCAAATTCATCTACCTGACCAAATCAATAACTAGGGTGAGGGCGTAAAGGAAGATGCCAAGCAATGACACGTGAGGTTTCTAGGGGATAAATTCATTAGGAGGGCATTAGACGGAGGGAACACTTACTTCTTTGTGCCTTACATTCAAAGGTGGGAACATCATTAACTCTACTTAAATTAATTTTTATTTTTTTTGTGACTGTTGTAATGGTGTAATCTATTGTTGTACTTAGGGAGTAATGGATGCTCATAGTGGTAAATCCACTTTGCAAAAAGATTTGGTTTTATAACTCTATGGGCAAGGATCCAGATAGGAGACCAAACATTCAGGAGATATCCAACTAGTAAGTTATCTATTCATCATCTCTTATAATTCAGTTTATCTTGTATGTTTCTATATATATTAACATTATATTGTATCTTCTCAGAGAGGTGTATAGGTACCACACGGAGAATGGTCTTGATTGTAGCAAGTGCAACCTCACCAACGGCCGCTTCAGATACGTCTTCAAATGGTAGCATCTAAAAATATATATATTATTTACCAATAACTGTAATATTAAATTGATGCACACATATAGTTTATATATTTGAATGATTGACAAATTTTTCTTCTCATTTCTTTATAGTGCCTAAAGCAACCAGACTTGAGCAATGATTGTGGGTGCTATGTGATGTAGTACTTCAAGGACATAATCACTCACAGTCCTGAACATATTGACACAAATAAGGTTTATTATATGCTTAATTCATTCATGTACACACTCGATCATTTATATATTACAGTAGCAAAATTCCATCTATTGTTTTCTTTTTGCATCGTATTTTAATGCCTCCTACAAAATGTTTACCAACTCACAAATGGAAGAAGTGGCTGAAGAATTGGTGGCATCTGTTCAATGTCAATGAGAGCATATATAATACATAGTATGAATGTAACTTTATAGATATTAATGATTTGTTTAATTTGTTTTAATGTTTTTGGTTTTAATAGTGTATACAAGTAAATGAATAATTGTAAATATATTCTAATTTGTTGTATTCTTCTGTATATGAATGAAAATGTAAATATATATTGTGATTCGTTCAATAGATGAATATGTAAGGGGATCACTAAAGCAAACTCCCTCCCTCTTTTTTTTTTTTAAATTAGCTTCTATAAATCACAGTTTTTACCTAGTAACCATTATTTATGTCAACTATATAAAACAGTTGTTTGGAAAGAATTGTTATATTTGTTAGTAGATATATAAATGTTGTTAAATTGGAACCGTTATAAATTATGCAAGCATTAACATATATTTTGACGTTTGTTTACATGTGTCCGTTAGTTATTATTATAGCAATATGGCCTCACCAAGCCTCAATACATAACATGTGTTATATTATAACCATTACAATAGGTTTGGAATAAACAATGGTTTGAAACCATAATGTATCTATACGAAGCTTTTATAGTACCCACACAGATGATGGTTTAAAACTGTTATGTATGGAAGTTAATAACCGTCATGTATCTCAATTTCTGTAGTAGTGTACGTAACTTTTAGCCAAAAAATCTTCATAGGGGAGACTTTTATTTGTTTCTCAAACGTAATTTGATAGGTTCTCAATAACCACTGTTCTTAAGGCTACAAGAATTTTATGTCCCATTTTAAAGCCAATAATTTCTCAGATCGAGTTTCTTATTTTTCTTGAAGTAGGCTCTTCCTTCTGAGATACATGATTCTCTTGAATTCCACCATGATCTGGAGTTTTGGCATTGGGAAGTTTCTCTATATGTGATTCCATTTTGTTTTGATTTGATACTGTCTCTTTAGTATTTGAGCCACACTCTCACCTCCTTGAGGTTTCTCCAAATTTGAATCTTGACTTCTACCTTCTTAATAATCAATAGACACTATAAAAAAATACTGAATTCCCGATGGAATTTGCCACAGAATTTAGGGTTTTCGATGGAATTTCTAATGGAAATGGGTTTCAACACCAAGTGCCAGCCAAGGCCCATAGTTTTAATATATTCTTTTAAGCCCAGATGCTATCATTTTTTTAGCCTTGGCTGGTGCTTGCCTAAGCAAGCACTGGAGATGTTATGCCACCTTGGCCAATGCTTGCCACACCAAGTGCTGGCCAAGGCCCATTTGTTTTAATTTTTTTTGGTTAAGCCCAAGCCCTTTTTGTTTTTTTATTAGCTGTGGGCCTTGGTCAGCGCTTGCCACACCAAGTGATGATAAGGCCCATAGTTTTAATTTGTTTTTTTGGCTCGGACATGATTTTTTTAATGGGGTAACCAACATTGATCGGCACTTGTCCTAGCAATCGCTAGAACAAGTTGCGCCAAGCCCCACCAAGCGACAGCCAAGGTCTAGTAAATAAACCTTGGCTGGCGCTTGGTGGGGCAAACGCTGGCCAAGGCCCTTGTCGACAACATGCCATATTCAAATTGAAAGGCTGCCAAGGCTGCAACCTTGTCGTATGTGCAAAATTTGTCTTCTTTATCGATCTATATATTATCTAGACTGATGAGAGAGCAAGAGATCAAACACCATGCGCATAGAGATTGAGAGTGAGTGTTAAGATTGCATTCCTTCTTCATATGCTAAGGACATACAAGCTGAATAGTAGCTAAGGCACTCCGTTAATTAAGGTAAGCTTCAACACCTTCTTTCCTTATTATTTATTTATTTATTTATTTATTTTTCTAGTATCCTTCTTTAATTTCCTTATTTAATTTATATAGTTTTGGCATTAATTGTCTTATTATCTTTTACTTCTATTTAATTTGCCAATACTTTAATTTCCCTTAGAATTATTTCAATAGGGGAAATTTAGATTATATCTTTTATATTCTAACTTATCTAATTTCTTTTCATTTAATTACAAGCTAAACAGTTGGTACGTAGTTTCACTATCACCATTCATTTTCTTCCTCACTTAGCTATCACGTGAATAATAGAGACAACAATATATACTGTACTTTCTAGTATTACTTTTCATTTGTCAGACTTTATAATAATAATAATAATGGTAATCACTATTCATTTGTCTTACTTTATATCAATTAAGGTTACGCTTGAAGGCTAATAATAATAAGGTGTATAAGGTAGATCAAAACAAATATTTGGGATGCAATGGTGCTTGTACAACAAGCGCCATAGCTCCCTTCACCATTTAATATTTTTATTGATTTATTTTATATACTGAATGGATGCTATGGAGCTTGGACACCAAGCGCCGTAGCTTTTATATACCTTATATGCTGCTCAAGGTAAAAGCGCCATAAAAAGTGTACAAATTTGCCTCTCCCGCCATTATCATTGTCTTTTTGTCTTTCTCGTGCATCCTCCTTCAATCCATTTTTCAGATCTAATTGGTCCCTACATCAAATTTCTCGCACGTCCTCCCGCACTCCATTTTCCATATCTAATTGGTCCCTACTATACATTTCTTTATCCATTGTCCCCACACCCTCCTCTCTTTGACAATTGCTATTGGAAGCTTCGTTGGTCCCACTTTTTGTATTTTCTTGTCTCCGTGTGCGTATTTCTTCAAAATTGTTTGGTCACACACTTCCGTTATAGTACAAAGCTTGGTTACCCACATGATTTGCTTTGTCTCAGCCTTATACAAGAAGTTTTCTAGCTCCTAAATTTTCTTTAGGTACATTTTCTTCTTCTTATTCTTCTTCTCCTTCTTTTTTTTGGTAAAATTTGTCATGAATATTATATGTATGCTCATGATTTTTTTAGGTATTTATTTGAAGTTTCATCTGTCTTCTTAAAGCTTGGTTTACAAGTTGATTTTTTCCTCTGAATCAGCCACTTACAGAAGTTTTTGCTAGCCTATAAGTCTTTAAGTATATATTTTTTACAGAACCTTAAGTCGTACATTTTCATGCACTTTTTAAAATTTTGGGTACCTAAAGATTTGTCATCAATTTAGAATAGTTGATTGCCAGAGATTTCTTATTGTCCTACCAATCATTAAATTAAAGGAGTATTGAACTAGCTAGCCAGAGCATTAAATATCATTGAACTATGTAATATTCTTTTGATTTATTTTTGTTATGGGTTGTGAAAAATTAGTATGATACATGCTGCGAGAATTAATTGGTTGATTATTTGTGACTTTAATAGTGTTTAATACTTGAAAAACTTCAAATTTGATGATGTTATTCTGCTGATTTTTTTTGAAGAAATGGAAGAAGATAAAAGTAATTTGTAACTGCAAGAGGCAAGCAACTAATTACTTTTAAACATAAGTTTAAAGGTAAAGATAGATAAAAAATGGATGTCATCTGATCAATACTCAATGGAATATATAGATGGGGTGAAAGAGTTTATTAGATGCATTCATGTATTTCCACATAATTTACTTTCATTGCCATGGTCGTCAAGTGCATGCTCTGATGCTTTGTTTAGTTTTTTTAACTTGTAGGAAAATGGATCCTCACAACGGAGATGATATTGTTCCTATCGAACATGATGATTAGGCAGCATTTGAAGCCAAGGTAGCCAGGGGCAGGACCGTAATGAAAAACCTTATCAAACTAAAGAGTAAGGGCATTAGGTTAGACCTTTAGTAGAATGAAAAGGGAAATCCAGTCAGACCAAATGCCAGCAACTTGATTAATTACATTATGATGTCGGTCAGAGAAAGAGTCCCCATTACAGTTTTAGATTGGCGCTGCATGAAGAAAGATTATGGTGATATGCTCTTTGATTGTGTCAAGGTAAATATCATTTACTTTATTATTCTTGTTCTTTTATATCATGAATTTATAATCTAACAAAGTATATTTGGTTTTTCTTCCAGTCTTGCTTCATAATTAAAGACGATAAAGAGAAATTTGTGTTGTGCAAAAGCGACAGACTTTTGAGAAATTTTTGCTATACTCTTGTCAAATTCTTCTTACGGGGCGACAATGATATTATCATTAATACACTGCCAGAGATGTACGATGGGATCATAACTCAAGAGCAGTGGGATGCATTCATGGCCTCACATATTACTTCGCAGTTTGCGGTAATATAATATTAGCCTTTACCGGTACATGAAAGGACCATTCTTGTATGTAGTAGTAATTAATATTTATTGATATGAATCATTTGGATTTAAAAAAGAAAGAAGTGAATGAAATCATGAAAATGCATCCAACATGCCATACCGGTACATGAAAAAACTGGTCTCATATGCAACGATGGAGCAACAATTAGTATGAACTAATCATTATCTCATATGAATATAATATGTATGCCTAACTTTAAACTGGAACTAACTTTGATATGCAGCTGCAAGAATCACATTCTGATAATGTCACACATATACCTCGGCTTGATTTGTGGCTAGCAGGCTGCATGAACAAAAAAGGAGAAATTTCCAGTGAACAAGCCAAACAAGTTGCCAAATATTGTGTAAGTAGTGGATTATACATACAATAAACATTTAGCTTCACTTAAAAGACCATATTTTATAGTAATTAATATTGTTGTAATTCTTGTTGTGATATCGCTCAATAACACAGGAGTAGCTGGACTTGGTGCATTATGTTGGTCAAGACAATTTGCTCAGCAGAGTACTTGGAGCTCCTGAGTATGATGGTCGTGTTTGGGGTACTGGTTTTGTAGTAACCCAAATATCGTACTACAGACCCAAAAAGCGAGCCACAAAAAATTACTTACTACAACTATATGAGCAAATTTCTGACTACAAGTATCATGTAGACCAGAGGATTAGTGGCTATGAGCATCAAGTAGAGCAATTCATCGATCATATTCATTTCATATAAGAGCAAAACGCATTACTGAAGGCGCATATTGAGACCTTACTACAGTCTAGGCCAATATTGAGTCCAATATGTGACAGCACGAGTGCGAGGGATAGTTGGCCCTCCATGCCTAAAGTCCCCATTCCTATGGTATTTAATTTCTTCTCCACTTCACTTTTTGGTATGTTATAATTAGTGTACCTTAATATATTTAACTCTATTTTTCATAAGGATGAATCCAATTGCAAGTTGCATGTTGATGATTCTTTCAATCACGCGGTTGCTGTCGGCATGGCCTATAACACCGAAAGTGATATCTTGCATAATTCACCATTACCGGCAAACACACTTAGAGTTAGGGTCGATGTATGCACAATTGATGAAGCCCCTTTACCAATCCCTTCTTTGGATAAAGCAACAATGGTGAAAGATATTGTCGGTGGTTATGTTGCATGGCCAATAGGTCTGATTGAGCCATATAAAAGGTAGTTAATTTATAATTGTTTTTACTTTTTCTATACACTTCCATCTAAAACCACATTATTTAATTTCATTATATTTTTAAGTTACTGCTCGTGCTAAAGGAAAATGAATTGAAGGGTATGGGAAGAACTCAAAGTGGTCATCAACCGAACATAAGTCCCAGCCCTCAATCAGTAACCGATAGATGCCCTTATATCGCTAATTGGCATCAATGGTACCAGCTTTTATAAGCCTAGGAGGTTAGTCAATACGTTTCAATATCAACATCTATCATGCAGTTATAGATGATTGTGTGCTAAACAATATGCTTACTTGTAATTGGCTTGGTGTGGCGGCTATCAACATATGTATCAGATACATTATCATTATCGTCTATCATGTTATTATTATTATTCATCATTAATTTTTTTAGGTTTTAATGACATTGTTTATTTTCTATAAAAGCACTTGTACCACAATTTGTTACTGCACACGGAAAGGGCCCAAATATTCATATTTGTAAACCCATACCTCCTTTGCTAGCATAGATTAGATGTAGAAGCATTATCTAATGATGTTAGGGACATCTTCACGCGACGAGCAACCCCTAATATGCTTTTTATCTTGCCATACATTCCAGGGTAAGTTATTTGCAACAGTATTTTAATGTATGCTTTTTTTCTTCCACTTTTACTACAACATGATTGTCGAAGTAAAATCTTTAAAATATTTTAGGGGACATTGGATTTTGATTGTTGTCCTTCCAGCATCACCTGGAGTCCCTTAGGATTTATTATTTGGATTCTATAAAGACCTGTTATCTAGACAACTGGAGTGATTTGAAGATTATAATCAATAAGTGCATGGGTGTATGTGTAAATATTGGTCATTATTGAATTACTAAAATTAATCAGTCACTACTTGTTTGTGTAAATATTCGATTGGTCTATTCTACACGCAAAGACCCAGCCAATAGCTATCCCTGGAGGAAGATTGCAATACTTATATATATGAATTTAATTACTTCAATTTTTTTATTCAAAAATGTTTCTTCAAATGTTTACTTAACTATTTCATTGTATTGTCAATGCCTATTCCAACCAAACAACAATGATTGTGGTTATTATATTATGAAATTTATGAAAGATGTAGTTACTCATGATAACATATATGTTCCTACATAAGTAAGTTCTTTTTACTTGTAGTTACTGTGTTTTAAATTTATTTGACAAGTGTCTAAGTTAATTGATTTTTAGTTATTTCAATTTTTTCTATACATGCTTTTTATGTAGTATTACGAAGATCAACCTTGTGACCAATTGACTAGGCAACAAATAGATGAAATCATTGAAGAATGGTGTGAATATATGGTCAAGGAATTAGCTAATATTTAGGTATATACGAAGGTTGTTTCATGCATATTCATCTTGGTTGTATATGGATTAGTTTTAAATTAAAATTATTTCTTGCTTACATTCTACATACATAGGTACTTACAATTAGTTGCTTTTATTTGTTACGTTGTAATCAAACTACATTAGTACTGGTTTTATGAATTAATTATTTTGATTCGAGTTATTATTTCATTCTGATTTGGTGTGATTCTGACTTGGGTTTTTGCTGCTGTGGATTTGTGAAATGTAAATTGCTGTGGATTGAATGCAGGTTGAATGTGTATTTAAAAAAAATGTACCTCTAATGGCTCTTCCCAGATTGGAGGTATAATACCTCCAATGGCCTTGCCCTGGGAAGCGCAATTGGAGGTATATTACCTCTAATCCTGCTTGCCCTGGGAAGCACCATTAGAGTAGTATACTTCCTCTGGCACTTGACAAAATGTTATACTATTGATTTTAATTCAAATTCTTCTAAGAAGGATCTACTGCTTAACAAAGAATTCATCAAGGCAAAGATCCGAGCTCAAAGGGATGGTAACTGTTTACTATTGATTTAAATTCAAATTCTTCTAAAATTTGTTTTCTTAGCAAATCAGAAGAGAGTTGGTTATGGCATAAGTGTCTGGTTCATGTTAATATGAACCAACTTGACAAACTAATTAGAAAATATTTAGTTGTTGGTCTTCCTAAACTTAAATTTAAAGGCGACATGATTTGTGGGGCATGTCAAAAAGGCAAACACACTAAATCTTCATTCAAAACAAAGTATGAAATTTCTACTTCTAAGCCTTTACAATTACTTCATATGGATTTGGTAGGTCCAATAAGAGTAAAAAGTTTTGGAGGAAATCTATATACTTTAGTAATTGTCAATGATTTTACAAGATTTACATGGACTATATTTATTACTTCAAAAGATGAAACGTTTGTCAAATTTATTATGTTTGCTAAGAAGGTCCAAAATGAGAAAGGTATTTCTATTGTCTCTATCAGGACAGACCATATAGGAGAATTTGATAATCAACTCTTTTAAGATTTCTGCAACAACAAGGGAATAGATCACAGCTTCTCTATACCTAGAACGCCTCAGCAGAATAGAGTAGTAGAAAGGAATAATAGAGTTCTTACTGAAATGGTAAGGGCAATACTCAATGAAAAAGAAATATCATAGGTATTCTAGGTGGATGCAATAAGTACTATATGGTATATTTCAAATTGAGCATATATTCATAAGTCACTTGGAAAGACACCATATGAACTCTATAAAGGAAGAAAGCCAAATCTTGCTCATCTACGCATCTTCGATGCAAGTGCTTCATTCACAACAATAGTAAAGAAAACTTGGGTAAATTTGATTCAAAGGCTTATGAAGGTTTATTTCTAGGATATTTTAATAGAAGTAAAGCATATAGAGTTCTTAATAAAAGAACATGTACTGTTGAAGAATCCATTCATGTGGTGTTTGATGAACTTGATTCTCAAATAAAGTCTTTTGATGAAGAAGAAATGGATTTGGTAAATAAAAACAAAACTATTTTAAATTAGAATGATATTGAATCAAATGATTATCAAAATAAAGATGGTGTCGATGATCATGCTTAACCAAAGCATGGAGACATATTAAAGACCATCCTATTGATCAAGTAATTGGAGATATTCATGAAGGTGTCAAAATCAGAAATAGAATTCTTAATGAGGTAAATTTTTCTTCTTTTATTTCTGAGATTAAACCTTCTAATATTGAAGAAGCATTATCTAACAATGATTAGGTGATTGCTATGCAAGAAAAATTAAATCAATTTCAAAGGAATCAAGTTTGGGATTTGGTACTTCGACCTAAAGATTACTCGGTCATAGGAACCAAATGGGTTTTCAAAAACAAACTTGATGAATCAGTAATCATTATGAGAAACAAGGCAAGATTTGTTGCCAAAGGCTATAATCAAGAAGAAGATATTGATTATGAGGAAACATATGCTCCAGTAGCAAGATTGGAAGCAATACAAGTGCTCTTAGCCTTTGCTTGCATTAAAAGTGTTAAAATTTTTGAAATGGGTGTGAAAAATGCTTTTCTAAATGGTTATATTATGGAGGAAGTATATGTAGAACAACCTCCTGATTTTGAAGATGAAACAAAACCTGATCATAAGTTCAACACAAGCAAAGGAAGAATGGGATATTTGTATCTCAAACAAAATATTTGAAAGAGATGTTGAAGAAGTACGGAATGGACAATGCTAATGGAGCTGATACTCCAATGAGTTTTACAACGTTGTTGGATGCTGACTGAAAGGTCTTGATTTCAACATCACCAAATATAAATGAATGATTGGTTCATTACTCTATCTAACAACAAGTAGGCCGGATATACAATTTAGTGTTGGAATATGCACAAGGTATCAATCTGCTCTTAAGGTAACACATGCAGAGACTGTAAAAAGAATCTTCAAATACCTAGAAGACACTGTAGAACTTGGCCTATGGTATCCGAGAGAGGAAGCAAATATTTGATGGCCTATTTAGATTTAGATCATGGAGGATATAAAACTGACAGAAAAAGTACCAATGGACAATGTAATTCCTTAGAGGCTCTCTGGTATCATGGTTCAGCAAGAAGCAGAACACAGTGTCATTATCTTCCACTGAAGCTAAATATATAGCTGTAGCAAGCTGTTGTTCTCAAGTTCTGTGGTTGAAGCAACAACTTCAGGATTTGGGGATATACTTAAAAGAGATACAAATTTACTGTGACAACACTAGCGCTATTAGTTTGGCCAAGAATCCTATACAACATTCAAGGACCAACCATGTAATGACCCAATTTGGGATTAAGGGCTAATGACTTCAAAAGTGATTGTAATTATTGTAATTAAACACTTTTGAAGAATATGGTGGGAGTTGTGAAATAAATATTTATGGTGATAATTTAATAATCATAGTGAAAACCAGGGGCAACATGGTAAAATTGGAAATTTACCGACCAATTAGTCAGTTACCAAAGAGGAAACTCATTGGTGATTAAGGATCAATTGTTGAGATTCATTGTCAATGGGTCAGAATTGTATGCTTTGCATCTATGTGAGCTCATGAAAGAGTGAACAAGATTATGCCAAGTGGCATTATATGGGCCAAAGGATCATGCCCATTGTCAACCACTCACCTTTTCTCTCTCTTCTCTCTCCTATTCGGTTTTGAGCATGGGCAAGGGGAAAAATTCTGCACACTTATCATCTTCATCATCTCTTATCGTCTCTCTCTCCTCACCTCCATTTCCGGTAATCCAAGGAAGAAAGAGAAAGATAAAGCTTTCTTTTAGGTGAGTAATGGTTCTCACTTGCTCAAACACTCTTCATTAATCTTCTTCATAGTGTTAAGAGCTTCATCTTGGTGGTTTCAAAATTTTGAAAGGTGGTGATTTGGGTGTTGGAGATATTTTGAAAGTTGGAGAATCAAGGTTTGGTTCTAGCAATTTGAAGAGGTAAGGATTTGGTGCTTTTGGGTATATTTATTGTGATTTTTTGTTAAGTTTTATAAATTTTGGAATTTTCCCTAGTTTTATGTCAATTTTGAATTCATGAATTACATGGTGAATGATGTTGGAATTAGTTTATTGTGGAGTTAATTGAGTGTAGGATATGGTTTTGAATTTTGGAAGTGAGTTGAAGGAAAATGGGTAATGTGTGTATTATAGAGACCCAATAATGAGATTGTTGTTAAAATGGGTTTTTGGGTGTTTTGACGTTACCAATAGGTTCCTTATGAAATTTTAAGCGCGAATGAGCTTTGTGTTGAGTTTGGGAACCATTGGGATCAATTTTGGCAAATTTGGAAATTTCTATCAATTGCTGCGATCTGGCAATCTAATAAGCATCACCCGAGTGAGGGGGTCTCACTCGAGTGCTAGAGTATAATTTCCTATTTCCTTCTGCATTTGTCCTGGTTTTCTGAAAAAAAGAAGCAAGAGTGCACTTTGAAACCTACGAGTGATATTGGTGATCACTCGAGTGAGCGTGGGTTCAATTGAGTGAAGGTGTGAGTTCATGTAAGGGTTGCTCTCGGGTATGCACTCACAGGCCAATTTCCAAAAGTGTAGTTTAACACTCATAGGTGTGGTGCTCTCACTCGAGTGATAATGGTAGTACTCGAGTGAGTTTTTTCCTTTGGTGTTGTTTGTCCTCTCGGGCAAACACTTCCTGTGTTTCACTTTCTGAGACTCGAGTGAATTTGGGGTCGTCACTCAAGTGCATAACCTCTTGCTGAAGTGCAGTGAACACTTTCTGGTCATTGGTGTTGTTCTCTATCAAACACTCGCAAGTGAGAGCTATTCTCACTTGAGTGCAAGTCTCTCATCACTCGAGTGAGGTCATCTTCACTCAAGTGAGTCAGCCAAAAATCGGTGTTTTGCTTCAAAAAAGGGGTCTTCAAGTAGTTTCTCCCAACCCTTTTGTCATATGTTTAGGCCACTAATAGCCACCTAAAGAATTCAAATGATAACCAACTTAGAGTATTATGGAAATAAGTATTTGGAAAAGAGATTGATTGGTTGTCCCTGATTTGGTTTATAGGATTTGATATTTGCCGTACTCGTGAGCCCACTGTGCCAAAGAACATCAGGAAAGAACAAGGTAGTGACTCTTTCTCTTATACTGTGTGTGAAACATTATATGTATGTTTGTCATGCATTGTGAATACTTTGTGATACATTGTGATGCCTTGAGATTGTAGTGAAAGCTGACGCATAGTGATACATTAAGATTGCAACGAAAGCTGACGCATAGTGTTTACAGCCATGGGTGCTGTCATTTGTGGCGTGAGCCATGAATCATTGTGATACTGCTAAATATGATCATATATGCTATGTGTTTATACATTGTATGTGTGATTTGTGACTACTGGGATTCTCCTTAATCTCATTCTTTCCAATGAATAACATTTCAGATAGGGCAAGTGGCTCAAAAGGGAAGCAGACAACTCGGAGTGGTTAGGATATTTTAGAGACATTTGATTAGGTTGTTGGCTGTCCACTTTGGATTTTGGGATTACTGTATATTACTTTTGGGATGTAAATAATATTTTGGTTACGGTATGTAATCCCCTAGTTGGGAATTATAAACCTGATAGTTAGTATATATATGACCCGGGGGTTGTCGGGATTTTCGCTTCACACTCTGATAGGTATAAATGTGATTTAATTGCACAGGTAATTATATTCAATATATGAAATTGAGACCAGGATAGGAAACAAATTTTGAAAGTTTTTTCTGAAAACCCTTCAACAAGGAAGGGATTGTAAATAACTTTTGATGATTATTAGTCTCTATTTCATTTAAAAATCCTAATTTTGAATTATAATTACGTGTTTAGAGGTAGGGGTTACAAAGCACATAGATATCCGACATCATTTCATTCGAGATCATGTGTAAAAGAAGGGTGTCTAAGTAGAATTCATACCAACGCATCTTTAACTTGCTAACATATTCACAAAGTCGATAGCTAAAGATCAACTCTTATATATACAAAGAGAAATGGGAATGGTTAATCCCAATGAGTTGTATGTTTTTCTTATTAATTATTATGTTTAATATAAGTTTTGATGATAATCATCCTGACTTAGGCATCGAAGTATATAGAAAATGTTTTTGCAGGACTGTCACTCGAGTGTTGGATGTCTCACTCGAGTGCAAGGCACTTTGGCACTCAAGTCAGTGATGAATTCTTGAGTGTGGAACTATATCAAATACTCTATTTTTGAGCTTGTAAAACAAGGGTTAATAAAGGAGATAAAAGTAGTAAGAGGTTACTCAAATGCAACGAGTAGGATGGCTCTCACTCGAGTGAAGGCTTTGTTAGAGCAAGTGTTTCATCCAAGAGGGGGGTGAATTGGGTGACCTTAGAATTTCGTCCGAAAATATAAAACTTTAACAGTGGAATTAAAACAGGAAAGAGTAAGGAGAAATATCACCGAAGTGTAAACCAGGATTTATACTGGTTCGGCCACAACCACTTTGACCTACGTCCAGTCCTCAGAGCTTCTCTGAGAGTTTTACTATAACTTCCAAGATTCAGTGGGTTCTTGGCACCTCAGTACAAGCAAGTTCCTACACCTGGACACTCGCTCCCCCTTACAAGTTGTAATTCAATCCCAACTCAAGGTTCCACAACCTTAAGTTACCTCAATAACAAATATTGAGTTTGAATGAAATATCTCTCTTACAGAGTAAATAAGAATCACTGAAGCATAGAATCACAAGTACAATGGAAAACAGAGTAATGAACTTGATGATACGTTCGTAAGTGTGTTCTTGTGTTTCTCTCTGTTCAGATGTCCACATATATATAGATATGTTGGTAATGATTGCTAGAACATATTTCTTCATATCCGTTGGAGCGTGCGCAGCCACTATTGACTTTTCCAGTTTTTGAAAAACATACGTTGTAGTAGGTGATGGTCGGTGACATTTGAGTGTTACTTTTGACTTTCCTTATTTGATAAGATCTCTTCATTGTTTATCTGTTGAAATGCTAAGAATACTAATATAATGAAGATTTAATCAAGTCGGAGACAACACAATGACCGTTGGAATGATTTCAAACTTTCTGGGTTTGCTTACTCGGGTATCACATGAAGTTTACTTGAGTACTTACTCGAGTATCATCGAGAAATCTTAAATTAACTTCAAGTCAATGAGCAAATACAAGAATACTCGGGTAGTGCATGGAATAACCAATTTTCAAACCTTTGGAAATATCTGTTTACTCGGGTACCTACTCGAGTAATGCACTCATAACTTTATGAGTTACTCGGGTACCAACTCCAGTAAACCTTCAAATAAACTTGTGGTTACTCGATACTCTACTCTAGTAATGTTGGCAGGATTTCAAGGCCGAGAGCACTTACCTTGTTACTCGGGTATGGACTCGAGTAATGCACTAATTTTTGCATAGGTTACTCGGGTACCACCTCGAGTAATTGTACTTCTTGTGCATGACTTACCCTGGTAATGACTTGAGGTTTACCTTGAAAATACTTCTGCATACTCGAGTACTTACTCGAGGAATCCACTTAACATACAACATTAGATACTTGCATACTAGAGTAAGAACTCGAGGAAAATGAGATAAAAAGAAATCAAGTTAATCGGGTACTACCTTCAAGTTTTAACTTACCTTAGTGAGTTACTCGAGTAGCTCCTCGAGTAACATTAGCAGTAGTACTAAGTGCCGAGAGCTCCACATTTTCAGAAACAGGGTTACTCGAGTAGCTCCTCGAGTATCATTGGAAACTTGAAGGCAACTGGAAGTTTTTCACATGGTTACTCGAGTAGGGCCTCGAGTAACATTGGCAGGCCGAGAGCAACTCCAAGTTTTTACCTGGTTACTCAAGTAGCTCCTCGAGTAACATTGGCAGGCCGAGAGCATCTTGAAAATACTTACACTATTACTCGAGTACCTACTCGAGTAACGTTGGCAGGTTATTGGAAGTTGTCTCTGGTTACTTCAAGTTTTGTCTCATTACTCGAGTAGCGCCTCGGGTAATGCATTAAAAAACTTGCTTGTGATCAAGTTTCTCAGCATTTGCTCTTGGTCTTTCTTCATTACTCCAATGCTTACTTCAAGTGATGCTTGTTCCTGTTATTACTATGTTCAAACTTGTTTATTAATCATTTCCTTTTTAAACCATTCTTTTGTTATCATCAAAACATGAGATCTAACAGGCTTTAGTTACTCGAGTGGACTATGAACACACCTGAAGTGCTGCAAGAGTACTCAAGCAAAAGAGAAAGATATATGCAAATACGAGTCCAAAGTATGGTTACCCAATTATCTTGGAGGATTTAAGTACAAAGATGAAAAAATATAACAAAATACACTTAAATCAAGTACACTTTTACATGCTTTATGATATTTCTTTATTTGTCACTCGAGCACCAATATGACTCATTCAAGTACATTATGAATAGCACTAGGGTTGTCACTCGAGTGTTGTGACTTATAATAGATACGTGATAGCTCAGACCATCACACTTTCTCTTCTCACTTGAAGCGTCTTTTCACTCAGCAGCTATACCACTTCACCTCCGAACGTTACTCTCCGTTTAATCACATCAAGGCTCTTTAAATCTTTATTACAACTCTTCAATCATCTTCATAAGGTCAGATTACTCATTATAAATTTCCATTTCCTTGCCCTAACCGAAAAACTATTCCTAAATCTTTCTCCAAGTCTTCTTCTGTGCTATTAATTCTCAATCCACATTTGATTCGTTCAAAATGGTGAGAATGAAGATTCCTCAAGTTTCCAAAAAACTCTCCAACACTCTCACCTTCCCATTTGAAGCCAATGAAACTGAATCTCAAATGGCTACTCCATCACATAATTCATCTCCAACTCCTTCACTATCCTCTACTCCAACACCACCTCTAAAGCCCAAGACCACCAAGAAAAGAACTTCGGCTAAGAAGTTTCATCCTAAGCCTAAGATGGCTAAGGAGCTTCAACCTCAACCAAAGAAATTGAAGGGAGTTGTCTTTAAAGAACCGGTTGTCAATCATTCTCAATCAAAAGGAGTAAAGGGAAGAGGAAAGAAGTAGAAAACAGAGCAACCACAACAATCTTCCTCCTTTGATGACTCATTCAATATGTAGCTTCAAGAAGCAATGGATAAGTCCAAGCTCGATGCTTTGGTTAGCAAGATTGCCTCCCAAGCCAGTGCCTCAGGCTCTCATCAAGTTGGCCAGATCAGTCAGCTGCTTCATAGTCAAGGGTTCCTTTTACTTCACAGGCTCCGGAGGAAGATCAAAACTCAATTCCTCCATAAGGCTTCAATGTTCAGGAACTAAAGCCATTTTAGCAGAAGGTATATGATTCTGAGTTTACTCATAGAACTTTTTGTCCTATCATTTATATGGATTCAGATTATTTGAAGAAAAATTGTAGTTTTGATTTTCAACCCTTCCTTGGATATTATCCTGGTTGAACCTACACCTTTCATATTCCCCTACTATGGTTAAAATCTTTTACTGCAATATAAAAGACCAAAGCATAAAGACTAGAGCCAGATAGTTGATAGAGGAAGGAATTTCCACCACTATTGGAGGCAAACACATTATAATATCTCCTTCTATCATAAATGACATTCTTGGCTATGTTGCACCACCATCCGATCCACCCTCACTCACTGTTAATAAAGCCTTTCAACATTTAAGGCCAAAAGACCCTATAGGACCTCTCAATTTTAAACCTGTTGATATGCTTGACTCTATTCGTGCCCTTCATTATATATACTCTTGTAGCATTGTCAATAAATCCAAAAACTATACCCATTTTGCTCAGAGAGATTACTATCTATTGGCCTCTTTCCTAGCTGGTCAACGAAGAAATGTAGGGGAGCTTATCTTTAGTGAGATGAGAAAATTTAGATTTTCTTCATCTAGATCCGCCATAATACCATATCCGTAACTCATATCTCTCATCCTAAAGTATAACAAGATTTGGTATTTGGAAGGAACTGAAAGGGCAAACATCCAAAGATTTGGTAAGACTTAGTTGACACATATGGGGATTACTCTTCCAGTAAGTTAAACCAAGGCCATAGCTCAGTAAGAAGCCATTCCATCGAGAGGTGATGAGGCTCAGTCTTCTGCACAAGGTTCAACTCCACCCCCATCTTTCCTAAATGCATCAATACCAAGCTATCTAGCTGAAGTGATCAATTAAGCAGTGGCAGGCATGAAAAAGGAACTGGTAAGTGAGTACGAGAAATTGGTGCACAAGATGGAAACACAAGTCTCAAAGTTGGTGGACAAGGCAAATACCAACTTTAACATGATGTTCAAGACTCAAGAAGATCTATCGAGAAGAATCACTGACATGGAGATTTACTTGCATACTCATCTTTCGAATACTTCTACTGAGGTGCCTCCTGAGTCTACTCCTACTACAACCTTACCTTCTCAGCTTAGACACATGTCCTTTTCACTGATCCTCATTCCTAGGTTGAGGTCACTTATGACCGGCCATCATCCTTAACACCTACAGCCACTACTCCTTAGCTATCATCTCTACCTTTTATGCCTGAGCCATTTGACGCTTCCATTGCCATGGTGATATATACCCCACAATTTGATCTTACTTTCCCTCAGCCCCCCTTCTGCTACTAACAAAATAGGGGCGAAGGATATGTGATGATTTTGAGCTACTCTGGTCTGATATAGAAGTATTTTGGTTTAAGGTGGAGTATTGGGTAGTTTTCATATATTGGGTAGGTTTAATGTTATTTTGAGCTTTTTTTTTTCCTTCTGACTTTGATGTATTTGAATTTTCATGGGTAGATGTTGATTAAAGCTTATCATCATAATATGCAAGTTCATCAATCAATATATGCTCATTTTCATGATTTTATAAGTTTTCTATTCAAATATTATGGTACTATGACTTATCTTGGTTTTAAGTGTCCATTGGAAGTGTTGCAGGAAACTTATGAGGTTAAGTGCAAAAATATGAAAAATGAGTCTAAACTTTAGTGAATATGCATTTGGAAATTTTGAAAGTGTTTTTAAAAAATTTTCACTTCAATCAAGTTGTTTTAAAATCCATAAGAAAGGTTTTGTCATCATCAAAAAGGGGGAGAATGTTAGATTCCAAGTTTTGATGATAACAAAAGATCATTGTGTGTTGTGGTAAGAAACTCATGCTTTGCAATGGTTGAAAATGTTACGAAATGCATCTCACAGTTTAGAGGTCATTACTGTGATTTTAACTTATGCACTCGAGTTATAGAGCTAGCACTCAAGCAATAGGCACTTTTGTACTCAAGCACAAGAGAGTGTTAAATTAAAAGTGTTTAATAGAAGCAGACTCTAGCTGAAAATACCAGGACAACTCGAGTGATAGACACCGTACTCAAGTGAAGATATGATTTGTACTCAAGCATGAAGGCACCCTCGTGCAAGTATTTAACAAAGAGCAATGTTAGAGACAGGATATCATCACTTCACTTGAGCACAGACTCAATACTCGAGTGATAGCCTCAAATTCACCTGAGTCCTAACAAGTGTGGTACAAAAAGTGTTTACTCGAGAGCAAGATATACTCAAAGAGAAAACTGCACTCGAGTCCAAGTGAGTGAGGCATAGAAAGTGTTTGCTTGAGAGTCAGCCTGAGTATGGAAGAGCAAGTATACCTGAGTTGAGAGTACTTGCACCCGAGTGATACCTCAACACCCTCGATTGAGAAATCTAACTCTCTCCATTTATGATGCAAGTACTGAAGCGAAAGAACATCTTATACAAGAATATACTATGCACTCCAGTGAGAGTAAGTTTGCTCGAGTGTGGGCCCACATCACCTATGAGTGCAAAATCACACTCTTAAAAAATTATGATGCGAGTGTTATCCAGAGACATGGATTTATAGTACTAAATACAGAAGCACTCAAGTGAGAGGATATGTACTCGAGTGAGGACCCACATTACTCACTAATGTGAAAATACACTCTCTCAAAATCATATGGAAGTGCAACACAGAAACAGAAGCAAAAGAGGAAATATGAAAATGCACTCGAGTGAGGCCAAATTGTACTTAAGTGATACTCTGTCAGAAGCCAAAACACAATAGACTTATAGTAATCAATCCGAACATGGTTTAATATTATTTATTCATTCTATTTTCACTTGTTATTATTATTTAACATCATTTAACATATATTACAAGTGTGAAATAGGAGTTTGATTGTTTAAATTAGAATGGCACAGAGGAAGTCAAACAACGACAGACAAAATCATTACGACCAACCAAGTTCGTACCTACCACGAAATCTTGTTCAAAGATTTCAATGTACGCATACTGTTCCATAATAAAATGCTCTGCTCCACAATGATTATTATTCAACGGGCAAAAACAACTTACTATAAATGCAGAGCTTTAGGGACCATCATTTAAGAACTCAAAACAAGAATTCATACAAGAAAATTCATGAATCCCTGTTATTCATATTTTCTCTATATTCATATTATACTTCAATGTTTATCATATTTGCTCTGTGAGAGAGTCTGTATACACTTCAAAATCTATTTTCATTCGATCTCAAGGTTTAGGGACCTTGAGAGGGTAGATATCCTTACAAGGGAAGCAGTTGAGAGAATTCCTAGTAGGACTTTCTACTCATAAGACTTACAAGGTACGAGCAGTAGAGAACATTGATGCTCGTAATACTTATAGAGGTGTAAGCAGGAGAGAACGTTGCTGCTCATAAGACTTGTATACATAAGCAAGAGAGAAAGGTCATAAGTTTATTTTTCTGCACTTAAGACTTGTTGTAAGGGGGAGAGAAATTTTTAAGTGTTAGAATATTTCTGCTTGTATTCCATTCAAGGACGATTGTTGTTTTACGGCATTCTGAGAGCCCATTGAATCTTGGAAGTATTGTGAAAATCTTAGTAGGTCTTGATCTCTGAGGACTGGATGTAGGCCTAAGCTTTGGGTTAAACCAGTATAACTCTGTGTGCTAATCTTCTCAACTCTACTCTATCTACAGTTTTTATCATATCATTGTATCAACCGAAAAATTTATCACATCACCCAATTCACCCCCCTCTTGAGTGAAGCTTTCCTTTTTCAGTTTTTACAAATGCCTTTGATTTCAAATCAAGAAAGGATTGAACAAAAAGAGAGAAGAAAATGTTTTCGTTGAATATTAATGCAATGAAAATTCTGTATATTGCTTTAACTAAACATGATTTTGAGAAAATTAGATTTTGTTCTACTGCTAGAGATATTTGGGATACTCTTTATTCTATGTATACTTCTAACAAGTGTGTTGAAGTTGAAAGTGTTGACAGTTCATGTGAAACTATAAGTTGCGCATCTATGGTTCATGAACAATTGAAAGTTGATGATGAAAAAGGATAAATCATAGAATACTTTCATACAGTTAACATGGATAGACAAGAAGAATAGGATTCTCAAAAAGAGTTCATTATAGATGGACATGAAAAATCACTCTCCGGAGCTCAAGATGAACTTAAGGTAAAAAGTTCCAATTCTTCTTATGATTTTCGTAAACTGATTTTCACATAAGATTGGTTTTCAACCAATTGTTTATTCTATTAAGAAAAACAAAAATATTTTCAAATATGCTGGAAAGTTTATTGGGAAGAAAGAATGTTCAAATAAAATACATTTGAGTTTCTACTCTCATAACCAACATAATACTTGCAAGATATCCCATAATGCATAACTTCATACAATTTGCAATTATTATAGTAAATCTGGTCATATTTCTCACATATGCTATATTAGAAGAAATTCCCATATGGGAAATAAATATGTTTGGATTCCAAAAGGACATGTAAAGTCGAATGATAACAATCAAGGACCCAAGTATATGTGGGTACCAAAATGTTGATCTAGTACTTTATGTATGCAGGATGATCCAAAAAGAAATGCACATAAGGGTATAGAGAAGATGAACAAGCCAAGAGGTTCACATGCACCAATTAAGAGGTTCATATCATCACAAAAGATAACTCTCAGAACATCCATTACTGGAGCTACAGAGCATAGCCACAAAAAGAAGCAATGGATAAAAGGAGTATGTTTCACCTCAAGGAAGGGCTACTATAATGTACCATTCAACTACCTTGGGGAGAACAAGAAGAGGAGGATATCTCATATGCAGAAAAATACTATAGAAGTCTACATCATATGAGAGAGCTTTACATAACCCAAATCCAAATACACAAAAGTTGAGCTTCAAAGAAAGATGCAGTGGGTATGCAAAGGCAATCCTCTAAGCACATAACGTAAAAGTAAACAATGGTAAAACCTCCTACACTATCATCTTTAATATTTATTGAGGTTTATACCTTGTTACCTTAGGAATGAGTATTGCACATATGTTTTACAATCTTTAGAAAAACTATCCATAATGAGTTACAATGTTCAATAGTCAAACTTTTTATGCATATACGCATACTCCATGAGAAAATATTTTTATGTATAAAGTCATACTTAATTCATTATGCTCAATTTCTTTGAATTAACTATATTCTTAGAGCATGTGAATTATGATTCCTACAAGCTAACCGTGAGTGGATCCAAGTAAAATTAGATACCAAAGGAAGAAAAAGGGTTATATGATTTTGTAAGAAGAAGATAGGAAAGCTGTGTTTTCGATCAGCAAAATAGGGATGAATAGAGTATACATGAACTTAGTGTGAAAACTCAAGTTCATATCAAGTGCAGATACAAAACTTGAGTTCCAGATGAAAATTGGAGTTCATAACTTAAAGTTTCAGTAGGAAATTCGAGTTCAGGAAGGAAATTACATAAAAGCTTGCTTTAAAAGGCATGGGTTACTCAACTGATCTTGGAGGACTTGAGTACAAATATACAATGAGATGGAAATTAACTTGGGTGTCTACAAGTTACACTCAAGCCAGGTATGCTGTATCAGTATATGAACTTCTCCACAAAACTCAAGTTCTTAGGGAAAACTCAAGTTCATATGAACTCAAGTTTTTTAGGCAGAACTCGAGTGTCACGACTTTATATCAGTAATTTCAAAACTCAACTATTGTACTCATTCTTTTGAACTCAATTTGAGTGGTAAATACTTGCTCATCACTGCATATCATTAGCGATCAATCAATTATGGTTTTTGAAATATTTTTAGATTGGTAAATGTACTGGAAATAGAATTATGCATAATCTTTCTCTGCTTTGGAAGTTTGAAATGCACATTTTTAAAAACTTTCTTAGATTTCAATCCAACTTATTAGTACATACACATGATTTGAAAATCATTCATATTTTGTCTGCATTCAAATCAATTTCAAAATTAGAAGTTAATATTTTTGTACATTGAAAGTCAGAAATGCTTCAAATTCATCCACCAGAGTATTTCCCTATCGTTGACATATTGATCATTGATCTTAAATGTGTTATCCAATGCTTGAACTCTTTAGTCTTTATTCTCTAACATGTTAGACCTTACGTCTAACAAGTTAACTATCTATATGAGGTTCAATTGTATTTCTTATAAAAGAATTCAATATGTGAATGCCTTGTGACTAATGTCTACAGTCTTATTTGGCTAAGTTATTCCAAGAATTACAAATGTTCATTGATGTATTAAATGCATTAACCATAATAGTGGAATAACTTTATAAGACAGCACTTTAGAACTCTAGTCATCTGGACCAACAAGCCTGAACTTCATAGTTTATAAGTCTACATACTAGCTATTATTGCTCGCATGCCTTAATAATTGACATTACCTATCTCCGAGCAACTAAAGTATTAAAATCCTTGACTTGGTGGTAGTCTTACTCTTGAAAGTCATTATCCTTACTCACACATGCTACGTTTGTTTGGCTAATACTTTATATTTATGATTTTTGCTCTCGAGAAAATACTCCAACATGTTAACTTCAAATATTTGACATGTTCTCCAAAATTGAAGCTTTCCCATATATGTAAACATATAGTGATTTCTACTATTTTTAGCATGACCATTGATATTTAGCAAACTTCATAAATGAGTTTTAATGCATTCAAAACCTTAATGTCATAATGTATATTCATAATTCAAAAGAACATTTGAGATTATGAAACAATGTGCATACTTCATTCTTGGAAAACTTGATTCCATTCATAATTTAAGTGAAAGAGTAATTTGGGAATTATAGTGATTAAATTGTTATATTTTTAATTAATATTTGTTATTCCCATTATTCCTTAATTATGAGCAAAAGATATTACCTTTGTGAATCTAATTTTGTAGGTGATGATGTAGCACAACTTTTGTCAATTAAGCTCTCTCGAGTCAAAACCAACATCTATTTTCAAAAAGCTCATTCAATCTCTTGCAAAAGACTTGTGAAAATAATCTTTAAGATCCAATCTTAAGACAACAATACTAGGTTAACAGATAGATCTCTATTCTATTAATAAACCTTCCATTTGATTCCCGAATTTCAAGTCTAATATGATTTTATCATAGTTCTTAAGCAAAATGATCCTTCTCAAGCATTATCTCATTCAACAAGACAACCAAGTGGTGATCAGGTACTTAGAGGCATTAAGCTCAAAATAAAACCAACACATAATACTTCATTAAATGCTAAAATAGAGAAAATTCAACACTCAATCCATAAGAAGGTTCAAGATAATCCTAGAATGATAAATTTAGCTACTCATATTTAAAACAAAACCAAAATCAAACATCTTAATATGGTCCATGTCAGACAAAAGGTAGAAAGGAGTAGAAAAAGCTAGGAAACCAAGGAGTGGAGCTCTAAATGTCTTTGAAACTCTTATCCACAGTCTCTAAGTCTTTTGCTCTTCTAAACCCTAGCAGAGAGTCATCTCTAATAATCCCTGAAAGTTTGATCCCTTTTTTATCATCCTTTTAGCATCTATTTATAGCCATTATTTAATTCCTGATTAATTAAAATGCACAGTTTTGTATTTTTTTGATCACTTGTACCGTGACGAGGCTTGTCTCTTTGCCTCTGCATAGAATAAGGCTAGTGATGTAATTTTGCTTTGCTATGGCAAAACATATCCTTATGCCATGGTACAAAGTACTAAGAGTGTTGATGAAAGTTGTGGCTTGCTTCGCCGCTGCAAGAGGTGTTTCATGGCACGAATTACTAATAAGGCATTCTGTCATTTTTATAGAGTTTTTCCATGGTGAAAGGTTTATCGTTGCCACGGTAAGGCATGCATTTCCTGCACTTTAGTCTTTGAAACATCTTCTGGCTATGTTGGTACTTTGTTCTAGCTCTTTCATCATTTCAAATGGTCCTTGAACAGCTCAAAATCTTGTCTTAGGTCTCCTACTTCAATGAAAACATGCATAAGTTCTCCATTTTTTCTATTTATTCTAGATTTTAACTTGAGAAATCTTATGAATCTAGAGTAAATCACTTTATGCAAATTTTCCTTTTATGTGTGACTATTATGTTTACAATTTAATTCAAAAGGTCATTAAAGGATGGGGAAAATGTTCTAAAATGATATGGATTTCTTGAAGTTAACAAATACCCAAACTTTTGCTCGTCGTCAAGTAAAGCACATCACAACATTTTGAATCAATTGAATTGCTTTTCTAATACTTATATATGATTATCCTCATCAATTGCTCAAGGAATTACGCAAGATAAGGAGTCACTAGATTATACAAAGATGCATGTTTCATGCTCTTAAAATAAGTATATCAGTAATTCTAGAGTGTGTGTGTGTATCTAGAGTCAAAGGATATTTCTCATGCACTTACCATAGTCAATTGTAACATTTCAGCTCATAAATCTACAATCAAATCGTTTCATAATAACCTTACGCAATTTCAAAATCAAAGGGACTTTTCAGCTTGTAACAAGGCTAGGGGCAAGGGTACTTTAAGGAAGGACAAAGAATAGTGCAAACACCTTGAGATAAATGAGAATTAAACATGCACCAAGATATACCAACATTCTTTTAAACATACCCACACCTTCTTCCAAACTTAACTAAGTTGCTTTTCAACTAAGCCTTATTTCATTTCTCTCTCTTTTTTATAACACCTTGGGCTATTGTATGTTCCCTTTTTACATGACCTTGCACATGGGTGATGCAACACCGATTACTCAATTACTCCAACATATGCCTCAAGGGGATTTTAGCCCAATTTATAGCCCTCTTTGACTTCACCGCTTGATACCAGTGCCAATATTGGTGATGAAGTGCCCCCGATTACTAAGTTTGGTTTAGAGAAGCCAGTGGAGTTGTGTTAGTCTTTTTTTTAAACAGACAAAATCTCATATTAACACCAACCCTTACAACCTCTATTCAAATTTCATTTATCTCAAAACAAGGTAATTCATGGTTTTTCAAGCTAAAAGGTGTAAGGAATTGCATTGGCTTGTAAAAAGATGTTTCTAATATGGTCTTTATGTAAAGATCAAAATGGGTTCAAAGTGGATATACAACTAGGGTTAGCTTGAAAGGCTCACATGCATTTAAAGAATTCCCTAATACTCCTTTGAAATCAAGTAGAATGTCTAATAAGTTTTGAGAAAATTTAAAAGAAGGTTCTAACATTTTTCGATTAAAAAGGAGTATATGAGCCAAATTGTCACAAAATCCTTTGGACAAACACATTCAAAATATTCAGAACTCTACTTATGCATAATATTATTCCAAAACAACTTATACAAATTCTTTAAAGTCACAACTCTCGAATTTTGCTAGGAAGTTGAGAGCGGAAATCATCTACCATTCCATCTACTACATTTCATCTACTACTTTATCTTCCTTTTCATCTACCACTTCATCTTCCTTTTCACCTACTACTTCATCTATCAGATTCTATCTACCACTTTATCTTCTTTTTCATCTACCAATTTATTTATCCTACTCCATTCTTCCCTATATATAGCCATCCTCTCCTTCACATTTAACACGCAACAATTTCATATCTATTACTCTCCTCTCTTCTCCACTTACAACAAGTTTTCATATCCATTACTTTCCTCTCTTCTCCACATACACCATCTTAGAGTTAATTTTATACATTGTATTTAATTATTGCATGCCTCCTACATGGAAGGCTTAGGTAGTCCTTCTTTATAGATGGCAGAGGATGCCACCTACATGTAAGGTTTTACCTCCTAAAGGGATGGCTAGATTTTCTCCATTTTCATGCATCTAGTTGTTGTACATTTATGTTTTAGAATTTAACATTCAAGTTTTATGCAATGTTTATGAAGCTCTCAATTTATATTTATTTTGTTTTTAATTTCATCATGTGCTAAAATTTTATTTTCCTAGGGTGATAACATAGCTTACTAATGACGAATTGAATCTTAACTTATTAAATCTATTTTTAATTTTTCCTTCATGATTGAGTTTTAATTATTGTTCTTAATGCTTTCAATTGATTGGCCACCTTTTGAATGATTTCAATATGTATGTTGAGACTGGAAGGAGATGCATGTGTGTAGATCCTATAATTAAAACCATGACTTGCATATGAAATAGGAATATATTCATATGAGTTGTGTAGTCTTATTGAGTTCCTTAAATCTTAATGCATAATTAATTGCTTATATTCATATAGGAATATATTAGATTGACAATTAATTATAGAATTGCTTGACCTTGGAAGAGGCTAGTAATTAAATTAGGGAAACTCGACTATCAATCATGTGCAATAAATTGGGTTAGAATAGATAAGTGATTTAATCCAAAATTTGTTAAGTGAAATATGACCCCTAGAGCTTTTTCTCATAGTTGCTTTCATATCATTTGTATTCATATTTAATTATTTTTAACTAATTGATCCAACTATGAGCTTCCACTTAAAGGTAATGAGTTAAACATTAGTGATCTCCCTTTTCCTCATTCTTACTTAGCTAGTTAAAGAAAGGATGATGAGAAACAAGATCATGATTTGCTTGACATGTTTAGTAAGATTGAAGTGAATTTGCCATTGCTTGTTTTGATTAAGAAAATTCCTAAGTATGCCAAATTTCTTAAGGAGTTGTGCATACATAAGAGAAAGTTTAAACCAAAGAAAAGAGTACAATTATCCTTTAGTGTGTCTACTTTTTTTAAGCCACAACTTCCAGTTAAATGTCAGGATCCTGGTTCATTTACCATTCCATGCACCATAGGAAAGACTATAATCCCTAAGGCATTGCTTGACCTAGGAGTTGCAATTAATATGATGCCTAAATATCTATATAGAGACCTAGGGGTGAAGACCTTGAAACCTACCTCTATGATGCTACAACTAGCAGATCAACCCAAAAGTTATCCTGATGGTATCTTAGAAGACATATTGGTTCAAGTTGAAGATATAGTTTTCCCTATAGATTTTTATGTGCTAGATATACCTAATGCTCATAGGGGTGGAGCTCTATTCCTAGGTAGACCCTTCCTTAGAACTACCAACATTGATATTAGTTTGCAAAGGGGTTTTCTCATAATGTCTATTGGGATAGGTCTGTGTACTTCAACATGTATGAACAAATGAAGCAACCCCATAAAGATTATTCTATGTGTGATCTCAATTTTGTTGATGGTTTGCTTGTTGATGAGCATGATAGTGATAATGATATGCACACCCTACCTACTGATTTCACTAACACTTCTTTTCTTCCTCTTTCACATGGTGTTGATGTGAGCTATCCTGACACTTCACAGTTGGGTAACACTCTTTACATGCCATCAAACTGTTTAAATACTGATTATGTGCTTGTGAAGTCTACTACTAACCCTAATGAGTTCTAGAAAGTTTTTGTTTCTAATAATCTTGCAGGAGTTAGTAGAGCTGAGAAGACTTCCAAGATAGAGTTGTTCAATTTTTTCAAGGAGTTATGTGCCTTGAATACTAAACATGGACCATTGAGGGTGCCTTGTCCTATCAACTCTATCCTATCTCAACTTCCAACTGAGATGATTAATAAAGAAAAGGTTGTTGCTACTATGGATATAGGGAAAGTAGAAAGTAAAGGAGAAATATTAGAGCCTACTCCTCCTAAACTCTGAGTCAAGAAGAGGCATAGGCATCGACTTCCAATCACTACTACACCACAAGTTGCTTCGGCATAACTCCAAATCTTTGATGAAAGCTATGAATATCCCTTCCTAATATATGGTAAAGAAAACTAATTTCAAGTTAGTGAAAAGGTCCTTGGCCTATCTTCAACATACAAAATACCAGGTGATGAATGACACACATATTTTGTTAGGCCATTCGAGATTCACTCCCTCTGTCACCATGGGAAGGTCATATTGAAGGATGCTCAAGGCAATTATTTCTAAGCAAAGAAAGACTACCTTTATCTTTTAAAGGAGAGATATAAGCCTCCATAAAACTTAGGTTTCTTCTTTCCTTTTCTTGCCTTACCTACCATGCTTATGATTACTTGTGTTATATTGGTAGGCGTGTTTGTTTGTAGGATAAGTGTGGGGGAAGAGACCATTCTAGTAGAAAAGGTAGTTCTTAGGATTTTGATAGTAGATTTAGGACAATAAATCCCTATTGCATGTGTCTCTTGCCTATATCTTTCATTTGTGCTATCTGTTATTTACATTAAAGTCAATGTAAAGATTAAATGTGGGGGAGGGATTGCTTTAGTCACAATGTGTGTAGCCACAATGCTTTGGTTCATGAACCCCTATCTTCACTTTCTTAACAGAACTCCTTGGCATTATTTTTATGAAATTTAAATGCATGATGATTGTGAGAGTCATGCATTTCCAAGTATGATTGCATTAAACTTGAGTAATCCCTTTGCTTGATTCAATTGAGTGATTGGAGGATCTTTAGTATAAATTTATTAATTTGGATGCCTAGCTTGATTTTAGGAAGTTGATATGGTAGAAAAAAGCCTTGTCAGAAGATTCTTGAGCTTTAATTCTATTTTCTCATCATCTGTTTGTATTCACGTATGCTTTAGTTGATCTCTAGAACTTGTCTAGGTTCTTGTTCAAAGCTACATTAATGTCTTAGATTTGTAGTATGATAGAGGCATTCATTTTAAACCCATTGACCCAAACATAAATCATTTATCATTTACTTTTGATTGCCCCCTTGAGCCTTTCACTTTCGTTTCTATTTTATTATACAAATCCTATGTTTGCATCCTTTATCAAGTTCTTCCTAGCTTTATTATTGTATATGTTAAAAGAAAAGTGTCATGTGAATAGCAAAAAAATCAGAAGAAAAAAAAGGACAAAAAGAAAAAGAAGAAAAAGAGAAGAAAAAGGGAAATTCAAAGAAAGAAGAAAGAAACAAATAAGGTGCTATGGTAAAATATGTTAATTTAATTTAGTTGTGTAGTGCTAAGTGATCTAACAATTTCTTGGGTGCAAGTATAGTGTTTTGTTACATTTTCCAGTCCATTTAGCCTTCTCAACATTACAACCCTAAGAAGTCTCCTTGACTATGGATTATTGGCAAACTAGTAGTAGAGATAGTAGAACCTCTACAAGCATATCGTAGATGCTAGAATAGGTGAATTGAGTGAAATTCCCTATGATTTGAGAGATAAAAGAAACACTTATTCCCTTGAGAGCTCTATCATATCTATCTTTATTGGTTTTGTTATGTGTTCAATTTGATTTCTTTGCATTAAAAATTCCATGAGCTTTAATTGATTTGGGAATTGTGGTTATTCAATCTTCATGTAATTGCATTCTTGAATTACTTGATGATTACAACATTAGGCATATTTTTGTAAATATCAGTTTTATTTTACCCAGGAGTGCAAAAGGCTAAGTGTGGGGGAATTGACAAATCCCTAATTTTATTATATACTTTTACACTTTATTTGGGGATTTTGTCATATTAATTGAGTTTAAAATGCTTTAATTGTGATAAATAGATATTAAGAGTAAATGCATTAAATTAAGACTAAAAAGGGAAAAATTGTCATAAAAATTGTAATTACTCTTAATCATTTATTTTTAAGAAGATTTGATATTAGGTTAATATTTTTTAATTGTAGAAACTTGAAAAATGGGATTAAAATTGAAAATGGCAGTTTAGGACTCAAATTTCAGAAATGACAGTTTAGTCCAATAATTTGGAAAATGATAGTTCAGTACCATTGAAACACAGCGTTTTGGCAGCAACACATAGGTCAGATTTTTATTCAGTTTCAGAGCTTAATTCGATGGAAAGAGCAGATCTAAGAAGTAGACCAGAGCCATAAATAAGAACCTTCACCATCATCTTGCTTTCCATATATATCGCCTCCTCCTTCCCATCGTCAGCGACTTATACTCCTCCATTGTTGCCAGCAAACCTTCAGGAAGGGGGAGTCATGAGTTTCACCAGACCTGTAGCAGCAACGAAGAGACTAGAACAAAGAAGCTGCTACAAGGAAAAGGGCAAGCCTCCATCACTGTCCACTATCACCTTCACTTCCATCCATTACTGTCTCGCCTTAATCAGTCATCACTGTTCATGACCTCAGGTAGCCTCCTCTATTTCTGACATCATCACAGTCATGGATCCCCTGCCTTTGGGTCTTAATTTTCACCCCAAGTCAAATTGATTTAATGCTAATTGATTTGTTTAATTAGTGTTTCATATGGCTGGATGTTTGAATACAAAAATAATTATGTTTCTTGAATCCATGGCTATCAGAGGCTGATTCCCTTGGCTCTTGGAGATGAATTAGAGATGGCTTGAGCTCACATGTTCTTTAAAAGAGAGTTTAACTTACTCATAGCTCATTATATTTGTAATTTCTTAGGTTTAGGAATTCATATTTGTGATTTCTTAGGTTTAGAAATTCATGTATATATTGAGACTATGATTCTAGTTATGTTTTATTCTAGGAATTGAGTTCTTGTGATTTAGGATTTGTAATGAGGATTTGTGCTCATCAATATATATGGTTATATATATGTTTCTCTATGATTTTATTGATTTCTATCTATTTAACATGGTATTGTTGGATAGTTTGATTGAAATGGAATTATGGTTGAACCTAATGCATTACTTATTCCATAGTCACTCTCTAAGGGTTTCTAATAATCCTTAAATAAATGGATTCATGAGTTTAAGCATTAGACTGAAAGGTAATTGAGGTTTGGTATATTAGGAAACTTATAGAAACTCATTATACTAAGAGGGCTTAATAGCATTTCAAGGGTAGGATTCCTCTCTTATGATGCTAGACCCATTGGTTAATGAGGTTTGAAATATTAGAAGCTTAGTGCATTAACTCTCCAAATATCTTAATTGAGCAAGAATAGCCATTGAAAATTATTTCCAAGAGCATCATCATCATTTACATTCTTAACCCATTTCCATTCCTCTTTATTTGAAAAATCCCAAAAATATTTATTTTAATTGCATTCAATTTATAGTTTTGAAAACCAATTATATTTTACCCTTGTCACTTTTGCATTGTAATTACTTAGTTTATTGGGAATTACTTTCATAATCGGCTCCTTAAAGTGAAATGACCCGAGTTGCACTCTATATTGCATTAATTCGATTTTATTCTTGATAAACCTGAGGCGACAAAAAGGGCTATTTCAATACTTTGTATTTTTTTGTTGTTAAATGCAACCACCAAAATTTTAAAAAAAATAATATACATTATGGTTATTAAGTAACAACCATCACTAGCTTGTTAGAATATCGTGTAAATACATAACACTTGTAATTTGTGACCATCATATATAGTCTTACAAGAATGACTGTTTTTATAGTAAAACTGTCATGAAATGTTAGATAAACAAACAAATGATTTGTCTTCCAATATTATATCAGCAACAAAAACATAACGGTTTCTCTTAAATAACTGTCAACTAAAAAGTCAAAACCTTTCTCCTCTGCACGTTCATGCTGAGAATACTATTTACTTCTTCATTCTTCGATGATCAACATGAGAACCAAGTACCCTTTCATTAGCCACTACTATGCGCAACTGATCCTCTTCAACTTCCAACATGTGCAATGATGGTTCGAACCTATCACTTCCAATCTATATACATTTCCCATTTCCTTATTTTTGTTGTATTATTTCTTCATTTTCTTCCTTTGTTCTTTCAATTGCCAAGATGAAATGCTATGCTGAAGACTTATTAGAAAATCCACAGCATCATCCTCCTCCTCTACAACTTGCACAACCTCCTTCTCCCCCTTCTCCTCCTTTACAACCTCATGTCCCTACTCTTGCTCCCCAACCTTCATCTTTGCTTTTACCTCCGCCTCTACCTCCAGTGGAGGCAATGATATAGCATGCAAAATGCATTCACTATGCTATAAGGAGGCTAGATGGATATTTGTTAAGTATGAATTAGAAGGCCAATCTTATTCTTAATGAGTATGAGATTGGGCACCAAGATCCTATCATACTCTCAAATGATTCAGGCTACTCATCTAGTGACAAGTATCATGATGATATGGGTTTTACTACGAATTTATAGAACTTTTATGCTATAAGGAGGCTGCATGGATATTTGTTAAGTATGAATCGGAAGGCCAATCTTATTCTTAATGAGTATGAGATTGGCCACCATGATCCTATCATACTCTCAAATGATTTAGGCTACTCATCTAGTAACAAGTAACATGATGATGTGGGTTTTACAAAACTTTTGATTCATTCAAATTGAAGGAGCCAAAAGTTCCTAAATTTGTAACAGAGCTATGATTATCTATCAGGCAACTAGTCACCAGAGGGTGATATTTTTTTGTTTTATTTTTATGAAATATAAAAATGTAATTATCTAAGCACTAGTTGCCCAAAAGTTTTTTAAAAAATAATAACATACCTCATGGTTATTAACTAAAACCTATAACAAATGAATATGCTAAAAACAATAACATACCTCATAGTTATTAACAACAAACTGTAATATATATAATAAAATAAATATTAGTTTTATTGATAAAACAATTATTTAAAGTCTTAGGCATGACAACACAAAAACCCTACCCTTCTTCTTTTATTGAAGAGTTAGATACAGAACACACTTGATATTTATTCTATTCAAATGAAACTTACCAACATCATAACACTAGTACTCTTGTTGTCTTTTCTAGCCGTCGGGAGTCATTTTAGTCAAAACCCACCAACATTGTAACCCTAGTACTTCTTAGTGATAGCTGTGCTAGTGAATACCTTGACACTTGTCTCAGCGACTACTGCGCAAGTTGCTTTAGCTCGACCTAACTCATGTTTTCATCATTTATAAAGTCTCATCGTGATAAGGCATTTAAGGTGACATTAACTGGTGTTTTTGAAGTTATGTTTTTTTTGGAAAACCTATTATTTCTCTGATTGAAGGTTCGTTTCCTATTACAGGAAGTTGTCAACCCATTGCTTTAACTAAAGGTTCATACTTTATTTATCTTCTTCAAAGTGACTTTAAGAGATAATCCCTTACAAAAAACATTCTTTTTTGAGTATCCATATCTCCACAAGTCACTTCAAAAAGATCAATACGAATGTGATGAATAAACTAGTTCATTTGTACCTAGAGTCATACGTGAACAAGCAAACACCTATAGCATTTGTGAAGTCATGATGCTATAAAGTATTCAAGGTGATGTATTGAATTGCTTTTATGAAGTTATGTTTGTTAGAAATCCCATTATTAGTCTAATTGAAGGTCCGTCTCCTATTTTTCTATTGAGCAAGTGACACCAAGTTAAAACCTATGAAATTCAATATTGTGATCAGCCATAAACTCTTTAATGTGAGAGTTTCTAAGCTACCTTATCTCATCTCTATATATATAATAGAGTAGTGCTTCCCACATCGAGTAGCAATGTAATTTGGGTGGATCAAGATTTTCTAAGCTTTGTGGCTATAATCAATTGCACTCTTGAGCTATATATCCCAAAATGTAAGTGTTCACCTATACCTTGTGTCTCTGCAGCAATTAATCCTAAAAGAAAAAGAAGATGGGGAACAATTATCCCAATCAGAAAGGGCGCAGGGGTTACACTAACCCTTGAACTCAAGGGTTTACCTACCCCCTCTGCCCTTTTTGATAGGGGTATATGTTTTTCCCAAAGTCCTTTGTTTTCCAAGATTAATTCCTATAAATAGGTACAATTATATATAGTTCACCAATTACATTATCACTTCTATACATCAACAGTTGCCATTGATTCTCCCCATAAAGCCTAAAGTGTTTTGATTAATGCCAAATTCATAGCCACTCAATGTGGAAGGTATTGTTCTATTATATATATAAAGGAGATCAACTAACTTAGAAACTCTCACTTGAAGAGTCTTAAATCCATATATATGGTTATTATATAAAAGCCAGCATGTATTAGAAAAGTTCACAGTTCTTATTTAAAAACTGTTATTTATTTATTAAATAACAATTTTCTACGCAAGACCATTATTTATTTTTTATTAAAAGTCACAGTTCTTACATACAAACTGTTATGTATGTTATTGAATAAATAAAAGTTGTAAAATGACACCATTATGTATGATGCAAGCATTACCATATATAATAATGGTTATTTTCATGTGCCCATTAATTATTATCTCAACAATGGCCATATCATGGTCTTACCATGACTCAATACATAATGGGTGTTGTATTATAACTGGTATGATAGGTCCGAAATAAATAATGAGTTAGAACCATAATGCATTTGCACTAAGCTTATATAGTGCCCACATATATGACAGTTTAAAACCTATATATGACAAACAATAACCGTCATATATTGCTATTTTTGTAGTAGTGATAAGAGCAAATCCACCTTTTTCAACAAAATCACAACCATGAAAACACACCACCAAAAAAAATGTAATTAATGATGAAGAAGGGAGACTAACGGTGATTCTTGAAAAGGAATAGAAAATAGGCCAGTGACAGTCTGGGTATAGAATTGGAATCTCGCCGTCGATAATGAAAGCGTAGTAGTAGATAACAGAAGTAGAGACGTTGGAGCGGAGGTGATGGAAAGTAAAGGTTGAAAGGTTCTTTTGTTCATGGTGTGGGTTTGGTTTGATTTTTCTATTGCTAATCGAGCTCTGGGTGAAGAACTCAGTAGTGGAGAAGGAGAGGTCGCCAGCGACGATGGTGAAGTGGAAAGTGAAACGAAGGTCAAATCTCTCGATTTGGGTTCTTTCATGGTGCCTCTTGTAACCCCCTCACCGTAATTACATCCGGATTACGAAATTTAAATGAAATAGAGACCAATAAGATGGTTTAACAATTTATAATCCCTCATCCAAGAGATGGGGCGTTCGAAAAATCATTTCAAAACTTATATATTCCTGGTCTCACATTCATGTACGGATATAACTACTTGAGAAATCAGAGTACATAATAAATATCAAAGTGCGGAAACTAAAATCCCGGCAACCCCGGGTTACTTACATAAATAATATGGGTTTTATATTTCCCAACAACGGGGATTACACGATCAAAATAATCATTTACATCAATTTACACTTTGGCAATCCCAAATCCAAAGTAAGGATAACCAACTATCCCAAAAATCCCTAATGTCCCTAAGAGACCCTAACCACTCCGGGTTGGTCGCTTCTCCTTCGAGCCACTTGCCCTGCCTGAAAGGTTAGTCATATGGAGGAATGAGATTCTTGAGAATCCCAGAGCAACAACTCACTCATACAATATATAAACACAAAGCATGTAATGTATCATGTTCACCAGCATCATCAGCAACACAATGATCCATAGCTCGCGCCACAAACGACAGCACTCACGGCTGTATCACAATGCACTATGCCCGCTTTCGCGGTAATCACAATGACAGCTTTCGCTGCAAACACTATGCCCGCTCGCGCGGTAATCACTATGCACAACGCCCGCTTTCGCGGTGAACACTATGTAGCAGCAACTCAAAGCACAATGTATCACTAAGCATCTCCAAACACAATGTATCACAAGGCACTATGCTCCACAGTACACAAAGCTCCACAACGTATCACAATGTATCTCAAGGCAGCAGCAGCACACAATGCATGATAGGCAAACATACAGTACATTTACACAAAGTATAAGAGAGAGGTCGCTACATGAATCTTTCCTGACAATCTTTGGCACAGTGGGCTCACGCGTTCGACAGATGTCAAATCCTATTCAAATTAGGGACACTTGATCAATTTCTTTTCCATAATCATATTTCAACAATACTCTAAGTTGGTTATCGTTTAGGACTCTTTAGGTGACTAAAATAGGCCTAAACATATGCCTAAAGGGTTGGAAGAACCTACCCAAAAGACCCCTTACTCGAAGGCAAAACACAGATTTTTGGTCCTCTCACTCGAGCACAGATGCTCTCACTCGAGCACAAGTACGGACATCACTCGAGCACAAGTGCGAGTGAGACTGCGAGTGAGCTCCCGAAAGCATAAAGACACTTGCAGGAACTGGCTCACTCGAGCACGCTGACCCTCACTCGAGCACAAGGCCAAATACCTCACTCGAGCACACGCGAGAGAAAACCAGGAAGTGAGGACCCGAGAGCACCCAAAGCTCTCCAAGCATAGGATCACTCGAGCACAAAACCACACCCGCGAGCACACTCCCACCCGCGAGCACACTCCCACCAGAAGCACACCTCACACCCGCGAGCACACACCTCTCACCCGCGAGCACACACCTCTCACCCGCGAGCACACCCGCGAGCACACACCTCACACCCGCGAGCACCTCACTCGCAAGTGAGAGCCCGAAAGCACCACTCCCTCCTGAAGCACAACCTCACTCGAGCATGACCCCCAGTGCTCGAGTGAGAAGGCTATGCTCGCGAGTGTCAGAGCACACTCGTGGCATCCACCAGCAAGTGAAGACCCGAAAGAAACCCTTCACTCTGAACTCCCACCTTCACTCGAGCAGACCAGGCCTGCTCGAGCATGTTCTTCGCTCACTCGAGCACAAAGCGCTGTGCTCGAGCATCACTCAAAGAAACCCAGACGCACTCGAAGCAGAACAGGGAAAACTCTCCCATCACTCGAGCACGTTCTTCCTCTGCTCGAGTGATGCTCATCCGAAACCCAGAATTGCAGAAAACCAGAAAAACACCAGATGGTCAAAATCATGCCCAAAGGTTCCCAAACTCCCCACAATGCTCATACACTCTAAGCACTAACTAGGGAACACAATGGCAACTCCACAAACACCCCAAAAACCACTTTGACCACAATCAACCACTAAGGTCTCTATGACACACATTTTCCAGATTTCCCTTAACACATTTCCCACATTCCGAATCTTATCCAATAATCAAATAACTCAACATTAACCCATTTTTACTATCAAACACCATAAAATCCACATTTTCAACATTTGGCATACTTAGGGCAAAATTTCCAGATTTTACCGAACCTAGCCAAAACTCATAAACAATATATCCAAATGCTCTAAATGCCTACCTCTTCCCTTTGCTCAATCCAGAATCTTGTTTCTCCAACTCCCAATTTCGACCATATCACAAACCAATACTATTTCAAGATTCTGAAATTACCACAATGTAGTTCTCAATGAGACACACAATATTAAAGAAGAGGTTTAGGGCATTAGAGATCAAACAAAGCATCAAAATCTCACCTTTCTTCTTCCTTCTTCCTTTGATCGCCGGAAACAATGGAGGAAAGAGAGAGAATATGGTAGAGAGAAATGGGAGGAGATGATGATGAAGACTTCTTCCCTTGCCTACACACACACTCCACCGAATTGGAGAGAGGAAAGGGAGTAAAAAGGTGGTTTTTGTCCTCTAGTGCATCATCCAACCACTACCACAATGCCACATGTCATGATCTCAAGCTCTCCTTCATAAACACACACAATCGCAAAGCGTAGGATCCCGACCCATTATCAATGAATCACAACCCTTGATCTTAAATACCATACACATAAATTCTCAAAAATCACTTTGCATTAATCCCAAAAGTGCTTAATTACACAAATCTCAATGATTATCAGGATTATCAGCCCTAATCACAAATCGGGATATTACAATTCTCCCCCTGTTAATTAAATTTCGTCCTCGAAATTTGTGATATCCCTTGAGCCATAAACTCCGGATATCGCCTTCGCATATCTTCCTCCGTTTCCCACGTTGCTTCCCGCTGAGTCATTCCCTTCCAGATCACTTTCACATAAGGAATACTTCGGTGTCTGAGCCGACGTTCTTCTCGTTCAATAATCTGCTCTGGCTCCACCGCATACGTGAAGTTATCTCGCAACTCCACATTCTCATACTCAACGACATGAGATGGATCCGGTTGGTACTTCTTCAATTGAGAAACATGAAACACATCATGGAGTCTGCTCAAGCTTGGAGGTAGGGCTACTCGATAAGCAACAGGCCCAATCCTATCAAGGATCTCAAAAGGACCTATATACCTTGGGCTCAACTTCTTTCGCTTTATAGCTCGCCCAATACCGGTGACAGGTGATATTCTCATAAATACATGATCACCAACTCCAAACTCTAGAGGTCTTCTCCTCTTGTCAGCATAACTTTTCTGCCGACTCTGAGCTGCAAGAAGCCTCTTACGAATGATTCGAATCTGGGCTGAGGTTTGATCCACAAGATCCGGCCCATAGAGTTTCCTCTCGGACAACTCATTCCAACACAATGGCGATTGGCATTTTCTTCCATACAACGCTTCATACGGCGCCATCTGAATGCTCGCATGATAGCTATTGTTATAGGCAAACTCCGCAAGTGGAAGAAAACAGTCCCAACTCCCTTTGAAGTCAAGAACACATGCCCGCAACATATCCTCTAAGGTTTGAATAGTCCTCTCTGACTGACCGTCTGTCTGAGGATGATAGGCTGTACTGAATCTCAACTGAGTACCCAGTGCCTCATGCAACGCCTTCCAGAATCTCGAAGTGAAACGAGGATCTCGATCAGAGATGATATTCCTCGGTATGCCATGGAGCTTCACAATTTCACGAACATAAATCTCTGCTAGCTTGTCCGGAGAGTAACTAGCCTTGATCGGTAGGAAGTGCGCCGACTTCGTTAACCGGTCCACAATGACCCAGATCGCATCATAATTCCTGATCTTGGGCAATCCCACAACAAGATCCATGGTCACACTTTCCCATTTCCATTCCGGAATTTCAGGACTCTGCAACAATCCAGGCGGTCTTTGGTGTTCAATCTTTACTTTCTGACATGTGAGACACCTCGCCACATATTTCGTCACATCACTCTTCATACCCTGCCACCAATACTCAGATTTCAAGTTATGGTACATTTTGGTCATACCAGGATGAAGAGTGTATTGGCTCTTATGCGCCTCATCTAAGATCTTCTGTCTCAACTCCGCCTTAAGTGGAATACAAATTCTCTTCTGATAACGAACCAATCCACTAGGCGACACATCATAGCCCTGAGCTTCACCACGCTCTATTCTGGCTAGATTACGCTGAATCCAGTCATCTTGCCTCTGAGCTTCTTCAATCTCAGCTCTCAAATCACTTTCCCCTTGGGAAACATTATAGTTGGCACAGATGATCTGGTTCGACAGATTCATATCACGAAAATCCGCAATCAACTTCCCCTCGTGTATCATCATTGCTGCCACAACCACTGTCTTCCGACTAAGAGCATCAGCGACTACATTTGCCTTACCCGGATGATATTTGATTTCCAGGTTGTAGTCCTTAAGCAACTCCATCCAGCGCCGCTGTCTCATATTCAATTCTTTCTGATCATACAGATATTTGAGACTCTTGTGGTCGCAGTACAGTTCCACGGTCACACCATACAGGTAATGACGCCAAATCTTCAATGCAAACACTATGGCCGCAAGCTCCAGATCATGTGTGGGATAGTTCAATTCATGGGGTTTGAGCTGTCGAGAGGCGTAGGCCACCACACGTCCCTGCTGCATAAGGACACACCCTAATCCCTGCCCACTGGCATCAGAGTACACAACATATGTCGTACTGGGATCGGGTAAAATCAACACAGGTGCCGTAGTCAACCTCTGTTTCAGCTCCACAAAGCAATTATCACAATGTTCATCCCATACAAACGGCTGATCTTTTCTCGTGAGCTTGGTCATCGGCAACGCAATGCGGGAGAAATTCTGAATGAATCTCCGATAATAACCAGCAAGACCCAGAAAACTGCGTATTTCAGCCACGGATTCTGGTCTCTTCCAGTTCAGTACTGCTTCCACCTTACTAGGATCCATAGAGACCCCTTCCTGCGAGATAACATGGCCTAGGAATCTCACTTCCGATAGCCAAAACTCGCACTTACTCAATTTAGCATAAAGTTGCTTTTCACGCAATGTATTCAACACAATTCTCAAATGATGCTCATGCTCTTCTCTACTCTTAGAGTATATCAAAATATCATCAATGAATACCACAACGAATTGATCCAGATATTGTCGGAAAATACGGTTCATGTAATCCATGAATACCGCAGGCGCATTTGTCAACCCAAATGGCATCACTAAGAACTCATAATGACCATACCTGGTCCGGAAAGCAGTCTTCGGAACATCGTCCGCTTTCACACGCAGCTGATGATACCCCGACCTTAGATCAATCTTCGAAAACACACATGCTCCAGATAATTGATCTAAGAGATCATCGATTCTAGGGAGAGGGTACTTATTCTTAATGGTAACCTTATTCAACTCTCTATAGTCAATGCACAACCGAAGACTCCCGTCTTTCTTTTTCACAAACAAAACTGGAGCACCCCAAGGCGACACACTGGGTCTAATAAACCCTTTCTCAAGCAAATCTTCAATCTGCTTCTTCAACTCGGCCATTTCATTTGGGGCCATACGATATGGGGCTTTGGATATCGAACCCGCTCCAGGCACAATGTCAATCGGAAATTGAACTTCCCTCTCAGGAGGTAATCCACTTAAGTCATCCGGAAAAACCTCAGGGAATTCATTCACTATGGGTATCCTACTCAAAGACTCACTGGTTTCTCCTTGTACAGAAAAGAAAACCATATACCCTTGACAACCCTTTTTCAAATATTTCTCAGCCTTAGCTGTCGAAAGAAAATTCAAACCGGCATTTTCGCCCTCAATGCTCTGAGAAACAGGATACACTATCCTCTTGTTCCCACAATCTAACAACACATTATTCGCTCTCAACCAATCAAAACCCAAGATGACTTCTAACTGGCAGAGCGGTAAACAAATCAAATCTACTACAGACTCCTGGCCCTCTACGGTTATAACACAATTTAAGCAGGCTTCTGTAGTTACAGCCTTCACACCCATCGGTGTTGACACAATCAGATCGAATGGCAACTTATGCACATTCATTCCCAGACGCTCTACACAAGCATAAGCAATAAAAGAGTGACTTGCACCCGAATCAAATAACGCTTGTAACTCAATGCCATGGATAAGGACTTTACCTTGTATCAGCTCTGGGGATTTTCGGGCCTCTTCGTGAGTCATAGCAAATACGCGGCCCTGAGTCCTCTGTCTCTGCTCTGGTCGTGGCTGTCCACACTCAACAGATGTATGTCCCACTTGCTTGCACTTAAAGCAAATCACCCGACCATCACACGTCTTGCCATGATGTGGCTGGTTGCAACGAGGACATGTCCATACACTAGGAGTTCTCTGCTGATCACGACTCCAAGATTGATAAGGCTTCTTACTACCCCCTCTAAATGAAGAGGATGATCCCGAGCCCTTCCGCTTCTGAGAAGCACCGCCTTTACTAGGCTCACTATGACCACTACCAGCCTTAGCCGGATACAACTCTCTAAGATTATTCTCAGTAATCCGACATTCTTCAACGGCCTTGTTGAACTTGGAAAACTGATGAGTTGCTATTCTCTTTCTCATATCACGCCTCAAGCCCCGAATCAGCAAATCTGAGCTCAACTCCTCATCGTCCATTTTCTGAAGATAGGAGGAATATCGGGATAGACGGGTAAATCGGGACAAATATTCGTCAAAAGACTCCGTGTCCCCTTGCTTGATATTCAGGAATTCCGTTTCCTTCTCAAGCCTCACTGACTTAGGAAAGTATTTCTCGTTGAAGTGTTGCTGAAACACCTCCCAGGTCAATGGCTCATTCTTTAACCGCATTGATAAGGCAATGTTACGCCACCAACGATCAGCATCGCCTTCAAGCTTGTACACTGCCAACTTGGCTTTCACTTCTGAGGGACACACTAAAACTTCAAAAATTTTCTCAAGACGGTGTAACCAATCTTCAGCCGCCTGAGGATCAAACTTCCCTTTAAATGCCGGAGGTAGTTGTTTACAGAATTTGGAGACCCAATACTCAAGGTCTCGTTCCTCCCTGACTGGCACTCCATGGGATCCTTGGTTCGGAATCACATGAGAAGGAGATTCAAGTGGTCGTGCCGACCCCTCAGCAGTATCTTCTATTCTAGTCTCCTCTCGGGTTTCCCCTCGAGTTCCTTCATGAGTAGACTGACCCCGGCCCTCATTGTTCTTGGCCTTTTCAGCTCTAAGCTCTTCTCTAAGCTCCGCAATCATATCCCTCTGATCCTTTATCAAGCCCATTAACTCTTGCATAGGATCCGGTGGATTGTCATTGACCAACTCCACATCGGGATCTTCTTGTTGTACTCTGGGGCGACCTTTTGTTGTTCTTTTCATTCTACAAAGAACTCACCCCATTAATCCAACAATTATGGTATACACATCTCTACAGAGCTCATATATCCACAATTATAACTCAAAGATGTGTAAACGAACAAACATTCACTACCAATCCATTATCACTAAGGACACACTATGGGAGCTATCCTAGCAAACTCTACCCTTGCCAGGAACTGCAGCTCTGATACCAAAAATGTAACCCCCTCACCGTAATTACATCCGGATTACGAAATTTAAATGAAATAGAGACCAATAAGATGGTTTAACAATTTATAATCCCTCATCCAAGAGATGGGGCGTTCGAAAAATCATTTCAAAACTTATATATTCCTGGTCTCACATTCATGTACGGATATAACTACTTGAGAAATCAGAGTACATAATAAATATCAAAGTGCGGAAACTAAAATCCCGGCAACCCCGGGTTACTTACATAAATAATATGGGTTTTATATTTCCCAACAACGGGGATTACACGATCAAAATAATCATTTACATCAATTTACACTTTGGCAATCCCAAATCCAAAGTAAGGATAACCAACTATCCCAAAAATCCCTAATGTCCCTAAGAGACCCTAACCACTCCGGGTTGGTCGCTTCTCCTTCGAGCCACTTGCCCTGCCTGAAAGGTTAGTCATATGGAGGAATGAGATTCTTGAGAATCCCAGAGCAACAACTCACTCATACAATATATAAACACAAAGCATGTAATGTATCATGTTCACCAGCATCATCAGCAACACAATGATCCATAGCTCGCGCCACAAACGACAGCACTCACGGCTGTATCACAATGCACTATGCCCGCTTTCGCGGTAATCACAATGACAGCTTTCGCTGCAAACACTATGCCCGCTCGCGCGGTAATCACTATGCACAACGCCCGCTTTCGCGGTGAACACTATGTAGCAGCAACTCAAAGCACAATGTATCACTAAGCATCTCCAAACACAATGTATCACAAGGCACTATGCTCCACAGTACACAAAGCTCCACAACGTATCACAATGTATCTCAAGGCAGCAGCAGCACACAATGCATGATAGGCAAACATACAGTACATTTACACAAAGTATAAGAGAGAGGTCGCTACATGAATCTTTCCTGACAATCTTTGGCACAGTGGGCTCACGCGTTCGACAGATGTCAAATCCTATTCAAATTAGGGACACTTGATCAATTTCTTTTCCATAATCATATTTCAACAATACTCTAAGTTGGTTATCGTTTAGGACTCTTTAGGTGACTAAAATAGGCCTAAACATATGCCTAAAGGGTTGGAAGAACCTACCCAAAAGACCCCTTACTCGAAGGCAAAACACAGATTTTTGGTCCTCTCACTCGAGCACAGATGCTCTCACTCGAGCACAAGTACGGACATCACTCGAGCACAAGTGCGAGTGAGACTGCGAGTGAGCTCCCGAAAGCATAAAGACACTTGCAGGAACTGGCTCACTCGAGCACGCTGACCCTCACTCGAGCACAAGGCCAAATACCTCACTCGAGCACACGCGAGAGAAAACCAGGAAGTGAGGACCCGAGAGCACCCAAAGCTCTCCAAGCATAGGATCACTCGAGCACAAAACCACACCCGCGAGCACACTCCCACCCGCGAGCACACTCCCACCAGAAGCACACCTCACACCCGCGAGCACACACCTCTCACCCGCGAGCACACACCTCTCACCCGCGAGCACACCCGCGAGCACACACCTCACACCCGCGAGCACCTCACTCGCAAGTGAGAGCCCGAAAGCACCACTCCCTCCTGAAGCACAACCTCACTCGAGCATGACCCCCAGTGCTCGAGTGAGAAGGCTATGCTCGCGAGTGTCAGAGCACACTCGTGGCATCCACCAGCAAGTGAAGACCCGAAAGAAACCCTTCACTCTGAACTCCCACCTTCACTCGAGCAGACCAGGCCTGCTCGAGCATGTTCTTCGCTCACTCGAGCACAAAGCGCTGTGCTCGAGCATCACTCAAAGAAACCCAGACGCACTCGAAGCAGAACAGGGAAAACTCTCCCATCACTCGAGCACGTTCTTCCTCTGCTCGAGTGATGCTCATCCGAAACCCAGAATTGCAGAAAACCAGAAAAACACCAGATGGTCAAAATCATGCCCAAAGGTTCCCAAACTCCCCACAATGCTCATACACTCTAAGCACTAACTAGGGAACACAATGGCAACTCCACAAACACCCCAAAAACCACTTTGACCACAATCAACCACTAAGGTCTCTATGACACACATTTTCCAGATTTCCCTTAACACATTTCCCACATTCCGAATCTTATCCAATAATCAAATAACTCAACATTAACCCATTTTTACTATCAAACACCATAAAATCCACATTTTCAACATTTGGCATACTTAGGGCAAAATTTCCAGATTTTACCGAACCTAGCCAAAACTCATAAACAATATATCCAAATGCTCTAAATGCCTACCTCTTCCCTTTGCTCAATCCAGAATCTTGTTTCTCCAACTCCCAATTTCGACCATATCACAAACCAATACTATTTCAAGATTCTGAAATTACCACAATGTAGTTCTCAATGAGACACACAATATTAAAGAAGAGGTTTAGGGCATTAGAGATCAAACAAAGCATCAAAATCTCACCTTTCTTCTTCCTTCTTCCTTTGATCGCCGGAAACAATGGAGGAAAGAGAGAGAATATGGTAGAGAGAAATGGGAGGAGATGATGATGAAGACTTCTTCCCTTGCCTACACACACACTCCACCGAATTGGAGAGAGGAAAGGGAGTAAAAAGGTGGTTTTTGTCCTCTAGTGCATCATCCAACCACTACCACAATGCCACATGTCATGATCTCAAGCTCTCCTTCATAAACACACACAATCGCAAAGCGTAGGATCCCGACCCATTATCAATGAATCACAACCCTTGATCTTAAATACCATACACATAAATTCTCAAAAATCACTTTGCATTAATCCCAAAAGTGCTTAATTACACAAATCTCAATGATTATCAGGATTATCAGCCCTAATCACAAATCGGGATATTACACCTCTCTACTGACATAGTCAAGCTCAATATGCTGAAACTATTCTATTACACTTCGTAAAATGCTTAGTTTCACTTGAGGACCAATATGTCATTTTTGAAATTCGTGGGACTAAACTGTCATTTATAATATTTGAGACCCAAATTGCCATTTTTAGTTTTAATCCAATTTTTCAAGCACTTATAATTAAATCAACATCAAATATTCTCAAAAATCAATGATTAAGATTAATTACAGCTTTTATGACAATTTTTCCCTTTTTGTTATAATTCAATGCATTTACTCTTAATCCTAATTAATCAAGAGAAAGGCATGTTAAGTTCAAAAACTATGACAAGATCTCCAAATAAATTATGAAAATATATAATAAAAATAGGGATTTGTTACTTGTGCAATAGAGGGGAATGAAGAGTACTTGATTCTCATGTCTATCATAAGAGAATGGAAGCATCCAGAGTCAGTGTAGGGAAGAGGAAAGGTTTCAAAAGTTTAAATTACCAGTTATTAAGTTATAACCGTCAAGTATGTTGGTGTTTTTTTGGAACCATCATCTATGTAACAAGAATACTTTACAGTTATTAAATTAATCACCATGAGGTATTAAGTTTTTTATTGTGTTAACAAATACAATAGTGGCATTCAGTCATCACCACCACTACCATCCTCTTACTCCTCCTCCTTAACATCATCTGAGGAAGGAGAAGAAGGGTCTAATTTCAAGTCATGCTTGTTAGAGCAAGTGTTTCACCCAAGAGGGGGGTGAATTGGATGATACTAAAATTTCGTTGCAAATATAAAAACTTGATGGTGAATATAATGCAATAAAGAGTAAGGAGAAATATCACCGAAGTGTACACCGGGAGTTATACTGGTTCGGCCACAACCACTTTGACCTACATCCAGTCCTCAGAGTATCTCTGAGAGTTTCATTATAATTTCCAAGATTAAGTGGGTTCTTGGCACCTCGGTACAAGCAAGTTCCTTCGCCTGCACACTCGCTCCCCCTTACAAGTTGTAATCCAATCCCAACTTAAGGTTCCACAACTTTAAGTTACCTCAATAAAAAATATTGATTTTGAATGAAATATCTCTCTTACAGAGTGAATAAGAATCACTGAAGTACATAATTACAAGTATGTAAAAACAGAGTATTGAACGTGAACTTGATAATGCGTTTGTGTGTGTGTTCTTGTTGTTATCTCTGTTTGGATGTTCCCATATATATAGATGTGTTTGATAATCACCGTTGGAACATTTTCTTCTCGCCCGTTAGAGTGTGCGCAGCCACTGTTGACTTTTCCAATTTTTGAAAAATATCCGTTTGTGGTAGGTGGCGGTAGGTAGCGTTTGAACGTTGCATTTGACTTTTCTTATTTGGTAAAATCTCTTCATTACTTATCTATTAATATGCTAATAATACTAATACAATGAAGGGTTAATCACATAGGAAACAAATCAATGAACGTTGGAATGATTTCTAAATTTCTGGACTTGGATACTCGAGAAGTTCCTCGAGTATTCATTAAGCTTACTCGAGTGGTTACTCGAGTATCTTCGTGAAAGTATTGATAAAGAGCAAGTCAATAAATGAACATTACATTACTCGGGTAGTGCATGGAGTAAACAAATTTACAAACCTTGGAAATACCTGTTTACTTGAGTACTTACTCGAGTACACCATAATTTTCTTCACTGGTTACTCGATGCTTTACTCCAGTAATGTTGGTAGGATTTGAAGCCGAGAGCACTTCAAGTTTGCTTACCTGTTTACTTGAGTACTGCCTTGAGTAAACATCAATTTTCTGCATAGCTTACTCGGGTAGATACTTCAAGTGCATTATTAATAACTCTGTAGATTACTCGATTACTGACTCGAGTAATCTAGTTCAAGTCTTTGACATAGAATAATTTAATACCTACATACTTGAGTAGTGCCTCGAGTGAAGTGTGATAATAACATATCAAATTAATCGAATATTACCTTCAAGTTTTGTTTACCACAGTGATTTACTCAAGTTGCTCCTCGAGTAACATTGGTAGGATTGAAAATGCCGAGAGCAATATATTTCTTGATGTAGGGGACTCGAGTACAGACTCGATTAACGTTGGCAGGTCGAGAGCAACTGGAAGTAATTTCCCTGATTACTCGAGTACTTACTCGAGTAACGTTGGCAGGCTAAGAGCAACTGCAAATGATTTACCTGGTTACTCGAGTACTTACTCGAGTACGTTGGCAGGCTGAGAGTAACACATTTCTTTGTGGAAGGTTACTTGAGGGTTTGCTCTGGTTACTTCAAGTTTCTATCTCATTACTCGAGTTCTTACTCAAGTAACCCTTTAGAAATTTTGCCAATGATGAAGTTTCTCAGCTTTCTCTCTTGACCTTTCTTCATTACTCCAGTGCTTACTTCAAGTGATGATTTGCTCTGTCATTGCTTTGTTCAAACTTACTTGTTTATCGAATCTTTTTCACATCCATTCTTTGTTATCATCAAAACATGTGAGATCTGATATTCTCCCCCTTTTTGATGATGACAAAACTTGGTGATTTTGAACAAAGTTTTTGAAATTAAGTTCTCAAATAAACACTTCTTGAAATCAATTGTAACTTTGAAATCCTTTTTGAAATAACTTGTTAAGTGTCAATTCAAAGTGTTTTGGAAAATTTTGAAAACAACATGTTCATCTTGCATACATAATAAACTTATTAGTCCCACAATGTATTATAATTTTTAAAAAAATAAATGGACTTGAATTGAAATTAAAACTTAAAGAAACTTGCATTGAACTAAAATTGCATTACAAGTATGAAAAGCTCCCTAAATCCCATGTACATCCATATACCCAAAATGAAAGAAACTCAGTCAACCACAAAATCACTCAAGAAAAATCACTCAAGCTCTTCTCCCTCTTTTTGTCTTCATCATTCAAGTGGAGGACTGGAAGGCTTGACTGCAGATATAGGCTTGACAGGAAGGACCAAGAAGCCATCTAAACTAGAAGAATCAGAAGAGGAGCTGGAAGATTCTGGTTCAGGAAGATTGAGTGGAGGGATATGAATGTCATCTCTTGGAGGAACAGGAGGTGACTGATAAACAACAGTGGTAGTCTCAACCTCTTCTGTGGCATCTACAGAATGATGACCAGAGGATGAGGGAGAGATTTCCTCTGTATGAGTAGGGGAAGGAATAGGTGTAGGTGTGGGTTTAAGCTGAGCTCTGGGTGGTGAATCCTCAATGGTGATGTGGATAGTCTCATTGGTTTCAGGATCATCCACTGAGCATAGGATATCTCTAGGAAGAATAATGGGGATTTTGAGTACAGAGGGTCTAGGTTCAAGTAGGCTAAACTCTGGAAATTTAGGAAAGGAGATCTCAGGGACATTTGGCTCAACCTCAGTATGATGATGTTCTGAGGGGATGTTCTCTGGAGGTGAGAATGCCTTAGGAATAGATGATGGACCAGCAGAAGGTCCAGGACCCATAGAATCCAATCTTGCCAGAATCAACCTTAGAGTCTCACCCTAGGCACGTTGCTCAGCTAATATCTCCTCGTGCCTCTTGTCCATCCTCTCAACCAATTCAGCCATATTGTCATTCATGTGAGTGATCAACTCGGCATTGGTATTTGCAATGTCGATATGAAATCCCCTTAGCATATTCTACATGAAGTGTTGAAGTGTGGCATTAAGGAAAGAGGATGAAGAAGTAGTGGCAACTGGAGCAGAGGACTGAGTATCATCCATTTTGCTTGTCTTAGTCTCTATCTTCTTCTTCTTCTTGGGACTTGACTCCAGAGGACCCTTGAGAGGAATCACAATATTAAGCTTCCCAATTTGGTTTCTTCCAATTGGAGTGATCCTCTCAATAGGCTCTTTATTCTCCAAATACTATATCTTGTTTTTCTTCAGGATAAGAGAAATAATATGAGGATATGGCATAGGAGTAGTTGCTTTCCCTTCTATTTTGTACCTCTTCATCTTAGAGAAGATGTATTCTCCCAAGTCCTTTTGTTCCTTCAGGAGTAGAGAAGCAAACCACCTATAGTCCCGGTTAGAGAAATGGGTGTAGTTATTGGCTTTGTTCACAAGGGATCTAGAGTAAATATACCAAAGAACCCTGTGATGGTCACACATTTCACTCGGATTAAAGTTAAGAGAACCCATTAGCTCACCAGGTCTAAGGACAGTGAAAATTTAGTTAGGTTCAAGCTTGGAATAGATGTCATCAGGGGGTTTTCTATTCCTAACCAAATATTGATCCTAGAGGGTGAGATAAGGATTTTCTGGCCTCTAACTATTGTGGTCATTTCTTCCTCTGCAGAAGTCCTATTAGGTTCATCTAGGATTTCTAGGTTGCAGTAAAAATAAGTGACTATTTTAGTGCAAAAAGGTAGTTTAATTGATAGCCAAGGCATAAAAGGTTCAAGAAAGGGACTTAGGTCATACTTCAATACCTCCTGAAGTACCTTGAGATTCACACTGTGAGTTTTGCAGACTTTTCAACTGTGTGAGGTACTTCTAAGATTCATCCAATTTTTTGACATTGAATCCTTTTGGAGGTTTAGTGATTTCCTCTTCTGGTAATTCTGACTTTTTGGAGGATTGGCCCTTCTCTAGTTGTTCAAGAATCCCAGCCATAGCTTTAGCAACATTCACATCATACTTTGGCTTTTTAGAGGGTTTCGGAGTAAAAGAGGGAGTGGAAGAATCAGAAGGTAAAGGAGAAGGAGACTTCGTGCTTTTGCCTCTCCCAGTTGAGGTGCTTTTCTTTGATTGAGCCCTTGTGACCACTGGCTCTTTGATCACAACACCTTTCTCCTTTAGTTTAGGTTGAGGTTTCCGTTGGATTTTGACCTTTGATCTAGGAGTGAGCTTTCGTCTCTTTCTAGGAGGAGAAGAAAGAGGGTCAGAGAGTTGTGGAGAACCAGAAGAGTCTATAGGAGTAAGATTTTTGGTTCTAACCATCTTGATTTAGAGAAAGTAAAAATCTCAGAAAATTAGAGTGAGAAGTCGCGAGTTAGGGCAGAGAGATTCTGAGCAAAATAGGATATTTTTGGAGCTAAAATTAGATGGGTTTTGACAGAAATCAAGCAAGGAAGAGATTGCGAAAACTTTTTGAGAGAGGACTGGGTGATTCACTCAAGGAGATTTTGTGAAATGATCGAGTTTGTGACTGATAAAGACTTAGAACCCGACATTACTCGAGGCCTTACTCAAGTAATTACCAAGTTTACTCGAGTCCCTACTCGAGTGATCATATAGAAAATTCTAAAAATAATTCATTTAAATTACGTACCTGGTATGAATAATATTGTAATTATCCATGTGTGTTCCCTCGATCATTTAATAGCCGTTTTAGAACATATTTGAGTTGATTCTCATCAAGTTTGTGATCTGGACCTGCAGTCCCTCAGGTAATCTGTCTTTTCTCCTCTTGACTGTTCATTTTCCACAAATGAGCCATTTGATTTAAATTCCTTGTGACTTGAGACTTCACTGCCAGTTTTTGAAGTCCATTACTCAGTACTCACTCGAGTAATGTGCTCTTTTACTTCAAGTTGTCCATCGGGTAATGCTGCACTGTTAGACATTACTTGAAGTTGGCACTCCAATAATGGTGTCTTCTGATAACCTTTGTTTTTATTTCTTAGAACAGAGTTTCAATCTTCCTGCAAAACAAGTTTCTGCATACTCCGATGCTTAAGTTAGTAATCATCAAAATATTATCAAATAACATTATCTAACATTATGAAAAACCGAAATAACTTACAATTCATTGGGATTTACTATTCCCAATTCTCTTCTAATGTATAGAAATTGATCTTTTGCAAGAGGTTTGGTGAAGATATCAGCTAGTTGAAGATGAGTATGAATGAATATCACTTTCACATCTTTCTTTTGGACATGATCTCTGATGAAGTGGTGTCTGACATCGATATGCTTGGTTCTAGAATGTTGAACTGGATTCTTTGCCAAGCTTATTGTACTAGTATTGTCACAATAGATTGGTATTTCTTTAAGTAAATACCAAGATCTTGTAGTTATTGTTTTAGCCATATCACTTGTGCACAACAACTTGAGATTGAAACATATTCATCTTTCATTGATGAAAGAGACACTGTATTTTGTTTCTTGCTGAACCATGATACAAGAGATCCTCCAAGAAATTGACCTTGTCCGCTGGTGCTCTTTCTGTCTGTCTTGTATCCTCCATGATCAGAATCTGAATATGCAACAAGATATTCACTTCTTCCTTTGGGATACCACAGACCCAATTCTTGTGTGTCAGCAAGGTATCTAAAGATTCGTTTGACAGTTTCGGCATGTGATTCCTTTGGTGCTGATTGATATCTTGCACATATGCCAACACTGAATTGAATGTCCGGTCTGCTTGCCGTGAGATAGAGTAATGATACAATCATTCCTATGTATTTTGTGATGTTGTAGTCTTTCTCTTTGACATCAGCATCAAGCAACGTAGTTGAGTTCATAGGTGTGTCCGTTCCATTTGCTTCATCCATTCCATACTTCTTCAATAACTCTTTCAAGTACTTTGTTTGAGATATGAAGATTCCATTCTTTCTTTGTTTGATTTGCAAACCGAGAAGGAAATTCAATTCTCCCATCATTGACATCTCAAACTCTCCCTGCATTATCGCATAAAATTCCTTACACAGAGATTCATTAGTAGCACCGAAAACAATGTCATCAACATATATTTGAACAATTAAAATATCATCACGTTTTTGTTTTGTAAAAAGTGTTGTATCAACTTTTCCTCGTACAAAACCTTGATCAATAAGAAATTTAAAGAGTCTTTCATACCATGCTCTAGGAGCTTGTTTTAAACCATATAAAGCCTTTTTGAGTTTGAAAATATGGTCAGGTTTGGTTACATCTTTCAAACCTGGAGGTTGCTCTACGTATACTTCTTCCATGATGTAGCCATTTAAAAATGCACTCTTTACATCCATTTGTTAGAGTTTGAATCCTTTGATGCAAGCAAAGGCTAAGAGTACACGTATAGCTTCCAATCAAGCCATTGGAGCATACGTTTCCTCATAATCAATTCCTTCTTCCTGATTATTGCCTTTGGCCACCAATCTTGCCTTGTTTCTGACAATAATTGCATATTCATCGAGTTTGTTTTTGAATACCCATTTAGTGCCAATGCTCAGATGATCCTTGGGTCGGGGTACCAAATCCCAAACTTGATTTCTTTCAAATTGATTTAGTTCTTCTTGCATTGCTATAACCCAATCATTGTATGATAAGGCTTCATCAATGTTAAAGGGTTCAATCTCAGAAATGAATGTAGAAAAACTTACTTCATTGAAAATTCTATTTCTAGTTTTGATCCCTTCATTCACATCTCCTATGACTTGATCTAAGGGATGACTTTTATTGTATTTCTAGGCTCTAGGTTGTCCTAGTGACTGTTCTTCTTCCTTGGTTTCATCAACTTCTGGAATAAGAGATTAAGAAATAGATTGACCATTTTCTTGATTTAAAACAACTTCCTGCTCTTCATCAATGGTTTTGTCAGAGGATTCAAATTCATCAAATACAATATGAATTGATTCTTCAACAACACATGTTCTTTTATTGAAAACTCTATATGCTTTACCTCGGTTAGAATATCCTAGGAAAATTCCTTCATCAATTTTAGAATCAAATTTTTCTAAGTTATCTTTATCATTATTATGAATGAAACACTTACAACCGAAGATGTGTAGATGAGCAATGTTTGGCTTCCTTCCTTTGTACAGCTCGTATGGTGTCTTTCCAAGTTTTGTTCTAATATAGGCTCTATTTGAAATATAGCATGCTGTACTCATAGCATCAGCCCATAAAACTTGAGACACATTCTTTTCATTTAACATTGCTCTAGCCATTTTAGTGAGCACTCTATTCTTACGCTCCATGACTCCATTTTGTTGAGGTGTCCTTGGAGCAGAGAAATTGTGATCAATGCCATTAGTATCACAATATTCTTCGAAGGCTTGATTTTCAAACTCTCTACAATGATTGGTCCTAATACCTGCAATGGACATACCTTTCTCATTTTACACTTTCTTGGAAAAAAACAATAAATTCTTCAAAGGTTTCATCCTTTGATGATAGAAAGATAACCCATGTCAATCTGGAGAAGTCATCAATAATGACCAATGAATATAAGTTGCCACCAAGACTCTTTACTCTTGCAAGGCCAACTAAATCCATATGCAATAATTGTAGTGGTCTATTTGTTGAAATCTCATTTTTCAATTTGAAAGATGATTTAGTTTGTTTACCCTTTTGACATGCGTCACAAATCAAATCATTTTTGAAATTTACTTTGGGTAATCCAAGAACTAAATCCTTTTTGAGTAGTTTGCCTAGTTGATGCATATTGACATGAGCCAATCTCTTATGCCATAGCCAACTTTCATCGGCACTACTCAGAAAACAATTTTCAGATTCATTTCTACTAATATCTAGAGTATAACAATTACCTTCCCTTTTTGCTCTGAGTTTAGCCTTGATATTCTTCTTATCAAGTAGTAAGTCATTCTTGTTGATAATTAGACATTCCTCTGAGTCAAATATTACCCAGTTGTTTTTGTCTGCACTTTGACTCACACTCAGCAAGTTATTGCACAATCCTTCGACATAGTATACGTCTTTGACTTGTATACCTTTGTCATTTTTTATTTCACCAATTCCTGCTATCCTTCCAGTTTGATTTCCTCCAAATTTTACCACCTTCTTTAGGTTGCAATTTGGTAAAACTTTCGAAATCACCAGTCATATGTCTAGAGCATCTACTGTCTATGTACCACTTGTTGTTTTTGGATGCTTTGAGACATATCTGTAATTAAATACGATTAAGTCTTAGGTACTCACTTCTTTTTGGGTCCTTTTGGGTTAGTACAGGAAATTTTTGAAACATACGATCTTTTAGGTACCCATTTGTAGGTTGTAACCCCCTTCGATAATTAGGCCGGGATTAGTGTTTAATCACATTTAATAATCGAATGAGAAATCCGAAACAATTAAAAACTTTTTGCGGGAACTGTACAACTGGATCTCCATTCATTTCATTCATTAAAACAAATGGCTTGTTTGGTCTGTTACATATACAATATCAGAGTATCAGCACAATTCCCGACGTTCACCCGGGATAATAACATTTAATCCAAAATATTGTTCAGGGCATCATCGCCCATCTCAGTATCCATACCGGGGATTACACAAAACTATATTACTATGATCTATACAATATATTTACATTGATCCAAAATGATAACCAATTCGATATAAAACCAAAATAGCTAACTAAGACTACCACTGGCAGCCCTAATCACCCTTATCCACTTGCTTGCTTCTCGATCCACTTGCCCTATCTAAAATTGTTATTTGGAAAGAATGAGATTCTAGAGAATCCCTGTAGCAACAGTTTATTTATATGATGCATATATACAAAGCAAGTCACATATATCACAATGCAGCAATTAATATTCGAGATCGGGCTTTCGCCACGCCCCCTTCACTTTATCTATATTCGAGTCCGGGCTTTCACCACGTCCCCTTCACTTTCACTGTAATCGATGACTAATGCAAACGAGCTATGTAATACACATGATATAGGATAAAGTGTTACTACCTTTGTCTTTCCTTCCTTGAGCAGGCACTGGCCTTCTATGCTCCGGGCAGATATCAAATCCTAAAGTCATAATTAAGGATGAAGCATTATTCTCTATTCCAATACTCAATTGACTCTTCAACACTTAGATTTGGTTATCAATAATGACCCTTAAGAAGCTACAATTGGCTCTAATAAAGGCCTTAAAGGATTGGGAAACACTGGGTTAGAAACCACTTTTCAAAATCCCAAGGTGATGAAAACAGGGGGTTGGCTGCAGCCAAGAAACCTCTGGCTGCGGCTAAAACACGAACAGAAACTTTTGTGCTGCAGCTAAGACTTTTCTGCTGCAGCCAAGGCAACTGCGGAAATTCATAACTAATTATAGAAAAATAGAAATGAGGTGATCCCGAAGCCCATTGAAAGCTATTTTAGTCCTCTTCATAGGAAAAATATGAACTAATACTGGAAATCACCATACAAATCCCAGAATTGCATAAAACGCATCACTACCCCAAAACAGAGTTCTGTTTCAATCCCAAACTTTGGACAACCATAACTCACAGAATACTAAAAGAAATGACACAAAATATATGTCCATTTTGAAGCTTGAGATGTGAAATTTAAGACTGGAAATTTTCATAATTTTTAGACACCATTTGGTCATTCAAAACGCCAATACAAACAGACTGCCCTGAATAAACTTTCAATGGCAGCATTTCCAATTTTCTACCAAAGTGTCCAATGGCTCCAAAATCAACAATCAAGCCTATTCCTTACACTAAAACACTCAAGGAATCCAATAAAACCATTTAAACAACCTAATTTCCACTACATTAGCATGCTTTGGTCCATGGCCACACTAAACACTAACTTTCCAAACTTTCCAATCTCACTCATTTCTTTCCCAATCAATCCTATCTATCCATACACATTCCAAATATACCATTTCTATACCTTTAACATGCCAAATGACCAATGACACTCATTTTTGAAAATGGCCAATAAATCCCAGAAATTCAAAGCTACCTCAAATGGCACAAAACTTAGATGGGTAGATAGGTTTCACTTACCTCTTTAACTTTCTCAAAGTGACTTTTCAATTCTCCAACTTTCACAATCTCTTGAGGTCACAAACTAACACCAATAAACACATTACAACCATCACAATGAAGCTCTTCATTCAAGGATCAATATTAGAGAAGGAAGTTTGAGCATTTGGAGACATTTCCCTTACCTTTTTGAAGTTTTTCTTCCCTCCCTTTGGCCTTCAATGGCTGACAAAAATGAGGAGAGAAGAGAGAGAGATGAGAGTGATAGAGTGAAGAGGAGTGAAGAAGAAGAGAAATGATGATCCAATCCCTCCCCCTATACCATGTCAAGTGCACAAAGAGGGAAGAGAGGAGAGAGAAACACTAAAATATTCACTTTGACTTTACTCCCTTCACACACACCCACAACCTTGACATATGTCATTCTCCTATTGGCTCTCCCACACTTAGTCACCATTTAACTTATCTAATCCTTCCATTAGCAAATTAATCCCACTTCTCATTTTTCTCTTAGTTAGTAATTAATTTCCCATTATCACCAATTTAAACCAATAATTCCATTCTTTAAATTTTCCATCAATTATGACATATAAATTAATATTGTCACCAATATACATTAATTCCACTTTAATCCGATAATTATCCTCAATAATTATCATTAGGTCTTAATCAAAAATTGGGGCGTTACATAGGTTCCTATCGTTCCTTTCTTCTTATGAATGCATGAAGAGGTATAATGACCTTTTCTATTACAGTAATTACAAAATGCAAAAGGACTTGATGTATGAACAGAATGTTGGAAATAATTCAAATATGACTTACCTCCTGCGTTCTTTCTACCTTTCCTTCTATCTGATTTTGGATCATATCCAATACCAGATCAGTCATTTACAAATCGTTGAGCTTTTAAAATTACATTTAGCATCTCACTTCCTTTAGTAAATTTTTCAAGAGTTTTTGTAAGATCAGTGTTTTTCTTTTTCAAAGAAAAATAATTTTCACAATCCTTTTCTGAACTTTTTTTAAGTTCAATTTCAAGAGCTTTGTTTTTCTTTTTGAAAACAACTAATTCTTTAACTACTTTGATGAATTCAGAGTGTAAAGCATTATATTTAGAAAGTAATTCATCATAGGTAGGATCAGAATCATTTACCTCTTCTTCTGTTTCTTCTTGTGCAACAAAACATATATTGGCTACTTCTTCTTCATCATTTCCTTCGTCAGAGGAACTATCACCCCATATAGCAGATACAAAGGCCTTCTTTTTGTTGAAGAATATGCCTTTTCTCTTTTCTTTGCTCTTTTGGTTCAGCTCTGGACATTCTGATTTGATATGTCCTGGTTTTCCACATTCGTAGTAGATGATATGATCTTTGCTGCTAGTTGCTCCTTTCTGAAAGTGTTTGAATCCTTGACCTTTCTAGTAGAACTTTCTGAATCGTTTTATGATTAGTCCCATTTCATCATCATCAAACTCCTCATCCTCATCTTGATTTTCTTCTTTTGCTTTTAGTGCTAAGCCTTTCTTCTTCTTGTCACCGATGTCATCTAGTTCCCGTTTGAACTTTAGTTTACTTTTATATTCAAAAAGACTTCTAAATAGAGAGGCAACTGATCTCATTGAATCTCCTTTTGTTTCTTCTATTGCAGTGACTTTGGCCTCCCACTCTTTAGAAAGAATATTCAAAATCTTTCATACATGGGTATGTTGATCATAGACTTTCCCAAGCGCTGCAAGTTGATTAACAAGATGAGTATATCTAAGTTCGAATTCAGATATTGATTCATCTGATTTCATTCAAAGTAGATCGAATTCAGTGACCAAGGTATTGATCCGATTCTCCTTTATTCCCGAAGTTCCTTCATGAGCTATTTCCAGAGCTTCCCACATTTGCTTTGCTGTTGGAAGTGTGCAAATTCTGAAGTATTCACTATGACTCAAAGCACTTTGTATCATCAGAATTGCTTTGCTGTTGAGAATGATAAGTTTCTTGTCATTCTCATCATATTCCGCTAGCGTCTTGGGAATTTTCTGAGAATCTACAATCTTTGTAGGTTGATAATTTCCATTCTCAATCACATCCCATAGCCCATATTCGGTAGCCATCACAAATACTCTGAACTTTGCTTTCCAGAGAGAAAAATATTCGCCACTTAAACCTGGAGGTCTAGTGATGGATGCTCCGTCAGGAAGAATTCCTTCACCCATGCTTGCCATTGGATCCTTCTTAGGTTGTTATACCCTAACAAGAAGACCTACGCTCTGATACCAAATGTTAGAGCAAACGTTTCACCCAAGAAGGGGGTGAATTGGGTGATACTAAAATTTTGTTGCAAATATAAAAACTTGATGGTGAATATAATGCAGTAAAGAGTAAGGAGAAATATCACCGAAGTGTACACCGGGAGTTATACTGGTTCGGCCACAACCACTTTGACCTACGTCCAGTCCTCAGAGTATCTCTGAGAGTTTCACTATAATTTCCAAGATTCAATGGGTTCTTGGCACCTCGGTACAAGCAAGTTCCTTCGCCTGGACACTCACTCCCCCTTACAAGATGTAATCCAATCCCAACTCAAGGTTCCACAACCTTAAGTTACCTCAATAACAAATATTGAGTTTAAATGAAATATCTCTCTTACAGAGTGAATAAGAATCACTGAAGTATAGAATTACAAGTATGTAAAAACAGAGTATTGAACGTGAACTTGATAATGCGTTTGTGTGTGTGTTCTTGTTGTTATCTTTGTTTGGATGTTCCCATATATATAGATGTGTTTAATCACATAGGAAACAAATCAATGAACGTTGGAATGATTTTTGAATTTCTGGACTTGGATACTCGAGTAGTTCCTCGAGTATTCATTAAGCTTACTCGAGTGGTTACTCGAGTATCTTCGTGAAAGTATTGATAAAGAGCAAGTCAATAAATGAACATTACATTACTCAGGTAGTGCATGGAGTAAACAAATTTACAAACCTTGGAAATACCTGTTTACTTGAGTACCTACTCGAGTACACCACAATTTTCTTCATTGGTTACTCGATGCTTTACTCCAGTAATGTTGGCAGGATTTGAAGCCAAGAGCAATTCAAGTTTTGCTTACCTGTTTACTCGAGTACTGCCTCGAGTAAACATCAATTTTCTGCATAGCTTACTCAGGTAGATACTTCAAGTGCATTGTTAATAACTCTACAGATTACTCGATTACTGACTCGAGTAATCTAGTTCAAGTATTTGACATAGAATAATTTAATACCTGCATACTTGAGTAGCACCTCGAGTCAAGTGTGATAATAACATATCAAATTAATTGAATATTACCTTCAAGTTTTGTTTAGCACAGTGATTTACTCGAGTTGCTCCTCAAGTAACATTGGCAGGATTGAAAATGCCGAGAGCAACATATTTCTTGAAGTAGGGGACTCGAGTAACGTTGGCAGGCCGAGAGCAACTGGAAGTAATTTCCCTGATTATTCGAGTAACGTTGGCAGGCCGAGAGCAACTGCAAGTGATTTACCTGGTTACTCGAGTACTTACTCGAGTAACGTTGGCAAGCCGAGAGCAACACATTTCTTTGTGGCAAGTTACTTGAGAGTTAACTCTGGTTACTTCAAGTTTCTGTCTCATTACTCGAGTAACCCTTTAGAAATTTTGCCAATGATGAAGTTTCTCAGCTTTCTCTCTTGACCTTTCTTTATTACCCCAGTGCTTACTTCAAGTGATGATTTGCTCTGTCATTGCTTTGTTCAAACTTATTTGTTTATCAAATCTTTTTCACATCCATTCTTTGTTATCATCAAAACATGTGAGATCTAACAATACTCAACCTCATTATGATGAAGTATGAGTTTAAACTTCCTGTTCAACTTGTTGGTGTATGCCGCGAGACACCTTGTAGAGTGGTCAAGGCTTGCCAACATCTGCATCAGAGCCTCCATTTTAAGAGGACATGGAAGAGGAGGAGGTGGTGGTAGAGAAGGACCACACTGGGGTCTTAGCATGATGAAGAAGAGAATAAGGAGGCCAATAAAGAAAAGTAGTAAGAATCAAAAGGAATAAATGAGTTTAAATAGAGGTATAATGATATTATAGAGGGTTATGATATAAATTCGTAGTTGGAGAAGACAAATCATTCGAAAGTGTTATATGATAGTTGTTTATTAAGAAATGTCATTTTTCTCATTCATAGTTTACGATCAATTATTACGACCATTATGTTTTTGTTTTCAGTAATATAAGGTTGAAAGATAAATAGTTTGTAAGTGTTATATAATAGTTGTTTCATAAGAACCACTATTTTTGTTACTAAATAAATGATAGTTAATAATAACAACCGTTATGTTTTTATGTTCGCAAATTCCGCCTCTCAATACTTGACAAAGCACATATTTAACAGTTAAGTTTTAGTGTTATATATTCTTGTGCGACCCCCGCCTCAGCATACATAATGTTTATTCGTTGTAACATTTATTTATTAAGGGTCAAACATGCGCGAATCTGCTCTACTACAAGTAAGTTTCAATGGTTGATAAAAAATAAGTATATTGAAGTATTTCATAGTATATTTTAAATACATGCACTCTCTATTTAAAACATTCAATGTACATGCCTCAAAAAGCATTCAATGTACGTTAAAACAATGGAAACTTCATGTAAATTGTTCTTATGAAATCTAGTTTTAGAGATATTCTATAGAAATTCATACAAACATTAAATTCATGTGGGAAAAATTTTTGCAGCGATCATGACAATTACATGATAAAAAAAAATCTTAGAAAACAAACACCTTTTGAGGGCAAAGAGGCATCAACAATTCAAGCAAAATTTTAAATGTCAATTTTTGTCCACCCAATACATTCCAATGCAAAAGCATACTTGGATCTTTGGTGTGGTTATAGGAAGAAGCTCTACACCTGGGTAAAGCAAATACTAATTATTTTCTTTATTTTTTTAAATTTTTTCAGTGTAAAACAGATATTTAATTAAATGATTCACAAATATAAAATATTTTGGGGGAGCATATATTTAATATTGTAAATTATAATCCGCAAATTAAATAATTTCTTGGATGACGCTATCTGTCACCTATTTAATTTGGTTGGTGATATCATTATTGGATTATATTCCATTATGCGATGATGAATATTTACTTTAATGGAAAAATAATACTAGTGTGTGTGTGTGTGTGGCACAACTAGCTTGGTAAAGCAAATAGATATACTATCATCATTATTATTATTCTTGGACGAGTGAAGCATACAATAGTGATTGAAATTAAAGAAATGAGAGAATTGCAACTACATAAACCTGAGACACAACAATATTAATCATCAATTACAACATGGCCAATTGTTGAATGTTAATGGGATAAGTGTAAGATTGAGAAGTGTAAGACATCTTAGCAAGTAAAATGTTGGCGACCTCGGTAGGATGGAAAGCGTCCCAGAACAAGTATTTGCCTCTATCTTCACACGGTTGTTGCAGGGGAAGGCATGTTATTTGTCCGTTGTTTCTCCCCACTCCACAACATCCCTTGTCTATCACTTCAAATCCTGCAAATTATTTATTAATTAATTATTCCCTCTATAAAGTTCAAATAACCAAATTATGAATATACAAAAATTGGTTAAATTTTGTTAAAGGCAATAAATATGTAAAAAATATACAACTTGCTTTCTAAAAGCACCCTTATTTATGGTGGCAGTGAGTGACGGAGGGCATGAATTAGGATACGATAACTAACGCAATGAGACTAACTAATAATTAATTAGGGCAAAAATGAAAATTGATACTTCGTTTGATAATTGATTGAATGTAATTTAAGCTTTCTATATTCACAAAAGTAAATGCCTATAAATAGAAAATTATTGATTCATTCACAACTACCTTTTGAGATTCACAACAATATATTTGTCATATCATATTAACAACTAGGACGAAGGTATATATAATTCATATCATATTAACAACCAGGGCGAATGTGCAAATTTAATAATGAACAATTTCTCTATGACCACCCATATGATTTAACTATTTTCGTGTGCAAAAATAAATATAAACTATTTATTTAGGAGCAGATACAACAACGCCATTAAAGAGACTCGACTTCTATTACTTTTTATACTGTGGGTCCCACTAGTCTTCTCTCTCTATTATTTTTAATGTTTTGTAATGAAAAAAAATAAATCACTTAGACCCCATAGAAATAAATTTATTTTAGTTAACCCCCAAAAAATTCTAATATTTTACTGCATCCCTTGAATCAAAACGAAATTAAGTTTTTTTTCAGTGAAAAGATAATAATACTCTTACTTTATTTTTTAAAAAAAAAGCATTTACAAGACAAATATGAGTATTTTAAAGATAAATAAAGGAAGTCAAAGAAAACGAGGGAATTAACAAGAATATTTTGACCATTCACAAGAGAAATAAGAGAAATAAAGGTATTCACAAGAAACTAAATGCATTTATTAGACAAATAAAGGGATTTAAAAGAATTCAGGAAGTTTAAAATTTTTTTACAAGTCAAATATAAGTATTTACAAGACAAATATATGTGAATGACAAAAAAAAAAATTAACTCCCTGGTCTTTACATGTTTGTCTTAAAAATGTATTTATTTGTCTTGAAAATGCACATATTTATCTTATAAATACTCTTATGAAAAAAAGTAAAACAAGGGCATTATTATCTTTATTCTAACAAAACTTAAGTTCATTTTAACCTAAGGGGGTGGTGCAATGAAATTTCATAATTTTTTGGGGGTTAACGGAATGAAATTGTTTCATGGGATCTAAGTGATATTTTTCCATTAAAAATATTAAAATAATAGAGAAAGAGAAGACTGATGGGACCCAAAGTACAAAAAGTAATGGAAGTTAAGTTATTTCCTTAACAGTGTCGCTATATCTGCTATTAAATACATTGTTTATGTCTACTTTGGCACCCAAAAATAGTTAAATTTTATGGGCGCTCATAGCAATTGTTCATTGTTAAATTTGCTCCTTCGCTCTAACAACTATCCATTTAAAACGGGTATCAAAGTGTGGATAAATTTGTAACAAACAAATTTCATTCTTCAAAGCACATTACGAGTACACTAATGTAAATAATGTAGCCAAGAGTTAAAAAAAGAAATAACAAGTTGAGGATCGGATTTTTTTTTTTTTTGGAGGGGGGGTGGGATGAGAGAGTGAGTTATACCATATGATGATCCATTGAGATACAAATGCTGACTGGTTTGATAGAAATCCAAGTACACAAACTTGGAACCAGGAAGTTGGCCATTATTGAAAGTTTGAACCAATCTGCGAAGACCAGAATTGAAGAAGGAGATTGCGCTGTTGATCTTGTCGTTGCATTGGCTTCGGGTGTTGTTGCTGTGTAAACGAGCAAGCTGATAAGGAATACACCCTATCTGCCCTACCGCTGTCACTATCACTTTGCGAGCTCCCAGTGAATACAATTGCTGAACACAAATCCAAATCAACACCACAAATAACAAATCGCCTCACAATCTAACTGTTTAAACCAAGATCCGCTGACCTTTTACTGGTTTCATGTCTGGTCCAACTTTTAAAACATTGACTATACATGATTTTGATCCAACCCAATACAACTTTTATGTTTCGATTCATTTCTAATTGTTGAAACTATTTTTATCATTCATTTTGATTTGTTCTATAGTGTTAAGTCTTAAGGTTTTGGGCTAAGATATAGTGTTAAACTGGTTTATATATCTGTTCCTCTTAAAGCTTAGTAGAGAAAGACCCCAACATATAGCATTACACGGCATCAACTAAACTAGTCTTCAATATGCATGACACATTTCACTTGGGTTATGTTTTGATGGGGGAGAAAAGTGAGGGGAAAATAAGAGGAATGGAATACTAAAAATGAAAACTTCCAAAAACGTTACAAAAATTTACTAATGTTTTAGAGTTTTTCTTTCTAGTATTCTTTCCTCCCTAATTTTTTCTCCATCCAAATATAGGGTTAATACAATGTATATGATGTAATGAGAAAGCAGACACCATGTAAAAATGAACAACTAGGTTAAAAATGACACATTATAAGACTCATGAGTCTGAACATATATGGTCATGTGGCATCATCTAATCCGATCTTCAAAATGACATATTTTACTTAATGCAGCAGATGGGTTAAATTATATCATACAAACCCTGAGCTTTCAAATCTGTGCAGATAACTAACAACTGTCAATTATATATCCCCTTGAAAGTTTATTTCTGTGAGGGTATAACCCTCTCAAACATTTATTGATATATAGATAACCCCCTAAACATTAAGATGTGAGCAAATAAGTGACGTATAAAAATCATCGCATAGGAGTTATATGCATGGGAGTTTACGAGGGGCTAATTGTAAAGTTTCAAAGGTTAGGGAGGTTATCTGTACATGGTGCAAAGTTGAGGGAGTTATGTACAATTTTTCCGCTAAAAATGAGTACTCACAGTTAGCTGGCGAGAGTAATCTTGAAGGAGGAGATTGGCAAAAGCTCTGGCAGTATAATCAGAACTGGTTGTATAGAACTCAGGCATGAAATAGTTGTTAAGATAATCGTTGCTTCCCATCCCAGAAAAGAATATGCATTTGCTTAGGTGGCTATTCATTGAAGCATTGTCTCCCCTGAAAAACCGACTAAACTCTCCCACTGCGTTGGCAAAATTTGCCAGTTGCCCATTCATTGACGTGTGAGCACCCTGCAAATATAGACACACACACACACACACACATATAATTAATATTATTCGACTTGCTTCCCTAGGCCTATGTACTGTATTACTTCATCTTATAAGAGCTACGTAACTAATTCATAAATATTAAGAAAATTGGTTAAATTGGTTATTTATAATAAAGGTGCATCGAATCAAAATAAACACATCAACAAATTTCTACATTTAGAATCAAAGAGAATATAAAGCTACACACTATTGGATAAATATATAATAAATATGAAGTGAGATCGAATATTAATTAAATATGAGCGTACGCATGTATGCATGTACCAGATTGGAGCCAGTTTCATCTCTGATGCCGGATGCTCCAGAAGCATAATTAGCCCCTCTTAATAGTTGAGGCCCCCTTGTTCTTGAGTATGGTGGAATGTAATTTGGAAATCCCATAAGCTGGGCTGTACCATTCAAGTACATAAATAAAAATGAATTTTTAAAATGTGAATTTTTTGAAATAAAAATTGTATACATATGTACTAAAAAATAGGGATATGGAATTAGTGCTCTTTTGAAAAAATGAACATTATAAAGTCACCCTTAATATGATATCTATACTGTCGAAACTAATTACAGACAGTAAAAATATAGTTCTTTTTGGCCTGAAAATATAGTTCTTTAAGTTCGCATACAATGTTTTATCTTAGTCCATTAATTTAATAAAGTACATTTTCAGTCCTTTAACTATAATTCCATTAACAAAAAAACTGCTGACATTAAAATTTTAAATGTTCACAAAACGTTCTCAAACACTAACATAGTAAGTTTAATTTTAAAAATGATTATTATTACTACAAAAAAGAACCATCATTTAATATTAACGGTGGTAGGATACTAGGAGTAGATGACTGAAAATATATTATATAAAATTAGTAGATGAAACTAAAACCTTGCATAAAATTAAAAGATAGAAAGTATCCTTTTGGGTAATTAAAATGATACTATTTTATAACAAATGAGACCCGATGTAGCGCAAAAACTATAAGCAACGTACCTAAGGCATCAACAAAGGTTCGACCATTGGTGAAGCGACCAGTGGGACCAAGAGGGAAATCAATGCCATAAGGACGATAATTAGCCCTAGCAAGACTGACAATTCCATTGTTATTGCCATTGTCAACCAGAGAATCTCCAAATATGAAGAAACATGGAACTTGCTGTTGTCGTGGACTAACCTGTGACAACCCTCTCCCACTTAGCCAAACCCAAGTACTCAAAATCAAACCGAAAACCAGAATCATCTTTCCCATCTCTTAATACTGATAAGAGCAATGATATAGCTCAGTACCGTACTGTACACCTGATATAATGTACATGTTACGCTTCTTATATATAAGGTTCTGGTTTTGAGGACATGTTAGTAATAATAATGGAGTTCACGTAATGTTGACAATTGGTTTGGGAATGAAAAGAGAAAAAAGGAAAAGGAAGAAGCTTTTTTGGTTGGGTTTCACGTTAGGATCGGTGATTAAATTGAACATAGGCACTGTATCATGTGATTTCATAGCCTGGAAATTACTGACTGGAACATATATACCAGAAGCATGCCCAGGTTTTTTCTATGGTGTTGGTGACGACTTCACACACACACACACACACATCAATGCAAGCTGTTGATACCCACGCATATAATAAATTTTTAATCGATTTCCATTTGTTTCAAAGGAAGACCATTCTTGAGGAATCTACGGTTTCCTTCCGTTTTTAATTTGACATATGTGTTTTTCTCTCCTTATTAAATCCTTTAATTTTACTCTATTAACACAATTAATTTATATACATGGTCTAACGATTCTAACAGAACAAAGTTACAATGGCCAAACGGTGTTAAAAATGTAAAATAAAAAAATTTAATAAAGAGCAAAAACAGGCAATTACTAAATTAAAAATTAATGAAAGTACCTCAAGAATAGTTGCCCCTTTTTAGAATTATTAATTTTGAAATTTTGAATAGGATAGAGAGAGTGCTTAAAATGAATTTATAGAATTTAAATATGGAAAATTAATTATCAAGTGCTTAATTATAATTTACCTAAATTTTGAATTAATTTGCTATAAAAATTTTGAAAAAAAATTTCTCATTAAAAATTTTATTCATAAGAATTAGTTAATAAATTTTTTATACATAGAGTATTATTGGTGCTCTGCAAATTTTAAAGGTATAAAATACCAAAATTTGATTTAAGTCACTCCAACAAAAAAAATATTTTTTTTGTTAACATCAATAAACTATTTATCGAGTGATTTTCCCTTATGTGTTTTTCTTGTAATTCATTTGAAATCTAGAAAGAGGTAAAACAAAATTAACAACAATGGCATAGCAAGTAACAACTTTAGCTTTTAACTGACAACAATACCAAAATTTCTTTAAGGACAACTAGATTATCTTTCAAGAAAAATAATTACAAAATAATCCCTAAAATTTTTATGGGAAAATTCCAAAAAACTACACTCAAAATATAAAAAGGACAAATCAGTACATCAAAATTCAAAAAAGACGAATCAGGCGGGTGTCAGAAAAAGGAGGAATCTGGCATTTTGAAATTTCGGCCAAATTACGAAAATGCCCTTCAGCACTTCAGGCCCACTTCAGAATAACAACATGATCCTCGGAATTAATACCTCCGGATTCGTTATTAACAACTTCAATTCTTTTTTTACAATTCACAAGTTTCAGGGTTAATAACACCACCGATCTCGCCATTAACAACTCCGGATTCGATATTAACAACTCCATTTTCTTCTTTCGCACTTAACAAATTTCAGAGCCAATAACACCATCGATCTCGCCATTAACAACTCCGGATTCGCCATTAACAACTCCTATGTTGTTTTTCCGACTGAGGGCTGAAGGGCATTTTCGTCATTTGGCCGAAATTTCAAAATGCCAGATTCCTCTGCCTGTCTGACACAGACTGAATTGTCCTTTTGCAATTTCAATGTACTGAATTGTCCTTTTGCTATTTCCAATGTATTTTTTTGGAATTTTCCCAATTTTTATAGAAATTAAATCATTTTAACAAATATTTTGAGATTCTTATATCTCAATGTTATGCGACTTTCTCCCAAGTTTTTTCCCATCTGGCTATATTTCTTTTCTTTTCTTTTCGTTTTTTTTTTTTTTTTGTCGTGTTGTTGCACTATTTCTTTAAACATAGCAAAATAGTTCATTTATTTTTTATAAAAATCCGACGTCGTTTTATCTCCTTCACGTTAACGACCACCAGCCCCTGCTTTTCCGCCATGACTGCAATTCGCATCACGTGACTTCCGGTTGGCAATCAATTCTTTTACAAAAGGGATACTCCTATATCTTTTTTAGGTGTTTGCCCTCTAAAAATGTTTTTTATTTATTGTTTTTTTCTGTTTTCATTTTGAAAACCACACATTATTTGCTCATTAAATGCCTTCCTTTCCTTTTTTTTTCCAGCCACTAGCACACTACTGGTCTCTGGTTATCTTGAAAATTTGTATCACATGATTCATACCAAAAAGAAGATAAGATCAGATTAGTATATTCTTTCTCGATGTAATACGGGATGAGATAGGAAAATTCTTAAAATACAGCAAAAATATGTCTTTGTGTGTTGTGTTAATAATGTTCACGTATATTTGTTGGCTTTCAAGTTTTCTGTTGAATGTTTTGGCCACTGAAGCTATAAAATCAAAAACGTATCTGACACAATGCCATGTAATTTCATATAATAGTAGTAGTAATAATACTTCTTCCCATCATTAATTTAAAGCTACAAGGGGCTAGATAACTAATTTATAAATATTAAAGACCTTAATTAATTTAATTATTTGTAAAAGAACGGCCGGTGTTAATTAAATATCATATTTAATATTTGCAGTGAATCTACCCTTAATGAAAATCAAAAAAGACAAAAAAAAAAAATTCATGCTTGAACCTCAAAAATTCTAAATCAATGATTTTCTACTAAATGAGTTGTTAATTGTTACACAAGTATAGTTAATGCCAATACACTATACTCTTATAAGTAACAAAACTAATATGAGATTTTGAAATTCAAGTGGTATTTTTTTATCTTTTTGGCTAACGAAAACTCCATTTCTCTCTCAACATATGCTATCAATATGGATTGTTTGATGGAAAATATCTATAAATTTAAGAAAATAAGCGGATTAAAATCTTATATTTAGAACCAAAATAAAATCCCAGCTAACTCTTATATTGGCTCACTTCATTCGCTGCTGATATGGATGAGAGTACGTATGTTTTTAACAGAGCCTCTTGACGATTGTAAAAATCTACTCCAATTTGATAAGTATTATGTGAACATAGACCTTAAGTTTTTTTTATCTTTTCTTTGCTTTGTTTTTTTTTTTTGAGAAAAGTGTTGATTATAATTTAAAAAGAAGATAACATAACTTAAAAAAGCATACAACTTATCTTTTATGGTCTTTATATAATACTCATATTTATATGGGGGAGAGAATGATATGTTTTTTTTATTTATAGGTGGCATCATTAAATTTTTCATATAAATGTAGAATTTTTCCCTTCATTTATTTTTGTGTTGAGTTTTTACTCTTGGAGTATAGATTAAATAGGGATAAAGGTTTTAATTGATTCCAGTAAAAGTGCCTTACAAATAGAATTATAGGAGTAATTTTTCCAAATGAAAAACACATCTTAATAATAATATCGTTAACCGTTATTAATTCTAAAAAGAAATCTGTCATTTCTTGCTGGATGCCATTCATAACTTACTAAAAGTATGATTTTCCATAAATTGCATATAAATTACTTGCTGTTGTTCTAAATATAAGACTTATATGAAATTTTGATTGTTGATAGGAAAAATATGAAAATTTTGGGTTCATCATAAATATAACATCGCATTCTCTCGTTTTTTATATTAACTTTTTCTTCCCATAATACTGTATCCTTATTTTTTGAGGTATCACTAAATGGCCGATGTATTTTAGGAAAATTGTCACAAATTCTCTAAATATCAGTACTAACTTACCTCCCTGTTTATGGATTCTACGGTTTATGTAAGGGAACCTTGTATTTAGGAATATATGGAGGGAGCATATTGATTGATAATCCCAACGCCAACAAAGAGTTCTTGAATAGTATTTCTCAGTGTTTGGGATCACTTAATTTTAGAGAATAAGTTCTTATTACACAAGCTGAGATAAAACTCCTCTCACATACTTACCTCGTATACCATAAATCACGATTTATAAGCACTTATTGCCCAAAAATAAGCTATTCCTAACGAGCGCTTAAACCACAACTATCAAATCACTCAAAATGAACAACTACTAGTTAAAACTACTTAAAAGCAATAAGTATATCAGAGGTGTAAATCTTTTTCTTTTCATATATGTCCTTCTTTATGAAAATGTGAATGTGAGAGAAAATGAGTGGGGAAAAAATGAGAGAGAATGAGTGAGAAAAAGACACGAGAGACACATTTAATCAATTGGGGTAAAAGTTAATAAAAAAATCATTAAATTTTTAGGCAAAACCAAATTGTTACTCATATACTACTTCCGATCCTAAATATTGGAGTCAATTAATTTTTTTTAAGAGATTAAATATACAATATATGTTATAATTAACTAATTTATTTAACTTCCTTAATCTCATTAAAAAAACAACTAATTCTTATATTAAAGACCTAAAGGAGTATATAATCAATTTATTTGAAAGAATGTTTCTTATAAATAGAATCTGATTGGCCGTTTTTTTTCCCTCAGAGCATTGCTTTTTATTTAACAATTTATTTATTTAAAGATTTTGATTGCCTTTTCAATTCCATCAAATAGGAGAAGCCTTATTGTTGCTGTAATCTTTTGAGAGAACAACCGGCAAAGCAACTAAAGATTGCATGCATTACGCTTTTGGCAATATTTTTTTCCGCGACCACGTCATTTTAAGGAAAATGAATTAACCGAATTGTAATGCCACTGAGCTTGTAATTGCAATGTTACAATGATTAACTCTAAAAAAACCTAATTTGACTGTTCACAAAGTCATAAAATAGGTTTTTGTCCCAAAAAAAAAAGTCATAAAATAGGTGAAAAATAAGTCACTAAAAGCAGGATAAATTGCAACTACTGGGTTCTTTTTAACATTTTCTCCATTCCTTTTCATCATCTTCCCCAGCTCGGTTATATTTCAACGAACACGGCGGGCTTTCTCCTCCTGTCCTATGCCCAGGGATTTCTGGGCATTTGCAATGCCTTCAGGATCTGCAGAATTTAAAAAAAAAAAAAAACACACACACACACACAAGAAACATATTCAGTATAAAGGACATCTTTGGCCTTAAATGAGATTGACTAGCATACACATCTGTATAGAAAATACACCTCTAGATCCCACATGTAGGAGATAGTTGAAAAGTTTGTTTTTTTCCCTAAAAGACCCCAGTTCACTTTATCTCATGAATTTATAATTCTTCCCCCAAACAATCATATTGATTGCACATATTAAAGGGAGTTTTCATCAACGAAGTTAGTTTCCGATGCAAATGGTTAACAGGGATATTTAAAGGAAACCAACACGCATTTATTACAAATAACTAACTTAATTTATTTCCTTAATTTCTATAAGTTGGTTGTCTAACTCCTACATTTAGGACTGGAGGGCATAATAAAATTGCTGAAACTGCTGTTAACAATGCATGCATAACACAGATTTGGTGGCACTAAAACAGGGGACTCGGTTCATCATCTTCCAATGTTAAATATTTTAAAGCAATAAATATCACAGTAGACTAGTGAGAATGGGAAAAGAATCTTCCTACATCAAAGATAAATTTGGGGGATGTTCGTGCTTGGTATAAATAGAAGTGATAAACAGTTTTTGCCACTTAACATAGACTCTGTATAGTTAATTCAGTAGAAAAATCCAAGAATTCCGAGTCAATTCTTAAATTTACAATTGTTAGAATATTAGGAAATAAATTAAGATCCCATGATTCTAGTATTCAATCATATTCCTTGATTATAGTCACTCTAGTTTAGGAAGGATTCTGAATTTAAGTGGATTGATTGTCATTGATTGCTCTTAATTCCTCTCTTTATGGGGGGTCTCCTTTGAAGCCTATATATTGTACCCTATTTCCATTAGAATAACACAACTTTGAGTGCATTTTGGTCTCTGAATTAAACATGGTATCAGAGCTTTATTTTCAAAATCAGATGCTGCCATGGTGAGGCTAAGAGAGTGAAACACAAGCGGCTGAGAGAGAGAGAACAGTGCAGCAAGGTACCTTGACAGTAACTGATTATTATAATGCGTTGATAAAACTATGGCAACAACAGGACTTGTTTGAAGTGCATCCATGGAAAATTGTGGAGGATGCTCAGTTATACAAGAAGATAGTAAAAGAAGGAAGAGTCTATGACTTTCTTCTCAGACTCAATGATTTTTCTGGGGAAATACAGGGGAGAATAATGGTGATAAAACCCCTACCACACCTCTTTGATGTTGTCAGCCATGTGCAGTTCGAAGAAAGTAGGAAACTCTTGAACCAAAAACAAATGGTGCAATTATTACAAGAAGAAGGGTCACATCAAGGAGGAATGTTGGATATTGCACGGCAAACCATCCACTAGCAAACCGCAGGGTCATCTCACCTCCACTGAACAGAAGGCTGAGGACACTACTTCATTAAGTCAAGACGAACTGCAGATGCTCTGTCAAATACTTGAAAAATAGAATAAGTACAACTCTTTGCTGAGTGTTAATCTTGTACAATCAGGTAATTCTATCATAGGCCTCAATACTATATGGACAAGTGACGATGCATGGATAGTTGATTCCGGAGCAACGGATCATATGACGGGTAATCGAACCTTATTTACAACCCTTAAACTATGTCCGAAGCACCTTCGTGTCAAAGTTGCTAATATGGTGTTCACTAAAGTTGAAGGAATTGGCACCGTCACACTATCCAATTCACTCAACATTCATCATGTTCTATTTGTCCCAGCGCTTACTTGTAATTTAATATCTGTGAGTAAGCTAACGAAGGGACATATATGTAGAGTGATATTTGACACTAATCTGAGTCTATTTCAGGATTTACACTCGGGAAAGACGATTGGGACTTTTAAAGAGTGAGATGGACTTTTCTACCTGGAGCGATCGAAGATAGCGAATAAAGTGATTTGGAATGCACAACATGCTCTAGCCAACTCAAGTTCTCAAGATAAAGATATACTTTTATGGCATTTTCGTTCAGAACATCTGAGTTTTGATTATATGAGACGTGTTTCCAAGTTTATTCAATAAAGATTCTATTCCTTTTCACTATGAAACTTGTCAATTGGCTAAAGAAACACAATCCTCCTATCCAAAACAATCCTACCGACCCACCACTCCTTTCCAACTCATTCATAGTGACATTTAGGGCCCAGCCAGAACAACCACCCAGAAAAATGAAAAATGGTTTGTTACTTTCATTGATAATCACACCAGACTCATGTGGGTTTACTTGATGAAAGAAAAGTCCAAGGTGATACAAGTTTTTCAAAGCTTTCACAAATTTGTCCAGACCCAATTTCAATCCTCCATCAAAGTCCTTTGAAGTGATAATGGTCAGGAATACCTTAGTCATACCTTTAAAGACTTCCTTGATCAACAAGGAATTCACCAGCAAACCTCTTGCACTTACACCCCTTAACAAAATGGAGTTTCCGAACGAAAAAATTGTCATCTGTTAGAGGTAACTCGAACACAGCTGATGGAAAGAAATGTACCCACGACCTTTTAGGGAGATTAAGTGCGGCCTACCTCATCAACCAAATGCCCTCCAAAGTCTTCAATTATGCCACCCCTGTCTAAACACTTCTTACCACCTTTCTCAATTGTCCTCTCATCAACCCCTTACCTCTGAAAGTGTTTGGGTGTGTTGTATTTGTCTATGCCCCTGATAGAAGTAAGTTTGATGCCCGGTCCCAGAAATCCATATTCCTTGGCTACCCCTCCAGCTAAAAAGGATACAAATGTTACTGCCCGACTACCAGGAAGTTGCATGTCTCCAAAGACACTATGTTCTATGAGGAGGACGCTTACTATCTCAAATTACCTATTTAGGGGGAGCACTCAGATGTTGAATGGCTAATTTCACATGAATCAACTTCTAAAGCCACTGATGCCCCATCTGTTAACCCAGAAATCACTGATACCTTACCTAACTGCTTGATACCTTGCCTTAAAACCATTGATGTTGAATGGCTAATTTCACATGAATCAACTTCTAAAGCCACTGATGCCCCACCCGTTAACCCAGAAATCACTGATACCTTACCTAACTGCTTGATACCTCGCCTCAAAACCCTGATACCCTACCTTCTACACCTCCTAATACCAACCCTAATGACCCAAAAACACAGGTTGAGATCATGACTGGGATGGATGCAGAAGATGGATCAAAGGGAGGTGCCAGGCAACAACCTTAGGAGGCAGAAAGAAACGTCAATCCCACTCTAATGAACAACCATGAATCTGGTTCGAGGATAGATCCTGAAGAGATGGGCTGGCCTATTGCACTTAGAAAAAGGGTAAGGTCTTGTACTCAGCATGCAATTCAATGGTTTATTTCGTATGGTAACTTGTCTGTCAAGATGCAAAGTTTTGTTGTAAACAGTGCATAGATTGAGATTCCTAACACCTTCCAACAAGCTATAGCTGACCCAAAGTGGAAACAGGCTGTAGAAGAGGAGTTGAAAGCACTTGAAGAAAGTAAGACATGTGAAATCATATCTTGCCCTCCTGATGGCAGCATCAACAAGTACAAAGCAAGACAAGTTGTGAAAGGGTATACACAGACTTATGGAATAGATTATGAGGAGACCTCGCCCCAATAGCCAAATTCAACACAATCCAAATATTGTTGTCAATAGCAGCTAACTTGGATTGTTCACTACATTAGTTAGACGTAAAGAAAGCATTTTTGAATGGTGACTTGGAGGAAGAGGTCTATATGGAAGTTCCAGATGGAGTCCTAGCTCCAAAAGGGTCAGTCTATAAACTTAACAAATCACTGTATGGACTAAAGCAATCCCCAATTTGGCCGCTTCCACAAAGCAATAAAGAAACTTGGGTACAGCTAGGGATAAGCAGACGACATATTGTTTATCAAGCATGATGAGGGAAGAATCACTATCCTGATTGTCTACGTGGATGATATAGTCATTACTGGAAATGATGAAAGTTCTATTGCTCAACTAGAGAGGGATTTGTCCACTGAATTACAGGTTAAGGATCTTGGCCAAATGAGATACTTCTTAGGTATGGAAGTGACAAGAACAAAGAGGGGCAAGAATGTATCCCAGCAGAAGTATACCCTAGACCTGTTGCATTAGACAGGAATGTTAGGGGCACAACTCGAGGGAACACCGATGGAAGAATTTTGTCATATAGAAATAAAAGAAAATGGTGTCCCGGTTGACTCTGAACAGTATAGAAAACTTGTAGGGAAGCTGATATACCTGACCCACACACGCCCAGATATCAGTTATGCTGTCGGAATAGTAAGTCAGTTCATGCATCAACCACAGGAAGAACACATGGCAACTGGCTACAGAATCTTGAGTTATCTGAAATTCAATCCAGTAAGAGGAATCTTCGTCAAAAAGTGCATGGCCAGAAACTTAGAGATCTACACCAACGCAGATCATGCAAAAGACAGAGAAACCAGAAGGTCAATGGGAGGATATTGTACATATGTGTGGGGAAATTTAGTGACATGGAGAAGCAAGAGGCAAATTGTTGTGTCAAAGAGCAGTACGGAAGCAGAATTGAGCTGTGAATGACAGAACATGTGAAGGACTCTGGGTTATCCGATTATTAAAGGAATTAGGAATTCCGTATAAGGGTCCCATGCAAGTTTGGTGTGACAACTAATCCAGTATTGAGATGACAAGAAACCCTGTTTATCATAATCGAACAAAGCATGTTGAGGTACACAGGCACTTTATCAAAGAGAAAATTGAAGCATGCATTATGACATTTTCCTATATACGGTCTGAAGAACAGATTGCAGATGTAATGACCAAGCCAGTAGGCATATCTAAATTTGAAGAGTTTCGATGCAAGCTGGGAATAATTGATATATATTCTCCAGCTTGAGGAGGAGTGTTCGAATATTAGGAAATAAATTAAGATCTCATGATTCTAGTATTCAATCATATCTGTTGATTATAGTCACTCTAGTTTAGGAAGGATTCTGAATTTAAGTGGATTGATTGTCATTGATTGCTCTTAATTCCTCTCTTTTTGAGGGCTTTCCTTTGGAGCCTATATATTTTACCCTATTTCCAATCTTAATTCCTCTCTTTTTGAGGGCTTTCCTTTGGAGCCTATATATTGTACCCTATTTCCATTGGAATCATATAACTTTGAGTGCATTTTGGTCTCTGAATTAAACAACAATAATTTCAAGAAGCATCAATTTTGAAATTCCCAGCCTTTTGAGAGGCCAACAATTCCATATAATTAGTCAGCTATACATAACATTAACTAATTTGTTCAGGAACAGGATGAAAGGAATCCAGCTTACCAAAGAATTGTGTGAAAATGCGTGTGAAGAAGTTCAAGTTGCGAGAAACATTGTATGCCATGGTAGGCGGAAGAGGTTTCACCACCGTGTCAATGCTAAACACTCGTTGAATAAACTGCAATTCAAAATACATAAATTCATTTAAAACTAGGAAAACAAGCAGGAAGATCCTCCACTAGTTACCCAAAAGAGCTAAAAAGATGTGCAATCATTCAGAGTGAACAAAGTAAAGCGGCCATAAATGATGCAGTTAGAAAAGAATGCAAATTGCCATCCCAGTGTGTCAAACACGTGACATTTTCAATAACTTTCTCACGAGAAAGTCAGCCAATTTAACATGATAGAATTTAAGATGACCAGTTAATGCTTTAGGATAATCCTGCAGCATTCCAGGTGTACGGTTCTAAATGGTGGATCCTGAGAAAAAGCTATACACCTGCCAAACAGTTCATCATGAGAACAATAAACCACATTCTGCATTTATCTAAATTTTTCAGAGTCAATATTCAACCAAGCTTTCCCAGTTATAGATGCATTATAAGAAAATTCACTTCGTGCATTACATCAAGCACAATTGACAGAGAAAATAAAAATTTTCAAATACAAATCAACAGTTTCCCGTGGCCCCAAAATAGCTATCATTTGACAGACTAAAGAAGTACCATTATAAATGGAAGGCAACTTATGATTGCTAAAAACCCCGCACCTGCCCTCTATTCAACTATTCAATCAGCAATGAAACTAACCAACAGAATTGACAAACATAATTAGAATACTAAAACGAAACACCAAGCAATTACAGAAATTATACATTTCTAGATAATATGCTACTTGTGCTGAGTAACTGTAAAACAATCTTGAAGATGGGCAGGAGAGATATAGGCCTCACTCCACAGAATAAAAATTCCTCAGGGAAAAAAAATGATGATTAGGAAGATCTGAAGGCTGTAACATCCATTATATAAACGGGAATCCCTTATGTTTCTAACAATACATATGCAACAAAACAGTGGATTTTGCAAGCCAGATGAGAAAATAATATCGAATACAAAAACTTATCAAGTTCGCCAGAGAAATCAAAGGTATAAAATATGGTTCCATTTCAAGAACAGTAAACTTCAAAGTTGACCCAAAAAAAAAAAAGAAGTTACAAGTGAAGCTCTCAGAAAATTTAACCACCTATATCAGTCAAGTAAACCACATCAGATCTACTTGTCAATTATTTCTCATTGTGAAAGAATTACGTAAGATATGTGGCTTGAATACATCCCTGATCTTCATAAAACCAGGTCAAGTCAGCAGGAAAAACAAGCATGTACAGTTATTGTTGCAGAACCCAGATCATGTAGAGTTCAACTATTGTTGCATTGTTTGGTTTGGTTCAGTTATTTGTTTACCTGAATTTGCAAATGCCTGATCCATTCAAAAGAAAAGAATAGTTGTGGGAGAAGGATAATCTTTTTACACACAAGCCAGCAGTTGGAGGTGCTAACAAGTATTCGGAACAAAAGGCAGAGTCAAATGACAGAGCTCAAATGAATGAATGAATTGAGATGAGTGTTTGATGTCTACTCATAGATGAGCATAGGCAGCCACTTATTCCCCATTTTCACTTGTTGTCATGTTTCATCCACCTAATCAATGGATGGGACTGTGAAACTACAAAAAATAAATCCTCTATCATCTAATTTAATTATCTTTCTAGTTTTGGCTTTACATCTAGACGCAACAGCTGCATCACAATCAAAACTTAATTCCTCTTTTTCTTTATGTAACTAAACGTTTGGATGTGTTGGGTCCCAAAGGCTAACTAAGATTAAGACTAGTCTCAACTCTCAAGGCTTAAAGAGAGCTCATAGTTATATTGCCCACTAACAATGACATCACTTTGGCACGTACGTTCAAATCCACATCCTTCTAAGATGAGTTACATTACTACCAACTAAACCAACCTTTGTTAGAAATATTAAACTTTTAATTCCTAAGACAGCGTGCAAGGAAATTTATAAGATTGAGCATGAGATAACTGTAAACATGGCAAAACTAGCAGTAGCTTTTAATTTCTCTACAAAAAGCATGAAAAAAACCATAAACATTATTAGCAGGAAAAGAATAACAATAAAAAAGAAAGAGCAAAAATACAAATGTGTAATCTTCATCGTTATTCACATATATGGAATTTGTTTAAGAATCACCAGTTCACCACTATCAGCAATATCTTCAACAAGGATGATCTCTCACACTCTCAACACACTTTAAGTGCTTCACAATTTCTCTGCCAACCAAATCACACAGCACTCAAAATATCAAATCTAGGCTGGGAGTTAAGATTTTCTTATCCCAATGTGACATTTTAAGAAAATCCAGGGCTAAGAATTGGGTCTTTTCTGCCTTTTCTTTAGTTACTCAGAAGTGAGAACAGTAATTTGTGAGCTTGTCTTATTACTGCAGTCTTATGCTGCCCCTTCTCGCAAATTTTCAAAGAATAAGTTTTGGTTTATATTGAAAGAGATTTAAGAGTTACAATGAAACTTCAGGACTAGGTCTAGGATGATGGTGTTTCAACGCCCATTGTATGACATAAAGCTCCATTTAGAGTTTTGCTTGCTAGTCTTTTCTCTTATTAGTGATTTTAGAGTTAGAACTATATATTGCTCTCCTTATATGGAAAGAAGCCAGAGTTCTCGATAAATTATTCCAAGCCCCAAGAAATCAAGCTACAGGAACTATATTTGATAGGATGGTCCCCCTTAAATCAATTATCAAATTTGAAACGCCCAACTTCCTTTAAGGCTCAGCCAACAGTAAAACACCATCTCACAATTTTCTGCCCAAAATACATCTAGACAATCTTAGCCTCAGCTAATAAAGCCTTAAACCTTCCGCTGCGTAAATTACTATTTCAGTAAAGAGAAAACATAACGAACTTCCTATCCATGCCCTTACACTTGTACACAAACATGACAGTCAAGAAGCTCTGTTACTGGAGCAGGCATAAGATGGGGTTGGTCTATATAATAAACATCAATGATGAATCAAGTTAAAAAATGGACCCTAGGAAGTGAGAAGACACAAGTATAGGATGAATTTGGCAGATGATCACAAATTCCATACTGGGAAGAAGCACATCAATTTAGATGTCAAATATCTAAAACTTAAATCATTCTATGATTGGACACATTTATACAAAAATTGGTTACTAGTATATAGCTGGAACGAAAGTATGTTTGCACAACTTAAGAAATTCTCCAACACCTCTCAGACGAGGAAATAACAAATGGGCAAAATATATATTGGTAAACAAATGAAACTGATTATGTTGGCCTAAAACAAAAACCGCATGCCAAGCTCTGAGAAAACTGACGTGTCACCCCGTCAGAACTAATTGTTCATTGTAAAGTCTACGATTATATTATAGGCTTAATTATAACTGGCAAGGATAAAAGAAAATACAAAGTTATTTTGAACAACAAAAAAATTTTATTCACTTAGGTCTAAACGAAATATGAAGCGCCAATATAAAATTCTGAAGTGAAGGTCAGTTTGTTTCCCAAGAGTTGCCAGTAATATAAATCAAGGGAATCAACTTTTAACAAGAATAATGAAGAGTTTTCAACAGAAGACAATAAATTGAATTTTCAGTAACCTCACTAAGAGTACAGATAATCGAAAACGCAAATATAAAAGATGCAGCCAACAAAATGGTTCCAGAATACCACCAAACCATCAAGGTTTCAAATTGATGTATAAAGGTAGAAACAAAAGTTAATGAATTTAGAAAATAAGTTAGGGAACAATAACTCAGTTTATCCAAATAAACAACACCGTCATAAGAAATCAACGGGAAAACTAATTGAACAATCTCATCCGGCAAATACATAAACATTATGCAATAACCATGTGAAAATGGACAGACCATGTTAACCAAGCGAGCACTGGACAATTGATTTGAGATACTAATTGAACAACATTGATTCATGAAGAGTTTTATACAGCTGGGAAACAAAAAGAACAATTCTCTGTAATTTAACTAAAGGTACAAATAATCCAAAACGCATATAGAGCAGCCTGCTAAATATTCCAAAATACCACTAAACCAGCAAGCTTTCACAAGTTATAAGGTAGAAACAATCAGAAATACCAAAAAAATAAAAAAAACAAGAAAAAGAAGAAGAAAGAAACACACGGAAATATTAATGAATCATACTGGAAGCGACGAAGCAACGGTAAAGGTAATAGAACAATCTCGTTCTATAAATGGACAGAACGATAGCTATACTAGCACTGGAAAATTAACTTGAAACAACAAAATGAAAGAAGAAATGGGTATTAAACCCAGAATGTTTTTTATAAAAAAAAAAAAAACAATCGAAATAAACTAGGCGAAGGGGAACCTTGAAATTGCGCTGGAAGCTGTACCGTAGCTCCGGATCAATCTCGACGGAATCATCGTTGTTATCACGCTTAGACTTCTTGCCAGGGACGTGCATAATTGGAGTGGTGCCGGGTTGATTGGTGACTTTGAGATTTGCGTCAGGGAATTCTGTCTCATCATCTTCTTTGACCCTCCATGGAGCTGAAGACCATAGTTCTTTCTTGTTCTTCACCATATTATCAGAAACCCAGAATCAACAAAGCTTCAAGTATCAGTCTGAGACTCCGAGTGAGGTTTGGTGAGAGATAAGGCTATTGGGCGTTGGCTCAATCGAGCCTGGTCGCCGTCGGCGCAGGTTTGGAATATGGATAATGAGAGAACATTTTATGGGCCTGAATAGGACGAGATAACATAGAATTGTGGGTGTAGTTTTTGGTTTTTTTCATTTTAGTTATTTTAAACGGCTTTTGCATTAATGCGATTGATTCTTTTCTTTTTTTTTTTATAGCTATCTAAATGATTAATCAGGTATTCCCATGCCTAATTACTGGTAATTCTCTCAAAAGGCATCTTCTTTTGTGTTTGTTTCCCATAGATTGTTTTGTGTTTATTTACCATAGATGGTCTTTATCATTTACCATGTTTTGCGCCTTCATCAATTTTTCATGTATTTTTTGTGTTTTCTATATGTCATTTTTTGTTTTGCTACTAAATTTGGACAACATTATTCCATTTTTAATAACTCCAGGTTGACATTAGTTTTTTAAAGAAAACTTTGGAGCCAAAAATAACCAAAGAAAAAAACACAACTAGACATGTGTTGTAACATACATGACATAAAGTCTGATGTGGTAAATATCCATCTAGCTACTGTTGGAGTATGTGGCATTGATATTTTTTTAACACTTTCAATATGATATTGAATCCAAAAAAACTCATTCCCTTAGCTAAGTTCTTAGTAAAAAAAAGGAAAAAAGGAAAAGAGTGACCCTTAACCCAATTAATAATTAATTAATTTTTACTAGTCTTTTTTTTAAAACAATTAATTTTCTACTAGTCAATGATAGGTGATAGGGAATCAATGGACTAAACTAATTTGCTTATATGGTCCCCCGATCACCATCCATACAAGTACAAAAAGGGATCCGTTCAAACCAAACACACCTAATGTTCATGTTTTAAGAAGCTTCTCACTTACTTCATTGTTATCCTCAAAATTCTTTTATCCTTGTTGTCCCAATTTTTTTCCTTTCTTTGCTCTCCCAATTTTTTTTTGTATCTTACTTCAACCCTTGTTCTCTTATTTGTAGCCTCAAAGTAGGGTTTTCCTCATTAATGCATTTTTTTATTTTTTTTTATTTTTTTCCCTCTTTTCTATTGATAAAATTTCCTAACTTGACCCAATCACCATTAATGAGAGATATTTTTTTAATTTTTTTAAAAAAATTTTCCCACAAATAATTCCCTAATATCTATCAACATGAATGAGAGATTTTTTTGTATGTTTTAATTTCTATTTTTTTGTCCTCCATCACGACTCCACACTAAATTCCCTAATCTGAATATTAATCAACATCAATGAGATGAATTATTTTGAAATTTTCTGCCATATACTATAAACCTCAATTGCAAGACAATACCATTAATGATGACCATTTTTTAAATTTCAATTATAATCCAATCACCATTAATGTCATTTTCTTATTAATTTAAATGTGTAAGCATCAAGCAGGATTTTTTTTTCTTTTTTAAATTTTTTATATTTTTTTATGATTGTTTTTGTGAGGCCCAAACAAAATAAGGTGTTCACAACTATTTTATTAAATAGAGTCAAGACCAAGTAGCTCAAAAACTTACATTGAATAGTATAGAATTGATCTCACATTATATTGTTGAATTTTTTATCTTTAACTTGGTACTACCTGCTCCATACAAACATAGAAAAGGAACCTTTGACCAAAGCAATAATGGGTTTTTTTTTTAAAAAAACATATAACTTCATAAAAGCAATTTAATGTCACCTTAAATGCTTTATCGCATCTCGATACAACTGAACTAATTTATTCATTATATCATTTTGATCTTTTGAATGTAATTTTTGTAGATATGGATACTTCAAAAAAAATGAGAGGTACTCGCTTAGGGATCTATATCTCCAGAAGTTACTTCAAAAAGAATAATAGGGCAAGAACTATGAATCAAAACAATGGGTTAATAACTTCCTGTAATAGAAAATGAACCTTCGATTAGAGCAATAATAGGTTTTCTATCAAAAATATAACTACACAAAAGCAATTCAATGTTACCTTGGACGCTTTATCACATCGTGACTTCAAAAAGGTTGGAACAATCCAAAAGTTTTAGAATTTAAAATGATAATATAATTAATTGAATAATTAATTATCTTGTTAAGACAATAATAGAAAAATATGTTATAGGAATAACAGATCATAAATTTGTTTTCATATCTAAATTTGAAGTTGTAAATTGATAGTACAAAAGAAGTTGGGAACTATTGGAGAATCAATCTTATGTGTGTAATAGCCCTTAAATTTAAAGCAAAGAATTGTATCTTTTTAATTATTTATTGTAGTTGTATAACAGAAGTGAAATGTTGTCTAATAGAGCTTGTAGTTGTTATCTATCTTTGGTCATTGGGCTTTAATTTTCTCTAAGCCAATAGGCCAATTTTATTTTGTTCCAACGTTATGAAATTACCAAAATGCCCCAAATTAATCATGTAGCTAAAAATATCACATATGGCTTTTAAGTATTTTCCCAAACAAATCCTTAGCCCTCAATTTTGTTTTCCTCGTCAAAGTTCATAACAGCAAGGGGAGAGGGAAAAATCTCTTGGCTTCTCGTTAAGGTTCTCATATCTGTTCGGCATCTATGTTGTGTGTGTTCATGAGTAACGATTCATCCTCCTTCCTGGTTCGTCCATCATCTCCCTCAACCAATCATCATCTTCTTCTGTCTTTTCGAAGTTGCCGTATGTTGGGTGTGGGTGCATAGCTTTGACTCTTCTTGTCTCCTTTTTTGGGTCATGGGTTGTGTGTGGGGTAAGGATGAAATTCGTCCTCCTTGTTGCTGGTTCAATTTTCTAGTTATTTGAGCAATTTCCTTCCTCTTTGTTTTCCTCCTTGCATTGGTGTGTAAATTGGGTTGAACTTAATTCCCCTTCCTCTGTTTCAGCAACTATGTGTGAGAATATATGAGAAGATTGAACTCAAAACAAGTTCAAAATCAATATTTAAGGGGCTCCCTTTAGGTAAGTAACTTCACTTTAATGTCTTTAGTTAATGCAAGAGGGAGAAGATGGGTTTAGGCTATGCTTTTCTTGAAATTAATTAAATTGATTATTGGTAAGAATGGAATTTGGGAAGTGTAACACGTATGTGTGTGTGTATCTCGATACTTGGATGTGTATTGTTAGTAGATTATGAATTGAGATGTTGTTATGTGTGTTAATCTTGAGTGCCCACAAGGTGTTTAATGAAATGTTCTGATGGAAAAAGACTCAATTACATATGTGTCTTTATATAGTATTTTGAATCATGAAGAATATTTAAATCTTATTTTGGCTTGATTGTGATTAAACTCTTGCTAAGAGGTAAATATAGAAACTTTATATTGCATGAAGATGTTGAAATAAAGTTTGGTTGGATGAAGATTATCTAGTCTATGCTTGAAATTCAAATAGTCATATTGTTCGAATATATATATATACACACGTATGCATGGCACGGTGATAAGGGTTGGGGTGTAAAGTAAAATCTTGAAGTATGTTGAAGAAAGGGAGAGTGGAAGAAGTTCTTTTAATAAGCTTCAAATATTGGATTTAATAGTTAAGTGTGATGAAATTCAATTATTAGTTGGACCTAGGATTATATTCTTATTGAAAGGGATTAAAGTTCAAGTGTTTTTTTTTTTTTTACCATTCTTCTATTTTAAGTACCGCAAATTAGGAGTCAAAAGGGTGTAGTGGTTGTTAATAACTATTTTGTTGAATGATTCATGAAGAGTGAGATCTTGTTATGTTGGTGATTGGGTAAAAAAGGGTTAAGGGAGAGACTATGATGAAAGATTTTATTGCATAAGATGTTATCAATATTTTGTACAAAATTATAGTTGAAATATTAATGTTTTGTTTTTGGGAAACTGGGAGAGTAAATTAAGAGTGAATAAGTCGGAAGATGATAAATAGGAAAGAGTGGTATAATTGGAAATAGAATAGGTGAGTGAATAGCATCCTATTATAATCTTTATAAATGATATTTTACTATTTGTCATATTTTTACATTAACTACCACATTCTAAGCACACTACTACAAAAATATTAGAGATTAGTCACAGCTTCTTTCTAGATTTTAAATTTTCTTTTTAAAAAAAGCACTTTAGGTGAGGAAGCACGACATCTACTTGATGATATTAAGTGGCACTTCCTTGAAGAAGTGTCATCTAAGATGTTTTTTTAAAAAAAAATGAAGTAGCAACTGTTGCACTTGCTTAAGGAAGTGCCACAACTGTTACGTATTTTATGTGGCACTTGGCTTAGAAAGCGCCACACAGTAATTTTTAAAAATTTTTTTCAAATTATTCTCTCTCCTGCAATCTGCTTCTATCACCTTTATCCTCTTAGTCTCCACTCCCCATTTAACTTGTGTCATCACTCCTTATCCTCTTAGTCTTTACATTTTCTCCTTCTCTTCTTTTTGTCATTCATCATCGTCTCCACTTTGATCGGCACTTCCTCCTTATTCCTTTGTCACTTATCACCTTTATGAGGATTTTCTTTTGGAAAAATTGTGGTCTGCTAGATTTTTACATCTATAAATAATAGATCTTCAATCGTTTTCCCTTCCCTGAATCTTATGAAGATGGTGACACTTCTTTCCTTCACACATGCACACATTCTCTCTTTTCACTTGTTTCTTCTTCCGTTATTTTTATATTAAGCTTTGAATTTTAGATCTGCATTGTCCAACTTAGCATTAGCCAAGAAGTAGTAAGTTTATTTGGTCTAATTGCTATTTTAGCTGCATTATATCACATATAACGCTTACTAGTTTATTTTGAATAGTAGTTTCTTACTATTATGTTGCATATGTTTCCACAGGAGAAGAAATCTTTGGTTTTTTACGATGGAGGGAATGATGTTCGTATTGTTTTATTAATTGCAGCGTTGGTAAAGAACATTCATATTTACTTTCAAGTTTCCTGCTTTTAATTGTTCTAATTTTCCTTGATGAAGAATGCTTCTGAAATTTCTTTTGTCTTTTTATTCCTGAAAAAATAATTCTCATTTTTATATGCTAAAAAATAAATGAGATAAAATTAAATGTTATTATATATAAGTTGTATTTATTTAGTAGTTATAATTTTTAGTTGTTATAGTAATTATTAACATTGATGATTTGCAAAAGTAAAATAATTATTTATTTTTAACACTTGTATTTTACTTAGTAGTGATTTTGTTAATTAGTTATTTGTTAATTTATATCATTTTGGAGTTATTTGATTGTGATTTTCTTTTTTTCTTTTTTTTTTTGGATATGAAAATGTGTTCAAAGTGTGTTATCAACTATAGTTATAGGGTTCTTTTGATTAAAAAAAAATTATAGCATTCTAAAAGAAAAATACGAGAATAAATTTTTTTTTTAAAAAAATATTTTAGGTGGCGCTTCCTTGAAGAAGGGCCACAGGAAGCCACATAAAGTATTGTTTTTTTAAAAAATAATTATTGACTTCCTATGGCACTTCTTTAAGGAAGCACCACAGTAAGTGGACACTTCCTATGACACTTCCTCAAGGAAGAGGAAGTTCCACAAGAAGTGTTTTTTTTAAAAAAAAAAATATATATATATATATGCTGTGGCACTTCTAAGTGCCACAACTTTTTTTCAGTGGTGTCTTGATATGTGGCACTTACTAAGCGCCATAGCTAATTCAAATATAAGCGTCATAGCTTTATTTTTTTTGTAGTAATGGCATGATTTTATTAAGAAAAGTTTATCAAAGTTTATCAGACTTGTTTAGTTTTTTATTATCGCTTCTTCTAGTGGTTCATAGTATTATTCTTGATCATGCTGAGATGATAAGGAAAGTTTCATAAATTTTCATACTAAGATAATCTTACATTTTGAAATGGTTTGTGTGCGCTTTTTCATTATTTAGGAAGGGTTTTGTCAACAGGTTGAATTTGAAAGAAAGTTTTGGGATATTTGTGAACTTTCATTCTGAGGCATTCTATTATATCGTATTTGATATGTGTTATCATGGTATTAAAAGCAACTTTTCATTGCTTTGATAAATTGGCCCTAAACATGCTTGAAAACATTTTTTAGAGGACTGAATACAGAACACCGGTTACTAACAGTAGTATTGTTAGTCCTTGGTGTGGCGTGGTTAACTCGAGCTCGCTTGACAATTGTGAGCACAGTACTCAAGCTTGATATTCATGGGATTCGTTTTCACGCTTGTTATTCGTGGGCTTTATACCTACACTTGTTTCATGGCTGTGAGCCACACTTGGTTACTTACCCTCGTGGACTATGTGTTCACGCTTGTTCTTGTGGTTTCATGATAAGCTTGGTTATTTACCGTCATGGATTGTGTATCCACACTTGTTCTTCATTCTATTAAAGTCCTACAAAAGATGAGATATGAACATCAAAAATAGGTCAGTAAGAGAAAAGCCACAAAAATCCTCCAACCAATACAATATATACATCAAATTAAAGCTTAAGCTTGAAATACCTTCTTTCAAGAAACTAAAACTATAGAAATGAAGCTCTTAGTGAGAGGAACAACTTCCAAGAAGATCTCAATAGCTAGAAAGGTGATCTTGAAGGTGAAAATCAAAGTAGAAGACTCATCTTGCTTCTTTATTCTTCTTGCTCTTTCCTTTTTCAATTTATTCTTATTTTTCTCTATTTCTTTAGTGCTGGACGAAATATGAGAAAGTAAGAGGGAAAGTGTAATGTTTAATTTACCTCTTGCAATTTACTTGGCCAAAAATTGCCAACCATAATTATGGCTTCTTGATAAGCCTATGGTCAATTAACCATGTATGATTAATTCAATTTGATGAAGCTCTCTCTTTCCACTTCTTGCTTTGGACGAAATCAACATGCAAAATGGGAGAGTAAATGTTGACCAAAGTGTTCATGAAATATTGCCTTTTGGTCAAACTTTCTAAGCTTGAAATAATTGGAGAATACCTTAGTCACAATTGTTGACTTTTCTTCTCTTCCTTTTTCTTTGCTTTTTGGCTTGGTCAAGGAGTATGGAATGCCTTTAATTAAATTCTCTTTCTTCTTCCTTGCTTCTTGACTGAAATGTTTCATTACAAAGGAAGGAAGAATGTGATTAAATGCTTATTGGTGTATATGCTCAAGTTGGACCAAAGTTTTCTTCCAGAAAAGTTGAAACTTTGGCCAAACTTTTCTCTTCCTTCTTTGCCCCCATCTTGAACATTTTTGGCCAAATTTTTACATATATATTGAGCCCAAAAATTTTGTTCTTGCATTAACCAATTTGGGATCCAATGCTAGGCTTTTATGAAGATACAAATTAAATTTTATGTCTTATTGTGGCCCAAAATTCATGCGGCCTCCAATTGAACTTTTTGGCCATTTCAAGTGTACCAATACTCACTATTTTATTCCCTTTAATACCACAAAGGTGTAAAGGAATTTTGCTACCTAAAATTTGGGATGTTACATTGTTTACTACTAAGATTTCTTGAATCTCACTCTCCCCTACCAACCATTTAGATAGGTGAAAACAAAAGGTATGTTGAGAATAGAGAAGAGGACTACATCATGAAAATGCAAAGGTGGAATGGAGACAGGGATGTGTCTACTATTCTTAGATTATACTTAGACACTTTGGTAGTCTTATGTGGCTACACTGCCTGTATATTCATGTGCATATTTACACATATTATGTACAAATCTTGTGAGAATTCTTATAATAAAATCATGCACCAATTATCAATATATTTATGCTATTCCTGTGTGCCCACTGAATTGTGCATTGCTACTTTGGTTAATATTGCAATATCATTTTTGGTATCAGAGGAAGTGGTTCTGGCCAAAGAATAGTATACTGATATGGTCTCTATTATAAAATGTTAGGACATATGCACAGAAAGGAGGTATTTCTTTGAACCGGCCTTAGAGAAACAGTAAATACCTGGAGGGCAGTAAATATCATAATACTGGTCTAGGGTGGTATAAGGATGTCACGGACACTGAGGGAGCAAGTCCGAGTAAGGCCAATGTGTAGGCATCTTCCTAGAATAGATTTACAAGTAAGGTCATCAATGGGGGACACTGATCAGCCACAGACAAATAAGACAAAGTCAGATCAGGTTGTAGATTAGGAGTTATGGGAGGACATCCGGAGTATATATCTGTGGGTTGTCTGGAAGCACGACACCCTTATAGATCATCATACAGGGCACTTGAACGGTCTAATCCCATTATAATGAACATCTTCCTGAGTACTACATTTTGGGGTTCGAGGGAAAAATTAGGTTATAGAGTGGGGTCTGAGTAACAACTTGGTGGACTCTAGGAATCATATCACAAGGTACGTGTTCGGGTACATGTACCAGTATTGATATGCAGTCCATACATAATATTTTGATTCCTGAAGACAGCTGGCATGATATTTGAGACAAGTGCAGTCATAAGGTACTGGTGGTCGGAAGTAGTTAGAGCTAGTATCTATGTTTTTGCACTGGTATACCAAGGTTAAGCTTTACCTAGGGAAATCTTAGGATGGGTGACCGCCTGGGAAGTCACACGTATATGTGATAACATGTTATGAAAGGGGCAAGCACATGATGTATAGTAGTACAGAGGTTGTATGTTGTTACAGGCTTTCCTTGACAACTGTAAATATCTGTGATATGTTATTTCAGGCGTATCTGGGTACCAAACACTTTATGAAATGACAAATATGCCCTTGTGTTTATGTGGAATTTACATCTTGCTTGTTTCCATATAGTGAAACATATAGATGGTAAGGCTAAGAGGTATAGATGTAGGGCAGGGTCAAGAAGCTAGACCTGAACCAATCATTGGATGAAGAAGAAATATATAGATGTAGGGCAGGGTTAAGAAGCAAGAAGCTAGACCTGAACCATATAGTGAAACATATAGATGGTAAGGTTAAGATGACATTTCATCTTGAGAGTACAGAGGAGGATGAAGAAGAAATATTACCAAAAAACATAAGGAAATGGGGATTTTAAATAGATTGGAAGTGACGAGTTCAAACCATCATTGAATACATTGGAAGTTGAAGAAAATCAGTTGCACGCAGTAGTGGGTAATAAATGTGTACTTGGTTGTTATGCCTAATCATTGGAGAATGAAGAAGCGTGTATAGAGTATTATTATCAGTATGGGGAAGGGAAAAGGTTTTAAACCATCATGGCATTTGTTGTTTCATGACGTTTTTTGTGTAACAATCATCATTCTTGTAAGACAAAATATGATTGTCTCTAATTATAGCCATTATTTATTTGCATGGTATTCTAATAAGCGACATGTTTTACTTAATAACCATTATGTATTTGACTTTTTTTAAAATATTTTGGTGGTTGATTATGCAACCACCATTTTATAGACAAAATAAAAAAAAAAGACAATGTATATAAGCAAACTAAAAATATAAAGTTTTGGAGATGTTTTAAGAATCTGGCGCATTATCAAATCCTTTCTTCTCTAGTAACTTGTCGACCTTCTCATTCAAAAACCAAATAAGAGTGGTAATTTCCTTCAAGCATTGATCTATGCATCCTTGCTGTCGCAAGTAACCCTTACCATATGATGGAGCTCCTAGCGTGGATGAGCCCTTCTTTTGATTTATTGGTGGAGGGAGTTCATCTTTTGATTTGTTTCAGATGATAAAGCAGAAGTTCTCTTGCGTTTGTGTAGGATTTGGTGAAGAAGAACAAAAGCTTGCTGTTGGCTATGAGAAGTTGAAATGGAAGTTGGGAATTAGAGTTCATTTTTTAGACATTTACATAGAGAGGGTTTCATGGATTTTGAGCCGTCGCGTCCTTGAGTTTTACAGATCAGTATATTTTATAAAATAGCGAAGGTTGTTTCTTAATAATCATTGAAATTTGAAAGAGTACTATAATAAGTGACAAGTTTTTCTTAATAACCATTATTTATTTGACTATATTTTAATTTTAATGCGTGCATGGTTACTTATATCAACCACCATATTACAGAAAAAGATTAAAATATGTGAGTTTAATTAGATATTTATGAAAATGTACTTTAAATAAGAGTAGTTGGGAAAGATAGATCATTTGAAACTGTTGCCTAATGATTGTTCTTTTTTCCCACCATGAGTTAATGAAAAAACCATTATTTATCTTTACCTTCATGACAGTTGTTTTGAAAGAAAAGTTTAAAAACCATTATTTATTTTAATTCATAATGGTTTGTTTGTAAGCACCATTAGATATGTTCTCTTTTTACAAAATATTTAAAATGAAAAAAACAAAACAAAATATTGGTGAGTGGCCTGATAAACTGATGAGATTACCAGGCTACCTATCACCAAAGGAGTGGCTAGGATCATTATTAGGATTATGGCCAATCCCATACTCATCAAGTATGAGATTGGCCTTTAGCTTCATACTCGAGAGGTATACAGAAAGCCTCTTCACAACATGGTCAATGTGTTCTGTATGTCACATCATTGCCTCTAATTGAGGAAGTATAGGATGTTGAGGTAGAGGTTTGGGAGGAGGAGAAGGAGTTGGTGGAGGATGACGCCAAAAGTTTATTGGTAACTCTTCTGCATGGCGTTTCATCTTGGTGATTGAGAAAACAAAGAGGAGGGTGATGAAGAAAATATAGGAAAAACAAATGAAAATGGGGAGTTCAAATAGACATATGGAAGGGATGGAGAAAAACCATCATTCCATATGTTGGAAGCTAAACAGGACATAATGAAAGGGTACCAGATTCTCTTGATAATCATTAGACAACGAGGAGGCTCCTAGTGTCATTGCAAGAAAGAAGAAAGGTTTCAAAAGCTTTAATTAATGTTTATTAAGTTAGAACCATTAAATATATTGGTGTTCTTATTAAAATAATACCTTAGAGGTAAAAAAATAGGTGGTATTTAGTTATCACCACCGCTACCATCCTCCTCTTACTCTTCCCTATCATCATTCTCATCATCGGAGGAAGGAGATGAAGGGTCTAACTGCAAGTTATATTCAACGTCATTGTGATGAAGTGTGAGGTTTAACTTCCTATTTACCTTGTTGACATATGCCACAAGGCATCTTGTGTGGCAGTCAAGGCTTGCCAACATCTGAATCAAAGCCCCCATTTCAAGAGGAGGAGTAGGAGGAGGTAGTGGTGGTGGAGGAGCTCCTTTGGCTCTTAACATGATGAAGGAGAGAAGAAGGAAGTTGATAAAGAAAACTAATAAGAATCACAAGGAATATGTTAGCTTAAAAAAAGGTTGACGGATGTTACAAAGGGTTATGACATATGAAAGCCCAACAATGTTACGAAGAGTTAAGACAGAGTGTTGGAAAGTGTTACATGATAGATGTTACAAAGGATTATGATTTATGAACTGGTACTTGGGGAAGACAGATAATTTGAAAGTGTTACATGACGGTTTTTTCTGAAGACTATTATGTTTTATCTTCACTAATATAAGAGGTTGGAAGACAAATCGTTTGTAAGTGTTACATAATGGTTGTTTCGTAAGAACTATAATTTTTGTCACTAAATAAATGACGGTTAGTAACTACAACTATTATATTTGTGATTTTGGGAACTCCGCCTCATAATACATGACGATGCACATAATTGACCGTTAAGTTTTAGTGTTATATATTCTTGTGCGACCTTCGCTCTGACATACATGCCATTTATTAAGCGTTATATATGCGCAAATCTGTAGTAGTGAAAGTATACTTTAGCCCTTAATATATTTTAATATTGAACAAATATTATTATATAAATATATATAATATTATTTTTATTTGATTATTATATTACTGGTTTAACCATCTATCCGACTAGATGAACTGGAGGAGGACTCTTCTTCTTCTTTTTTAGTATCTTCTCATAATTGCATCTCTACCCTTAGACTTATTTATGTTCATAGTAATAATTTTATAAAATATTGAATCTTAACCAATTATTTTTTTAATCTAATGGTGGGTATGATATTATATGAAGTAAATCGATAGCCTTTCCACAATTGTCTACCTTTTATTCCTATCCAACTAAATACATATACATATAAAGAGGCTTCTAAATCATCTTTTTTTAAATATTCTAAACACTATCTTTAACTACTTACAATTATCAAGCATTATATGTTGGTATATTTTAAACATTTTATTTATAATTGTTTTTAAATATTAAAATATCATAACATAAGTGCCTTGTTATTGGTAGACCCAGGGTACCTACCACTGATAGAGTGACTAATCCCCTTGCATCATAGACTTCTCAAAGGGGTTTTAGTGCTGGCTACGAGACCCTCTTCATAACATAAGCACCCTTGATTATAGGAGATTATATCTAAAAGTATAGATTTGTTAAGGGTTTCGTGGCTTAATGGGTCAAAAACCGTGGAAAAAATAAAAATAAGATTAATCTATTATAAATATTGCAATCTTATTTTAGGATGTCTATAACCTCCCAAGAGGTTACACATAAACCTATGTAACTTACCACATGAACGGCTTATTAGGAGTTTACCATGATTAATACACATAACCTCTAATGTTACATATTGTATAATTATATAGGTTTAAGGGTTAAGTAGCAAATCCACCTTGGAAGTATGCATGAAGGAGCAATATTGCTCTGGAAATTTTTTTTCTCTCAATGTTGCCCCGAAAGTCTCAAAACATAGTAATGTTGCCATTCCCGATAACATAGTTAACTTTGACCCTTTAACTTTTTTTTTGTTTGACTAAAATGATACACATGGCACACCACCTCATCGTCACCTTATCATCTAACTCTTCCTCAACTCTGATTCCTTCTCTTCTCTTTGCCTTCTCCCACCATCTCTACCTCTTTTGTCCCCATCTTCACCTCCATCAATTTTCATATTGACCTATAACTGAGCCAAACCAAATTTTTAAATCCCACTAGAAATATATTTAATTTACTTAAACCATCTATCACTAAGCAATAAACGAAGATTACAATATCTCACTCCTATCTATCTCTCTATCCCCATGAATTATCTAAACTCTATGATTAACTTGCCTTGAGCTCTCTGCTTTTTATAAAAAAGAAAGTAAAAATATAGCACATTCAAATGAAACATGGGTGTAATCAAAAAAAATTTTTTGGTTGAAGAGGTGGCTCTTAACTTTTTCTCACAAACTCTTCTTCCTCCACCATTAGCATTCCATCATACCTACATTCAGCATTGGCAAAGTACATGGGTTTATGTGCAAGGAAGTTGTGAAGGTGAATGCCTCATATTTCTTCTCTGCTATATTGGCCAAACTAGGACCCACCAATAACACCTTTGGCTCATTGGCCACTGGAGCCAACATTCAAAAAATCCATGGACTTAACACCCTTGGTGTCTCACTCTCACACATTGGCTATAGGATTGAAATTTAGATTGTTGGTAGGAGTAGGTGGAGAGAAGGGAAGGAGTCAGAGTTGAGGAAGAGAGGGAGGAAGTGATTAGATGATGAGGTGGCAATGAGGCAGTGAGCCATGTGTATCATTTTAGTCAAACAAAAAAAAGTTAATAGTCAAAGTTAAATATGTTAATGGGAAGGGCAAGATTGCTATGTTTTGAGACTTCTAGGGCAACATTAAGACAAAAAAATCTTCGAGGGCAACATTGCTCCTTTGAGTATACTTCTGGGGCAGATTTGCTTCTGATGTAACATCCTAGTTTTTATTTACCAATATTCCTTATATATTTTATTAGAATGCTAGTTTTGATGATAACAAAATATTGTTGTGAGATATGGTAAGAATATAATGTTTTGCAAGTTTAAACAATAGTTGAAACTATTACCAAAGTATTACCAAATACATATCACTAAGTTCAGAGGTCATTGCTGCTATTTTAACTGATGCACTTGAGTGATAGATCTAGTACTTGAGCATTTAGCACTTTTGTACTCGAGCACATGCAAATGTTGGACAGAAAGTGTTTGACAGAAGCAAGCTCTAGCTAAAAATACCAGGACAACTCGAGTGATGGACACAACACTCGAGTGATGATGAGATTTGTACTCAAGTATGAAGGGATACTCATGCGAGTATTTGATAGAGAGCTATGATAGAGACAGAATATTATTATCTTTCTCGAGCATAGAACTGCTACTCGAGTGATAATCTCAAGTACACCTGAGTCCTTGCAAGTGTGGCAGAGGACGTGTTTACCCAAGAGCAAGGTAAACTCAAAATGTAAATTGCACTCGAGTCCAAGCAAGTATGGGACAAGAAGTGTTTAAATGAGAGCATGGTAAACTCAAAATGTAAACTGCACTCGAGTCCAATCGAGTGAGGGACAGGAAGTGTTTTCCTGAGAGTCACCAAGTGCATGGAAGAGAAAGTATGCTTGAGTGAAGGATATTGCACCCAAGTGATACCTCAGCACTTGTGAGTGTGGAATCCAACTTTCTTATTCTAATACAAGTGTTAAAGCAAAAGAGTATCTTTTACAAGAATATACTGTTCACTCGAGTGAGAGTAAGTATTCTCGAGTGAGGGCCCACATCACCTGCAAGTGCAAAATCACACTCTTGATAAAATGGGATGTGAGTGTTATCCATAGATATGGGCTCATAGTGTAAAATTTCGGTGCACTCGAGTGAGGGGATTTGTACTCTTTGTAAGGTTCCATATCACTCACAAATGTGAAAATGCACTATCTCAAAATCATGTAGAAGTGCAACATAAAAGCTGAAGCAGAAGATCATATATAAAGATTCACTCGAGTAAGTCCTAGTGCACTCGAGTGATCCTCTGTCAGAAGCCAAAATGTCACTGATTCAGCGATCAATCCGAATATGGTTTAATATTATTTAATCACTCTATTTCTACTTGTTATTATTTATTAACATCATTTAACATATATTACAAATGTGATATAGGTGGTTGATTGTTTGAATTAGGAAAGCACAGAGGAAGTCAAACAACGGCAGACATAATCATTACTACCAACCTAGCACATACCTACTATATTCAAAGATTTCAAACATACGCATGTTGTTCCACAGTAAAATGCTCTGCTCCACAATGATTATTATTCAACGGGAAAAATCATCTGGCTATAAATGCAGAGCTTCAGAGACCATCAAGAATGACTAAGAACAACAATTCACTCAAGCAAATTCATGAGTCTCTGTTATTCATATTTTCTCTGTATTCATTTCGTTCTTCAGTGTTTATTATATTTGCTCTATGGGAGAGTCTGTATACACTTCAAATTCTATTTTTATTTGATCTCAAGGTACTGGGACCTTGAGAGGGTAGATATCCTTACGAGAAAAGCAGTTGAGAGAATTCCTAGTAGGACTTTCTGCTCATAAGACTTACAAGATACAAGCAGTAGAGAATACTGCTTATCGTAAGACTTATAGAGGTGTAAGCAGGAGAGAACGTTGCTGCTCATAAGACTTGTATACGTAAGCAAGAGAGAAAGGTCATAGGTTTATTTTTTTGCACGTAAGACTTGTCATAATGGGGAGAGAAATTTCTAAATGTTAGAATATTTATGCTCGTAGTCCATTCAAGGGCGATTGTTGTTTTATGACGTTTTGAGAGCCTATTGAATCTTGAAAGTATAGTGAAAATCTCAATAGGTCTCGATCTCTGAGAATTAGATGTAGGCCTGGGTTTTGGGCTGAACCAGTATATCTTTTTATGTGCTGATCTTCTCAACTCTACTCTATTTACAGTTAAAGTCATATCATTGCATCAGCTAAAAAATTTATCACATCAGCAAATTCACACCCCTCTTGGATGAAGCTTGCCTCTTTCATTTGGTATTAAAGTAAGGTATTCTCTGAAGAGCCTAACAGCTTGAGAAGGATCCAGTAAATGGCAATAATGGGTGAGAACATCCTTCCAAATAGAGCTTTTATCAATAGACCTCCTGGTTTTGCTGGAGAGCATTTTTCATTCTGGAAAGCTAAGTTCAGAGTGTTCATGATGCCTAACGAATACGGTCTATGGAATGTGATACAAGACGGTGACTATGTTCCAATGAAGAAAATCAAAGATAGAGTCATTAAAAAGAGCCCAGAGGAGTTTGACGAAGATGACAAGAGGTTAGTAACGTTAAGCTATTGTAATGATACAGAGTGCCCTCAGTCAAAAGGAATATTTTTGAATCTGCACTCTACCAACAGCCAAAGATGTATGGGATGCTCTTGAGATCGCTCATGAAGGCACATCCAGAATCAAAGAAAATAAAGTCAATACTCTAATTACAGAATATGATCTATTTCGTATGAAACCAGGAGAAAGAATCTCAGAATTTGAACTCAGATATACTCATCTTGTTAATAAACTATCTACACTTGGGAAATCATTTGACCAAAATTCCCAGGTAAGAAAGATCCTTAACATTCTTATGAAAGAATGGGAAGCAAAGGTAACAGCTATCGAAGAAGCTAAAGGAGAGTCAATGAGATCTATAGCTACTCTCTTTGGTAGTCATTCTGAATATGAAGGAAAGTTGAGGTTCAAGAATGAACTAGAAGAATTCGATGATAAAAAGAAAAGAGGAGTTGCACTTAAAGCTATCAAGGAAGAAGAGTCTTCCAAAAATGAAGATGTCCCCGATGATGATATGGGAATGATTGTGAGAAAATTCAAGAAGTTCTATAAAAGAGGCCAAAAGAATTTCAAGAATTATCAACTGGACCAAGCAAGAAAGAAAACAAGGAGTAACAGATAGTATGCTATGAATGTGGAAAGCTTAGACACATCAAATCTGAATGCTTCAAAAATAAAAACAAGAAGAAGTAGAAGAAGAAAGCATACATCTCATCTATATGAGGTGATAGCTCGTTGGATGAAGAAAGCGACAACAACGAAGTTGCAAATCTATGCTTGGTAGCCAAAGAAGAAGAATTGGATTCTGAGGTAAGTGATTCTGAACCTACTTATGATGAGTTATTATCTGAATATAATGCATTGCATGCTGAATTCTTCAAGGTAGCTAAAGAAATGGTTAGTTATAAGAAGAAAGTAAAAAACTTAGAAAATACTATTATATATCATGTGTATTATGTGAAGAAAAAGATAAGAAAATAAGTGATTTAACAAAAATTGTGGAAAGATTTACTAAAGGAAGTGAAACTCTTAAAGTCATTCTAAAATCACAGAGAGTTTTATTTGCCGTTTAGCTTTCGCAAGCGTACAGGTCGCAAGTAATAAAATGATGAGTAAAGATTGTCCCACGAGGACTACGACGAAAGCGAGCTAACGAATGCAGTCATGTGTTTAATTAGGTTGAATAGATTCATTTGAAATTAATTAAGTTGAGCCAAACATGTTGTTGTGTGGGAAAAAGAAGTTTCAAAAGATATTTTGATAAAAACTAAGGATTACTGAACAAAACTCTGATTCTTGTGAATTCAATCAATTATACCAAGCCTAGGATTGTTCATCCTCTTTGATTTCATAAACTTAATTCCTTTCCTTTCCAAGAATACTTTCATAGGATATATATGTCAGTCTAAGGTTCACCACCAATTGGTTAAGCTCTCTCAAGTCATAACCAAATTTATATCCTCCTTTAACATACACAATCTCTTACTACAATTAAGGGAAAATAATCAATAAGTAACCACCTTAATTTGACAATGCTAGGTTAATAACTATATCTCTATATTACTAACAAATAATCCGTTTAGTTCTTAAAATTCAAGTCTAGCATAATTCTACCAAAGTTATATAATTAAATTAACTCTCTCAAGCTTAATTTAATTGAACAAATTATCCACAGTGATGGCCATTCATGAATATCAGAAAAACAGGGTAGAATCAACATATATATGCCATTAGATACTAAAAGAGAGAAGGAATCAAGTTTAATTCCTACAAAGGTTCAAAAACAATCCTAGAATGAAAACCTTAGCTACTCATGTTCAAAAATGAATCACAAATGTCAACATTCAGTGCAGCCATATCAGAATTACAAAGGAGAAAGGGAATGAGTACAGAAAATCCAAGAGAAATGGAGTTGGAATCTCTTTCAATCTTCAATCCCACTTGATTTCCTTGAGAAAACCCCTCTCCTTTGCTTGGAAATGCTCCTTAGCCACCTCACAAAACCTCTGAATGTCAAACTCCCTCTTTTCTTTCAACCTTTTACCTTTTAAATGACCTAGAAAAAAAACGCACAGCTGCTGTTTTCGCATTTTGGCTGCAGCCAGAAAATGATGTCTTGCCTCTGTCTGTCATCTGGCTACAGCCAAAAATGGCTTGGCTGCAACCCAAAACTTTCTTAAGGTTGTTTGGCTGCAGTCAATCATTTGTCTTCAACTCTTCCATCTTTTTTTCAATGATGTAATGGTGTTTTGCTCTTCTTCCCAACTTCTTAATCAATGATTTGTGCTTCCATTGGCTCTTTGAGTGTCTCAAGTGTGATCCTATGAACACAAGAAATTCTATACAAAGCAAAGGGTGATGTATGATAGCAAAATATTCACATTTAATCAAAGAATTATGCCCTTTTTAACCAAACACTCATTAGGCACATTTCCTTCACACTTCAATCCTCATATACCCATTAATCAATCAAAAAGTGTGATAAATTGAGTACAAATGTGCCATTTTGATATGCATTTCACAAGGCTAACAAGTTTCCTTTGATAAATATGGAATTGGATATAAGTCTGATCAGGATAAAAACAGAGGAAATAAGAAAAACGGCAGTATAACTTATCTCAAATATTTTGAGAATTTTGTGCATACATCAAATCCATTTGCATCATGTAGTTCTTGTAATATGAAAGGACATTATACTTCATCATGTTATTTTAGAAAAGGACAGGTCATTGGTACGTATAAATGGGTTCTGAAAGGGACACATATACCAAAAGTAATGCATACTAACCACAAAGGACCCAAGAAAGTGTGGATATCTAAAAATTGATCACTTTACTCTAGGAATGTCTCAAAGCATCACGAGCAAACAAGTGGTACATTGATAGTGGATGCTCGAGACACATGACTGGTGACAGAAATAAGTTCACCAAGCTAGAAACCAGAGAAGGAGGAAAGGTACTTTTGGAGGTAACCAATCTAGACGTATTGCTAGAATTGGTGAAGTGGGAAAATTCGATGGTGTTCAAATCAATGTTGTATATTATGTTGAAGGATTATGCGACAACTTCTTGAGTGTGAGGCGAAGCACTGACAGAGATAACTGGGTGATCTTTGATTTAGAAGAATGCTTGATAGTAAACAAGAAGGATCTAATGCTTAACAAAGAATCCATCAAGGCAAAGATCCGAGTTCAAAGGGATGGTAGTTGTTAAACTATTGATTTAAATTCAAATTCTTCTGAAAATTGTTTTCTTAACAAATCATAGGAGAGTTGGTTATAGCATAAGCATCTGGCTCATGTTAATATGAACCAACTTGACAAACTGATTAGAAAAGGTTTAGTTGTTGGTCTTCCTAAACTTAAATTCAAAGATGACATGATTTGTGAGGCATGTCAAAAAGGCAAACAAACTAAATCTTCATTTAAAACAAAGTATGAGATTTCTACTTCCAAGCCTTTACAATTACTTCATATGGATTTGGTAGGTCTAGCAAGAGTAAAAATTTTTAGAGGAAATCTATATACTTTGTAATTGTCGATGATTTTACAAGATTTACATAGACTATATTTATTACTTCAAAAGATAAAACGTTTAATTAAGTTGAATTATGGAGGAAGAATGACGAGACAAAATTATCAAATATACAAAGAACTTATTGAATTGATAAGAATGAACAAAAGGAAGAGGAAGAAAGAAACTGAAGATAGTCAAGAAGCTGCCTACTCCGATTATAGAGAATGATTATCAAGAGGAAAATCAAAAAGAAAGATATTGAAGAAAGAAGAACTTGGAAGATCTACCAAGAATATCAAAATTCAAGTTATTAGAAGTAATTTTTGAAGATTTCAGAATTTTGAGGCACTATTTGGCACTGTAGCCTGCAAATCATTGTAGTGCTTGAAACTGGTGGCGTATGAAAGAAGACGCACAACACAAACAATGCACACCAAGATCATATTGAAAGAAGCTCAAATGAAGGAGATATGATCCGTGGAAGATGACACTGAAATCACCGTCACTTTTCAAGACAGGTTCAGTATTTTGAACATAACTCACAAACCACACATCAGATTATGACAAGACTAGTGCCATGTGAAACTAGACTCAAAGGGCTTTCCATGGATAGGTAATTTACCTAATTTTAACTTATATTCTAGGAACTATGTCTTCTGGAAATTGACACTTGTGCAGTCTAGTGCGATAGACACTCTTTCGATCATAACTTGCAGAATACAAGGAGTTTGGAGCTGATTCCTTTTGCATTGGAATGCATATGGCAAGAGCTTTCTTATGATACATAATTAGAATCAAATAAATAAATTTTTTCTAATATGGCCCCACATCACTCACGAGTGGAAAAACGCACTTTTGAAAAATGTCATGCGAGTGTTGTCCAGAAGCGGCTGAAGTGTGGAGAAATTTAGCAACACTTGAGCATCAAGTTGCTTTGCACTTGAGCACATGCAAGTGTTGACATGAAAGTGTTAACTCGAGAAGAAACATGTACGTGAAAACAAGAATTACACTCGAGTGAGAGATGTTTCACTCGAGTGATGTCCAGAATTGCACTCGAGTCTGTGCGAGTGAAGAGCAACGAGTGTTTGCCCGAGAGCAAGCTAGAACGTGAAATTGTACATGCACTCGAGTGAGGCTTCTTTGCACTCGAGTGAACTCATAAAAGAACCAAAATACAGAAGTTCAGACTCTCATAGCCATCAATCCAAACGTGGTTAAATGTTATACATTCATTATATTTTCACTTGTTATTTTTCCTAAACGATAACTAACATATATTTCAAGTGTAAAACAGGAGATTAAACATTTGGATTACATCTACAAGAACGGAGGTTACGTATGGCAAATATCATCACTCAATGAACAATCCGAATATGGCTACATGTTATTGAATCATTGTATTCTCACTTGTTATTGTTTCTAAATGTTAACTAACATATATTTCAAGTGTGAAATAGGATATTAAACATTTGGATTGAAGTTTCAAATAAGAAAGTCAATTACGGTAAACTTTATCATTACACACCAAATGGCGGCTACCTAACACGACAAGTAACTGACACACCATGAAAGACTGTTGAATATTCAAACATCTTCATACTGCTCCATAACGTGACGTACAGCTCAAAATGAATCATCCTGCTCTTCTACGAGATGCTCTACTTTGCAACAGACATTTCATAGTGGCTCGTTATTCAAATGCACTCAACGGTCAAACAAAGCAATGGGACTCCAACGGACGAATGCTCACAATGGTAATCATCTTCATCAACTATAAATGAGAGAGTATTCAAATTCGATGGGTAACTGAGACAATGAGCAACTACGAGAAAAATGATAGAAATATGAATCCTTTGCTTCTACCCAAACACTCTCTGTTTTCTAGTTTCTATATTACTTATCATTGAGAGAGTGATTATTTGTATTGTACTTCAGTGAGCATTATATCCACTCTGTGAGAGAGTTTGTAAACACTTTCAACTATATTTCTGAGTTGATCTCAAGGTAGAGGGACCTTGAGAGGGTTGATTTCCTTATGGCGGAAGCTGTAAAAAGAATTGCCAGTAAGACATTCTGCTCGTAAGACTTACGAGGTGTAAGCAGTAGAGAATGTTGCTGCTCATAAGATTTATAGGGGTGTAAGCAGGAGAGACATTGCTGCTCGTAAGACTTGCATGAGTAAGCAGGTGAGGAAGATCTTCGGGATTGCTCTGCTCGTAAGACTTGCCGTAAGGGGGAGTATTTCAGTAAGAGATTTGTAAAAGGTTTCAGAAGTACCCGGCTAAACTTGTGCAATTGTAAAGGCTTTTCTTGTGCCAGGATTAAACAAGAAGATATTGGATTTGAAAATCTCAGGAGGAGCCTGGGGATTGGATATAGGCCATCACAGATTGGACCGAACCAGGATAAATCACAGTTTGCATATTCTCTTCCCTAAGCTCTTATATTTTCAGCATATATTATTTAATCTAACTGTTGATTTATAAACCTTCATACTTACCGCTTTTGTTTAGATGGAAAAAGGTTTTTAAAGTTCTTAAGTTTTTTATTATACACCCAATTCACCCCCTCTTGGGTGATAGCCGGTTTTAACACTACTATCTCTCCAAGTCTTAGAATATAGAATATCTGATTTGAGTCAAGATTAGGGTAATCATCATCAGGAGTGTCCTCTATTCCTAACCAGGTATTGATTTTGGAGGGCGAGATTAGGATTTCTTTACCTCTAACCTTAGTAATCATTTCCTCTTCAAAGGCATTTCAGAGATGGTCATTTACAGGCTCAAGATTATAGTAAAAATGCCTCACAACTTTGGTGCAAAATAGGAGTTTAATAGATAGCCAGGGCATATAGAAATCAAGATAGGGACTCAGATTGAATTTCAATACCTCTTAAAGAGCCTTGTAGTCAATGTAGTGCATCTTGCACACATTTTTTCTTGCAAAGTGACTCAGGTACTTCTGAGATTTCTCAAGCTTGCTCATATTGAATCCTTGAGGAGGGAATGTGATTTCTTCATCCCTTTCTTCTAGTTGCTTTGAAGATTATCCTTTCTTTGCTCCCTTAGACTGTAAAGCTTCTTCATGCATGACTACCATGACTTTGGTAATCTTCTCAGTAATCTTGGGCTTTTTCAGAGGTTTTGGAGAAAATGTGGGAGTGTTAGATGAATCAAAAGGAGGAGGAGGAGGTTCTTTTGTTCCTTTGCCTCTTTCAGGAGGTGAACTCTTCTTGGTTTGAGCTCTTGTGGCCACTGGTTCCTTAATGACAACCCCTTTCACTTAGGCTTAGGTTGCGGCTTAGACTTTGTTTTGGTTTGGGAGAGATTTTTCTTTTCTTGGTAGGAGGAGAGGAAAGTAAATCAGAGGGTTGAAGTGAATCAGAGGACTCAAAAGGAGTACTTAGATTAGAAGATTTAGTCCTCTCCATCTTGATTTGTAAAAAAGAAGGATTTCTGGAAAAAAGAGGCCGAGAGTGGCGAGATTAGGGCAGAAGATTCAGTGCAATCTGATAGGTTTTTGTAAGCAAAAATCAATGGGTTTTGATAGTTATGAGAAGAGAAAATGATTGTGAAAAACTTTTGTGAGAGTATTAGGAGAATCAGTTAAGGCGATTTTGTGAGAAATGAATGAGTAACGACTGAAATAGACCTAGGGCCCGACATCACTCGAGGTCTTACTCGAGTTATCATCAGCTTCACTCGAGTAACCACTCGAGTGATCATACCAAAATTTTCAAAATACAGTGAATTCAAGTGCGTACCTGGTATGAATAATATTGTAATTACCCATGTATATTCCTTCGATCAATTGATAGCTCTTTAAGACAAATTTGAGCTGAAACTCAGCAAATTTGTAATCTGCACCTAGGTTCACTCGAGTAACCTTTAAAGTTTACTTGAAGCCTCCCTCGGGTAATCTGTTTCTTCAACTTCTGGCTGTTCATTTCTATCCATTGTGCCGTTTCTTTTGAATTCATTTTGAATTAATGCTCCACTATCATAATTTTCATATCATTACTCGAGTGACTACTCGAGTAATCAATTCAATTACTTCAAGGTGTCACTCCAATAATGGTGGTTACTTGAAGTTGTCCCTCCAGTAATATTGTCCTCTGTTAACCTCTATTTTTCATACTCCAAAACAGAATATCATGATCCTACAAAACAAATTGCTAGAGACACTGATCCTTACATTAGTAATCATCAAAACATCAATAAATAACATTATCTAACATTTTACAAACACTAAATAACTTATAATTCATTGGGTTTTACCATTCCTAATTCTCTTCTAATATGTAAAAATTGATCTTTTGTAAGAGGTTTTGTGAAGATATCAACTAGTTGAAGATGAGTTGGAATGAATATCACTTTGATATCTTTCTTTGGACATGATCTCTGATGTAGTGATGTCTAACATCAATATGCTTGGTTCTGGAATGTTGAACAGGATTCTTTGCCAAGCTTATCATGCTAGTGTTGTCACAGTATATTGGTATCTCCTTCAAATAAATACCAAGATCCTGGAGTTGTTCCTTTAGCCATAATACTTGTGCACAACAACTTGATGCTGCAACATACTCAACTTCCATTGATGAAAGAAACATTTGTATTTTGTTTCTTGCTAAATCATGACACAAGTGAGCCTCCAAGAAATTGACTTTGTCCACTGGTACTCTTTCTGTCTATCTTGTATCCTCCATGATCAGGGTCTAAGTATGCAACTAGATATTCACTTATTCCTTTGGGATACCAGAGACCTAATTCGGCCGTGTCAGCAAGATATTGGAAGATACATTTGACGGTTTCAGTATGTGACTTTTTTGGTGCTGATTGATATCTTGCACACATACCGACACTAAATTGAATGTCAGGCCTGCTTGCAGTGAGATAGAGTAATGATCCAATCATTCCTCTATATTTTGTGATATTGTAATATTTTCCCTTGACATGAGCATCAAGCAACATAGTTGAGCTCATAGGAGTATCCATTCCATTTGCTTCATCCAATCCATACTTCTTCAATAGCTCTTTTAGATACTTCGTTTGAGATATGAAAATTCCATTCTTTCTTTGTTTGATTTGCAAACCAAGAAAGAAATTCAATTCTCCCATCATTAACATCTCAAAATCCCCCTGTATTATCTCAGAAAATTCGTTGTATATGGTTTCGTTAGTAGCACCGAAAACTATATCATCAACATATATTTGCACAATTAAGATATCATCACATTTTCGTTTTGTAAAAAGTGTTGTATCAACCTTTCTTCGCACAAAACCTTGATTAATAAGAAATTTACTAAGCCATTCGTACCATATTTTAGACAAGTTTACTCGAGGGACCACTCGAGTAACAAACTTGATCACTCGAGTAGCCACTCGAGTGAGGTAGTCCATAAATTATTTTTTGATTGAACGTTTATTAAATTCTTATCTATATGATTAACCCTTTATTGCATTAGTATCCTAAGTACATTTGTAGAGAAACGATGAAGAGATCATGCAAGAAGAGCAAAGTCAAATAAAGTGTCCGAACGTTCACCTACCGTTACCTAACGCAAACGGATAATTTTCAAATTCGAAGAACAGTCAACCGTTGCTGCGCAACTCTAACGAACAAGTTTGAATTGCTTCCAACAGACATTATCAATCATCTAAATATATGGAGCATTCAAAGAGAAGAAAACAAGATACAAGAACTAAGAACACACATCGATCAATACACTTAGTGCTTTATTCTCTTATACTCATTCATTGTACTTCAGTGATTATATATTTGCTCTGTGAGAGAGTTTTTCATTACAAACTCAATATTTATTATTGAGACAACTTAAGGTTGTGGAACCTTGAGTTAGGGATTTGATTGCAACTTGTAAAGGGGAGCGAGTGTCCAAGTGAAGGAACTTGCTATGTACTGAGGTGCCAAGAACCCACTGAATCTAGGAGAGTATAGTAAATCTCTCAGAGATGCTCTGAAGACTGGATGTAGGTCAAAGTGGTTGTGACCGAACCAGTATAACTCCTGGTGTACACTTCGGTGATATTTCTCCTTACTTTTAACTACTTTAAATATTTTGTCAATTTTCTTATACGCAACGAAATTTCTAGTATCACCTAATTCACCCCCCTCTTAGGTGAAACGCTTGTACTAACATTTGGTATCAGAGTGTAGGCCTTCTTGTTAAGGTTTAACAGCCTAAGAAGGATCCGATGGCAAGTATGGGTGAAGGCATTCTTCCCGACAGAGCTTCTATCACAAGATCTCCTTTTTTCAATGGCGAACACTTCTCATTCTAGAAAGCAAAATTCAGAGTCTTCGTAATGGCTACTGAATATGGGTTATGGGATGTGTTTGAAAGTGAAAACTACAAACCTGAAAAGATTGTAGATTCATAAAGAGTTCCCAAGACACCAGCAGAATATGATGAGAATGACAAGAAACTCATTACATTCAATAGCAAAGCAATTCTAATGATTCAAAGTGCCTTGAGTCAAAATGAGTACTTCAGGATCTGTACTTTTCCAATAGCTAAAGAACTATGGGAAGCCTTGGAAATAGCTTATGAAGGAACTTCAAGAATAAAAGAAAACCGGATCAATACTCTAGTTACTGAGTTTGATCTACTTTGAATGAAATCAGGTGAGTCCATAGCTGAATTTGAACTTAGATATACTCACCTTGTCAATCAACTTGCAGCACTTGGAAAAGTCTATGATCAACACAATCAAGTATGAAAGATTTTAAATATTCTTTCTAAAGACTGGGAGGCAAAAGTCACTGCAATTGTGGAAGAAAAAGGTGAATCAATGCGATCAGTTGCTTCTCTATTCAGAAGTCTTTCTGAATATGAAAGAAAATTAAAGTTCAAACGAGAACTATATGATATTGGTGACAAGAAGAAAAGAGGTCTAGCACTGAAAGCTAAAGAAGAAGAACAAGATAAAGATGAAGAAGAGCTTGATGATGATGAAATGGGCCTAATCATGAAATGATTCAGAAAGTTCCACAAGAAAGGCCAAGGATTCAAAAACTTTCAGAAAGGAGGAACAAGCAATAAAGAACACATCATCTGCTATGAATGTGGAAAGCCAGGACATTTCAAATTAGAATATCAAGAGCTGATTCAGAAGAATAAAGAAAAGAGAAAAGGCAAATTCTATAACAAGAAGAAAGCCTTTGTATCTGCCATATGGGGAGATAGTTCTTTTGACGAAGAAAGCGATGAAGAGGAAGTAGCCAATATATGTCTAGTTGCTCAAGAGGAAATAGAAGAAGAGGTAACTGATTCTGATCCTACCTATGATGAACTACTTTCTGAATATAATGATTTACATTCTGAATTCATCAAAGTAGTCAAAGAACTAGTTGTTTTCAAAAAGAAAAACAAAGCTCTTGAAGTAGAACTTAAAGAGAATTTTTAAAAGAATTGTGAAAATTGTACTTTTTAGAAAAAGAAAAATACTGATCCTACTAAATTTCTTGAAAGATTCACTAAAGGAAGTGAAATGCTAAATGTAATTTTAAAAGCTCAACGATTTGTGAATGATCGATCTGGAATTGGATATGATCCAAAATCAGACAGAAGGAAAGGAAGAAAGAAAGCAGGAGGTAAATCATACTTGAATTATTTTCAGCATTCTGTGCATACATCAAATCCATTTGCACATTGTAATTATTGTAATAGAAAAGGTCATTATACTTCATCATGCATTCATAAGAAGAAAGGAACAATAGGAATATACAAATGGGTACCTAAAGGTTCATATATTACGAAAATTTCTTGTACTAACCCAAAAGGACCCAACAAGAAGTGGGTACCTAAGACTTAATCATATTTGATTGCAGATATGTCTCAAAGCATCCAAAAACAACAAGTGGTACATAGATAGTGGATGCTATAGACATATGACCGGAGATTTCAAAAGTTTTACCATATTGCAACCTAAGGAAGGTGGAAAAGTAAAATTTGGAGGAAATCAATCCAGAAAGATAGCAGGAATTGGTGAAATTAAAAATGACAAAGGAATACAAGTCAAATATGTATATTACGTTGAAGGCTTGTGTCATAATTTGCTGAGCGTAAGTTAAAGTGCAGATAAAGACAACTGGATAATAATTGATTCAGAGGAATTTCTGATTGTCAATAAGAAAGACTTACTACTTGATAAGACAAATATCAAGGCAAAGCTCAGAGAAAAAAGGGAAGGTAATTGCTATACAATTGATATAAGTAGAAATGATTCTGAAAATTATTTTCTGAGCAATGCCGATGAAAGTTGGTTATGGCATAAGAGACTAGCGCATGTCAACATGCACCAACATGCACCAACTAGGCAAACTACTCAAAAATGATTTAGTTCTTGGTTTACCTAAAGTAAGTTTTAAAAATGACTTGATTTGTGACGCATGTCAAAAGGGTAAACAAACTAAATCATCTTTCAAATAAAAAAATGAGATTTCAACAAATCGACCACTTCAATTGATATATATGGATTTAGTTGGTCCAGCGAGAGTTAAAAGCTTTGGTGGCAGCTTATATTCATTGATCATTATTGATGATTTCTCTAGATTTATATGGACTACTTTTTTGTCATCAAAGGATGAAACCTTTGCAGAATTCATTGTTTTTGCCAAGAAAGTGCAAAATAAGAAAGGTATGTCCATTGCAGGTATCAGGACAGATCATGGTGGAGAATTTGAAAATCAAGCCTTTGAAGAATATTGTTATTCTAATGGCATTGATCACAATTTCTTTGCTCTAAGGACACCACAACAAAACAGAGTCGTGGAATGTAAGAATAGAGTGCTCACTGAAATAGCTAGAGCAGTGCTAAATGAAAAGAACAGGTCTCAAGTTTTCTCAGCCGATGCCATGAGTACAGCATGCTATATTTCAAATAGAACCTACATTAGAACAAAACTTGGAAAGACACTATACGAGCTATACAAAGGAAGGAAGCCGAATCTTGCTCATTTACACATCTTCGGTTGTAAGTGTTTCATTCATAATAATGGTAAAGATAACTTAGAAAAATTTGATTCAAGAACAGATGAAGGAATTTTCCTTGGATATTCTAACCGAAGTAAAGCATATAGAATTTTCAATAAACGAACATGTGTTGTTGAAGAATCAATTCATGTTGTATTTGATGAATTTGAATCCTCTGACAAAACCATTGATGATGAGCAAGAAGTTGTTTTAAATCAAGAAAATGGTCAATCTATTTCTATATCTCTTATTCCAAAAGTTGATCAAACCAAGGAAGAAGATCAGTCACTAGGTCAACCTAAAGCCTGGAAATATAATAGGAGTCATCCCCTAGATCAAGTCATAGGAGATGTGAATGAAGGAGTCAAAACTAGAAATAGAATTTTCAATGAAGTAAGTTTTTCTGCATTCATCTCTGAGATTGAACCTTCTAATATTGTTGAAGCCCTATCAGACAATGATTGGGTTATAGCAATGTAAGAAGAACTAAATCAATTTGATAGAAATCAAGTTTGGGATTTGGTACCCTGACCTAAGGATTATCCGATCATTGGCACTAAATGGGTATTCAAGAACAAACTTGATGAATCCGCAATAATTGTCAGAAATAAGGCAAGATTGGTGGCCAAAGGCTATAATCAGGAAGAAGGAATTGATTATGAGGAAACATATGCTCCAGTGGCTAGATTGGAAGCTATACGAGTATTCTTAGCCTTTGCATGCATCAAAGGATTCAAACTCTATCAAATGGATGTAAAGAGTGCATTTCTAAATGGCTATATCATGGAAGAAGTATATGTAGAGCAACCTCCAGGTTTTGAAGATGTAACCCAACCTGACCATGTTTTCAAACTCAAAAAGGCTTTATATAGTTTAAAACAAGCTCCTAGAGCATGGTACGAAAGGCTTAGTAAATTTCTTATTGATCAAGGTTTTGTATGGGGAAAAGTCCATACAACACTTTTTACAAAACAAAAACGTGATGATGTATTAATTGTGCAAATATATGTTGTTGATATAGTTTTCGGTGCTACTAATAAAACTATGTGCAAAGAATTTTTTGAGATAATGCAGGGGGATTCTGAGATGTCAATGATGGGAGAACTAAATTTCTTTCTCGGTTTGCAAATCAAACAAAGAAAAATAGAATCTTTATATCTCAAACAAAATATTTGAAAGAGCTATTGAAGAAGTATGGATTGGATGAAGTAAATGGAACGGACACACCCATGAGTTCAACCACATTGCTTGATGTGGATGTCAAGGGAAAAGATTACAACATCACAAAATATAGAGGAATGATTGGATCATTACTCTATCTCACTGCAAGCAGGCCTCACATTCAATTCAGTGTGGGTATGTGTGCAAGATATCAATCAGCACCAAAAGAGACACTGCTAAAACCGTCAAATGAATCTTTCGATATCTTGCTGACACGCCAGAATTGGGTCTTTGGTATCCCAAAAGAAGAAGTGAATACCTGGTTGCATACTCAGACTCTGATCATGGAGGATACAAGACCGACAGAAAGAGTACAAGTAGACAAGGCCAGTTTCTTGGAGGCTCACTTGTATCTTGGTTTAGCAAGAAACAAACTACAGTATCCCTTTCATCAATGGAAGCTGAGTATGTTGCGGTATCAAGTTGTTGTGCACAAGTAATACGGCTAAAGCAACAACTCTAGGATCTTGGTATTTATCTAAAAGAAACACCAATATACTATGACAATACTATCACGATAAGCTTGGCAAAGAAAATTGTTCAACATTCCTGAATCAAGCATATTGATGTTCGACATCACTTCATCAAAGATCATGTCCAAAAGAAAGATGTTAAAGTAATATTCATTCCAACTCATCTTCAACTAGCAGATATCTTCACAAAACCCCTTGCTAAAGATCAATTTTTATATATTAGACGTGAATTGGGAATGGTAAATTTTAATTAGTTGTAAGTTATTTAGTGTTTACAAAATGTTAGATGATATTATTTATTGATGTTTTGATGATTACTAACTTAAGCATCGGAGTTTCTAGCAATTTATTTTACAGAATCATAATATTCTATTTTGGGGTATGAATAGCAAAGGTTAACAGAGGACAACATTACTGGAGTGACAACTTCAAGTAATGAGTATCACTGGAGTGAGAACTTCAAGTAATAGATGTATCACTGGAGTGACAACTTCAAGTAATAGATGTATCACTGGAGTGACAACTTGAAGTAATGGATGCATTACTTGAGTAGCCACTTGAGTAATGAACATGGAAATGTGCCAGCGAAGTATTAATTTCAAATTAAACGGCACAACGGTTGAAAATAAACAGTCAGAAGGTGAAGAGACAGCTTACCTGAGGGAGGCCTCGAGTGATGTTCAATGTTACTCGAGTAAGGCCTCGAGTGAACCTGGGTGTAAATTTTAAATCATTTGATTTTCAGTATAAATTTGTTCTAAAGAGCCATCTAATGATCGAGGGAATATACATGGATGATTACAATATTATTCATGCTAGGTACGCGCTCAAAATTGCTGTATTTTAAAATTTTTCATATGATCACTCGAGTAGCTACCCGAGTGATGATGATGATCACTTGAGTAAGCCCTCGAGTGATGTCGGGTTCTAGGTTATTTCTACTCGAAACTTGGTCATTTCTTATAAAATCTCCTCGAGTGATTCTTCTATGCTCTCACAAAATTTTTTCAAGGAATCTTTCTCTTCCTTTTACCGTTAAAACCCAGTGATTCATAGCTTCAAAAACATCTCAGATATCTCTGAATCACTGTCTGAAACTTGCAACATTTATCCCTGTTTTTCCTGAAACTTCTTATTTTCTAAAATCACAATGGTAAGGACAAAATCTCTCAACCTTAGTACTCCTTCTGAGTCTTCAGAGCCTTATCAACCTTCTGATTCACTTTCCTCTCCTCCTACCAAGAAAAGGAAAATGTCTCCTAAATCCAAAGCTAAAGCAAAACCGCAAACCAAACCTAAGGTGAAAGGGGTTGTGATTAAGGAGCCCATTGCCACAAGAGCTTAATCCAAGAAGAGTTCACCTCCAGGAAGAGGCAAAACAACAAAAGAGCCATCTCCTCCTTCCTCTGATTCTTCAGACACACCTACCTTTTCTCTTAAGCCTCCGAAGAAGTCCAAAAATGATAAGAAGCTTACCAAAGTTATGGTAGGCATGCTTAAGGAAGCTTTCCTATCTAAGGAGACAAAGAGAGGGCAAACTTCAAAGCAAACTGAGGAGAAGGATGAAGAAATCACATTTCCTCCAAAGGGATTTAATGTGAAAAAGCTCGAGGAATCACATAAGTACCTGAGTCATTTTACAAGAAGGAATGTGTGCAAGATGTACTACATTGACTACAAGGTGCTTCAAGAGGTATTGAAATTTGATCTTAGTCCTTACCTCAATTCCTATATGCCTTGGTTATCTGTCTAGCTACCTTTTTACACCAAAATAGTGAGACATTTCTATTGTAACATCGAACCGATTAATGATCCTGTTAAGAAGTCAATAGAAAAAGAAATGACTTCCGAGGTTAGAGGTCAAAGAATTCTTATCTCACCCTCCCGAATCAATAACTGGTTAGGAATAGAAAATCCTCCTGATGATGATTACCCTAACCTTTCTCCAAACCAAATTTTTTCTATTCTTAGACCTGGTAAGGTTGTGGGACCTCTCAACTTCAATCTGAGTGATATGAGTGATTTCCATAGAGTCTTATGGTATATCTACTCTCGAGCCATGGTGAATAAATCCAACAACTTCACTCACTTTATTGAGAGGTACTTCTGGAAATTCGCATCAGTGATCCTTAAAGAGGAAAAGGATTTGGGAGAGTATATCTTCAGTGAGATCAAGAGGTATAGATATGAGGGAAAACCAACTACTCCAATGCCTTATCCTCAATTAATTTCCCTGTTTCTCAAGAAGAACAAGATATGGTATTTGGAGAGTATGGAGCCAGTAGAGAGGTTAGCACCAGTGGGAAGGATTTAAATTGGAAAATTGAATATTGAGATTCCTCTGAAGACACCTCGTAAAGCAAGCCCAAAGAAAAAGAAGAAGACTGAGACAGAAACAAGTCAAATGGATGACACACAGTCTTCTGCTCCAGCCAACATATCTTCTCCATCCTTCTTTGGTGCCACAATGCAAACGTTTATGGAGAAAAGTTTGAGGAGTTTCCACATTGATATTGCAAATACCAATGCAGAGTTGATTACCCACATGAATGAGAAAATGGGACAACTCGTGGAGACAATGGACAAGAAGCACGAAGAGTTGTTTGCTGAACAACGTGCCCAGGGTGAGCTTCTGAGATCCGTTATGGCTAGACTTGATGTTATGGCATCTGGATCTTCTACTCCTAGTCCTTCTGGTATTCCTGAGCCTATACCTACCTCTGAACCTGGACCCTTTATCCCTATTGAGCATAGACCCTCTGAGAGTGGACCAAACAATATCTTATTATCTATGCCAGATCCTGAAACATCTGAGTCCATTCACATCACCTCTGATGAACCACCTTAGCCTATTCAGCCTGAGCCCGCACTTACTCCCATTGCATCTCCTGCACACACTGAGGAGGTACTTGTGTCTTCACCGGTTGCCATAGAGGAAGTAGAGATTACCTCTTTGGTTCCTTACCCTTCATCTCCCCCCGGTGAATCCTCCAGATGATCTTCAGACACCGCCAGTGAAACTTCCTGAACCTAAATCATCATCTTCAGATTCTTCAAGTTTTGATGGTTCATATAAGTCATTGGCTTTTCCTGTCACTCCCATCTCAGCTGCCAAGCCACCTACTCCTCCTCAAGATTGATTCCACCTTTGTGATGAAGACAAAATGGGGGAGAAGAACTTGAGTGATTTTGTGAAGAATGGATGAGTCTATAGATTGGGATTTGGGTATATGGGGTTTTTTAGGTGACTTATTTCTTTTTGTTCTTGAACTATTTTAATTTTTAAGTTTGATTATGTATTAACTTCTTCATTATGCAATTTGTTCCTTTATGACATCTCTTTGAAATTTTATTGCATTTTGGGACTAATGTGTTTTTTATTATGTATGCAAGGCAAACAATTAATCATAAGAACAAAAACTATGCAAAGATCTTTAATAAGTTATTTCACAAAGAGTTTTCAAGTTTAAATTCAACAAATGATTTCATATGAAAAGAATTTGAGAAGCATATGTTTGAAAACTCAACTTTAAAAACTTTGTTCGAAATCACCAAGTTGTGTCATCATCAAAAAGGGGGAGAATGTTAGATCCCATATGTTTTAATGATAACAAAGATTGGATCAATTATATGAAAGGATTTGATAACAAACAAATGGATTTGAACAAAGTGGCAAATCATCACTTGAAGTAAGCACTGGAAGTAATCAACAAACTTTGTGAAGGCTTACTTGAGTAGCCACTCGGGTAAGAAAAGCTATTACTCGAGTAAGCAAAGAGAATTTCATCCAGTGAGGCATTGCTAAAATTTGGATGAAGTTACTCGAGGGACTACTCGAGTAATCTGTAAAGTTATATAGACCATTACTTGAGTAGCCACTCGAGTAACAAGATTTTCACAGGTATCAATCAAGTAACCAGGTCAAAAATCTTCCAGTGACTCTCGGCCAAGAAATGCAGCATATCACTCGAGTAGCCACTCGAGTAACCAGTGAGAAAATAGCATTACTCGAGACAGTAAACTCTCAGCCAAGAATTTGATGCCATTACTCGAGGGTGTAATTGCGTAATCTGCCGGGTTATTTGAGAGCCACTCGAGGGACCACTCGAGTAAGGTGTGAAGAAAAAGGAAGCCCATTCGAGTAGCCACTCGAGTATGCAATTTAGCACAGTGATCACCCGAGTAATCTGTGAAGGTAAAGACATAGCCACTCGAGTAGCCACTTGAGTAATCAGGTATTCTCAAGGTTTGTAATATATCACTCCAGGTCTTACCCGAGTGTATCTGATTTAAAATGTTAATCTGCTCACTGCCATATTTTAGACAAGTTTACTCGAGGGACCACTCGAGTAACAAACTTGATCACTCGAGTCGCCACTCGAGTGAGGTAGTCCATAAATTATTTTTTGATTGAACGTTTATTAAATTCTTATCTATATGATTAACCCTTCATTGCATTAGTATCCTAAGTACATTTGCAGAGAAACGATGAAGAGATCAGGCAAGAAGAGCAAAGTCAAATAAAGTGTCCGAATGTTCACCTACCGCTACCTACCGCAAACGGATAGTTTTCAAATTCGAAGAACAGTCAACCGTTGCTGCACGACTCTAACGGACAAGTTTGAATTGATTCCAACAGACATTATCAATCATCTATATATATGGAGCATTAAAAGAGAAGAAAACAAGATACAAGAACTAAGAACACACATCGATCAATACACTTAGTGCTTTGTTCTCTTATACTCATTCATTGTACTTCAGTGATTATATATTTGCTCTGTGAGAGAGTTTTTCATTACAAACTCAATATTTGTTATTGAGACAACTTAAGGTTGTGGAACCTTGAGTTGGGGATTTGATTGCAACGTGTAAGGGGGAGCGAGTGTCCAAGTGAAGGAACTTGCTGTGTACTGAGGTGCCAAGAACCCACTGAATCTTGAAGAGTATAGTGAAACTCTCAGAGACGCTATGAGGACTGGACGTAGGTCAAAGTAGTTGTGACCGAACCAGTATAACTCCTGGTGTATACTTCGGTGATATTTCTCCTTACTTTTAACTACTTTAAATATTTTGTCAATTTTCTTATACGCAACGAAATTTCTGGTATCACCCAATTCACCCGCCTTCTTGGGTGAAACGCTTGTACTAACAGTTATGACACAGGCCTTCAACGTAATAAATATCTTTAATTTATATGCCTGTATTGTTTTTTATTTCACCAATTCCTATTATCTTTTCGGATTGATTTCCTTCAAATTTTACCTTCCCACCTTCTTTTAGCTGTAATGAGGTAAAACTTTCAAAATCACCGGTTATATGTCTGAAGCATCTACTGTCTATATATCATTTACTGTTCTTGGATGATTTAAGACATATCTGTAATCAAATATGCCATTACTATGCCATTACTTTTTCTTTTTCGCATTATTCTAGAAAGTTGGCAAATTTTTCCCTTAACTTTGAAAAATCATAACTTTGTTTAGAAAACTCCAATTAGGGTGGTTCAAATCCTTATGTGGCCCTTATTAATTCTATTTTATGAAAAAAATTATTTTCACTAGGTAATTCTATGCATAAAAATCTAGAATCACCAGTAAACTCATACTGCCACAGATTTTCGCTAGTTTTACTGATCCAATTTCAAAAATTGATATCTCCTAATATATTAATCAAAATATCATAAATAACCTATCAAATTAAAGCTTATGATGTCTAATTTAAATAGGGAAAGTTTCATAGCCATTGGATATCATTATCTCAATCAAAAACATGTCACAATTATACTGCCTCATAGAACTCAAATCTGGCAGCTCTTAAAATCATCTTATATTATCATCAAACACCATCTATCATCATATATTCATGATTAAAACATCATTAGACCTCAAAAACCCAGCTTAGATGAAACATATAGAAGGCCAAAGGTCCAAGAAAACTTATTAAAACCTCAAGCCAATCGGGTCAAAACGAAGCTTAGGCTTAGCTCTTCGCATTTCTACAACTGGTTTAGTTTTCGAGTGGCACTCCAGCCAACTAGATGGTACCAAACACTTCTGATCAAGACTTTAAAACCATAGAAATGTTGTTCTTACTAAGAGAAACAACATTACAGAAGACTCCAGAAGTTGGAAATATCAAATCAGAGGTGAAATCGGCTCCAAAACTCCAAGAAAATCACTATTAACACATGATGCCAGGTCAGAGTATGTGTGTAGGCCCCACATAGCGCCACACACCGGTGTCTATTCCCAAAAATGTAGGGTACATCTGTCATCCTTGAAAATTGCATGTGCATACTTATACTAATGTATTTCACTTGATCAATCAGTCCCATACCTTATGACATATTTGGGTAGCGTCTTTCTACAAACCTAATGGCACCATATATGTGTCTTGTACACATCTGCACCAATACTTTGATCCTACTACCTATGTATACTAGGCCCATTATGTGGTAAAGGCAGATCATAGAGTCCTAAGAGTCTTTCTATCTCTCGATATTCTTGGGATTCTTCTCGAATTAGGGTTAGTCGTTTGCCTGATATAGGCTTATTCTCAAGTCTATAGGACTAAAATTTGGGATATTACACCTGGGGCACAATATCTAGCTGTGGTGCGAGAAAAGCACAAGTACCGTTTGATAGGAAAAGCACATGTACCAACCGGCCAAGCAGGACCCAGCTATGATATACACAGCATGAACACAACCTAGTTGTGGTCTGGGACCCAGCTGAGGTGACAAACAAGTACAGGACCAAAAAGTCATTTGGCCCTAAATAGTGTGCACAAACATGTTACAATTTTCGGTTACACTATGTGGTTCATTGCATATTTATTTATCACATTTTTTATGATTCATTGCATGTTACTATTGGGATTCGTATGAATCTCACCCGTTTCCCAAAATTTAAAATTGATTCACCTGAATAGAGTGGCTTTAAAGGAAAAGCCATGGATAATGGAAACTGAGGGTTCCAGTATATATCAAGCTACTGTTGGTTATCTGTAGCTTTATTTTTATTTTTTGGTCTTTTTATATATTTTATTCAAACCCTATAGGAATTCCTATAAATGTAATCAAGTATTATGTATCAATATACTTATGCTATTTCTGTATGCTTGTTTAACTGCATGTGGTTACTCTGTTAATTATCAAAATTGTGAGGGGTTTGACACGCAGATCAGATCCTCTAGGATCGATATTTTACATAATTACCACTAGTCATGCGTCATTATTTATCATAACTATATACCTTTAACACCACGATGTTACTAAGGATCATTACTTATAACAGAGAAACCCCAACACAATCACTATGCCTTGAGTTACCATAACCCCATCAAATGAACTTTTTTGGGTAGTACTCACTGCAACAAAAATGGTTCTGATTAAAGATTAATACTTACCTCATAATCTCCTTGCCTCTAATCATTATATATGTTATCTAAGAACTTCTAATCAAAATTCCAAACCTTTAATAAAAAGGTTTCAAATTTCCAAGGTGCTTCCCAGGGGGTCACCCATCTTAGAATTTCTTCCACCTGAGCATGATTAACTGTGGGATTTCAATAAGATCCGGGGCATCCGTGCTAGTATAATGCCATTTGTTATTAGGTATCAGCTACCCATACATACCTCAATCCCAGTATGTCATGTCAACCTCCCCAGAGATGCTTGGTACTGTCCTTATTGGGAAATATAAACAATGCTAGCTTCTTATTACAACTCCCCTATGTATTCCCCTAACGTAACATGGGGATCTCAATCCTACTGGTGGTGGATTCTTCTGACATCAAACTCATTGTCATCGGAGCTCATACCTTTTCCCTCGGGGTTTGCATCATTACTGCTCCATTTCTTTCTTCCATATAGACCTCTACCCCTTCCTTCAACAGGCTGGTTAACAGACAAGGGTAGTCTAACTCTTTAGTTTCCTCTGCTATCTATGACTTCCAGTCATTGTAGCACTAATAAATGATCACTATACTATTAACATGAGTAGAGAATATAACTTATAGTTAGAACTCCTTGCTCTGACTAGACTTTTACCCCTGAGTAGAACATTCCATTGCTAAAATCACTGCTCTAATACTACAAAATGTAACACCTTATTTCCATAATCGACCTGATGAGTTTTATGCAATGAATTCAAACTACTAAGCGATATTCTTTTTCAAAGCTCTTTCAAATCCCAAACTCAAGACAAGATTCAAACCTGTAGTTGAGTAGGTTTTACTGCAAATTTCAAAATCTTGCGGAAGTGTATTCTAGTGATTCGCAACTTTGTTATTGCTCATCGATTCTTAATTCCTTTTATTAATATCAAAGCATTTCTCTATTCATTCTTAATACATTCATATTCAAAAATATACAAATCTAATCAAAGTACATAAACAATGCATTACACTTAAATCTTCAATTCTCCTTCGTATTTCCCCATTGCATATCTTTATGCATTCTCCTCCTGCACTTATCATACCTATATGGTTGGGAGAGGGAGAAGGAGATTGAGATTCAAGAGAATCTCAGTAGTAAACTTTGCTAACTATGCAGACAAGATACAAGCTTAATGCATGATATGCTTGCTTACATAAATTCATGCTAGCATAATGACATACTTGCATGCTCAATGCTCTACACATTACACCTATGGCCCTAGTATAAGTAAAAACAGAGCTTTAATCATTCATACATACTTCATACTATTCATCAAAGCAATTAAACATATCAATACATAAGCATACTTGTCAAGTGAATGCAAGTCAAGAATGTTTCACTACATTTTGCTTTTATGTCCTTCTCTTGTTCCCTTTTCTTCTAACAATTGTAGTTGTTTAAAAAGCCTTCCATTTGTCTTCCTTTACCTCTCATAGCCCTAGATACCCAATTACATCATTAAAGCCATGATAGTAAGTCATTGGAAGTGTATATCAATGTCCAAGAAGTTAGGAAGGGCTAAACAAGTTGACGTCTTTAGGAAAAATATGAAATGTAGGAATTGGCAGTTTTGGCCACAGCCAAGAATTCTTTGGCTGTAGCCAAAATAGGTCCAGAAATGTTTAAGGTGGCCAAAAAATCCTCTGTAGCAGCCAAGAAGCAATCTAAGTGCCTAGCCGCAGCCAAAATTTGGATTTCTAGATTTCCCCTGTTTCTGTTTGAATTTCCAAAAATCATAATTTAATCTATAAAATTCAAAATGGAGTAGTTCAAAGTTCTATGTAACCATATTTAAGTCTAATTTAAGGGAAAAATACCCCTACTACCAATTATATGCCCAAAAGTTTAGAATTACTACTCAATTCACACAGCCACCAACATCATTCTAGATTTTAATGCCTAAATTTAAAAATTCATAACTCTTAGTATGTAGATCCAAATGGCACAAATGACATATCAAATTAAAGTTTGACATGTCTACTATTATTATAGAAAATTTCATTGCTAATGGACGACATTTATCTAATTAAAAACAAGCCACAGGCATACTACCTTCCAGAAACTTCAAATTAACAATCAACAATTTTACAATTTCACTATCAAACTAGTCTAATATCATCACTAATCCTCATATATCATGATTTTCATGATTAAAATGACATATAGCCCTAAAGTCCCATTTTGGATGAAATCATAGGGTAGGACAAGAAATGCTTAAAGCTCAACAAAATCGCAAAACAATCGGTTCAAATCAGAGCTCATATGCACCTCTACTAAATTCTACATTTGGTTCTTGATTTTGGCAGCACTTCTCCTAGGTAGATGGCTCCAAACACCTTTGATCAAGAATCTGAAACCGTAGAAACTTTGCTCTTACTAAGATGAGCAACATTATAGAAGATTCAGAAGTTGGAAACGCTAAATCGAGGGTGAAATCGGCTCCAGAGCTCAAGAACTTTCACTCTTCATCCTTTCTCTTTCCTCTTCTATTTTCTCTTGATTTTTCTCATTTTCCCCTTTTTTTCTGTGTGCTGGACAAATTTGGAGAAGAGAGAGGAGAGAAGGAGTTTTGATCTTTATCTCCACATTACCAAATGCTTAGCCTACAATTTGACAAGTGTCAAGTTCCTACGGCTCTTGAAAAAGTAAGTGGTTAGTTAATTAACTAAGGTTGATTTAGTTAACTAAATGGGTCTTCTCTCTTTCCTCCTTGATTTTTGACTGAATTAGTCCAACAAAAGGAAGCAAAGTGTTAATCTCATACTTATATGTGTATATGCCCAAGTTTGACCAAGTCTTCTTGAAATGGGGTTGACACTTTGACCAACACTTCCTTCTTTCTTTCATGTTGCCTTCTTGGACGTTTTTGATAGTATAAGGGGAGGGAATTGATTGCTTTTTCATTCCCATAATCACTTCTTACTTTTGAATAGCAAAGTATAGCCCTTCAATTTTCCTTCCAATTTTGACCTCAAAATCAAGTGACAATTGACTCTTTTACGCATGATTATGGCAATATTATCTCTTATGCCATTAGTTCTTTTAGTTCTCTATGTTACTTCTTTCTAGACACTATTTTCTTTCCTTTGGATCTGAGTTAAGTTTTATGTCATTTTGAGATATCCAAAAGGAATTAGGTTTTTTTTTCAACTAATTCACACTAAAATTAATATTCTAATATGAGTGCTATTTCTATAAGCCATATTGTTTCTTATGCATTCGTAGGACACTTGCTAAACTAGAGCTTAGCAATCCACTCAATCTGGACTTATTCTCAAGCCTCCAATCCCAAAATTTGGGATATTAGATCCTTAATGTAACATCCCAAACCATGGGCTTCGAGTATAAAGAATTAGTCTAAATTAAGTAAACTATTAAGCCTAGTTGAGTCGAAAGTCATGACTATGTCAGAAGGAATAGATTTAAGGCAATCATTAAAATTATTTACGGGCCTTGAAAAAATTGAGGAAACATGATTAAATATTATTCTAGGGATCCAACTAAAATATAAAGAGATTTAATTCCCTAAAAGTGGCCTAATTAATTTTAAACTTGAATTATGTGAATTAAAGGCCTATTTTCTGAAAATTCAAGGAAAAATAGTTAGAAGTTATTGTTTGGCTTGAAAATTTTAGGAAAATTATTTTATGGCTTAAAGAAGCTAATTGAGGAAAAAAATCATTATTAAGTATTAAGGATTAATTTTTTGGTTTTATTCAGCAATCCAGTACTGATAAAGAAAGAGGAAAATTAGTAATTGTATTACACATACCCAAAAAATGAAATTGGGCTAACTTTTAATCCAAATTATGGAACCCAAAAGTGCTACACATGATTAAGAAAATTTGGAGTTAGATTTAAGAGATATTAGTTTAGTCAAATTAGAATAATTGGAGCTAGCCTTATCCAATGAAATAAACACACAAACATATACATATACCTACACCCGTACACATACACGCATACACTGTAACATCTCAAATCATGGGCTTATAATATAAAAAATTAGTCTAAATTAAGTAAACTACTAAGCCCAGTTAAGCCAATTGTCTTAAGCATATAATGAGGAAAATGCTTAAGATAATTATAAAAATTATTTAGGGTCCCAGATATATTGAGGAAAATAGTATGAAATGTTTATTATTGGGAGTTAAAAAAAATATAAAGAGGCTTAGTTCCCCAAAAATGGCCCAAATAATTTTAAAGCTAACTTATGGAAATTTAAGAGCCTATTTTCCTGAAAATTTAAGGAAAAATAGTTATAGGTTATGATTTTCCTTGAAAATTTCATGGAAATTATTTTAAGGCTTAAAAAAGCTAATTGAAGGAGGAAATACTTAAAAGGTGTTAAGAATTAATTTATGAAAATTATATGGTGAGCCAATACTGATTTAGAAAAATTAGGAAAATTAGTAACCTTATTGTTCGAACCCGGAAATCAAAATTGGGCTAAAGTTAAGCCAAATTATGGAACCTAAAAGATTTGAGGGATTTTACATTAGATATAGTAGAAAATTTAAAGCCTTGTGAGTAGGCCTAATAAGATAAAAATTAACCCACACATACTTACATATACACTCATCTCTCTCTCAATACACACCACTCACACTCACTATTCACAGGTAAAGACCTGACCCACATACACACGCACTCCACCCATTAAACATAACACCTCAACCTCCCTCTTCATTTGGATTATCCAGACAAAAAGAGAACAAAGAGAAAGAAAGAGAGGGGGAAAGGTAGAGAGTTGAGAAATGAGATAGAGATTTTGAACTCATCGAAAAGAGGAAGAAAGAGAGCTTGGATGCCACGTGCAATTGGAAAAATAGCTTAGGTGAGTCTTCTTTACCTATTCCCAAGTTTTTCTATCAATTATGGGTGAGTCTTTTGGGATTAATTGTGGTTGGAAGTTAAGAGAGTTTTGGAAAACGTTTTGGTAACCATAGCAGCTTGGAAGAAGCTTTTGCATGTTAGTTTTGGGATGAATTTTGTGCTCCTCTAGTTTTGCAAAGAGGTCATCAAAATACATCTTGTGTCTAGGAGTGTTTAGAGTCAACATTTTTGGAGATTTTGAGTCTGAATTTAGGTTACATGTCCCTTTTCCTTCTAGTCTTCATCACTGGAAAAATAGTCACATCTACGTAATAGAAGAAGCTAAAACTGATATTTAAGTTGATTTGATTTAGTTTTTCTTAAGGATTATAGAGTTTAATATGTGTCTTAGAAGATAGAACCAAGAAGAGCTCAGTTTATGAAGAGAATGGTAGAGTTTTTGCAGTTTTATAGGGGGCTATTCCTATAAAGTCAGTGAGGCAGATGGTGTTAGGCACAATTTGATCATGCAAATCGTGTCCACTGTTTATGAAATTTGATGAAATTCCAGCTCCTACCCCTATTTTAGTTGCTGGCTGAAACTTACCCAAGAAAAAGGGAAAATTGGTTTTCTTGATTTAACCCCTTAAACACCCTCCTTTTCACTTCTAATCACATGTTTAAACACTTAAACACTCATTCATCAAGAGAATCAAGGTTTTTGAGATTAGGGTTTCATCATCCCAAAATTAAAAAGTCAATCAAAACAACCACAAATCAACCAACCAAACCAATCAACAACTACAACAACATTATAATCATCAAGAGAATCAAGGTTTTTGAGATTACCTCTTGATTTCTCAACTTTCTCTCTCTAGTCATCCCTATCTCCTCCTCTCTCTCTCTCTTGATTTTTTTCTTGCTATACATGATATTCATGAAGATATAGAGGTTAGAGAAGGTCTTATACAAGTTAGAAGGCAAGAACACTTGAATTTCACCAACTTACATGAGATTTTGTCTTCTTGAACTCTCTTGTTTTTCTTTGTTCTTCAAGCTCTTTCTCTATCTTTTCTCTTGTTTTTAGACGTAGATGGAGTCTTGAAATGGAAAGAGAAGAGCTTATAATATCATCATCCACCTCCTTAAAGATATATTATTTTATTGAAATTTCCACATGTATTTTGCTTGAGCTTTATCCTCATTTAATTTGACATAATTATTTCTCTTTCCTCTTGGCTAAAGTGACGCCAAGAAGGGTTTCCAAATGAACAAAATAAGCTTGTTTAATTTCTTCATCCATTTCCTTACAATAATGGTAAGATGACCATTTATTATAAAATCAATTTTTTGACTTTTCACACTTTAGATTTTTGCTTGATTTAATTTCTTCAACTTGTCACTTGGAATTTAATCATTAATTTTCCTTTGCTTCTTGCCCATACATGACAATATGAAGGCCCTCCAATTAACCAAGTTGGCTTCTTGGATTGTCACAATTTTATCTTTCCAATATTACTTTTAATTTGCCTACAATTGTTGACTTTTCCACATCTTTTTACTTGGCTACAATTTCAGCATATTAGGCTTAATTTGAACCAAGTAAATATTATTCCCTCTCTTGCTTCTCTTTTGGACGTCCAGCACCCAAGGAAAAGGGGAAAATATTGGCTTTTAATTTTATTTAGCCAAATTACTATTTTGCCCATACATTTTTTTTGTAATTAAATTGGGCCTTCCTTTTCTTTTCTTTATTGTTGGCCAAAAATCACATATTGTTGGGCCCAAAAATTGTGCTCTTCCAATCCCTATGTTTTGAGCTTCAATATGGGTTTTTATAAAGACATAAATTAAACTTTATGCCTTATTGTGGCTCAAAATTCCTGTGGCCACTAATTGCGATGTTTGGCCATTTCAAGTGTGCTAATGTTCACCATTTTATTCCCTTTAATACCCCAAAGGGGTGATGGAATTTTGATGACTGAAATTTAGGATGTTACACAATGTAGTGGTGAGGGCAATGGAGTTAGAGAGATAGAGATGAGAAATTGGGAGGGAGAGAGAAAAGGGAGATGGATGGAGTTAGAAGATTGTGGGGGAAATCAAAAGAGGAATGGTGTGACTTTTTTCTTTTAAAATAATAATTTAAAAAATAATAATGTTAGGCCCGCTTAACAAAAACAAATGGTGTTAGTCAACATTAACAGAACTTGCATTTTTGCACCCAAAAATTTTTTTATGGTGCTGAATGCACTTTTGAGAAAAGTATATATAGGCATTTTTGCACCTTAATCCTAAAATTAATTTTGAAAAACAGGATGAGATATGAAATCTAATACCATAAATACCATTAGTGTTTTTGAATGAATTTAAAATGAAATATTAGTTTTTATATCATTGATTATGTTATGAAAATAGGAAAATGCAAGAGATAAAATGAAAGATGTGAAGAGAGAAAATTGGAGAAAAAGATGGAGCAATATCTTATTTATTTAGATGCTTTCTATCAGGCCCTTATCTTATTTTCACACTTTTCAGAGTGTTTGCCCGTAGTTCGATGGACAAACATGAATAACATAAATATATTGATAATATGTACATGATTATATTATAGGAATTGTGCATAATGCTTATAGATTTAAAATATAATAAAAGCTTGTAGATAACCAACTACTTCTCCTGGACTGAATCAGAACCTTCTGTATTTTCCTCGTGCACTCCTCTTCTCTGCTTTCGCTACACCTCCTAAGCCCACTTATCTAAATGATTGGTTAGGGGAGGGTGAGATTCGATAGAATCTTAGTAGCAAACAATACTAACAATGCATGTAAGATGAATACTAGTACATGATATGCTTGCCTTACATAGGCTCATGTTTACATAATGACGTTTCTGCATGCTCAATGTTTCATGCAACATATCTATGGCCATATTATAAATAGAAACAGAACTTCGTTCATTTATACATGCTTCACATAATCAAGTAAAGCAATACTGTAATTCAATACACAATAAACATATCAAATATATGCAAGTTAAGTAAGTTTACTACCTCTTGTTTTTGAGTCCTTCTCTTGTACCTTTTCTCCAACCATTGAAGATGCTTCTTCTTTTTCATCTTATGACCCTAGACATATAACCATATGATTTGTTAGAGTCTTGAAAGTAAGCTATGTCTTCATTTCCTACATTTCCTTTTAAATGTCACAATTTCGTAGGTCAAACTAAATCTGCTAGTTTTGACCCTCATCTTTGAAAAATCATAACTTATTCTATGGGACTCCAAATAAGGTGGTTCAAAGTTCTCTGTAAAGCTCTTTAAATATACTTTAAGGGAAAAATACTAACCACTGCCAATTATAGGGATTAAAATCCTAGAATCCTTGACCAACTTCACTGGTCCAGAATTCGTCCAAGTTTTTATACCTCAAATTCCTAAATTCATAACTAACTGTGGAGACATCCAAATCATGCATTCTATGCATCATGTCAAAGATTTGGATGTCTACTATTATTATGAAAATTTTCATGATATTTGGACAAGGTTTGATCATCCAAAACCTCATCACAAAAAACTTGACCAAAATCTCGCAATGTTGACCTTAGTAATATTGAATTCCAATTTTACGGTTTTTAATCCGACCCTTCTAAAATCACTACCATACCATATCCCCACATAATTTTGCACAAGGAATCCATTAGAAACTTCGAATTAGGTAAAATCATTCTCCTTCTACCTGCCTTGTATCTGGCCAAAAATTAGGGAAAATTAGGGAATAACGTGATTTCATGTTTAATCCATCAAAACACCTTCTTTTCTCTTGCAATTCCATAATTAACCCTTTAAACACTTACACATCATGATTAGTGGAAATTTGGGCAACATAATCCCTTAGGGTTTGAACATCACAAATTACAAAATCAACAAATGAAACCACCAAACAACAACAAATCAACCACAGCAAACAAGATAGCAAGGTTTAGTGTGATTACCTTTGGTTTCTTTCTCGAGGGCTCCAAAACCATGGCTTCTTTCTTCTCATTCTCTTGATTGTGTGCTTGCTACACATTTATTTTAAGAAGTAGAGATTAGAGAGAGTTGTCGTGAATTTTAAGGTAAGAACAAGTGGAAAATCACCTAGAACTTACCTTGTTTGCCTCTTGAATTTTGCTCCTTCTCTCTTATTCTCTATGTTTTCAAGACACTCTTTCTCTCTCGTGCTTCTTGATTTGGACGAAAATGAGGCCATTAGAAGGGATAATGATCTCTCAAAAATATCCCAAATCCACCTCCTAAAATATTAATTTTTAATTGCCAATTAAGCATGTAGAACTTGACTTTTCCTTCATCTTTATCTACTTGGCTCAAAATACTTCTAAAGGTGACCATTTATGTCCAATATTCATTTTCTCTCTCTTGCCTCATGTTGGAAAAAATGCACAAGGAAAAAGGGAGAGGAAATGATGACCAAATGCTCCCTTCTTGCTCCCTTTATGTGTAGCCGCAATTTTTAACTTTTCAACTTGAAAAGTGAAGAATTGTGTGTTAATGAAATTCTCTTTTCTTCTTCCTCTTATATTTTGGATGTAGGTTATGGCCCTTTGGAAGAGATAGATGAGTCTTTGAATTATCATCATCCACCTCCTTGCATATATTATTTAATGGCTAATTGATCACATGTTCTCACTTTTGACTTTTCAACTTATTTTAGTTGGCTCAAAATTGCTCCCTCTTGATTAAATGTGAGTCAAGTATTAATTTTCCCTTCCTTTCATTCATGTTGGACATCCCACACAAGAAAAAGGGAAAAATATAGGTGTTGGATTAAATCTAGCTAAATGACTATTTTGCCCATACATTTTTGCCATTACCTTTTTAATTTCACACATTTTCTAAAAGCTTATAGAATTTTCATCAAATTTTGAAAATTTATATCTTTATTTATAGATATCCAAAGGCTATGTAACCCTTATTAAGTTTATTTTTAAGGAAAAATATTTGTTTAAGCCAAATGGATGCACAACATTCCAGAATTAGCATTTATTGGATACTGCCATATTAACTTGCCAATTTCACTTGGCTAACTTCAAAAATATAGAACTCCTTGTGTATAGCTCCAAATGACTCATATCACCTATCAAATTAATGCTTGATAAGTCTACTGTTATTGTAGAAAGTTTTACGTTTATTGGACGTCATTTGATTATCCAAAACCATCACATAACCAGATTGCCATGCAGGAAAACATATTGGCAGCACATTGTAACTTTGCAAATTGTGTTCCAACTTAATCATGGTGTGTATGACCACTAATTACTTTGTTTTGTCATTTCATATGCTCTGTAATTCACCATTTTATTCCCTTTAATATAAGAAATTTTGGTGTATAAAATTTGGGATGTTACACTTTCAATCACTTTATACAAGGCCACTATCTATAGGCTACAATTCCTTAAATTCTATCAAAGAGTTATGATAGAGATTAAACCTACGTAACTGTACAATATGGAATATTTAGAGGTTATGTGTATTAATCATAGAAAAATTCCAATAGCCCACTCATGTGGTAGGCCACATAGGTTTATGTGTAGAACTCCAAAAGACACCTCGTAGGAGGTTATGGACATCCAGAAATAATATTGCAATATTTATAACACTCTCCCTTGGATGTCCATAAACAAATATTGTGCTTCATTAAAACCTTACTAGGACAAACCCAATTGGACAAAAACCTAGTGAAGGAAAAAGAGTGCACAATACATATAGAAGCTGCTTCATTAAAAACCTTACCAAGAAAACCCTATAGGACAAAACCTTGGTTGAGAAAAAAAAAGTACGTCATGATCTTTACCCTCTAATGATACTATCTCATGTACTTCTTCTTATGATAACATCGCTCTTTTCCCTTTTATCTCAATAGTGTATGCTGATTTCTCAAGTGGTTTATTTACAATACCTTTTGAGCATGTCTCCTATTTAGCTGAATTATGCTTGATTCATTGTCATCAAATGATATGTCAAAATGTATTTTGATAACATATCTCTCTAACATATCTTATGGACACGTTAAATTATCAATATACCCACTTGCCTTATACACTGAAAAGTAATAAAAGAAAAGTTATTATGAAAATAACCATACACATATTCAATTTATTTCAAATAGAATGATCTCATACAATAGTTCCATAGAATTTCACATAAAACCTTAGTTCACAGTATCGATAGCATACATACAGGAACTCAATTTTACCTCCAAAACATAATAATAGCTTGATGTAAATATTCATAAGACATGGTTCTTTTAAGCCGTTAAATTCAATATATATTTTTTTCAATCAATATTCGAATGCTTAATTGAACATGCTTCGGGTATTTTGGATCCTTCAAAGATTCTCATGCAAATTTCACTCTTCAGTAAGTCATACGCTTAGGCTATATATAATGATATCTAACATACACATAATTTTGTTTTCATATACTGCAAGTCTAATAATATATGCAAAAATTATTGCATCCACCACAAATTAATGATATCTAACATACACATAATTTTGTTTTCATATACTGCAAGTCTAATAATATATGCAAAAATTATTGCATCCACCACAAATTAATATATCTCATTATAATCATCTTTATACTTTTGTGAAAATCTTTATTTCGACATAAATATTTATAGATAACAAATAACTTTATATTTCAAGTGTTTGGACTACTTGTCCATAATTTTCACAAAGTGAAATAATATAATTGTAACACCCTTACTTATTTTGATTTGTAGTGAAATATTGGTTCGGTGGGCAACACAGGAATAGCATAAATATACTAATAATATGTGTGTGATTATAGAAAATTCCCTATAAGGGTTCATGCATGATAATTACAATCAATGTGGCCGCATAAGGCTACTTGGGTGTCAAAATTATTAGAACCGGCTGACACCCAAGAGGGGGTGAATTGGGTGTAAGATAAAAATCTTAAGAACTTTGGAAATCTTTTTGCATCTTAGAGGAAGCAATAAATATGAAAGTAATGAATCATAAATCAACAGTTAATATATGCTAGAAATATAAGAGTTTAAGGAAGAGAGTGTGCAAACTATGATTTATCCTGGTTCGGTCCAATCTGTGATGGTCTACGTCCAATCCCCAGGCTCCTCTTGAGATTTTCAAATCCACTATTTTCTTGTTTAATCTAGGAACAAGAAAAGCCTTTACAAAGTTCTCACCAAGATACTCCCCCTTACAGCAAGTCTTATGAGCAGAGCAATCCCGAAGATCTTTTCTTCCTGCTTACCCGTGCAAGTCTTACAAGCAGCAACATTCTCTCCTTACACCCCTTTAAGTCTTATGAGCAGCAACATTCTCTACTGCTTGCACCTCATAAGTCTTACGAGCAGAAAGTCTTACCGACGATTCTCTCTACACTTCCCTGTAAGGAAATCAATCCACTCAAGGTCCCTCTGCCTTGAGATCAATTTGAAAGTGTTTATAGACTCTCTCACAGAGTAGATATAATAAACACTGAAGTACAATATAAATAATTTCTCTCTCAAATATACATGATATAGAAAATAGATAAGAACAAAGAGAAGTTTGTAGATGATTCATGATCTTTTCATGTTTCTCGTTGGTTTTGCTCTTCGTTGAATGTTCCCATATTTATAGATGAGTTGTGATAGCTGTTGGAAGCATTTCAACCTGTCCGTTAGAGTGGCATACCATTCAAAATCTAGCCAAGAGCATTTCCTAATTCATTACTCGAGTGATGTTACTTTTTCTTATCTGGTTATTCGTGTAGTCCCTCGAGTGATGTGAGTCATTTCTTGGCCGAGAGCTACTGGAAGATTTCTTTTCTGGTTACTCGAGTGATCCCTCAAGTAAGCTCTTAAATAACTTTGCAGATTACTCGAGTGGTCCCTCGAGTGATATCATTCAAATCTTGGCTAAGAGCATTTTTAACTGCATTACTCGAGTGGTCCCTCGAGTGTGGTTTCAAATAATTCTGCATATTACTTGAGTAAGCCCATCAAGTGAATTTTTGATTTTGATTCGAAACATGGAAAATTATATATCATCGGAAAGCCCTCATCATCTACATTTCAATGCAATAAGAGTAAGCTCCAAACTCATTTTGTACAGAAAGTTTTGATCCAAAGAACATCTTCTACATTTAGACAAAGTCTGAAATCATGATCATAAACTTCTAGAAGGAATAGATCTCAGTATATAACTTGAAATATGACAAATTATATATCCTTAAAAATCTCTTTGAGTCTACTTTCATATGGCACTGGTTTCATCTCCATCCGATATGTATTTTAAGAGTTTTGTCCAAAATACAGAACCTTGTTCTGGTAAAAGATGCTGGTTCATGTGTCAACTTCAACAGATCATATCTCTCTCATCTGAACTCCTTTTAATGTGATCTTGGTGTCTATAGTTTGTGTTGGGAGTCTAGTTTCATATACCACCAATTGCAGATCAATCCAAAGTGTGGTTAGAGAGATATGTCCAAAATACCAAACCTCTATCCTGTCACACAAAAAACGGAGTGCCATTACCCGAGTGGTCACTCGAGTAATCTTCAAGTAACTCTGTAGATTACTTGAGTAGCCACTAGAGTAATCACCTCCAAAATATGGCAGTGCCATATTACTCGAGTGATTATCCCCAAAGGTACCATAACTTCTGTATACATCATTTTAGCTTCGTATTGACCCATTCCAACCACCGGTATCACTTCTAAGAGCTTGAATCTTGATATTCTCTTTTGATCTTACAAGTTCTTCTTTCTTCAATCTCTTTCTTCTTATTTTGCCACTTGATGATCATTCTTCATAACCCAACCAAATATCTTCTTGAATATCTTCATTCTTCTTCAATCTTTGCTTGATATTCCCATTAGTTCTTGCAATGCCTTCTCTCTTCAACCCTTGCCTCTTGACTTTCTTCTTGATGATCATTCTCCACATATGAGGCATTATAACATCAACCCACCATCAGGTTTATGACTAATCAACAAGATATACAATATTAAAAATAGTAGTTAGTCAATGTAGAGAATAAGTATATCGTACAAACTTTTTGCTCTTAATACTTGACATCTATATTTGACATCATCAAAACCATTCATATCTAACATAAACCCATAAAGACATCTTCCCGTCTTTATTCCACTGCTGCAATCCTCTCATGTAGTTCTCTTCTCTGATCTCTACGTACCTGCTATATTCACCTGTCTAAATTGTTGGAAGGGGAGGGTGAGATTCGAGAGAATCACAGTAGGAAATAGTTACCATAATGCATGCATAATAAATGCTATGTGCATGACATGTTAGCTTTAACTAGATGCTTGCCCCATAATGACATTTCTGCATGCTCAATGTTTCATGCAACATAACCATGGCCACAGTATAAATAGAAATAGAGCTACATTATTCAGATATGCTCTACATAATGAATTAAAGCAATCACATACATCACTACACAAGCATAAATACCAAATACATGCAAATAAGGAAAGTCCTCTGCCTCTGGTCTCTAAGTCCTTCTCTTGTACCTTTATATCAGTCCAATATTCTGTGTCTGGCTCAGGCTACTGTCCGATCCTAAAATCCCAAACGTACAAGAATAAGGTTAAAACCTATTCATGTACTATTTTAGAATCTTCCAACATGATTTTGTTAGTTATATTAGTCCAAAGCTGAAAATTACCAAAGTGCCCCTGGGGACCCAGTCCTGGCCCTACCATACTTGTCTGACCATAAATTTTTAGAAATTTTGACCTTGGCTATTCTAACATATTTTCACCAAAGAAATTCATTTTGTACCTTAATTTTTGCAAAATCAAAACCAAATGACAGTTTTGCCTTTGATAGCCCTTATTTAGGGTTTTAGGGCTATTTTTGCAATTTCAGATTGGACCAATAGACAGGCAAGGACAGAGCAATATAGGTAGTAACTCTATCTCTTATAAACTATGTGATTGTTTGTATGTTATATTTATGCCTTATTCTATGATAGACATAGTACCCGGCGCACAATATCTAGCTATGGTGCGGGAAAAGCAAAAGTATCGTTGGTGGGAAAAGCACAATTACTAGCCGATCTAGTAGGGACCCTGCTATGATACACAAAGTATGAACAGTACTTAGCTGTTGTCTGGGATTTGGCCTTGAATAGTAGAAGTCCAAACAGTCATTTGGCCTTGAATAGTGCACATACACACATAACAGTATGAATTTTCTTTTACACTATGTGGTGTATTACATATTTATTTATGGCATTTTATATGATTGATAGCTTGTTGCTACTGAGATTCGCTTGAATCTTACCCCTTTCCACAATGTACAATTTATTTAGTAAAAGGAAGCGGTTCTAAGGGCAAAGTCATAATTATCGGTAATTGAAGGGTCCAGTCCAGTTCAAGTGCTGACGTTGGTTATCTACAGGCTCTTTATTGTTTTAAAGTTTGTAAGTATTATGTATAAATCCCCATAGGAATTCTTGTAATGTAATCAAGTACTTTATATCGGTAAATATATATAATTTCTGTGTGCCCACCGAACTACATGTGAACACTATAAGAAATGTTGATATAAAGAAGAGGCTTGACATGAAGAATGCAAAATACTGGATGAACGTTTGGTTCATACTGCTAATTTTGAGGTTCTACACTTAATAGTACTAATGCATTCTCTGTATTTGCTTTTCCAGCTACTCAATTTCTTCCCTTTATGTTAGGAAAACTTTCTCAAATAGCACAAGAAACTATATTGCCATAATCAAGGGCAAAAGAGTTAATTGCCACTTGATCTTGAGGTCAAAATTGGAAGTCAAATTGAATGGCTATATTTTGCTATTTAAAAGTAAGAAGTGATTGTGAGAATGAAAATGAATAAACTCCCTCCTATTATACTATCAAAAATGTCCAAGAAGGAAAAATGGAAGAAAAAAGGAAGTGTTGGTCAAAGTGTCAACCCAATTTCAAGAAGACTTCATCAAGCTTGGGTACATACACATATAACCTTGAGATCAACATTTTCCTTCCTTTTGTTGGACCAATTCGGTCAAAAAGCAAGGATGAAAGTGAGAAGACCCATTTAGTTAACTAAATCAACCTCAGTTAATTAATTAACCACTTGCTTTTCCAAGAGCCATAGGAAATTAACACTTAGCAAATTGTGGGTTAAGCATTTTGGTTAAGTAAAGATAAATATCAAAACTCCTTCTCTCCTCTCCAAATTTGTACAACATACAGAAAATAAGGGGAAAATGAGAAAACTCAAGAGAAAATGGAAGAGGAAAGGGAAAGGATAAAGTGTGAAAGTTCTTGAGCTCTAAAGCTGATTTCACCCATAATTCAGCATTTTCAGCTTCTAGAGTCTTCTCTAATATTGTTCCTATCAGTAAGAGCAACATTCTATAGTTTTTGATTCTTATTCAAATTTTTTTAGAGCCATATACCTAAGGAAAGTGCTACCAAAATCAAGAATCAAATGTAAAATCAAGTAGAGGTATACATGAGCTTTGATTTGAACTGATTGTTTTGCGGTCTTATTGAGCTTTAAGCATTTCTTGGGCTTCCCTATGATTTCATCCAAACTGGGATTTAATGACAAATGTTGTTTTGATCATAAAAATGATGATATATGAAAGTTTGTGATGATATTAGACTAGTTTGATAGTGAAATTGCAAAGCTGTTAATTGTTAGGTTGAAGTTTCTAGAATGCAATTTACCTGTGGCATGTTTTTAATTGGCCAAATGTTGTCTAATGGTTGTGAAATTTTCTAGAATAAAAGTAGACATGTCAAGATTTAATTTGATATGTCACCATTTGGATTTGTATACTAAGAATTATGAATTTTTAAAGTTAGGCATTGTAATCTGGAATGATGTTGGTGGCAATGTGAATTGAATAATGATTCTAGAATTGTGGGCATATAATCAGTAGTAGGCGTATTTTGCCCTTAAATTAGACTTAAATAGGGTTACATAGAACTTTGAACCACTCTATCTAGAATTTTATAGATTAAGTTATGATTTTTGGAAGTTCAGCCAAGAAATAGGGGAAATCTGGAAATCCAGATTTTTAGCTGCCGCCAAGCATTTTAGATGCAACCAAGCGCATGGATTGCTTCTTAGTCGCTGCCAGAAGATATCTTGGCTATGGCCCAAAAGTTTTTGGACCTATTTTGGCTAGGGCCAAGGCCCCCAATTCTAGTATTTCATATTTTTTTGAAAGGTGTTGGCTTGTTTAGCCCTTCCTAACTTCTTGGACATTAATATACACTTCTAATGACTAGCTATCATTGCACTAATGATGTGATTGGGTATCCAAGGCCATGAGAAGTCAAGGAAGAGGAAATGGAAGGCTTTTCAATCAACTATAATGGATGGAAGAAAAGGGAACAAGAGGATGACATAACAGCAAAATGTAGCGAAACTTTAATGACTTGCATTCACTTGATAAGTATGCTTATGTATTGATATGTTTAATTGTTTTGATGAATGATATAAAGCATGTATGAATGATTGAAGCTTTGTTTTTAGTTGTTAATGTAATATCACAAAATTCATACACCAAAGATCTAGTGTATATTTATTTCAATAAATAGAATAAATAGTGAATTTTGGTGAATTGGAAAATGCTGCCAGTGAAATTTCTTGCGAGGCAGTGAGATTGTCAGGTGGTTTTGGATGACCAAATAATGTCCAATAAATGTGAGATTTTACAAAATGAAAGTAGACATTCCACGCTTTAATTTGACAAGTCATTTGATTTATAGTGTCCAATAAATGATAATTTTGGGAATGATGTGCGACCAATTGGCTAAGGAACATATTTTTCATTAAAACTAGACTTAATAAGGGTCAAATAGCCTTTAGAACCACATCAATTGGATATATATAATAAAGATATGAATTTTCAAAGTTTGACAAAAATTCTGTCGGCTTGTGCGAAAATCCCAAAATGTAATGGCAAAATGGTAATTTACCAATAATGCAAGAAGTAATAAATATTTCCCTTATTCCCTTGATATTTTCGGTCAAAATAGGACAGTAATGGAGAAATATAACTGCTTGGCTAAAAATGAATCAAAAAGGGATGATTTATGGCCAAGTAAATTAAGAGTTGAAAAGTCAAAAAGTAATTATCATAAAGGAACTTTTACAAATTAATTATGAAAGGGGGTAGATGAAGATAATATGAGAAAATTATCTTTTGCCATTTTAAGATGAAGTTACGATTAAAAGTCATACTGAATGAGGAAAAAAATGAAGGCCATTCAAAGCCATGTGACAAGTACATTCAAATAATATTAGATAAGTGCAAGAAGAGAGATATTTTAAAAAGATCTTCTTTTTCTTTTCATTAGCCCATATTTCGGTTAGCTAAAGCAAAGAGAGAGGGAGATTCATATGAAGTTGAGAGTTAGAGAAGAGAGAAGCAAGAAGAGGTTAAAGAAGTAAATCCAATGTAAGAGGTTGTAATGTTGGTGTTTAAGTCTCCTAGTTCTTGTAATACCTCTTCTGACCTCTATATCTTCATGAACATGGCTTGTAACAAGCACAATCAAGAGTAGAGAGAGAGAGTTACACGGTTATGGAGGGAGAAAGAAAGGAATTCAAGGTGACCTAGAAACTTTGTTTATCTTGATTATTATTGATAGTTGTTGATTGTTTGGTGATTTGGTTGGTTGATTTTGCTATGTTTTTTATTTTTGGATGATAAAACCCTAGAATGTTATGCTCCCAATTTTCCATGAAAAATGTTTATTAAGTGTTTAAGTAGTTAATCTTAAAGATTATAAGTGAAAAGGAAGGGTCCTAATTTTTGGTCAAGTGCAGAACTAGAGGAAGGACCTAGAATTTTGTAATTTTGATGGTTCCATTGGATTTAGAAGGGAAAATTATGTAGGAACACACTTGTTCATAATTTTTAGATGATTGTATGCAAATCTGGAATTTTTAGAAGTATAGGGGAAATGCTCTCTGATTTGATTCCCGGAGGCAGTGTTATTATGAAAAGAATTTTGTTAGTCAAACCTAGTTCAAATATTACGAAACTTCATAGGATTAAAGTAGAGTTTTAGAGCTTTAATTTGATAGGTGGATCATGATTTTTGGACTAGTATAGTAAAAGATATGGATTTTTGAAGTTGTGCCCTATTTCTGGAATATAATCTGGAACAGTAGAGGTTTGGCGAATTTCAGGGAATTACATGGTTGTAATGACTAGACGTAGGTATTTTTTCCATAAACATAAACTTAAAGAGCTTCACTTAGGCTTTGGAATCAGTCAATTTGGAATTTTCCTTGAATTAATTATGATTTTTCAAAGTTGATTGAAAATCTGCCAGTTTTCTGGAAAACTGTGAAACTGCACTATGTAGAGTTGTAATGTGCAGAAATTTTTGAAACTGTGATAGACAACCAACAAATTGTGATTAAAGGCAGCAATAGTTCAAGTAATAACCAGTTACTTGTAACTTTAATTTTATAAGAATTGGAAATAGCCGAACCGGAATAAGAAATTAAGACAGACAGCAGAACTAAAAAAGGACTAAGTAGTAACTCTTTCCTTCATACACTGTGCAAACTTATATGTGCTTTGTGTACGCTATCTTATGCAATATGTATAAAGCACACTCTAACTGGTCGGGAACATCACAAGTACCATCCACGGGAAAATTACAAGTACCCCAACGGCCCTAAAGTGGAACCAATTATGAGAATTCAGTACCAAAAAGGCATATTGTGCAAGGAGGCACATTTATTTGGTTGTGAGCAAGAACCCAACCAAAGTTTATGGATAGTAGGGGAGTAGCCCTAACTCATATGCATATGCCCTGTTGTTATTGAAGATTACGGATAGTGGGGCAGTAGCCCTAACTCATGTGTACATGTCATATTGTTTGTGTTAGCATTATGTTGCATTACATGGTGTATGGCATATTGATCTATTGCATTTTTTATGATTGATTGCAAGTTACTATTGAGATTTGTTTAAATCTCACCTTTTTTCTAAAATTTAAAATATTCTAGTTGAGGGTTGTAGCTCGAAAGGCAAAATCGTCAACACGGGTGATTAGGGTCCCAGTGAAGATTCAAGAGCTTACGTTGGTTATCCTAGTGCTAGTTAATTTTTGAGGATATTGTATATATTTTTCAAACCCTAGGGGAATTTCCTGTATTGTAAACAAGTACTTACTATCAGTATGTTTCCTCTATTTTTGTATGCCTTATTAGAACTGTGCACTTATTACTCTGTGAATATCAAAATGTTAAGGGGTTTGACAATTGGGATTCTCTCAAATCTCACTCTCCCTCTCCCAACTATATAGGTATTATGAGTTTAGCAGAAGAATGCATGAAGATGTACAATGGGGAAATACGAAGGAGAATCAAAGATTTAAGTGCAATGTACTGTTTATGTACTTTGATTAGATTCTTGTATTTTTTTAATATGAATGTATTAAGAATGAGTAGAGAAATGCTTTGATGTTAATAAAAGGAATAAAGAATCGATGAGTAATAACAAAGTTGTAAACCACTAAAACACGCTTTCATAATGCAACACCCCAACATTTATTAACCAATATGTTTTGTAAGTATCTGAAATATTTAATGGAATGAAATGATGAATATTCATGAACTTGAGATTTAAGAAGTTAGTAAATTTAGATTTTCATGTGAATTTGGGCTAGAACAAGTTATGAAATTAGTTTTGGATATTTCTAAAAGCCCAATATTAAAGCCCAAGATGGAAGAATAGTAATGCATAATATTTGGCTCAATATTAATATTGATTTTGGCCATGGATAAAGAAAAACGAACAAATCCAAAAATGTAATGGCAAAATCGTAAATTTGCCAACAAAGCACAAGCTTAATTATTTTCCAATTAATTGAAGTTAATTTCAATTAATTAAGGATAATAAAGGATGAATATATATATATATGGAATATTTTTTTTCAAATAAATCAAGGTTTGAAAAGTCAAGGTTGGACTTGTACATAAATGAATTATAGAAATTATGGAAAATGTTGGAGCAATTATTATTTCCCTATGTTCTCATGAATTTCACCCAAATAAGAAAAGAAGAAGGGAAATAATTTATTCGAATCATAAATATGCCAAGTGCCATCAATCCAAGCCAAGTGATTTAAATATTACTTGGTTAAGTTTGACCACATGTTAATTAAGATTAAAATAATATATCTTGTACATGTAGTTGAGATAAATGGATGAAGCCCAATTTGGTGTAAAAGAGACCCTTGGGACGTCATTTATGGGCCAAGGAAAGGGAAGGAAATAAGTTGGCAAGAGATAGACTTAAGTACAAAGTTAGGTCATAAATCCAATTTTTGTAATAAAGTTAATCAAGGAAAAGTTGAAGATATTTTAAGCATTTAGGTCATCTTTTTTCTTTCATTTCCACACCACTAACAACAATAGAGAGAGAGAGAGAGAGAGAGAGAGAGAAGAGCTTTGGAGAGACTTGGAGAAAGGGAGCTCAAGAAGAAAAAAGCTAAGGTAAGAACTTGTGATTTCAAAAGCTCCAGCCTCATAACTTGTGTAGTAGCCCCCTAAGCTCCTGTTCTTCAAGGAAACTATGAGCAACAAGCAAATGTTCAGGGGAAGAAAGAGAAATGAAGGACGATTTTAGAGAGAGAAAGTAAAGAAATCAAAGCTAACCTCAAGGACTTCAAATATTTTGGTATATTGTTGTTATTGTTGTGGTTCTTGGCTTGTTTTGTGGATTGCTTGTTGATTTTGTAAATTAGGAAAGTAGAAACCCTAAGAGATTATACTAGCCAAATTTCCGCAAATCATATATAACAAGTGTTTAAATTATCTAACAAGTGGTTAGAAGTGAAAAGGAGTAAGCTTTAGGTGTTGAATTTCAAAAATCACATTTTCCCATTTCTTGCATGAATCGAATATTCTTTCCGTATCTGGACCAGTTCGTAGTAGTCTTTACTGATGATATTCTGGTATACTTGCAGAGTAAAGCCAAATATGAACAACATCTGAGAACAGTATTGAACATATTGAGGGATAAGCAACTCTATGCCAAGCTGAGCAAATATGAATTTTGGCTTTTAGAGGTTAACTTTATGGGCCACATAGTCTCACAGCAAAGGGTCTCAGTTGATCCTAGCAAAGTGGAAGTAGTACTAAACTGGAAGAGGCCAGAGACAATCTTTGAAATACATAGTTTTTAGGGTCATGCCGAGTATTATAGAAGATTTATCTAGAATTTCTCCAAAATAGCTTTACCTTTAACAAAATTGACCGGGAAAACTCAATATTTTGTGGGGGACAATAGTTATGAGGGGAGCTTCGTGAAGTTGAAGCAAAGGTTAATGACAGCACTAGTGCTGATGATTCTAGATCCATAGTTTACTTATGTTGTTTACACATATGCCGATGGACATAGATTGGGATATATGTTGATGCAGCATGGCCGAGCAATGGCATACATATCGCATTAGCTGAAACCTCATGAATTGAACTATCCCACTCACAATCTTAAGTTGGTGGCTATTGTATTTTCTTTGAAAATCTAAAGATATTATCTCTATAGTGCGACCATTGAGCTATACTACGACCACAAGAGCTTGAAATATCTATATGATCAGAAAGAGCTTAATATGAGACAGTGCAAATTGATAGAGTTGTTGAAAGATTACAATCTGAAGATCAAATGTCATCCAGGAAAAGCTAAAGTCGTTGCCAACGCATTGAGCAGTAAATCAATACAGGTGGCAGCAACAATGATTCACGAGCAGAAATGGATCAAGGATTTCAGAGATCTCTGTCTGTCTAGTCAGATTTTAATGAGCAACAGTAACATCAATTAGGTGTATAATAACCTGAGAGTAGCAATTGAAGAATTACTGTTGCAGGATAGATAAGTATGGTCTATCAAAGATATGATTTCTAAAGGAGAAACCCATGAATACAACTTGTTACTGAGCAGACTAGTTAGATATAATAAGCGGATATACTTTCCATCGGAGATAGAGTTGAAACGGCAAATCCTGTAGGAAGCACATAAGACTAAATGCACTCTGCATCCATGGGTTACCAAAATATACCATGACTTGAAGTCCCTGTATTGGTGGCCAAGAATGAAAAGAGATGTGACTAGATTTGTTAATCGTTGTCTCACATGTTAGAAAGTAAAAGTTGAATATCAATGATGATCTGGGCTTCAACAAAACCCTAAGATTACTGAGTTGAAGTAGGAAAGCATTACTATGGATTTCGTGATGGGATTACCCAAGGTCAAAAATTACGATGTGATATAGGTAATAGTTGACAAATTCATGAAGACAGACTATTTCCTACCTATTAGCATTCATTATTCTCCTGATAAATTGGCGGAGATTTATATTAAAGAAATTGTGAGATTACATGGTGCTCTAAATGTAACCCCCTGCCGTAATTATATCCGAAATACACGATTAAAGTGAATTAGAGACCAATAATAAACAAATAACATTTTACAAACCCATCTACCAGACGGGGTTTTCACAAATGCCTTTCAAAATCATTGATAACTTGGTCTCACATTCACATTCCGAATACAATTACATCACGCGGAATATCACATTTATAACAAATCAGAGTACACAATATAATCCCGGCAACTCCCGGGTTCCATTTATTAACTCAAAGTCTTACAGGGCATATTCGCCCCTACAAGCCCTCATATGGGGATTACACAAAGTCTTTCTCATACATATACAAATATCCAATACTCATTTCAAATACATAACCAAATATACTCATCCATATCTATATATATTCCCAACTATGATAACCAACTACCGAATCTTCAATCCCGAAGGAGTCTTCATCGCCCTTAGCTGCTCGCTATACCTTGATCTACTACCCTGTCTGAAAGGTTAGTAGGGGAGGGTGAGATTCTAGAGAATCTCAGTAGGATAACAATATCAATATGCACGTACGATACATGTTTAATGCATGACATGCTTGCATCACACAACTCATGATAACACAATGACAATTTGCAAGCTCAATGCTTCGAACAATATACCTATGGCCATAGCGTAAATTGAAACATAGCTTCAAGTTACACATATTTATGCAAAGCTAAGACATGCACCAACACACTAACACATATATCAAATACAAGCAGAAGAGATATGTTCCCTACTCTCTTTCCACGTATGCTCCAGCTCCGCTTACTCACGATCAGAACGAATACCATACCACGTCCAGGGCGAACATCAACCCTATAACCAAAGCAAGGACATAGGGTTATTCTCTATTCCAAAACCTTACTTCCATATCACTTAATGTTGGTTACCATTTAACACCTTTAGGTGGCTAATCAAAGCCTAAACATATGCCTAAAGGCTTGGGAAACACTTGACCAAAGATCACCTTTTAAAAGTCCAAAATGCTGATTTTTGGGGGTGGGCCGCGGCCCACAATCCTTGGGCTGCGGCCCAAGGCTGTCCAGAGACGCACAGAAACATTTGGGCTGCGGCCCAACATCCTTGGGCCGCGGCCCAAGAAAATCCAGTTTCTGGCTGAACTTCCAAAAATCATAACTAATTCCACAAAAATCGAAATGAGGTGATCCCAAAGCCAAATGAAAGCTATTCAAGTCCTCTACACAGGAAAAATACTGGCCAATACTGGAAATCACCACACAAATACAGAATTCCCAAACATTCAAGACTGTCCCAAAACAGAACCCATTTTCGACCTCAAACTTTGGACAGTTCAAACTCACAGCTCACCAAGCGAAATGACACAAAGTTTATGTCCATTTTGAAGCTTAGGAAGTGAACTTCAAAACTGGAAAGTTTCAGAATTTTCTAACATCATTTGCCTATTCAAAATGGCAACACAAACAGACTGCCCAGACAGAATTCTCACTGGACAGAATTTCCAGTTTTGCAACCAATGATTCCAATCCAATTCAAATCAATTCCAATGATTAAATACCACAACATTACACCATTTTCAACATAAAACACAACCCAATTCATCCAATCCAAAATCACAAGAAAATCAGGGCAAAATTCGAAATTCACTAAACTCATCCATAATTCACAAAACTTAGATCAAAAGGAAGCAAATGCTCACCTCTTCCTCTTTCCCAAACCAATTTCTTGATGCTTCATCTTTCCACTTTTGCTCAAGCAACAAAACACCTCCTCTCACAAATCTAAAACCATAGGAAAATAGCCCTCAACCTCATGAACAACATTAATGAAAGACACTTGAGCATATGAAGGCATTAACTTACCAAAACTCAAGCTTTTCCCTTTCTCTTTCCTTAGCTTGTGCTTGGCGTCCATGGAGTGTGTGAGAGAGAGAAGATGAGATGATGAAATAAAGATGATGAAGTGATGCAGATTTTGGGGCCCAAAAACGTCCAAATAAGGGAGAGAGAAGAGAGGAAGAGTGTTGACTCTTTGACCCAAGATCAAGGGTCTAAAACTTGCCAAGTGTCACTCTCTTGTTCCATCTTCATGAGTTCACATAGGCCCTTGCACACATGATTCCACCCTTTGATCTCTACACAAATCAATCCTAACCATTGATCTTGAAGTTACCAATGAGTTTCCTCTTCGGTAACCGATCAATTGGTCCGTAACTTTACCGTTTTGCCCCTGATTACGGTAATTCACTTGGAATCACCATCAAAATCATTTTCTCATTCATTTTCTTTAACAATGTGCCCTCCCCTTTATTTTAAGTCAATTTAGAGGTTAATCCATAATTGAACTCAAATACAGGGTTTCGGCGCTGCTCACAGCGCATACGAATCACATCGGGTGCCAACTCATACCATAATCTCCAAAAGGGTTCATTTATCACTATTGACATCCACTTTTGGAGTCATTAACCCTTAATCACAATTTAGGATCTTGCTAAACCAGGGCTTAGCAATCCACTAATCTCAGGCTTATTCTCTAGCCTCAAGTCTCAGAATTTCGGGATGTTACATTTCCCCCCCCCGTTCAATAAATTTCGTCCTCGAAATTTGTCGCACCACATAAACCATAAACTCGGATGCCTCTTCATGACGGCTTCCGATTCACAATTCATTTCACATTGGATGGTCTCCTCTAGACCACCCACACACAACCGATAATCCACAAATCCGATTCTCGCAAGAATCTCAACAATGAATGCAACTCAGTTGCCACAAATTGCAATCGGCCCATTTCACGATTGCCGCACAAACATAATCACCACATGGTGTCAAACAAATACAATCGCCTCCACGCACGATTGCCACAAAACCATCATCACATAACCATAAGGTCGGAGGCTCTAAATCATGAGCCATATCATAAGATTTTGGCAGTTAGGCAGCATAGGCCACCACTCTGCTCAACTCAATCTAGTTACCCCTTCCGGGAGTAAACACCATAACCTCAATACATCAAACGACAGCCTCAGCTGTATACACAAACATTCAGCTTCTGCCATATCCACTTTCACAGCTTTACCCTTACCCGTACACCCACCAGTAACACCACTAGTGGTAACCGGGACTTTTGGGTATCAACACAATCGCATCAAGTCACTCCGGAATCTCAATCTCTTCTATCCGAAGCACCCTACCATAATGGCCCACCTAGAGTCTCAGTCTCTTCTATCCAGGCGCCTTTTATTGTCACACCCACCCCGGTTTTACCCCCCGCTGGGGATGCCCCGCGACAGTGGCTGGGTTACTCAATTATTGTCACACCTACCCCGGTTTTACCCCCTCTAGGGATGCCCCGTGCCGGTGGTGCCCACTCCGGTTTTACCACCCGCTGGGGATGCCCCGCGACAGTGGCTGGGTTACTCACATTTCACCCAGGACTCACAAGAAAATCCACTTCCTTAGCAAACGTACATTGCAGACTCTAATTTTACGCACCGCCTTTTGGCCTGGGGTCAATACCGGTGCAACCAACGTGGTGGCTAGCCAGGCTGGCCATGCCAGGGTAAGTGCCCTCACAAACGAGAACCCCCGATCATGTAGTCGAATTAGCCATCAGCTAAATTAGCTCTGCTCTACTAGACAACTATACCTCAGTCCCATCTTATTCACAACTGTCACAGATTCACAATCACACTCCACTCTCATCCCCTTTCTCCGCCGGAAAGACACACAGTCTTTACCCGAACCGTTGTTAGCTACTCAGGGACTATTGACGTGGCAGTGCACACATATAGCCATTCAGGCTCATAATAGCAGATCCATAATCACACCCTACCCTCATCCCCTTTCTCCGCCGGGAAGACACACAGTCTAACCCGAACCGTTGTTAGCTACTCAGGGACTATTGGCGTAGCGGTGCTCACACATAGCCTTTCGGCTTCCACAACTGGCCCGTCGGCCTTCACAAATAACCTGTCCCCCGTATCACCACCGCCCCGAAGGAACGGTCCTCCGCCATAGGAATCACCCCATGCGGCCGCAGGTGAGAGACTCACAATGCACAATTGCGACAGGCTGGAACTAGGCATTTTTAATAATTCCACCCACCACAAATTCTTTTCACCAAACTAGGATCCTTCAAGACCCCTTTTTCACAATACAACTTGACCCCGAAGTTTTACCTCCTGAAGCCATCACTAATGCATTGCACTTTCTGCAAATTCGAGCTTCTGCTCAACACAATTCTCAAACATCACATTCTCACGCTTCCGCTACACACTCTGAGGTCTTTCTCCTCATTTGTGCCTTCACAATGTCAGGGTGACTCAATAGGAGTCCCATAGGAATCTCCTACTACCCCTGTCCACACACATAATCTGTGCCAGACCTTGGCTCAATTCAACTCGAATCATTTAGAGCTATAACCAACACATCGTTGAGATCCCATACTCCCAACGTTCCCAGAGCTCTACTCTACGATTCAACGTCACGGCGATTGCTCTCGACGGTTCGTTATCAAGGCGGCTGCACACTAGGGTTCATCGTCATGGTGGCTCCACTCTAGGGTTCATCGTCATGGTGGCTCCACACTACGGTACTGTACCCGATGCTTCACTCAGTCACCTGACTGGTCAGCCCCTTCAGTCAGCATCCTCCATAGGTAGCCCTTTCCAATCAGATCTCACCGTAGGTAGCCCTCTCCGATCAGATCTCACCGTAGGTAGCCCTCTTCCATCAAAATCCCCGTAGGTAGCACTCTCCGATCCGAATCCTCCATAGGTAACTTTTCCCTCTACTAGATTTACAACTAGCAATCTCGGGGTACCTGATACATATTTCAATTCAATTCTAGTACCATGCTCTGGCACCACAGACCATCCAGGTCAAATACAATTCCTATGAATCAGCCCAGCTATGGAGTCTGATCCTTGGATCACAGCTCATCTATCCAAACCTCAAACTTAGTTGAACAGGGAAATCACTTCCCTCAATTCCACGGAGCATTATCAACTCAAACTCAAATTCAAATATCTCTGCCAGCCTAAGGCACCTCAGCCCCTAGGTCTTAAGGCCTTTACACACATAAGCTCAGTATGACATCACTACATGTAACATCATACCACCTAGGGTTTCTTACCCAACATCTAGGTTAGACATAACACCTAGAAGTCAAATATCACATTCCTGGGAAATCATTTCCTTCCACCTCTGAGTTTACACCTCAGATTCTCAGGTGAACCACACTGATTCACCATATCCATAACACAAATAATGTATACACAGTCCATCAATCACATATATCCACAACCAGCAGGGACCTTAATGTGTATACCACAAACAAACAAAGCCATTACCTATGACTTAAGGCAGCAACTACTGCCATTATCCTAGCAAATCCTTTACTTGCCAGGAACTGCAGCTCTGATACCAAAATGTAACCCCCTGCCGTAATTATATCCGAAATACACGATTAAAGTGAATTAGAGACCAATAATAAACAAATAACATTTTACAAACCCATCTACCAGACGGGGTTTTCACAAATGCCTTTCAAAATCATTGATAACTTGGTCTCACATTCACATTCCGAATACAATTACATCACGCGGAATATCACATTTATAACAAATCAGAGTACACAATATAATCCCGGCAACTCCCGGGTTCCATTTATTAACTCAAAGTCTTACAGGGCATATTCGCCCCTACAAGCCCTCATATGGGGATTACACAAAGTCTTTCTCATACATATACAAATATCCAATACTCATTTCAAATACATAACCAAATATACTCATCCATATCTATATATATTCCCAACTATGATAACCAACTACCGAATCTTCAATCCCGAAGGAGTCTTCATCGCCCTTAGCTGCTCGCTATACCTTGATCTACTACCCTGTCTGAAAGGTTAGTAGGGGAGGGTGAGATTCTAGAGAATCTCAGTAGGATAACAATATCAATATGCACGTACGATACATGTTTAATGCATGACATGCTTGCATCACACAACTCATGATAACACAATGACAATTTGCAAGCTCAATGCTTCGAACAATATACCTATGGCCATAGCATAAATTGAAACATAGCTTCAAGTTACACATATTTATGCAAAGCTAAGACATGCACCAACACACTAACACATATATCAAATACAAGCAGAAGAGATATGTTCCCTACTCTCTTTCCACGTATGCTCCAGCTCCGCTTACTCACGATCAGAACGAATACCATACCACGTCCAGGGCGAACATCAACCCTATAACCAAAGCAAGGACATAGGGTTATTCTCTATTCCAAAACCTTACTTCCATATCACTTAATGTTGGTTACCATTTAACACCTTTAGGTGGCTAATCAAAGCCTAAACATATGCCTAAAGGCTTGGGAAACACTTGACCAAAGATCACCTTTTAAAAGTCCAAAATGCTGATTTTTGGGGGTGGGCCGCGGCCCACAATCCTTGGGCTGCGGCCCAAGGCTGTCCAGAGACGCACAGAAACATTTGGGCTGCGGCCCAACATCCTTGGGCCGCGGCCCAAGAAAATCCAGTTTCTGGCTGAACTTCCAAAAATCATAACTAATTCCACAAAAATCGAAATGAGGTGATCCCAAAGCCAAATGAAAGCTATTCAAGTCCTCTACACAGGAAAAATACTGGCCAATACTGGAAATCACCACACAAATACAGAATTCCCAAACATTCAAGACTGTCCCAAAACAGAACCCATTTTCGACCTCAAACTTTGGACAGTTCAAACTCACAGCTCACCAAGCGAAATGACACAAAGTTTATGTCCATTTTGAAGCTTAGGAAGTGAACTTCAAAACTGGAAAGTTTCAGAATTTTCTAACATCATTTGCCTATTCAAAATGGCAACACAAACAGACTGCCCAGACAGAATTCTCACTGGACAGAATTTCCAGTTTTGCAACCAATGATTCCAATCCAATTCAAATCAATTCCAATGATTAAATACCACAACATTACACCATTTTCAACATAAAACACAACCCAATTCATCCAATCCAAAATCACAAGAAAATCAGGGCAAAATTCGAAATTCACTAAACTCATCCATAATTCACAAAACTTAGATCAAAAGGAAGCAAATGCTCACCTCTTCCTCTTTCCCAAACCAATTTCTTGATGCTTCATCTTTCCACTTTTGCTCAAGCAACAAAACACCTCCTCTCACAAATCTAAAACCATAGGAAAATAGCCCTCAACCTCATGAACAACATTAATGAAAGACACTTGAGCATATGAAGGCATTAACTTACCAAAACTCAAGCTTTTCCCTTTCTCTTTCCTTAGCTTGTGCTTGGCGTCCATGGAGTGTGTGAGAGAGAGAAGATGAGATGATGAAATAAAGATGATGAAGTGATGCAGATTTTGGGGCCCAAAAACGTCCAAATAAGGGAGAGAGAAGAGAGGAAGAGTGTTGACTCTTTGACCCAAGATCAAGGGTCTAAAACTTGCCAAGTGTCACTCTCTTGTTCCATCTTCATGAGTTCACATAGGCCCTTGCACACATGATTCCACCCTTTGATCTCTACACAAATCAATCCTAACCATTGATCTTGAAGTTACCAATGAGTTTCCTCTTCGGTAACCGATCAATTGGTCCGTAACTTTACCGTTTTGCCCCTGATTACGGTAATTCACTTGGAATCACCATCAAAATCATTTTCTCATTCATTTTCTTTAACAATGTGCCCTCCCCTTTATTTTAAGTCAATTTAGAGGTTAATCCATAATTGAACTCAAATACAGGGTTTCGGCGCTGCTCACAGCGCATACGAATCACATCGGGTGCCAACTCATACCATAATCTCCAAAAGGGTTCATTTATCACTATTGACATCCACTTTTGGAGTCATTAACCCTTAATCACAATTTAGGATCTTGCTAAACCAGGGCTTAGCAATCCACTAATCTCAGGCTTATTCTCTAGCCTCAAGTCTCAGAATTTCGGGATGTTACACTAAAGAATATCATTTCGGATCAAGATCCTTAATTCACTTCTAAGTTTTAGAAGGCAGTACACGACACTTTAGGTACTAAGCCCAGGTTCAGTATAGCTCATCCTCAAATAGATAAGCAGACATAATGAACTATACAAATACTTGAGGATATGTTGAGGGTGTGTACATTAGATTTCAAAGGTAGTTAGACAAATTCCTTCCACTGGTGGAGTTTGCCTAAAATAATAGCTATCACTCGAGCATTCAAATGACTCTATATGAGGCACTCAATGGAAGGAAATGTCAATCGCCTTTATGCTAGACAGAATTGGTTGAGAGGTATTTTCTTGGACAAGACATAGTTGATCAGACAACAGAGCATATCAAGTTGATTAAGTAGAGATTGCTAACTGCTCAAAGCTGACATAAGAGTTATGCTAATAAGAGGCAGAAAACTCTAGAGTTTAAAGTCGGCAACCACTTGTTCATGAAAGTGTCACCAGTTATAGGCATTGGCAGAATGCTGAAAGTAAAGAAATACATATGAGGTACATTGGTTCATTTGAGATCTTGTAGAACATTGGGCCAGTAGCGTACCATGTAGCTTTACTATAGAACCTAAGCAAGCTGCATTATGTCTTTAATGTTTCCTAATTGAAGAGATATCAACCTGAACCAAAACACGTGATTGAATATGAGGATGTAGAGATGAAGGAAGATTTGACATATGAAGTCACACCTGTAATATCCCGAATTTTGAGACTTGAGGCTAGAGAATAAGCCTGAGATTAGTGGATTGCTAAGCCCCGGTTTAGCAAGATCTCAAATTGTGATCAAGGGTTAATGACTCCAAAAGTGGATGTCATTAGTGATAAATGAACCCTTTTGGAGATTATGGTGTGTTTTGGCACCCGATGTGATTCGTGTGTGCTGTGAGCAGCGCCGGAAACCCTGTATTTAAGCTCAATTATGGATTAACATCTAAATTGACTTAAAATATAGGGAAGGCGCATATTGTGGCTAATTGAAACGATATGAAGTGTTTGGTGGTGATTCAATGAGAATTACCGGAATCAGGGGCTAAACGGTAAAGTTACCGGCCAATTGATTGGTTACCGAAGAGGAAACTCATTGGTAACTTCAAGATCAATGGTTAGGATTGATTTGTGCAAAAGATCAAGAGGTGGAATCAAGTGTATGTGTGTGCATGTGAGCTCATGGAGGATGTGTCAAGATGGTGACACTTGGCAAATGGTGGACCCTTGGATTTGGGTCAAATGTTCAAAGTTTTCCCTCTCTCCTCTCCTCCCTTAGTTGGACGGTTTGTGGCCCTAAAATCTGCTCCCTTTCTTCATCATCTTCATTTCATCATCTCATCTCTCTCTCTTGTTCTCCATTTTCGCCAAGAGCAAGCTAAGGAAAGAGAAAGGGAAAAGCTTGAGTTTTGGTAAGTTAATGCCTTCATATGCTCAAGTGTCTTTCATTAATGTTGTTCATGAGGTTGAGGGCTATATTCCTATGGTTTTAGATTTGTGAGAGGAGGTGTTTTGTTGCTTGAGCAAAAGTGGAAAGATGAAGAATCAAGAAATTGGTTTGGGAAAGAGGAAGAGGTGAGCATTTGCTTCATGTTGATCTAAGTTTTGTGAATTATGGTTAACTATTGTGATTTGTGAATTTTGCCCTGATTTTATGGTATTTTCGTGAGGAATGTGAATGGTGGAATTGGATGTTGTTTTGTGTTGAAAATGGTGTCATGTTGTGGTATTTAATCATTGGAATTGGTTTGAATTGGATTGGACACAATGGTTGAAAAACTGGAAATTCTGTCCAGTGAGAATTCTGTCTGGGCAGTCTGTTTGTGTTGCCGTTTTGAATGGGCAAATGATTTTAGAAAATTCTGAAACTTTCCAGTCTTGAAGTTCACATCTCAAGCTTCAAAATGGACATATAAATTGTCTCATTTCGTTTTGTGAACTGGGATTTATGTTTGCCTAAAGTTTGAGGACGAAACTGGATTCTGTTTTGGAGCAATGTTGGATTTTGTGTAAATCTGGATTTGTGTGGTGATTTCTGGTAATGAGACATATTTTTCCCATAAAGGGGACTTGAATATCTTTCAATGGGCTTTGGAATCACCTTGTTTCAAGTTTTCTAGAGCAAGTTATGAATTTTTGAAGTTTCCTTGGCTGCAGCCAAAATTCTGGCTCCAGCGCAAAACTTTCTGTGTGTGTCCTGGCCGCAGCCAGAAATTCTTGGCTGCAGCCAAAATGTTTCTGTGACGTTTTTAGCCATTTTTGGCTGCAGCCAGAGAATTCTTGGCTGCAGCCAGAACCCAATTTTCAGCAATTTGTGATTTTGAAAGGTGATTTCCAACCTAGTACGTCCCAATCCTTTAGGCTTTCGTTGAGCTTATTTTAGCCACCTAAAGGGTGTGAATGGTAACCAACTTTAAGTGATATAAAAGTAAGGATTTGGAATTGAGATTGACCCTATATCCTTGATTTGGTTTATAGGGTTCAGTATTCGTTTGGATCGCGAGTAAGCGGAGCTGGAGCATACGTGGAAAGAAAAGGGTAGGGAACTTACCTCTCTTGCATGCTTTGATGTTGTGGTTGTGTATTGATGCATGTATTGCTTTGCTGGATTATGTGAAACATGTATGAATGATTGTAGCTCTGTTTCTAGTTATGCTATGGCCATGAGTATGTTGTTGAAACATTGAGCACACAGATATGTCATTGTGTGAACATGAGTTTTGTATTGCAAGCATGTCATGCATTAAACACATATCATGCATGCATATAGGTATCTGTTTCCTACTGAGATTCTCTCGAATCTCACCCTCCCCTACCAACATTTTAGACAGGGTAGGTGGATCGAGGATGGAGGCAAGCAACCAGGGGCGACGAGGCTTCCTTCGGAATATTTGAGTTGGTAGTTGGTTATCATAGTTGGGATGTATATTTGGATATTGTACTTGTATATGGATTTGGTTATGTATTTGAAACGAGTATTGGATATTTGTATATGTATGAGAAAGACTTTGTGTAATCCCCATATAAGGGCTTGTAGGGGCGAATATGCCCTGTAAGGCTTTGAGTTAATAAATGGAACCCGGGAGTTGCCGGGATTATATTGTGTACTCTGATTTGTTATAAATGTGATATTCCGCGTGATGTAATTGTATTCGGAATGTGAATGTGAGACCAAGTTATCAATGATTTTGAAAGGCATTTGTGAAAACCCCGTCTGGTAGATGGGTTTGTAAAAGGTAGTTTTGTTTATTATTGGTCTCTATTTCACTTTAATTGCGTATTTCGGATATAATTACGGCAGGGGGTTACAACACCTGACCAAATCATTGTTCGACAAGAGAAATAGCTCAAAAATAAGAGCATCTCTTTTATCAAAGTCGTCTGGAAGCGGCTATCTCCTAGAAAATCCATATGGGAAATATAAAAAGATATGAGAAAGCATTACCCAGAGTTTATGGCTATGTATGTGTAGCAAATTTCAGGGACGAAATTTATTTAAGAGGGGGAGAACTGTAACACCCCAAATTTTGTTCACTAACATGTCTTGTAATTATCTGAAGTATTTAATGGAATAGAGTGGTGAATATTCATGAACTTGAGATTTAAGAAGTTAGTAAAGTTCATTTTATGAGAATTTGAGTTAGAACAAGTCATGAAATTAGTTTTGGATATTTCCAAAAAGCCCAATATTAAGGCCCAAAATGGAAGAAGAGTAAAGCATAATATTTGGCTCAATATTAATGTTGATTTTGGCCATGGATAAAGAAAAAGGAAGAAATCCAAAAATGTAATGGCAAAATCGTAAATTTGCCAACAAAGCACAAGATTAATTATTTTCCAATTAATTGAAGTTAATTTCAATTAATTAAGGAAAATAAAATATGAATATATATATATATATATGGAATATTTTTTTCAAATAAATCAAGGTTTGAAAAGTCAAGGTTGGACTTGTACATAAATGAATTATAGAGATTATGGAAAATGTTGGAGCAATTATTATTTCCCTATGTTCTCATGAATTCACCCAAATAAGAAAAGAGGAAGGGAAATAATTTATTCGAATCATAAATATTCCCAGTGTCATCAATCCAAGCCAAGTGATTTAAATAATACTTGATTAAGTTTGAGCAAATGTTAATTAAGATTAAAATAATATATATTGTACATGTAGTTAAGATAAATGGATGAAGCCCAATTTGGTGTAAAAAGGGATGCTTGGGTTGTCTTTTATAGGCCAAGGAAAGGGAAGGAAATTAGTTAACATGTAATGGAATTTTATGACATAAATTGGCAATAAATAGACTTAAGTACAAAGTTAGGTCATAAATCCAATTTTTGTAATAAAGTTAATCAAGGAAAAGATGAAGTTATTTTAAGCATTTGGGTAATCTTTTTCCTATCATTTTCACGCCACCAACAACAATATAGAGAGAGAGAGAGAAGAGCTTTGGAATGACTTGGATAAAGGGATCTCAAGAGGCAAAAACCTAAGGTAAGAACCTGTCATTTCAAGAGCTCCAACCTTCTAACTTGTGTAGTTGCTCCCTAATCTCTTGTTCTTCATGAAAACCATGTGTAACAAGCAAATATTCAACGGAAGAAAGAGAAAGTGAGTACAATTTTAGAGAGATAAAGTAAAGAAATCAAACGAAACCTCAAGAACTTCAAATACTTTGGTATATTGTTGTTGTTGTGGTGGTAATTGGCTTGGTTTGTGGATCATTTGTTGATTTTGAAAATTTGCAAAGTGGAAACCCTAAGGGTTTATGCTGCCCAAATTTCCTTAAATCATGTCTAATAAGTGTTTAAATGGTTTTAACAAGTGGTTAGGAGTGAAAAGGAGTAAGCTTTAGATGTTGAATTTCAAAAATCACATTTTTCCCTTTCTTGTGTAAAGTTTCAGCCAGAGCTGGAATCAGGGGTTAGGGCTAGAATTCATTAATATGAAGATTCCATGGTGTTCAGGAGGGAAAATTGTGTAGGGTTGATGTTGATCACTTTGTGAGAAAAGCCCTATAAAGTGAAATTATGAAAATACCCCTAAAACCTTAAGTAGGGGATGTCAAGGGAAAAAAATGTCATTTGGCAATGATTTTTGTGAAAACCAAGGTCAAAAATGGATTCTACGAGCAAAGGGTAAAAAGGGGCTTTGACTGGGTCCCTAGGCGCATTTTTGTAATTTTGCAGTTTTGGACTAATATGACCAAGAAAAGTAATTTGGAAGAGTCTAGAGTGATACATGAATGGGTATTAACCTATTTGTTGTAAACTTGGAGTTTTAGGACCAATCTGTTGAGCCTAAGCCAGATCAAATCAGGAACCTATTTTGTGTTGCAAAAAGGGATATAAGGTAGTAACTCTATATTTCATACATTATGCTAATGTTTTATATTTTTGTGTATGCCATCTTCTATGATAATTAATAAACATGGTTTTACCGAGGAGGGCAATTTGTGTGTGGAGGCATACTTACCTGGTTGTTGAGTGAGAACCCAACCGAGGTGTACGGATAGTGGGGGATTGAGCCCCTAACTCATGTATACATGCTATGATGTGATATTGTTATTAATTTACTGCATAACATAGAGCATAACTTATTTATTTTTTGTATTTTATATGATCAATTGTATGTTACTACTGAGATTCTTTTGAATATCACCCTTTTTCAAACAAAAATACATTCCAATAGAAGCTAGTGGCTCCAAGAGCAAGAGAGTAAATATGTAAACTGAAGTGTATGGGTCCTAACAACGGAGCTATTTGGTTTTATTTAGTTTATTTTTGGATATTTTGGAAATTGTATATATTTTATCAAACCTGTGGGGAGACTGTTGTAGTAAACAAGTACTTTTTATCATTATATTTATGCTATTTATATATGCCTATAAAACTGTGCATTTGTTACTCTGTGTATATCAACATGTTAAGGCATTTGACACTCAAGATTTTGAAATTTTTAGAAAAACCCACTTAACTACAGGTTTGAATCCTACCTTGAGGTTGGGATTTGAAAGAGTTTTGAAAAGGAATATCACTTAGTAGTTTGAATTCGTTGCATAAAACTCATCAAATCGATTACATAAATAAGGTGTTACAAAGGATATGGTTATGGAGAAAAGTTGAACTTAGGAATTTAAGGGAGTAACTCTTACCAATTATAGTGGTTCATTTTTAATGGATCAATCTATTGAATTGCGTTCAAGGAAGAAAGTGATCTTTGATTGAATTGAATTAATAGTTTCATTTGATTTAGCAATAGGAGTGTTCATATGAAATGGTATGTTTAATCCTATATCAGGTTTAAAATTGCTTACTATATATGATAACAAAATTGCTATCCTTTCTTCTACTGTGTTTACAAATCATGAATCATCTTAATTTGTGGGTGATGGACAATTGTGTAGATGTCTCTAGGGAGATATGTATTTGGACTAAAATATATACTAACAGACCCTATCCATGTTGGATAAAGCCATAGTTCCTTTATGCAATCTCACTACTAATGAATTCAACATGTTTGTAGCTACATGTATTAGATTTTTGATCATGTAAAAAGTCTTGTCCCAATTAACAATATCTCATAGAATAGATTAATTAGAAAATAAAATAATTATTTTAGAAGTAAAAGAGACATTTTGTATTGGTTTTGAAATTTTGCAATTTGAATAAATGTAGCTTAGTTGCCCTTTTCATAAAGAAAAGTTCATTACATATATTGCAATTTATATGATAATACATTGTTTAACTTGATTGAATTGTGTGAGATAGTATAGCCTTGTAGGAAGGAAATTTGAGCTTAAAGCATTCAATTCTTGTGTGATTTTTCACTTGTCTTAACTGTTTCTTCAAAATGTGTTTTAGTTCTTCTCATAGCTGCTAACACTAGTGCAATTCTTTAATGAATATGTACTTTGCTACCCCTTTGGGTGGTCCGTTTTTAACTCATTTCATATAAGATTATAGTATGAATTGCATGAACCCTTCTTATAAGAATACATTATTATAGTATGGATTGCATGACCCCTTCTTATAATAATACATGATCTATTACTTGAAGCATGATTATTGATTGCAATATGGATTGAGCCTATTTGCCCTTTTTTTAACTCCATGTACTATGGATTGCATGACCCGTTTCATATAAGAATGCATGATCTATTACTTATAGCATGATTATTGATTGCAATATAGATTGACATTGTGTAGTGTCGAATTGCATTATTATATAAAAATGCACATTAATAGTTAGGGTGCACGGGGGGAAATAGAAAATTAGAAAAAGAAGGAAAGGCAAAAGAAAAAAAGGAAAAGAAGTAAATAATAATTATAACTATGGAAACTTTCTATCACTTTTTATTCTTTAACAAATATTTTAAACTATTAGTAGTATCATTTATTTATAAAATATTATAATTTATTTATTCTTTTTGCCAATTTTAGCTATTTCCATTTAATTTAAAATTGTGATAATTGTTTGCAATGAAATCCTATTGATGAGTCACCAAATATATCAAAATATATTTCAAATTTAAATAAAAATGGGCAGTCATCAACAGTTCAGGATAGGAACATATAAACTCTAAGGGAAAATCTTATTTAAATAATTTGAAATATTCAAATCAAGATTCAGACCTTCACTTTTAATAAATTCCTAGTTAGGCCAAGAGGCCTCATTAATGATTATAGCTAGGGTTTAGCAAATCAAATTCTCTTATGTTTATAGGTTGGTTTTCCCAAATTTGTAGATGCCCCCCTCCCAACTATTACAGTGTTAAGACTTATATAAGTAACCTATCCAAAACACCAAATAAAAATGACCCCCAATAGTACCAGAGTTTACTGGGAAACACCCAACCATTTTGAGAAGTTCTCAAATTCAGTGTAATCATGGTCAAAGATCAAGTTCTAGTATTGTGACTTTCTTGTCGTTGGTGTGGTACTAAGCCTTTCCAACATCCTTGAGGGCCTATTTGGTTTAAGACGAGGGGAAGGGAATGGAAGAGAATAAAAGGATATTTTAAGGGTTATTAAACCCGGACCGGACCGGCCGATATAGCATCTTATTTATCTCTATTCAGATGAGTTATATACATAATGAATTTGAACTACTAGTCAGGTTTGATCCTGGGAAGAAAACACTTTCGAAAATAGTTGAAAACTTAACCCAACCACAACATTTGAACTTGTAAATGAATAAGCTTTTCTGAAAAATTTAAAATTTTTTAAATCAATTAATCAATGGTTCAAACTCATCATTATAGCTCATTAATCCTTCAACTTGATTTGATAGTATCAGAGTTATACTCTGCTCTTTCTTAAGTCTACTATTGTTAAGTTATGGGCTCGAATCATTCAAATACCCATTCCTGTTTCATTATTTAAGCATAGTATACTATGGCTACACTTACTATGCATGCTTATACTACTACCTAGGACCATAAGTCCAATCCTTGTTATTATTTCAAAAAGACTAATATACCTAGGGCTTAGCTTCTTCATTTTCATTGCCCTACTGATACTTGACTAGTGAAACCTTCAAGAATATGTGTTCACTAACCTCAAATTCTAGAGGTCTTCTCCTCTTATCAACATAGCTTTTATTTCTACTCTGTGTAGCAAGGAGTCTTTTTCTTATAACCTTTATCTAATCTGTTGTCTGATCAAACAAGTCTAGCTCAATCAATTCAGTTTAGCAAAGTGGTGATTGACACTTTCTTCCATATGATGCTTTATACGGAGCCATCTAAAAACTCGCTTGATAGCTGTTATTATTAATAAACTCAGCAAGTAGAAAGAGATGATCCCAACTTAGCTTAAAATTCAATACACACACTCTCACCATATGTTCTAGCATTTGTATTGTTCTTTCTGTTTGTCTATCATATTGAGGATGCTAGGCCATATTGAACTTAATTTAGTACCCAGAACTTCATGCAGAGGCTTCTAAAATTTTGAAGTAAATCGAGGATTTCTGTTAGATATGATGCTGCTCGGCGTACCATAGAGTCAAACTATCTCCTTTTATATATATCTCTGCTAGTTTATCTGAAGAATAGCGGGATTGATCGGAGTAAAAATGAGCTGAATGATTACCCATGTTGTGTCATAGTTTTTTGTTCTGGGCAATCCCACCACAAGATCCATAGTAATACTTTCCCCTTTCCATTCAGGAATTTCGAGGCTTTGTAAAAGCCCTGGTAGTCTTTGTTGTTCTACCTTTACCTTTTGACAAGTAAGGCAATGCACAATAGATTTCATTACATGACTTTTCATTCCTAGCCACCAATATAGGGACTTCAAACTGTGATACATTTTGATTACTCCTGTGTAAAGAGTGTACTTACTCATATGTGCCTCTTCTAGGATTTTTTGTCTAAGTTCAGACTTTAGCAGAACATATATCTTCTTCTTATATATGACCAGTCTACTAGGCGGCAAATCATACTCCTAGATCTCTCCTTATTGATTAGGACATTTTTGTATGCTAGCCTTAGGGTCCATAATAAAAAATTAAATAAGGATTGCATATAGGCAAACATATGATTGTTCTCTCTTCTTGAGGAGCCTTTTATTGATTCCTAAGTAACTTAAATGCCATTCAAATGCAATAAAACAAGGGGAATTGGATTTTTGGATTTTTTATTGAAAATAAGTTAATGCAAACTTCATTAAAATCTTCAAGCAACTTCAATGCTCTTGGAAATGGAAGAATGGCTATCCTAGTTCAATTAAAGTTATGGGAGTTAATTTTCTCTAAATCTTGAAAGCAAAACCCCAAACAAACGACGGGGTCTAGTATTCTTAATTAATAATTACTCCTGTGAAGGCAGCTAGTAACTATCACTTAAGGAACTATGAGGAACCACTTAGATTGTGTATCTAATTAATACATATTGAATTTTGTTTTCCCCTATAATTTAGAAACTCAATTTGATTAGGTTAACCCCTTAAAATTGTCTCCAACACTCTCAAACCACCACTAATTACATTTTCTTCAAAATATGGTAAATTTTCCAGACTTTAACCAATTCTGCCTCTACTTTTTAGGGAACTCTGAAAAATCATAACTTAAGCTAATGAACTCTAAATGAGGTGGTTCAAGTTCCTATTTAAATGTCTTTTTATACTCTATAAAAGAAAAATAATTTCCATGATTAAATCATGGACCTAATTTTTGAATCCCCACGTGCATACTAAATATCCATATTAACTATTCATTACCAGATTTCACAAACAGAGGACAAGATTTACCTTGTCAAAACCACACCAGATTCCAACTACCTCACTGACTTAATAGAACCGACACTCTATCACAAAACCTTAAAAACATCACATATCTCTTCTTATTATGAGTTCTTCTTGGTTCTATCTTCCAAAAAACATGTTAACTCTCTAAAAATCAAAGAAACCAAACCATACCCACTCAAAAATTCAAGTTTTAACCAATGCAAATACATGCATGAGCACTCTTTTTTCAGAAATGGAATAATATGAAGAAAAAGTGGACATGCAAGCCCAAATCAAGACTTAAAACTTCAAGAATTTCAACTCTAAAAACTCAAAAATGCATGCCCTATTTTGTTGGTCAGATTACATACTAAAGAACCTAAAAACAATGTTCAAAATTGACATGCAAAGACTCTTTTCAAACTTTCTTGATGACAACAACACTTTACCAACAAACCTCAACTTCTAGCAATCATCTAACCTCAAAAACACCATCAAATCGACTGTAAGAAGTTGGGAAAGGGTAGAAGAGACTCACCTAATCACACATCTAAGGTTCCATGTGAGTTCTCTAGCTCCCTTCCACTCCTTCGCAACTCTCTCTTTCTCTGTCGGCTCTCTCCTTCTCTCTCGATGTCACTCTCTTTTCTCTCTTTCTATTTTCAATCTTCTAAAATGCCAAATAAGAGGGTGTAAGACTTCTGAGTGTTTTTGTTTGAGTGGAAGTGTGTGTCGGGTGTGTGTGTATTGGCATTTGTGTGTGTGTTGTGTAAAAGAGAGAGATAAGTTTTTTTATATGAGTGAGAGTATTTTTATCCTATTGGTCCCACACACAAAATTTTAAATTTCCTAATTTGTCTAATGTAAAATCTCTTAAAGACCTTAGATTCCATAATTTAGCTTAACTTTAGCCCAATTTCGATTTTTGGGTCCATATAGTAAACTTAGTAATTTCCCCATTTTCTATATTGGTATTGGCTTACCATATATTTTCCATAAATTAATCCTTAATACTTTATAAGGATTTTCTTCCTAATTAGCTTATTTAAGTTTGAAAATAATTTTGTCAAAATTTTTAAGCCAAATTATGACCTCTAACTATCTTTTCATGAATTTTTGGGAAAATAGGCTTTTATTCCCATAATTTAACTTTAAAATTATTTAATATACTTTTTGGAGAATTAAGCCTCTTCTAAATTTTTGAGATGTTACAACCGATTCAGCCTGAAAATCGGCAAACTGGCCACTTAACTGGTCCAGTCTAGCCATTAACCTGGTTCCCCTTTTTTTAAAAAAATCGATTTGATTTTTAAATTTACTTTAGAATCTCATATTAATAACTCTAAAGTCTTGACTTCCTCACCGGTTTCGGCCGAGTTAGCTTTAGTTTGACTTTGATTTGACCCTTGACCCAATCTCTGATCGGCTCAGTGGCCAGCCTTGGTTTAATAGCCTTCGATTTTTCCCTTGTTTGGCATGTTAAAAAATTTATCTAAAAGTAAATTTAGAAAAAAAACGTTCATACCAAATTTCAAAATACATTTAAATAGAAATTTAATATAATATTTTTTTCCACAGTAATTTTAGAGTAAAATAATATAATCATCCTTCTATTTTGCTTTAATAACAATGACCTCCCTTTTATTTTAAAAACATACAGTTAAGTCCACTCCATTAACTCCATTAAGAATATTTTAAAAAGATTATAAAAAGCGAAAATCACTAACAGGTCCCAATGACCCAAATAAACCACAAAAAAAGTCCCAATCCAAATTACCTAATCAAAAAAGTCCTTAAGGCTTTTCGTGTGATTACTTGCCAATATGAAATGTAAGACCACGCATTACAAACCCCTTATTACCAATGTTAATCAGAGTATTTGAGCGCAGTTTGATGAGTAACACAGGAATAACGTAAATATACTGATATATTGAGACAAGTTACTTGATTATATTACGTGTTTTCCCCTTGGGGTTTAATAATATGCATACAAATTGTCCAAAATATTAAAATTTGACTAATATAACCAAAAACGCATATCTTGGGATCCACAACTGTCAATCACCCGTATTCACTGTCTTGCCCTTACATCCACTAGTTCCCGCTGGAACATTTATTATTTATGAAAAAGGGTGAAATTCCAAGGAATCTCAACAGTAACATACAATCAATCATATAAAATGAAAAATTCAAGTATGCAATACCATATAGTGTAAAATGAAAAATCATGCTATAACGTGTGTGCACACAAAACTCATGGCCAAATGACTATTTGGATCCCCTACCTATTTGTGTACCTCTGCTGAGCCCCCAACCATAGCTACATAATGTGTTCCAAGCACGTGTTCATATCACAAAATATAGCAACATACAACATATCAACATTCACATAGTGTATAAGAGATAAAGTTACTACCTTTTGTCCTTTAGCTACTCGAAAATAGTTCCTCGAACTACGTGTAAACGGCTCAGACCATTCATTAGGTCCTAAAATTCCAAATGTATAAGAATTAGGTTAAAACCTATTCATGTACTACTCTAGACACTTCTAAAGTGTTTTTGTTGGTTATATTTGTTAGATCAAGCGTTTCACCCAAGAGGGGGGGTGAATTGGGTGATATTGAAATTTCTTTTGAAAATATAAAACTTTGACAAAATAATTAAAACAGTAATGAGTAAGGAGGAATATCACCGAAGTGTACACCGGGAGTTATACTGGTTCGGTCACAACCACTTTGACCTACGTCCAGTCCTCAGAGCTTCTCTGAGAGTTTCACTATAGCTTCCAAGATTTAGTGGGTTCTTGGCACCTCAGTACAAGCAAGTTCCTACACCTGGACACTCGCTCCCCCTTACAGGTTGTAATCCAATCCCAACTCAAGGTTCCACAACCTTTAGTTTTCTCAATAACAAATATTGAGTTTGAATGAAATATCTCTCTTACAGAGTAAATGATAATCACTGAAGCATAGAAATACAATTTCAATGTGAAAACAGAGCAATGAACTTAATGATACGTTCGTATGTGTGTTCTTGTGTTTTCTTGTATCTTTCTCTGTTCAGATGTTCCCATATATATAGATACTTTGGTAATGATTTCTGGAACATATTTCTTCATGTCCGTTGGAGCTTGCGCAGCCATAATTGACTTTTCTAGTTTTTGAAAAACATACGTTACGGTAGGTGACGATCGGTGACATTTGAGCATTGCTTTTGGACTTTCCTTATTTGGTAAGATCTCTTCACTGTTTTCCTGTTGAAAAACTAAGTACACTAATATAATGAAAAGTTAATCAAATAGGAAACAGAATAATGACCGTTGGAATGATTTCACACTTTCTGGATTAGCTTACTCGAGTAGCTCCTCGAGTAACACTTGAAGTTTACTCGAGTAGCTCCTCGAGTAACATCGTGAAATCATTGTTCAACTGCAAGTCAATGAATAAATATAAGATTACTTGGGTAGTGCATGGAGTAAACTAAATTTCATACCTTTGGGAATAGTTATTTACTCGGGTAGCTACTCCAGTAATGCTTTGGCAACTTCATAGATTACTCGGGTAACACCTCGAGTAATTCATTAAAACCTTTTGATTACTCGATGCTCTACTCCAATAATGTTGGCAGGATTTCAAGGCCGAGAGCAAATACCTTGTTACTCGAGTAGGGACTCGAGTAATGCATCCATTTTTGCATAGGTTACTTGGGTAGCTCCTCAAGTAACTAAGACTTTTAAGCATGATTTACTCTGGTAATGACTTGAAGTTTACGTTGAAACATTTGTGCATACTGGGGTACTTACTCGAGGAATCCACTTAAAATAAACCATGGAAAACTTGTATACTTGAGTAAGGACTCGAGGAAGATGAAATAGGGAAAGATCAAGTCACTCGGGTACTAACCTCAAGTTTTCACTTACCTTAGTCTGTTACTCGAGTAGCTCCTCGAGTAATGTTGGCAGTGGTACAAAGTGCCGTGAGTTACATCTTTTCACAAACAGAGTTACTCGAGTAGCTCCTCGAGTATCATGAAAAACTTGAAGGGAACTGGAAGTTTCTGACCTGGTTACTCGAGTTGCTCCTCGAGTAACATTAGCAGTGGTACAAAATGCCGAGAGGTCCATATTTTAGGAAACACAGGTACTCGAGTAGATCCTCGAGTATCGTGGGGAAAACTTGAAGCCAACTGGAAGTTTTGACTCGTTACTCGAGTACTTCCTCGAGTAACATTAGCAGGCCGAGAACAACCTCAAAATTTTACCTGGTTACTCGAGTATCGCCTCGAGTAATGGTGGCAGGTTACTAGAAGTTCTCCTTGGTTACTTCAAGTTTTGGCTCATTACTCGAGTAGCGCCTCGAGTAATGCCTTAGAAATTGTGCTTCTGATTAAGTTCCTCAGCATTTTCTCTTGGCCAATCTTCACTACTTCCATGCTTACCTCAAGTAAAGCTTATTCCTGTCATTACTTAGTTCAAGCTTGATTATTAAACATTTCCTTTTCAAACCATTCTTTTGTTATCATCAAAACATGAGGTCTAACAATATTAGCCCAAATTTGAAAATTACCAAAATGCCCCTGGGACCCGTCTCAGCCCCTCTATACATGGTCCATTATACTTTGCATGAAATTTTAACACAGGCTATCCTTACATATTTTTGCCTAAGAACTCCATTTTCGGCCTTGTTTTTTACAAAATCTCTGCCAAATGACAGTTTTGCTCTTAGTAGCCCCTAATTAGGGTTTCGATGGTGTTTTGGTTATTTCGCTTTCTAGGGCTTTTTGGAAAAAGTATTCAACAATAACCCTATCTAATTTTCCCTCTTGAACACAATGGAATTATCAGATTATTGAAAATGCAGCTCCTACCCCTATTTCTTCACTTGGCCAAAACTTAGAGGATGGAAAAGGGAAATTGGATTTTTTACTTTCAACTCCAAAAGCTTACACATTTTCACTCCTAATCACTTAATTAACTACTTAATTACCTTCTAGAAATGATTTAGACCAGATCTAGGCAACAGAACAGCTAGGGTTTCCATTTTCCCAAATTTTACAAATTACACAAATCAACCACCAAACCACCGATCAATCCAACAACAACAAGTATTTGAAGTTTAGGAAGCTACGTTTGATTTCTCCTTCTTCCTTTCAGTTGGCCAAAACTTTAGCCTCAACAAACCTGAAAGGTATGCTTCCTAAACACCTTGAATCATGTAGAAAGGAAGCTTAGGGAGAGGATTAAACAATCTAGGAGCTAAAGCACCAAGGAAGCAAGCTTACCTTAGAAGTTTGTGTCCTCCTTCTCTCTAGAATCACTAAAGCTCTCTCTCTATCTCTCTCTCTCTCTCAATGGCTGACAGTTTTGGTGAACAAGGAGGAAGAGAAATGTTTTAATATATTTTACATTTATCCCTTGATTTATTTAATTACTAAAAAATCAATAATTTTGACATTTGTGTACATAAAAGAAGTTGGACTTATCTATAAGAAACTTAATGTCCTAAAGCCGAATCAGTATCAAACTAATTCTCTTCTCTCTTAGTCCATCCAAAATAATGCCTAAGAGGTCATTCAAGCAACCCAAATTGCTTTTCTCATTTATCTCACAATTTCAAAATTGCTATCACATTTTTTCCCATTTTCGGATTAGTGGTAAATTCTGGCAGATTTTTTGACCAAACTTTAAAAAATCATAACTTTAGTTGTAGAGCTTCAATTGGAGTGATTTCAAAGGCTATGAACCCTTTTTGAGTCTGGTTTCAAGGAAAAATATAGCTGTTAGCCAATTGGAAGTTCATCATTCCCACAATTTAAATCTTTGGACCCTGTTCCAGAAAATATCTAGTTTTTCTGGGCTAACTTCAAAAATTCATAACATTTTGCATATAGCTTCAAAAATTACCCATTTCATATCAAATTAAAGCTTAGGATGTCTACTTTCATCCTGTAAAAGTTAACAATTTTTGGACATCATTTGATAATTCAAAACCATATAACAATGTCGCTGCCTCACAGGAAATTTTCATAACTTTTGAATGTGCAGGCTCACAAGCCGTGCAACATAATGATCATATTCAATCTATCTCTTTTATATGCAATCTCAATAAGCATACAACACAATCATCATATTCTCATCAAAGATCTCGATAGTGTTCAACATTCATCATTCAGTCAATACACAATATGTAGTGTGCAATCAGACACAGGGCCCACTGGTCCGTACTCACAGCGCTTGGTTCCTTAGGCCTCAAGCCTCTTTTGGACTCCGCCCGGATCACACAATCACCTTATGTAATGATCCTCACCCCACCTTCTCTGAGGTCTTGTGGACCGGCTGAGCCTTACCCCACCTTCTCCAAGGTCTTTTGTCATATGCAGGAGTTGTCCCCTCCTCCACACCAAGGAACTCTGCCACATAGGTACTTGGGGATTTATTAAACAACAAAATTATAAGCATAGGACCTCACTCACCTAGGCCACACCAAAGCGCTTGGTCACACTTATCTTACTGCTTTGGCTACAACCTGGTAAAGTTTGAATGTTTTGTTAGCCATAAGACATACCTTGGACACACCAATCCAATGTCATTGCGCTAGGCATTAACCACAGTGCTAAACACATAGGTCTTACAGCCCAGGGACACTACCCTATGCAAACTTGCACATTGAGTCTTACCGCCTCGAGCCTCAGCTCAATACAATTCTCACACACAACACATTATACCAGCCTAAGGACTTACTAGCCCATCAGGTCTTATGGCCTATGCACATACCATTCATTATCTTTGCTGAATACATATAGAGTCTAACTACCTCGAATCAATCATTGGTGCCTACATAAAGTTACTATATTTCCGCTGCCCATTCTGATGTCTACTCTTCATATACGCTTTAATAATGTCAAGATGATTTAATAGGAGTCCCATAGCAACCTCCTATAATACTTGACTCCACCCAAAATCTAAGTTTTTCTGCATGAGATCTTGGCCTGTTTCAAATCAAATCATTTTGGGCCATATAAACTCTTATCTCAAGGAAACGCATTCGATGTGGGATTTAGTACAATGCACTATTGTTGAGAGTTAATGTTCCCGTAGCTGTACTCTATGATTCAATATCATAGGGGCTGCACTTTAAGGTTCATCATTATAGTGGCTCCATTCTAGGATTCATCGTCATGGTGGCTCCATGCTACGATACTATAATTAGTGCTTCACTTAGTCACCTAACTAGTCAACCCCTCTGGTTAGAACTCTCTGTAGGTAGCTCTTTCCGGTTGGTTGTTTCTATATAGAAGTACCATTGTAATGAGAATCCAGATCTTATAAAGTTCCTTTTCTCTTGCAGTTTTATCGCCTGCTTTGTTTAATTCCACCATCCCATCTGGGCTCATTTTATATTCTCATGGAATCAAAACGTAACAATTGATTCCCAGGTTACAGTTTACTTGGTAACCCTTCAACACATTATTTTCCATTCACCAATCGACTCCTAATATAGCCTCTAATTAGTGGATTAGCATGTAGATCAATTTTGCCTCTTATTTTATCAGAGAGCTATCACCTTAATCAATCATTTATAGGAATATTTTATGATCGTAATCTTTCGCTATGCTAGGCTTAGCAGCTAGTAAATTTTCAAAATTCCTTTCTGTAAGGATTAGTATCTGCAATAATCTTGTTCCTTAATTCCACGGATCATCACTAACCCAACACAATACTGAATAAATTTGTCAGGCTAAGGACACCCAGTCCACTAGGTGTTAGGGCCTCTAGACACACAAGTCCACTACTATATACATGGCATGTAGAATTTACAGCCTAGGGTCTCTAACCCAACTTTTAGCTTCATCATGATATCTAGAACCTTAATATCACACAGATTAGAAATCATTTCCCTCAATTATACCCAATGGCATGCTAAGAATCAGGATCAATAGTGCCTATTCTAACCTCTATAGTATTTGGGTATTATCCTCAAAACATTACTAAAGGTTCAACACTATCCACAAGGTTCACAAGGTTCAAACTTCTGTTATGCATCAGGACCATAGTGCAACCTTATTCATATTTCAACCTTAGCACTATTTCAGCTTAGATCGGATTCAAGCCTATCCCAACATTCAATATTATCATATCAGATCCTATAGGATCAACATACGGCATAATCACCATAGATCATGTATCACCGTATATCATACCTATATACCTTTAACACCACTATGTTACTAAGGATCATCACTTAGTATGGAGAAACCTCAAAACATTTGCTATGCCTCAAATTTCAATAACCCCATCAATTAGACATTTCTAGACAATATTCACCATGAAAGAAATGTCCCGATTTAAAATCATTGCTTACATCATTGTTGTCACCATACTCTAAGCACTTTTTAAATTATCAAACTTAAATGATTATAAGCCATGGAGAAATCTTAAGAGAATTACTATTCCTTAAGTCTCTATGACCTTGCCACTTAACTTCCTAGGGGGTTACCCATCTTAAGATTTCCCTGGGTTGAGCACACTTAACTTTTATATGCCAGTACCAAAATGCAGATACTGGCTCTATCTGCTCCTGATTACCAGTACCCTATGGCTACTAATGTCTTAAACATCATGCCAGTTACCTCTAGCTGCCTCCAGCTACTAAATACTATGTTTGTACCTTGGCCTTGGCTGTACTCATTTTCTCAGGTTTCACAATATTTTTAGACTATCCTTCGTTCGATATTGCACTACTTGCTGCCCTCGGGCATTACCAAATCTTTCAAGGGTTGACCACAGAAGAGGGGTAGTTCACCTCTCCAGTGTCTCATTCTAAGCATTTTTCCTTTTACCATATGGTCAAGATTATATCAGTATACTATCTAATTGCATTGATAATCATCTTAAGATTAGCATTGATAACTCTCCAATTATATCAAAATGTGTCTCAAATATATTAAAAATGGGGAGTTATCAATATATATCTTATCAGTGACAAAGATTTCACTTCTAATGGATCAATCTTTTGAATTGGGTACAAAGAAGAAAGGTGCAAGGAAGAAAGTTATCTTGATTTGATTGATTCAATAGTTTCATTTGATATTATAAGAGAATTGTTCACATTGATGCTGTCTCGTACTTCACCCCATGTATCATATTCCAGACTTACTATGTGTTGGGAATTGGGCTTCGTCCACCCTTGGTAGATTAGGCCCAAACCCATTAGCTTTGGGTCCATATAAAATACCTAAATATATATGAGGTATTAGTTGGTAATATTCCGCAAGGGTTCAAAATTAAAAATAAGTGGGAACAGCTTTACTGAAAGTTTTGGTGGGAACAGGTGTGATTAAACAGGGCTTCATATTTTGCTTATTATGGGACTTACTCTCTAGAAGACAATAACAGACTGTACTATGAAAACAAAAACCTTTTTCTCTCTTCTCCTCTTCCTGTGAATTTGTTGTGTATGATAGCCAGAGCCTTCGTGTAGATACCGTAAGAGTTCAAGACAACACTGCAGGTATGCCCGAAACCCAACACTATGTATGATAACAAACTTGTTGTGCTTTCTCCCTGCTTCATTGGAAATGGTGGATCATGTTTGATTAATTTGACGGTGATGGAGGAGGGTATAGATGCATCTAACGAGAGATGGATTTTGACTAACATATATACTAGCGAAACCTATCCTTGCTGGTTAAGTCCAATGATTATTTGGAGAAATGAAATCGTTTGTAGAGCCAGACTTATAAAGCATGAAACGGAAATTTTTTATGAAATCGTTTGGCGCAATCTCTCTACTAATGAATTCAACACGTTTGCTGTCCAAAATTATAGCTACATTTGTTGGATTTTTGATTATGTGGAAAGTCTCGTCCTAGTTAACAATATCTACATTGAAAAGCCTTAATTTGTCCCCGTTATATGGGTCATTTGTTCCTAGAACGATGAAGGTCGCTATTTACTAGCGTTTATGATATGTACTTCAGTTATGATTTTGTCCACTCAATATATCAATTGTTTTAATTTCATTCACTGAAGATCACTTATCCTAAATGTTAACCGTAGATATTTACAAGTACCTAATTTAAACTTATGGTTTATTGCGAAGAAATCTCAAGTAATTTGCTTGAGGACTGGATTTAGGCTTAAGGGTGGAGTTGAACCAAGATAAATTTCTCTTTGCATTCCATATTCTATAAACTCTTACAAGTTACAATTCCAACACATTGAATTTTTAAAACATATTGAAGATCTTTGATCTTAAATGTTAATTGTTATGTTGAACTGTTATCTTATTTAGCCCTTCTGGTGAAAAATAAACACATATATCTAAATACAATTAAGAGGCTAACATTTTGTACCTATTGGCTTGATGTCCCTTGATGTTTCTATCTAAATAAAATTTAAAATTAAAAGGCTCTCAATTAAATAGAGAAACAGAAAAAAAGAAAAAAAAATAAGAATAAAATTAATAGAAAAGGGGATGACATTAAACATTGAGGTCTTAAGTTTCCATCTATTTATGTTGAAATGTCCTTTGGGAAAAAAATAGAGAGAATCTGATATAAATCCAGTTGAAATGCCAAAATCCAAATTTAGGCCTTCACTTTTGACAAATTCTTGATAAGGCCGAAAGGCCTAATTAGGGATTTCTAAATGGCATTAAATGACCACATTGCATTCTCAATTAGTCATCTCTTTTTTCTCAAATCACCTCTCTCGGCTAATTCAATTCTTTCTATGCTCTCTTGTTTTTAGATATGATTATTAGTGTATTAATTAAAACCCAACAAAATTTAATCCATGATTTAACATGTGATTAAAAAAAAGGAATAGGCACATAAATGTTCATTAATTTCCCTCTAGAAGAAAGTAAAACAGATTTCTTTGTCATGTATATAGGATCAATGTTAGAGAAATAGAACAAGTGAAGTGCCCAACCACCACATGCGAAGGCTTTTGATGAAATAGAAGAATAAATTCACCCATTATATTCTCATACTTATATAATATCTTGGTTGGACAAAAATATTTGTTGTGATTATATAGGATATACACAAATTTGAATAATTTTATTTCGATAAATAGTACAGTTTTTTTTGAAAAACTTATATGGTGCATATAGATATATTCTTATATTTATATAATATATATGTTGGACAAAAATATTTGGTGCAATTATATAAGATCTGTACAAATTTGAATAATTTTATTTCGATAAATAGTACAGTTTTTTTTAAAAATATTATATCGTATATATAGATAAATATTTTTTTTTATAACAAATAATCATAAAAATAACTAACTAACTAAAAATAAAGAGAAAATATTAATTTAATCCCATTGAAATAATTAAAAATGAGCTACATCAACATTCAATTTTCCTTATAGGAAGGCGTTCTAGTTTTTTAATAACAATAAAAAAAATCCATAATTAGGCATCTTGACCTCATCAATAATTTGTTAAAAATGTAGGCCTAAATTTGGATTTTGATATTTCAGTTGGATTTATACAGAATTCTCCCAAAAAAATATGCATGAGCTATTCATGGAAGAAAACTACAATTATTTTTAGTAGAATTTGAGAGTTTTGTGATGCATACCATCCGTTTATATTACGTAGGTTTTCGATTTAGTGGTTTTTTTAAATAATTTAAATAAATTCTTTTTATAAGATGACAATAGTCCAGCATAATAACATATCTAACAATGAGGATCATTTCACTTTAGCATCCATTTATTAGGATTCCTACTTTCGGGAATTTACATCTTTTTCATATGAACTACTAGCTTTGAGAGAGGGGTGAGATATGGATAAAGATCAAAATTTTAAACCCTCCTGATGTATAAAAAAAAGTACTACTTCCAATCTTTAATATAAAAACAGAATTGATATTTTTTGGAGAGATTAAGAAAATAAATAAGTTAGTTAATCATAGCATATGTGGTATATTATTTGATTATATATCAGTTCATAAGTCAAACAAATTAGTTTGACACAAAAAATATAAATTAAATACTTTAAAGTAATTTATTTAGCTTCATTAGTCTATTTAAAAAAATAAACTTGGTCTTATATTAAGAATTAGATATAGTATATAGTTAAAATGTAAAAAGTAATTTTTTTTATTAACTATATGATATTCAATACTGTTGGATCAAATGTGACCCCTGTCATAACCAAAAAAAAAATCAAGAAATAATATGGTAGGGATGACAATCTAATCACTTAAAAATTACGTAGTACATATGGTAAGGACTAAGGATCGAGCTTCATATAGATAGGATACCAAGTTGTTTGTTACCCAAAAAAACTAAGGAATAGCGGAATACTCATAAATGTTTAAGAATGGTTATATAATCTATATATCCTTTATCTATGACAAACAAATAAAAATAATAAGAATATTTTGTCCATATGATATGTCAATGTTTATAAATATACTTTTAAGAGTAAAATACTCCAACCGCTTTTGCGTCTTGCCTTAAGTACATGGTCTTTTCCTATATTTTAAAAATATATACTAAAGTTCAAACGGCTAACTCCATTAAGAATACCCTAAAAATATAGTTTTTAATTAAAATTTATATTAAAATATTTATTTACTAATTTACCCATCATCATATTAAGTTTCTTGTTTTGGCTAAATATATTTATAGATGTTTATAGCAAAAACTGTTTAAAAATAAATAAATTTTAAATAAAAAAAATTATATAGCCTCTCAAACTTATATCATTTATACTGTAGAATAAGCCAAAAATATGTGTTTGACATATTTTTATCCTAGTAAAAAATAAATAAGATTAATAAATATGATAGAAAATTAAAATAAACACATTTCATAATATAAAAATTTAATAAATTATATAACATATTAAAATATTGAAATATATATATATCAGAATTATTTTTGTGTATAAAAATATTTTTTTAAAAATATAATTGTTTAAATAATTTTTTTTATAAATTGGGGTGTTTGGTCTAAATAAAAGTTTAAAATTTAAATTCAAACTTATGTCACCTAACGGTTGAGTTGATGGAAATCAAATGTCAAATATACAAAATAGGTTTGTGAAATATATATTTTAATTTTAAAGGTGGTTTATATACTTTTTCAAAATAGGGTTGAGATTCTTGTAATTTAAGTGTAGTTAATATATTTTACACTTTTTCAAAAAAGTTAGTTTTTGAAGTGAAAGTTGTATGAAAAGTAACCTATATAAACTTTTACAATAGTATAGAAAAGGGATTTTAGATTAGAGCATTTAGACCGGTTATATCGGATAAGGTCTTAAAAATATGACTGGTGGCATTTTTGTAATTATGATCAAATTTTAAGGCCGGTTATAAGAAAAATCGGTCTTAAAATATATACAATTAAAAAAAATAAATATATGTAATATATTTTCCAGACCGATTCTAAATATAACCGGTCTAGCAAATATTCTCTGAATTAAAGACAATTAAAAAAATAAAATGTTAATTATTTTTAAGACCGGTTGTAAATAAAAACCGGTCTTAAATATTAAAACTTTAAGACCGGTTATTATTAATAATGGGTCTTAAAAAGTTTGTATTTTTAAGACCGGTTATTTATTAATAACCGGTCTTAAATATTACTTTTAAGACCGGTTTTTATTTACAACGGGTCTTAAAACTAACCTTAATTTCATAACGCGCCTAATTTTAACTCTGAAATCTGATACTCAAGCACATCAGCAAAACCCCTCCGTCGGTTCGTGGTAGCTCCTCCTTTCCCCTTCTCTCCTCCATCCTTAACCTTCACCGTCGTCAACGCAGATCTTCGGTTGAATACATTGCCGTAAGGTTATCATCATTTGTTTCATTCTTAACCTCATTTTTATTGTCAGGTTTGTGTTTCAATCGCCAGGCGTTCAATTAAATTAATGGTTTCATTTTTGGGCATTTCATTCAAATTGTGAGATGACTTGGCGTCCATTTTCTTTATTTGATTCTTGCATACAAGTCATCAATACACTTTTCAGAAGCGTCCATTACCTCCTAAGAGAGACCTTACTTGATTCGTAAAGTGGCCAAAGACTGTTCAAATCCAGAAGTAGAAGAGGATCCTCAAGCAAAGGTTGAAGGTACTGTTAATTATTCTAAAGAGTTTTACTATATGCATGTGTCTAAGGTTAATGTCCTTGCTTCTGTAGACCTGGGTTTATTTTGGTTGTGTATGAGAAGGGTTCATTGTTGTAAGTTATAGTTCCTTGGACTTTGGTGTTGCTTCTTAGTCTGCCTCCTAATGCATTTAGGACTATCCACGTGTTCATGGTGCTACATACTATATAAACTCTTGTAGGAGCATTTTGATGAATGAAAACTTGCTTGTGTTCATATTGCCTAACTAGATGGCTTGGCTTCAATTCTAATTCTGTATTTTTGCATGTATGTTCAATATAGTAAAACTCTGGATTCATAGTTCTAATATTGCTTGATATTGGTTATCAACTTGTGTATTGCAATTAATTATTTGTTCATGTTTGCATAACTTAGGAATTGCTTTCGAACCATGCCTTTGCAGATAGTGTCATGTTATAGCAATGAGCACTGTGTAGCAAAATTTCCTTAAACCATCACTAGCTATCCTTAAATAGTGTCCTTAAAGTGAGGATAATGAATTGTCCTAGTGAGGTACTTTGGATCCAACTAATGTTAATCAAATCGAGCCTAGCAATGCTACGAGCTAGGAACACAGTGGCCACGTAACCGCCTAGACAAAGGGGTAGGAGAGCCACCTGATTGAGAGACATTCCTCTCAATCAGAATACTAGGGAAAAGATTCCGATTGAGTTTGATAGATATTGTAAATGAATCGGGCCTAATGCCCAATGGTATAGGAGTTTTGTCAGCCTCCTAACACACAACAAGCCTAACATCTTGATAAAGCAATGGAGAAATGTGGATAAAAATGTGAAGTGACATATTTAGGAAACTATCCAGCTCTCTTACGACATTCCTGAGAATGAAGCCCTGTATAATAAGACAATAACATATTGTGATGAACGCTGGAGGAAGTTTAAGACAAGTCTAGCCAAAAATTACGTACATATCAAGGTGGAAGAAGGTCAGACTCATCCTAATCAGTGCGACTAGTATTCTTATATTGACGAACACACTTGGCAAGAATTTAGACGGCTTCGGACTACTCCAGAAACATTGGTGAGTTGACTTATTTTGCATTTGATTTACTTATGAATTGTGAATTGTCTTTATTAATTATACCTTAATTTTGATTTCTTATTTACAAGAAAAAAGGAAAAAGGCCCAAGAGAGTGGTAAAAAGAATAATTGCCCCATATAATGTCTCGTGGGGGTTATGCGAATGTCGAAAAAGACTTGTTGGCGGCCAAACATAAGAGATTGAAAGAAGCAGCTCAATTTGATCCTTCTATTCTTCTTTCTCCACCATCTCCTATATGTTGCGAAGAAAAGTTGTTGTTCGCTCATCAAAAGAGAAGCGGGTCTTATATGAGTGAATAATCTCGTATAGTTTGTTAGAAAATTGTAAGTATTGTTGTTGACTTGTTGTTATTAATTATTTAGTAAACAAATTTCATTACAAATGTTTGTCATCTGTGTCTTATAGGAGGAGCTTAAAAAAAACAAGCCAAGGGATTGTTTAGGTTAGATGGGAGGAATCACATCCTGATCGTAGCTATAGGAAAATGTGAGCATCCTGGCCGTGTCAGGGGGTGGAGGAGGGGTAGGCATAAGGGATTACTTTGGAGCATCCCTACACCGTTCCTCAAGTAGTATGGTGACTAGGGTGGAGATGGAGCATATATTGGCCACTGTAAGGGTGGAAGCTAGGGCTGAGGCAGAAGCATCATTTGATGCATGATTCAAAGAAAGGTTCAGCAAGATGAAGGAGGAATGGATGATCATGACGAGCACAAGACAAGCAGACACCAGTGCTCCCCAGGCTCATTCCCTAAAACCTAAACAGAGCATTAAAGGGAGTTGTATTGGTCAGTCATCAGAGGGTATTGGAAAAGAAATTGGTAATCCTTGTGACTTGTTTATGGAGGATCCTCTGAGACAATTAGTTGCGTAGGGGAGTGTAATACCCCGAATTTTGAGACTCAAGGCTAGAGAATAAGACTGAGATTAGTGGATTGCTAAGCCTCGGTTTAACAAGATCCCAAATTGTGATTAAGGGTTAATGACTCCAAAAGTGGGTGTGGTTAGTGATAAATAACCCTTTTGGAGAATATGATGTGATTTGGCACTCGAATATGATTCGTGTGTGTTGTGAGCAGTGCCGAAACCTTGTATTTGAGTTCAATTGTGGATTAACATCCAAATTGACTTAGAATAGAGGGAAGAATTGAATGGGGTATTGTGTTGGAAATGGTGTCATAGTGTGTTTTGATGTCATTGAAATTGGTTTGGAACTTTGGAATGGAAATGTTGCAATGTTAGGTTTTGAAATGTGAATTGTGTTGACATGTTGAGATTGTTGTGAACACATGTCAATGAGATGTGAATTTGATTGATTTGGTGTTTCCAATGGATTCCTTGTGAAATTTTGTGTGAGAATGATGTTTGATATGAAAATGGAACCATTGGAAGCCAAATTGCAAAAACTGGAATTCTGTCTTTTGAAGTTCTGTTCTGGGCAGTCAGTTTGTGTGAGCTTTTTGAATAGGCAAATGGTCTCTAAAAATTCTGAAACTTTCCATTCTTGTAGTTCACATCTCAAGCTTCAAAAGGGACATATAATTTGTGCCATTTCGTTTTGGGAACTGGGAGATATGACTGTCCAAAGTTTGAGGTCGAAAATGGACTCTGTTCTGGGGCAGTGATGAAATTTGTGTAATTATGGAATTTTGTGGTGATTTCTAATAATGGTCCATATTTTTCCTATAAGGAAGACTTAAATACCTTTCATTTGGCTTTGGAATCACCTCATTTAAATGTTTCTAGAATTAGTTATGATTTTTCAAAATTTGGGCAGAAAATCTGCAAGAAAATCCGAAAATGGGAATTATGACATCATCTCATTAAAAGATGACATCAGCATGGAATTAAATATCTTCTCATCTTCTTCATCTATCATTTTCTGCAGTGATGAACCAGCTGAAACTAGTGAGAGAAAGTTGAGAGCTCTTAGAGAGAGAAAGAGGAGAAATCTCACAAGGTAAGCCGATTTCTCCGACGATCTAGCTCCTAACACGTATAACCTTGCTTCTAAGCTTCTCTTCTATGTTATTTAAGGTGTTTGAGAAGCAAATTTGGTGTTCAAGAGGCTAGGGTTTTCAGCCAAGTCAAGGATAAGCTATTAGGAGCTTGAGGTAACTTCCAAACTTTTGTATATTGCTTATTCTGGCTATTGTGGGCAATTTAATCGGTGAAATTTCGCCGGATTGCCATTGGTTTTAAAGTTTGGAAATGACATGGCCTAGGGATTATGCTGCCCAAATTGGGTCTTAATGTTAGTTGTAACCTAATGTAATGGTTAATAAAGTGGTTAGGAGTAGAAAGGAATGCATTTACGGAGCCGAAACCGAAAAACCCCAATTTTCCCCGGAATACCTGAGAATTTCGGCCAGCTCTAGAAATGGGTCTTAGAGTTAGATTTTCAATGATTTGATGATTCCATTGAGTTCAGGATCAAAAATTAGATGGGGTTACAGTTGGGCACTTTTCCGGAAAAGGCTGAAAAAGCATAATTACGAAAACGCCCCTGAAACCCTTAAAGTGGGGCTGTCAAGGGTAATTTTGTAATTGATATTGAATTTGATAATTCTAAGTCCGGAAATGGATTCTTTGGGTGAAAATATGTCAGAGTAGCCCATGTCAAAATTTCAGAAAAAGTACAGTCGGACCGGGTACGGTAGGGCCGGGCCGAGTCCCCGGGGGCATTTTAGTAAATTTTCAATATAGCCTCATATAACCCCCAGAAACACTATGGAAGTGTCTAAATGGTACATTTGACATTGTAGGATCGAATGTGAAGCCCCGTGTTGCTGGCATGCAAATCGAGGAGAAAAGACTGGAGGTATGGGACTTACCTTACTTGCATGTATTTGATATCTTTGCTTGTGTAGTGATATATATGATTGCTTTACTTGATTTTGTAGAGCATATTTGAATAAATGAAGCTCTATTTCTGTTTTGCTGTGGCCATAGTTTTGTTACATGAAACATTGAGTATGCAAAAATGTCATTATGGGGCATGCATCTAGATGAAGCTAACATGTCATACACATAGCATCTATCATGCATGCATTATGGTATCTGTTTCCTACTAAGATTCTCTCGAATCTCACTCTCCCTTACCAACAATTTAGACAGGGCAAGTGGCTCGTGGAGGGAGCGGCTAGGACTCCTTCGAGATGAGATTGTGTAATCCCCATTTGAAGAATTGTAATGGGCAATTGTACCCTGTGTATCTTTAGCGAAGGTATGTACCCGGGATTACCGGGATGATTAAGTTGTGCATTCTAATATTTCTATGAATGTGATTTATCTTCGCGTAGTGATTGTATTCGAAATGTGAATATGAGACCATACTTATAAATGATTTCAAAAAGTATTCGTGAAAACCCCGTCATGTGATGGGTTAGTAAATGTTATTTGATTATTATTGGTCTCTATTTCATTTTAATCGCATATTTCAGATATAATTACGGAGGGGGTTACAGGGAGCGTGCACAACTTGGGATCAACTGTCCACCACCAAGAAATAAAGGATGATCAAGTCAGAGTGGCAGTTGAAGAGGTGATCGTTGTAGATGCACCTCTCCCTATCCCTGTTGATGACTTCAAGGTTGTGGGCGATGTCCTCAACTCTTTCATCTTGTGGCCAAAGAACCTTGTTTCTGATCAAGCTAAGGAATCCCCGCCACCTCCATCTCTACGTCCACCTCCACCTCCACCTCCCTCCACTCAAGATGTTTCATGGCCTCCATTGAATGTCATGCAGCAAGTGATTCTGATAGCATATGATACGTCCTTTTAAACAAGAGATTGGCCTACCGAGTCAACTATTGGCAAGTCAGGGGCGCAATGTTATCTTGAAAGGGATGATTTAATGTCCCTAGTAGCTCCTCTATTACAGCTTACGATTTTGATTGTCCAACTCTTTTTAATGTAAGTATCTTCTCAAGTTGAAAGTTAATATTTTACAAATTACATAATTTAACTTTGATTTGTGTGCTTACATTATTGTAGGTACATGAATCGTAGGTTGGTTGATTATGGAAAAACCAATAAATTTAGACTCCTATGCCCACATCAACTCTATGATAAAGGGACCATTGCTGCTATCAGACACACATACTTATCGCATAGGCTTTATGAAACCCCAATTGAGTGTTTCTTAGCTCCATATTTGCATGGGTAAGAAACAAATTTATATTTCATAATATACATAATGTTTTATATTTGCTTAAAAGTCTTCTCTTTTTCAGTGATCATTGGCAATTGGCTATTTTGTGGAAGAAGAGTTATTCTGTCATCCTCTTATACTCCTTCTACCTTAGCAAGCTAACTAGTGAATTGAAGAAGAGTTTGAACTTGTAAGTTTTCTTGCATTATTAATTATCTTCTGTGTGCAAAATTTATGGAATTTGAGTAAAATAAGTAACCTTTGTGATTTTGATGATATAGGGCTATGTAGACATTCCAACACACTTCTTGTGGTAGGCCGATTCGTGAAATAAAAGTGCCTACATGGATCTTGCCAAAGGTTAGTTACATATTGGTTTGTTTTAAGAATGTATTCAATAACAAGTCATGCTTTAATTTTATACTTGTTTTAATGATATCATATTATTTTTTAGACCCGTATGCAACCACTGGGGTTCAACTTGTATGGCTTGTATGTTCTGAGGCACATTTATAATATTATTACCCTAGGCATGACAGAATTTGTGACCCCCTCATGGTAATCACATCCGGATTTCGACATTTAAGTGAAATAGAGACCAATAAAATGAAATCAATAATTTATAATCCCTCAACTAGGGATGAGGTGTTTCAAAATCAATTCAAAACGTAATAATTCCGGGTCTCACATTCACGTGCGGATATAACTACTTGAGAAATCAAATCACATAAGAAATATCAAAGTGCGGAAACTAAAATCCCGGGTTACTCTATATATCGAATGGGTTTACTGTTTTCCAAATGGGGATTACAAATCAAAAATTCACTATGAACAATTTATATACAGTAATCCCAAATCTACAATAGATAACCAACAATCCCAAAATCCTGAATGTCCCTAAGAGATCCTAACCACTTCGGGTTGGTCGCTTCTCCTTCGAGCCACTTGCTTTATCTGAAAAGGTTAGTCATATGGAAAGAGTGAGATTCTAAAGAATCCCAGTAGCAACAAGTCACTCATACAATATATAAACATAAAGCATGTATGTTCATCAAGTTCAGCAGCTTCACAATGATCTTTGGCTCGCGCCACATACGACAGCACCCACGGCTGTAATCACAATGCACTATGCCAGCTTTCGCGGTGAACACTATGTAGCAGCAACACGAAGCACAAAGCACCACAAAGCATCTCAAAGCACAATGTATCACTAAACTCCACAAGGTATCTCAATGCACAAGGTATCACAAAGCAGTAGCAGCAGCATCCACACAATGAATGACAGACAAACATACAATACATTTACACAAAGTATAAGAGAGGAGTCGCTACCTGAATCTTTCCTGACAATCTTTGGCACAGTGGGCTCACGCGTTCAGTAGATATAAAATCCTATACCAAATTAGGGACAATTGATCAATCTCTCTTCCAATTACTTATTTCCATAATACACTAAGTTGGTTATCATTTAGGACTCTTAAGAGGCCACAAATGCCTCTAATAAAAGCCCTAAAGGTTGGGAAATAATAGGTTGAAGGTCACTTTTCGAAAACACAAAGTGCTGGAACATAGGGGTTGGCCGCGGCCAGCCCTTCCTTAGGCCTCGGCCAAAATATGGTCAGAAGGCCGTTGGCCGCGGCCAGCCACTCATGGCCCGCGGCCAGAATCAGGCCAGAAATGTTTGGGCCGTGGCCAGCCACTCATGGGCCGCAGCCAAGCAATTTCCTGACTCTTGGCTGAACTTTGAAAAACCATAACTAATGGTAGAAAAATCGAAATGGAGTGATTCCAAAGCCAAATGAAAGGAATATAAGTCCTCTTTCAAGGAAAAATATAGCCCATCACTGGAAATCACTACACAAATACATAATCACAAAAACTAAACACTACTCCAAAATAGAGTTCTGTTTCCATCCCAAACTTTGGACAATCATATCTCCTAGAATACTAAACGAAATGACACAAAATATATGTTGATTTTGAAGCTTGGGATGTAAAATTTAATACTGGAAAGTTTCATAATTTTCCAACACCATTTGGTCATTCAAAACGCTCGTTCAAACTGACAGCGAAAAACAGAGCTCAAACAAGACAGATTTCCAACTTTTCCCAAGTGATCCAAATGAACCCAAAATCAATAACCAAGCTCATTCCCACACAAAATCACTCAAGGAATCCAATGGGAATGTCAAAATCACCAAAATCCTATTCCATTATCATGCTTTGGGTTTGGGTAACATTAAACACTAAAGTCTCAAAATCTCCAAACTTAACAATTTCGAACCCAATCAATTCTATCTATCCAAAATGCATTCCAAACATACAAATTCCATATCAAACACATACCAAACTCCCAATGGCCCTCATTTTCGAAAATGGGCCCAAAATTCCAGAAAATTCAACTATTTCAAATGGTATGAAACTTAGATAGATAGATAGGTCTCACTCACCTTATCAACTTCTCCAAAAAAAGTTCTTGATTCACTACTTTCCAAAATTTCGTGTGATCACCAACCACAACCAATGGACAAGCTACAACCATAGAAATGTAGCTCTTAACTCAAGGATCAACTTTAATGATGGGAGTTTGAGCAATAGAGATCATTTTCCTTACCTTTTTCAAGCTTTCTTCCTCCTCCTATCACCTTCCATGGCTGACAAGAGAGAGAGAGCAAGAATGAGAGAGAGAACGTGAGAGATGGAAGGGATGGGGAATGATGATGAATGAAGTACAATTTTCCCTTGCCCATGCCTCCAAAAACGCATAGGAGAGAGAGGAGAGAGAAAAAAGTGGTTTTTGTCTCTTATGCCTCATCCTATGGTCTACCATAATGCCACTTGGCAACATCTCATCCCTTGATCTCTAATACCACACACATTTAGACCAAATTCTCATCATATTTCTCCCAAAATATTTAATTACACAATTTTATAATCAATCTCAATGCCATTAGCCCTTAATCAAAAATCAGGATGTTACAAAATTTACTGAAGAGGTAAATGTATATCTATTTCAAAAATTTTATATTACTTTTAGTTTTTTTAAGTGAAGTTAATGTTTTGCCTAGTTTTGGTGTTTCAGATGTTTAAACTTGCTGACCCCTTTCCAGAAGAAGATATTGATCACATTCGCAATTCTTGTCCTGAATTCATTTATGAACTTTTACATCAATGAGTTCTTGTAAAACTGAGGAATTTTTTGTATATATTGATGAATTGATATGTTAGCTGGTTGCAAATATTGTTGGTTGCATGATTTGACATGTTTGTGTTTTTTTGATTATGTGAAACTATGCATTTATACATGTGAATCTGTTTGAGCCATATCATTAGCCTGCATGTGTATTAAACAATTATGCATATATATATATATATGATGGTTTTAAACAACAAATTACAATTAATAACTTTATGGCACTTAATAAGTATGGCATTGGAAGTAGATAGCAATTTTAGGAAGTGTTCTGGTAACTAACCTAATCACACAATTAAAAAATATTATAATACTTTTAAGACTAGTTATAAAAATAACCGGTCTTAAAAGTTATTTTAAAACCGGTTTCACATATAACTGGTCTTAAAATTAAACTTTTAAAACCAATTTTATGTACAACCGGTCTTAATATTAAAAATTTTAAGATCGGTTATAATTATAACCAGTCTTAAAAATGTTCTGTAATTGCCTTACAAAAGAGGTCTTTAAAGACCGGTGCTCATGACAATTGATCTTAAAATTGTTTACTTAAAGACCGGTTATCAATACAACTAGTCTTGAAAGTGATAATTTTAAGACCGGTTACCAAACCCGTCTTAAAACTGACATACTTTTAAGACCGATTGTATCAAGACCAGATCCAAAACCAGTCTAAAAAGTCAATTTTAACCTGCCTAAAAAGCCATTTTTAAACTAGTGTTACCATTAGAAAGCAAGTGAAAGATGTAAAATAGATCAAAGTAATTTTTAAAAATAACAGAAGTTAGATTTTGGTAAAACACTTTTACAAATATTGTAAATGAACTGTCTGGAGGGGGAAAAATTACCCAAATAGCTTTTGACTTTTAAAAGATGGAGATAATAGTTGCTTCTTGTTCTTCGCCATCTTGTGATGAGAATCAACAAAGATTCTTCCTCATATAAACTACATTTTAATTTTATTGATAAAAAATATTAGACTTGGTAAGCTACCAAAACCTGCATTAATTAACTGTCTTAATAGGATATTAGCATTTATTTGTATCTTTCTCTTTGGGGAACTAATGAAGCCATATTAGACAAAAGCAATCGCAGACCAAGCAATATGCACCAAGTGGCCCCTCCAAACCCTCAATTTCAACTATCTCCAGTGCATCAAACCCCATACGTTTTGCCAAATAAATAGCATTCTCCCCTTTTTGATGAGGCTCCAAAATGGTGAGAAAGTGACTATTACAATAGTAACGGAGTACAATCATTAGTATAATAAAAATTTTATTCCAACCACTCCAGCATTCCATATCATCGTGTTTAACATCATCATAAAAAAATAGAGTTTGAGATGGGAACTCAAGTGCATCAATCCGAGCAAACAAGGGGCTACTCAAAACATCAAGCGTATGATCGACATTCTCTACCGTTAACAGATTCAACCGTGGTGCGTGCCAGGGTCATATGGGTCATGGTCCTCACTCATATGACTAGGAACATGTTGGGTATATGGTTTACCTTTTCTATTCCCTAAACCCTTTTCAATTCCAATACTTTGAATTTGTATTCAACATATTGGTTTCATACTTGTTTGGTTGTTCAAAACCAGGTTTCAAGCATTTGTTATCTTATTCTTAAATATTATGTTAAGAAATTTCATTTTCAAGCCACTAGTTTATCATCTTTATCCCATATTGTTGGAATATACTAGTCCACCCTTGATGAATTAGGACCCAAGCCCAATTCCAGAGGAGCTTCATGGAGAGACACGGGTTATAAAGAGTAATACCCTTTGTGGTTTAACGGTTACATCTATTCCTATGTAACCGTAGGTACACTATATATATAATAGGTAGGATTAAGGAAGCAGTCTAATGATGATATAATACGTAATTCTCCCTATAAAAGATTCTCTCATAAGAATGTTCTCTTCTCTTGCTTTCTTTGGTGTATTTGCTGTGTAACGCGGTCGGGGTCCGCATCGGTGCTCCAGTTTCATATGGCTACTTTAACAAGTCAATCGGATTCTAGGTATGCCCAAAATTCTTACATGGTATCAAAGACAGGTCATTCTATAACCTGTATAATTTCTCCATATTCTTGTTCTTTGAACATAATTGTTTTTTAGGCCTTATGATATTATCTTTCTTAGAGAATATGTTTATCTTGAGGCCTTTATTATTTGAACATGTTTATGGCATCTTTCTTGCCACTCTACACCATACTTATGCTTGTGTTTTTGTCGAGATATGATTTACTTTCAAGATATCTGCAAATTGTTATATGTAATCACTTCAAGAATGTTATGAGATTCATATTTCTTTATTCTTTCTTCCACTGAGTAACATATAAATTTCTATGGTTTAGTACATGAAATATGCTCTTGAGTTCTTTCATTCTGAAATATGACATAATATATCTCTATTATCATGCTTAAAAGCACAAATCTATGAGATTTTGAAGTGCAAGTCCAATATATCTCTTCCAATGCACATTTTCGAAACTGTGATACTATGTGTATCAGTATGTGTGTGTGTGTATGTTTCCTTTAATGCATTTGATTAAAGATATCTCAATGCCTCTGTTCCAGATTTTGTTGTCTATTACTTTCTTATTTTATCTATTGAGAATAAAGATATAACATATGAAGTTATCACCATGATATTTTATATGCATATTCCATAGATGATCTATCTATTATCTGTGACTTGTTAAGACAATGTGATATATGCTTCTTTGTTATATTTTTTTCTGGTTTATGGTGTGTTCTACGATCTTCCATAATCTATGTCTTATCATTGTTTATATATGTTTTAATGACAAGAAATGAGAATTATATGACTTTAGGATGAAAGAACAGTGACATAAAAACAACCATAGGCGAAACTGAAATAGACAATATAAGTTTTTGAGATTGGGTTCTTCAAAAATAGATGTTTATGGCCATGAGGTTAGTCCCATTGTGTAGATCTCAAAAAAAATAAAGAGATAGACACTAAAAGAATGCTATGATGACGTCGGAAACACCGTAAAAGGAGGAAATGGTGAGTCAGGTCCGATAGACCCGACCCACAACCAACCGGTTCAGTGTGACCCAGCTAGAGGTTGAAGAAGGCAACCTCTAGCCAAAATGTCTTCATTTCATTAAAACTACACCTCTTGCAGCATTTAGAGCTCTATTAAAAAAACAGTTTCTTTTGGCACTAGGCTCTGCAAGAGCAATTATTTTTTTTCAGTTATGACAATAAGACAATGGAAATTTTTTTTTGAATGCCCATAAGATAGAGGCCCAAAACAGTTTTAATAGTTTAACATTAAAACAAAAATATCTAGACTTAGGCTTGACCAGATTAGGTTCATAAAAAAAGGAAGGGGGTTTGCATGGGATGTATTGGGCTAGTTTTTTCTTTGTTACTAGACCTGAATTAAAAGAAAAAAGAAAAAAAGTGGGCTTTTCTATTTTATTTTAATTTATTTTTCAATTCCTCACTCTTCTAGGGACGTGTGAAGGGGCATTTAAACTTCGATTGAGATGCAGTTTGTTCTAGAAATCCCTGAATTCATTATCTATATTTAGACATATGATATTTTTATTTTAAAACATGTTTGGATATATTTTAAATGTTTTTCAATGTTATAATAGTGATTTTTTATGTACTTAATGTAACATCCCAATTTCTGATTAAGGGCTAATGATAATTATTGAGAATAATTATGTGGGTTATGGCAATAATAACTAATAAGCCATAATTTTTGGAAATTGAAAGAGTGAAATTGTTGGGAATTAGTTAGTGATTAATAGAGAAATTAATTACTAGCTAAGAGAAAATGAGATGTGTGATTAAAATGATCAATGGCTAGGATTGATTGTGTAGTGGATCAAGGGGCATAATCATGTGTATGTGTGTGCATGTGAGCCCATGAGAGTTGGAATGAGATGGTGACAAGTGGCATGTGGTGAGCCCTTGGATGAGACAAGAGACACATCACCATCATCTCCATCTCCTCTCTTCTCTCTCTCTCTCTCGTTTTCTCTCTCTTCTCTTCCTTCCTCCATTTTCGCTGAAGGTGCTTGGGAAAGAGAAAGGAAAAATGGAATATTGAGGTAAGCAAATGGCCTCTTTAGCTCAAACTCTCTTCTCTAATGTTAATCATTGAGTTGAGAGCTTCAATTTGATGATTGTAGTGTCTCCATTGGTGGTGATTTGGAGATCACGAAAATATGAAGTGTGGAGAATCAAAGGGTGTCTTTGAGAAAGTTGATAAGGTATGTGAAACCAATCCTTCTATCTATGTTTCATTGCCAAATGATTAAGTTGGAAATTTCTGGAATTATTGCCCTAATTGTGAAAATATGGGTAATGGGTAGTTTGGCATGTTATGGTTATGGAAATGGTATATTGGTGTGAGTTTGGAATAGATAGAATGGATTTGGGATTGAGATGTGTGAGGTTAATGATTTTGGAAAATGAGGATTATGATGCCCTAGACCAAAGCATGTTAATGGAATGGGATTTTGGTAATTCCATTGATTCCATTGAATTCAGTGAGTGATTTTGTGTGGGAGTAGCTTTGGTAGAGGTTTTGGATCCATTTGGATCATTTGGGCAAGAGTTAGGAAATGTGGCAAGTGTTGCTGCGTTTTCCTGGAATCTGATAGATTCACTCGAGCAGACAGGGGTGTGCTCGAGTGAGGGATGAATATTGCTCGAGTGAGGAAGATCCTGCTCGAGTGATATGTGAGTTTTCCCTTGTTTTGCTGTGAGTGCGCCTGGGTTTTATGAGTAATGCTCGAGCACATGGCTTGGTGCTCGAGTGAGCGAAGAACATGCTCGAGTGAGCATAGTTTGCTCGAGTGATAGTGGGAGTCCAGAGTGAAGGGTTGCTTTCTGGTCTTCACTCGCGGGCAAGGTGCAAGAAGTGTGCCTTCTCACTCGCGGGTGGGAGGTGTGTGCTCGAGTGAGGATCTGTGCTCGAGTGAGCCAGTTCCTGAAGGTGAGAGTTGTGCTCTCGGGCAAGTGCTCGCGGTCTCACTTTCTCTTGTGCTCGCGGGTATGGGCAGCGTGCTCGAGTGAGCCCCTTGTGCTTCGAGTGAGCTTGTGCTTCTGGAGTGGGTTTGTGCTCTCGGGCATGTGCTTTCTGTCTCACTTTCTCTTGTGCTCGAGTGATGTCCGTACTTGTGCTCGAGTGAGAGCTTCTGTGCTCGAGTGAGGCAGTGAAAAATATCAAGTTTGAGTGTTCAAAAGGGGATCTTTGGGGATAGTCTTCCAACCCTTTAGAGCTATGGATTGAGGTGTTTGAGGGCACTTAAAGGGCAATAATGATAACCAACTAGAGTGTTTAAAAGTAAAAGAATTGGAAAAGGGATTAATCCTATATCCTTGGTTTTGGTGATAGGATTTGATGATCACCCTGATCGTGAGCAGCCGGAGCTGAAGCTTACGTGGAAAGAGTGTAGGGAACTTACCTCTCCTGCATGTATTGATAATTGTATTTGTGTATTGATGCATGTTATTGCTTTGCATGATTATGTGAAACATATGAGAATGATTGTAGCTCTGTTTCTATTATACTATGGCCATGAGTATGTTGTGTGAACATTGAGCATGCGGATATATCATGATGTGAACATGAGTTATTGTGATGCGAGCATGTCATGCATTAAATACTTATCTTGCGTGCATATTGGTATGTGTTTCCTACTGAGATTCCCCAGAATCTCACCCTCCCCTATCAACATTTTAGACAGGGAAGGAAGATTGAGGATGAAGCAAGCATCCAAGGACGAAGAGGACTCGTTTTGGGTGAGAGCTTAGTGTTGGTTATCAATACGTTATTGGGATTGTGTATTTGATTGTATGGATCAGTATTTGAGAATGTATTCGGATAAGTTGTGTAATCCCTGATATTTGAGTTGTATGGGCTAATGTGCCCTATGTTTATTGAGCGAAGATATGATCCCGTAATTGTCGGGAATTTAATTTGCGTACTCTGATATTTGTATAAATGTAATTTATCTTCGCATAGTAATTATATTCGGAGTGGAAATATGAGACCGTGTTTTAAATGATTTTGAAACGTGATTGTGAAAACCCCGTCTGGTTGATGGGTATACAATTGTTGTTTTGACTTATTGGTCTCTATTTCACGTTAATTGCATAATCCGGATATTAATTACGGCTGGAGGTTACATTTTGGTATCAGAGCTACAATTCCTGGCAAGTATGGGAATTTGCTAGGATAGCTCTCTTAGATCTCTACCTTGGTGGTAGATGATGTTATGTGATAGTGATTATGTATACACATGTGTGATTGGTTATTGTGGACACAAGAGATTTGTGGAATGTGTGTATACATTGTTGGTTAGTCTTGAGTGACGAATCATTGTGTAATCGAAAGATATGGTGATTCGTCCGAGAATTTGAGGTGTAAACCCAGAGGTGGTTATAGTCAAACCATCATTTGATTTGAAGCTGAGGAAAAATGGTTTCCGAGGCGTGTGATATTGATGTTCTAGGTATCAGGACTAACCTAGATATTGGGTATGTAACCCAAGGTGGTATGATGTTACATGTGGTAATGTCATACTGATCTTATATGTGTAAAGACCTTAAGACCTAGGGGACCGGTGTGCCTTAGGCTGGCCGAGATGTTTGAACTTGCATATAGGAGTATGGTGCTCCGTGGAAATGAGGGAAGTGATTTCCCAGTTCAACTGAGGTTGAGGTTTACAAGATGAGTTGTGATCTAAGGATTGGACTCAATAGCTGGGTTGATTCTTAGGAATTGGATTTGACCTCAATGGTCTGTGGTACCAGGGTATGGTACTAGAAGTGAATTGAAATGTGTGTCAGCTATTCTGAGAGTGTTGGTTGTTGATCCAACATAGGGAGAAAGTTATCTATGGAGGATTCGGATCGGAGAACGCTATCTACGGGGACTTTTGATAGGAGAGGGCTACCTACGGTGAAATTCGATCGGAAAGGGCTACCTACGGTGAGATCCGATTGGAAAGGGCTACCTACGAAAAACTCTGACCGGAGGGGCTGACCAGTCAGTGGACTGAGTGAAGCACCGAGTGCAGTAGCGTAGAGTGGAGCCACCATGACGATGAACCCTAGAGTGGAGCCACTGTGACGATGAACCCTAGAGTGCAGCCGCCTTGATAATGAACCGTGGAGAGCAATTGCCGTGATGTTGAATCGTAGAGTAGAACTATGAGGACGTTAGGAGTATGGACTCTTAACGATGTGTTGATTGTGGCTTTCAATGATTCGAGTAGAATCAGGCCAAGATTTGGTACAGATTGTGAATGTGGTTAGGTGATGTAGGAGATTCCTATGGGACTCCTGTTAAATCAACTTGACATTGTTATAGCGCAGATGAGGAGATAGACCTCAGAGTGTGCAGCGGAAGCGTGGGAATGTAATATGTTTGAAAACTGTGTTGAGCAATGGCTCGAGGTTGCTGTGAGAATGATATGATAACTATGGCTTCGGGAGGTAAAACTTTGGGGTCAAGTTGAGTTGTAAAAAGGGGTCTTGAAGGTTCCCAGTACGTGAAAAGAATTTGAGATGTTGAAGGTGAAGTGGTTAAGATGCCTGGTTCCAGCTTGTTGCAATTGTGCATTGTGAGTCTCTAACCTGCGGCCGCATGGGGTGATTCCTATGGCGGAGGACCGTGCCTTCGGGGCGGTAGTTTACGGGGGACAGGCTATTTGTGAGGCTGACGAGCCGTTTGTGAAGCCGGATAGCTATGTGCTATAAGGCTATATGTATGCACTGCCACGCCAATAGTCCCTGAGTAGCTAACAACGGTCCGGGTTAAGACTGTGTGTCTTCTCGGCGGAGAAAGGGGATGAGGGTGGAGTGTGATGTGGAAGCCGAAAGGCTATGTGTGAGCACCGCTACGCCAACAGTCCCTGAGTAGCTAATAACGGTTCGGGTCAAGACTGTGTGTTTTCCCGGCGGAGAAAGGGGATGAGGGTAGGGTGTGATTGTGGACCTACTATTGTGAGCCTAAATGGCTATGTGTGCACTGCCACGTCGATAGTCCCTGAGTAGCTAACAACGGTTCAGGTTAAGACTGTGTGTCTTCCTGGCGGAGAAAGGGGATGAGAGTGGAGTGTGATTTGTGTATATTGTGACAACTGTGATTAAGCTGGGATTGAGGTGTGTTGTAGCAGAGCAGAGCTAGTTCAGCTGATGGCTAATTCGACTACATGTTTGGGGATTTTGTTGTGAGGACAATTACTCCGACATGGCCAGCCTGGCTAGCCACCACGTTGGTTGCACCGGTGTTGACCCAAGGCCGAAAGGCGGTGCGTAAAATTAGAGTCTGCGATGCGGATTGCGGTGAAGGCAATGTGACAAATTGCAGCGTGTGCAGGTCAGCGTGAGCCGTTTAGGGATTGACGCTGGTCATCTCTAGCTCGGCCGTTGGACTGCCGTTGTAATCAACATGTATCTTGGTGAATCCGGCCCTTGGGGCGGCGTGTTGTGAATCCAACCGTGGGCTGTGTGTTGTACATCTAATCGATGTGAATTGTGGTAAAGTGCTATGCAGCGTGTGCAGGTCAGCGTGTGCCGTTCAGGATTGACGCTGGTCATCTCTAGCTCGGCCGTTGAACTGCCGTTGTAGTTGATTCGTGTGGTGAAGGAGCATGAAGTTGATTTTGGGAGATTGAGACTCTCAACCGGTCGCCTGGATAGAAGAGACTGAGATTCTAGGTGGACCATTACAGTCAGGTACTTTGGATAGAGGAGATTGAGACTCTGGAGTGACCTGAATCTGTGATATGTGTTGTGATGAGAATGCCGGAAGGGCAATGTGTATTTGTATAAGTGGCGAAAGCTACGTATTATTGTGTATACAGCCTTGGGTGCTGTCGTCTTGTGACAATCGTCACGCATCAATGTGAATCTGTCGTGGACATTGTGATTGAGACCCAAAAGTCCCGAATGGGTGAGGGTAATACCGTGGAATTTGATACGGTAATGTGATTGTTGTGGATACCCGAAAGTCTCGGTTACCACTAGTGGAATCATTGGTGGGTGTACGGGTGAGGGTAATGCTGTGAAAGTGGATACACAAGCACTTGTGCGGAAGCGGAATGTTTGTGTATACGGCTGAGGCTGTTGTTTGAAATGAGTTGGTGGTGTTTACTCCCGGAAGGAGTAACTAGATTGAGTTAAGCAGGTTAGTGGCCTATGCCACCTAACTACCAAAATTTTATGATATGGCCCATGAATTAGAGTCATCGGATATTGAGATGCGCTAGCCACTCATGAGTGAGGAGGGCTTGCGACGATTGTGGTTGTATAGCAATCGTGAAATGGACCGATTGCAGGTTATGGCAACTAGGGTTGCATTTATGGTTTAAGATTCTTACAAGAATCAAGTTGAGACGCTCCATTGTGTAGGTGGTCTAGAAGGGACCATCCAATGTGAAATGAATTGTGAAACGGAAGCTGTCGTGAAGAAGCGTCCGGAGTTTATGCCCTTAGTGGTGGAACAAATTTCGAGGACGAAATTTATTGAACGGAGGGAGAAATGTAACATCCCAATTTCTGATTAAGGGCTAATGATAATTATTGAGAATAATTATGTGGGTTATGGCAATAATAACTAATAAGCCATAATTTTTGGAAATTGAAAGAGTGAAATTGTTGGGAATTAGTTAGTGATTAATAGAGAAATTAATTACTAGCTAAGAGAAAATGAGATGTGTGATTAAAATGATCAATGGCTAGGATTGATTGTGTAGTGGATCAAGGGGCATAATCATGTGTATGTGTGTGCATGTGAGCCCATGAGAGTTGGAATGAGATGGTGACAAGTGGCATGTGGTGAGCCCTTGGATGAGACAAGAGACACATCACCATCATCTCCATCTCCTCTCTTCTCTCTCTCTCTCTCGTTTTCTCTCTCTTCTCTTCCTTCCTCCATTTTCGCTGAAGGTGCTTGGGAAAGAGAAAGGAAAAATGGAATATTGAGGTAAGCAAATGGCCTCTTTAGCTCAAACTCTCTTCTCTAATGTTAATCATTGAGTTGAGAGCTTCAATTTGATGATTGTAGTGTCTCCATTGGTGGTGATTTGGAGATCACGAAAATATGAAGTGTGGAGAATCAAAGGGTGTCTTTGAGAAAGTTGATAAGGTATGTGAAACCAATCCTTCTATCTATGTTTCATTGCCAAATGATTAAGTTGGAAATTTCTGGAATTATTGCCCTAATTGTGAAAATATGGGTAATGGGTAGTTTGGCATGTTATGGTTATGGAAATGGTATATTGGTGTGAGTTTGGAATAGATAGAATGGATTTGGGATTGAGATGTGTGAGGTTAATGATTTTGGAAAATGAGGATTATGATGCCCTAGACCAAAGCATGTTAATGGAATGGGATTTTGGTAATTCCATTGATTCCATTGAATTCAGTGAGTGATTTTGTGTGGGAGTAGCTTTGGTAGAGGTTTTGGATCCATTTGGATCATTTGGGCAAGAGTTAGGAAATGTGGCAAGTGTTGCTGCGTTTTCCTGGAATCTGATAGATTCACTCGAGCAGACAGGGGTGTGCTCGAGTGAGGGATGAATATTGCTCGAGTGAGGAAGATCCTGCTCGAGTGATATGTGAGTTTTCCCTTGTTTTGCTGTGAGTGCGCCTGGGTTTTATGAGTAATGCTCGAGCACATGGCTTGGTGCTCGAGTGAGCGAAGAACATGCTCGAGTGAGCATAGTTTGCTCGAGTGATAGTGGGAGTCCAGAGTGAAGGGTTGCTTTCTGGTCTTCACTCGCGGGCAAGGTGCAAGAAGTGTGCCTTCTCACTCGCGGGTGGGAGGTGTGTGCTCGAGTGAGGATCTGTGCTCGAGTGAGCCAGTTCCTGAAGGTGAGAGTTGTGCTCTCGGGCAAGTGCTCGCGGTCTCACTTTCTCTTGTGCTCGCGGGTATGGGCAGCGTGCTCGAGTGAGCCCCTTGTGCTTCGAGTGAGCTTGTGCTTCTGGAGTGGGTTTGTGCTCTCGGGCATGTGCTTTCTGTCTCACTTTCTCTTGTGCTCGAGTGATGTCCGTACTTGTGCTCGAGTGAGAGCTTCTGTGCTCGAGTGAGGCAGTGAAAAATATCAAGTTTGAGTGTTCAAAAGGGGATCTTTGGGGATAGTCTTCCAACCCTTTAGAGCTATGGATTGAGGTGTTTGAGGGCACTTAAAGGGCAATAATGATAACCAACTAGAGTGTTTAAAAGTAAAAGAATTGGAAAAGGGATTAATCCTATATCCTTGGTTTTGGTGATAGGATTTGATGATCACCCTGATCGTGAGCAGCCGGAGCTGAAGCTTACGTGGAAAGAGTGTAGGGAACTTACCTCTCCTGCATGTATTGATAATTGTATTTGTGTATTGATGCATGTTATTGCTTTGCATGATTATGTGAAACATATGAGAATGATTGTAGCTCTGTTTCTATTATACTATGGCCATGAGTATGTTGTGTGAACATTGAGCATGCGGATATATCATGATGTGAACATGAGTTATTGTGATGCGAGCATGTCATGCATTAAATACTTATCTTGCGTGCATATTGGTATGTGTTTCCTACTGAGATTCCCCAGAATCTCACCCTCCCCTATCAACATTTTAGACAGGGAAGGAAGATTGAGGATGAAGCAAGCATCCAAGGACGAAGAGGACTCGTTTTGGGTGAGAGCTTAGTGTTGGTTATCAATACGTTATTGGGATTGTGTATTTGATTGTATGGATCAGTATTTGAGAATGTATTCGGATAAGTTGTGTAATCCCTGATATTTGAGTTGTATGGGCTAATGTGCCCTATGTTTATTGAGCGAAGATATGATCCCGTAATTGTCGGGAATTTAATTTGCGTACTCTGATATTTGTATAAATGTAATTTATCTTCGCATAGTAATTATATTCGGAGTGGAAATATGAGACCGTGTTTTAAATGATTTTGAAACGTGATTGTGAAAACCCCGTCTGGTTGATGGGTATACAATTGTTGTTTTGACTTATTGGTCTCTATTTCACGTTAATTGCATAATCCGGATATTAATTACGGCTGGGGGTTACACTTAAAGCCTTTGAACATTGATCCAAACATAAATGTTTTAGAGGGATATGAATTTTTGAGTAATGACTAAGATAGGGATTTGCCAATTTGAATATGAAACTATAAGTGACGACCTAGAAGGAGAATAGTCTGATATAAGATCAAGATGGAAAGAATCCAAAGTAAGGTTCTAATTGATCCTGAAATAAGAGGAACAATTGGAAGAGAACTAATAATATAATTCCTAAAAATGAAGTTGAATTTTTGGAAAAATCACAAAATATAGAGATTTCCTAATAAATCCAACCTCTGGATCATGGTGGAGTTCATGGAAATGTCACTCTTTAAGTAAGGAGTGAAGGCCCATCTTAAGAGAAGACCAAAGTCTAAAGCAAAGTCTAAATCTTTTTAGAAGAAATACAAAATGTTTCTATTGGAAAACAAATATAATTTGAATAAGAAATATGGGAAATTTCTTTTAGACAATTTGAAAGATTGTTGAAATAATAGGAGACATAAAATTCTTGCAACTTTAGAAAACTAATAGTTGTGGAGAACCTGTCAAACTAGGTTTGAGAAGTTTGGAGACTTAACCCTTTAGAGGAAGTATTTTTGGCTATAAATTAAAATTTTCATAAATGAAATGCATAGAGAACTTAGACATTAAGTTTTCACAACTCCTAGATAAGAGATTAATAAGACATTATGAATATAATTTGATGAAAGAATGAAGAAGTAAAAGTCAAAATATTTTTCATGAGTTAGAGCTCTTGGAAAATGAGTCTTTCAAGAGCGTCATATGCTTTATCTCAGTAGGAGCTCTTAGAGAATAAGTCTTTTAAGAGTAATCATTAAGCATCTTATTTAAGTTACTTGTATGGAATTCTTGATAGATGATAATGACATAATTGGAATATGTGTAATGGGAGGTGCAAATGTATTCTCCTGATCACAGACCCAATGACATTGTTATTTTTCTAGTCAGGAATAATACAAGTACATGATGTTGTATACTTCAAAGACATAGAATTTGGTTCTATAAATATCATAATGAAAAGTTTTCACTAAGATACTAGAACTAAGTTTACACTGCAATTATTCTATTTCATTCCATGTAGTCTTATAAGTTTAAAGGTGAGACATAGAGCTGGGTAAATTATTACCTTTATTGATAATTTCTCATTTTATTACTTAATTTCAAACAAGTCTGAAGATTGTTGTTTTAGACAATATGTGAATGAAGTTCAAGAATCAATTGGATAGGAATCTTAAAGGTCCCACAAACTGATCAAAGAAGTGAGCATCTATTTGACGAGTTTCAGTTTGCTCTGTGGAAATAAAGGGATAAATAAATAAATAACTACCCGAGGAACTCCATAACCAAAAAGGAGTTTATAAAGCATAATGGAATGCTATTAGACATGGTTAAACATATTATGGCTCATGCTAACCCACCAAATGTAAGTGGGAGAGTATTATCTAGTCCACTTTTGGTGGATTAGTACACATGCACACATCCTTGGTTTCATCAAGTTATGTGCACTTGAGTTTAACCAGGTACCCTTTAAGGTAGTCACTACCATACCCTATGAATGTTGGACTAAATAAAAGTTAAATTTGATTTTTCATAGACTATAAGGATTATTACCAAAAAGAATTGAAAGGTACCACATTTTTTGTGAATTAGTTTTCAATTAAGGGTGAAACTAATCACATTGCATCTCTTTACAAGAAGCAAGGACAAGACAATACAGAACATGCCAATAATCCTCAATTGTTTTTTAGGGTTGGAGCTTGGAATGGTCAATAAAGAGGCCAAACAAAAGAAATATGAAATGCAAAAAGCTAATGAGAAAGGGATAACTGAGAAAAATGTTCATGGTTATTCTAAAAGAGGATGATGAGTTACATTCTATACAAGAGGCAATGTCAATGGAGAATGGAAGAAAGCATTGGAAAGGAAAGTGAATTCTTTGAGAAAGAATCAAGTTGAGAATCAGTTGATCTACTGCTAAGTCAAAAGGGCTATTGAGAACTAGTGAGTTATATAGGTTTAGGAGAAAAGTGAGTAAATCAATTGACATGCATAAGACTTGTTGCTAGAGAGGCATATGCATAACAAGAAGGTATTTTTTCTCACTTGTGCATTTAAATTAGTTTTAATATGGCAATAGTTAACCATTTGAATTTAAATTTACATCATATGGATGTAAAACATACATTTTAAGTGATGATCTGGATGAAGAAATCTATATACAGTGACTATTAGATTTCACTAAAAGTAGTATTTGAAGTTTCACATAGTAGTGACTTCATGTGTTTTTGTAGAAGTCCTTTTATGAATTGATGCAATCGTCCATATAGTGATCTTTAATGCTTTGAAAGAGAGATAACCTAATGTGTTTTTCAAATGGTTGAAGAGAACCATTAGTAAATGATTTGTGATATTATTCTTTTAAGTGGATGATATACTATTGACCATATATAGTTTGAATTTTGTAGTGCCTATTAAAGAATTGTGCTAGTTAATTTTGAAAAAAAAAAGTTCCTGGGTAAAGCTGTTGGATTTGAGGTTCAAAGAAATGGCTTAAGAAGACTCCTCTCTTTTACAACAGCATTACATTAAAAAGATTATTAAGTAGTTCAAAATAAGTGAATGCAATCCCATGGATACCCCAGTTACTTTAGGAGTGAGTTTGAGTCTTAATAAATTTCCTTGGATGAACGAACTAAGAAGATAATGGAAAATAATGTCCATATAGATACTTTTAGCAGTGTGATCGATGTATGCAATGATATATACAAGACAAGATATATACTCATGGTAGGACTTGTAATTTGGTACTAGTCTAATCATTGTGAGAGATATTAGATGGTTTCACAAGAAGGTCCTGAAATACTTGTAGAGTACATTGATTATGCACATTCAAAGTATGTACTATAGTAGTACAAGAGGCTATATGGTTGGTAATGTTCATTGAACATGAGAGATTTTGAAAAGGAGAATTCAAATCTAGTGTCAAAGTATTATGAGTACACATAGCCATTGCCTAAATAAAAGACCCTAAGTATAATAGATAGACTGAATGCAAAGGTATAGCTATATGAGAAATGCCATAACGCATAAAGTTATTATTAAACAATGTATTCATATGCAAAGTCCCCTAACTAAACCTAATGACCAAGGACATGTATGAGAAACATGTTAAGTTCTTTGGCATATATATTGTATGGAGTAATGATACTTCATTTTTGCTTTTAATGTGTATGTCGTACAAGTTGGTGAGGTTGTCTTTCTCACACAAGTGATCGCCTTTGACATTTAGGTGGAGTGTGCAAAGATGAGACAATTGTGTTCACCAGTAAAGTGGCAAGAGTGCTAATATGGTAGAGAAGCAACACAAACTATATTGCCACGACTCAAAGTGCATTAAGTCAAGATGAGATCCTTGATTGTAAAAATATAGATCGAATCATGGAAACCCACATCCATGATACCTGTTGCCAAACAACAATTTCTTCAAAATTGACGTCATGTAATATGAGTGGAGTTGAGGAATTTGGATTTAGATACTGGGAGTGCCCAGACTTAAGTCTTTACAGTATTAATGATAAAATCAAACGATATACGCTCTTAAAGTATAAAAGTAATACCATAGCATGTGATTCATACCACATGTGCCAAAGAACCGCAAATAGGAAGCAAGTGAATATATCCCTGCTTCATTGCTGTGTGAGTCCCAGAAAAGTTAACCCTTCATTGATGTCCTTTGACTTTGACATTATCATGGAAATATGTTTCAATGTTTGCTACTTTAGCATTTTGTCCTATGATCATGATTGATGTGATCTAAAGGCATTATGTTAGGAAAGAGGTTGATACATATAAAAGTGATATATGGGAGAAAGAAATATTATTACTTGAAATATACACACATATGTTGGTGTATAAGACTGGTCCCTTATGATATTATTTTGTAGTTTCATAAGTGTAGACACTATGCATGTGAGAAAGGCAATCTGAGTTTTATATTGACTCAAGAGGGATTAGATTGGTCATAAGTAAAGTGTATATTGGTAAATCTAAGACATTCGAGCATTATATCAGTATCAAGCTGCACTACAGGGTTGTCTTGTGCTGATATCTATAAAAAGGGATTTCTAGTACAAAGCGCCCAAATGGAGACGTCATGCCCACACGGTCATGGCAAAACACCTAGTATGAAAGAAGTAAGAGAAAGATACTTGACCTATAACATCTAATCCACCAAGTGTGAGTGGGAGATGTTAGAATATACTAGTCTACCCTTGACGAATTAGGGCCCAAGCCCAATTCAAGAAGGGTTTCATAGAGAGACACAAGTTATAAAGAGTTATACCCTTTATGGTTTAAATGTTACCTCTATACCTATGTAACCGTATGTTTAAGGGTTACATCTATTCCTATGTAACAATACGTACACTATATATATAATCTGTATGATTAAGGGAGCAGGCTAATGATGATATAATATGCAATTCTCCCTCTAAAAGATTGTCTCATAAGAATGTTCTCTTCTCTTCCTTTCTTTGGTGTATTTGCTGTGTAAAGTAATCGGGGTCCGCATCGATTCTCCTGTTTCATGTGGGTACTTTAACGAATCAATTAGATTCCAGGTACTCCAAAAATTCTTACATAAAAAAGTTTATTCTCTATATCTTTCTCAAGATTGAGAACTCTTACAAACATTATTTAGAACTTGGATTTACTTAAACTTGCATTTTATCTTGGCTTCTGTGTGAAAAAGTTTTAAAAGATCCCAAGATTTTAATAAACAAAAAATTATATTTGTCATTTTCTTCCTTGCTTATTCATTTAACAATTATTTTTACTAGTTTGAATTTGAATTAGCTACCTCAGTAGTTCCTATAGAATGGTTAAATTTGGTGGTTATTGTTGGCTTGATGCTTATTACCTGAATTTGGTGGTTGCTAGCTTGCTGCAATTTTATTACATTCGGCTACTTTCTTATATTCTTTTTCAAAGGATTTAATGTCAAGATTTGTCTTTTTTGAACAAAATGAAAAAAAATGCAGCTGATCATACGCTAAGGTTAATCATATAGTTTGTTTGCCAATGACCTGGTAACATGAAAGCTACCTGGTAAGAGATCGCAGTTTCAGTTTCACTTATGGTACTCAAATAGTTCCAACCTTTGAGACCATATTGCACTGGCATGCACCCTTGCATTACCAATTCAACAAGGCATTACACACCAATTCAAAAGTTGGAACTAGTAGAGCCAATCACAGAACTATGAAAGATTTTCATACACTTTCCATAGTTTTTAGCACATGTGATGGTATAATGAAGCATCACCAATTCAACCAAATGCTATGAAAATAGAGGCTGCACAAGACAAATTTGCAAGGGATGCTATGAAAATAGAGGCTGAGCAATTTTTTTTAAATAAAACCAAATGCATGATTTGAGCTAAATGAAGGCCTAATGGAGAAGTGACTCAATCCCCAAAACTTGGCTATTATTTTTTGGACCAAACTTAGGTCTTTTCCACAAGTCCCTTAGGTCTGGTAAGCCAATAAAATGCTGCCACCTAGATTATTTGTACACATAAGTACTTAACACGAAAGTAATACTGTTAGCCCACTAAAATATCTAGGAAAAAAGGGTCATCAGGGAATCTCAGCTTAATTTAGCCCACCATTCATCAATGGATGCAATTCAGAAGAAGAATAAGCATCTCCACAGTCTTCTTCCCTTTACTAATTTTTTGAAATACTCTACTCTGATCCCACTCATTGCGAAAGAAAATAAAACATCTTCAACTTTGAATATCCCGTCTGGATTTGGGGCCTCAGCTATGCTTTATCTGATGTGCCAATAGCTGGTCCAAATCTTAACCATTCAACTCATCCAATGGATAGAAAAATGTCATTTATCAAAATGACATAGTTTAGAGTAGAAAAATCTGACTATTTATTTCTACTCTAATCCTAACAATTGATGGAAAAAACATAATTCCTCCCTTTTCCCCTTAGCAGACACAATCTTCGACAGCCACGCCACCTCTTCAAAAAAGAGAAGACACTTGACCAATATAGGAAATTCTGATGGTGGAAACGGTGAAGGAAAAACAAGAAGAAACACAACTAATGTCAATTTTGTTTGATCAGCTTGGTCAAAGGGTGAGTAAAATCGACATATTTTAGAATCTCTCCATCTTTTCACAAGTCATATTTTGTTTTGTCAGAGAGTCCATGTTTCTTAGTTATTCCTACTCTATTGTATTAGGAATTTTCCTCCTTTAATTTCAGAGATGAATGTCTTATTTTTTCGTGGTCTGAATTCATGTTGGAAAGTGCAGAAAAAAACATTGTGTAAAGATTCTCTAAATCAAATTTGAAATTTGTGGTGCAACTTTAATAGGTAGAAGGCTATTAGACATTCTTTAATATTTGAGGCTTTTCTTGGTTACTGTTATTAAGCACAATTGTAATTTATACCCTTAACACTTTATAGGAGTTATTATGAATGATGAGACATTTCATCATTTATGTAAACAAGCTGTAGCCCAGGTAATCTGAATCCATTTATTAAATTTAATTTTTCAGCAGTAGCCATGTAATATATATATATAGAAAGAAAAAAATTCATCGCATGTTACTATTGCGATAAAAAATTGCATGTTTCATTTTTTGGTCTTCAATATCAGCCACTAGCTTCATTTATCATTATTTTTTTGGCAGCAGCTTCATATATATTTTTTATTTTCCGGTTTTTTACTTTGTCACTTTTACAAAAAGGCCCGAGATGGAGCTAATGTAGTCAGTCCTATTGATATGATGGATGGTCGTGTAGGAGCACTGCGGGTAGCTCTTGATACTGAAGGATTTCATCATGTTTCTACAATGTCTTATACAGCAAAGTAAATTCTGTAACATGATATTTTCTCTTTTGCAGAAAACATGATTGTTTCCCTTATCCCTCTCATTTTATCTTTAGTAGTGAAGATATAGGCATAAATGGAAATTTTGCAAAGGAGAAGCTGTTGGATAGAATAAACATTTTGAAGTTGGGTGGGGATACTTTTTTCATTAATCCGTTCAACAATACAAGTATTAGAATACGTCTATGAAGGATCTAGTTTTAGCCTTTACCAACTATTTGTTCAGCCCTGGTGTTAGCAATTAGAATGGAATAAGAGAGTAAAAACAAGAAATTACTAATTCACTGGACATCTATTACAACCACAAACCCCTATTTATTACCTTAATAAGCATAATACCCAAACCACCCCTTTCCTCACTACTATTCCCACATATCAATATACTCGCCCAACAAAAAAAGATCCTTGACCTCAAGGATTAGTACAAAGCTAGAAAGTAAAATATATATGATAATATCCTTTCTGATCTCTCTCTTTCTTTTTTTCATTTTCCTATTTCCCAAAACTTGCTGCAACTATCCTCCATTCTAGAATGCCATTATGATACCTAACGGAGGCCCATAAAATACCCATAGCAAAAAATTCACAAAATGTCTGACCCACAACCCACTAAAAATTTTTGGGCCCTTATATCCAAGAAAAACCCTAACAATGTCCTACAAAAGGGTCCTGATGTTTAACCCATTGCTAATGGGGTGTTTTTTTCTACCACGTGAAACAACCCTAGTGTCCAAAGAAGGCATTACAATAAACCTAGACCACGCTCTCATATCTGCGATAAAAGAAGATTCCAGAAGTGGTAGAGACCAAAAAGCCCATGGCTTTTCCATGTTAAATACAAACAGCTGGCGGAGATTTACTACATCGCAATAGAAATCCAAACTTTTGCCAGGTCCCACCCAACCCGTGAATTTCAATAGCTGTACCCGACCGAATAACCAAACTCCCCTAACCTGAATCATCTCTATATCGCCCTTTGCCTCCATCGATGGAGACCTTTTTCCTAACAACGAGGTTGGAATTGCTCTGATCGATGGATGATGAGAATAACTTCGACCCAAAAGTGAAAGCATAATCATTTTTGTTTAGCCGTTCACAGCAAGACTGCAATTTGAACCATTCCAATGTATGAAGTGAAATCTCAAGATTGCTTGCAATGGTGAAATTGATTGTTTCTCTCGCCCTCATTTCACTACTCACTAGATTATACTGTTTTCCCAGATAATGGGTATCACTAATGTTATGATACTGAAGATTCACACGGAGGTAATTGAGGTAGAGGGGCCTTGTAGCAAGGTTATGAAGACCAAGATGAGGCAAGATCATCGTCGCAGCAACAATCATAGATGACAAAACAAGATAAGGGAACGCAGACAACATTGTAGAATTTGGAGTCATGCTAGCTATCATGTTCGATGGCAGTAACTTGGTCCCAAGTGATTCAGAGGATCAGCTAAACAGAGAACCCAAAAATAAAGACCTAATGCCTCTAAATCATTACTCTAATCAACTAATGACATTGCATTCAGTTGAGAAAAAATTTGGTCAAAGATGATACCTTGACGAGGTCAAAAATGCAGCAACTAGTTTGGTAGGAGGAAACATCAATGACAAAAATATAAAAAACCATAGCAATGAAATTCATCGTTACTAAATCCTAGTCTTGATGGCTCCTCTATCCTTTCATATTTTGCTCCTTCATTTGCTTTGGCATTATTGAATCGGACCTTACCAATCACGTTTGCCTCAAATTCTTCATTTTCAAAGGATTTGGCTTTATCAGCATCTTTTTCAGAGGATTTGTTCTTGTTTGAATCAACATTAGCCATATTCAAATAAGTGACCTCCTTTATCTCAACAATAGCAATGGTGAGAGTTAAAATATCACTAGATTCTTTCTCGATTCTTTTATGTTTCTCTTCAGCTATTATGTTTTCATAGGAATCAATTTCTTGTTCAGGCAGATTGTTTTTATCTTTATCTTCATCTTTCGCATTCAATTCCTGTTACTTTCGTTGCTCCTGAAGATAAGCATAGTTAATGGCTAAGGAAATAGTAGTTGGACCAAAAGACCATGACGCATCTCGAATCTTTAATTAAAGGTCGTAGATAAAGAATTTTGTGGCAATAGACTCATTGACTTGTACATACGGTATGAGTTCTTAAAATCGTTGAGCATACTCCTTCACTGTCAACACCTGATTCAGCTGATAGAGCTCTGTAAAGGTTTTCAAAACGATGAGAGTTTAGTGGAACAGATTTCCAGAGATGGCAATGGGGGCCAGAGGTCTAGCTCTGATACCTTTGTTAGCATTATAACGAAATAAGAGAGTAAAAACAAGAAATTAATAATTCACTGGACACCTATTACAACCATCCAACCCCTATTTATAACCTTAGTAAGCATAATACCCAAACCACCCCTTTCCATACTACTATTCCCACATATCACTTGGGGTATGACAAGTTGGCATTGATTAGTTGTATGTGTAGTTATTCCATTGTACACAAGTTGGTTTCCTTCTCTGACATGTACATTTAAACTATGTAAGCACTTTTAGCAACCTTGGTGCTATAGTGCATATCATTTCTAACTTGAGACATACATTTTCTCTGTGCTATCAGCCCACACTGCTCTTACTTGCTAATAGTCATTGGTTGCCAACTACCCTCTTTAAAAATTCATTTGTTAATAAATAACATCTTATCTGGCAAATATATACACACTCACACATATATTTAAAATTTGGCTTTAGCAAAACTTTACTTTATGAAATCATAATCAAATGTAAATTATGCAAGAAGAAGGCCCTTTGAGAATACATTATAATGAAGACCCCAATTTCATTTTCACTTTGTTTCCCTTTACAATTACTGATAATACAATGTCAATCTATGTAATTTATAGCATGAGTCAAAATACAATGCCAAAAGAGTTGTTGATGAGCATTTCATATGCTGATGACTATTTGTTGTTGGATTGCCAAAATCATTACAGCATCAAAAGAGGAGATTGAACCAAAAAGACCTGTTGAGGAATAATGAACCAAAATGACTTGACTAAAATGGGTAACTGAATCAAAGAGAAAACGAAGGTGGAGGAGCTGACAAAATGGTGCTAGATGGAGAACCTGCTTAAAGAGAATATAGTGAAATAAAACTTCATGTATCATGAAGAAGTTTGTAGCATTAGTAGTGCACTATGCTGATGAACGTTGAAGTGTAAAAATTCAATTGCAATATATGTGAAATGTTTGACTAAAAGTTATGTTTTATTTATGGCAAATGCTACCAAGAAATTAAATTTTGTTCCCATCCAAATCTATCAACAAACAAGCTTCCAATAAACAGTACCGCCAAGTAACCCTAAACTCTCAGCTTGCATGTCCCAGTTTGAACTTGAAGTAAATTAGCATAACTCGTGCATCAGTTTTAAAATTTTACAAATATATATGTGTTTACACGCACAGGTTTATGTGTATTCAAGCGGAAACTTGATGAATTAAAAATCAATTGTCAACTATAACATTTTTATTAGAAATTTCAATAAAGAAGACCATAACCCCATAAACATAGGTTACCAATTATAAGAAACAAAATACCGCACACTAATTATGAGAAAATTCATGTATACGTATTCTAATATACCTAGTGATCCGTGAGATATGATTTTTCTCTTCTTTTTTGGCTTTTATATTGTTGAGTTGGATGCATCTTGTGCCATTTGAGCGTCCTATGAAAAAATGATCTGAATGTGAACAAAATTAAAAGTGCAATGACAATAAAAAGTGATTAGCATTAACTAAACTCAAGATAAAAATGATATAATAAAGAATTTGTCTTCACCTTGTGTATATAGTTAGATTGAATTTTTCTCTTTTTGTTAGCTTGATTAACAACCCCAGGCATATATCACCTTTAGTGCTTTTTCCCCTCTTTTTTATTCAAAACAGCAGTGATGGCACACTTAGTACACATTTTGGAGGATGTTTTATCTTCAAAAGATTCACGCATGGCAAGAATGTCACTAACTTTTTTGTTGAGCTCTATGATTGTTTATTGTACAATATCAAAAGTCTCTTGCCATTTTGAAGCCTCCGATACCAATCTCACAAACATTGGAAATAATTGTTTGTAACGCATTGAACTTTCCAACTTAGGATCGACATTAATCTCATTAACCAGTATATCTTGAACAACTTCACATCTTGCTTCCCTTGTCCACCTTTTTATGATATATTGTTTTGAAAGTTCATCTACTTCTAAGTGCGTATATAGTCTCAATATAATGCATGACAACATATTATTCCATATTGCTCAAACTTCATGCAACTACAATTGGTAGAAGCATTAGTAGTATCATAAGTAACTCTTCACTCTCCTGGTCTAGTAAGCATTCTTATCACATACTTCTTTACATCACCTAACTCATCTCTTTCTTTTATACAACAAGTACAACTATAATCCGATTCACATTGGAAGACATGAAATAAAGTAAGAGTGTATATTTGAGAAACTTGTTGGAGCATAGGAGCAGTTTGCACAATCAATCTAGGCAACTTCTCCAATATGGTAAAGTCATGTTGCAACTCAGCTTATTGCTTATCACTAACTAGTAGATCAAAGAGCTTGAAGAATCTATTGATGTCAAGTTCAGGAGTCACGAAATCCTTTAAAGATGAATTGATACTTTCACTTAGTTGAGTGCTTCGCATACCAATTGTAAAAGGATGTTTCATATGGCAAGTAGCCCATTTTTCTTTTATCTTGTATATTGAGGATAACCAAGAGTTTTCTTACAAATTGTAAGTTGACAATAGCTTGCCCCAAGCATCCTCAAACTTAGATTCTTCTTCTTAGTTGTACAAGCACATGTTAAGATCCTTGATGAAATGTGATCCATCTTTTATTAAGTTCCCTAAATGTTTTACACCATTTTTGTGCAAATGGAATATGCACAACCCATGTTTAACCTCAGGCATGACAAATTGTAGTGCTCTAGCCATGGCTTGATCTTGATTAGTGAAAAAAGTATATGGTCACTTCTGCTTGTGAGCCTGCAAGAAAGTTTCAAAAAGCCATTTAAATGAATCTATTGTCTCATCATATAATAATGTAGCACCAAATATTACTCCTGATCTATAATGGTTGAAGCCTGAAAAAATAGCAAGAGGCCTATTTTGACGATTTGTTTAACAGGTGGTATCAAGTGAAACAACATCACCAAAACAAGCATAGTCTACTAGCATTTATGGATCTGCCTAAAACACATTTGTGATTTGCTCATCAAAATCCATCTGATAAGTATGAAAAAAATATGGATTCTTTTCCAATTGTTGTTGAAATATTGTAATAAGTATCCTGCTTCTCCATACTCCATTCTCATTGCCTTCTGCACCTTAAATAATGTTTGACATCATCTCTTATGAACCCCAAATTGACTCTACCTCCAACTTGCCTGCTCATCAAATTAAATGTATCTTTTTGTTTAAACCCTACATCATTTGTTGTTTCTATTTCAACACCTTGACTTTCAGTTACCTTGCATTCAGATAGTAACAGATGCACAGACTCTTTACAATGTAAAGGGTGATTATGTCACCAACAAATTTGGTTACTCTCCACTTTCCATTTACAGACTATCATTTTTGCTTTAGAATCTGTTCTAGTCTCTGCTCGAGGATATTTTGTTTTGAAATCTCTCTTGTCTGGTGCTTGCACACCTTGCTTACTACAAGCATATCTATAACAAGTAATGATACTCTTATCCCTCTTGCTATAGGTGAAATTGTGCTTTTTGACATTGAAACCCATTCTAGCTCCATAATTGGTCCAAATTGATGTTCATCATCTAAACTTTCAAACTCAAGACCTATTCTTGGAGTGAACTCAATGTCCATCTAATTAAATCTACATAAACATCAAAAGTCATAGTTAACTCAACATTAAAACTCATATTCCACTATCTTTCAAAATACAGAATTGAGCATAAGTAATTCTTTCCCATATTTTTCTCATCAATATATTCTTTTGTTTCTTATTTTTGCCACCTTTGTTTCTTATTATGTCCAGAACAGGAAAACAAAAGCACCTTTGTTACAATATTAACAATGTGTAGCATCAAAATAATGTCACAAACACTTTTTTTGCTACATATATTATAATAAAAACATACCTCTACACCTTTCCACATTTCTTGCCAATTTAATGTACATAACTAACAAAACAAATTTTTACAGGGAAGAAAGAACAAAACAAGTAGGGAGGATGAAATAAAGAATATTTTTTTAAAAAAACACAATAAACACCAAAATTTTTTTAACAATGATTATAAAAGAAGCCACTAAACCCAAATACCCTCAAAGCTTTTGCCCCCATTTGACATTCTCCATCAAAACTTTAAAATACTGGATTTTTTATCATAATACAACCTATTTGAAAAATGTTTTCACTTAAAGACATCAAATAAGCTATAAAAAATATGACTTGAGCATTAGACTTACCTAACCAAGTTTTCCCGCATTCTTCAAAGACCCATGGATAAAGCTTCTGTGATTTTATGTTGCAGTCTTGGGGAAGACAATGCTGATTAAAATAAAAATGGTCGATGACTGTGATTGAGTGTGTGAAGTGTGGTCAAGATGTGTTCCATCAATATGACATCATTTTGATAAGTGACATGTTTCTATCCGTTGGATGAGTTGAACAGCCAAGATTTGGGTCAGCTGTGGGCAAATAAGACAACGCACAGATGAGGCCCCAAATCCATTTATTATTCCATCAAAACAATGTAACTTCAAATTATCCTAATGCCTTCACAAATATTCTTCCTCTTATCAAGAGCTCTCATCTCCGCCCTCTTTTGCTTGGTGTTTCACAAGTTCGAGGCCCCATTTAGAGAGAGAAAGAGACGGTGTTAAGAGCTAAGTAACAAGAAGTAAAGGTAGGTGTAAAATCTCATTTAGAGCAATTTTGTAATACAGGTTAGAACATTGAGTCCTTCGGCTTGTTGCCCTGCTTTTTCATTCTTTTAAAAAGAAAGAGTTTGATGTTTTAGTATGTCTGGAATTTTTGGTTCAGATAATGGTGTTCGAGTTTGTAGAAACATTGTTTGGAATTGTAAGTTGAAAATCACCTATTTTGGCAATTTTGGGAGCTCATTTTCTCCATGGGAAATACTGCCAAAATTTCCATAAAAATTGTACTTGGTTAAATGATTATTTAACCATGTTAATAAGGACTTTTATCAAGCTAGAAACAATGGCAAAATTGCTAGAAGCCAAGTAAAACAAAAGCCCAAGTTTGAAGGAATGAGAAGTATGCTCTCGTTCTTGAATAGATACGTTAAAAAGAGTAATTTTTTATAAAATTCATTTGCATTTTTTGATTCCTCAAAAGAAAAAACAGGCAAAAACGACCAAGAATAGATTTTTGGAAGTAGATATACAAAACCCTTAAAAGGAATAAAGTAAGGAGTTGGGTTATTATTCATAATTAATGACTACAATAGTTTTGTTATTGATCTTGGTCACATGTTATAATCTATTAGGCTTTAGTAATTGTGGAGGTCTAACTCGAGGCCATGAAGGAATAAAGGAGAAGAAAGTTGCTATGTGACCAAGGTAGCATTTTACCTATTTTTGCATTTAGTTATGTTTGCTTGTTGTAAAGAATGAGTAATTGCCATGAAAGTTACATTACATGATTATATGAATGTGTTATGTTTTACTTGGACTTATAGCATGACCATGTGTGATTCCATGACGGTCATGTATGTTAAATGTGTTTACTTGATTGGCAATATTTTGAGAACATGCATGCATGCTTGAGTGCTTGAATGGGTTATTATGCTATTGAGATTACCCTAAATCTTACACTAATTCCTAACCAAGCAAGGTAAAAAGGTCAATCAAGAGCAAGCAAAAATGAAAGCATGAAGAAATTCAAGAAGGTAAGGACCAGTAAGGTGCCAAGATTGTGATCTATTTCCCTCATTACATATAAATTTATATTAGTTATGTAAATTCACTCTAAACTATTGTTCTACATGTTTGATATGAATGGAGTGAAAAATTATCAATTGGAGCCTTAGAAATGAGTTGTAGATATAATTTAGGCACATTAATATTAAACTGCCATTGATGCAAGTGTTTGGACGTATATACAAGGTTTTCATTAAACAATTTGTAGTAAATGATATACTATGCTCCTGGAGGGTTTTTTTTTTCTCATTTTTTCTTTTTTTGGGCTCTTTCTGTGGCCCTTATTTAAAAAAGCGCTACAAAAACTCTCTTTTTTTGTTCGATCATATCTCCCATAATTGTACAATATTTCACACTGCATGATTTAATAAACATTTTGTATCTATATCCATAATACTACAGAATAAAGAAAAACAAACAACAATAATAGATATTGTTAGAACCGGTTGACACCCAAGAGGGGGGTGAATTGGGTGTAAGGTAAAAACTTAAGAACTTTGGAAATCGTTTTGCATCTTAGAGGAAGCAATAAATATGAAAGTAATGAATCATAAATCACAGTTAGATATTTAAATGATATATGCTGGAAGTATAAGAGCTTAGGGAAGAGAATATGCAAACTGTGATTTATCCTGGTTCGGCCCAATCCATGATGACCTACGTCCAGTCCCCAGGCTCCTCCTGAGATTTTCAATCCACTATCTTCCTCAAGTTTAACCGGGTACTTGAGAACCACTACAATCTCACAAGTTTGATCCGGGCACTTGTGAAGCCTTTACAATTCTCGCACTGAGATTACTCCCCCTTACACACCGTAAGATTACAACCAAGTTGCTCCCCCTTACACACCATAAGGATACAACTTTGATGATGAAAGATTACAATCAATCTTCTCTCTTAGAAGTGAATAAGATGAACACTGAAGTACAATACAAATAATATCTCTCTCAAAGGTAAATCATATAGAAGCTAGAGAAACAGAGAGTATGTGCGATGAGTATTGATGTCAGGATGTTGGCATTTGGACGATGTATACACTCAGTCTTACTTCTGTTTTGGATGATCTTCAATTTATAGCTGATGAGGATTGATGACCGTTTGAGTATTTCAACATGTCCGTTAGAGTGACGTAGCTTTGTTTGACCGTTCTTCGATTTTGAAAACTAGCCGTTGGAACGTTGGCCGCTCCGCTCCATAAACTCAACTTTTATCTCTTCTCATCATCTCTTCATTGTTTTACTGGAAAAGTGCATTAAACACTAATACAATGAAGTGTTAGACTGATTAGAAGCAATAAGAATGAGTTATATGATCATTCAATTGATTTCCAGAATCTTCGGGACGTTGCTCTGTTTTCCTGGGAAGCATTACTCGAGTACTTACTCGAGTAAACATCAAGTTTCTTCACAGGCTACTCGAGTGGCCTTCCATTTTCTACATATCTTACTCGGGTAGTAACTTGAAGTTCTCTTCTAAATAATTCTGAGTACCCGGGTGTAACCCCCTCAGTAATTATATCCGAAATACACGATTAAAATGAAATAGAGACCAATAATAATCAAATAACATTTACTAACCCATCACATGATGTGGTTTTCAAAAATACCTTTCAAAATCATTTATAAACTTGGTCTCATATTCCCATTTCGAATACAATTACTACGCGAAGATAAATCACATTCATATAAATATCAGAGTGCACAACATAATCATCCCGGAAATCTCGGGTACATACCTTCGCTAAAGATATACAGGGCACGATTGCCCATTACAATTCTTCAAATGGAGATTACACAATCTCATCTCGAATGAGTCCTGCCGCTCCCTCCACGAACCACTTGCCCTGTCTAAATTGTTGGTAAGGGAGGGTGAGATTTGAGAGAATCTCAGTAGGGAAACATTATCAATGTGCAGGCAAGATAAGTGTTTAATGCATGACATGCTTGCATCACATAACTCATGCACACATACAATGACAAATCTGTAAGCTCAATGCTTCGAATGATACACATATGGCCATAGCATATATTGAAACATAGCTTTAAATCATTTATACATGTTCCACATAATCAAGCAAAGCAATAACATGCATCAACACATTAATACAGTTATCAAAGCATGCAGGAGAGATAAGTTCCCTACCTCCAGTCTTTTCTCATCGATTTGCGTGCCAGCAACTCGGGGCTTCACATTCGATCCTACAATGTCAAATGTACTATTTAGACACTTCCATAGTGTTTCTGGGGGTTATATGAGGCTATATTGAAAATTTACTAAAATACCCCCGGGGACCCGGCCCGCCGTACCCGGTCCGGCTGTACTTTTCTTGAAATTTTGACATGGGCTAATCTAACATATTTTCGCCCAAGGAATCCATTTCCGGACTCAGAATTATCAAATTCAATGTAAAATTATGAAATTGCCCTTGGCAGCCCTACTTTTAGGGTTTTAGGGGTGTTTCCGTAATTATGCTTTCTCGACCTTTTTTGAAAAAGTGCACAACTGTAACCCCACCTAATTTTCGCCCCTGAACTCAATGGAACCATCAAATCATTGAAAATCCAACTCTAAGACCCATTTCTAGGGCTGGCCGAAATTTATGAGTTCTCCAGGGAAAATCGGGGTTTTACGATTTCGGCTCCGTAAACGCGTTCCTTTCTACTCCTAACCACTTTATTAACCATTACATTAGGTTACAACTAACATTAAGACCCAATTTGGGCAGCATAACCCCTAGGCCACATCATTTCCAAACTTTAAAACCAATGGCAATCCGGCGAAATTTCACCGATTAAATTGCCCACAGCAGCCAGAATAAGCAATATACGAAAGTTTGGAAGTTACCTCAAGCTCCCACTAGCTTTTCCCAAATTTGGCTGAACCCTAGCCTCTTTAAAACACCAAGTTTTGAGCTTCACAACCTTAAAGAATAAAGAGGAGTGGCTTAGAGTCGGAGTTATACGCGTTAGGAGCTAGATCGTCGGAGAAATCGGCTTACCTTGCGAGATTTCTTCCTCTTTTTCTCTCTTTTCTCCAAGCTCTCTCCACGTTTTTTTCTTGCTTCAGCTGCTGTGTGCGACAGAAATGAGCTGAGGAAGATGATAACATATGTAATTCCATGCTGACATCATCTTTTAATGAGATGATGTCATAATTCCCATTTTCGGATTTTCTGGCAGATTTTCTGCCCAAACTTTGAAAAATCATAACTAATTCTAGAAAAATTGAAATGAGGTGATCCCAAAGCCAAATGAAAGGTATTTAAGTCGTCTTCATTGGAAAAATATGATCCATTATTAGAAATCACCACAAAATTCCAGAATTACACAAATTTCATCACTGCCCCAAAACAGAGTCCATTTTCGACCTCAAACTTTGGACAGTCATATCTCCCAGTTCCCAAAACGAAATGGCACAAATTATATGTCCATTTTGAAGCTTGGGATGTGAACTTCAAGACTGGAAAGTTTCATAATTTTCTGACATCATTTGCCTAGTCAAAACATCCACACGAGAAGACTGCCCAGACAGAATTCACACTGGACAGCATTTCCAATTTTTTGCAACCAATGTGTCCAATCCAATTTAAATCAATTCCAATGATTAAATACCACAACATGACACCATTTCCATCACAATATCCCATTCAATTCCTCCCTCTATTCTAAGTCAATTTGGATGTTAATCCACAATTGAACTCAAATACAGGGTTTTGGCATTGCTCATAACACAAGCGACTACAATCCACTTTATATTCTCTAAAAGGGTTCATTAATCACTAACCACGTCCACTTTTGTAGTCATTAAACCCTAATCACAATTTAGGATCTTGCTAAACCGGGGCTTAGCAATCCACTAATCTCAGGCTTATTCTCTAGCCTCGAGTCTCAAAATTCGGGGTGTTACACCGGGTAGTAACTTGAAGTTCGACTTGAGGTTTGGGCAGTAACTTGTAGTTCAACTTGAAGTTTGGGCAGTAACTTGAAGTTCGACTTGAAGTTCGACTTGAGTTTCTGTCTCTTTACTCGAGTACTGACTCGAGTAACGTTGGCAGGCCGAGAGCAACTGGAAGTTTTCTATTTGATTACTTGAGTACCTACTCGAGTAACGTTGGCAGCCCGAAAGGAACTGGAAGTCTTTTACATGGTTACTCTAGTACTTACTCGAGTAACATTGGCAGGCCGAGAGCAACTCCAAGTGATTTACCTGGTTACTCGAGTAGCTACTCGAGTAACGTTGGCAGGCCAAGAGCAACTGGAAGTTCTTTACCTTGATTACTCGAGTGGCTACTCGAGTAAAGTCTTTTGTTATCAACTAGTTACTCGAGTGGTGCCTTCAAGTGAATTCTTGATTTTGACTCGAAACATGGAAAATTATATATCATCGGAAAGCTCTCATCGTTTACATTCCAACGCAACAAGAATCAGCTCCAAACTCGTTGTTTACAGAAAGTTATTATCCAAAGAGTATCTACTGTTCTTAGACAATCTCTGAAATCACGAGCAGCAACTTCCAGATGGTATAGCTATTAGAATATAACCTCAAATATGTCAAATTACCTATCCATGGAAAGCTCTTTGAGTCTTCGTTCATATGGCACCAGTTTCGTCTCAATCCGATATGTATTTTGAGAGTTATGTCCAAAATACCAAAGCTGTCCTAGAATATGACGCTGATTCATGTGTCAACTTTCGAGGCTTATATCTCTATCATCTGACCTCCTTTAAATGTGATCTTGGTGTCAAAAGTTCGTGTTTGAAGTCTAGTTTCCAATGCCACCGGTTTCAGTTCGATCCAACATGTGGTTGGAGAGATATCATCAAAATACCGAACCTCTATTCTGCCGCGTGAAAACAGAGTACCATTTACTTCAAGTGACGCCTCGAGTAATTCATCAAATAACCCGGCAGATTACTCGAGTAAGGCCTCGAGTAAACACCTCCAAAATCAGACAATGCCATATTACTCGAGTGATTACTTGGGTAATCATCTCCAAAGGTACCATAGCTTCCGTATACATCATTTTAGCTTCGTATTGACCCATTCTAACTTCTGTATGATCATAGAAACCTCCGGTATCACTTCTAGAAGCTTGAATCTTGATATTCTCATGTGATCTTGCAAGTTCTTCTTTCTTTAATCTCTTTCTTCTTGTTTTTCCTCTTGATGATCATTCTTCATAACCCAACTTCAATCTTCTTGATGAATATCTTCAATCTTCATCTTTCTTTCTTCTTTCTTCAATTCCTTGCCTCTTGATTTTCTTCTTGATGATTATTCTCCATTTATGAGGCATTATAATATCAACCCACAATGATGTCTATGACTAATCTATAAGATATATAACATTAAATATGGTAGTTAGTCAATGTGGAAGATAAGTATATTATACAAACTTTTTGCTCACATTTGACATCTATATTTGACATCATCAAAACTATTCATATCTAACAGATATAACTTCAAAATGATACTAACAAATGATTAATTAGTTAAAGTAGAACATAAAATAATTATACAATATATTATACATGAATGAATTATATAACAAATTCAACTTGATTACATGCATAAATGACACAACAATTGCCAAGAAACAACACAACAAAGGCATGCAGCTAGTGATAAATTAAATGATATAGCTACCCAGAGATTTGCCTAAAAACATATTCACACCATTCCTCGATCACTTCATCAAGCTGATGGTCAGTCAAAGTGTCACAACGCTGATCTTCATAATACTACACATATATACAATCAGCCACAAATTAAAATGAATTAAAATCAGCAAAATGTAATTATCAGGAACTAATTAAATTTAATTAAAACTCAATATGGAGTGCAACTAAATGACTTACTTTTTGAGGAATGAATGCCTGATCATGCGTAATTACATCCTTTATAAATTTCATGATATAATATCCACAATTATTATCATTGGGTTGGAAAGGGCACTGCAAAAATATAATGCAATATTTAACTCTGTTTATGAATAAAAATTGTTTACTAACAAAATTTGAGTAAATTCATATATCAATACCAGTATCTTCTTCCAAGGATAGCTAAAGTAAGGGTCAACAGCTTTAGAGTAGCTTAACGAGACAGAGGACTGATACGCAGTCAATGCACTAACAAAACAAATAGAAACTGATGAATTTTGATTATTCAATCACATGCAAATATTTACACATATGCACGTACGCTTACCCATTGAACAATAGTAATATATCAGAATGGTTTTGTGGAAGACCATCTTTTAGAGGATCCACATAGTAAATGCGAGGGCCTGAAGGTTCCGCTGGATTGATAACTATCAATATCCAATGGCGCCTAAAATATTTTAAAAAAATAGTTTCAACAATCATGGTATGATAAAAGTTAAACAATAAAAAGAAAAATTTTACCCTTAATAAGCGTAGTCGATGTTGCTCTCTTTCTAAAGTAATCTTTTAGATCATTAGACTGCGCATGTATATCTACTTTACCCCCATGGTGGCCAACGAGATAAGGGTTGACAAATAAGAATTGGACCCTATTTGTATACATTAAGTAGTCATTGTATAAATGTCTGGTATAAAACAAACAATGTCATGAAAAACGCAAGAAATTGAACAAGAAATATTAATAATAGTGATAAACAATAATGGTGAAGTACCTTATCCAAAAGTTGATAGCTAAAGCACTAACCCAATCACGAGTACATATGTCGTGCATGACCTCGGCAGTAACATAATCAAATAGACCGCCAACATTGTAGATATGTCTTTCAAGACGTATTTCCTGTCCTCCTACATCGATCAATTGTGGTGTAATCGATACTAATTGATCACGATATGAGGTTGGTCTCCTTCTGCTATGTTGGCTAGCTGAAGCTTTAGACTTAGGTTGTGTTGTCGAACACTTTGACATCTGGCCCTACGAAAATAAAAAATTAAATCACAGTTTTATATGGAAGTACGAAGGAAAAATGTAGGGAATTGTAAATGAACGACCTTTTCATATAGCTCTATAAGACCTATTGGCCAAGCAACATAGCCACCTACAACACTTCTTATCATTATTTGCTCATCCCGAGACGGGATCGGTAAGAAGGCATCTTCATTAGTACAGACGTCAACCCTCACTCAGAGTGTGTTGTCAGGCAGCGGTGAATTGCGTAGTATGTCTTTATCAGTGTTGTAGGCAACACCTATTCCAACCGTGTGCTTGGGAGCTTGCTCGACATATAGCTTACATTGGAATTCACCCTATAGAAAATAGACTTAATATGTCATAGTTCGCTAAATTATAATATAACATAAAGTTAAGTTAATATGTCAACATCTTTGGTGGGCTACCTTCTTCTGAGTCACCATTGAAAGGATTTTTCCACTTCCTCCAACGATGTTGTGATGGTAAGAATCTTCGATGCTCCATGTAAACATTTTTCTTACAACGATGAAGTCACACTGAATGAGTGTCATCTTCACATATAGGGCATGCACCATATCCTTTGACGATGTATCTCGACAAATTACCATAAGTAGGGAAATCATTAATTGTGCCAAACAACATGGCTTTCAAAGTGAAACTTTCTTCCCTGTACCCATCATACACATTGACGCCTTCTTCCCAAAGCAGCTTCAAGTCATCAACTAAAGGAGCCAAGTATACATCTATATCATTCCCAGGTTGACTTGGCCCAGAAATTAACATGGACAACATCATAAACTTATGTTTCATGATCAAGTGTGGAGGAAGGTTATAAATCATCAATATCATTGGCCACGTTCTATGTGCACTACTCTGAACACCGTGCGGGTTAATTCCATCAGTTGATAGTGCAAGGTGAAGGTTCCTTGCTTCATCCATAAAGTTAGGGTACTCATGATCAATTTTTTTCCATTGAGGAGCATCTGCAGGGTGCTTAAGCTTCGTGTCTTTAATCCTTTCATCTGTATGCCATGTCCAGTACTTAGCAGTCTCTGCATTACTGTACAGTCGCTTGAATCTCGGAATAATGTGAAAATACCATAGGACCTTCAAAGGACTCTTTCCTTTCTTCTTCCTATAGCGAGATGCATTGCATTTAGGACACTTCTCCAACGTTGCATACTGATTTTGAAATAATACACAATCGTTAGGACATGCATGTATCTTCTCATATCCCATACCAGTTGTAGAGCAAAGAATTCGCTTTGCCTCGTATGTCTTGGTAGAAAGTACATTTTCTTCTGGAAGCATATCTTGCAACAGTTCAAGCAGTACAGTGAACCCCGAATCACTCAATCCGTAGCGAGCTTTAAAGTTGTACAACTTCAACACTGCTAGCAATCTTGTGTATTTAGTACTCCCGGCATATAATGGTTTCTCTGCATCACCTTTCAACTTCTCAAATTCGTTGGGGCAGTTTTGATGCACCCCTTCAACCACATTTAGCATTTCTTCAAGACCATCATCTTCATCAAACATGCTTTAATCAAATTCATCCGAAGCACCACTCGTGGTATGCACCCGATCACTACATGTATCGTTCATCTCACCATGCCTTGTCCATCGCATATATGTTTGATCAATACCGTAACACACTAAATGATCTAGTAAATCAAGTGGACTAATCCACTTTCCAAAACAACAAGATAAGCAAGGACACAAGATTTTGTCAGGATCTTTTGTGTGCTCAATTGCAAATGTAATAAAATCTTTCACCCCATCTATATTTTCCCTTGATCCATCTATGCCTTCAATCTATTTTTAAAAAAAGTACGTGGTTAGTTGTATGACTATTGCATTCACTAATTACTTTTATATTCTCTTACCAATTTTAAAATAAATTCCCAACATGAAATCTTCAACATAACGAAAGAAACCATATTTGCCACAACATATCATAGGTAAATTAGAAAACATTACAAGTCAACAAATAAAATACAAGTGTTAAGAATATATAAATAATTATTTTACTTATGCAACTAATTCATAACAATCATTAGAACACCTACAAATTATAACTAACTAGTACTATTATTAAATTCAACTAAAATCACATTTGTAAGCTCAAAATTTAAAAAACATACCTTAAATAGAAGCTTTAATAGACTGATGAGCTGAAACTACAAACACAAATTACACATAAAAAAAGTCAATAAAATATTAGTGGTTGTAAATTTTTTTATTAATAATAATGTGTACACAACATCAATATATAATAAAATAAAATATGATTAATTAGCTTAAATCAAAAAATATGATTCAAAAAAAAAGGAAGAAAATAAAATAAAACAAAAAGGAAAGCGTATATAAATGTTGAGAATATAAAAAAAAATTATTTTTTACTAGCTTAAGTACTTAAAAAAAATAGAGAGACACTAATCAGTGAACTTTAATTAATTAAATTAAGGGTACGTTAAAAATTTGAAATAAATTTAGACATCAATTGTATTTCTGAATTATTCCAAACACATAAGTAACAAATTTTTTTTTGCTAAAACATAAGTAACAAATAAAATTAAATAGAGAAGAAGAAATGGTAAAACAAATTAAAGTGGAAAGATAGTCATACGTTTTCCTTTAGGTCCTCACCCCTCAATGAAAGCATAAACAAACCAATAACAAATTTTAAATAAATACGCCATTAAATTTCAGCTACTTTTTGAACTATGAATTATATAGAAAAAAAATTTTGTCTATCAAAATTTGGTAATAATCCCATGAAAATAAATTTATCCGGACAATCATGCATCCGATATACCGTCATTAATTAACGGGTAAATTTATTAATAGAATGTGAAGTTTAAGAAAGTTATTTCTACAAATTCAATTAAAAAAATTCTATTAATTTATCATCTTCTGTTGACTATAAATGATAGATTGATTATCACCAAAAAATAAAAAAAAAAAGACCGATTGATCAACTAATTAATTAAATCAAACAAATAGAAATTGTTTATGCTATATACATATATATAATCACGTGTTATGGATTAGTTAAACATTAATCGACAATAATATATAATCATTAGAAAACACTAATCGATAATAATAGGAATTCCTATATTCTAATATTTTAATATTTTTCATTTTATATTCTAATATTTTAGAATATTTTAATATTGAATTGAATTATTATTATTAGAAATTTAGAATTCAATATTAAATTAATCTAAATTCTAAATAAATATCAATATTGAAATAGAAATATTCAATATTTAAATAGAAATATATAGTAAAGAAATCAAAATATATAGTTATATAGTAAAGTAATAATATGAATCTAAAATTAGAAAATGAATAGAATTCAAAATTGGAATATATTTAAATATATTGATATTGAATATTCTTTTCATTTTATTAATATAAAATTTAATTAATATAACGAATTAATATTAATAAATAATAAATATAAATAATATATATACTAATTATATATTAATAAACATAAATAATATATATATAATATATAAATAGAATGATTATTTATAACCTCTGAGCTAAGCGGGCGCACATAAACAGAAATTGTGCATGCATAGGAATTTAATAAACTACTGAGATATTAGTTATTAACTCTTTATTCTTAGCTATTGATAACATAATTCCTATGAATATAGAAAAGAATAAAGAATTTCAAATAAATATTCAATTTTTTTTATTCTAGGACATAAAGAACATATATATAATCATTAGAAAACATTAATCGACAATAATATACTATATATATATATATATAATCACGTGTGGCGCTCTTATATAGGCCCACCAACAATTTTCATAGCATGCAAGCACACAGTCAGCAGCACTTAGAGACATGAGTGGACATGAATAACATTTTTTTTCCACTTTAGCATATGAGATATAATTGTCTATATGCTCCTCTAACTATATATATAGATAGATGCAGATATAGATGAAAAAATAAAACCAAACGAATAGTATAGTATATGCGGAGAGGTTGGCAAAAAAAATGCGCAGAGGACCATATAGGAATTGAATCAAACTTTCTAAAGAGATGTGTGGTACGTGGATAGCTAAACATTAGTAGTTTTTATTTTAATATATAATCAACATATTTATATATACACATGTGCGTGTGATAACAAAAATATGCTACAACCTGAAAAAAAAAGGAAGCACGTTGAACTTACAGCTTAATTGATCAGTGCAGTGCAGTGGGGGACCATGTTGCCCATTGGTGACCCAATCTTAAGTGAGGAGGAGGAGGAAATTTGAGCAGCTGGGACCAAGTGGATGTAGTGGGGACCAAAAGTGGATAGAAGACAGTACAAATTAGCCAAAGGAAGGACAGGAGTGGGGATGGAAGGCAGTTGGAACAAATTAAAACAAAGTATAGATTCGCTGATGAAGACGTGTGAGCGTGTGGGTGTGTTTTTTAGTGTGAAGATAGGAAATGGATGGAGGGGGGCGACGGATGAAGATAGAAGGGGAAAGGGAGTTGTTGAATAATTGTAGTCAAAAGAGAAGGAATAATGAGGAAGAACGTACACGGGAATTGAAATTAGAAGATAAGGATAGGGCGGGGGGGAGTTCCTATTGGCTGGGAGGATTACACTATCCTCCTTTATTGAAATTTTTTTTTTATTTTAATAAATAGGCGAGTGTGGCGCCTGCCACACCAGGCCACAGCACAGCTGTGGCACCACACCTAGCCACAGCTGGGTTTATATCACCAAATGTGGCGCCTGCCACACTTGGCCATCCCAATTGTGGCGCCTATCCTACTAGGCGCCACAGCTGGTACCCAAAATTAAATTAAATTATATATATAGAAAAAGAAAAAAATAAAAAAGGAAGCTGTGGCACTTCTTTAAAGAAGGGCCACAAAATGTGTGCCACCTTTCAACCTTTTTGTAGTAGTGTCCCTAAAATAATTTTTCTATAATTAGCTATGGTTTTTAAAAGTTTGACCACAAAATTGGAAATATCAAATGAACAACAACCCAATCACTAAGATCTGAGTTTTAATTTATAGGCTTTAATTTGTGATTCACCTGGACTATAATGCTTCCAAACGTGAAAAGGGGTCAAACTTGAGGATGTCACATTTTGATATCAGAGTAGAGGTTCTAGCATATGATAGAACGCTTTGCTCTTGATCAGTGAGACAAGTCTACAATGCTTTAATTATTAAACATGTTTATGGTACACTTGTTAGATATTCTAATAAGGTAATACAAGTATTAAGGCGAATTGATAGATGATGTCCAAGCCCTTAGTAGGTGGTTCAAAGACTTAGAAGACCTTGATTAAGCATAGGTTTAGGCGAAGCCCAAAAAAAAGTTAGAAATGGGTTACACAAGGATGGTCCAAAGAAAAATGCGAGTTTGAGGTAATAGCTCTAGGTGAAATTGGTCTTGTTAAATCTAATCATGTTTATTGATATTTATTGCTCTAGATAGCTGATTATTAGTTAGATGCTTAATTGATGTGCCTGCTCAACAAAAATGTTTGATTGATTGTTTTATGTTTGTTAAACATTTTGATAGTTGGTATAACAAAAAATGTGACCATATGAATGGAAATGGTCAAAGATAGGAAAGGTTAGAGAGAATAAGAGCTAGGCAACTCTTGAGAATTCCTTGGGGAATGAAATAGTGGGAACTTGGTAAAAAAATTTAAGATAATTGTTATACTAGGAAATGGTATAGTTGAATGATTATGCTTCCTATGATATTTAGATACTCAATAAAGTTTGGGGTAAGACACATATAGCTTTCCCAAAAGTCCTAAGTTAGGTAAATTAGATGTGTGAAGCTTGAGGTATAAACTTTAAAAATGTAGGCACACTTTCTGTTCAAGATACAGATTAGTATGTACAGGAAATGAATTAGCCTTATTAATAAGAGCATGATGGTGTTTTTCTCGTATGAAGGACTTTAAGACATTTCAAAAGAATTTTAGAGAACCCTTAAACAAGATTTCTATAATTAGCTATGATTTTTCAAAGTTTGACCACAAAATTGTAAATACCAAATGAATGGTAACCCAATCACTAAGATGTGAGCTTTAATTTATAGGCTTTAATTTGTGATTCCTATGAACCATAGCACTTAAGTATGTGAACTAAAGGGATCAAAATTATGTTATAGGGATAGAGCTTGGTGTCACTAGATCTCAATTCTTTCACTTCAGTCCCTCTGACCTTACTCCATATTCGCCTTTTATAGACAGAAATCATGTGACCGTTAAGCAGTAATACTGGCCATTTAAAACAATTTAATGATAATTAAAATGATAGTTATAAAACAAGTATTAATAAAATTTTAATGTAATAAAATCTTTTCAATGTCATTAAAACCTGACAATTAAAATTCCAACGGTAATCTCTAACGGTCGGTTTGAAACCTTCTCTTATCAGCCTTTTAACTAACTCAAGCTCATATTGAATTGTATATTAGGGCATTCTCAATCTTAAGTTATATGAGATTACTTCCTTTGACACACAATATTTACAATAATCCCCCACATGTAAAAGGAAGCTCTTAAGCCTCATTAGTTGAGTTACTCATATGGATATAACCATTATATCTAGTGGTCATTTAGACTATGAATTATACCTAGACCAATAACACTTAGTACATAGAGATGTCGGTGGTCCTATGGACTATGAACTAAAACCTCTTGGGTGTATACTAGAGGCATTAAGAGTCAGATTATACCCCCATATTTCCCATTGTTTGTGCGTTTTTGCACTTTAAAATGGCCATGTGTGTGTCTTGGTATTTAATGAATGCTCAAGAGATTTTTCCATAATCTCATAGGAGCGGCCCCACTCCTCATTTGTATAAGTGATTTTATGAAATGTACTTGTAATGAGCATATATATACCATCCTATAGGATTGTGAAATCAGTAAGAACTTGGGCTTACACCAAAATGCATTCTAGAACTTTCTCATGCAATAGGATATGACTGGTAAATTTTTTTATTTCTAGCAGAAGTAACAGACGACTTGTTCTTATCCATTGAACCTCCTTCATGGGATCACCAATCAAAGAGGTTGGGTTGTCATCACTGTTAATTTCAAATTGGCTTTAGTCCCATTTTCCTTGACTAATTCATTTCTTCTCAAGGTTTCTTAATGGATCCGCATGTCAACTTTTTGATCTCACAAAATCATTGAGATAATATCACAATTTTTAACCTAGCTTATTCACGTCATGTCTCAATGATTTTCCCTTGCACCATTATTTTTTCTATAATGGTTATTGCCATTTGGCAATCACAACTTATTGACACTAAATGTCAGTTTTCTACCAATATATTTGTTAAGAATTTTTTAACAACTTAGCCTCCAATTTCAGCCAATTCAAAGTAATAAATTCTTACTCTCCTAATAACATATTTTGGCTACTAGTGGATATTCTCATGTAAAATTGAAATTTACTTAGCATCCGTGTATGTCTGTACAATAGGAACCTACCGTATAAGATACCAACATTTATAGTACCCCTAAAACATTTCATTTCCTCATAGGTTTGCATATTTATATATGCTCAATCCCCATATAGAACAAGCAATGTCACAAGGATTAACATTCTTTAAAGCAATAAATTCTCAATAATTTGTGCGTGCATACCTAGATTGAGCTACAAAACAACTTCAAAGCCGTGTTCGCATCATAAGGAATATTGGCTATGGTAAAACCATTTTTCAATATTGTATATATCGTTCTTCCTTTATGATTTCAACACCCAAGATCACATTTTCTTCACACATGCTTTCATATTAAATTTTGAAGTCACATTATAAAACATATGCTATTTGTATTAGAAATTCAATATTCACAGTAGTCATGCATATTTATACTACTATAAATATATACTCACAAACCATGAAATTTAAACACATTTATCTCTGCACTAGATAAATAATTAAATTTTTACACCACACAAATAATTTACAAAATTTGCTCTCTACAGCAAATAACAAAGCCTCTATATAATCTTGCAATTGAAACACATTTTCTTGCACCACAGTAATTGTAAGGTACCCTCACACTTTCAAATACTCATTTAAATTTGAAAAATATTTCCACACTTTATCTTATGATTCTAATTACATTAGAATCTCATACCATAAACCCCTTCCATTCTAATTAAATTTCTCAAAACTTTCCACCAAGCAAAAAGTTTAAGTTCCAAAGCTCACAAATGTCATGTCAAGAGTATGTTTGGATTGGCTTTTGGAGAATAATTTTTGGATAAAAAGTGAAAAAAAAAAAGTGACTTTGTAGAATAGCTTCTCAAAAGGAAAAAAATTTGGCTTTCTCAAAAACCATGGTTTCGACTCCCCAAACTTGGTTTCAGGTAAAAAATGGTTTAAAAATTTAGGATGTTGGAGTGCCTTTTGGCAAAACCATGGTTTAGGGCTCAAAAAATGCTTTTTCGATGTTACCCAAACACACTAAACAATATTCACGTCACCAAAAGAAATGTTGCCACGGTTTTTCAAATACTAAATTTGCTTGAAATTCCATACGCATGTTCAATCCGATTTGTGAACTTATCTCTGCCCATAAAATTCACGTTAAGAATTATAGAACATAATGCTATAATGCTTTAGTATTATAATTCAATAAATAACATTTAATATGTTCCCAGCAGAAATCAAATTCACCAACGGTCATAGCTTATTATAGTAATAATGTGTGGGCTGCCAAAGTGAAAAAACTGTTTCATAGTAAACCTGATCATTTATGCTATTATTATCTTCATTAATTCAATGCTCATAAACCCTCATTAAGATGTTACGGTAAACAAAAGATTTAACGGAATATATTTGGCTTTTCAACATTGTGTTCCATCCTCATTCCTCAATATTTATAAAATTAAATACTTGTGATGTCACCTTCTCCAAATTTATTCACTTTTAAAAAGACCCAATTCATAACTCACTTAATCAAAAAAAGTCACATTTATCGACAGTAATTTCATCAACAAGTAATTTATAATAAAGCTGATAACCAAGGTAAATAAAACTTTTCACGAATTTTTGAACTCTAACGTATTCCACTATTTCCCCCAACTATTTTTGCTGAGCTATTTTCTAATATCATCAGATTTTGATTTATTTACAAACAACATTGTATTAACTTCCAACAAGTATCATTTTGAAAGAATCTCATATATGTGGTAAAGATAATTCAAGACCACAACAATCATAATATTCATTCAGTTATCCTCTGCTAAGAAAAATCCACACTAGCTATAATAATACTAATCATGGTAAAGATCTCGTAACATCAAAATGTTAAGCTAGATACGCACCTGTAAGTTGATTAGCTATCAATCTCTCAAACAGAGTCTAAAAATTCTCAGTGGCAAAATGTGGACAACTAAATGAGTCCGGCTAGAGGAGATTGGGCACTTATCCATGACAATAATGATCATGGCCTACCTTTAGCATAAGCTCATTTTAATAATGAGTATGCTTTCACCAAATATAGCAAGACCATACTTCACTACATTCTCTATTTTCATCAAATCAATATCTATCCTTTGTGTTCACACCTATCACTGCCCATCCACACACTACCCATGTTGGACTTTGGGTCTGAGCCCGCCCTTGATGAGCCGGACTATTTGATTAGGAACATAAGTGGCCTTATCAAATAATAAATCAATTAGCATTAATTGTGGCTTGGTAAATAAGTCGGTAATTAATTGTGGGATTGTGAATTAAGGAACAAATCGTCATGATTAAGAAATTGATTGAGAATCAATCAAATTGAAATACCGTCTTGAAGAGTAAGAAAGGGTGCACACACCTCCTAATTAGTGGTCACTCAGATCACTATAAATAGGGTGTACCTCTACCATTGCAAATGACCCCTACCATTGAGCATTCTGGTGATCCCCTCTTATCTACCATCTTGCTTCTTCCGGTACACTACTGTGCAAATCCATATTAGGCTCTTGTAGTCTAATACTTGCGTGGGCACTCAAACCCGGATTCGACTCTACCCAGTACGCGTTTCTACACTACATTTTGTCCTTTTTTATTCCTTCATTAGTATCAGAGCTAACCTGATCTTGTGGCTGTATGAGATATGTGTTCTACCATGTTTTAATATATACGTGTATATATGTAAAATAATAACGCATGCGATAAGTGTCTCTACACATGTTCATATTTTTTTATTATTCCGCTGCTATTCTGTATATGCATGATCTCTGTGTTATTATTTAAAGCATGCATATGTATATATGAACATGTGCCACTCTTTTCATCTCTCTCTCCTCTGTTACAATTTTTTTTTCCAGTTCCCGTTTCTGATTCACATGTACTCACATGATCATGCACTGCGTTTTCACTTGTATTCATAAGCATGATACTATTCCTTGAAGCATGTTCTTAATTAGTTCTCAAAGATCAAAATTGCTATATGCTTTCTCTCTCTTCTCGTTTTCTTTGTCAATGTCGTTATGATTTCAGAATCTGTGTGAATCCAAAATACAACAACTTGAACATATAACTAAGGGTATGAGATCATAAAATGTAAGAAGAAAGAGAAGGATCGTGCTTTCTGTGTGAAGACAACAGTCACCGACAAACTTCAAGAATTGGGTCTTCAAAAATGCGAGCCTGTGTGACAAAGAGGTGATGAACGTGAAGTACTTGAGGAGACGATTCCAACAACACCGAAATCACTTAAAACAGAGGTCGGACAAGGGAGTTGTGAGTAATAGAAGCCGGGCAGGTCACAAGACCCGGCCAGAGGAAGAAGACGACCCAGAGGGGCCAAAACAGCGTCTTTTTGGCCAGAACCCCAAAACGTGCTGTTTCACTGAGTAAAATGATGGTGTTTAGGCACTGGCCGAAACGACGTCGTTTGCAGCTAGTGGGGGCACTGTATTTCAACCAAGTGAAACGTAGCGTTTTAGGTCAGGCGACCTGAAACCCAATTCAAAGGAAAGTGGACCGATTCAACCGACCCGAACCGGCCCAACCCGATTTCAAAAAATAATTTCAATTCATTTTAAAAAAATTGTGTCAGTTAACCTTTACAGCATGTGGGACCCACCCCTAGGCCATATAGGCCAATCAAGGACATCATCGGACTCAGTGCACCAAGAAAGGTCCATTGGTATTGACATTGTGTCAAGATCAGGTTGTTAAGGAGGCGCGTGAGAGACAATCGCCATACCTGAGAGTGGAACTTCATAGTTTCCTATTTTTAGATGAATCTTTTCAATCAGATACCTTCAGGTAGCGCGTAGGGGCGCATGTAGAGGCATTTATAGGATTTTTTTGCCCTAATAATCTGTAAATTCATGATCTTCAAATTGATATACTGTTTGTCTATTTTTGGAAATTATTCAGAACATTTTATATACGTTTTTTAGTGTTTTTGACATTAAACTGTTTAAAATAAGTTCCGAAAATTGTTTTTCTTTGTGATGAACAATTATTGGTCAGATATGGCAACTATACAGACTGACCATTCCTTTGATAAGACTCCCCCTGAATATTCTTCAGCTTCTAATAATGAAAAAGAGGTGAAAACCTCAAGTGGAGTTGGGAGCACCAACAAGAAAGGTCCTCCTTTGTCACAAAAAGACTCCAACACACCTGACGAGGTGAAGCAAGAAGAGAAAGCGAAGTTCATATTCAATGAGTTCGAAGAGGAAGAGATCAATAGACCAAGAACTAGTGCTCAATCAAATCTCTTGCTGGAAAAGATGCTGATAAATATGTTCAAATCAAGAGCGTCTATGGGGTCATTTGTGGATATGGTAGACAAGTCACTAATGCTAGTGACGCTGAGTTCTATGTAAGAGCTATGGTGGAATACCGTGAGCAAGTGATAAAGAGGGGTCATCTCCATGGCCTATGATTTTGGAATGACGTTTACAAGAAAAGCATAAACAATATAGATGTAGGAGCTCATAGAGCTAAGGTTAGGAAAACTTTTCTAGATTTTGGCATTGATGTACCTCGTTATTGAAACTTGATTATCCATGTTTTAGTTTGCTTATTTTGAATTTGTTTTTTCATTGCAACTTATATGGACCTCTCATGGATTATTGCTTAATGAATAAATGATTTTTATTTTATTTATTCTACTTGGTTATGATGCTTTGTTTGAGTGGGAGCATGTTTTTCTTGGAATTATGTTTTTCTTGAAAAATCAATTTTGGGGATATATTTGAATAAGAATAGAAATTAAGAAAAATGAGCAGTAAACTAGAATAAGTGGGATGGGGGTCAACCTAGTTGATTCCTGAACACAAAGCTGGCAAACTATCATTATATTAATTTCTCCTCTTACTTAAACAAGAGATAGTATCTCAGAATGAAATTGCATACCTATTGAAAATGCATGTCTATGGGATAGAAAAATGCCTCAAATGACAAGCAAGACTTTTGTTGCTAATCTCGTTAGAAGAGACAAGCTGTATGGTAAGAACTGCGGCATGTGGCACCACAAGATCTCGTATGTCTTGGAGGAACAAGATGTCATAGACGTCTTGACCTATATGATTCAACAACCCGATGCTAATGCATCACGAAGGGAATAGGACGCTTTCGCAACTTGGAAAAGAAAGGATACCATCGTTCAGATCATAATGCTTGCGGCAATAACCGACGATGTGATATGTCAATTTGAAGGACATGTCATTGCCTCTGCCATATAGACAGCGCTAAAAGAAGTGTTTGATGGAACTTCTAATGTGAGACTCAAGAGAATTACCGTCAAGCTTAACAATTATAAGTCGGGTCCAACACTACCATAAGGCAGCATTTGAGAAAAATGCAAAATATGATAAGGGAACTTATCAAGGCAGGAGGAACCCTATCTGAAGCACGTCAAGTGTAAGTTGTTGTGAGTTCACTCCGTACAAGTTGGGATCACATGAAACACACCATAACTCATAACAACACTATAAAAAATTTTGCTGATGTTGCTTGTCACATCTAATTAGAGGATGACCATATGTACGGTGCAAAGACCAATGGTGAAGCACTCTTAACTGAAGAAAGAGGAGCTTCATCCCAGAAGTGGAAGCTCAATAAAGGCAAGGGACCCCAAAAGAAGAAGGCAACCCAGGGGCAAAGAAGGATAAGAATGCCTTCAAGAAGAACAAGAAACCTACAAAGAAGTGAGACCTTTCTAAGGTCAAGTGCTACTCTTGCGAAAAGAAGGGCCATTTTGCAAAAAAATTGCCCTGAGAAGAATAAGGTACTATGTGATAACCCTTCTCATTTTTCTTTTGTTTCTAGTACTACCTTTATAGCTAAGGCTAATCATGTGTGGGTTGTAAACTCAGGGGCTACAGACCATGTGAGCAGAGATCGTGGGAACTTCATAGAGTTTCGCAGGCTTCCAGCTAGAAGCAGATGGCTTTATGTTGGGAACAATGAGATGGTAGAAGTCAAAGGGATCGGCACCTGTAAATTGACTTTACAAGGCGGGCGAACCCTAATTTTGCAAGATGTCCTCTATGCTCTGAAGATCTGACGAAACCTTGTGTCTGTTATTTCTTTAGTTCAATTCAGTTTTAATGTTAACTTTCATGATCAAGTTTTTGACATTTCAAATGGGACCGATTATTTCAGAATTGGTTGTATTTCGGATGGTTTCTTTATTTTAATGAATTATGATTTTAATTCTAGTCATTGCTATACGATTTCATCTAATGATAATTATGATACATGGCACGCCAAATTAGGACACATTGGTCAAGAACGTATGACCAAACTAGCAAATGAAGGATTGCTAGGAGAAGTGTCAAAAAAGGAAATGTCTCTATGTGAGCATCGCCTTGCTGGCAAAAGCACAAGGAAACCCTTCAGAAAGGCAACTAGAGCAGAACATCCTCTTAAACTGGTACACTTGGATATCTGTGGACTTGGAGTTACATCAAATGGATGTAAAAAATGCATTACTTAATGTAAAACTAGATGAAGAGATATATATAGAGCAGCTTGAGGGCTTCATAGAAAAGGGAAGTAAACAAAAGGTTTGCAAACTCCTAAGGTCTATCTACGGACTGAAGCAATCATCTAGACAGTGGTATCTAAGATTTCAAGAGGCAGTGACCTCATTCAACTTCGAGATGATCGAAGAAGACCAGTGTGTCTTCATAAAGCGGTTTGGAGATATTTTGTGATCTTGTCTCTTTATGTAGATGATATACTCTTGACCGGAATGAGCCTTAAGGAAGTTAAAACAATCAAGGATTGGTTATCCTTGAACTTTGAAATAAAAGACATAGGTGAAGCAGAATATATCCTGGGAGTTAAGATAAAGAGGAACCGTTCAAAAAGATTGACATCTTTGTCATAAAAGACATACATAGCAAAGATCTTAGAACGATTCAATATGAGAGACTGTAAGCCTATGGATACCCCTGTGGTTAAAGGACACCACCTCAGCACGAACATATGTCCCATGGAAGAATCTGAAATAAAGTGCATGAAAAGAGTCCCATACTCGAGTGCAGTTGGAAGCTTGATATATGCTATGCTCTATACTAGACTAGACATATGCTTCGCAGTCGAACTTGTGATCCGTTTTCAATCCAACCCCAGAATCAAGCATTGGGAAGCTGTGAAGAGAATCATGAGTTACCTAAAGGGAACCATAGATTATGAGCTATGTTACCAAGGTAGAGATATGCATCTAGTAGGATACTCTGACACCAACTAGGCGGGAGATATAGATAAATAACACTCCACCTCAGGGTATGCATACATTCTAAACAATGGAGCAATTTCCTGGAGCAGCAAGAAACAGACCTATGTCGCTCTATCATCATAGAATCTAAATACATAGCTTGTTCTGCCGCTATTCAAGAAGTTGTATGGCTTAAGAGATTTCTAAAATGTCTAGGAATGAAAGGCAGAAAAGAGGGTCCTATTCTGATACATTGCGATAGTCAAGCTGCAATAGCCTATACTAAGGACCCTAAGGATCATAGTAAGAAAAAGCACATAGACATTAAATATCATTTTGTAAGAGATGTAATCACTAAGAAACAAGTGACTGTTCAATACCTTTCTACTCATAAGATGTTAGCTTATCCCCTTACGAAGCCCATTGCCAGAAACCCTTTTGTTAAGCATGTAAATGCTTTAGGCATGTGTAGAATGTAATGTATTGAATGTTGTTTTCTCAAAGCAATAAAATGATGCATTTTTAGGTTTTTCAAATATATTGTGTATATATTAATGCATAGGCATGAGGTATGCAATTTCGTATGTCGTATAGATCAGGAAGGTTGGTTCACCTACACGAACAACCATCTTCCCATGATTTATAGGGGCGTGGGACGATAAAACGAGCAAATGATCACTATGAGATAGGTAAGGAAGATCTTTGCGCTTGAGTCACCTCAGTTGAACAGAGATGAAATCCGTATGTATATACATACATCATGGATTAAGGCATGATTATAAAGGATGTATCATCAGACCTGTAGCCAGGCAAAGGACTCTTTTACAAATGAGGTTCTGAAAGGGAACGATTGTAAAAGTGAAGTTTTTGTTCCAATGCTGAGTGCTTTTGAACTAAAGTATTTATAGTAAAAGATAAAGATAAAATTAACGTACTCCATTGCAAAATCACCGTAGCATGCAATTCATATTGCATGTGCTTGAGAGAATGATTGCAATATGGGACATAGGTGAAAGATCCCTGATTTACTACGGTGTGAGTCCCAGGATGGAAAAATCCTTCAATGATGCCCTCAGGACTTAGGCAGGCATCCTAAAAGCCTGACTTAGGCCTAGCTACTTTAGCTGAAGCTTCATAATCATGCACGATTCGATCAAATAGCTAAAAGCTAGGAAAGTGACCAAGTCGGGAATGATTGATGTTTTTAGTCAAAAAGGAAGGTCTATCTTGAAGTACACTTTTTACGGTGGCATCTGTGACATGTCCCTTATAGGTTATAAGAAAAACCAGTAAGTGTAGATACCACACAAATAATAGGCAATCTGGGTCAAGATCAGAAACAAGAGAAACTATGACTCGAGAGGGATCAGATATGCCATGCGTTGGGTATATGGATAGACCTAAGGCATATGAGGCAACAATTTATAGGTTCATAAATGGTGTCCTTGGATGCTGATATGATATCAAGGATTTATAGTATCACAAGCACCAAAGGTTCTAAAGATGTTGTGCCCATACAGTAACGACAGACACCAAGTATGAAATAAGAAGATGTAGTCGCACAATGGGTGGCCTATCAAGTACGAGTGGGAGATGTGGGACTTTGGGTTCGAGTCCGCCCTTGATGGGCTGGACTATTTGATTAGGGACATAGTGGCCTTATCAAATAATAAATCAATTAGCATTAATTGTGGCTTGGTAAATAAGTCGGTAATTAATTGTGGGATTGTGAATTAAGGAACAAATCGTCATGATTAAGAAATTGATTGAGAATCAATCAAATTGAATTACCGTCTTGAAGAGCAAGAAAGGCTGCACACACCTCTTAATTAGGGGTCACTCAGATCACTATAAATAGGATATGCCTCTACCATTGCAAATGACCCCTACCATTGAGCTTTCTGGTAATCCCCTCTTATCTACCATCTTACTTGTTCTGGTGTACTACTATGCAAATCCATATTAGGCACTTGTAGTCTAATACTTGCATGGGCTCTCAAACCTGGATCCAACTCTACCCGGTATGCGTTTCTACATTATATCTTGTCCTTTTTATTCCTTCAACCCATGTGTTCATTTCTCTCCTTTCAAGTACCCTTGAATGTTGGAACTTGGAAGCCATATTACTCAATACGTTCCACATTGGATTTCTATAAACAAGAGTCAATAATAACAATGAAAAGGGGTCAATAAAGGCATATACCTTCTCTCTCCGACTCCTCAGAATGTTATTTTTTCCAAAAAGCCAATAATCTATCTCAATGATGCCTATGCAACTCATGAGTTAGATTATGATCTAATGCACCAAAATTAAATAAAGCAAAACATATATATAAACTCATCTCTTTCACTTTCCTTTTTGATCAACCAAGCGAATTTGAGAAGATCTTGCCACAATGCAATTTGTCCAACTCATCACTTGCACTCAAAAGATCAGTTGGAAATATCTCCTAAAATTGTTGGTGTCAACACCATGCACAGCATCACTTGTAGAAACACAATAAAAGTATAGTTCGAGTTGTGCCCAAGGGCACTGTTCCTAAGAGATATTCTGCATCCACCCTAATAAGTTAGGAAGCACCACCACCTAGGATAAGATGAACTCTTCCTGCAAAAAGCAAGGTGATAGAACAAAAAAAATATAACAGTGTAACTCAGTAGAAGAGAGAGGAGAGGAGAGCTCGGTGTCACCAGACATTGGTACTCTAACTTTTAGTTCCTCTGACCTTACTCCGTGCATCGCCTTTTATAGGTAGAAATTAGGTGACCGTTAAGTAGCAATAATGGCTATTAAAAACAGTTTAATGACGATTAAAATGATAGTTACAAAATAAATATTAATAACATTTTAATGTAATAAACCTTTTAAATGTTATTAAAACTAGTCAATTAAAACTCCAACAATTATCTTTAACAGTCTGTTTGAAGACTTATCTTATGAGCCTTTTAACTAACTCAAGCTCATATTTAACTATGTTCCAGGGCATTCACAATCTTGAGTTATATAAGACTTCTTCTTTTGACATACTCATACACAATATTTACAACACTTATTACCACATTAAACAATAGTTTTTTCTTGCCCCCTTCCACTTATATTCTTTCACATATCAATTTAGTTAATTGATTAGAAAATACGTCAATGGAGATCTCCCTTTGGTTTAAATTGTTCGTTACTAATTTAGAGACTTTAAATAAGAAATTTTCGTTCTAATCTAAGGTTAGAAAAAAAATTCATACCAAATTTCAAATAGATTTAAACATAAAATTTAACATAATAATTTTTTAACTCTATAATTTTAGCAAAAAAAAAAATCCAATTAAATATAGATGAAAGATGAAATCCTAAATCTAGGCATACATTTTTGACAAATTTCTAATTAGAACAAATAGACAAGAGACCTAATTAGGGATTATCAATTTTGTTAAAAAAGCCATAATGCCCCTCTCTAGTTAAAAAGAAAAATTGAAAGTAGGTATAGGCCATATTTTATTGTTTCATCTGGATTTAATTGAAGATTTCTCGTTGTTTTTAACTTTTTCATGTTTTTGTTTTTTTATTATAAAAAAAATTATATTTATTTATAATTCTATATATTTATAAATTTAATATAGAATATAAAATTATTTGGGTGACGTCTACGTTTCTCTTTCCGTTTAAAGACTATAGCTAATTTCCTTGTATGTTTTTGCTGTTGCGATTAACGTTGAAGTAATGAATCTGCAGAGCTATTAAGAAAAGAAGAAAAACAACTGTTGTGATTAATATATATATATATATATTAAAAATAATTTTATATATAGATGAAAAATTCAGTTTTTTTAAAATAATTTTTAATTATATGCATATATATTTGTTTGTTTTATATGCTAAAAAATAAACCAAAAAAATATCAATTAAATCAGGGGAACTAGTCATTAATCAAAACTGAAATAGGGCCTACATTTACCTTCAATTTTCCTTTTTAACTACAGGCTACAATGTCATTTTGACCTTTACCGTAATGAGGCTTCTTGGGTTGATTAGAAATTTGTAAAAAGTGCTAGCTGCCTCGTGCCTTTGTGGTTTTGAGCCATGCTTTAAAACTGCAAGGTAAGGTTCGAGAGTTGGCATCCCACCCAAAAAAAAAAAACAAAACAAAAGAAAAAATAGAAATTTGTAAAAAGTCCAGAATTTAAATTTTGATATTTCAGCATGATTTAATTGGGATTTTCTCATAATGTTATTTGTTCTGATTTAGATATATACTATCGCAATAAGTAGGGACAAATTATTTTTAAGATGGACTAATTTAGATATCCTAGCGCAATAATTAGGTACATATTATTTTTAAGATGGACTTCTTCATATTTGCATTTGAAACGAAATCTTTTTTGACTTACGATTTTTCTGCAATACCCAAATCAAACGGGATTTTTTTGGAAGAATTAGGGAGAAGGACCAAGAAAACAAAATATTTGTTAATAAGGATCTTAAAAATTATAATTATTTTCAAGGATCAAAAATTAAAATATAAATTTTTAATTACAAAATTAACCTTCCCTAATCCATCTCAACTAATTTACTGTTAGTTATCAAATTTGATTATATTTCCATGCATATTTTGATTAAAAAAATGGTATACAACTCAATTTTTTATGCTATTCTCTCCCGCACACATTAGATTATCTTAAAAAGTATCTTTTTTTGATTGAGGACTTCTTCTTATGATTGAGGATCTTAAAATTACCCAAGTTAAAATAGCCTCTAAAATCTATAAATAATTACAAATCTATCTCTTTCTATATTTAAATTATTGTAAAAAGCTAAATAATCACAAAAAATTTGTATAATATATTTCTTTTAAAAATTTGCAATTTTTCAGGCGAAGAATAAAGCTTAAACCAACTAGATCCACCTAAAAGGAATTTTATGAAAATGAAAAATACCAAATTTTTAAATTTTTAAACAATAAATTCCTAAATAAATTAACTACCAATACTATAGGAATCTCAATATCTAAATAAAATTTAATTCAATTTAAGGACTCAAGAACATCAATTGATAACTTGCGGTTAAATAGTTGAGATGATGTTAAAGAAAATATAGGGAGTTTGGTCAAGGTTAATTTCGTAGAAAATTTATATTTTAATTTTTGTCCTTCAAAATAACTACAATTGTTAAGTACCTTAATAATTAATAAATATTTCTATTTTTTTTGTCGTTCTTCTTAAATTTTCCAATTTTATTTTTTTAAGTTTTAATTCTATGAACCATTAAACTTTTCCCTATCTTATCATTAGGTATTTGAGCAACCAACTGCTCTAGTTTTGGGGTTCGTAGCTACCTCCTCTTGATAGCAATGATTTTATTTTTTATATTTATTTATATCTCTATATTTATTTTCAAACAATAATGTATGTATTAATTTTTAAGTGTTTTTATTTATTATCAATAATATTTTAAAAATAATTTATAATTTGCGGGAAAAACACTAAATTAGATATCAAATCATGTATGATGAATAAGAATCTTAAAATGATAATAATTAAAAATACATGTTAATTAATTAATGGAAAACCCATTTGCAGGGTACCTTTGTAGGAACAAACGGTGTTAACATAGTAAAATTAAAGCATTTAATTAGAGGAGGGAAACATACATGTATTAAATTAAAAATTGAAAAAAGGTATAGGTAGTTAGCTACCTTCAAATGGATTTTCCCAAAATTAATCTCTACATACATTTTAACAAAAAATTGCAGAAAATATATAAATTTAGTTTCCAACGTTTTAAGGACAATCATAAAAGCGTGCACACACTGCACATATATATCTTCTAATCCTTATCAGAAATAGTTCTTCTTTTGCTGCAACTATCTCAAATGGTTATTGAGGACAAGGCACTGTATCTTCCCCAGAAATTATCACAAATATTTTTCAACGACTTCCGGTAAAATCCTTAATCCGATTTCAATGTGTAAAAAAATTGGAAGAATCGGTTTAAAACCCATCTTTCATCTCAGAACACCTTCACCATTCCATTCAGCAAAACCCTTTACTTGTTGTCGATTGCAAAATCACTAAATGCAATTATCCTTGGCAATGATGTTCCATCAGTCATGAGAAACAAGTCCTTGAATTTCAGAACCCACCTATCGGTCATTCCTCATTAATTGATTGCTGGAGGACTATCCATTATAGTAATGACTTGGTTTGTCTCCAACTGCCGACTAAAGAATCTTATTCAGTTAATGAATTTTATTCGGTTTGGTTGTGGAATCCTTCTATTAGAAGTTCAACAAGTGTCCGAATCTCCTAACAGTTATGAGAGATTTGATGAGTTCGTTTTATGTAGCACATGGGTTCAGCGCGGTTATTAATGATTACAAGATTGTTAAACTTTGCTCGATTTTGGTTGTTGAAGTGGAAGTGTATGCATTGAGTATAGGGGTATGAAGAAAGGTTGAATCTGGGAATATAGTGGGTGTAATGCTTTGGAATAGTTTCTCTTTTAATGGATCAATCAAGGGGAAAATATGGTGTAATAGTTTCATTTGATATAGCAATGGAAGTGCTCACATTGATGCCATTTCCTACTTTAGTCCTTATATTATTCGATAATAAACTTACTATGTATGATAATAAACTTGCTCTGCTTTCTACCACTGCCATTAGAAATAATCAATAATCTTTTATTGCATTGTGGGTGATGAAGGAGTGTACAGATCCATCTAGGAAGAGATGGAGTTGGACTAAAATATATAGTAGGAGAAGCTATCCACGCTGGCTAAGTCCAAGGATTATTTGGAGAAATGGAATTGTTTGTAGAGCTGATCTAATGTCTAGATGGCAGATTGGGTGTGAAAATTGATAAAGCTGTTGTTTTGTGCAATCTCACTGCTAATGAATTCAACAAGTTTGCCATGTACATGTATTTATCAGATTTTTGATTACGTGGAAAGCCTTATCCCATTTAGTAGTATCGACATTGAAGAGTATTGATTTGTTTTCTTAGTTTTCGTTGTTATTTACTTTTTTACTTTATTTAAATAATTTTTATATAAAACCTTATATATAACATTATGAGTCATTTAATTTGTTCTTTAGAGATGTTAGGTTGAATGATCAAAAGTTATACCAAAGTATATGTTTAGTTGTTCAAGTTTAAGCAATGACAAGGCATGTTTGTTCACACCCACCCTCATTCTTTGCCGTTTGCTTCCTTGCTCAGTCACTCAGCAACTCATTAGTCTAGTTAAATATTTTTACTACTGTAGTTTAAATTTGAACTAGCTTCGATATGCACATCAGAATGATGAGCATCAAATACACGTCCTCTTGTAAATGATTCATGGTAAAATTTTTTACTTTCATTGTTTTTAAGAAAAAAGTTATTTTAGTGGGTATAAAATCTAAAATAAAAGACATCCATTTGTCAAAAATAAATTTACTTAAAAAATGTTATTTAAAAATTTTAAATTTGGACTATTAAAATTGCATCCATTTAAATAGACCAAATACCAGTTGAGTGATTTATTTTAAGCTTAAGGGATTGTTTATGCAATAATTTGTAAGAAAGAATTTTTCTTCAGGGAGGGTACCGACAATGTAAAGATTAATGAACAAAACAATAAATTATAATGGGAATGAAAAATAAGAAAATAAAGAGTGGTTTTGTTATTGATCTTTGCTAAATACAAGATAGCAAGTGCATAAGTAAAATGAGAAAGAGGCGAGATTGCAATTTGTCATTCTCTGGACTAAACCACTCTTATTCATAGAGCAGCTCAGCTATGGTTAGTTGGTTCCTATTTTCTCATATATGAGCAAATGGTGGAGGTGTTTCTTATATTTGTGGATCACAACATCGACTAGAAAGTGGGTTTGACTGACTAGTCCAAACAAAGGGAGCTATGCGAATGTGGGTCGAGTGTCCAAGTATGCTTCATTTAGGCTTGTAGACATCAGACTCATGGTGTTAATTGTGGGGTATGGAGAAAACACTACTACAAAAAACATTTTTAACGTTCCTTTTTTAGGCCTTTTAACGTCTAAAAATAAGGAGATGTCTATGTAAGAGACATAGTAAAAAATGACAATAACGTCCGTAGATAAAAGGACGTCTAAAGTCTGGACTTTAAACGTCCCCATTTTAAAAAGGGACGTCTAAAGTGCTACACTGACACTTTAGACGTCCCCAATTTAAAATGGGGACATCTAAAGTGCTTTTTTTTTAAAAAAAATCGTTTATATTACAAATCTGAACTAAACAGTATTTAAACCCAGAAATTATAGATCATCATCAATAAAACTACAGATCTAGTATTTACAATCCAAATCTACACAATAATAACTCCAAAGCTGAAATCTCATAGGGAGAAGATGAAAATAATAAGAGGAATTAGTTGCAAAAAACTTATCTCCTTCTATTATTGAAATTCATTTTCTCGTAATAATGAATAGAGAAGAGCGACAGGGAGAGATGAACCTCGTTTTCTCAGCGGGAACGTAGCCATGAAGCATGTTTTAGAATCCTGATCTACAAACCATAATAACACAAGTTAGAAGATAAAATAAAAGGAAAACCCAAAGAAAAAAGAGAAAGAGGATAAAATAATAAAAAAAAAGTAAAGAAAGCATTACAGATCTGGAGGTGAAAAACAGAGAGAGAAAGGAAGAAGCAAGAGTAAAAGGAGTATATAAAGAAGAAGAAGCAAGAGCTCAAGGCGTGGTGGTAGTGTCTCTTATTGTGTTTGCGTCGATGGGAAAGGAAAGATGAATGTAAAAGTAATATAAAACTGACAAATAAAGACTGTAAAAAAAATTTGAATTGTTTTTTACGTCCTCGATTTAATTTAGGGACGTCTAAAGTTGTTCAGTTATTTTTTTAAAATTTTTTTTACTTTAGACTCCCCAATTCAAATTGGGGACGTCTAAAGTCACATTTTAGACGTCCCCATATATATTGGGCACGTCTAAAGCTTAAAAAAAAAAATTTTAAATGAGGGACACCCTTTGGCGTCCCTATATAAATAAGGGACGCCAAAGGGTGTCCCTCATTTAAAAAAAAAATTTTAAAGCTTTAGACATCCCCAATATAGATGGGGACGTCTAAAATGTGACTTTAGACGTCCCCAATTTGAATTGGGGACGTCTAAAGTAAATTTTTTTTTTACTTTAGATGTCCCTAATTCAAATAGGGACGTCTAAAGTCTATAAAGTCACACTTTAGACGTCCCTATTTAAATTTGGGACGTCTAAAGCTATTTAGTTCTCACTCATAATTACAAAAATGCCACCGTCTTTATTTTTGACCTCCCTTTTTTAAAAAGGGACATCCTTTAGGGACGTAAAATATATATTCTGTAGTAGTGAAAGTTGAATATGGGAATATACACTACTAGAAAAAATGGTTTTAACGTCCTTTTTTTTTTGCCTTTTAACGTCTGAAAGCAGAGGGACGTGTATCTGAGGGTCGTGGAAAAAAACGTCAATAACGTCTGTAAAATAGGGGACGTGAAAGGCAGACTTTAGATGTCTCCAGTTGGTACTGGGGACGTGTAAAGTCCACCTTAGACGTACCCAGTTCCAACTGGGGACGTCTAAAGTGTCGCCACTCACTCTACCACGTCCCTTTTTATTTAAGGACGTTGAAAGTTTTTTTTTAAATGGCCTTTTTATATATTGCACTGTCTGGAAAATGTAAACTGCAGAAATAAGGTTCCAACAATAGAATAAAACAACAGCAGTTCAGCAGAATGGAAACAACAACTTGAAACATAGTGATCTACCCAAGGCTCTACTACATGCAATAATTTTAGGTCTCTGATCATATTTAGGTCTTCATATGAGTAAGCATTTTCATTGTCAAAAATCTGTAAATTAGAAAATAAGCTTAAATGAAATAATGAATCAAGTGAATGAATTGCCATTGAATTACAACACCAAGAATATTATCCTCTGAGAATGAAGAAGCGATTACTTGTTCAAAATCTGTCGTAATGCCACTCTAAATGATGTTAAACATATAAAGTAAGACATAGTATCCACATTCCCAGCCGTCTGGTTGTCGAGGGCACTATAAATCAAAAGCAAATGGTTAAAATCAATAAAGGCATATCTAAAACGACTGTCAATCAAAAGAACTTGATTTGAAACTACGTACCTTTAGAAACAACCATCTCAGTTCTTTGCCACCTTTATGTTCACATGGCCTGCCAAGCGCTCGATACGTCATGCATGCCCTAGCATTAAAATGAAAATCAACATAAATTAGAATAATTCATTAAGTCAAGAATCAAGAAGCAATGAAATACAAAAAAATAACTTACGTGTTGAAGACGCTTTTAGTTTCTTTGTCTGGTCTTCTACTTAAGGAATCAAACAAGTAAACAACGTGGGACCGAGGACAGAGAACACACAAACTCCAGTGATAACTATCACAACATATACAGATTAAAAAGAAGTTAGATGGCAAGGCAATTATTTATTAAAAATCTCAAATACACAAAATTAAAATGCGCACCCTTGAATAATCGATGCTAGATAACAACGATAGTCGTTCTCTGCCACTGTGAAGCCCACATAGTTCGTCCTTCTTTTCAATGTATTCCCACTCCTTGTCGTATGTGCAGGAGACAAGAATCCATATAAATAAACTCTTTGAGAGTCAATGCATATACGACGGAAGGAGCTATAATAGAATTAAAATGATGAATGTATTAGCTAGTTAAAATCAACTTAACTAAATAAAGGAAAAAATGGGAAATAAAAAACTTACAGGATTGCAAATTTGCCCCATCAAATATCTAGCTCCTCCAACTTAATGAACTGTTTCAGATCTTCTTTATCAATTGTGAAGTGATACTCTAATTCCTAGCCCACAATCCCTATAGGCATATGCAAATCAATCTGGCGAATGCCTTTATAGATATGCTGCAGTCGTGCTAAGAAGGGCCATTTTTTTGCTTCCTACTCATTCTTTTAGAACATAAAAAAACATATTGTTAGTAGGATGTCAACACATATCAAGTAAAAGTGAGGTAGTTCCATACCATTAGAGGTGTTTGTGGTAACAAGCCAATAAGATGTAAAGGCCAAAAGATGAAAGATCCTCTCGCCTGAGCTATCGTGGCAACCTTATCATCAGGAATAGGGATGGCTGTACCTTCTTCCCCCTCTCGAACACACGTCACAGTCACCCTACTCAAATGCTGTGGAATTTGCTGATTATGGTGGGTAGTAGCTTCTGTGTGAATGAGAGCATCAAAAACTACACGTAGCACTAGGGCTTCCAAAGAGAGGATCGCAGGTTCCCCCTGCGCTGGAGTGGGAGAAGGGTCGCCAAGTGGTTCCTCCATCGGGTTGTAACTTCCTTTGGTGCTGTGGAAGGCCAGGCATGAATGGGTTCTACGCTCGGTAGTTTCCATCTGTGATTCAAACATCTTCATCATTTCAGCTCGTAGCTCAAGCATCAGCTCAAGATGTAGCTCTGGCAATAGCTCTTATCGGAGCTTGTCACGAAGGTTGGCCTCGAGCTCTTGTGAGACTTGTTGACAAATCTTGGCCACAAGCTCCCTACTGGGTTCAGCTTGTAACGAATAAGGATGTGAGGCTTGGCCAAAATACTTCACGACACGAACTCCCCCTGCCTCCCCTCGAACATGACCAGGGTGATCTGCCTTCCCAATCGACGTTGACAAGATATCCATCCGTCCACCTAGAGTGAACAAATCTTGGCTACTATGATCTTCCAGTTCATCCTGCAACATAAAAGTTATCGTAAATGAAAATTAAGCACTCCCAATATGAAAAAATAACTTTATACTTATGCTCTAACTACTTACAATTCTTTCGGCAACCTTAGCAACAGTCAGATTTACGTACTTCCCACCCTTAAGCCTCCATGCTTTCCATTTTTTGTGACGTGGAGGAGGTGGCGGGGGCTGGACCACAACGGTAGGATCTGATGTGGCTGCTTCCTTCAATTTCTCCAACTCTTCTACCATCATCTTTCGCTCAAGCTTCCGATAACCACTATGAGACATGCAATGTTGATAGTTATTAGCTACTTGCCTCTCTGCATTTGCTACACTTAATGCCTGTGAAAGGAAAACAATGAACATCGAATCAATAATGTCAACTATATTCAAATAAAACACTATGATAACAGAAATCTTACCAAAAAGTTTGGATCATCTCGTGATGCCATAAACAACCTCCAGTCCTCTGGAGACAAAAACGTATACTCATGACATGGATCCTGACCCCTTAGGTCCCCTCGAATGTAATCTTGTGTAAGCCTATTCTTGAAATCTTTCCATCATAGACAAACCTCCATCATCCACTCCTTGTACATCTCTGCAGTGTCAGGGACATCATAGGTTTGCTGCAAGGTAAAAACATAAGTTAATTATATTGGAAGCAATAGGAATAAAGATATATATGAAGATATATTGAAACTTATATACCAAAAGTTGTTGTCAAATCAAGTCTTTGGTTTTTGGTAGAACCAACTTCCAATTATCATAGATAATGCGAACTTTGCTTCAAGCCAAAAAACCTAAGTATCTAATGAAATGGTGTTCCTCCAGACCAATTGGTTTCATATTTTCATCAAAGTCAATATGTAACCTCTCCTGTTGATGGTGATGACGTGCTACCAATGGAGGCATTTTTGTACTGCCTCTAACCCTTCTTCTCGCAACCGGTTCATGTCTTGCATCCGGTTCATGTCTTGCATCAGGTTCAAGCCTATTTATTTTATTGTCCCTATCACTTTGTGAGTCACCAGAATTGTCCATATTCCTGTAAGCACAAAAATCATTGTTAGATAAGTGAATAAATTGTAAGTAAATGAATAAACTAACTAGTTATAAAACAAACAGCACACATTACTATTTTCTAAGTTAAGCTCTTACTCTAGATTGTTTCCCATATTCCTTCACCATGATAATTTCTCACAGCATATTCTTCATCATCTACCAATTCTAATTCACTTGTTGTAGGTGGATTAATTGTGAAAGGTGGTGTGTCGTCAAGGTTGAAGGTCGGATCACCATGCTTCTATTTTTTACTTTGAAGTATAATGGAAATTTTTTTATTTGCGGGATCTGTGACATAAAACACTTATTTTGCCTGGCTTGCTAGAATGAAGGGCTCATCCCTATAACCTACTCTTTCAAGATCAACTGAGATAAATCCAAATTGTTGATCTATTACCACAGCATTATTGCTAACCCACTTACATTTGAATAAAGCAACTTTGAACTTGTTGTAAGTGATTTCCCATATTTCTTCTATCACTCCATAATAGGCCATAGATGCTAATATGGGGTTTTTGTCTTTCGAACTGGAAAAGTGCATGGCTTCAGCTTCTACCATCACCCCACTATTTTGCATGGTACTTCTGTCATCTTGGTCTTTTATGTAGAAAGAATACCCGTTTATATCATAACCGCTCCAAGTAATGATCTGAAATGAAGGCCCCTAAGCTAGCCACTCTATTGTCTCAGATACACCGGTCTCATGCAAAACCTTTTCCTCAAAGCACTGAATGAATGTCTTGTTTTGCTCAATAGTAATCTGCATGTCATTCTTCCTCTGATTTATGTTCTTCAATCTCTTTCTGTGTTCATCTATTTATGGTTAAACTTCTGCCATGTTATTCAGGATATAAAGGTGTGCTTGCAACACCTCTTCACAAGGCATAGTCTTCACTTTCAGTCCTCTTATTCCCTTGCTCCTCCCCTCTTCATGCCGAGATTGTTCCTTCTTCCCTGATAGATAATCGCTGCAGAAGTCCATAGCCTCTTCAACAACATACCTTTCAACTATTGAGGCTTCTGGTCGATAGGGATTTTTAGAGTACCCTTTTAAGATCTTCATGTATTGCTCGAAAGGGTACATCCACCTCAGGTAAACTGGACCACAGAGCCTTACCTCCCTTACCAAATGAACTGTCAAATGCACTATTTCATCAAAAAAATGAAGGAGGAAAGTGTATCTCTAATTGGGACAATATGATATAACCCTCAGCTTCCAGTTCATCCAGCTTTTCAGTGTCAATGACTTTGTTACAGATAGCATTAAAGAAAACACACAATCTTGTCACAATACTTCAAACTTCATCTTTCATAATGCCTCTAATAGCTACTGGTAACAGTTGTTGCATCAACACATGATAATCATGGGACTTCATTCCCACTAACTTCAAATCATTCATTGACACACACCTTCTCACATTCGAAGAATATCCTTATGGTAACTTAATTTCAAGCAAACACCCACACAAATTTCGTTTCTCCGCTTTTGATAGTGTATACGCTGCTAGCTCCATGTATGCCCTCCTACCATCATTTCTTAGCTGTGGATGTAACCTTTCTCTTATTCCCATATCAACAAGGTCTAGTCTCGCACTAATCCCATCCTTGGTCTTCCCTGGAATGTGCAAAAGCGTATTGACAAGGCTATCACAAACGTTTTTCTCCATGTGCATTACATCAATACTGTGTCCACGTCAAGACTACGCCAATATGGAAGATCAAAGAAAATTGATCTCTTCTTCCATATGTTCTTCTCACCCACAGTCTTCTGATTCTTACTAAGTAAGATATTGATACGTTCAACCCGACTGTAAACTTCCTCTCCGGTTAATGCCTTTGGAGCCATTCCATGCTCCAGCAAGCCGTTAAAACACTTTCTTAACCTATGATACGGGTGGAACCTAGGAAGGAACCTCCTGTGACCAAGGTAGACCGTTTTTCTTCCATGTTTAAGTTGGTGGAAGTGAGTGTCTGCTTCACAGATCGAACATGCTTTATGCCCCTTCACACTGGACTCATTCTTATATGCATCAAACACATCTACGCCTTCCTCCCACAACTTCTTCAAGTCCTCAATCAAAGGCGCCAAGTAGACATCGATATCGTTTCCTAGCTGTTTTAGTCCAGAAATCATCATAGAAAGCATCACATACTTACGTTTCATATTAAGAGTTCCATATGGATTGATGCCATCTGTACAAAGTCCAAGCCGAAGGTTTCTCGACTCGCTGCCAAATTCAGGGAACATTTCATCTATTTTCTTCCACTGTGGAGAGTCAGCTGGGTGCCAAAGATATTTTCTGTTAGATATTCTATCATTCGAATGCCATCTCAACTTCTTTGCTTTTTTTGTAGTGCTAAACAAACACTTAAAGCGCGGTATTATTGGAAGATACCACAAAACTTTTACAGGTTGCCTTTTAGTTGTCCCATCACCACAACAACCATTTTTCTTCACTTTATATCGTGCAGTTTGACACTTAGGGCACTCACTCAAACCTTCATACTCCTTTCTGTATAGTACGCAGTCATTAGGGCAAGCGTTTATCTTTTAATACTCCATACCCATTGTGGATAAAATTTTCTTGGCCTCATACATACGATTTGAAAGTACATTATCGTCTGGAAACATATCACACAACAATTCAAGCAGAATGTGAAACTACTATCGGTCAACCCACAAGTTGCTTTAAGTTAACCAAATGTAATGTTCCTGTCAGGCGTGTGTACTTACTCCCAGGGTACAACGGTGTCTCTGCATCACTCCGTAGGCTGTCATATTCATGCGACGGTGCAAATGATTCTACCTCAACATCGTGAATCATTCTCTCCATTCTATCTTCATCTATAACATCCACAGCTTCCTTCTTATGCGACGGACAATCAGTTACTTCCTTACCATGCCATATCTACCTTGTGTATCGAAGATTTATTCCATCACAAAGTAGGTGATCCCTTATAACTTCAACATTCCATTTTCTCTCATTTAAACAATTGACACAAGGACAAAAATACTTCCCATTTTTGGCTAGAGCGTTCCTTCTAGCAAATTCAATAAACTCTTCAACCTCATTCTCATATTCTTCACTTGTTCTCAAAGCATTCATCCAACTATGATCCATTTTATTACCACCTATGCCATTCACACTCAAGTTAGAATAATTGTCAACACTGGGAATTGCCTTTTACTATTTTTTTTCAAAATTTTGGTAGCATTTCCCCTTAAAAGTGAGACATCCCAAAATCAAAATAACAAATCATCTCAGCTTAATTTAAACAAAACTAAACTAATTAAGAAGAGTAAAATAAAAATTCATAGCACTAAAACAAGAGTAAAAAGCAGGAAGCTAATTTATCATTTAGAAAAGATAAATTACATTAGGCTGACCCTCACTAGTCAAGTTTTTGCTCTCTACTCTCAAGATGTTTAAAGGCTTGTGTTTCACTCTATTCATCTATTACAACTCATATACCATAGGGTTAGATTCTCATCTCAATCTCTACTGTATATATGGTCCCATTACACACTCAAATCAAAAGGACTTTTCCAATGGTTATTATGAACAAGGTAACATAATGGAACAAAAATGACAAAAGGAAGAATACTTTAATTAGTGCCAAGAATTTCAATGAAAAACATGAAAATAATGAAGGGATATTAACTCAATGATAACAATTCTTAGTCTCTCTTTCTTTGTTTTTTCTCTTTCTTGTTATATCCTTTTTCTCTTTTCTTTTTCAATTTCTCTTTTCTTTTCACTATTTAAAAAAATCCACATAGCATTGTTTCTCTTATTCATCAATCCCTTCACTGTCTTTCTTTGTTATATCACTTACACTTAATAAAACAATAAATGAATGAGAAGATAGGGGAAATTGCATTAACTCAAACAAATGGCTAATTAATCAATGCAATTTTTCTTTAATGAAAGTTTTGGCTTAAATGGTTGAAAAAAAGGATTCATAAGATAGGAATGGACATTTGGCCAAACTATCTATAAAATTAAATGCTTATATTATTTTTTATCATTCAAAAAGAGTTTTAAACTGATATCATTCCACATATGCCATCACTAGATTGTTGTGTGTTGTACTTCCTGTACTCTCTGTAGGGACCATTTTATGGCTGCATGGGTGTTTGCGGCGTTTGCCCACATGGAGTACATTTCCCTGCTAGCCAGGCTTGTTCATGTAGGTAAGTATGTCCAAGCTAGGTGGTTCATCTGTGAATGTGGTTGACATTCCTAAGGGTAACTCTGGGATGGGCATCCTAATGAGTGACTCAAGGACCGATTCTTCGATTAGTAAAGGCAAGGAAGTAGACTAGCCTAAGGATGGAGTTGGGTTAGAAGGGGATCGATGTGAGGGAAAACGAAGCCATAATAATAGCTTGAGAGTCATACATGTTTTAGCATTTTGTATGACCCCCACCTTGACTTACAAAATGTTTATTTACTATAACCATTATTCATTAAGCATCATATATGCATGATTTTATAGTAGTGAGAGTACCGCTAGCCAAATTGAGCCAGAAACAAGTTAAATCGTATGCCTTGTGATAAGTAAAATATTTACATATTTATTTTTCCTTATATGGTGATTTTATGGATGATATTTGAGATTAATGTAATAAATTTGGGTGTAATTGATAAATAAAGGATTATTTTGGCATAAATATTTTTATTAATTTTATAATATAATCTTTACTTCATTTTTTTTACAACCAGACAATAAGAGAAGAAAGGAGACCTAAACTTGGACCGATGGGATTGAAAAGAGAAGGCACTGTTTAAAATTCACTGTAGCGGATGGAAGTCACTATAGTAAACGAAAGCACTATAGCAACACATTTTTCAATATAGCAATGCATTTTACTATAACAAAAAGGTTTTTTTACTATAGTTTTACTGTAGCAAACACATTTTTGTGCTTATAAATAGAGATCTTGGGCCAAGCATCAAGGAAGGAGGAGAGAGAAGTATAGGTTTCTTTTTTTGACAATTAGAGGTCATTCTCTAACAGGGAGAGATCTTTTCTCTGATAGTTTTGAATAAATTGTGTTATATCTTAGATTTAATTTCATGCATTGTATTACTTTTTGCATGCCTCCATCTTGCAAGGCTTAGGCATACCTTCTATATGGACGGTATAGGTAGTCCTCTTTTATGGATGGTATGCATGGAAGGTTTTACCTCCTACAAGGAAGGCTAGATTTCTACATTTTTCATGCATCTTTTGGTTGTATATTTATGTTTTAGAATTTAATATTCAATTTTTATGCAATATTTATGAATTTTTCAATTTATTTTGGGTTTGTTTTTAATTTTATCATTAGCTAAATTTCTATTTTCTAGGGTGATGATGTAGCTTACTAATAACTGATTGAATCTTAACTTATTTAATCCATTTTTAATTTTTCCTTCATGATTGAGTTTTAATTATAGTGCTTAATGGTTTCAATTGATTGGTCATCTTTTGAATGATTTAAATATGCATGTTGAGACCGGAAGGAGATGCATGTGTATAGATCCTATAATTTAAACCAAAACTTTCATATGAAATAGGAATATATTCGTACGAGTTATGTAGTCTTATAGATTTTTATAAATATTAAAGCATGATTAGTTGCTTAAATCCATATAGGAATATATTGGATTAACAATTAATTATAGAATTGTTTGACCTTGGAAGAGGCTAGTAATTAAATTAAGGAAACTCGGCTATCGATCATGTAGAATAAATTGGGCTAGAATAGATAAGTGATTCAATCCATAATTTGTTAAGTGAAATATGACCCCTAGGGCTTTTTCTCATAGTTGCTTTCATATTTTTTGCATTCGTATTTAATCATTATATTTTGTATTCTCAATCACCAACTAATCGATAGACTAAATAGAATTAAAATTATCCATTTTAGTACTTAGTGATCAATCCTCATGGGAACGATACTCGATTCACTTCTGTATTACTTGTTTATGACAGTGTACACTTGTACCATTTAATAGATCATTTACACTAATAACACCTTGTGCAAATGCAAATCATCCTATAAATATATATTATATTATTTCTGTAATATATGATTTATTATAGGATTTATAATTTAAATAATGAAATTTCATAAGTTTCAAATTAGTGATATAATTAACAGCTAAAAATGTTTTTAATGAAATTAGCCATGAAAATTCTATGGCAAGAAATTTAATGACAAAAGTTAGTAAAGGATTCATAACTTAAAAATTTCATCACTAATTATCTCTAAAAACTGAAATTAGTTATCCTTAAAGTTGGCCAAAAAAAATTCATCACTAATTCTCATTGCAAAATGTTTTGCGACGGAAAATAATGATACCCTGAATTTTGGGATTAGAGGCTAGAGCATAACCTGAATTAAGTGAATTGCTAAGCCCTAGTTTAGTAGGTGTCCCAAATCTATTCCCAAACATTTCTTATATATTTGAGTTATTAAACGGAATAAAATGATGAATTAAAGAGTATGGGAAATTTGTATACAAAAATAGAATTTATTAAGGTTGTAAGTGCATGTTGTTCCATTTGGTTTTGGATGACTAAAAAATATCAAATTCTACAGGATGAAAGTAGACATCCTAAGCTTTAATTTGATAGGTAATAGATAATTTTGGGAGCTGTATGCAAAGAGTTATATATTTTTGAAGTTTACTTAGTGAAACTGGCTATTTTCTGAGATAACGTCCAAAGATTTAAATTCTGAGAAGTTTGAGCTTCCAGTAGACTAAAGGCTATATTTATCCTTGAAACTAGACTCAATAAGGGTTTCATAGCTTTTGGAATCACTTTAATTGAAGTTCTACAAATTAAGTTATGATTTTTCAAAGTTTCGGCGTAAAATCTGCCAAAATTTGTCACTAATCTGAAAATGAAAAACAAAAGTGATGAAAAATGTTGTAATTATGAGATAAATGGAGGAAAGCCAATTGGGCTAATTGAAAGACCCTCCTTGGGTGAATATGGGATGATTAGGGGAGGAGAGGTAGTTTGATTTTAATAGAACCATATAAGTCCAATTACATGTTGAAAAGTCAAAGTGCTTGGTGTCATAATAGGTTGCTTTTTGGAATTTAATTAAATGAGGAAAAAAGGAGATATTTATGAAAACTCTTCCTTCATCTTTTTCATTCCATTTTCACAACACAAGCAAGAAAGAGTGTGTGTGTGTGTGTGAGTTCTTGAAGGTTAGAGAGAAGGAGGAATAAAAATCATAAGGTAAGCTTGATTCCTTTGTGATTTAGCTTCTAATTGTTGAAATTGCTTCTCTAAGCCTCCCTTCTACATGATTCCATGTGTTTAGAAATTAAATTTCAAGGTTTGAAGAGAAAGAGGGTTCGATTAGAGAGAGAAAGAAGGAGAAAGTCAAAGGTAACTTCCAAATCCTCAAATCTTCAGTGTTATTGTTGTTGTGGTTGAAGTTGAAGTTGTTAGTGGATTTGTGGTTGTTTGTTTTGATTTGCAGGTTTGATAAGTGATAACCTTAAGGGGTAATGCTACCCAAATTTCTTCAAATCTTATGCAATTCAGAGTTTAAAGGTTTAATCAAGTGATTAGAAGTAAAAAGGAGTAAACTTTTAAGGTTGAAATTCAAAACTCACATTTTCCCTTTTATAGACCAAAGCTTGGGTCAGCTCTAAATCAAGGGGTAGGAGCTAGATTTTCAATAATCACATTTGATGTTAAACATTTTTTCAGAAGAGCCCTAAAAAGTGAAATGACCAAACTATCCTGTCACCCTAAATAGGGGGCTTTCAAGGGTGAAATTGGCATTTGACAATGATTTTATGAAAACTCAGGTCAAAAATGGATTCTTTGGGAAAAAGTATGTAAGAATAGCCCATGTCAACATTTTTGGAGTACGGTCAGACCAGGTACAGTAGGACCGGGACCGGGTCCTAGGGGCATTTTGGTAATTTCTACCTTTGGACCAATATAACCAAGAAAAACACCTTAGAAGTGTTTAAAATAGTGCATCAATAGGTTTTAACCTAATTCTTGTATATTTGGTATTTTATGACTGGATTATTAGCTCGAGCTGTGACACGAAGTTTGAGGGACAGTTTCGTGAGTCAAAAAGGATTTAAGGTAGTAACTTTTTCTCTCATACACTATGTGAATATTGATATATTGTATGTTGCTATATTTTGTGATATGAACACGTGCTTGGGGCACATTACCCAGTTGTGGTCAGGGGGCTCGGCTGTGGTACACGAACAAGTAGGGGTTTCAAACAATCATTTAGCCTTGAGCATTGTGTACACATATGTTATAGTATGAATTTTCATTTTATACTATATGGTGTATTGCATATTTAATTTTCACAAATTGATTGTATGTTACTACTGAGATTCATTTAAATCTTACCCTTTTCCAATTAATAAAAAAATTCCAGCAGGAACCAGTGACTCCAAGGGCAAGGCAACAGAACTTGCCAACTAAGGTGTGCGAGCTATGAGAGCTAAGTTGTTAGTTATACTATTAGTCTTTTGGTTATTTTTGGACATATTGTATATATATTATTAAACCCCAAGGGGAAAACTGATAATGTAATGAAGTACCTTGTATCAATGTATCAGTATATTTACGCTATTCCTGTGTTCCTCACCGAACTGTGCAAAGGCTACTCTGATTAAGGTTAATAGTAAGTGGAGTGTAAGACGGGGTCTTACATTTTGGTATCAGAGAAAGCAGTTTGAGCAATAAGATAGTATACTGATATGGTCTTGATTATATAATGACTGGACATGTGCATAAATATTGGTATCAAAGGAGTGAAACACCCTAGTTTGTGAACTTGCCCCTGAGGATCAGTGAATATCCAAAGGGCAGCAAGTAGTACAATACTGAACAGAGAATGGTCTAAGGATATTATGAAACCTGAGGAAGCGGGTACTAGCAAGCCAATGTTCAGACCACACACAGTATTTAGTCAGCCGACGGTAGCTGGCACGATGTTTGAGACAAGGGTAGTCTAGGGTACTAGTGGTCAGGACCAAATAGAGTCGGTATCTCTGTTTTTGCATGAGCACACAAAAGTTAAGCATGCTCAACCCAGGGATATCTTATATCTTAGGATAGATGACCTCCTGGGAAGTTAAGTTGGCAAGGTCATGGAGACTTGAGGAATAGTCATTGTCTGAAGGTTTCTCCACGGCTAATAATCATTTGAGTTAGATGATTTAAGGAGTGCTTAGATGCATGGAGATAATAATAATGTAAGTATTGATTTTAAATCAGGATATTTCTGTCGCAGTGAATACTGCCCAGAAAGGTCTAATTGGTGTGTCATGGAAATTTAAAGCATAGTAAATGTTTTGAGGTTTTTCTATGCTAAGTGATGATCCTTAATAACACCAGGGTGTAAATGGTAGGTAGGTATAATGTACGATAATGCATAATTAGTGGTGATTATGCCATATATAAATCTTAAAGGATCCAAATTGATGATACTGAAGGTTGGGATAGGCTTGAATCAGATCTAAGCTATAATAATGCTTAGGTCAAAATATTAATTAGTTGTACTATGATTCTGTTCCATGATTGAAGTCTGAACCTGTGAACCATATAGATAGTGTTTAGCCTTCAGTAATATTTTGAGGATATTACCCAAATATCATGAAGGTTACAGTACGTGCTACTCATCCTAATACCTAGCGAACCTATTTGGTGCAATTGAGGAAAATGATTTCCAATTTATGTGATGTTGAGGTTCTAGATTTCACAATGAACCTAAAAGTTGGGTTAGGGACCCTAGGCTATAAAATCTTACATGCCAGATATATTGTAATGGACTTGCGTGTCCAAAGGCTTTAAGATTTAGTGGACCAGTATGTCCTTAAATAGTGAATTTATTCATAATTGTGATGGGCTAGCGATGATCTATAGAATTGAGCAAAGTGATTTCCCGACTCAGCTAATATTGAGGTTCTAAGAGTTGAATTGTGATCCAAGAATCAAACTCAATAGTTGAACTGATTCTTTAGGAATTTGAATTGACTTGGATGGTCTGAGGCACTAAAACATGGTACTAGAATGTATTGAAATGTGTATGAGATTTCTCGAGCTTGCTAGTTACTAATCTAGTATGGGGAAAGACCTTGATAATAGAATATCCCTTTATTGAATGAGAATAGTTCTTGATAGAATAAAGAATAGCCATGAGATATGGTCTCAAGGTTGAGATAGAGAAAAGATTGTACGAGTGGCTTTTGGATTCCCTATATAATGTGGGTAGAGTACCCTGGCGAGGGAAGTAGAGTTTGTGAATATGCTTGGAGCTGCAATGATATTGAAAGTCTATAAGATATGGTCTAGAATGATTTAGGTTGAAATGGGCCAAGATCTAGCACAGAGAACCACATATTTTAGGTATAATCAGGTATTATAGGAGGTTCATGTGGGACTCTTATTAAATTATCCTGACATTATTAAATCTCATATGAGGAGATAGACCTCAGAATGGGTAGCGGAAGCATGGTAAATTTATGTGTAATCTTTAAGCCCCCATGATTAGTTCTAGGTAGTAATACTCTATATGTATTTAGCAAAGATGGTGAATTGTATGTACTTAGGCCATAAGACTTGATGGACTTGTAAGTCCTTAGGCCGGCAGAATATGATATGTTTGAGAATTGTGTCAAGCAGAGGCTCGAGGCAGTAAGATTCGATGTGCAAGTTTGTATGGGGCGGTGTCCCTAGGTTGAAAGACCTATGTGTTTGTGATGACATTGGACCAGTGTGTCCAGGGTTATCTTAACGCTGACAAAACATTCATACTGTATCATGTTGTAGCTAAGGTAGTGAGACCAGTGTAACCAAGTCTTTGGTACGGCCTAGGTAGTGAGGTCTAGTACTTGTTATGAACATTGCTTGGGCAGTGAGGTCCAATGCATGTTATGATTGCTGGGCGAGTTATGTCTAGTGGTTGATGTGATTGAGTGATTCGAGTAGAGTCCCAAAGAGGCTCTGAGGCCTAAGAAACCAAGCGTTGTGGGAGTGGACTAGTGGGTCTTGTGTTTGATTGCACGCTACATACTGTGTATGGAATGAATGTTGAATGCTGAATACTATCTGAGATCTATGATGAGAATATAGTGATTATGTTGTATGCTCAAAGAGCTTGCAGATAAAGGAGATAAATTGAATATGATCGTTATGTTGCATGACTTGTGAGCCTGCACATGACAAAAAGATAGGTTAAGTGATAAGGATTAATCCTCAAGTTTTAGACATTCAAATTTCGAGAGGAGAAATGTTATACCCTAATTTTTGGGATTGGAGCTAGAGAATAAGCCTGAATTGAGTGTATTGCTAAGCCCTAGTTTAGCAGGTGTCCCAAATCTATTCCTTAATAGTATTAAAGGGAATAAAATGGTAAATTAAAGAGTATGGGAAATTATATACAAAAATGGAATTTATTGAAGTTGCAAGTGCATGCTATTCCATTTCTTCTAGCGAGGTAGAAAGTTTGTCATGTGGTTTTGGATGACCAAGAATTATCAAATTCTACAAGATGAAAGTAGACATCCTAAGTTTTAATTTGATGGGTAATGGGTAATTTTGGGAGCTATATGTAAAGAGTTATGAATTTTTAAAGTTTACCCAGTGAAACTGGCTATTTTCTGGGACAATGTCCAAAGATTTAAATTCTGGGAATTTTGAGCTTCCAATTGACTAAAGGCTATATTTTTCCTTACAACTAGACTCAATAAGGGTTTTATAGCCTTTGCAATCACTCCAAATGAATTTCTACAAATAAAGTTATGATTTTTTAAAGTTTGGGTAGAAAATCTGTTAGAATTTGCCACTAATCCGGAAATGAAAAAAAAATGTGATGGCAAATGTTGTAATTATGAGATAAATGGAGAAAAGTCAATTGGGCTAATTGAAGGACCCTCCTAGGCGTGAATATAGGCTGATTAGGGGAGGAGAGGTAGTTTGATTTTAATGGAACCATATGACTCCAATTACATGTTGAAAAGTCAAAATGCTTGGTGTCATAACAAGTTGATTTTTGGAATTTAATAAAATGAGGGGAAAAGGAGATATTTATGAAAACTCTTCCTTCATCTTTTTCATTCCATTTTCACAACTCAAGCAAGCAAGAGAGAGAGAGAGTGAGTTTTTGAAGGTTAGAGAGAAGAACGAGGAAAAATCACAAGGTAAGATTGATTCCTTTGTGATTTAGTGTCTAATTGGTTAATTCCTTCTCTAAGCTTCCCTTCTCCATGATTCCATGTGTTTAACAAGTAAATTTCAAGGTTTGAAGAGGAAGAGGGTTTGGTTAGAGAGAGAAAGTAGGAAAAAGCCAAATGTAACTTCAAAAGCCTCAAATATTTGTTTTATTGTTGTTGTGGTTGAAGTTGTCAGTGGATTTGTGGTCGTTTGTATTGATTTGTAGGTTTGGGAAGTGATACCCTAAAGGGTTATGTTACCTAAATTTCTTTAAGTCTTATATAATTAAGAGTTTAAAGGGTTAATCAAGTGATCAGGAGTGAAAAGGAGTAAGCTTTTGAGGTTGAAATTCAAAAATCATATTTTCACTTTTATCGACCAAATTTTTGGCAAGCTATAAATCAAGGGCTAGGAGCTGGATTTTCAAAAATCTCATGATTCCATTGTGTTCAGGAGGGAAAATTTGGTGGGGTTTATGTAGAACTTGTTTTCAGAAAAGCCCTAGAAATTGAAATGACTAAAATACCCCCATGAATTCCTAACTAGGGGCTGTTAAAAGCAAAACTATCATTTGGCAATGATTTTGTGAAAACCAAGGTCAAAAATAGATTCCTTGGGTGAAAATGTGTAAGAATAGCCTAGGTTAAATATTCTGAAAAAGTACGGTCGGACTAGGTACGGTGGGGTCTAGACCGGGTCCCAAGGGCATTTTGGTAATTTTCAAATTTGGACTAATATAACCAACAAAAACACTTTAAAAGTGTCTAAAATAGTGCATGAATGGGTTTTAACCCAATTCTTGTACATTTAGAATTTTAGGATCGGATTATTAGCCCGAGTTGTGGCACAAAGTTCGAGGGACGATTTTACTAGTAAAAAAGGGTTTAAGGTAGTAACTTTATCTCTCATTCACTATGTAAATATTGATATGTTGTATGTTGTTGTATTTTTTGTATGAACATGTGCCTGGGGCACATTACCCAGCTATGATCAGGGGACTCAATTGTGGTAGACGGACAAGTAGAAGTTCCAAATAGTCATTTGGCCCTAAGCATTGTGTATACACACGTTATAGTATGAATTTTCATTTTACACTATATGGTGCATTACATATTTAATTTTCACAGATTGATTGTATGTTACTTTTGATATTCGTTTGAATCTCACCCTTTTTGAATAAATAAAAAAATTCCAATGGGAACCAGTGGCTCTAAGGGCAAGGCAGTAGAACCTGCCAACTGAGGTGTGCGGGCTACGAGAGCTGAGCTATTAGTTATACTATTAATCTTTTGGTTATTTTTAGACATATTGTATATATATTATTAAATCCCGAGGGGTAAACCGGTAATGTAATCAAGTACCTTATATCAATATATCAGTATATTTACACTATTCCTGTATTACTCACCGAACTACGCAAAGGCTACTTGATTAAGGGTAATGGTAAGTGGTATGTATGACGAGGTCTTACAATTAGCAAAAAAAAAAAAAATCATAAAATTTTTAGTGACAAATTAGCAAAAGAATTTTGCAATAAAAAAATTACATCACTGGCTAATTGTAGCAACAAAATTTGTGATGATTCTAGTGGAATTAATAAATTGTCATGGTAATTCTCTATTTTTTTTAATAATGTATTGCATTGTACTGAATTTCATTATCGCATTATATTACATCAAAGGAGTGTGTATTTGATTGAAATTCCCCCTTTGTGAGTTTGCTTTTTTTAATAGATATAATTGCATTTGAAATAAACAAATAGGGTCAATAAGTAAGCTAGATATGTATGTGGTAAAAAAATGTAAACATGATCTTTTTCACTACTACAGAATCGAGTATATTTGACCCTCTGTATTTAACAATTTTCATAAAACCGTTAAATATTAAGAGGTGGAATTATGGGAAAGCAATATATAATGGTTATTTAAAATCACCGTTAAGTATATGAGAAAATATTTGACGGTTTTATATGACCACCATGATATATATATATATATTTGGTTGAATAAAAAGGGTATCATTTATATAACAGTTGTAAATGAAAAACCGTTAAATATAGGCTATAAATATATGGGTTGTTTATCAAAAGAAATGCTTTATGTATGACATGCTGGCTTATATAAATTCATGTCAACATAATGACATATATGTATGCTCAATGTTTAACACATTACACTAATGGCCATAGTATAAATAAAACAAAGCTTCATTCGTTCATACATGCTTCCAAAAATTCATCAAAGCAACTAACACATCAATACACAAGCACACATATCTAGTTATGCAAGTTAAGAAAGTTCCCTACCTTTTGTCTTCAAGTTCCCTCTTTATACCTTCTCTTCCAACAATTAATGCTTCTTGGAAATTCTTTCATTTTTCTTTTTTCTTGATTTCTCATAACCCTAAATATATAATCATATCATTAGGGTTACTACACTAAGTCAAAAGCAAAGTAAAAATGATTCCAAGTTGGTTAACTTCACTCTTAAAGTTTCACTTAATTACCTGGTGCCATTACATTTTTCCATTTTTGCACTTGTACTTAAATATGCCATAATTTTTCTTAATCTTTGAAAATTCATAATTAATTGTACATATATTCAATTGTGATGATTTTAAAGGCTACATGACCCCTAAACAATCTATTTTCAGAAAAATATAGCCATTACTCTTCTAGACACACATTAATACAATATCGTACTTATTTGATCACTACCCCAGAATTCGCTAGTTTTCCAGACCAAATTTGGAAATTCATAATTAATTCTACAAAAATATAAATGGGTTGGCTCTAGGTTCAATAAAAAGATCTTTAAGTCCTCTTTCAATTAAAAATATCAGAGAGTATCAATTATAGCCATAAATTTTCCAAAAATTCATCAAACTCAAACTGCTACATATTTCATTCCAAAATCAAGGTCAAACTTTAAAAAAGCATAACTTTCAATATACTAGTTCAAATGGTTCATATTACCAATCAAAATAAAGCCCAGGATGTCTAATTTAATCCTGCAAAATTTCATAGCATTTGGACTAAGTTCTATTGATCAAAAACATGTTGCAAATTCTCTGGCTTCAGAAAAAAAATTTTTGGCAAACTTGAACACAACTTCCAAAATCATCATTTAACCATAAACATATGATTAAACCTCAAAAATACCCCTGGATGACAAATGAATAGTACCCCACCCTTATGAAAACTCATCCAAACAACAAACCAATTGGTTAAAAATCAAGCCCACACTTACCTCTACATATTTCCGCAATCAATTTGGAAATCTGGCAGTACTTTGGCAGGCAAGACGACACCAAACCCCTCCAAATAAAAATTTAAAATAATAGAAATGAAGTTTACAATAAGCAGAAGAAGGTTTATGAAAGGTATTTTGAGAGAAAACGCCGATTCGATAGTGTTTTGGCAGATTAAAGTTAAGAAAATTTACTATTCATCCTATATCTCTCCTCCAACAATTTCTTGAGATGTTTTTAGAATTTTTTCTGATTTAATGATGATGATGGACAAAATTATTGGGCCCTTAATGGTCTTGGAAAGTGTCTGCCACATGTCACATTCTATGGCGCCATTTATTCGGTGATCCAATGGTTTGATGATAGGTGTCACTTGCTTTAATAAAGTTGGTCTAGCCTCTTTTCTCAGGCCTTTAGCCATCCAACTTGTCAGGGATAGTGAGGGTATGATGGTTGTCTATGACTCCCGGGTTCGGTGTTTGAGAAAGCTAGTCGAGTGATCGGACTAGAGACCAATGGATTCCCCTTACTCAGGGTGAGGTGGCACCCCTCGGTGATGACAACTCAAAAAGGCATAAAGGTGATGGTAATGATGAGGGACACTTGTCACTTCCTTACTCTTCCAACACAAAAGTGTCATTGTCCTTTGTAATTGTTAAGGGACACTTGTAATTCTCTTGCTTAGCCAACACAAAAGCTAGTCATGATTGCTTACTTTATTACAGCTACTATATTGGTCCTTACTTGGGATTCTACTCGGGACTTACTCAAGATTGCTACATGTATACCAAGGCCTCCTAAATGTTGTTAGGTCAAAGTATATGTGTATGGGCCTTACATGGCACCACATACCTGCATCTACTCTAAAAACGCAAGGTACACATGTCTACCCTAAAAATGCCATGTACACACCTATAATGGCATATTTCGCCCAATCAATCAGTCCCATACCTCATAACATAGCTGGGTGGCATCTTTCTACTGACCCTATAACGTCATATATGTGTTTTGTGCACATCTGCACTAACACTTTAATCCTATTGCCTAGTATACTAGGTCCACTGCCTGGTAGGGCTAGATCACATAGTTCCCTGGAGTCTTTCTATCTCTCGACATTCTTGGGACTCTTCCCAAACTGGGCTTAGTCGTCTGCCTGACACAGGCTTGTCCTCAAGTCCTAGGCCTAAAATTCAGGATATTACAATTTCCATACTGACAGAAAGCCCCTCTAATATTATTTGAGAATACAAATTCTTGTTGTAACCCTAAAATGGATTTTTGTTAGCATTATTAGCATAAATAATCAAATGATTCTGTTGATATATTCGAGTAATTAAACGTTTTACAATTAGTAAACTAGATTTGTTGTCATAACCTAGATTCTGCACCAAAATGGAACTATTTAAATCCAACTAATGTTTGCATCCTCTATCTTACCACAGCTACCGGCATAGAGTTAGCCGATGCTTATTCCCCATATACCATCATTCTTTCTTCTCTGCGAAAAGAAGTTAACTACCCGTAGGCCTTCAACCTCCACATGGCATTTTCATATCTTATTTTACTGGATCTTACAAAGCCTATGTCATGCAGGACATGATGGGATCTATTCATAGAAAAGATTCTCTCTTCAAGCTAACTAGCTTATCCTCTATAGGGAAGAACAACTATTTCATTTTTTGATGTGAATTTGACACAATAGGGGGTATCATATAAAAACACTAAATACCTTTGTAGACAGAAATTATCCTATAGATGTTGTATTCATGCCTATTCGAAATGTGTAATATCCTGAATTTTGGGATTGGAGGCTTTGGAATAAGCCTAAATTAAGTGGATTGCTAAGCCCCGGTTTAGCACGTGTCTCAAACCTATTCCCTAACATGTCTTATATCTTTGGGGTTTTAAAGAATATAAAATGGTGAATTTTGGAGAAAATGATTTTGCTTGCAGTGCAATTTCCTGTGAGGCAGTAAGTTTGCCATGAGGTTTTGGAAGACCAAATAATGAGCAAAAATTATGAAATTTTACAAGGTGAAAGTAGACATCCTAAGCTTTAATTTGATAGGTAAATGAATCATTTTAAGCTATATACAAAAAGATATGGATTTTTTAAGTTAGCCGAAAAAAACAGGAAAGTTTCTGGAATAACATCCAAAGAATTTAATTCTAGGAATATTGTGCTTCCAATTGGCTAAAGTCTATATTTTTTCTTGAAACTAGACTCAATAAGGGTTCTATAGTCTTTAGAATCAATCCGATACAATGTCTACAAAATTAGTTATGATTTTTCAAAGATTGGACAGAAAATCTACCAAAAAATTCTGAAAATTGGAATTATGACATAAGCAAGCAATTGGATGACATAAGCATGATATTATAAAACAATATTTCACTCTTTTTCTTCAACTATTCCCGATGGTATTTTAGAAAGAATAGAGAGGGAGCGAGTTTGAGAACTTGTAGAGAGAAGGAGGAGAAATTTCACTATGTAAAGATTGATTTCTTCAGTGAATTAGCTCCCAATTCGTATAGTCCTTCCTCTAAGCTACTCTTGTGCTTTATTTAAGGTATTTGAGAAGATACATTTCAATTTAAAGGAGGCTAGGGTTTCACTCATCAAAGGGAAAAGCTAGAGGGAGCTTGAAGTAACTTCTGAAACTTCAATCTTTGATTGTTCTGGTTGTTCTAGACAATTTAATCGATGAAATTTTGCCGGATTGTCTTTGGTTTTAAATTTTGGAAAAGAGGTGGCCTAGGCATTATGCTACCAAAATTGGGCTTAAATGGTAGTTGTGACACAATTAAATAGTTAATAAAGTGGTTAGGACTAGAAAGGAACACGTCTGTGGAGTCAGATTTGGAAAACCCTAATTTTCCCCAAAGTATTGTGCATTTTTGCCAGAGCTAGAAATAGGGCTTAGAGTTAGATTTTCAATGATTTAATGATTCCATTGACTTCAGGAGAAAAAATTAGGTCGAGTTACAATTGGTCACTTTTTTGAAAAAGCCCGAAAGGGTATAATCACAAAAACGCCCCCGAGACCCCGAAATAGGGGCTACAAGAGTATATCTATCTTTTGGCAGTAAATTTGGTAATTCTAAGTTCTAAAATAGATTTCTTGGGTGAAAATATGTCAGACTAGCCCAAGTCAAAATTTCAATAAAAGTACAGTCAGACCGGGTAAGTTGGGGCCCGGCCGGGTCCCGGGGGAATTTTCGTAAATTTTCACAATAGGCTAATATAACCACAATAAACACTATAGAAGTGTCTAATATGGTACATGAATGGGTTTTAACCTAATTCTTATACATTTGGTATTTTAGGACCAAGTTGGGAGCCTAAGGTTGGCATGTTATACGAGACAAACAATTCTACGCAAGAAAAGGGCTAAGATAGGAACATTATATTTCATACATCATGCCATAATTCATATGATTGTTGGGATACCATTGTTTGTGCTTTTAATCAATATGGTTTGCCTAGATGAGGTAGTTAGTGCCAGAAATGCACTTACACCTAGGAGTTGGGTAAGAATCCAATCGGTGTACAATTAGTAGGGCAAGAGCCCTACTCATGTATATATGACAATAATATGTTATATTGTCCATAAGTTGTTGCATATCCTATTTACTTTTCACATTTTATATGAATGATAATATGTTTCTATTGGGATTCTTTGCAATCTCACTCCTTTTTCTAAACAAAAATATCTCAGCAGTTGCCAGTGGCTAAAAAGGAAAGATTATAGATGTGAGGAACTAACGAGCATGAATCTCGAGGTGGGGATAGGTGGTTATATGTAGCTATTTCTAAATATTTTTGAAAAATTTGTAAATGTTATCAAATCCTGCAGGGTAAACTTGTGTTGTAATCAAGTACCTTGTAGTAATATATCATTATATTTATATTATTCCTATGTTGCTCACCGAACTGCATACAAGCACTACGAAAATATGGAAAATAAGATAAGGGTATGACAAAATGCAAATTTTAGTATTCATTCTTATGTGAATGGGTCTCGAATCTTTATTATTATTTTATTTATTTTCTCAATATACTATTTAGGGAGAACACCACTGCATGTTTTTATTTTCATTACAAAACTATCAGAAATTCAAAAAAGAGGCAAATTTGATAAAAAAGAAATTATATTTGTTTGATACACTATTGTTAGTATTAATATTACTATTGAAAAAAGAATACAATGAAGAAAATAAACAAATTAAAAATTAAAAACTTAAATATTAAATTGAATAAATACCAATTGAAATCTAATTGAATTTAATTCAAATCACAAATGAATAATAAATACCAAGAAAAAAATGGAATATAAAAGATATATATAAATATATAATTAATTACATAAATGAATTATATAATTTATATAATAAAAAATAAAATTAATAAAAATATATAATATATAATTAAATATAATTTAATTAAAATAATTTAATTTATTTTTATTCATTTTCCCATTTTTAAATTATCAATAAAAATGGACTTTTGTGATTGTAAAAAACAACATTCTTTGGCAGAGGAAAGAATGTAATTAGGTGGTATACTATTTTGATATGCTTAATGAATCTCCTTATAACAACCTATGCATTCTATTATTATGTCAAATTGGGTGATCTATTAATCCAGTTGACAGAGAATATACAATATTATTTCTAGTACCACAGGATTCAACTGATTAGCTGATATTTCAAAATTTAATGTTGGTTTATCCGAACCATATAAACCAATTCCGAGAAGCAGCTCTTCTCAAAATCTCAAAAAGTGTTGAGTTGGAATCCTATTCTAACTAAGGATTCTTGCAGTTCCACAAAATTCAAATAAAGAAAACTAAAAAATTATAGGGAGGGGTCAAACTTCTAGAAAAATCTTATAACTTATATTGTAAAACTAAAAAAAACTAAACAATAAATAAAATATACATTTTTATAAGAAATCTATAAGTTTATAAGAAATCTATAAGAATTTAATAATTAATATTAGAATATTCTATAAATATGTTAACAAACCAAATATGAATCTTTCGATTCATTTGGCTCTCATACTCAATTACTTATAGGAACTTCCCATATCCTTTTTTTATGTAATGAACCTATCTTTTCTTCTCTATTCATATTCAAAAAAGAAATATTGAAACTTCTTACTAATAGAAAACCAGAATATTCCGAAGACTCTTCTGACCAAACAAATAGTTCACAAGTTAGAGATAAGCAGTCTCAAACTGCTGACTTCCGTCACTGGGTAAACTGTAACATCCCAACTTTTATTCACCAAAATGTATTTTAATTATTGGAAATAGTCAATGAAATAAAATGGTGAATTTTGGAGAATAGGATTTTGCCGCCATTGAAGATTTCCTGCGATGTAATGAGTATTTCACAATTTATGGAAAACCGGACCGGACCGGCCGGTTCAGACTGGAAACCGGTGAACTGGTCACTGGTCCGATCCAGGTGAGGGGGAAAAACCGGTGAACCGGTCAACCCGGTCTGAACCGGTGTGAACCGGTCTGACCCGGACTAGTCATGGTTTGATCTTTTTTTTTTTACTTTTTTTACACTCCAAATGAAGTCATTTTGGCTTTTTTTTTAAAAAAAAAATTCCTAACAGTTTTTTATTTATAAGGAGCTTTAAAAGGATTGTGGAATACTTTTAGCATTGGTTGGGGAAAAATCCTTATATATTTAATGATATTTTTATAGGTATTAGGTTCAGGAGGTTATATTGGACTACTAGTTGAAAAATAACTCTCATATAGTTTTTTGAAAGGTATGTATAAACATTTAAATTATATATATTTTTTAAATTGACCCCGGTCTAACCCCCAATTTGACCCCCGGGTTGACCCCGGTCTGAACCACTGACCCTTAACCCAATGCCTCGACCGGTTCAATGCCCGGTCCGGTTTTTAGTACCTTGGTATTTCATATGGTTTTGGATGGCCAAATGATGGTCCAAAATTATGCACTTTTACAGAGTAAAAGTAGACATACTAAACTTTAATTTGATACATCATATAAATTATTTGAAGCTATATACAATGAGTTATGAATTTTTGAATTTAGCTCAGAAAAACTGTCTATTTCCTAGGAAAGCATTCAAAGAATTTAATTTTGAGAATTTTGTGGTTTCAATTGGCTAAAGCCTATATTTTTCCTTGAAACTAGACTCAATAAGGGTTCTATAGCCATTTGTTTCACTCTAATTCAATGTCTACAAATTTAGTTATAATTTTTCAAAGTTTGGGCAGAAAATCTACAAAAATTGTTATAAATCCGAAAATGGAAAGAAATTGTGATGGCAAATGACGTTCTTTTGAGATAAATTTACATCAGCCCATTTTGGCTTTATCTTGGACCCTTAGATGTGAAATGGGCTGACCAAAGAGGTAGGAATTAGGTTAAATCAAATGGAGCTTTAAGGCATTAAGTTTCATGTAGATAAAATCTTATTACATATAACACCAAAAGTCAACATTTTTGGCAATTTTGGTATTAAATTAATTAGAGTAAAAAGGTGAGATATTTTAAAAACTACACCGGTGGAAAAATGACTTTTTAGATAGGTTAAAAATGATTTTTTAGACCGGTTTTGGATCCGGTCTTGATACAGCCGGTCTAAATAGTCTATTACTTTTTAGACCGGTTAAGCAACCGGTCTTAAAAATTACTTTTTTAGATTGGTTGTTCAAAGACCAGGTCTAAAAAGTCCAGACTTTTTAGACCGGTTGTTTAAAAACCGATCTAAAAGTCATACTTTTTAGACCGGTTCTTAGAATAACCGGTCTAAAAAGTACTTTTAAGACCGGTTATTCTAAGAACCGATCTTAAAAGTACTTTTTAGACCGGTTATTTTAAGGACCGGTCTAAAAAGTGATATTTTTAAAAAAAAATATGGCTTTTTTTTTGTAGTGCTCTACCTGTCTCACCTTTTTCACTCTAGACTCAGAACAAAGGGTAATGAGAAACAAAACAAAACAAAGAAAAAAGAAAGAAAGAATCATCTTTTTATCATATTCACTCAACTTTTCTACCAATCCATATCTCTGAGATAAGAGCAACTTATCTTAGATTTATTCAATATAATGAGTTCAAAATTTATTAGATGCTCGTCACTTATTCAGCTAACTTCACTTGGCATCAAGAGTATAACACACATACAGTTATTGAGTTCAGTTTATCACACATCAATAAATAATACAACTGCTTACCATCTAAATCTTCAGCAGCATGTCCACCCTCATTAGTAAAATTACGAGTTTCAACTTTCAATCAAAAAACAAGCATCATATTGCCCCCATATAATTATATATTCCAATGGCTTCAGCAGAGATTGTGTGCAAAAATATTCTACATAAATACTTAATGACTTACTGTCTTCTTCTTCTTCTTCTTCTTTTTTAAACCAACAAATAGAGTCTCAGCACCATCTGAAACTGCAAAAATGAGAATGAACCATGCATATGCACAGTTAGAGATACCTCAAATGATAACATCGGCAACAATAATAAAAATATCTTTTGGTTTAAATTAGATACCAGACAAGTTTTCTGTCTTCTCAGCCAAGTTGTCAACTAAATCATCAGCAGGATCTATAATTACAACTTTCTTCTTCTTCTTAGTAGGATCAAAAGGGGCAATCTGTCACTCAACAAATAAGGCCTCAAAAGGGAGTACTTTTTGAACCAACTGAAGTATCAGGTAATTGTGGTAACAGATGAATGGGGTTGCCAGAGAGTAGAAACAAGAAATATAACAACTTATTGACCATAACAAAAAAAATACTTGCATAGCTAATCAAACGAAACACAAAGCAGAACAACGTTGTAAAATCGTAAATAATTAAAGAGAGAAAGAAGAATACTAACTTCATGAACCTCCTCCTTCTTATCATCACTTACAGTATACTAAAACTAAAAAGACAAAAAGATGCTTCCTTCGCAACAATGCAAGGTTGATGTTCTCTTCTTCAACCTTTTCTAAAATGCTAAGTCTGCAAATCACATTCATGGTACAAGTCTATGTGACCAAGCAAAGCAAGACCCATACTAGAGATAGAAAAGCAACTACAGTGAAAAGTCACGACGAACGAGATTAGAGCAAGCGAGGTTGTGGCGGCGACGAACTCATTTAGTGCGAGGATGAGAGCACCACAACAACAAACATGAGAATGAGATCGAGCGAAGATGACTGAGCTCACAGAGTAATCGTACTAAGAAGAGAGGTTTCAGATTAAGAGAGCGAAAATTAGGCGCGACAAAGGAGATTCAAAAATTTAGGGTCGATATTTTAGACCGGTTATAAATAAAACCGATCTTAAAAGGGTGGAATTTTTTTTAAAAAAAAATTCATATTTAAAAAAAATTCATATATATTTTTTTTAAAAATATCACTTTTTAGACTGGTTATTAGAATAACCGGTCTTAAAAGTACTTTTAAGACCGGTTATTATAAGAACCGGTCTAAAAAGTATGATTTTTAAGATCGGTTATTTTAAAAACCTATCTTAAAAGTCTTGAAATATTTGATATTTAAGACCGGTTATTATAAATAACCGGTCTTAAAAGTTTAAAATTTTTTATTTTTTAAATATTTTAATATTTTAAGACCGGTTTTATTTATAACTGGTCTAAATAATTTTTTTAAGACCGGTTTTTTTGGAGAACCGGTCTTAGAAGTTCTATATAATTACAAAATTGCCACCGGTCAAATTTTTTAGACCTTATCCGCTATAACCGGTCTAAATATGGCGGTCTAAAAAGAGAATTTTGTACTAGTGCTAATCTCATCCCCTTCTCTCCTTCATTTTTGTCATCCTAGCACACAAGAGAGAGAGAGAGAGAGAGAGAAAGAGAGCTCTTCAAGTTCTAGAGAGAAGCAAGGCAAAATTGCAAGGTAAGTGTGGTTTCTTTGGTACTTTGGCTCCTAACTTGAATATCCTTCCCATAAGCCTCTCTTCTACATGATTTATGGTGTTTAGCAAGGAATTTCAAGGTCTGAAGAGGAGGGAGTATTTGGCCAAGAGAGAAGAACAAGAGGAAGCCAAGGTAACCTCAAAACCTTCAATCCTTGGTTGTTATGGTTGTTGTTGTTGGATTGATCGGTGGTTTTGTAGTTGATTTGTGTGATTTTTAAAATTTTGGAAAATGGAAACCCTAGCTGTTATGCTGCCTAAATTTAGTCTAAATCATGTTTAAAATGTAATTAAGTAGTTAATTAAGGATTAGAAATAGAAAGGAGCAAGGATTTGAAGTCAAAAAATCAAAAACCACAATTTTCCTTTGAGTTTCTCTAAGTTTTGGCTAGTTGCAGAAATGGGGCTAAGAGCTAGATTTTCATGAAATTAATGGTTCTATTGTGTTCAGGAGGAAAAATTCGGTGGGGTTATTGTTGATCATATTTTCAGAAAAGCCCTAGAAAGCGAAATGACCAAAACGCCCCCAAAACCCTAAGTTAAGGGCTACCAAGGGCATTTTTATCTTTTGGCAATGAATTTGATAATTTTGAGTTTAGAAACAGATTCCTTGGGTAAAAATGGGTAAGAATAGCCTGAGTCAAAATTTTGGGAAAAGTACAATCAGACCGGGTACAGTGGAGCAGAGTCGGGTCTCGAGGGGCATTTTGGTAATTTTTTAATATAGAGTCATATAACCACTAGAAACACCTTGGAAGTATTTAAAATAGTACATGAATAGGTTTTAACCTAATTTCTATATATTTGGAATTTTGGGACCCGATTGATAGGCCAATCTGCAACACGAAGTTTGAGGTATTTAAGGATAAAAAATGGTTAAGGTAGGGGACTTACCTTACTTGCATATATTTGATATCTTTGCTTGTGTAGTATTGTATGTGATTGCTTTACTTAACTTGTATAGTTGATAAGTCCTAATTTTACCACATATTTTCATAGATTTTGGGAGGTTTTAGTGATAAATGGTGTGCTTGAAACGCCCGCATTTGTAATGAGGAATTGTGACTAATATTGAATTTATAAAATAAGTGATAAAGAGTAGCTTAATTGATATATCTCATGATTTCTCTTAAAGTGTTGATTTGGGAAAGAATGATATTGCATTGATGTGAATTGCCTTGTAGGAAGCTTGAAGGAAAATAAAATAAAAAGGAGATGAAAGAAGAAGGAAGGACTAATTGGTAAAGTTTCAGAATTATGTAACCAAAGAGAGAAGGGACTTAAGTGCAGAACATAGAAAACCTTTGGAGCTAAACTACAATTTTCCCCAAATGCAAATTTTTCCACTCGGTGATTCAGAATTCGTGAGTGGAGATCGAAGGAAAGGGGGAAAAACAGAGACCTGGGCAGCAGCGGACGCGCGAAGAAAAGAACGAAAGAAAGAGAATAGAAGAAAAAAAAGAGGAGGAGACTCTCGCAGATCCGAATCTGGTTTTTCTCTCGACAATCATTATTCACTCACTGATTTCTGGAATTCAACCGATCAACTACCATGACAAGGGTTCAACTGAAGATTAATGGAGTTTATCCTCTCATCATGAGTAGTTGATCCTGAAATTCTTCCTAGGAGTAACGCAAAGCCTGAATCCATGCAATTAAAGAGGGAGTTCACTAAGATTTGTTGTGCTTATTCGATTCTGTTTTCTTAAAATTACATGAGTTGTGTAATTGTGAGACAGATTAGATTTTAGTTATGAATTTGCATTGTGCCAAAGAATCGATGGATCTGATTTAACATTTATAGGAGTAGCAATTTGTTTGCATGAACTTAGTTAAGGAATTGCATTCTCTATTCTTGAGTAGATGTAATCATGTTGCTGATCCAAGTTGCGTCAGTTCCATTGATTATCTTGAATGATATTATAATGATGAGCAGTAGCTATTATTAAGGGAATTCAGATCTGCTACACTATAATTTTCTATGAATGAATAGCCGTTGTATCAATTTATTCCCTATATGTGTTCTAGTTGAATAACTATAGGGAGCAAATGTGTGATAGGCTAATTCTGTTGAACTCTACAGTTATTATTGGATGTGGAAGGCAGAGTGTAACTTCTTAGGAGAATTATCCCATCATTGTGTTAAATCATCATTCATATCACTTGCATCACAATGTCATTTTAGGGCAGAAAATTAGGAAATAGAATTAGGTACATGGTGAATATAAATCAGTTAGCTCTCTACATGCTTGTTTTACTTATTGTGGTCCATAATTTGCTAAGAATTATTACAATAGTTAGGTTCCTTAGAGAAGAATGACCTAGGCTAGATATCACTTTACTATAGTTAGCTTAGTATTTTTTGGTAGGGTTAACGACAAGCTTTATCAATAGTATATTTGAATAAATGAAACTTTGTTTCTGTTTATACTGTGGCCATAATTTGTTACATGAAACACTGAGCATACAGAAATTTGATTATGAGGCATGCATATCTAGTTAAAGCTAATATGTCATGCACATAGCATATATCTTACTTGCATTACGGAAACTATATTCCTACAGAAATTCTCCCGAATCTCACCCCCTACCAATAATTTAGACAGGTGAATACAGAAGGTACACAGAGATCAAAGAAGAGAACTACACAAGAGGATTGCAGTGGTGAAACGAAGATGGGAAGATGTCTCTATTTCACTGGAACAAGTTTAGACACCCAAGTACCCTTTGCAGCTACATTATTTGTAATTACCATGTACTAACCCCTATAAGAAATTTCTGTAGTCATGCACATATTATCAGTATATTTATGCTATTTCTATGTTGCCCACCGAACCATGCATTAATATTCCACTGCAAGTCAAAATAAGTAAGGGTGTTACATAAACAGCTGCCTCCCAGGCCTCCAACTACTTCTACCATAGAAGCCAACAATAGACAATAACTCCTCCTGAATAATCAATTTGGAAGTACCTTTTTTGTATTTATTATTATAACAGATAGAATTCAATTGGTCTAATTTAGGATTATCCAATAGATTTGAATCCTATCTATCCTAAGGATATATCAAGTTAAATAACCGGCCCTATAGGTTGCATGTACAATATATTGGGGGAGAACATGATTCACAACTTGCCTCTCCCTTAAAATCATGTTAGGGTAGAGCCAAAGACAGGCATCCATCCTAAGTATGGTCTTCCAATTCCCATTCCAGATGCAGCTACAGTGGAAGGATATGTACTTAGCTTTGTTGTATGGCTAGCCCACCTTATTGTCATACCAACAAAGACATAAAAGGTATACCGTCATCTTTTGAGTTTGCTACTGAATTTTTTTCTAACTACTTTCCTAACTTATTAACTTGTTTAGCTGAAGAGGAGGAAATGCAATCTGGGAGCTCAATCGGGCCCTGGTTTGGTGTCTTATGCACAGAAGAAGACAGATAAGCCTATGCATATGCTTAAGCAACCAGTTAGGCCAGTTTCCAATAAATTCTAGATGGCTCTTGAGGCACACAATATCATAGTCGCTGAGACAGACCTTAAGCGAGATGAATATTACATAAAAGTCCCCTTTGAGTAAGATATCTATGGGGAACAAGGCGTGTTTGACGCTATCACTCTGGCCTTAGTCAAAGAGACCATTACAGGCGATATGGCTAGCTCGGGTGCTTGTAACTTTATTTCCGGCACATCCTTTACTAGAATGAATACTTAGCTACTCATAGCATTTATATATACTTATTTTCCTTTTTTTATATAAGGTACCTTTACAAGGAGCATGTAACCCACAATGGCCTACAGGACATGTTATTGTTCCTCAACCCCCACCTCTTATTTAGGAATGTTGGATGAAGGAAATAAGAATAATTTTGTTGAGAGGAAAGTGAGGAAACACTACTACAAAAAACACAATATGCGGTGCTTATTTTAAAGAATACTATGGCCCTTGGAAAGCGCCATAGTTTCTAGCACCATTAAAAATAGCTATGGCACTTCTTAAATCTATGGAAGTGTTATAACTTGTTTTAGTACTTTTTTTAAATAGTATCCTATGTTACTTTCCTGGGGAAGTACCATAGGAAGGGCATCACCTTGTATGGCACTTTCAAGCCACTTCCATTGGAAGTGCCATAAGAGGCTGGTCACCTCCTATGGTGCTTCCAAGGAGGTCTCTTTTTTAAAAAATAATTTTTTGTAATTATTTTCTTTTCCTAATAAAACACTTTGTATTTACATTTCAAATCCACAATAATTTACAATACAATCCACAACAAAATACAATAACTTGAAACAAATGACTAATTCATAAAATCAATATAAAATGTATTTAATTACAACAATTGTAATGACAACTAATGTTAAATGAATAAGGAAAACAAGAATAGGCTAGAAATAGCCTACATAACTAAATATTAGCTAATTGTCTGACTATATATTCACACCATTCTTCAATGATTTCATCTACTTAGTGGTCAGTCAACTCAGCAAAGCGTTGATCTTCATAATACTACATAAATAATCATGCACACGAAGAATTAAAATCATTAAAAATTAATTAGCTTAGACAATTGTCAATTAAATTTAAAACACAACATGCCTTATCCATGACATACTAAATGATCTAGCAAATCAAGTAGACTAATCAACTTTCCATAACAATAAGATAAGCAAGGACACAAGATTTTGTTAGGATCATTTATATGTTTGCTTGCAAATCTAATAAACTCTTTCACCCTATCTATATATTCCCTCAAGCACTAATCAAATGACATCCATTTTTTATCCATCTATACCTTAAACATATTTTTAAAAGTGGTTAGTTGCTTGCCTCTTGCAGTTACTAATTACTTTTATCTTCTGTTATTTATTTTTAAAAACATCGGCAGCATAACATCCTAAAATTTGAAGTTTTCCAAATATTAAACACTGTCTTTAAGTCACAAATAATCAACCAATTAATCCCACTGCATTATAATAATTTTTCACAACTCACAACAAAATAAATCATATTTTCCAATACTACATATCATAGTTAAAGTAATTGGTTCCATAACAAGCCAACAAAAATACTACCAGTTGTGTTTACTAAATTAATTGGTTCCAAAACAATCATTTATTAAACTACCAGCGGCATTTATAACACATCCACCTAAATTGACCATTTGATGAATGCCATTCACAACAACTTTTTTACTATTGACAACATGTACTTCTAAGGAAGATTAAACTAGTATTATTATATTTGTAGAATGACCTATCACCAAACTTGTAGGTAGCCTTTGCAATATTGCATCTTCATCTATCAAGCATAAAAGAATTCTAGCATTTAAGTTGCTTAAACTTGAGTCATATATGTTACTTCTATGGAGGATTAAACTAGTATTATTATATTTGAAAGCTCAAAGATTAAAAAACTTACAATGCATAAGAAGTTTAAGAAGATAGAGTTGAAATTTCAAATAAATACCTGAAAAAAAAATTATAAGCACACCAATAAGATTCATGACATGTTTTAACTTTAGAAAAAAGAAGAAAAAGTGGACCAAATGTTGAAAAAACACACTTACAAGCTATAGAGCTTCTGTAGGAGGCTGAGATAAGAAGAGAAAAAACATGTGGGAGAAGAAGATGTGTATTGCAATGAAAGTGACAACCAAATGTTGAAGAAATATGCACGAGGAGGAGACAAAAAACACAAAAAGTGGGGGACCAAGGAAGCTTCTACTTACCACTATCAAAGAATGAGGGATTGGGGACAATAGATAAGAGAAGGTAGTGGACCAATAGAGGTAGGGACCAATGGAGTTCTGGGAAATGGGGAGTTGGAGAGCATGCAAGAAGATGATAATGGCGGGGTTTGAGTGAAATTTATAGCACCTTATACGGCGCTTGCATAATATAAGGAAAGGGCAAGCGCCATTGCTTCCCTATTGTTTTTTTAAACAAAAAAACCATTGCTTCCCTTTCATTTAATAAAAAAGTCAAACTAATGGAAGCTTTAGTTCCTTTACATTTAAAAAAAATTTAGAAAATTTTTAAAAAAAATTAAATAAAGAGGGCTTTAGAAGGCTTTTTACAATAAAGCGCATTCCAATGCCCTTGTTATTTAATTTTTTTTTAAAAAAAAGCATCTAAATTTTTTTTAATGTAAAGGAAGCAATTGTGCTTGCATTGCAAGCGCCAAAGCTTCCCTTAGTCTGACTTATTATTATTTTTAAATGAAAGGGAAGCAATGGCTTTTTTATTAAATGGTGCTCCAATGCCACATATATTTAGTTGGAAGGTACTTCCTAAACAAGCGTCTTCCAAGGTCTTATTAGTACAAGGCCTTGGAAGGCGCTTGCCTGGTAAGCATCATACAAGTTGCTTACTTTTTTTAAAACAAATGCCAGCTAGGCAAGCACTATAGCTAGCACTTTATTTTTTTTCAAAATAAAGGCCTTGTATTGCGCTTGTTTAGGCAAATACCACATAAGCTTAATACTAGCTATAATGCTTATAATAGTAAGTGCCATAACTTCTAAATATTTTTTTAAAAAAAAACTATCTGTAGTGCTTCTTTAAAGAAGTGCCACAAGAGGGGTGCCACTAAATCCCTCTTTTGTAGTAGTGGAACTAGCAGATTTGGTCATTAAAGGGCACCAAAGAAGAAGGACAATTTTTTCTTGGTGCCGTACTGCCAGGGGTAAGTATACTAATTAATTAAATTGAATGCTCATTATGTTTGTTTCTTAGCTTTGTTCTCATTATGTTTATTTTAGTTAAGGATTACTAGATGCTCATCGTACTAAATCCCTTCAAGCAAAGGATTTAATACTTTGATTCAGTTCATAGGGACCTAGAAAATCTACCATAGATGGTCGAGGTTTTCAATAAGTAAGTTTGGTACTTTTATAGTTTACTATGAATTATATGCTTTAATTTCTTATTATGACATATCTTGTCAGAGTTGTTTGCATTATATCACAAACGAAGGCCTCGCCTACTCCTTATTAAAAGGCAAAGGCATTGCATCAGCTTACAAATGGAAGAGAATAGTTTTAATTCACCAATACTTACCATTTTGGTAGAGTTGCTAGAATTATTTTTTTTTGTGTTAGACTAATACATTTTATTTGTTTGTTATAGTATCTGTGGCAACTATATGAGAGCTCTTATTGTGGATACTATTTCATGAAGGACATGGTCACCCACAATCCCAGCTTAATTAGTACTAATGTATGTATGTATGTATGTATATATGCATGTGTATGTGTTTAAGTTAAATTAAAGTAAAATCATATATATTCACTAACCATACTTTGTTTTTTAGTGCAGTATTTTGAGGATAGTTATTCTAAGCAATATTCACCCAGATAAATTGAACAAGTCATAGAAGAGTTGGCTATGACTGTTTATCGGTAATGGATGGAAGCATAAGTTAGTTATGACTGATTATTGTTTTGCTTTCTGTAATGTACAGTTTAATTTGTATATGTACATTTTGATATTACTTTATATAATATACATTTTGATTATTCGTTTAAATGGTTTATGTAATATCTCAAATTTTGGGCCTAGAAACTTAAGGATATGCCTATATCAAGCAGACAACTAAGCCCAGTTCAGAAAGAATCCCAAGAATATTGAGAGATAAAAAGACTCTCAGTAACAATGTGATCCGGTCCTACAGGGCAGAAGACCCAGTATGTGTAGGTAATAAGATCAAAGTGTCAGTACAGATGTATACAGGACAGATATACGACGTCATTGGGTTGGTAGAAGATGCCACCCAACTATGTCATGAGGTACGACACCAATTAGTGCAGTGAAATAGGCCGGTGTAGGTGTGCACATGGCATTTTCAGGGTAGACCTGTGCGCTCTGCGTTTTTGGAAAAAGACACCATTATGTGGCACTATGTGGGGCCTATATACATACTCCAACCTGGTGTCATCTTTTGGGCCTCGATATGTGTGTCATGATCCCGAGTAGAATCCTAAGTAAGTCAAATTTTGTAGTCTTAAATTTTTGGCAACCGCGAGAATCATTAGGCGTCCCAATTTAAATTTGGGACATCTAAACTCTACTTTAGGCATCCCAATTCAAATCTGGGATGCCTAATGTTCCCATTTCCCATTTTTATTTATGAAAATGCCACCGCCTCTATCTTTTAACATCCCTTTTTAAAAAATGGACATCTATAAGGATAGTAGTATCTTCCATCTGTAGTAGTGCATTAAGTAGAATAGTATATAATATGATTTTATTCTAAATAGACAGAATAATATAGTCAAAAATCACAATATGATTCAATTAGGCAAAATAGTATACTAAAAAATCATATTCTATACAATATAAGGGCAGAGTGACATATAGATTCAATAAGACAAGTCAAAAAGGCAACACGATTTCCCTTTCTAAGAAAATAAATAAATAAATGGCCTTAATGGGTCGGCTCGAAGCCTTGCAGGGCTGGCCCTTTTAAGCTCTTATCCTACAGGGCAGACCCTTTTAGGCCCGACTTCCTTTGGAGGTTACAATTTACAAGCCCGACCCTTGACAGGCCAGGGCCTACCCGTTTTCTCGGCTCTACACCTAACGCCTGAGTCTAGGGTATTACTAGTCCCCCAATTAACTTTTCCGAACTTCAAACCCATGAGTTGGGAAAAATCATCGAACCTTCACTTTTCCTGAAAAATTGGATGGCTAAAAAACCCAAGAAAAGAGGCAGGACCCACTTTATTAAAATAAGTGACATGTGTCACCGAATCACTGGATCATCGAAAAAATGGCACTAGCATTCATGCACTAGCATTCATCTTACATGTATTGATTGTAATGCTTGCTACTAAAATTTCCCCGAATCTCACCCTCCCCCACCAACCATATAGGCAGCTAAGCACATAAGAGGAGTACAGAATGTTGTTCCAGGAAAGAAGTTACAATGAAGAGGAGAAGAATTATTCACACACTAGTCTATTTTGTAAATTAATATATTTGTAATGGATAACTATATAACCCACATAACGAATGAATTAATTATCCAAGCTTGATAATTAAATTAGAAGTGGGTAATCGCACGGTATGAGCCTATTAGTTAATAATATATGGTAAGAATAATGGCTCAACAGCAAAAAATGAATAGTAATCCTCAATAAGAATTGTATAGAATGCTTCCATTTATATAATCAAGAGAATTAAGAAAAGATGAGTCATAATGAGTGGGGAACCACGGTGAACAAGTTTTGAAAAGTTTTAAGTTATTCAGAAAACCCCCTTCAAGTACAGGTTTAAATCCTTTTTTTTGGAGTTAGGATTTGAAATTGTTTGCCAAGAAATATCACATAGTAGTTTAGATTCACTACGAAAGACTCATCAAAATGATAATGTAACTAGGGTGTTACATTTGGTGGTATCATAGCATAGATTATGGCTTTTGGATAGTATGCTCTGCTGATGTGAATAGTATCCTTGTTGATACTTGGATAATCCTGAGTGATACTAGGATTAAGAAGTATGGGTGATAGCTGAACCCAGAGAAATAGAATTTCCCCTAATCTCTAGTTGGTAGGCTAGTGTAAAAGAAGGGGTAGAGTTGTATACAGGAATAAAATGGAGCATTAGTGATGTGTACCTAGTAGGGAAGGGTATGAGCTCTCGAGAATTTGATGCGGAGCTAATCTGTAAATTGGTTTCCAACAAAATTCTTTGGTTAAGCATGCTTAGGTGAGAGTAACCCCAGGATGGATGACCCCCTGAGAAGTTAAGTTGGTAGGGTTATGAAGACTTGAGGAATAGTGATTATCTTAAGATTTTTCATAACTATGGATCATCTTAGTTAGATGAACTATATTTAAAGGCATATAGAATGAGAACTTTGAACCTTGGGATTAAGGTTGAACCTTCAGTGAATCTTGAGGTTAATACTTGAATATTGTAAAGAATAGAATTAGAACTATGAATCATGATGATTTCTAGCACATATATTGGGTATGATTGAGGACTCAATTAACATTGAGGTTATAGATCCAGTATGAAGTTAATAATTGGATTGTGATCCAAGAATCTATTTTGAGCCTTAGGTTCTTAAGAACACTAAAATGGCTCAGAGTTGTTTGAGCCATGAAATATAGTTAAGGATACTCAATTGATGACTGGGCACGACCTTGAGATTAAGAAGCAATGAAAGAATGAAAGAATGTTATATATTTCTTATTTACTTATAATGATGCTTCAGTAATCTAAACAATGACTCGAAGTAATTTGTGGTATTAAGAGATTGATTTAAAGAATATGCTAGAATCTAGAAGTCTCTATAAGACAAATTGAATTTGAGGTAGAAGAATGTGACAAATGCCTAACCATATACCTCAGTGAATTGTAACCTAAGAATCAAACAATAGTTGAATTGATTCCCTAGATAATTGGATTAAATTGAATGAATTAAGGTACTATAATGAATTAAATGAATTGAGGTATCAGAACGAATTGAATAAATTGAGGTACTAGAATGACTTGAATGAATTGAGGTTTCTGGAGGTTTCTAGTTGTTAATCTAGCATAGAGAAATATCTTGATCATAGAATATTCCTTTAGAGAAATTGAATGAGAAAGTTGTTCCCTGATAGAATAAAGTAATAGAAAGAATGAGAATAGTCATGAATTATGGTCTCATAGTCGAGACAAAGAATAGAATGTACAAGTAGCTTATGAATTCCCTGTATGACATAGGTAGTTTACCTGGTATGGGAAGTAGAATTTACAATGTTGCCTGGAGCTTGACCGATATCCAGAGTCCATACAGAATGACCCCAAATGAGTTAGCACAATTAAAGAAAGCAAATGGTAGAATTGCTAGAGAAAAAGGGTTTATATGACCTAGAGTATTGTCATAAGGGTGCTTCAGTACTATTTGTGGAAAGAAAGACAGAAAAGATAATTGAGAAAGAACAGGCTTGACAAGGAAAGTCAAGTGAACTCTTTCTTTCATATCTTATGTAATGGTTCTACACGTATGTGTATACCATCAAATATATTTGTGTCATTAATATATGATAGGTAGTAAGACCCGACATGCCTATAGAATGGGGTAATACCCCTAGTAGTCAGACCTAATGAGCATTTAGTATAGAATCAGAGTTGGTTTAGTAGAATTTCTACATAATCGTGGGCTCTCACCCTGATATGGCCTTGTGCTACGGCAAAGGTTGCACCAGCAAGAATTTGCCCTAAGCCGAGAGGTGGTGTGTAAAATCAATGTCTGAGAATGAGAATTACCTAGCACTATAAAAAGGGATGGTTGTCTTAAATTTACCCAAGTTTATGCTTACTGCATATCATGAATTGGTATCGTAGCTTTATGCCCTACTGCATATCGTGATTGGTATCTTAACTTTATGACTTGTTTCATATCATGAATTGGTATCTTAATGTTATGCTTACTACATATTATGAATTGGAATCTTAACTTTATGTCTTGCTGCATTTCGTGAATTGGTATCTTAACTTTATGCCTTGTTGCATATCGTGAATTGTGAATACCCAGTGCTAGGAGAGTGATCAGTATGTCCTAGAATGGTGATTACCTAATAGACTGTGCTTCTAGTGATTATTAAATGTTGATTGATCATGGATGGATGGATGGTTTGTTTTGTGTGCTTCATGAACATTACGTAAGGGTATGAATGGATTAAGTAGTAAGGGTTGGAGCCTGGAATGTAAACAGAATGAATGACCTTCTAGAATAGTTGTCTGGTTCCTAAGTATATGTGAAAATTGAATTTTGAACTGAATTGTAAACATAATTGTTTTTAAGAATTGAATTTTTGAACTGAATTATCGAACATAATTTTTGACTAGTTTGTAGTGGTCATTTTTGAACTAGGATGTCTCAAAAGAAGGGATCCTCAGAGGAACCCAAAATAGTGGGAGCATTACAGAACAGGAAGAGGCCATAAACTATTAGAGAAATACTCAGTTTGCTGGGTCTTGCCAGATGTATAGAGAATTTTTCTTGGACTTGCTTTGCCATTGATAAAGCTCGTTTGAAAGAAAGAATTGAAACAAAGAATTTTAGAAAGAATTTCTTAAGTAGGATGATGTCTACGAGAGGATTTTATGGGGCTGTCAGAGTGCTTGAAACTCATACCAATATTGAATATTTTTTATCCTAGAATATGATCCGTATGTGGTCTGCAAAGAATGAATAAGGCAACCTGTGTGGTATGTGGAGAAGTGTGACCCGTATAGTTTGTAATGAAGTGACTAGTATGGTTGCAATAGAATGCGAAAGAAAGAAAGGATTGGGATATGTCCTCATAAAGCAGGACGGAATGGTGGCGTGTGCCTCTCAACAATTAAAACCTCATTAGATGAATTACTCCATTTATGAATTGAGCTGGCAGCGATTATTTGCTTTGAAAATACAATAGCACTATCTTATATGGTGCGGTTGCAAAAATCTACTGTGGCCACAAGAATTTTGAATATTTGAAAATCAAAAAAATAGAATATGAGACAGCCTAGATGAATGAAAAAGCAGTAACACAACTATTATCGCTGATACTTTGAATTGAAAAGGGGGCAGTTCATAGTCATGATGATACAAGAACAAAAACCGATAGAAGTGTCTAGAAATATAAACTAATGAAGTAATATAGTACTTGCTAGCTATAGTGCTAGATAGGAGAAAAGAAGTATGAGAAAATGAATTGAAGAAGCTCAGATGCAGGATAGATGAGTAAGGTTTATAAGAATAGAATTGAAAGAGAAAACCTCTAAAATTGATGTGTCCTATAGAATGAGGTATTGAGAATTTAAAGTGTCCTCTTGAATTTGATGTGACCTCTAGAATTTGAGGTGTCAATAGAATGCAGAAGAAAAGAAATGAAACCCTTGCTACAATGGTCCTTTTGAAGTATTATTAAGAATTAGACTGATAGCAAATTTCGAGAATGAAATTTATTGAACACGGGGAAAATTGTAATATCTTGAATTTTGGGCTTTGAGACTTGAGGATATGCCTATATCAGGAAGACGACTAAGCCCAGTTCAGAAAGAATCTCAAGAATATCGAGAGATAAAACAACATCGGGAACTACGTGATCCGGTCCTACCGGGCAAAGGGCCTAGTACGTGTAGGTAATAAGATCAATGTGTCGGTGTAGATGTGCACAAGACAGATATACGGTGCCATTAGGTTGGTAGAAGATGCCACCCAACTATATCATGAGGTAAGGGGCAGATTAGTTGGGCAAAATAGGCTAGTATAGGTGTGCACATGGCATTTTCAGGGCAGACCTGTGCACCCTGCGTTTTTGCAAGATGACACCGGTATGTTGTGCCATGTGGGGCCTACATAGATACTCCAACTTTGTGTCATCTTTTGTGCCTCGTTATGGGTGTCATGCTCACGATTAGAATCCTGAGTATGCACTAATAAAACAGCTTTATTAAAGTAACTTTAATAAAGTAAGCAATAATGACTCATGATGGCATGACTTTTGTGTTGGCTAGTTAAGAGCTTAACATGTGTCCTTTAATGATGCAAAGTATAAAGCCGCTTTTGTGTTGGCCAAATGAGAAGGTGACAAGTGTCCCTTATCATTACACCACCTTTGTGCCCTTTATGTTGGCGTCCCAGGAGCGTGACACCTAGTGCCTGAGTCTGGGGAATACACCAGTCCCCTGATTAAATTTTTCTGATATCGAACCCAAGAGCCAAGGAAAATCATTAGAACTTCACTTTCCCTGACAAATTGGATAGCTAAAAAACCTGAGAAAATAGGCAAGACCCACTTTAATAAAGTAATTGACACGTGTCACCAAATCACTGGATCGTCAGACAAATAATAATAAAGAATTTCAACACATGTCGGATAACTTTTAAGATTCATTAAGGGCCATATATTTTCAGCCAAACAGCCCTAAAATTTAGGGAAGAAATGCTAAAAAAACATAGAGAAAATGGAAAAGGAGAGAATGTAGATGAATAGTAACAATTCTTGAGCTCTAGAGCCAATTTCACCCTCGATTCGGTGTTTCCAGCTACTGGAGTCTTCTATAACATTGTTCCACTCAATGAGAGAAACATTTCTATGGTTTTTGTAACACCCTGCCTTTAATCATGTAATTATAATTCGATATTAAATAATTAAAGTAGATTAGAGACCTTCGGATAACTTAAACTCGTTTCAATCTCCTACTTTGTAGTAGGGTTTTCACAAAATCATTCAAAATCTCTTTCCTGTTCCTGGTCTCCATTTCCAAATTCGAATATAATCACCTGTGCAGTTTATCTACATTCACGTATGACAGAGTGTAAAACCAATTCCCCGGCAACTCCCGGATTCTATACATATATAACCTGAGGTTTAAGTATCCACTAGGGGATTACATCCAAAATCGAATATACTATTCATATTTCAGATTATACAGTAATCCCGAATTCAAGAGAAATAACCAACATTTCCAAAATCAACATACCCCTAAGGGTCCTAAGTGCTCCGGGTCGGCCTCTTCTCCTTTGAGCCACATGCCCTGTCTGAAAGGTTAGTCATAGGAAGGAATGAGATTCGAGAGAATCTCAGTAGTAACAAACCACTTATACAATGTATAAGTACCAAGCATGTATATAAATCACAACCAGCAACAACAGCAACATCAATCTCAAAGATACATGGTTTTCACCACAAACGACAGCACTCACGGCTGTATACACAATACGACAGCTCTCGCTGTAATCTTCATCACGACAGCTTACGCTGTAAACGACAGCTTGTGCTGTAAACGACAGCTTGCGCTGTAAATGACAGCTATCACCAGCTGTAACTGCAGCAGCATCAAAGAAATCATCACAGAACCATGATAACACACACATACAAAGCATTACACACAGTATAAGAGAGAGAGTCACTACCTTGTCCTTTCCTGACGTCCTTCAGCGCAGTTGGCTCACGAGGGCGGCAAATATTGAATCCTACAATTCCAAATGCACCACTTAGACACTTCCATAGTGTTACTTGGGGTTATATGAGTCTATAATGAAAATTTACAAAAATACCCCCGGGGACCTGGCCTGGGCCCGCCATACCCGGTCCGGTTGCACTTTTCCCGAAATTCTAATCTGGGCTATCCTAACATATTTCCGCCCAAGGAATCCATTTCTGTACCCAGAATTATCAAATTCAATGTCAAATTACGAAATTGCCCTTGGCAGCCCTACTTTTAGGGTTTTAGGGGTGTTTCCGTAATTATGCTTTCTCGGCCTTTTTTGAAAAAGTGCCCAACTGTAACCCCACCTATTTTCGCCCACTGAATCCAATGGAATCATCAAATGATTGAAAATCCAACTCTAAGACCCATTTACAGCCTTGGCCAAAATATACATGTTCTCCGGGAAAAATTGGGGTTTTACGATTTCGGCTCCGTAAACGCGTTCCTTTCTACTCCTAACCACTTTATTAACCATTACATTAGGTTACAACTAACATTAAGACCCAATTTGGGCAGCATAACCCCTAGGCCATATCATTTCCAAACTTTAAAACCAATGGCAATCTGGTGAAATTTCACCGATTAAATTGCCCACAGCAGCCAGAATAAGTAATATACGAAAGTTTGGAAGTTACCTCAAGCTCCCACAAGCTTTTCCCAAATATTGCTGAAAACCCTAAGTGCTCAACAACAGATTTTGAGCTTCCAAACCTTAAAGAACAAAGAGGACTAGCTTAGGATCGGAGTTATACGCGTTAGAAGCTAAATCGTCGGAGAAATCGGCTTACCTTGTGATTTTTCTTCTCCTTTCTCTCTCTACAAACCTCAACGTTCTCACTCCTCATTCAGCTGCTGTGTGCGACAGAAATGAGCTGAGGAAGATGATAACATATGTAATTCCATGCTGACATCATCTTTTAATGAGATGATGTCATAATTCCCATTTTCGGATTTTCTGCCCAAACTTTGAAAAATCATAACTAATTCTAGAAAAATTGAAATGAGGTGATTCCAAAGCCAAATGAAAGGTATTTAAGTCCTCTTTATAGTAAAAATATGGATCATTATTAGAAATCACCACAAAATTCCAGAATTACACAAATTTCATCACTGCCCCAGAACAGAGTCTATTTTCGACCTCAACCTTTGGACAGTCATATCTCCCAGTTCCCAAAACGAAATGGCACCAATTATATGTCCATTTTGAAGCTTGGGATGTTATCTTTAAGACCGGAAAGTTTCATAATTTTATGACATCATTTGCTTAGTCAAAACATCCACACGAGAAGACTGCCCAGAATAGAATTTCACTGGACAGAATTTTAGATTTTGCATCTTTGCTTCCATTGGTTCCATTTTCATACCAAACAACATTCCCACATAAATTTTCACAAGGAATCCATTGGAATCATTAAAATATCCAAATTCCCATCACACATTCTTCAAAAGTGTTTATTCAACAATAATTACATCCACTTTTGAAGTCATTAGCCCTTAATCACTTTTTGGGATATTACAGTTTTGGAGTTTCATTTAGAGGTGTTTGGTGCCATCTCGATTGCCAGAGTATTGTCGAATTTCCAAACCTATTGCGGAAACACATAGACGTAAGCGTAGGCTTTATTTTGAACCGATTATTTGTTGTTTGGATGAGTACTTTTAAGGGTAGGTACTATTTATATTTTGGCCAAGGGGTGCTTTTAAGGTTTGATCATGGTTTAATGATATATTTATGGTTAAATGATGATTTCTGATGATTTTGAAAGTTTGTGTCAAGTCTACTTGAATTCATTTTTTGGAGGCAGAGGACTTGAAACGTGTTTTGGTAAGTTAAACTTAGTCCAAATGCAATGAAATTTTACAGGATTAAAGTAGACATTCTAGGTTTTAATTTGATAGGCAATATAAGTCATTTGGACTAATAAATTGAGAGTTATGATTTTTCAAAGTTTAACCTTGATTATATTCTGGAATGAAATATGTGGCAATCTGAGGTTGACGAATTTCAAAGAAATATGGCTGTAATTGATCTTTGTGATATTTTTTCCTTAAAGAGGACTTAAAGAGCTTTAATTAGCCACTAGAACCAACTTATTTGGATTGTTTTAGAATTAAAAATGAATTCTTGAATTTGGATCTATATAACTAGCAAACATTTGTGACAGTATGAGTTTATTAGTAATTCTAGATTTTTGTGCGTGGAACTGGCTGGAGAAAATATTTTTCTCATAAAATAGATTTAATAAGGGTCACATAGGACTTTGAACCACCCAAATTGGAGCTTCCTAGACAAAGTTATGATTTTTCAAATATAAGTGAAAAATCTGCCAGCCTTTTAATTCCTTGCGAATTTAAAGCAAAAGGGGTAAAATGTAATAATTAGGAACTCTAAGAGTTAGGATTAAGCCTTTAAAGTTGTTGAAAGCCTATGTAGCCACATTGGTAATTCATGTATCATGACTCTAATATATGGTTATATATCTAGGGTTATGAGGTGGCAAAAAAGAAGCAACTTCAATAGTTGAAAGAAAAAGTACAAAAAGGGGACTCGAAGACAAAAGGTAGTGAACTTACTTACTTGCATGTATGTGATGTTTCTGCTATGTATTAATTTGTTGTATTTCTTAGTTGATTATGTGAAACATGTATGAATGAATAAAGCTCTATTTTTGTTTTTGCTGCAACCATAAGCATGTTGCACGAAGTATTACGCATGCAGAATATCATTATATGAACATGAGCCTATGTGAGGCAAGCATATTATGCGCTAGCATTCATCTTACATGTATTGTCTGTAATGTTTGCTACAGAGATTCCCCCGAATCTCACCCTCCCCCACTAACTATATAGGTAGCTAAGCACAGAAGAGGAGTATAGAATGTTGTTCTAGGAAAGAAGTTGCAATGAAGAAGAGAAGAATTATTCACGTGCTAGTCTATTTTGTAAATTAATGTACTTGCAATGGATAATTGTATAACCCGCGTGATGAATGAATGAATTATCCAAGCATGATAATTGAATTAGAAGTGGGTAATCGCATGGTAAGAGCCCATTAGTTAAGAATATCTGGTGAGAATAATTGCTCAATAGCCGATATGAACAGTAATCCTCAATAAGAATTGTATGGAATACTTCAATGTATATAATCAAAACAATTAAGAAAAGATGAGTCACCATGAGTTGGGAACTATGGTGAACAATTTTTGAAAATTTTTAAGTTATTTAGAAATTCCCCTTCAAGTGCAGGTTCGAATCCTATTTTCTTTGAAGTTGGGATTTGAAATTGTTTGCCAGGAAATATCATTTAATGGTTCGATTCACTACAAAAGACTCATAGATGGGGCCTTATCAAAAGTGAGCTCCCCAATTTTTGTTAAAAAAATCTATCACACATACTTAACAATTATTTGCCAATAGCCGTCAAATATTATACATACATAACAGTTTTTTAAAAATAAACCACTTCCTTTGGACCAATAATTTACCGTTTATCATTTTAACTGTTAAGTATTGTATATAATATATTACGCCTCATATTAAACAACTGTTAAATATAGATTACTATATTTAACAATCATTGTCTTATAACCGTAAAATATAGTACCTTATGTATAACGGTTGTCTTTAAACAACTGTGAAATATAGTGCCTAATATTTAATGGTTGCAAACCATTGTATGTAAATATTTGACACTAGGATATTTAATGATTGAAAACCCTTAAATATCCACATAAAAAATCATTGTATATAGATAAATATGTAGTAGTATTCCTTTATTTACTCTTCATATATCAAATATCATAATAAAAATATTTAAGGTTTAATACATTCTTTGGTCTCTAAAGTTTGCTTTTATTTTGGTATTGGTCCATCAAATTTCAAACTATAGTTTTTGCTCCCTCAAGTGACAAAATGGTCCATATTTTTATTCAATTATAAGAAATAATATTTCAAATAGAATGAAACTTGAGTAAATAAAATTAAAATGAGGACAAACGTGAAGGACAAAATATTGTATTAACCCAAAATTTAATTATTTCTCCACAGAAGGAAAGAGATGAAACGAGAAAATAATGGGATGGTTTGTTTCCTTGTTTAATTTTAGAAACAATTTTTCTGTTTTTAAAGAAAAGAATTTTTTAAAAAAAATGTTTGGTTGTTAATTTTTAATTAAATGTTTTGTTAAAAAAATAGAAATATGATTTTAAAAACAAAAAACTCAAAACAACCTTTACAAGTTTTCTATTTTTTTCTTATTTATTAATTTTTAAATTTTAAGAGTCTTCACTTTATCCTTCGCTCTGGTCTCTTACCTTCTCTCTTCATTGTCTTAAGTTATAAATATTAAGGACCTGGAGAGCAATAACCGTCTAACGTTCCCAGAGAACGTGCCACAAAGCCACGAGCGAAAAACAATCATTTTTTTAGTAAGAACTGAATAACATACAACAAGAAGGGCAAATACAAAACAAGGACAACCGCCCTTACATTCTTTGATCATGATCCACCTCTTGATTAGAGGGTGGAGGATGATCAAAGATACAAAAATTATCGGAAATAGTATGAGCTAGTTTAGCTAATCTATCAGCTAGTACAAGATCCTCTCTAGGAACATTAACAAAATTAACTTGCCAATCTCTATAAAGAAGAGTCCAAATCTCATCTACCAGGTCCCTGAAAGGGTAGTCAAAATCACACCCTCTGACAACAAAATTAATAGCCTCTACATAATCCGACTTCAGACATACTTTTCAAATACCTTTGCTCCAGCATAAATATAGGCCATAAATCATACCTATAAGCTCAGCAACAGCTGGCGGAACCCCAATAAGTTTACAAGTAAAACCACACACCTAATGATTTTCATTATTTTTAATACACCTACCACACCCACTTCTTCCATCCCTCAAGAATGATCCATCCACCTCAAAGATGTAGGAATCCGTGACGTCGTATGGAATAATTCGTTGATCATCACCCTTGAAGTCGATGAGGACTCCCTTACGTAACAAATCCTGGTCAGCACTAGCTCTAAAGAAACTAGAAATAGCCTTATGATCTTTGCTTTGAACTGAGTCTCCAAAAAGTTCACTGCATCGTGACGTCCAAATATCCTAACAAACATACCCAAACAAAGTTGACCAAGGAACCTTTTTTGTATGTTCCCTACCCACTTCATGAGTTAAATTCCATTTAACCCATTCAACACCTTTGAGGGAAGTAAAAGTACTCCAATGGTCCTGTACTACTATTGCTTTCCATCTATCCACGATGTTAGAACAATCTCTTAGAAGGTGCATGGAATCTTCCTACTGTGAGCATGAAAACGGGCAAGAAGCTGACTCCTATATCCTTCTGCTTGCTCTTAGCTGCACTATGTGTTCCCTTCCATGTGCAAACAACCACATGAAAGATTTGATCTTCTCAGGAACATGCCATTTCCATAGAATTTTCCATATGCTATCCTTATGTCCTTCAATACCTGTAAAAAGAGAAAGATAGGCAGATTTTACAGAAAATTGACCATCCGAGGATGGTTTCCAAATGAACATATCTTCTCCTCTCTCCTCACTGGGTGGGTGAACACAGGTGATGCAATCAATGATCTCCAGTCTGAACCATCTCTGAAGCTTCTGTGTATCCTATTCTCGCGCTTGAGTAACATAATCCACAACTCATTCTTTACGATTAATCATCCATTCAAACCCTAGAATAGAATCAATAAGTGGGAAATTGAGAGTAGACTAGTTTTCAAACCAAAATGAGGTATTCTTTCCATCCTCGAGTCTCTTTCTCAAACTTTTCCTAAATTGGTCCTAGACATTACAAATTCCTTTCCAAGTAAGGGACAAGTTTCTCTTATTCATCACTCAGGCAAAGCTTGTCCGTCACAATTGTATTTGGATCTCAGAACTTTAACCCATAAGGCATCCGTGTTATGAATCAAACCCCAGCATAATTTCATTAAGGATGCTTTATTCTAATTTCTAAGATTCCTGATCCCCAATCCCCCTTGTTTTCTATCTCTTGTGACTGTCTCCCAAGATACCAAATGAGTCTTCTTAATGTCTTCCTGCCCACCCCACAAAAAATTCCTACTGTAGCGTTCCAAAACATTAATCACACCCATAGGAAGAAACATGGTTTGCATATGGTACGAGAGCATAGCAGATAAAATTGCTTTGATGAGGGTTATTCTTCTTGCCATATTTAAGCATTTACTCTTCCAACCCGATAGACATTTTTGACACTTCTCAATAAGCAGAGTGTACGTCACATAAGATGCTCTCTCATGGAGGAGTGGGATCCCCAAGTACTTTCCCAAGTCTCCCGTAAAACCAACACCTAACCTCTGGCTCATACTCAGAACTCTGGTACTATGGATATTTTTTGAGAAGAACACCTTTGTTTTGGCTCTGTTCATTTTTTGACCAGATACTGCACAAAACTTTTCAATACATTCTAACATCACATCAATATGAGAATCAGAAGCTTTGCCAAAAAGAATGAGGTCATCCGCAAAGAAAAGATGAGAAAGTTTAGGCCCCATAGAGTTAAGCTTGATAGTCTCCCAATCCCTTTCCTCAACTACATCTTGGTTTAACCTTTCCATACATAAAGTAAAAATGTAAGGAGACATGGGGTCGCCTTGACGAATGCCTCTAAAAGGAGTAAATTTCTCAGTATGATATCCGTTCCAAATAACTTGAAAGGAGGAATTTGTAATACATCCCATAATCACTTCACATATCTTCTCATCTAAGCCCAGAACCCTCATAGTATCTAAAATGAAAGGCCACTCTAACCGGTCATAGGCCTTCTCCATATCCACCTTAATCGCCAGCCAACCATTATTCCCCTTTTTTGTATACATAGAGTGAATAACCTCTTGAGCTATAATAATATTGTCACAACTCTGTCTTCCCTCAATGAAACTTCCTTGATGGTGTCCTACCACTTTGTCCATAATCCCTTTAAATCTTTGACTGATAATCTTCGTGATAACCTTGTAGCTTACATTGTATAGGGAGATAGATCTGAAGTCTTTGATTGATTCTGGCTTCTTAATTTTAGGAATAAGTACAAGGTTGGTATGGTTGACATTTTTAACTATGGAAGGATTGTTAAAGATATCCTTGACCAAAGAAATCACCGATCCTCGTACTAAATTCCAATATTGTTAATAGAAGAAGGCCTAAATACCATCTGGACCAGGAGCCTTGAAAGCCCCAATATCAAAAATTGCTTCCTTGATTTCCTCATCTAACACATCAGCTTTTAATTTCTCCAATTCCTCCATAGATAGGGTAGGGAAGCCATTTCTCATTTGTGGGGATTGAAAACTTCTCAACTCACTATTAAAAAGGTTCTTATAGTAAGATAACGCCATAGCCTTAAGCTCAGTTTGATTGAAAATCCAATCCCCATTAGAATTTTTTAGCCCTACAATTCTATTCTTTCTTCTTCTGATAATGGCTGAATCATGAAAAAATTTAGTGTTACGATCACCACATTTCAGCCAACTACATCTTGATTTTTGAAACCATAATAATTCTTCTTGAGCCAAAACCTTGTTATATTCCTTCCATAATTCCTGTTCTGTTTGCAGAAGGTGTTGGCTATCTCTTCTATTTCTCGCTCTTTCAACCCCTTCAATCCTCTACATGAGTTTCTGTTTCTTTTGATGAAAATTACCTACTCTGAGTTTGTTCCAGTTACTAGCCTTATCCTTGAAAGCATCCAATTTCTCCTGCCAGCTTCCAGCACTCCAACACTCATCAACCAGATTAGCAAAGTCCTCTTCCAGAAGCCATGCTGCTTGACATTTAAACGAAGCCTTGGGAACTCTACCAGTCCTACCTGGCTGATACTTAACAAACAAAGGTCTTTGGTCAGACCCATATTTGTTTAAATGATGGATTTTAGTTAGAGGATACAAGTGGTTCCACTGATCATTCGCAAATCCCCAATCAATATGCTCCTTCAAAAGATTTCTCTCCCAGGTAAATCTCTCTCCCACAAAATCCACTTCAACCAGAAAGGATTGATTTATGCACTCAGCAAATTGACTCATGGCTAGAAAATTGTGACCCGATCCACCTTTTTTATCAGACATAGACAAATAAGAATTAAAGTCACCAATCACAAACCAAGGGTCTCTCATATCATTGCTGAGAGAAATAATGTCTGCCTATAAAGCTTATCTCTTAATACAAGACGGTTCATCATACACACAGGTAAGCCAAAAAACTTGGTTACTAGACAGACTGTTTACACGAACATGCACATACTGGGTAGAAGATGAAGAATAAACAACATTTATATGGTCATCATTCCACAGAACCCAAATGCCACCCACATAACCAGTAGCCTCCACTCTAATCCATTTATAAAATCCCAATTTTCTCACCATTTTCTCAGCCTTCACACTACTTACACGAGTATCCATAAGAATAAGCATATCCACATCCTTGCCCCTAGTCAGGTCTCTAACACGTCCAGGAAAAGTTCTAGAAGACTCTCCGCGGTAATTCCAAGATATGAAATTCATAATAATAAGAGATAAAAGGGGAAAACTGAACCTCTTGATCCAGTCGAGATCACATCTTTGTCAGCATGCTTGTGTCTCCTTCACCATTAGCTACCTCTTCTGGTTGTCCCTCTTGCAGAATAGCCATCCCTTCCCTCTCGTATGAAATTTTTTTCTCTAAACTCTGCTCCTTCGGACAGCATGATTCCATTGTAAGTTGTAGTTGGGGGGGTTCATTTACCTTCTGGACCACCTGGGGGCAAACTGCCCCTTATTAATTTCTGCACATGTGGGATTAGGTGAACTCATGCTTTATAAATTAAATAAGCCCACCCCACTCATTTCTTGGATTTGGTCCAAACTAACCAACTTAGTATTAGACAGAGATCCAAAAACGACATGGTAGGCTCTTGATGAAGGTCTAATCTTTTTTTTTTTTTAAATCGGATGGGCTCAGTTTAGGATGTAATCTATAGCCTTTCTTAAATGTTTTTGAGCTAATTTTTTCTTCTGGGAAAGAGCACCCCACGCCCCCCTTTGGGCCCACTGTTGACAGTTCACCCTCCACTTTATTTTCAAGCCCAACCTCCATCACGTCTAAAACCACTTTTGCCCTATTCTCTTCCTTTTCTAAAACCACACTTACTTTTCTCTTCTCTTTCTTCTTAACAGCTAATTTCCTCTCATTTCCTTTAACTTTCGAGGATAACGCACTCTGATCTACTTTATCCCCTGCATACTCTACTCATTCTTCTGATAAGGGTCCCATCTCAGATCCTTCCTTCGGTAACTTTTCTCCATCACTCTTCCGTCTCCATTCTTTCGAATCCGCGTTCTTCGTGTAATTTTTCAGAGGATTTTTTGGCATAGCCTCGGCATGCTCAATCTGCAGGGCATCATAGCTGTTGGCAAGTCTAACATTTTTTTCCTTGGACTTGTTGCCCTCTGCCCCTTTTTGTGTTTGCTTCCTGTCTGCCTCAGATCTAGGCGGTCTTTGTCTATAGGTCCTATTCACTTTCATCCAGGCTCCATACTACTCATCAAAGGAAACTCCCGGCACACTCACCAGTGAGGTTTTTTCCGGTAAGCTCGTCACCACTAGGTTTAATTGTTGAGAATCACTGCTCTAATGGTTTAACTCTCCCGGTTGAATTTGAACTAAAATTCCTATTTATGCATTAGTATTCATAGAATTATATAGAGAGCAATCTTCCTAGTTGTGACCATATCTTCCACATTTGAAGCATATAACTTCCAGACCCTCATATTCCACTGTAAAGATTCTTGAATGAAGAACAAATCTTGACTGCAACTGTTTGTTAAGATCCACCTCAACGCTAATCCTCACAAACTTCCCTCGTTCCACCGTAGTGCTTGCATTGTTACACTGACCTAATGTATGCATGTCAACTTTTAGAGTTTTCCCAATCAAATTCCCCAGTTCCCACATACAATCAACTGAATAACAGTGTAGTAGTAGAGTTGGGACTCTCACCCATATAGCTACTTTCCTGATTCTATTACAATACGGATTGAAATTGGAACTCCACCGTTGCACAGCTAGGTAATGACCTTGGATAAGCCATGGCCCATCAAACAACAATTTCCTATACAGCTCCTGGTCATCCGAGCGGAAAACATAGTAGTTAATTGGTAGGTCAATTAGTTTGAATTTCCTTGATCTGAGATGCCATGCTATCTTGTCCTTCATCATATCCAAATTTGTATTCTTACCCAATAGAGTAACTATAAGAGCATCTTTCCATAGACGACATAGCTCCTTAAGTTTCTCATCAGGCATATGGAGTCTAGGCAGAGTATTAAGGAGAATTTTTTCCTCTTCGGTAATCATTGGTGTAATTTCCAACTCCTCACGAAGCCATTCTTGCACAAGTTCATCAAAACTTTGATTTGTTCTATCTTCCTCTTTGCCCGTGAGTTTCGCCTTATAAGATATCTATGTTTTCTGACCCTGTTGGGAATTTTGAATGACTTTTGGTTCCTCTATTTTTTCCTCTGTTTGATCAACTTCCATATGATGCTTTTCCTTTTCTTCTTGACCGTTTGGATTATTACCATGCATTTTCTTGATATTCCTGGCCAAAAGATCTTCCTGTTCTTTTAATATTTCACGTGCTTCAGCAGAAGGATTCACCCCAGAGATCAAATGTTGTTGTTGTAAGCTTGTATGTTCACCCGTTCTCACTTTCAATTTCTCACTCATCTTTAGAAGATGTCGGACCAGTGAAAAGTTTATGTTGAACTCAATTTGTATATAAAAAAAACAATAGTTTCAAACAAGTTTTTATGTTCTCTTATTTTTAAATGGACTATTTTCTCTTTTTTTCTTTTCAAAAACAAACAAGACCAATGAATTTACTTATTAAGTACTCATCATGACAACTGACAAATAATTAAAATCTTGATAAATATATATATATATATATATATATATATTACAGAAAAAAAGAATAATATAAGATGAGTCTCATAAAAATGAAATCTCTCCTTGTTCAATCGCTTACAGACAGATTATATAGATTGGCCAAAAAAAAAAACAGATTATATAGACTCCATTTCTATTCCTATATATAATTATCTATGATCCAAACCTGAGACTCAAATTCTCTGAATTCAAACTGGACAATAATAAAAAGATTAGTGGACCCCACCTAATAAGTGAATCACATGTACCCTCCTAATCTCCCTCTCTTTCCCTCCCGACTTAACTGGCATTTCTCAATTATTCTGGGGGCAAAATGGTCTACCCATGCGAGCCCTGTGGCTTGGAATAGTGAAGTGCCTGATTCTTCCTTCTTGTTCACTCAAATACCCTTCGCACAGAAACCCCCTAGAAAACTTATCTTCAACAACCCTATCCACATCATGAACAAACACATCGGTTTCGCCTTCTTCTCTGTTCCTCGCCATTAGCCCCGCCGTGTAAATAGCGCTCATCCTTCCCGGAGCTCCATCGAAGTACCCCGTCGGCGCGTCCACCATTATCACATCCCAGTCAATATCATATATCTCGCTTGGAAACCCCTTCAGTGCCAACTTGCACTTGGAGAATCTCGGGTCTGTCACCGTCCGGCAATCTTCTTCCTTCATTCCGATCTTCATCAGCTCGTCGGCGTCTCGGACTTTGGTGTCGTACACCACGTGGTAGGACTCCAATTGGGGGAATTTCTCGCTGATTTTGCCGATCCACGATTTGTCTTCCTCTAGGAACACCGTCCGGCCGCCGTGGTTGAGCGATGTCCACATCAGGCTGTCATAGCCGAGACCGAAGACGAGGAAATTGCTGGGCGATTTCTTCTGAAGAACTCGGGCTGAGACCGAGATCTCATGAATAGTTTGCTGGGGAGTGACGTTGGTGGTGGCGTAGTGGATTATTGCGTTTGCCAGCGACAGTGGGATTTTGGTGCATGTCCCCGTCAAGCACGGTGGTGGTTCTGATTTTGTTGCTTCGTCGCCTGAAGCTTCTGGGCTGATTGTAGTGTTTGAGAAATGGGTCTGTGGCTGAGAAATTGGGAAGAAGAAGCTTGATCTGAGGATGAAGATGAGTATGAGGAGAAATGAAAAGCACAGAAAGCTGATTTTGAGGCTCCCTGTGAATTGAGTTCTGTTCCTCATCATGTTCGCTGTTCTTCAAAAGTAGAGAGGGAGAGGGAGAGAGTTACTGTAATTTGAGTATAGAAGAAGGTGGTGGGGATGAGTTATTTGAAGCTGAGAGGAAACAAAAAATATTGCTTCAGGACAAAGTGAGTAACCAAGTACAGCCACACCGAATCTGTGGCAGGTTGTGAAATTTAAATTAGGAAAAATTAATTCATAATATCAAGAAATCAAGTTTAATAATCCAGCCCAATTAGTGTCAGTACATAACAACATTAAATTTTTGTTTGTAATAGTGATTGAACTTTTTAAAAATAAATTTTTAATCATGATTTATAGTATATTAGATAAATATTTGAGATATTTAAGAGAGGTTTTATCTCAATTTATGTGAATATGAACTTCTGAAGGCCCAGATATGATTCTAAACAAAAATTAAAATCAATCAACACGATATAAAATTTAAAAAAAAAAATGTTTCACCCGCTACGACATGACATTTACTAGTGTACAAGTTTTTCCATTTTAGTATAATAGATATTTTATTGAGTAACTGTTGCCACTACATGGATATTTTATTGATTAGTTATTGCAACTATATATTCGGCGTTCCAAAACGAGATCATGGGTTAAGTTAGAATAATCCTCAACCCATAGATATAAGAGGCCTAATATATCAACATGTAATTTGCTTAGTGATATAAGGCCTATTAGATCCCTATGTTTTGAATTTGAGTCCAAACAAAAAGAAAAAACATTTGTATTGGAAAATATAACCATCAACCCTAAACTAGATAATAATATAATATATATTTTATAAAACAAATAAAATTATATTATTATTATTATTTTTCTTCATTCATAATATGGCCAAGCTAGCTTGGAGAGTACATATACCAGAACAATCTAAACATCAAAAGCATGTAATGCATCCTCCCTCATGATAGGAATACATCCAGGGTGAGGAATAGGTAGAACAACTAAAGGCTGTACTAAGTGATGGGCATCCTTTGCCAAAAAATCAGCACACCGGATTATATCTCTCGGTGCATATCGGACTTCAATGTCCCAATCAGAGTAAATCAAATCCCTAACGGCATTAATTTCCAACCTAAGTGGGTGATATAGACCACTATCCTACATAAGCAAGTGGTATGTCTCCAGTGAATCTGTGTATGCCACTACCTTCTGGAACCCATACTGCCTACATAATTGGAGGCATAAAATTATATTATTTAATACACACAAGCAAGTGACATTATTTTATTATACTTTCTGACTAAACAAATTATAAGTTAGGAGATTCACCTAATTTTCGATTAAAATTTATGAAGAAATGTGTGGTCACATTTTTTACTAATAATAATAATAATAATAATAATAATAATAATTATTATTATTATTATTATTATTTAGAAAAAATAATATTAGATATTAAAAATTAATATTATAATTAAGGAAAATTATTTATAGGAATTATAATTTATGGAACGATAGAGAGATAAAGAATTAAAGATGGCAAAGTAGACTCCACATGTGGGCCTGCATATTTTTCTTAATACTTCATTTCCTTGAATCATCATCATTTTATTTTCTTGATTTCTCATCATGTTATTTTAATTATGTGGGGGTAACACATACATAATGCACGAGCCAAATGTAAAGTCATACGTTATTGTCTATAAATTTCATAGTGTCTAGTAAATTATATTTTTTTTTTGTGCATTACACACAGTTGGGGGAAAATTTTGTAAATAACAATAAAATTAAGGGAAAAAGACAGAAAAATACCATTTGAACTTCAAAATCCTATTGACAAGAATGGTATTGGGATTGATAAGAATGGTAATGAGATTGACAACGCAAATCTTTGTTAAAGAACTAATTTGGGATTTTGAAGTTCAAGTGGTATTTTTCTATCTTTTTCCCTAAAATTAATTTGTTGTTGCTGCTTACTTTTAATTTTTTATGGTAGTCCGTGAAATTTACTTTTGTTAGTAAAAGTTGGTTAGTTTAATTCCACTTATAACTTTATTCATCTAGCTTATCTATTTAGTTAAAAAAATCTCAAAATAATATTTTATTTAATTTTAAGTCTTTCAATATAATTTATCTTTCTGAAATACCCATTTGAACACATCATTGTGGCTGGCATATTCACCGACGAAGCTCGTTTGTTGGGTGTGTGTATATATATACTCTAAATTATATATATTGTTCTAATATTTATATCGTAGCGTGAGCTGTTCTATAGTAATATAAAAAGGGAATTGGCTGATAAGGTTTAGAAAACAAGGAAGTTATAAGAATGATTGTATCCGTGTATATTTCTTTATTGAAACAGAAGAATCTGACGGAAGGGGGGAGAGTTGGTAAAATGAATTAGTCCTTGAGGCCAAATTGAAAGGTGGCCAAGTCATATGGTTGTTACATTATTTGGTCATGGTTGGTACAACAGCAGGTGGGGCTTGGGGGAGCATATATATATCATTGACTTTTGTCCGTTATTTTAATTTTCTTCTAGATAAAAATGGTGGTTACCTTTTGACCATCTCTACGTGTAACTTGTAAATGTGCATGGATCTAATTTTAATGGTCACCCTGATTCTAAACATATAATCTTAATAATTATTATTTCAATGTATGAAATTAATTGAGCATAAAATAAGTAAAAATACATTTATAATTTAGACAACTTAAATCAAACATTATAAAAAAGAAAAAGCCCATTCCAAAAATGGGACCTTGTATAATGCTCACCCTAATTCTAAACATATAATCTTAATATAAGCAATGTGTTGATTTTTTTTTTATAAAAAATTCCCTTCAATTATTTGTATCCGAGACTATAGTCACTACTTAAAGAGTAAAATACTCTAATCTCTCTTGCATATTGCCTTAATTATGCTGACTTTTCCTCTATTTTAAAAACATATATTTAAGTCTAAAATCATAACACCATTAACAACATTCTAAAAAATATTTTTAAATTAAATTTTTTATTAAAATAAACTTTATTTACAACTGATTTACCCTTCATGACACTAAACCTATATTTTTGGTTTAAATTTTTATGAATAATTTAAGAGTTTTCTTTCCTTTTTTGTTTTCAATAATTTTATTTTTTTAGTTTAAAATATATTTATTAATATTTTTAATTATGATGGGACATAATTTTAATTGATTTAGTTAATGTTGATATAAAAAATTGATTGAAAATTTGATTAACCATTTTAAAAGATATATAATGTGTTTAAAAATGTTTTAGCAAGAAAAATTGTTCAAAAATTATAAATTATACACTTAAATAATTTACATAAAAAATATATGATAAAATAAACATATTTAAAATATATTTTTTGTAACACCCCAAATTTTATTCACCAAGAGTATATTGTGATTATTTTATATATTCAATAAAATGGTAAATATTTAAGACCAAAGAAATTAAATATTGCAAATTGAAAGTTCAATAGTGTTTTCACTGAAATCATCTACGAGCAAATGATAAGAAAAAATTATGAAATTTAAAAGAGTGAAAGTAGACATCCTAATCTTTAATTTGATAGGTCATATGAATCAATTGAAGCTATGTACAAAGAGTTATGAATTTTTGAAGTTAGCCCAGAAAATTTGAAAGTCTCTGAAGCAGCGGTCAAATAAATGAAATCTGGGAATGACATACTTACAACTGACTAAATTTCATATTTTTTTCTTAAAACTAGACTCAATAACGGTTCCATAACCTTTGGAATAGCTCCAAAACGATGTCTACAAAATTAGTTATGAATTTTCAAAGATTGGTGAAAATTCAGCCCAGATTTTCTATTTTTGCGAAAATTGAAGAAATAAATTAATCTTCCTTTTTCTCTTAATTATTTTAGAAATTAAGGGTTGAGGGAGGAGAAGACAAGTGTCAAAATCCAATGAGACCAAGTGTCAACACCACATGAAAGATGATGGAGATAATTGTTGTATCATTAGTCCTTACTTATGTCATAAGGTTAGTTAGCCAACTCTTGTACCAATTGACTTGAGTAAAAGGATGAAGCCACTTTAATGAAAGTCCATTTGGTTTCTTAAGAACCCTTTATGCATGATGGGCTAGGAGGAAAGGAGAAGAAATGGTTCAAATATAATGCCCAAGTTCAAGTCATAGTTAGGAAGAAACTAAAAGGACAAAAGGGCATAAAGGTCATTGTACACAATAAATGAAGCTAGAGACATTTGATAAAGCTTTCATACTCCCTTCAATAGCGATTGCACGTCTAATTCATAGGAAAAAAATAGAGAAAAGAGAGCTTGACAATTCACAAAGCAAGGGAGAGCAAGAAGAAGTTCAAAAGAAAAAAAGGTAAGTGTCGATTTAATAGTTTGGCTCACTATTCTTGTGTAACACTTTCTTTAAGGTTCTCTTCTTTATCTATACATGTGTTTAGCAAGTCAAGTCTCCAAGAAAGAGAAGGAGTTAAGGTGCTAAATTTGAAAGCAAGAGGGTAATTTCATGAACTTACTCTTTTGTGATTGTTGTTTTTGTTGTTGTTGATGTTTCTTGATCTTTTAAAGTTTCATGGGTCATTTGTGAACTTGGAAAGCATGAACCCTAAGGGGTTATGCTGCCGAAATTTCATTAAATCATAAACCACAAGTGTTTAAAGAGTTAAACAAGTGATTTGGAGTGAAAAGGAGAGAGATTTAAAAGTTGGATTTCAAAAAACTATTTTTCCTTTTCTTTAAAGTTTCAAGTCTATCCAGAAATGAGGGAAGGAAATGGATTTTTTCCCATATTTTTTATGGATCCATTGGATTCAGTAGGGAAAAATAGATGGCCTTACAGTTGGTCACTTTTTTGGGAAATAGCCGAAAAAGCAAAATTTTGAAAACGCCACTAAAACCCTAAATCGGGGCTGTCAAGGGTATTTACATAATTTGACACTGAACTTGGTAATTTTGAGCCTGGAAATGGATTCCTTGGGCGAAAATATGTTAGGATAGCCCTAGTCAAAAATTTTGAAAAACGTGTCATCGGGCCGGGTATGGTGAGGCCAGGCCGAGGTCCTGGGGCATTTTGGTAAATTTTAACCATAGACTAATAAAATCACAAGAAATACTATGGAAGAGTCTAAAATGATGTTGGGATAGGTTATGACCTATTTCTTATACATTTAATTTTTTAGGATCGAGTCGAAGGCCGGATATGACACGTTTTACGAGCCACTCTAAAAAGGGGTTAAAAGAACTTCGAGGTTGGAACATCATCCTTCATATATCATGCCATAGTTATGTGATTGTGAGGATGTCATTGTTTATAAATGTGCTTTATTGATCAATATGTTTTGCCTAGAGAGGGGCATTTAGTGCCGGGGTGCACTTACACTGGGAGTTGGTGGATGTCCAACCGGTGTAGATTGTGGGACTGGGCCCTACTTATGTAAACATGATGATGATGTGTTTAAATTGTTCATTAATTAGTGCATACATTAGCGCATGTCATATTTACTTTTCTCATTTTCTATGAATGATAACATGTTTCTACTGGGATTCTTCGGAATCTCACACTCTTTTTAAATAAACATCTCAGCGGGTGCCAGTAAATCGAAAGGCAAAGGCGTAGATATCGAGAAGTGATTGGCACATGTCTCGAGGCAAGGTCAAGGTTGGTGGTTATAATTAGTCTTATGTTTAAGTTATTTTGGGGAATCCTATAAACATTAGAATTTCCACTGTATTTCTGTATTTTCTGTTTTTCGTTGATGAACTAAGTTGGGATTGTAAACGAATACTTTTATCAGAATAATTGTACTTTTATGTATGACAACGGAATCTTATCTTTATTACTCTTCGATTATCGAAATAGAAATGGGTGTTGACATTTTTCACTATTATAAAGAAATCAAAATAAATAGGTTTTAATAAATGTGATGAAAAATAAAAAATTATAAATTTTATATCATAAGAAAAGTTGATAAATTTGATAATATATTATAAAATTTGAATTTATATCTATTATAAACTTTTTGGTTGCATAATTGTTTTGAAAAATATAAATTTTAAATAATTATTAAGTTAGATGGGGGTATCTTGGCCAAAATCCAAATTTAAGAGTCAAACTAAACAGTTTCGTTTAAATGCATGGATGAAAATGAAATTTCAAAAACACAAGGGATGTTTGTGTAATATGCATTTTAATTATAAGGGAGGTTTATATAAATTTTCAAAATACATGGGAGATTTCTGTACTTTAAGTACAACAGTATGGTAATTAATGCACTATTGGAAAAATCACTTTTAAGACCGGTTAAAAAAGACATTTTAGACCGGTTCTGGATCCGGTCTTGATACAGCAGGTCTAAAAAGTCTGTTACTTTTTAGACCGGTTATGGAACCGATCTTACAAAAAAGTTTTAAGATCGGTTATTGTAAAACCGGTCTAAAAATAAATATTTTTAGACTGGTTATCAGAGGAACCGATCTAAAAGGTTAAAATTTTAGACCGGTTTTCTAAAAAACCGGTATAAAAAGTTGAAATATTAAGACCGGTTTTCTACAAAACCGGTCTTAAAAGTATTACTTTTTAGACCAGTTTTAAAGAAAACCTGTCTAAAAGTTCAACTTTTTAGACCGGTTCTCTCCAAAATCGGTCTTAAATGTACTTTTAAGATCGGTTTTGGAGAGAACCGGTTTTAAAAGTTCAAATTTTTTTTTAAAATTTTCGTTTAAAAGATATACCCAGCAAGCCATTTGCCCTGTTAAAACATTCACTCAGCAAGCAGCAGCCAGTCCAACGACATTCAAATAAATCTTTTCTTACAAATTATATAACTAACATCTTAATGACATATGAGAGACTCAACTCATTGGAACATATTAAAACTCAACTCCCTTGTGCTTAAACAGTACTGGCCGAAACAGAAGTAAGGAAAACAACCATGAATAATAAACTCACAATCATAGACATAATCATAATGCAAGGAAATCATACAACCATGACAATATTGTTTTGACCAAGTTCCTTATCTTTTCACTTACATACATACATCAAAGATTGAATTACATTCATGACAATGCTGTTATTCATTAGGTCCAAAATACTTTATACACACTCTTATCAGGCTGATGATCACTAGCTGGCTTGGCTTCAGAGAATCTACACTAAGACGTACACCTCATATCCTTCATTTTCCTGTGATGACAACAAAAAATGTGGTTATATATATACACCAATAACAATATACATAATTCAAATATAGTTCATGATAATTATTTTAGCTAACTAATCTTCAATGTAGTTTTATAAAGGGATATCCTCCTATATCCCTTCATGATGATCGTTTCTTGTGCCGTGTTCATTGTCTACTTCATCTTCTTCGTTCAATTCTGGTAAACCCCTAGAAAAAGAAGGAGTCTCAAGCAAATCATTCATTGAATGACTTTCCTGATTAATATCAACGACCCTTTTTCCTTGGAGAGCTACAGACAACATTTTATTTGCCTGATCAGTAACATATAACACTTGTTTCGCTTTATATGCCATAATAAAAGGTTCATCTCTAAAACTTCTACTATTCAAATCAACCAATGTAAATCCCAACTAATCAATCATCACACCATTGTTGACATCAACCTACTTGCATTTGAAAATGGGAAGTTTAACTTTAACATAATCAACCACCCAAATCTCTTCAAGCACCCCATAATATGGTATTGTTGCCAATTTAGAATTCTTATCTTTTGAACTAGAGAAGTGCATAGATTCAGCCACTAATATAACCCCACTGTTCTAGACGGTGCTCCTATCATCAAGGGACTTCGTGTAAAATGTATAACCATTGATCACAAATGAAGTCCAACTTATGACATCAGCTCAAGACTACGTGCTAACCATTTAATTGTATTAGAAATACATTCTTCGCCATCAACCTTTTATTTGAACCAATATGCACAAGTTTTGTTATGCTCCCTAATTAACCTTTGTTCAGTCATTTGACTATTTCCTTTCTATACAATTTCTTTATGAGCATTAATGTAATCTTGAACTTCATCAACATTATTCAAAATGTACAAGTGGACTTGTTGCAATTCATCACAATCCATACTCTTTACTAAAGCCCTGCATCTACTGCCTTCTTCGTCATAACGTTCAGGAAGTCTAATGTGTCCTGCATTTGACAAGTAATCTTGACAAAACTCCATATCTTCTTTAGAAATATATTTCTGAACAATAGATGCTTCAGGCCGGTTAGGGTTCTTTACATACCCTTTCATAGTTCTTTCAATTGGGTACATCCATCATAAATAGATAGGGCCACACAACTTGATCTCCCTGACTAGATAAACAATTATATGTACCATGATGTCAAAAAAAAGAAGGAAGAAAAAGCTTCTCAAGCTGGCACAAGATCAGATATCCTTTATTTTCCAGTTCATCTAATTTTTCTGTCTTAATGACTTACTACAAATAGCATTGAAGAAGAAATAAAGTCTAGTCAAAATATGTTGAAGATCATATTCGGCAATGCCTCAAATAGCTACTGGGAGCAATTGTTGCATTAAGACATGACAATCATAAAACTTTATCCCCACTAACTTCAAGTCTTTCATCGACACAAACTTCCTAACATTTGAAGAATACCCTGAAGGAACTTTGATGCCATGCAAACATTGACAAAAGCTTCTTTTCTCATCCTTAGACAAAGTATGAGCAGTTGGAGGACAAAAAGTTCTCTTACTATATGGCTTTGGATGCAAGTCTTCTCGTATCCCCATTTCTTGCAAATCTAATCTTGCCTTCACGCCATCCTTAGAACTACCTTGTATGTTAAGCAGTGTCCCAACAATACTATCACAAACGTTTTTCTCCATATGCATGAAATCAATACAGTGTCTTACATCAAGCTTCTGCCAATATGGAAGATTGAAGAAAACATACCTCTTTTTTCATTTACTTTTCTCATTACTATTCTTTGTAGTCTTACCAAAGATAACATTCATATTTTTCACCTTTCCATAAACTTGCTCCCCAGTCAATGCCTTTGGAGCATCTTCAAACTCTTATCCACCAAAAAAAGCTTTCTTTAATCTGCGATACAGGTGGCCTCATCTAAGAAATCTCCTATGGCCAAGATAAATTGTCTTTCTTCCATGTTGAAATTGATGGTAGCATGTTCTTTCTTCACAAATCGGACATGCTTTATGGCCTTTAACACTATAGCTTGATAAGTTTCCATATGCTGGGAAGTCATTTATAATACAAATGATCATGGCTCGCATTTTAAAAACCTCCTTCTTGTTCGCGTCAAAAACATCAACACCTTCGTTCCACAACTCTTTCAAGTCTTCGATCAAGGGCTCCAGGTAAACATCTATATAATTTTCGGGTTGTTTTGGTCCCGAAATCAGCATAGATAACATGATATACTTTTGTTTCATGCATAACAGAGGATATAAGTTGTAAATTACCAACAGAACATGTCATGAACTATGTATACTACTCAGGCTACCAAAAGGATTCATGCCATCCGTGCTAAGCCTAAGCCTAAGGTTCCTAGGCTCTTCACCGAAGGCAGGAAATAATTGATTGATTTTCTTCCATTGAGAAGAATCAGCCGGATGTCGAAGCTTTCCATCGGATATCCTCTCATCCACATGCCATCTCAAATTTCTTGTATCGTTTTCATTAGCAAACAAGCGCTTGAACCTTAGTATGATTGGAAGGTACCACAATACTTTTGTAGGAGCGTTATTTGATTTTTACCTTGGGGTTTCACATATCGGACACTGTTGTTCCTCTTCATGCTCTTTGGTATACAATATACAATTATTAGGGCATGCATGGATCTTTTTATACTTCATCCCTAGTGGACACAATATTTTCTTAGCATCATAGTATCGAGAAGGCAACACATTATCATCTGGAAGCATGTCCTTAAAATCCTCAAGCGTTTTTGAAAAACTCTTGTTGCTCCATCCATGCTGTGCTTTCAAGCTTACCAATTTCAATACTGCTTTCAACAATTGGTACTTTTTACACCCCGGGTACAACGGCGTCTCAGCATCACTACATATATTACCATATGCATGTGATTGCTCAAAAGTCTCTTCTCCTACATCACGAATAATATCCTCTATCCGATCATCCGTATCCATGTCATTATCATCAAAGTTCACTCCCCCCTGTTGAGATGAACTTGGCATTTCTAATTCTTCACCATGCCTTACCCATACTGTATAACTCTTACAAAATCCTTCATAAATTAAATGTGTATATATATCTGCAGTACTTAGTCGCTTCTCATTCAAACATACTACACAAGGGCAATAAAACTTCCCACTACCATCATCGGCATTTCTACCAGCGAAGTCTAAAAAACTCCTTACCCCATTATCATATTCAACACTTGTTCGTTTAGCATTTATCCAACTATAAACCATATATATCTCAACACTTCAGCACCCTATATCCAACAACAAAAGGACAGACAAAAAAACAACAATAATAGAGTTTTAGATATTTCAATGAAATTAACAGGCACCATTTGAAACTAGTATTGTTTTAACAAACCAATAACACTAAAAACAATCAAACAACCGCACTAAATTAAAACAGAACATAGAGTGGTATTAATCCAAGCCAACTATAACAGGGATGTAATTAAAAGTCAGAGCATATATCTAATAAGAATGTGCAGATTTAATTTTTTCCAGATTATGTTTAAGTGCTCAAAGCAACAACAATAACCATTTTTTCATAGAACATTATTAATTATTGAACAACGTACAACTAAATAACAGATCGAATACTAACCTGATTGAAGACCAAGGAGTAAGCTTCAACCTAAAGTCATAGTGGCGTCGACTGAGATTATAATGAAGTCCTCAAATTCATGGCATTGATGAAGGAAAGCCAAGTCAGAGGATAATGGTCACTGCGGAGAATAGAGGTGGCGGCGGAGAAGACTGACAATAATCAAAGAATAGTGACGACAAACACATCAACGATAGCGGTAATGACAGAGGAGAGTTGAGCAAATGAGGGACGGGACGCCATAGATGAGTTCAGAACAAGCACTGACAGAGCTCACAGAGAAATGGCAAAAAGAAAAGAAAGGGTTCATAGAGCGCGTGATTTGGGCGCGGGAGTAAAAATACGGGCAAAAAATCTTACATTTAAGATCGGTTTTTATAAAAACCGGTCTTAAAATTTTTAAATTTAAAAATGTTTTAACATTTAAGACCGGTTTACATAAAAATCGGTCTTAAATGTTAAAGATTTAAGACCGGTTTTAGCATAAAATCGGTCTTAAATATTTTACTTTTAAGACCGGTTTTTATGTAAACCAATCTTAAATGTTAAAACATTTTAAATTCATAAAAATTTTAACATTTTAAGACCGGTTTTATTTATAACCTTATTACCCTTAATGAGTATTTATTAATTGAATTTATATTCTTATTTAAAAATCAAATAATTAAAATTTCAATTATTCATACAATAATTCATAAAAAAAATAAAATGAATAAAATATACTTTGGTATAATGGAAGGTGAACATGAATAAAAAGGCTAAAATCCATAAAACTCTCCTGAATTTTGGGTTGGTTTGCATAAAATCCCTTTCCATTTCGAAGTTTAAATTTAACTTCCTAGAGGTTTTAATTTTTGACATTAAGCCCATGCTGTTAATTTTTCCGTTAATTTTAATGGAAAGGAAAAATCCTTTTTTAAGCCACTTGAAATACACAAATCCAAAATCAGGTTTCTGAACTCAACAAATTCTTACATAGGTCAAGCAACTCAATTTAGGATTTTAAAATCTCATAAATTTACCTCACTGCCCTTCCTTCCCTACTCATGAGTCTTTCTGGACGCCGTCTGGATTCTCTCCTCTCCTATATGTTTTCTCTCGTCTGCCCTCATATCATGCCGTTTTCATTATAAAATATACTTAACTAATGTAAACGATGCTTGTTTGGCTCTTCGATCTCTTCTCTAGCCCAGTCTCCTCTTCTTCCTCCAGAGAGCCTCTTGATTAATTCAGCCTTTGTAGATGACAGAACTGAGTTTGATGCCGGAGGATGTTCCCATTGCCGAAATGAAGTCACAGCAAGATGAGAAGAAGCATGGATGGCTTCGAAACTTTATTTGATAGCAGATGGGCTCTTTGATGGAGGCAAGATCCAGCATCAACAATTGTTTTATCATTAAAACTAACTATTCCAATTTAATTCCTAAGAAAAAAAAGACAATATAGGGATCAAAAGAAGAAAAAATTTTCTCTCTTCTTTTCTCGCCAAAGAGATTTTACTCAGCAAGCTAATAATTAGAGTTACTCAATTCCTTTCATCTATCAAATGGGTGCAGCACAATTTGCTCATTTGGTTCCAAGAAAAAGCAATTGGGTATGTATTATATATAGTACATTAAAAGCAACACTATCTTTATTGTGGTGACAGTGGCTAGGCCTACCCTGCATGTCTTCCTAACCAACCATCCTTTTGTGCGATTTGTATCAATCACATGGGATGCATCGTCTTCTTCAATGGTGAAATATGAAAAGCCCACCATTGAAGTTGTTTCTCCTAGAAACCCAATGGCTAATTAGTCGAGGAACAAGGCTTGGAGCAGAGAAAACATATCAAAGTTCGCAAAGACAAATAAAAGCTTATTAAAAAGTTTTGCAAAGCAAAAAAGAGGGACATTGCAAAAATTGAAGGGCAACTTGATAAAATATCTCATATTTACAAATCCTGAATTGAGTCTATGACGTAATTAGGGGTTTGTTAAATTTAACAATCTAATTTAGGATTTTCCTATTTTAGGTGGCTTTATATGGGATTTTTTCTAACGGAAACTACCACATCAGATTTAATAAGGGTGACATGAGTATGACATCCTACATGGCATTTGTATAAAATAATAATTTTATGAAATTATATATTTTTATGTAAGAGTTAAAATGCCATTTCATTTTTGAATAAACAAAACACATCATCGTCTCCTCCTTAAAGAAAGGAAACCCTAATTCACGTCTTTCCTCTCAGTGAAGAAAAACAGGCAAACTGGCATTACCTGTGCAACCAACCCTCTCAGAGGGACACACTACAATTTAAGTGTATCACCGAGGAGTTTCCACCATCTCTTCTCTTATTATCTTATTAACTCAACAGTGTTAGCACTTGCATTTAAAATCTTTAGGTTAATTTGCTTTTCCACATTTTTTTAAAGTGTCAATTGTATATTTTTAATTTTATTCAACGCCAGAGCGTTCAACTTATCCTTGAACACGAGAGACGAAATATGCAGCATATCATATTTGCCACAATGTGTAGTTTGAAGATCATGGATGGGTGTAAGAGTAATCAACTCTATCCTTTCAACCCATCCCAAGATCAAATCAGAACCCAATTCATGTGGACCAAATCCGTTTGGAAATTGCAAGTTCCAAAAGTGAAGCAATCGACTTTGTTGCTAATAGCCTAATTCCGGATGAAGTCGCAACAGCCTGCCGCTCAAGGAGGCGCTGAACGACGATATGTTTTGTTTTCTCTTTTTTTTTGACTTTTTAAATCTTATTAAAAAATATATAATTATCATAAAATTATTAACGTACGCAAAAGTCATGCAGGATGTCATGTTACCCTTACTAAATCTGATATGATAGTTTCCGTTAAACTTAAAGGCAAAAAATAATGCCTAGGGTTTAATGTTAAAAATTGAAACATCAATAGAGTTAAATTTAAATTTTGAAACAGGGTTATATGCAACTAACATAAAGTTTAAGAGACTTTTAAGGATTTACTCAAATAAAAAAATTACGTACTTTGGTGATTTTTCTTATTTTGTGTTCTCCTCTCCTTCTCTCTGATGTTTCTTGGTTTGGTCCCCCCCAAAAGATCTTTACGGTTTCTGCTCAGTTTTTCTCTCTTCCTTCAGGTGATTCTCACCATATATATCAATTATCGTCGAAGCCATTTTTTGTTTGATAAAGTTGTTTCTCATCGCTATGTTCAAGCTAGCAAGCTTCGGCCTCTTGTTACCTTTCATTGGGAGCCTATAGGAGAGGATTTTATTGGTCAACAGTATGAGAACTATTTTGTTATTCATTTTAGCAATGCTTCCGACTGTTCTTTTATTCTGGATCATAGGTTATGGCTTCTTGAAGGTTTTGTTTTGTTTTTGTTTTTGATTTTTGAATAAGAGGGCGCAAAAATACATAGACACTAATTGGTTAAAGGAAGCCTGTGACTGAAATCTTCTAAGAGAATGACTCTATACTCCACAAGGAAAATATTCATGATGAAAGTGTCAATATCCATTTGGTGACCTTGGTGAGCCATAGAATTTGCACATCAATTGGCTTCTCTTAATATGAGATCAAAAGTGACCATCAAATCGCGCATTAGGAGGCATCAAATTTGTCTGATATGGCAGTTGAAAGGATGATCTCAAGATAAGTCGTTATTGATTAGCTCCAAGGCTTCAGTAGAGTTGGTATAGATGACAATTTTGCGATAACCTTCGAATTTGTGTGATATGGCTTCTTCAAGGTTTTTCTTTGGCGGTTTATGAGTGGGAGCCAGAGACTCCTATCTCCTCTGTTTCTTTTTCCTACTATCATGCTTGGATTCAGGTGTTGAACTTGCCACGAGATTAGTTTTCTCTAATGGTTGCTCGTTTGATTGGTAATTTATTTGGCTCTTTCGTTGATTTGGATCGATCCGTGCTCTTTGGTTCAGTTTGGTGGCCTTCTTAAAAGCTATTTTGTTTTCCACAGATTGCTTATACCCGACTTAGCTCTGGAAGACGCTTCGGTTCTCTATACTCGTGGAGCATGCATGTTCTCGCTGTTGTTGTTGTTGTTGTGATACTTTGGGTCTTCGCAAAAATCATTGTAGTCAATGGGTCTTCGCACAAATCATTAATAGAATTTAGTTTTATTATATTCTTAAACCCTTGAATTTTATACGAAAACCAATAATATAGTAAAAAGAAATCCTATTAATAAGATTTAAAAAACAAATAATGGTTAGGAGTATGCGACCCAGCTCTGCTCATGTTGCTTTTTTGGGGTCTAGTTATGAATTTCAGCAGGATATTGGGCTAGTGATTTGGGCTCGGTCTTAGACGACAACACCGTGTTGGGTCACCCTTCTTGGCCTCTTGGGTTAATTCTTAAGATTCCTTTGATTCGGTCTCTTTTCGGCACATCTCACCTACCTCTGACTTTTCTAATCCTAGTTTGGTCTCTCGGATATGGAAAACCGATGGTCTCATTTCTCCTGACGCTAAGCGAACTAAGTTAAGCCTCTTTGTGTTCCAAGAAGCATTCCAAAGTCTCTTCGATCACTGATGATCATCCCGCTTCTTACTCAGGAATTTGGAGACAAGCAAAGAGTCATCGTACCTTCCTCTGTTCCTGGCAAATATGGAGGCAATCCCATACTTCCTCCAATTGCCGTTTAGTGGCTATGAAGTTTTACTCTTCTGGCCAGCAATGTCAATGAGCCTTTTTCTTCTATGCTTGGGATCTATTCCTTTTAACCAAGGCGCTCCAATGTCACGACATGGCTCTCCGTTGCTTTACTAGGAAACGTCCACGAGATGCGCCTCATGTTTATGTTCTGGGTTCTGATGGAGCATGTGCCAAAAAGCTCCATGCATGTGGATGATACTGTCGTGGGCCTCTAAGTTCCTTAGCATCTACTTAAAGGTCCATCTTGTAGTACTGCAACTTTTTGGCTTTGGGTATTCTTTTATTTCTTGGTTGTTTTTTGTTTGTTTTGTGTGCGGGGTGCTCTGTTCCTACTTGTCACTGTTTATGTCTAAGTTTGGGGATTTGGAAGTTTGTCAATTTGCCCTCTCTGGATTTGGTCTCCTCTACTGGTATGGCTACCTTTAGGCAGCTTTGTCAACACTTCATTTGAACTTCTCAGCAATTCCAGTTTCATCACCTTGTGTGACATTTCAACTCGGACGGGAGCCCTTTTCAAAGGATTGGTTTCTGATTCATTCTGTTGGCGCGAGGATTCAACCAATCTTTCAATCTCCAGTTGCTAAACCTGGAGTAGAGCTCGAATTTAGTTTCGTGTTGCCTCTTCCATCTCTAAGCTCGTTGCTGATTTTTCTTTGGTTATTGTTGTACTTCCAATTGTATAAAGTTGATTGGGCCTATAATCTATCTAGCAATTATTGGGGTAGTCCCCATAAGCTTCAATAGATCTCAGTTTTTTTATGTAACTCATTTTATCCTTTTAATAAATTGTCTTATTTAAAAAAACAAGGCAACAAACAGGTCATGGGGTCATGAGAATAGTGGTGATGGTAACCACTTTTTACTTGAGGTGTTTGGTGCAAGACAGCAAACTAAATACTAAAAATAATAAGAACATAACAGAGATGGTATTTGTTGCAATCATACATCAAGCAATAGGGTTCTGGTAAAGATTAGGATGACACAAATCTTGTTATGCACAATAAATCTGGTACTATATTTTTGCAAGATCAAGTTTCGGTATCACTCCCTAAATGAAACCACAAAAAAAAAAAAAGGTCTCATCTTTAGATATCAAAGCAAATAAATAAATAAATAAATGAACTAAAAATAAAGGGCAAATCTCAATTAAGTCTAACTTAAAAAGTCAAAACATTACATGTACATTCAATTGTCTTTTTAACTACAAAGGGCATTCTAATCTTTAACCACATTTACAAATTTCTAATGAAACTAATTGGCCTAATTAGGAATTTACTAAAAATATATATCTAAATTTGAATTTTGGTATTTCAGCTTGATTTAATTAGGATTTTCCCTGAATTCATATTTTTTTAATGAAATAAGCGCCAACATTACAACTGAAATATTTCTAGAATCATCTTAAGCACAAGATCATGGACAAAGTCTGGAGCTTGTGAGAAACATGTCACACCCCTAGGCAACTCAAATTCACCTCAGGTAGTGGTGCAGACATGGGTCGAACTTTCATCATACACGAAATTGAACATAACAAGATAGATTAATGTCACACCATAAAAAATGTAAAAGGTAACTAGCATAGAATATGAGCTGACTCACATTCCTTAAGCCTTAAAACATATAAATGAGTAGTCGTAGTGATAGTTATAACAGTCTTAAATATGCATAAATAATTTCTAATACAAAGGGGTGGATATAAGTTAGGTTAGGCTAGGCTTTGTTTAAATAGACCTAGGCCTGCAACAGATATTCAAAATCTGAGCCTGGGCTTGAGCTTATATGTAGGTTTTTTTTAGACCTAAGCTTTTGGGATTGTTAGGTACAACGGAAAATTAAAAATCAAAAAATTTTCCAATTTGGACTGCAAATCTGTTAGCAGTGTTTAAATCGAATAGTAGAGAAACGTTCCTCTCTTATATATGTGTTCAATCTTTCTTTTCAATCTCAAGGAGCTAACAACTCAGATCAACTCCCTCTAGCGATATCTACACGAATAGGAATCCAACCCGAACAGCGTACTAGCACCACCAATGTCTCTCTTTAGAGTTTTCTTTTCTCACAGCTCTCTATTTACCCTTTTCATCACCCATAAAAAATCCTAGCTCACCCTTTTAACTAACTAGTCAGGGCTTTCTATTTCATTATGCATATTAGATTTTTAAAATTAATCTTAATTAATTTCAAAATCTATATCATATCAATTAACACTTAATTGTCTTTTGATAAGCAAATTAAATAAATATGGTTTAATTAAATCTATCCAACAGTTTTAATTTCACCTATTTATTTAATTTGAATAAAAAGCCAATGGAAATAGATTTAATTTATCTTTATAAATTAAATCTGAGATATTATATCTTTGTCGTGTTAGTTATTCAATTTAAGTTATCAGATAAAATTAAATTTAAAATTAACATAATATAATAAGATTATCATATTATATGTATGTATGTATGCATTTCGAAAATACATATATGTATATATAATATTATTAATTTTCTTTTCAAATATAGATATATATATATTCGTCCAACCTAGATTACCATTACATTCATTAAATTGAGGCATATCTTAGATTCAATGAATTTGGACATTATAGCTCGTGTTGAGTTATTTTTGTGTGTGACCATGTAGGCCCATATGAAGTCGACAATAGTTTTAATGTATCCAACAGTTTTAATTTCACCTATTTATTTAATCTGAATAAAAAGCCAATGGAAATAGATTTAATTTATCTTTATAAATTAAATCTGAGATATTATATCTTTGTCGTGTTAGTTATTCAATTTAAGTTATCAGATAAAATTAAATTTAAAATTAACATAATATAATAAGATTATCATATTATATGTATGTATGTATGTATTTCGAAAATACATATATGTATATATAATATTATTAATTTTCTTTTCAAATATATATATATATATATTCGTCCAACCTAGATTACCATTACATTCATTAAATTGAGGCATATCTTAGATTCAATGAATTTGGACATTATAGCTCGTGTTGAGTTATTTTTGTGTGTGACCATGTAGGCCCATATGAAGTCAACAATAGGCCAACTACTATACTAACCCACAAGTCGTAAGTGGTCTTTAGTAAGACATTAGAACTACCCAATTTATATGAGGATCAACAAACTGATGCAACTTGTCATACAACCATATCACGTCCCTTTTATCATATGATATTTCGGTCAATGATAAGGCATAGAGAATGTCATTCTTCTATTCCTGACTATTACTTTCTCGATCCCTGAATAGTTTTACTATAGAAATGGAAACTCCTTTCCATTATGGTATGGTCATATATTTCTCAGACTCAGTCATCGAGGGGCCCAATAATATCTCTCTACTAATGTGAGGGACAAATTCCATCTTGACCATTCACATTCCTCTGCATGAAAACCACCAAGGCCAAACATAACCTTTATCATCACCCCGTTAAAGGTGACTTTTGACTAGGTCAAGGTTGAGCGACTCTCATATAGGAATCCAAGATGATCTCACAATACTACAAAAAGTACTTTTAACATCACTAATTAACGTCTGTTTTTGAAAAACAGTAATTGAAAAGGAGGTGGTGGCATTTTTGAAATTTTGACTTGTTTTTTAACGACTGCTTTTTGAAAACAGTCGTTAAAAGTCACTTTCAACACCATTTTTGAAAAATGGTCGTTGAAAGTCAAACAGTCATTAAAAGTCTACACTTTCAACAACCGTTTTTCAAAAACAGTCATTAAAAGTGTCTCAAATCTGTTTTAATCTCAATTATATCTCCTCTACTAGTCGCGCCTCTCCTTCTCAGATCCATCTTTAATCCCTAGTCCAACCTCCAATCACACCATCTGGCCCCTCTCTGACCCCAGATGCAACCTCCAGCCTATTCTTTGACCCAATCGCGACCTTCACCTTCCTCTTTGCTAGCATTCTCGTGAACCCTCTCCTCCTCGGCCTCATTTTGATAATCAAGAACATGTTTAGTCCATTCTCAAGAGTATAATATGCGTGGATCTTTAGCACTTTCGGTCTTTTAGCAAAGTAGCAACATTTGCTTGGGTGTTAATGAGGTTGTAATGACAACCCAGAGGATTAAGTATTTCCCTGAGCTTGAGAGTGTTTGCAAAGCACTTGAGGTTTTTCTCCTTGCCTTTTTATATTTACTTTTTTTGTTATCATTTTTCGAAGTAGAATTGCAATTATATTTGGGGTTGACTTCTTGAAATGAAAAGTTTGAAATTTGAATGTTGCTTGTTAGGAATTTCTATCCCAAAACTTGAGTTCTGTACAATATTTTTTTTAAAACAAATAGAGTGATACAACGACCGTTTTTGCAAAAACGGTTGTTGTATGTCACTTACAACGACCGTTTTTGCAAAAAGAGTCGTCTATTTTAAGACTTTCAACGACACTCACATATACGTCCCTCAAAAAACAGTCATCTAAAGGGCATAAAAATGGACATTAAAAGTCCCTTTTGTAGTAGTGTCAGGTCAAAAGGGTATAGTGACATGGTTATACATGAGACAAGCTTATGACTTGATCCATGCAGCTTTCTTATAGCGGGTCGGTCCAACACCTTGTACTCTTACAAGTTCCTAGGACTTTGATTCATATCTCCATACTTCAAAATCATACTAGTCTTATTTCATCTTTGTTTCTACATAGATGACCAATCATGGACATTTAGGACAATCATTATGATGTATCCAAGAGTAGTCATCGCAGAGAATATGCAAATAATATGATAACAAAATGGAGAAATTCATTGAATAACAATATTCAAAGTACAATGATTGGCCCCTAAGGCACAATTTCCAACATCAGCCTAGGCCTTTAAAAGGCCTGAAACCTATTTAAAAGCCTACTTAAAATGTAGGCCCTTAAATAGCCTTTAGGGTTTGTTTGATTCAACAGATAGGAGGGAAGGAGAGGAATTTTAATGGAGGGGAGAGGAAGGGAAGGGAGGGGAGGGATTTTAATATTACCTCATTTGCATTAATGAGAGGGCAGGGGAGATGAGGGATTTTAATGTTATCTTGTTTGATTGATGAGGGGAGGGGAAGTAAAATATTTTCATACGGACAACTATATCCTTATTTTATTTAAATCATTTTTTGAATTTTGTAGAATTTTTAATAATTATATAAAATTATAATTTTATAATTATTAAATTGAATAATTATAACTTTCATGAGCATAATAGTCACACTATGCCAAAATATTAAAGTGAGGGTGGGGATGAAGAAGAAAATTAGAATGGTATCATAGGAATATTAAAAACTTTCAGGGGCATAATAGTCGAACCATGCCAAAATATTACCACTTCCCTCCAAATCCCCCCCCCCAAATTTTGGGAGGGGAGGGTTAATTTCTCCTCCCCTCCTTAAACTTTTATGTTGCCAAACAATGGGAAGGGAGCAAAATCCCTCCCTTCCCTTGAAACCAAACAGACCCTTAGTGCTTGTGTAGGATCATGTTTGGTACCCTAAAAGAGGTTATTCACATAAATTAAAATAAAACTCCTCTCACATATTTATCCATGTAGCTTTCTTATACCAGGTCGATCTAACACCTTTGATTCGTATCTCTGATGGAACCATGCTGTTCGAAGGAGCAGAATTTAGAGAAAGATTTTATAGACGAGAGGGAAGGGATGGCTAATCTGCAAGAGGGACAGCCAGAAGAGGTAGCAAATGGTGAAGGAGACTCAAGCATGATGACAGAGACGGGTTCTCGGCTATACTAAGAAGTTTGATTTTTCCTTTCATCTTTTTGTCTTGTGAATTTCATATCTTGGAATTGCCGCGGAGCTGCTTCTAGATCATTTCCTGGACGTGTTAGAGACTTGACTAGGGGAATGGATATGGATATGCTCATTCTAATAGAGACTCGTGTAAGTGGTGTGAAGGCGGAGAATATGGTGAGAAAATTAGGATTTCATAAATGGATCAGAGTGGAGGCTACTGGTTATGCGAGTGGCATTTGGGTTCTATGGAATGATGACCATATAAATGTAGTTTACTCTTCATCTTCTACCCAGTTTGTGCATGTTCGCATAAACATTGTGTATGCTGAACCGTCTTGTAATAAGAGGCAAGCTTTATGGGCAGACCTTATTTCTCCCAGCAATGATATGAGAGACCCTTGGTTTGTAATTGGTGACTTTAATTCTTATTTGTCTATGTCTGATAAAAAAGGTGGATTGGGTCACAATTTTCTAGCTATGAGTCAATTTGCTGAATGCATAAATCAGTCCTCTCTGGTTGAAGTGGATTTTGTGGGAGAGAGATTTACCTGGGAGAGAAATCTTTTGAAGGAGCATATTGATTGGGGATTTGCAAATGTTCAATGGAACCAGTTGTATCCTGTAGCTAAAATCCACCATTTGAACAAGTATGGGTCTGACCATAGACCTTTGTTTGTTAAGTGTTAGCCAGGAAGGATTGGTAGAGTTCCTAGGGCTTCTTTTAAATGTCAAGCAGCGCTTTTGGAAAAGGACTTTGCTAATCTGGTTGATGAGTGCTGGAGTGTTGGAAGCTGGTAGGAGAAATTGGATGCTTTCACGGATAAGGCTAGTAACTGGAACAAATTCAGAGTGGGTAATTTTCATCAGAAGAAACAGAAACTCTTGCAGAGGATTGAAGGGTTGAAAGATCGAGAAATAGAAGAGATAGCCAATACCTTCTGCAAACAGAACAGGAATTATGGAAGGAATATAATAAGGTTTTGGCTCAAGAAGAATTATTATGGTTCCAGTAATCATGATGTAATTGGCTGAAATGTGGTGATCGTAACACTAAATTTTTTCATGATTCAGCCATTATTAGAAGAAGAAAGAATAGAATTGAAAGGCTAAAAAATTTTGATGGGGACTGGATTTTCGATCAATATGAGCTTAAGGCATTGGCTTTATCTTACTATAAGAACCTTTTTAATAGTGAGTTGAGAAGCTTTCATCCTCCTCAAACAAGAAATGGCTTCCCTACCCTATCTATGGAGGAATTGGAGAAATTAAAAGCTGACGTGTCAGATGAGGAAATCAAGACATCAATTTTTGATATTGGGGCATTCAAGGCTCCTGGTCCAGATGGGATTTAGGCTTTCTTCTACCAACAATATTGGAATTTAGTATGAGGATCGGTGACTTCTTTGGTCAAGGATATCTTTAACAATCCTTCCATAGTTAAAGATGTCAACCATACCAACCTTCTGCTTATTACTAAAATTGAGAAGCCAGAATCTATCAAAGATTTCAGACCTATTTCCCTATGTAATGTAAGCTACAAGATTGTCATGAAGATTATCAGTTAGAGATTTAAAGGGATTATGGACAAGGTGGTAGGTCATCATCAAGGAAGTTTCATTGGGGGACGATAAAGTTGTGATAATATTATTATAGCTCAAGAGGTTATTCACTCTATGCGTACAAAGAAGGGGAATAATGGTTAGCTGGCAATTAAGGTGGACCTAGAGAAGGCCTATGACCGGTTAGAGTGGCCTTTCATTTTAGATACTATCTGAGGGCTCTGGGCTTAGAGGAGAATATATGTGAAGTGATTATGGGATGTATTACAAATTCCTCCTTTCAAGTTATCTGGAACGGAGATCATACTGAGAAATTTACTCCTTCTAGAGGCATTCGTCAAGGCGATCCCATGTCTCCTTACATTTTCACTTTATGTATGGAGAGGTTAAACCATATTATACAAGATGCAGTTGAGGAAGGAGATTGGGAGGCTATTAAGCTAAACTCTACGGGGCCTAAACTTTCTCACCTCTTCTTTGTGGATGACCTCATTCTTTTTGGCAAAGCTTCTGACTCTCAGATTGATGTGATGTTGGAATGTATTGACAAGTTATTGTAATATCTGGTTAAAAGATGAATAGAGCTAAAACAAAGGTGTTCTTCTAAAAAAATATCCATAGCACCAGAGTTCTGAGTATGAGCCAGAGGTTAGGTGTTGGGTTTACGGGAGACTTGGGAAAGTACTTGGGGATCCCGCTTCTCCATAAGAGAGCATGTTATGTGACTTACGCTCTGCTTATTGAGAAGTGTCAAAAACGCCTATCGGGTTAGAAGAGTAAATGCTTAAATATGGCAGGAAGATAAACCCTCATCAAAGCAGTTTTATCTGCTCTGCCCTCGTACCATATACAAACCATGTTTCTTCCTATAGGTGTGATTAATGTTTTGGAATGCTATAGTAGGAATTTTTTATGGGGTGGGCATGAAGACATTAAGAAGATTCATTTGGTTTCATGGGAGATAGTCACAAGAGATAGAAAACAAGGGGGTTTGGGGATCAAGAATCTTAGAAATCAGAATAAAGCTTTCTTAATGAAATTATGCTGGGGTCTGATCCATAACTCAAATGCCTTATGGGTTAAGGTTCTGAGATCCAAATACAATTGTGAAGGACAAGCTTTTCCTGAAGTGAAGAAGAAGAGAAACTCGTCCCTTACGTGGAAGGGAATTTGTAATGTTTGGGACCAATTCAGAAAAAGGTTGGGAAAAAGACTCGGGGACGGGAAGAATACCTCATTTTGGTTTGAAAACTGGTCTACTCTCAATTTCCCGCTTATTGATTCTATTCCAGGGCTTGAATGGATGATTAATCATGATGATCGAGTTATGGATTATGTTACTCAAGCTCGGGAATGGGATACATAGAAGCTTCAGAGATGGTTCAGACCGGAGATCATTGATCGTATAACTTGTGTTCACCCACCCGGTGAGGAGAAAGGAGAGGATATGTTCATTTAGAAGCCATCCTCGGATGGTCAATTTTCTGTAAAATCTGCCTATCTTTCTCTGTTTACAGGTACTGAAGGAGATACGGACAACATATGGAAAATTCTATGGAAATGGCAAGTTCCTGAGAAGATCAAATCTTTCATGTTGTTTTCTTATGGAAGGGCACACACAGCACAGCTAAGAGCAAGCAGAAGGATTCATGAGTCAGCTTCTTGTCCGTTTTCGTGCCCTCAGCAGGAAGATTCCATACACCTCCTAAGAGATTGTTCTAACACTGTGGATAGATGGAAAGCATTAGTAGTACAGGACCAATGGAATTCTTTTATCTCCCTCCAAGGTGTTGAATGGGTTAAATGGAATTTAACTCACGAAGCGGGTAAGGAATATACAAAAAAGGTTCCTTGGTCAACCTTGTTTGGGTATGTTTGTTGGGATATTTGGACGTCACGATGCAATAAACTTTTTGGAGACTCAGCTCAAAGCGAAGATCATAAGGCTATCTCTAGTTTCTTTAGAGCCAGTGCTGACCAGGATTTGTTATGTAAGGGAGTCCTTGTTGATTTTAAGGGTGATGACGAACGAATCATTCTGTATGATGTCACAGATTCTTACATCTTGGAGGTGGATGGATCAGTTTTGAGGGATGGAAGAAGCGGGTGTGGTGGGTATATTAAAGATAATGGAAATCAGTGGGTGTGCGGTTTTACTTGTAAACTTATTGGAGTTCCACCAGCTGTTGCTGAGCTTATAGGTATGATTCATGGCCTATATTTATGCTGGAGCAAAGGCATTCAAAAAGTATGTCTGAAGTCGAATTGTGTTGAGGCTATTAATTTGGCTGTCAGAGGGTGTGATTTTGACTACCCTTTCAGGGACCTTGTGGATGAGATTAGGTCTCTTCTTTATAGAGACAGGTAGGTTAATTTTGTTAATATTCCTAGAAAGGATCTTTTGCTAGCTGATAGATTAGCTAAACTTGCTCATACTATTTCCGGTAATTTTTGTATCTTTGATCATCCTCCACCTCCTAATAAAGAGGCGGATCTTGATGAAAGAATGTAACACTAGTTGTCCTTGTTTTGTATTTGTCTTCCTTGTTGTATGATATCTAGTTCTTACTAAAAAAAAAAGTGGTTTTAAAGGCTCCAACCACTATTTCAAACAAGCAGTGTATTATACATGTACGTCAACATGATCATCTTAGCACGTCAAAACTTGGCCTACGATATTTTTGGGTGGTGTTGGCCATTGTCATTGGTAAGTGCTATTGTATACTGAAACAATATGTGAAATTGATAATATTAATCATAGAATTGATTTGAAAGTATTACGGGTTTTTCATTATATCATCAATAATAGAAATAAGCAAAAATATCTTAGCGATATGGCTGGGGCTACCTCAGGTGACCTTCCTTATGTAATATAATTTTGTTTTTTTCAAGCGTAGTTTTTTATTCTTGATTCTTGAAGCTGCTGTTTCTTTTCTCTTTCATTTTGTCTACCGGTAACATGTAATTTTGCTCCAAAATATGGTAACTCATTACATTTCCTTGATAGGTGATTTCTTATGGATGCTTGCCCCAGTTTCTATCTCTTCAGTGTCTTGTTTGGTTGCATACATGATGTCATGATTACACTTTTTCTATACTAATAGTAAAGTTTGGTCTTCCTCCTTTTCTTAATATAATATATATTTAAAGAGTTAGTGTGTGTTTGATATTGCTTATTAAGGGTCAATAAACACTTATTACGTAAGTCGAGATAAAACCCTCTCACATAATTATCTCGTTTACTGTAAATCATGATTTATAAGCACTTATGTCTAAAAATAAGTTATCCCAAATGAACACTTAATCATGTTCTTAAATATAAGACATAATTTTTATATTCGTCAATCTTTTCCTAATTTACCCCTATTAGGACTCCATCGATAATAATCAAACAAAAGAATGAATAAAGGAATTAAAAAAGATTGCTAAGATATTTTAGAAAATACAAATCATATTAACTAACTCAACTAACTGTCTTAATATAATTAAATTAGGTACATATGTCTTATACTAAGGAGCAAATGCAACATTTTGTGTTACAGTTAGGAGTTCAAATTAAAGCTATATTTACTTTTGTTTTATCTATCCTTATGAATCTTTAGCGCCTGAAAGTTATACACGAGAGATATGAGGAACTTCTTTATTGGTATAACATGCTATGAGGCCCCTATACTCCTACATATTAACATTTGTCGTTGCACCTTTAACATGCATTTTTCAGTATCCCGTTTTTGAAAAAATTAAGAAAAAAGAGTATATTGGCTACATGCGTCTCATAATATAAGTCACTGGACTCATTTCGCCAGGATGCCATTATTTTGAATTAATAACTATTTAGTCAAAGAAATCCTTGCAAGGTCAACTGAATTAACACGTACTGCGCTTTATTTACTGAAACTTATCCAAAAATAATGCTTGTAATTTGTAAAGAAGAGGAGCATATATTAAAGCATAGATGAGCGAATAACATACATGGAAAACTTCATCCAATAAACCAAGTATGATACAAAAATCCCACGCATGCATAATAAATAAACAAACAAACAAAATTGCCGGAAAATATCTATTTGAGAAACTTTTTGCTTAAAAAGACTTGAATTAACAATGCAGGAGGGTACATTTTCTCTGCCGGAGGATGAATAATGCAGTTTCACTTGGTTCCCCCTTCTTTCCTGTAAAGTGGCAGTATTCTCTGTGTTTTTTTTTCTATTTGGCTTTCAAATACCATTATGCATGCTTCATGAGTATAGAATATGAATTTGCAACTACAGTATCAGAGATCACACCAAACTTTCCATTTTTGGTTCACCGTCAAGATTTTGGTTCAAATTTCAAGTCATAAATGATAACGGCATTATCATCAGGCAGAGTAGCAGTAGCCAACCTCAGAACTATGGTGTATTTAAAAAGCATCCTAGGAGCTAGGTTATGAACATTAAACCCAACAAGAAAAAGGGAAAATAAAAGTAGGAATCCTGGATAATTCAAAGTTATGGAGCTCTTAAGTATTTTCAAGAAAAAACATCAAAAATTTGGAATCAACATTATGCCATCATGAAAGAAGAGCTACATACCTCACAATTTTCCTTAGAAGACCCCAATTAGGCAAATCCCAGAATTTAGCTGTTGACTTTCCTTCCATGCATTGTCCTAGTTGTTTTACTAATATTGGAGATTGAGTCTTTCATACAAAGATGACTCAGAACAAACACAAGAAACACACACACACAAACAACCAACTCAACTTGAAGTCAGTGATATGGACTAATATGTGTGTGGTTTCATTTCCGAAAAAATAAGAATATACTTAAATAGAGTAAATACTTCATGTAAGACTAGATCAACTCCCTTCAACATATATAAAACCAACGGCAGACATTAAGGAATTAACGATATGTGGGTTCTAAAATTCAAGGACTTGCATCTCACAATTGAGAAAACATAAATTCCAAGGATTACCTTCAGAGATAATCCAATCAATAGAAGTAAAGGGTCTTTCTTAGTGGAATGGTGGAGGCGTTCAGCAATGAAGGATGAGGTTTTGAACAGATTCTTCCAGTCTTTACAAACACATTGAAATCAGACTAGGGACTTTACCAGAAGTCATACAAGAATACTTCTGACGATTTCTTGGGGAAGACATGGCGTCTTGTTCTCCATTACTATTATCTGCTTCATGGTGCTCGACTGTTACGAAGGAATCTGGAAGGGCTACCAATCGCTGAGGGCTATTAGGGTTATGGAGTGTCATTCTCCATTGTTGGCTGCTCCAATATAGGAACGACGAGAAAACACAGGATGAAGGAGAGATAGAGACAGAGACAGAAATAGTGATTTATGATGAAGGGGAAATAGAGGAAGGCGACCATGAGCGAGTGAAAGACTCTGAGAGCGAGGGATAAAGACGCCGTCTATGAGCAACCGGCTTCCATCCTTTTCTCTAAAAAGATAGGATGATCTTTTTATTATCGGATCATTGGATTAAAATCTCAACGGTTCATGATAAGTAAAATATTTGTATATTTATTTTCCCTTATATAATGATTTTATGGATGATATTTGAGCTCAATTTAATAAATTTGGATGTAATTAATTAATAAATAATGATTTTGACATAAAATAGAATTTCTTGGAAAATATTAAATTAGACCCTCTTTCAGTTTTTAGGAATATCTAGAGCTCTAGATGTCGGATTGGGACATTCTTTATTTGGATAAAATGCTAAGAAAGTGCTCTACAACTTTAATGTTGAGACCAAAATCCAGTTCTATCTCCAAGGGTTTTGAATTTTGCTTGGAAGTGGAAAGCGGAATCATCTACCATTCTATCAACCATTTCATCTACCTCTTCATCTTTCTTTTCACCTACTACTTCATCTACCACTTCATCTTCCTTTTCACCAACTACTTCATCTACCACATTCTATCTACTACTTCACCTATCACATTTCATCTACCACTTCATCTACCCCTACTCCATTCTTCCCTATATATAGTCACCATCTCCTTCACATTTCACTTATACCAATTCATATCCATTACTCTCATCTCTTTTCCACACATACCATTTCATTTCCATTACTATTCTCTCTTGTCTACTTACACATCATTTCATTACTCTCATCTCTTCTCCACTTACTCCATCATCTTAGAATTAATTTTATGCATTGTATTACTTTTTGCATGCCTCCATCTTGGAAGGCTTAAGATTGTATTACTTTTTGTATGCCACCTACATGGAAGGGTTTACCTTCTAAAGGGACGGCTAGATTTTTACATTTTTCATGCATCTTTTGGTTGTATATTTATGTTTGAGAATTTAATATTCAAGTTTTATGCATTATTTATGAGGATTTCATTCTAGTTTTATATAATGCCAATTTATTTTTATTTTGTTTTTAATTTTATCATGAGCTGAATTATTATTTTCCTAGGGTGATGACGTAGCTTATTAATAACGGATTGAATCTTAACTTAATAAATCTAGTTTTAATTTCTCCTTCATGATTGAGTTTTAATTATTGCTCTTAATGCTTTTGATTGATTGGCCACTTTTTGAATGATTTCAATATACACGTTGAGACCAGAAGGAGATGCATTTGTGTAGATCCTAAAATTAAAACCATAACTTGCATATGAAATAGGAATATATTCATATGAGTTGTGTAGTCTTACTAAGTTGCATAAATTTTAATGCATAATTAATTGTTCAAATTCATATAGGAATATATTGAATTAGCAATTAGTTATAGAATTGCTTGACCTTAAAAGAGGCTATTAATTAAATTAGGGAAAATCGACTATCAATCATGTGGAATAAATTAGGCTAAAATTGATAAGTGATTCAATCCGGAATTTGTGAAGTGAAATATAATCCCTAGGACTTTTTCTCATATTTGCTTTCATATTTTGTGCACTTATATTTAGTCATTTTATTTTGTTCTCTCAACTACCAACTACTCGATCGACTAAATAGAATTAAAATTACCCATTTTGGTACTTAGTGATCAATCCTCGTGGGAATGATACTCTACTCACTTATGTATTACTTGATTACGACAGTGTATACTTGCACTATTTAATTGATCATCCACACTCTTAACAAGTTTTTGACACCGTTGTGGGGGATTGTTGTCATTAATATCAATACCTAGTAATTTTAATATTAATATGGTCTTTATATTATATTTGTTTTTCTTTTTGGTGTTTTGTGTTTCCTTTCAGGCTTTTGCTTATTGTATGACCAGATCGAAGAAGGTTGAACTACAACCTCTTGATTCTGAGATCAAAAGAACTTGTTGAAGAAATCGAAGAGTTCGGAAGTAGTCTACTTCAATTCTAAGCAATCCGATGGCAAATCCGAGGGGAGAAACAACAGCTACCAAAACACTCCATGACTATGCAACACCAACAGTCATGGAGACAAACTCTTGAATCAAGAGACCACCAGTAGTAGCTAACAACTTTGAAATCAAGCCGGAAATTATCCAAATGATGCAAGCAAATCAATTCGGTGGTTTACCAATAGAAGATCCTAATGCACATAAAGCCAACTTCCTAGAAATCTACTACACATTGAAGCATAATAGTGTTACTGATGATGCCATTAGACTTAGACTTTTCCCTTTCTCACTCAGGGACAAGGCTAAGAGTTGGTTACAATCACTACCAGTGGGGAGTATAACAACATGGGAGATAATGGCGCAGAAAGTTTTGGAGAAATACTTTCCTTCAGCAAAAATTGCTAAATTGAGGAATAAAATTGCCTCATTCACCCAGTATGAACAAGAAAGCCTCTATGAAGCATAGGAAAGATACAAGGAGTTGCTAAGGAGATTCCTTATCATGGGTTACCAAATTGGTGGCAACTGCAAACTTTCTATAATGGGATGACGCATATCTCCAGAATTCTTATAGATGTCGCAGCTAAAGGATCTTTAATGGGAAAAAACATAGATGATGCTTACAATCTACTTGAGGAGATGGCAGCCAATACATATCAATGGCCTTCTGAACGTAGCAATTCAAAGAAAGCATTTGGAGTATACGAGCTGGATGTCCTTACAACTTTGTCTTCTCAAGTTGCATCTATATCCAAGCAAGTAGGATCATTGATAACCCAAACAAATGTAATCAACACTCCTACTGAAGGTTGTGATCAATATGGAGGACCTCATGTGAGCATGCAATGTTAAGAAGGACACTCATTCATGCCGGAGCAAGTTCATTTCATCAAAAATCAAAGGAATGATCCATTCTCAAACACCTACAATCCCGGTTGGCGAAATCATCCAAACTTTAGTTGGAGGAATAATCAAAATACATTCAAGTCGTAAGGGAACTACCAGCAGCAAGATTTTCAACAACCAAATCCACCACAACAAAAAGTGAATTTGGAGGATGCATTGGCTCAACTAACCATGAATACATCTCAATTCATAGCTAGGACTGATGCAACAATAAAAAACCAAGAAGCTTTAATAAAGAACTTGGAGATCCAGATGGGGGAAATTGCAAATATGCTGAATTCCAGGTAACCAGGAACTCTACTAAGTGACATCGAAAGAAACCCAAAAGGACATATGAAGGCAGTTGCACTAAGAAGTGGTAAAGAATTGAAAGATCCTATAATTAATAAGAAGGATAACAGAGAAAAGAAAGAAAGCAGAGAAGAATAGAAGAAGGATGATGTGATACCAGGAAGAATAAGCTTTCCAGACAATCCTCCTCCATATGTACCACCAATTCCATACCCTTAGAGACTTACAAAGACAAAGCTAGACAAGCAGTTTGCAAAGTTTCTGGAGGTTTGCAAAAAGTTGCACATCAATATTCCTTTTGCAGACGCTCTTGCCCAAATGCCCAGTTATGCAAAATTCATGAAGGACATTCTCTCAAATAAGCATAAACTTGAGGAATTTGAAACAGTTGCACTTACTGAGGAGTGCAACACTATTCTCCAAAAGATATTACCTCCAAAGCTGAAAGATCCAGGAAGCTTTTGCATACCTTGCACCATAGGTCAATATCACTTTGAAAGAGCATTTTGTGACCTTGGAGCAAGTGTAAACCTTATGGCTTTATCTGTCTACAACAAACTTGGTCATGGAGAGGTGAAGCCGACTATAATTTCATTACCTATGGCTGATCGATCAATAAAACATCCAAGGGGTGTTTTAGAAGATGTTCTGGTGAAGGTGGAAAAACTCATATTCCTAGCTAATTTCATAATACTCGACATGGAAGAAGACCAAGAAATTCCTATCATTCTTGGGAGGCTATTCCTAGCAACTGGGAGAACGTTAATAGATGTACAGCAGGGAAAGTTAACCTTTTGAGTTCAAGATAATCAATTATCCTTCAAAATTTTCAAGGCTTTATCCTTTCCAGATGAAGGTGACACTTGCTACAGAGTCAATACATTGACTAGCTGCATAAAAGATATGGTGAATAAAATCTGTATGGATCAACCATTAGCAATGGGAATGGTAGATGTATCAAAATCTACTAATCTAGAAGTCTTGGAGCAGATAAGGTACCTTGAAGCAAATTCCCCAATTTTTATCAAGAAACCATTTGAAGATTTGGGGGAAGGCCGAGTAAGCCGATGCCATCAACAGAGAAACCACTAGTACTGGAGTTAAAAGTATTGCCATCCCATTTGAAATATGCTTATCTGGGAGGAAATTCAACACTACCATGAATCATCTCTGCCGCTCTTACTCCTGATGAAGAAGAAGAGTTATTAAGAGTTCTAAGGGAGCATAAAACAACATTTGGATGGTCAATAGCTGATATAAGAGGGATTAGTCCTTCAATTTGTATACATAAGATCTTGATGAAGGACAACTATAAGCCAACAGTTGACCACCAGAGAAGACTCAATCCAAACATGAAGGCAACTGGTGAGAAAAGGCTTCTCCAACTCAATGAGCTTGAAGAATTCAGACAACAAGCTTATGACACTACTACAGAACATAGATACAACTACCCTAAAGGACATCCCTTTTTAAAAAAGGGATGTCTAAACTATGGTCAGGTTCAAATTATGCAAATTGGCGCGTCTGGAAGACCTTTAAAAGTAAAAAAAAGCCTTTAGATGTCGCCAGCTCAGCTGGGGACGTCTAAAGATACCTTTAGACGTCCCCAGCTCAACTGGGGGCGTCTAAAGGTATCTTTAGACGTCCCCAGCACAGCTGGGGACGTTGAAGACACTCACATGCACCGGAATTGACTTGACCGGTGCATGTGAGGATGTCAGACCCATAGCTACTCCCCTGCCATCTATCTTTCCTCCTCCCACTTGACTCAATCACTCATTCACTCCCATCTCCGTCCCCATCTGCATTCATTTTTTTCCTTCTTTCTCCGTCCCCATTCACTCTCCCCTGCTGCACCTCCTCCCAAATTCATCACTCCATCCCCATTGATCGGTCTCCTCTCCCTTTCTTGGTTTTTTAATTTCTTTCTCCAATAAAGCTTCACCATTTCCGTCACCAGGCCACCTTCTTTGCTCTGGGTTTGCAGAGTGTTTTCCCCATTGGATCTCCTCTCCACCACCGTCGGCCTCCTCCAAAGCTTCACCACTTTTCAGGTTAGCATTTTCTATTTGATTATTCTTTACTTTTTGGCTGATATCTGTTTCATTTATTCATAAAAATGATTGAAGATTCATGGGCACTCTGTTTATTAAAACGCCCTGTGATCTTATTCTTTTTTATTATTCTTTTTATTATTCTTTTCATGGGCACTCTCCTCATAAACGTTTTATTATTCTTTTTATTATTAGTTTTTTTATTATTGAATAAGAGTTATTTTTTTTATATTTTTAGTATAGTATAATTTTAGTATTAGTTAGAGGTTTATTTTATTACTCTGTTTATGCTTTTTGATTAGGTTGATGATGGTAATTATTAGGTTTATTATGTGGAGGTTTATTAGGTGGATAGTTATTAGGATAGTATTGGATTTGTTTATTAATTTTATAATTTTAGTTATATATATCATTATAGTCTATGATGAAAAGAATTTGGCACATGAAAATGCTTTTAATTAGTAGGGAAAGGAAAAGAAATGAGAGAAGAATAAAGAATAAAAAGAAACTAAAAAAATAAAAAAAATAATCTTGTAGACACACACATTAATTTTTTTTTTTTGCCATAAGACACACACATTAATATATATATTTAGTGCTAGAATTAGGCAATCTTGTTGTAACTTAGTGTACGTAGACATTAATATAAGAAATTCGCGTACTTGCATTTTTTTTTTACAATTTTTCATTAAATAGATTTTAAATAGATTGAATAGAAAATAAAAATTTAACACGACATGTGCTGTTCCAAAATGAATAGGACTGCAATAAAGAAGAAACATCTATAATCTTAATGTAACTTAGTGCTAGAATTTGGTAGAAATTAATCTAGACATTAATATATATACTTAGTGTAGACACACACATAAATAATCATGTTGTAACTTAGTGCTAGAATTTGCTTGATATCATTGACCCTGGAGTGTGAATTAATTGTTCGAGTTCCACTTTAATTTGTTATTTTGATTTTGGGATGTCTCAATTTTAAGGGGAAATGCTGTCAAAATTTTGAAAAACAAAATAGTAAATGGCATTCCTAGTGTTGACAATTATTCTTAACTTGAGTGTAAATGGGAATGACGTAGGTGGTAATAAAATGGATCATAGTTGGATGAATGCTTTGAGAACAAGTGAAGAATATGAGAATGGGGTTAAAGAGTTTATTGAATATGCTAGAAGGAATGCTCCAGCCAGAAATGGCATGTATTTTTGTCCTTGTGTCAATTGTTTAAATGAGAGAAGACGGGATGTTGAAGTTATAAGGGACCACCTACTTTGTGATGGAATAAATCTTTGATATACAAGGTGGATATGGCATGGTGAGGAAGTAACTGATTGTCCGTCGCACAAGAAGGAAGCTGTGGATGTCATAGATGAAGATACAATGGAGAGAATGATTCATGATGTTGAGGTAGAATCCTTTGCGCAGTCGCATGAATATGACAGCCTGCGGAGTGATGCAGAGACACCGTTGTACCCAGGGAGTAAATACACATGGCTGACAAGAACATTACATTTGGTGAACTTAAAAGCAACTTGTGGGTGGACCGATAGTAGTTTCACATTGCTTCTTGAACTGTTGTGTGATATGTTTCCAGATGATAATGTGCTTCCAAATCGTATGTATGAGGCAAAAAAAATCCTATCTACGATGGGTATGGAGTACAAAAAGCTTCACGCTTGCCCTAATGACTGTGTACTGTACAGAAATGAGTATGAAGGTCTGAGTTAGTGCCCTAAGTGTCAAACTGCACGATACAAAGTGAGGAAAAATGGTGGTTATGGTGATGCAATAACTAAAAGGCAACCTGTAAAGGTTCTGTGGTATCTTCCAATAATACCACGCTTTAAGCGTTTGTTTGGGACTGCAAAAAAAGCGAAGAAGTTGAGATGGCATTCGGATGATAGAATATCCGACAGAAAATATCTTCGGCACCCGGCTGACTCTCCACAGTGGAAGAAAATAGATGAAATGTTCCCTGAATTTGGCAGTGAGCCGAGAAACCTTTGGCTTGGGCTTTGTACAGATGGCATCAATCCGTACGGAACTCTTAATAGCACACACAGTGCGTGGCCAGTACTCCTTATAATATACAACTTGCCTCCCTGGCTTTGTATGAAACGCAAGTATGTGATGCTTTCTATGATGATTTCTGGACCAAAACAGCCAGGAAACAATATCGATGTCTACTTGGCACCTTTGATTGAGGGCTTGAAGAAGTTGTGGGTGGAAGGCGTAGATGTGTTTGATGCATATAAGAATGAGTCCTTCAAGCTACGTGTAATGATTTTCACCACGATAAATGACTTCCCTGCGTACGGGAACCTCTTAGGGTACAGCGTGAAGGGGCATAAAGCATGTCCGATCTGTGAAGCAGACACTCACTTCCACCAACTTAAACATGGAAGAGAAATGGTCTACCTTGGTCACAGGAGGTTCCTTCCTAGGTTCCACCCATATCGTAGGTTAAGAAAGCGTTTTAACGGCTTGCCGGAGTATGGAATGGCTCCAAAGGCATTAACCGGAGAGGAATTTTACAGTCGAGTTGAACGTATCAATGTCTTACTCGGTAAGAATTAGAAGACTTCCGGTGAGAAGAACATATGGAAGAAGAGATCAATTTTCTTTGATCTTCCATATTGGCGTAGTCTTGACGTGAGACACAGTATTGATGTAATGCACGTGGAGAAAAACGTTTGTGATAGCCTTGTCAGTACGCTTTTGCACATTCCAGGGAAGACCAAGGATGGGATTAGTGCGAGACTAGACCTTGTTTATATGGGAATAAAAGAACGGTTACATCCACAGCTAAGAGATGATGGTAGGAGGGCATACATGGAGCTAGCAGCGCATACACTATCAAAAGTGGAGAAACGAAGTTTGTGTGGGTGTTTGCATGAAATTAAGGTACCACAAGGATATTCTTTGAAGAGGGGAGGAGCAAGGGAACACGAGGACTGAAAGTGAAGACTATGCCTCGTGAAGAGGTGTTGCAAGCACACCTTTATATCCTGAATAACATGGCAGAAGTTCAACCGTACATAGACGAACACAGAAAGAGATTGAAGAAGCTGAATCCGAGGAAGAATGACATGTAGATTACTATTGAGCAAAACAAGACATTCATTCAGTGGTTTGAGGAAGAGGTTTTGCATGAGACCGGTGTGTCTGGGACAATAGAGTGGCTAGCCTGGGGGCCTTCGTTTCAGATCATTACTTGGACCGGTTATGATATAAACAGGTATTCTTTCTACACAAAAGACCAAGATGACCGAAGTACCATGCAAAATAGTGGGGTGATGGTAGAAGCTAAAGCCATGCACTTTTCCAGTTCGAAAGACAAAAACCCCATATTAGCATCTATGGCCTATTATGGAGTGATAGAAGAAATATGGGAAATCACTTACAACAAGTTCAAAGTAGCTTTATTCAAATGTAAGTGGGTTAGCAATAATGCTGTGGTAATAGATCAACAATTTGGATTTGTCTCAGTTGATCTTGAAAGAGTAGGTTATAGGGATGAGCCCTTCATTCTAGCAAGCCAGGCGAAACAAGTGTTTTATGTCACAGATCCCGCAAATAAAAAAATTTCCATTGTACTTCACAGTAAAAAATAGAAGCATGGTGATCTGACCTTCAACCTTGACGACACACCACCTTTCACAATTAATCCACCTACAACAAGTGAAGTAGAATTGGTAGATGATGAAGAATATGCTGTGAGAAATGATCATGGTGAAGGAATATAGGAAACAATCTAGAGTAAGAGCTTAACTTAGTAAATAGTAATGTGTGGTGTTTGTTTTATATCTTGTCAGTTTATTCATTTACTTACAATTTATTCACTTATCTGACAATGATTTTTGTGCTTACAGGAATATGGACAATTCTGGTGACTCACAAAGTGATAGGGACAATGAAATGAATAGGCGTGAACCTGATGCGGTCCCTGAATCGGTTGCGAGAAGAAGGGTTAGAGGCAGTACAAAAATGCCTGCATTGGTAGCACATCATCACCATCAACAGGAGAGGTTACATATTGACTTTGATCAAAATATGAAACCAATTAGTCCGGAGGAAGACCATTTCATTAGCTACGTAGGTTTTTTGGTTCGAACAAAGTTCGCATTACCTATGATAATTGAAAGTTGGTTCCACCAAAAACCAAAGACTTGATTTGGCAACAACTTTTGGTATATAAGTTTCAATACATCTGCATTATATCTTTATTCCTATCGCTTCAAATATAATTAAAGTATGTTTTTACCTTGCAGCAAACCTATGATGTCCCTGACACCGTGGAGATGTACAAGGAGTGGATGACCTAGGTTCGTCTACGATGGAAAGATTTCAAGAACAGGCTCACACGAGATTACATTCAAGGGGACATAAGGGGTCAGGATCCATGTCATGAGTATCCATTTTTATCTCCAGAGGACTGGAGGTTGTTTATGGCATCACGAGAAGATCCAAACTTTTTGGTAAGATTTCTGTAATCATAGTGTTTTATTTGAATATAGTTGACATTATTGATTCGGTGTTCGTTGTTTTCCTTTAAAAGGCATTAAGTGCAGCAAATGCAGAGAGGCAAGTAGCTAATAACTATCAATATTGCATGTCTCGTGGTGGTTATCGGAAGCTTGAGCGAAAGATGATGGCAGAAGAGTTGGAGAAATTAAAGGAAGCAGCCACATCAGATCCTACCGTTGTGGTCCAGCCCCCGCCACCTCCACCACATCGCAAAAAATGGAAAGCAGGGAGGCTTAAGGGTGGGAAGTACGTAAATCCGACTGTTGCTGAGGTTGCCGCAAGAATTGTAAGTAGTTAGAGCATAAGTACAAACTTATTTTTTCATATTGGGAGTGCTTACGGTAACTTTTATGCTGCAGGATGAACTGGAAGATCATAGTAGCCAAGGTTCGTTCACTCCAAGTGGACGGATGGACATCTTGTCAACGGCGATTGGGAAGCCAGATCACCCTGGTCATGTTCGAGGGGAGGCAGTGGGAGTTCGTGTCACGAAGTATTTTGGCCGAGCCTCACATCCTTATTCGTCACAAGTTGAACCTAGTAGGGAGCTTGTGGCCAAGATTCGTCAGGAAGTTTCACAAGAGCTCGAGGCCAACCTTCGCGACAAGCTCCGACAAGAGCTGTTGCCAGAGCTACGTCTTGAGCTGATACCTGAGCTACGAGATGAAATGCAGAAGATGTTTGAATCGCAGATGGCAACTACCGAGCGTAGAACCCATTCATCCCCGGCCTTCCACAGCACCAAAGGAAGTTACAACCCGGCGGAGGAACCACTTGGCGACCCTTCTCCCACTCCAGCGCAGGGAGAACCTGCCATCCTCTCTTTGGATGCCCTAGTGCTGCGTGTAGTTGCAGATGCTCTCGTTCACACAGAAGCTACTACCCACCATAATCAGCAAATTCCATAGCATTTGCGTAGGGTGACTGTGACGTGTGTTCAAGCGGGTGGAGAAGGTACAGCCATCCCTATTCCTGATGACGAGGTTGCCACAATAGCTCAGGCGAGAGGATCTTTCATCCTTTGGCCTGTACATCTTATTGGCTTGTTACCACCAACACCTCCAATGGTATGGAACTACGTCACTTTTACTTGAGATGTGTTGACATCATACTAACAGTTTGTGTTTTTATGTTCTAAAAGAACGAGCAGGAAGCTGAGAAATGGCCCTTCTTAGCACGACTGCAGCATATCTATAAAGGCATTCGCCAGATTGATTTGCATATGCCTGCAGGGATTGTGGGCCAGGAAACAGATTATCACTTCACAATTGATAAACAAGATCTTAAACAGTTCATGAAGTTCGAGGAGCTAGATGTTGGATGGGGCAAATTTGCAATCCTGTAAGTTTTTTATTTCCCATTTTTTGATTCATTTAGTTAAGTTGATTTTAACTAGCTAATACATTCATCATTTTAATTCTATTATAGCTCCTTCCGTCGTAAATGCATTGACTCTCAGAGAGTTGATTTATATGGATTCTTGTCTCCTGCACATACGATAAGGATTGGGAATACATTGAAAAGAAGGATGAACTATGTGGGCTTCACATTGGCAGAGGACGAGTATCGTTGTTATCTAGCACCGATTGTTCAAGGGTACGCATTTTAATTTTGTGTATTTGAGATTTTTATTAAATAATTGCCTTGCCATCTAACTTCATTTTAATCTGTATATGTTGTGATAGTTATCACTGGAGTTTGTGTGTTGTGTGTCCTCGGTCCCACGTTGTTTACTGGTTTGATTCCTTAAATAGAAGACCAGACAAAGAAACTAAAAGCGTCTTCAACACGTAAGTTATTTTTTTGTATTTCATTGCTTCTTAATTCTTGACTTAATGAATTATTCTAATTTATTTTGATTTTCATTTTCATGATAGGGCATGCACGACATATCGAGCACTTGGCGGGCCACGCGAACGTAGAGGTGGCAAAGATCCGAGATGGTTGTTTTCAAAGGTACGTAGTTTCAAATCAAGTTCTTTTGATTGACGGTCGTTTTAGATATGCTTTTATTGATTTTAACCATTTGCTTTTGATTTATAGTGCCCTCGACAACCTGGCGGCTAGGAATGTGGATATTATGTCTTGCTTTATATGTTTAACATCATTCAGAGTGGCATTACGACAGATTTTGAACAAGTAATTGCTTCTTCATTCTCAGAGGATAATATTCTTGGTGTTGTGATTCAATGACAATTCATTCACTTCATTCATTATTTCATCTAAGCTTATTTTCTAATTTACAGATTTTTGACAATGAAGATGCCTACTCATATGAAGACTTAAATATGATCAGAGACTTTTTGGCTGGACATCTTCTTCAACGTATACCAGAAGAGTAAAGTCTTTAGTAGTTTGTGTAGGACATACTTTTGTGGTAGTACATATAATTAGCGTTATTGTTGTCGGATATGGATTGGATTTTTAGTCTTGGTTATTGTACAAACTGGGGACTTAGATATAGATTGCTGTGTAGTTTGTGTGGTTATCAAGTTTGTGTGGCATGTAGTAGACTTGGATATAGAGATTGTTGTGTAGTTTGTGTGGTTTGAAAGTTTGTGTGGCATGTATGTAGTAGCCTTGGGTTGATCACTGTGTTTGTTGTTGTTTCCATTCTTCTGAACTGCTGTTGTTTTATTCTGTTGTTGGAATCCTATTTCTGCAGTTTACATTTTCCAGACAGTGCAATATATAAAAAGTGCATTTTAAAAAAAAAACTTTCAACGTCCTTAATTAAAAAAAGGACGTGGATAGTAGTGCTGACGACACTTTAGACGTCCCCAGTTACAACTGGGGACGTCTAAGGTGGGACCTTAGACGTCCCCAGTTGTAACTAGGGACGTTTAAAGTCTGCCTTCCACGTCCCCTATTTTACGGACATTAATGACGTTTTTTCTACGACCCTCACATAGACGTCCCTCTGTTTTCAGATGTTAAAAGGCCAAAAAAAGGGACGTTAAAACCCTTTTTTCTAGTAGTGTGAAAATGCAAAGTTATACAAGGAGAAGACAAAAATGTGGCATGACAGAAGAATTTTAAGGAAAGAGTTTACACCGGGACAAAAAGTGCTTTTATATAACTCAAGGTTAAAGCTCTTTCCAGGAAAGATCAGATCAAGGTGGTCAGGTCCTTTTATTGTGATTCAAGTATGGCCATATGGAACTATAGAGATTCAAGATGGTGATCGAAAATTCAAAGTGAATGGGAAAATGCTTAAAGAATAAAATGAAGGTGCACTCAATACTTTGAAATCTGTCATCATGTTTGAGGAACCAACAGGTAAGTCCTCAATCTAGTAATATTTTTTAAAAGAAAAAAGAAATAAAAATTTGGTTTGGTATTTGTCTAGCTAAAGATGTTAAAGAAGGGCGGCTATTTGGGAGGCAACCCAAAACTTCTTCCCTACTCACTCACTTCTTTCCTACGCTCTCAAACTTCTTTCCTACTCTCTCATTTTTCTTTCCCACACAACGAAACATATTGCACTGGGTTGAGAATTTTTGTTTTCATCAGTTTCATTTTAAGTTACCATGGAGGAATCTCTTGTAAAGGTTAAGAACAAGTTCCCCACTCTTCCCAATGATGTGCTCAGGAAGATCTATAACAGTCGATTTGAAAGGATGAAGATATTCAAGCGTTTAGGCCTTCCTGTGGACATACACTTGATCATTGAAGCTAAGGTACATTTAGCAGGTGAGATTCATAAATCATTTGTTAAACCTTTGCCAAGAATAGAAATAAATTCTTACTCCAAAAAGATAAGAGCTAAAAGGATGAACGTCTACTATAAATGTGCAAGGTGGAATTGTGATCAGTGCTATAGGAGTAAAGCTATGGTTTCTATAAATCGAGAAGATAAAATTAAATTATAAAGAATTGACTGAGTAAGGAGTCACTGGATGATATCATTCAAACTCTTCAGATGCATCCGAGTGGTGATGTTCATCGTATTCTTCTTGATTTAGCAGACATATTCAACAGAGAAAAAAAGCACTATTGTCTTGGGAATCTGACATTAAAAGACCCTGTTTGCCGGTTTATAAGAAAACTAGATAGAAACCAAATCCTCGATTCATAGAAAGCATTTAAGCCGTTACTAGACATAAAACCAGAGGAAGATGTGAGCCAAAATCACAACTATTGTACATAATCATGCTTTTGTCTAATCGTCTTATCTTTTCCGTAGCTTTTGTCTAATCTATCTTATCTTTTCAACAGCTTTTGTCTAATATGTCTTTTCTTTTCAGTAACTTTTGACTTTCTTTCCTATTTTTCTTCACGCAAATTATGCCAGTCATTCATGTTAGAAGTTTTTCAAAATTTTTTAAAAAATGCATGATTTGTATGATTTTGTTGACACTGCTTTAGTGTTATATATATATGTACTCTTTCCTTTGTAAATATGCACACTTCCGCTTGTAAATATGCAGTCTTCCACTTCTAAGCACAAATGGTCCAAGAGAAAAGAAAAGAAAAAGGGTATCATACAAAGATGTAGATTTGCATCTATCTGTATTTTTGGTGAAACTGATATGGGTAAGGATGTAGACTTTATAATAGCAAGAAACGAACTTGAAAGTGCATTAGCCGCTAGAAAGATCAATTTTGTATATGGGGGAGGCATCCAGGGCCTAAAGGGAAGTGTGGCCATTTCTACATCCATAAATGGAAGCAAGGGTTTGAGTGCAAAGGTGAAGGAGTTGGAAGACCACATCTTCTCCTTGGGACAAGAGTTGCAAGTTTCAAGCTTGCCTGAATGTTTGGGACAAATGTTCTACCATGCTCAAGCTTTTATTGCTTTACCTAGTGGTTTGGAGATATTGGATGGGTTCTCTAGCGTAGCATATTGGGCTAAGTTCAACAATCACAAAAAGCCATTAGGATTGTTAAATGTTAATGGTTTTTATGATAACTTGCTATGTTTTTTTGATCATATTGTGAAAATAGGATTCATACCCCAAGCGACTCGCCACTCCATAATTGCTGCACCAACTACTGATCAACTGCTCAATCAACTACAAACCTATGAACATAAACCAGATCTACTCGTCAAGCAAATAGGTGGGCAATCTTCAAATAGCAGTCAGAAGCAGAACCCAGATACCACTCTTCGGTTGTAACTTTCCTTAAATCTCTTAGTTTTACTTTATTGTGTGTTTATAAAAAAAACTTTCTCTAAGCCCTAGAAGACATTGGGGACAATGTCTGATTTAGATTGGGGGAGAAAAAAAATTGTAGTTAGTTAGTAAAACCATTATATGCATAGGGTGTAGAAAAAAAATGGCCGAGTAAGGAGTTATTCTTAACTCCTGAGACACATTTTATTAGTTGCATGTTTGTGTTCCTTCTTAAAAAAAAGAGTAAAAGTGTGAAAAAAAATCATCTTATTTAAGTGCTTTGTGATGATCTTAAGAAGTATATAAGTTTTGAGTATGGATCAATTGAATTTAGAGATTTCATAGCATGAATGAATAACTGATTGTTACAATTGGTGATGAATTTTGAGATTGAATAAGCTGAATTTGAAAGCCCATAACCGTGAGCTTTAGAGCCTATAATGATTATTTCTCTTATGTGTGATATTCACCTATTAAGTTGTCACTCTAGAACTTGCTTTAAATCTGGTTGAGATTACATTTCACATGCACATTCGAAGGTGATAAAGACATTCATTTTGTTTAGCCAGAGCCAAATAGCCAATCTTGCAATTATACAGTTGATAAGCCCCTTTGAGCCTCATTGACTATTTCTTTGTTCTCAACACATTGACATACACTTTAATGATATATCAAGTTCTTTTACCTAATTTGGAAGATTAGCAGAGCATTTGAAATTTTTGTGAAATGGGCTTTTGACAAGTGTAGGGGTGTATATATCATCAACTTTAAAGTTGCAAGCAAAAAAGAAAATAAAAGAATGAGAAAAAAAATAAATTTTTTTCCCGAATTGTGGGTTGTTGTGATGAAATAGATTTATTTAGAAGGTGCCCCATTTTTTTTTAATTGTTCTATTAATTTTTATATTTAGCCCTTCATATTACGTTTTACATTCCTTTTACCTTAACCCCATTATAACCCTTAATTAGTCCTTTTGATTTGAATTATGTATGTGAATTAGGTAGTGGAGATTGAGATTTTTAGCAAGCCTATGATAGTGCAATTTTTTCGGTTGAATTTGAGTGAAACACTTACCCTTAAACACTTGAGAGATTGGGAGAATGAGTCACAACTATGAACTCGATTTATTCATTTTCAAATGAAATTGCCAGTTTATATTTTTGTTGATTCATTAATACTATAATCTCTTTATTTTTCAATTGTATTTTTGCTTCTGACTTGACACTTTTGATTTTGTTGGAAGCACTTAATGGTCACTCCTTATTCGAGGACATCCAAGAGCTGAGTGTGGGGGAATTTGATAAGTAAAATATTTGCATATTTATTTTTCCTTATATGATGATTTTATGGATGATGTTTAAGCTCAATTTAATAAATTCGGGTGTAATTAGTAAATAAATAATGATTTTGTCAAAAAATAGAATTTCTTGGAAAATACTAAATTAGACCCTCTTTCAATTTTTAGGCAATATCTAGAGCTCTAGATGTCGGATTGGGATATTCTTTATATGGATAAAAGGTAAAGAAAGAGCTCTACAACTTTGATGTTGAGACCAAAATCTAGTTCTATCTCCAAGGGTTTCGAATTTCGCTTCGAAGTTGAAAGCGGGAATCATCTACCATTCCATCAACCATTTCATCAACCTCTTCATCTTTCTTTTCACCTACTACTTCATCTACCACTTCATCTTCCTTTTCACCAACTACTTCATCTACCACATTCTATCTACTACTTCATCTATCACACTTCATCTACCACTTCATCTACCCTACTCCATTCTTTCCTATATATAGCCACCCTTTCCTTCACATTTCACTTATATCAATTCATATCCATTACTCTCATCTCTTCTCCACACATACCATTTCATTTCCATTACTCTTCTAACTTCTCTACTTACACACCATTTCATTACCCTCATCTCTCCTCCACTTACTCCATCATCTTAGAATTAATTTTATGCATTGTATTACTTTTTGCATGCCTCCATCTTGGAAGGCTTAGGATTGTATTACTTTTTATATGCCACCTACATGGAAGGTTTTACCTCCTAAAGGGACAGCTAGATTTTTACATTTTTCATCCATCTTTTGGTTGTATATTTATGCTTGAGAAATTAATTTTCAAGTTTTATGCATTATTTATGAGGATTTCATTCTAGCTTTATATAATGTCAATTTATTTTTAATTTTCATTTTCCTAGGGTGATGACGTAGTTTATTAATAACGGATTGAATCTTAACTTATTAAATCTAGTTTTAATTTCTCCTTCATGATTGAGTTTTAATTATTGCTCTTAATGCTTTTGATTGATTGGCCACCTTTTGAATGATTTCAATATACATGTTGAGACCGGAAGGAGATGCATGCGTGTAGATCCTATAATTAAAACCATAACTTGCATATGAAATAGGAATATATTCATATGAGTTGTGTAGTCTTACTGAGTTTCATAAATTTTAATGCATAATTAATTGCTTAAATTTATATAGGAATATATTGGATTAGCAATTAATTATAGAATTGCTTGACCTTGGAAGAGGCTAGTAATTAAATTATGAAAACTCGACTATCAATCATATGGAATAAATTAGGCTAAAATAGATAAGTGATTCAATCTGAAATTTGTGAATTGAAATCTAATCCCTAGGACTTTTTCTCATATTTGCTTTCATATTATTTGCACTTATATTTAGTCATTTTATTTTGTTCTCTCAACTGCCAACTACTCGATTAACTAAATAGAATTAAAATTACTTATTTTGGTACTTAGTGATCAATCCTCATGGGAACGGTACTAGTCACTTCTGTATTACTTGATTACGACAGTGTACACTTGTACTATTTAATTGATCATCTACACTCGTAATAGTTCAAATTTAATATATTATTAAAATTTTATTTTTAAAATATTATATTAAATCTGTACCGTTGATATCTTAATCCGATGACTCCTATTAAAAAAAGACCAGACTAGGGGCAGGGCAACTGAGCGATTGTGAGGCTGGGATGAGCTTATTTATTTATTTATTTCGGGAAAGTGGGTCATTGTACCTCTATTACTTTTTTTTGTTGCCAGAGTTATTTATCACTTTATTACATGTTCGTTTCCCCACCTTGTCGTCCGGCCACAAAGGTTTCCCTACGTTATCTTCGTTTCCCAGCTTATTATATCTATTAATATAAAAACATATATATATATATATACACACACATGTGTGTGTGTATTATATATTTTTATTATTATTAAGGTATAATTTTAGCAATGAAGTTTTTCATCATACCTCTGCTTTTGAATGTAAGTACCAAATAATTAAATTATATAATTCAAAAAGTTAGTTAAAATTAATTAAAGACAATAAATGTATAAAAAATATAACTTACATTCTTAAAAAACCCTAGCCTAATCCTAAAGTGCTAGCCCTTGAAGGACTTGAACTTAAAAGAGACGAGCCTAAAAAGCCCACTTACCTAAAATCTAGCTATTTTTTTTAAGTTTGACCATAGAACATTAGGGCTCAAGGCTGGCCCACATGCTTTAAAAACATTTTTTATTTTTTTTATATATTAAAATATATAAAAATAAGAAAAAAAATTTTATAGAGTTTTTGGTTCAAATTATAAATATTACCAAAATAAACTGTTTAAACTTATAAAAATAAACTACTTCAAATAATTGTCAACAATATTGTTGTTAATAAACTATTGCCTTAATTTTAAAAGAACTATAAAACTAATAAATAAGACATATCATATGCCAAAAAACTAAAAAAAACAAAACAAAACAACTTATCTTCATTTTGTACAAGAAACAAAAAGAACTTTTTTGATTTATTATTACCACACAATATTTATATAAGAATTAACTTGTATATATTCTAAAACCTGAACCAAAGATTGGGAGGGGATGGATGGAAAATGATAAGAAGCAAAACTTTGACATATTCATTTTAAACTTCTCATGAGTTCATAATCAATTTCCCCTCTCTTACTATTTAAACATAAACCTCTCTAGATACTTTTGTCCTCTTACTTCTTTCCAAATTCCCAAATTTTTTAACCACATAAATGCCAATAATAATATTAATAAGTAAGTCATCAAGTAGATATCAATAATAAGATAATTAAAATATTTATCTTCTAATCATATATCAAAAAATCATATTTTATTGAAAAACAAACTTAAATGGGATGGCCCTCGATCATAAATGATCAGCCCTTTTATTTACGAGCTTTTTAATCCTGATTCCCCTTTACAACCCGTAAAATATAAGCCCAACCCTTGATTTTAGAGGTTTTAAAAAGGCTAGTGCATTTTAACAACTTTACCTATTTTATGGAGAGGGTCAGTAGAAGAGAGAATAAGGGGGAAAATGAGAGACAATAAGTGAGAAAAATACATGAGAGGCATATAATTTATTAGAGGTAAAATTGGAGAAAAAAAAGTATTAAATGATGAGACAAAAGCAAAGTGTATCTTATATAAAACACCACACCCCTTCATAGAGCTGGGAATCAGGGCCGGCTCGGCCCTACAGGGCTGGCCCTTGACGGGCCAGGGCCTAACAGGGCCGGCCCTAAAGGGCTCGGAGTCAGAAAAATTGCATTTTTTCAAGGCCCGGCCCGAGAGCATCAGGGCCAGGGCTGGCCCGCAGGGCCGAGAAATCCTTTTCACAATATTTAACTATTTTTCTTGCATATTTTCCCCAGAGAGATATAATTAGTAAATAACAATTATTAAAGTTCTAATTTAATGCATAAATGTTGTCAACATTAAGGTTTAAATAACACGTCTCTTGCAATAAACAAATACAGTTACTAATGTATAATCAAAGATAAAATCATGTCCATAAATAACTCACACAAAGGCCAAAGTAGAAGGCAAGAAGCTAAATACTCTAACATCTAAACAACATGAGTATGACGACTATCATTTTCACCTTCTTCGCCACTATCATCAATTTCAAGGATATTTGATTATGTTTCACTTTGAGCAGTAGGTTCAAGTAGTCAAATAATCACAACCTCCATAAAAAATCATACTCTATTAGACAGAATAGTATATAATATGATTTTAGTCTAAATAGGCAGAACAATATACTCAAAAATCCTACTCAAAAATCACAATATGATTCAATTAGATAAAACAATATACTCAAAAATCATACTTTATACAATATGAGGATAGAGTGACATATAGATTCAATAAAGTAATTAAAAAATGTAATATGGTTCCTTTCCAAGTAAGAAAAATAAAAAATAAACGGGCCTAAAGGGCCGGCCCGAGGCCCTCCAGGGCCGGCCCTTTTAAGCCCGAGGCCCTACAGGGCCGGCCTTTTTAGGCCCGACTTTCTTTTAAGGCTACAATTTACAAGCCCGGCCCTTGAAGGGCCAGGGCCTAAAAGGGCCGGCCCGACGGGCTCGGCCCGTTTTCCCGGCTCTACCCCTTCACAAGTTAAGTAAAATACTTTGAATGAGAAGGAGTATAAAACTAAATACAATCTTTTAAAAATAATGCAATTTTAATAATTCTATTAATAATTTTAACATGCTTGCAACCTCATAGTATGAGCAGCTAATAAGGAGACACTAATGTTAATAATATTTAAAAAACTTAATAAAATTTAATGCCAACATTCAACAGTAATTAATCAATTACGTCTTGGAATACAAAGAGATTATTGATATTTTAGAGATTTATGATATATAGTGCCCAAATTCTTTTGAAATTAGGAGATAATATTTTTTGCAATATAGGGTTGTGTTATGCAAAACATTTCATTAACATGTGTCTTAACAAATTATGATATATGAAGGTAAAACAAAAAAATTATAATATACAAAAGGACTAAGGGGCAATGATATTTTCTCAAAAGTGCACTTAACACCAAATGTTTTTTATAAAAGCAAAAGTAACTATAACCGTTAAATCTAATTTAACACCATTAGTTTTACGGTGAGGCCCACACTACTGTTGTGAAAATAATAAAATGCCCAAACTAAGAAAAACACCCTTCCCCCTCTCAAGCTCTGAATCTTCAATATATACGAGCCAGGGATGGAGAACACTGATAAGGGCACCCTCCATTGACATTGGTGGCAGAATCAAACACATGAAGGCTAATTAAACATCGTCTTCATCAATTTCAACTTTAAAGAATGAAAGCCCGTTTGGTTGAACCTCATTGCATGCTTATAATGGTAATCATGATTGCATTACCAAGAAAAGAGTGTTTGGTTACTCTTTAGCATGATAATAGGGTTTACCATGGTAATTTTAACCAAAAAATTAGTGATCCTCATTCATACCTCTCCCTCTATGAATACTCATTACAGTCTCATTGCATGGTTTAAAGAGTCCAATTTACCTTTTAATCTCATTTATCTTTTTTTACTTGTTTCATTTAACTTGCCACAGCTGCTGCCACCACTACCACTTCTCCCACCACTAATGTCGCCATCATTGTTGTCATTGTCACCGCCATGACAGCTACCGTCACTACCTCCTCCTCCATCGTTATCGTTGTCACCACCTATATCGCCACCGCCACCGCCACTACCTTCTCCTCCTCTGCCACCTCTACTGTTGCCGCTACTGACGTGATAGTCATTGCCACCTCTACTACCTCCTCCACCATTGTTGCAGTCACCACCTACCATTGCCACTGTCGCCACCACTACCTCCTCCTCCTTCATTGCCGCCACCACTACCTCCTCCTCCACTATTATCGCTGTCACCACCTGTCATTACTGCTACTACTGCTACTACACCCTCGTTATTGTCAACTCTACCATCACAACCATCGCCATCTAATGATCCTTGGCAAGGTAACATGACGGTTACATTAAAGCAGCACGATAACTCTTAACTATTTTTTTACAAATATTATTGATAAATCCCAAATTTAATATATTTTATCCCACCTTATTCATTTATATTTGGGGATTATTGTAGGCTAATTTGGATTTATTAGACAATATTTGGATTGTTAGCCAAATTTAGGAAATAATATAAATCTGAATTGATTGTGATATTATTGAGTTTAAATTGTTAGTATTTTGATTGCTATTTTGTGATTAGATAATATTTTCAAATATATGATAAATCATGATTTTATTTTATTCTTGTAGGATAAGAAAAAGCATATTACTTTGCCAACATTTCCTTTACATTTTTTAAATGCAAACTGGAATAAATTAACCTATTAAAAGGTTACATAGAAACTTGTTCCCAAGAGGAACATCAAAACAACAAAGAGCCTTGATCAACAACCGCCCCTATAAAAGAAGGTGGTGGGTGATCAAGGATAACAAAAGTTTTAGTACTACTATGAGATAATCCTGCCAAATAGTTAGCAAGAATATTGTTCTCCCTAGGTACATAATTAAGAAGGACCTGCCAATCGTTTTATATCTAAAGTCTAGCATCTTCAATCACTTCCATGAACGGATGATCCATAGGAGCTCCTCTTGTAAGTAAGTTAACGGCCTCTAGAAAATCTGTGAACACAATGATATTCTTTAAGTTCTTGTCCCAACAGATCCGAAGCCCCTGTATTATTGCAATGATCTCAGCTACTACAGGAGGTACTTGGATGAGCTGACTGATATACCCACAAATCTAGCTTCCATCTTCATTTTTTATAGCTCTAGCGTAGCTCATCATACCCAATTCCAGGACTGATCCATCTGTTTCCAAAGTAGCAAACCCAGATCTTCCCCTCATACTGACTCCTTCTTCAGTAATATTATAGTTGTAAAAATGACAGTAGTTGATTAGATCCATATCCAAAGTAGCTCTGAATAAGCTAGTGTGTCCATTATGGTGTGCTATATCTTGATCACTCCCAAATAGCTTCGAGCAACGAGCAACCAAGATGTCCCAGCAAACATACCCAAACAAAGTTGGCCAGCTAACTTTACTAGTGTAGTTTCTCCCTGGTTCGTTCTTGAGATTCCACCGTATCCACTCCAAGCCTTGAAGGGTAGCAAATTTTTCCCATAAGATAAGCTTAATTAGTGAAATCCATCGCTCCCCTGCATTAACACAATCCCTCAAAAGGTGTATCAGGTCAACTTTTACGTTACATCCAAGAGAACATCCTGCTTGCTCCATTAAACCCTTTTGTTCCCTTAGCTTCACTGTATGTATTCTCCTATTAGCTGTAAGCCACATAAAAGTCTTGATCTTCTCTGGTACCGCCCATCTCCATAGCAGTCGCCAAAAGGATTGATTCTGATCCTATGACCCTACAAAACAGAAACGATATGCCGAACTAATAGAAAAATGTCCATCAGTAGAAGGACTCAAAAAATATCTATCCTCTCCTCTCTCCTCACAAGGCAAGTAATTGCTCATAATTTGCTGAGTCACTGGCCACTGGAACCACCGACGTAGCTTTCTTGTGTCCTATGCCCCCCACTGGTTGACGTAGTCTTGAACTTTCTCATTTATGTCCATAAATGCTTCCAACCCCACAAAAAGATCAATCAAAGGTCTATTTAATTCTGACCAGTTATCATACCAAAAAGAGGCCATAGCTCCATTGCCGATTTTAATCCTTACTCCTTCCTGGAACTTGTCCTAAACAAAGCAAACTCCTCTTAAGGTATAGGATGCACTCTGTCAAGGTATTGGTCTATTCATCTGATCCCATTTGTATTTACTCCTAAGTACCTTCGTCCATAAAGCATCCTTATTTGTTAGAAGATTCCAGTACAACTTCATGATTAAAAACTTCATTCTGTTTGCACATATCTCAAATGCCAAGCCCACCCTCTTTCTTATCCTTCTTAACCTGATCCTATGAGATAAGATGCATCTTTCTCTGATCCTCCTTTTCATCTCCCATAAAAAGCTCCTACTCTTCTTTTCAAGATCCTTTAGAATTCCTTTAGGAAGCAACATGGTTTGCATATGATAAGCCGGTAACGCAGATAAAACTGATTTGATAAGGGTAACTCTCCCTGCCATATTCAAACAGCCTCTTCTCCAGCCTGTTATTCTCTTTTGCGTCTTCTCAAGAATGGATTAAAGATAACCTTAGAATCCCTTTTATGAAGTAAAGGGATATCAAGATATTTGCCCTTATCATATTAGAAGATCCTACAATGCAGAATTTTTCTTGAAAGCTAAAATAGAATCTAATGGTTCAATTGTTTGGGCTAAGTAAATTTCAATGGGGCTGAACTTTAACCCCATAACTTTCTCTTACTTCCTTTTATTTAACCTAGCTGCCATAGCACGCTGAAAACACAACTCATAGACTGACGTACTAAAAGAATTGGAGTTGCTACACATAATTTCCAACGAATTTTATCCCCTTCCTACCATCTCTTCTATCAGCCATATGCCCACCACCACAAATCCATTAAATACTTTATCTCCCATAATTCTCTAATTGCATGCATAGTGACAGAGAAATTGAATTAATCAATTCTTTTCAATATTTCTTCATGGTTGTGACGAATTGCAATAAGCTTGGAGCAGAGAATAAGTCCATATTATCTTAAGCTTGTTAGGGAGGCAACTTGGGAGAAGCATTTAGGATGCTAGAGACTAGAAGCTTACACTTGAAGACCACAAGAGTGTTTTTCCTTTTATCAATTTATTTCAAGAATTGAGATTGTTTAGTGTTAAATGATTTTAGGTTGTACTAATTGAGAACAATCTAGTTTTAGATTATAGACTTATTATTGATTTGGATTGAATTGATATTTTGGATTTGATTTGTTCTTAAATGATTGTTGGGATTTTTTTTTTTTTGCAAACCCTTTTGATTGTCAATTAGATTATTAACTGAGTTTTCATTATTAATTTTATTGTCAATTTGGGTTTAATCTCTTGATTGTTTAATTAGGTTAATTAATTGTCAAATTTTATTAATTAGGTAATTATGAACATGATTTCCAAAACTATCTTAAACTATTGTGATTGGTTTTTAATGAATTTAATTAGCCACCACTTATTTCATTATGAGTTTTCTAGTGTAATAAGTGTTATTGAGCTTGAGGGTTTCCTGTGTTTCAATTAGGTGATTAAGTGTATTAATTCCAATTTTTCATCAAACTCCCTTTGGTCTAATAAATTAAATGGCTAAAAAAGCTAAATCCATGTGAATCCTAAGTTGTCCCCTTTATCATCATAATTGAACTCAATCTTTGTTGTTTGTCTTGCTTTTGATTATTCTCTTTGCTTAGGATTTTAATTCCTCTTTCATAAAACAAATCCCCCCAAAATTGCAATCAAATTCATGTAGATTAGTCTCATTCTCATATAGGTTTTAGAGTCAATTGCATTAGTACATTTAGTTAGTTTAATTGCATTTAAGTAGCAGTGTCTTACATTCTAGTTTAGGTCCATACCATTTCAACTTTTGTTACTTAAAAATCAATCCTAAAGAAAACCCATAGCTTGCGCCTTGGGAGAATGACCTAGGTTAACCCTAAACTGTATAATTAATTAGGACCTAATTTAATTGATTGCGTTAGTGACAAAAGCACACATCAATTTTAGTGACTTCTTAGGTAGTTGTTTATTGCATGACTCGATCCTCTTCTAAAAAATTTGTTTGAACTTGATCCTGAGATTGAGAGAACATTTCACCATCAAAGAAGAAATATAGCTAGTACACTTGTAAGTAATAGTTCATCTGTTAAGCCCATTGTTGAGTCTTCTGATTCTAAGGTCAATATGGATGGTGAACCCATTGTTATCCATGCTGATGAGAGTGGTGATACTCATATTGTTGATCTTGCTATGACCATTAAAGAATTGGTTTCACCTGATCAGCATTTTTAAAATTGGTGCATCAATTATCCTGATATTGATGCAAATTTTGAGTTGAAATCTGGAATTATACACTTACTTTCAAAATTTAATGGACTTTCAGGTGAGGAGGCGTACAATCACTTAAAGATGTTTCATATGGTTTACACTGCTATGAAACCTGTTGGTGTGACTGAAGATCAGATAAGATGCGTGCCTTCCCATTCTCTTTAGAAGGATATGCTAAAATTGGTTGCTTCAATTACCTCTTGGATTCATTACTTCATAGAATCAAATGAAGAAACTGTTCTTGGAAAAGTATTTCCTAGCTTCTCGCACTTCATCTATCAAGAAGGACATATGTGGATGTTAACAAATGGTTGGGGAATCCTTATATGAATATCTGGAGTGTTTTAAAATGCTATGTTCTAACTGTCCCCACCATCAGATTCCAAATACATTACTGATCCAATACTTCCATGAAGGTCTCTTACCTCTAGAGAGAGATTTATTAGATTCAGCTGCTAGTGGTGCTCTTCTACACTTGACTATAGATCATGCTTGGGAATTGATTAAAAGGAAAGCTAAGAATAGCCAACAATTTGGTTCTAGACAACAGGTCAAAGTTAATGAAGTGGGACTACTTTCTTCTAATTCTGAGTCTTGCCTAGAGAGTAAAGTTGCTAGACTTGTATTTGCTATGGAAAAAATGGCTATGTCTCATATGCAAGATTCTTCTAATATGGCCAATCCTTTGGGGCCCTTTACTTTTTTTACCCCACAGCCTAACTCTTTTGCTCTAATAGGGCCACACTATTCTATTTGCTCTCTAACAACTCTTGGTACTGACTCTTGCCCCTACATGAATGATGGAGTTGAATCTTGTAATGCGATATACCCTTTTGAGCCTATGACATAAGGTGGCAAAAAATATGATCCTTACTTCAATATATATAATCTTAGATGGTGTGACCATCCAAATCTTCGATATAGAAATGGCTAAGCTTAGCAAGAACAATTTAATCAAAGTGGGGATTCTAGTGGCAAGATGTTTCAATAAGTTAGACAATCAATGCCAGTCCAAGATGAAGGTTCAAAGATAGAAAACAAGATGGATTCTATGATGAAAATCGTGATGCAACAACAACAACAACAAAGATAAGAAATTCAAGCTCTTCAGACTCAAATGGGTCAATTGTCTAATGCATTCAGTAATGTACAGAGTCAAGGTTCAGGAAAGCTTCCATCTCAAGTGGTAACTAATCCAAATATTGGACCTCAGCAAAATCCTAATATTAGTGGAGTTAATGCTATATCTCTCCGATGTGGAAAGATTATCCCTTCTGTAGATCCTTTTACCACCAATACTTTAAAAGACAAGGAAGTTGTTGATGACTCTCCTTTCACTCTTTCTTCTACTTCCATATCACAAGATCATTCCACTTTATCAAAAATATAAGTGGTGCCTCATGAAGAACAAAAAAAAGGGTGAGGAAGGAAAGCAAGTGATCAAGCCAACCTTGCCCTTTCCTACCATAGTAGCTAAGGCTGAAAGGAAAAAGAAGGAAGTTGAGATGTTCATTGAAGTATGTGATATCTTCAAGAAGGTGGTGATCAATGTTCCACTAGTTGTCTAAGTCGCACAAGTGCCTAAATATGCAAAGTTCTTGAAGGAGTTGTGTAATACAAAGAGAAAATTTAAGCATGAAGGAAAGGTTGAGTTAGGGGGAGTTGTCTCCTCTCTTTATCAAATGCCAATACCAGTAAAGTGCAAGGATCCTGGTAGCTTTCTCATGCCTTGCACTGTTGGTGACATTGAATTCTCAGATGCCTTAGCAGATTTGGTAGCAGCTATCAACGTTATGCCAAAACTAGTCTTCAATCAACTCAAGGGTGTATAGCTTAAGGCCATAAATCTCATTGTATCCCTTACTGATAGACGTTGTACAATCTCAAAAGACATCTTAGAGGACATCTTAGTTAAGGTAAAAGATTTCATATTCCCTATAGACTTCTATGTTCTTGATATGGATGATGGTAGGTTTAGGCAGAAAGGACATTCATCTTTGATTCTAGGTAGGCCTTTCCTTAAAACTGCTAGAGCTATGATAGATGTGCATGCTGGTAGCCTTACTATGGAATTTGCTGGTGAAACTATTAGATTTAATATGCTTAAATCTATGACACATCTCCTTGATGATTGTGCTGAGATAGATGTTAATGTTATTGATGCTATTATGGATAGTTTTTTTGTAGATCTTAGAGATAACATGCTTAGTAGATCATGTGATATTGCTAGTTTAGATGATACTATCTCTTGTTCATGTGCTAAAATTGGTAGCTGTGATACATGTGTTGATCTTAATATTGCTGATATTGATATTTTCACTGATGCTATTGATATTATGAGACATTTTAGACATGATACTTCTGTGCCTATTTGTAGCATTAGTGATTCTAGTGATCATGCATCTACTACTTCTATTGATTCCGATGGACTTTCTTAGTTACTTAGTGAGATTAATGCCATGAATAAAGTTGATTTATCTTCACTACCTGACTCTGAATTATTGATTGGCATTGATCATGATTTTTATAATGAGATTTCTGATTCTAATTCTATCTCTTACATGAGTACTACTAATGGTACTGTTGATGTTGATTGTGATATATTGGTTAATTTTTTTGCTCTTGCAGTTTCTACTAATACTCCCCAAGATGGAAAAGTTTTCTCTTCTGTTTGTGAATCAATTGTGCAGGTTTCCAGTTTGACAGATATTGATTTCAAGCCACTCATACCTTTAATTGAGCAAGCTCTATCCTTGGAGTTAAAGCCACTTCCTGACTCATTGAAGTATGACTATTTGGGGAAGACACTTCCTATGATTGTAGCTAGTGACATACTTGCTGATGATGAAGCCTGCCACCTAAAGGTACTTAAATGACAGATTAAAGCTATTGGATTGACCTTTGCTAATATCCCTGGAATCAGCCCAGATGTGTGCATGCATCAAATCCTGCTAGAAGATAGTGCCAAAGCTGTACAACAACCATAAAGATGACTCAATCTACTGATCCTTGATGTGGTAAAGAAAGAGGTTTCTAAACTTTTTCTGCAGGTATAATCTACCCTATTTCTGATAGCCAGTTGGTAAATCTAGTTCAGGTAGTGCTTAAGAAAACTGGCATTACAGTTGTTTGTAATGATAAAGGTAAGCTGGTCTTGACTAGAGTCCATAATAGTTGGAGAGTATGTATTGACTATAGAAAATTGAATTCTGTGACTAAAAAGGATCACTACCCCCTTCCCTTTATAGATCAAATGTTAAAAAGACTGGCTGGTAGATCACATTACTATTTTTTGGATGGATTTTCTGAATATTTTCATATTTCAATTGCACCTGAAGACCAAGATAAGACCATATTCACATGTTCATTTGGAATCTTTGCATATAGACGCATGCCATTTGGCTTATGTAATGCACCAGGCACTTTTCAGCATTGCATAGTTTCCATATTCTCTAATTTTTTTTAGCATTGCATGGAAGTTTTCATGAATGATTTCACTATTTACGGTAATTCTTTTGATGCATGCTTAGCTAGTTTAGAAAAGGTTTTGGAAAGATGCATTCAATATAATCTTGTGCTGAATTTTGAAAAATGTCATTTCAAGGTCAAGAAAGGAATTGTTTTGGGCCATGTTGTTTCACATGATGGTATTGAGGTTGATAAAGCTAAAGTTGATATTATTTCATCTCTTCCATATCCTTCTTATGTGAAAGATGTACGCTCTTTTCTTAGGCATGCTGGATTTTATAAAAGATCCATCTAGGATTTTAGTAACATAGCATTGCCATTGTCCCGTTTATTGTACAAAGATGTGGGTTTTGGTTTTGATGATACCTGTAGGTATGCATGGGATGAGTTAAAAAAGATACTCACTACACCCCCATTATTCAGCCACATAATTGGATCCTTTCATTTGAGCTCTTGTGTGATACTTCAGATTATGCATTAGGTGTTGTTCTTCCTAGAGAGTAGAGAAGAGACAACATATCATAGCCTATACATCTCGAACATTAGATGTTGCATAGGCTAACTACACTGCCATAGAGAAAGAGCTATTTGCAATCATTTTTGGGTAAGAGAAATTTTGATCCTACATCCTTCACGCCAAAGTGGCTAACTTTACAGATCACTCAGCTATCAAATACTTATTCAAGAAACCGGACTCTAAACCCCGCCTTATTAGGTGGGTGGTGCTGATACAAGAGTTTGATATGGAGACTTGTGATAAGAGTAGTGCAAAGAATATGGTGGCTGATCACTTGAGTAAGATTGAATCACCTACGGTAACATCCTTACCCTTATATGATTTTCCTGATCAAAGGCTTTGTGAGGTTGTTGTTTCTACCCCTTGGTATGCTGATATTGCCAATTATCTAGTTTCATCTGTTTTACTAGCTAACATGAATAAACATCAATTGAATAAGTTTAAGAGAGACTCTAAATTCTATATATGGGATTATCCTTACTTGTGGCACATTTGTAGTGATCAAATTATTAGGCGATGCATTCTTGATGATGAATTTGAGTCTGTCTTAACTTTTTGCCATACTCTTGCATGTGAGGGACATTTTAATGCTAAGCGGACTGCTAGGAAAGTCTTGGAAAGTGGTTTGTTTTAGCCTAGTCTATTTCGTGATGCCCATGAATTTTGTAAGCAGTGTTCCAGGTGTCAATTTGTGGGTATTATTTCTAGGAAGCATGAAATGCCCCCAACAACCCTTATTATTCTGTGAAGTTTATGTTTGGGGAATTGATTTTATGGGACCTTTTCCCACTTCATATGGTTATCTGTACATCCTGCTGGCTATGAATTATGTATCCAAGTGGGTTGAGGCAATCCCTACTCGTACTAATGACTCTTCTGTAGTGGTTTCCTTTGTTCGGTCTCATATTCTTTCAAGGTTTGGCATTCCTAGAGCTATTATTAGTGATTAAGGAACTCATTTTTGCAATAGGAGTTTACATAGCAAGTATGGTGTGATGCATAAGGTGGCCACTCCATACCACCCTCAGACGAATAGCCAAGCAGAACTCTCTAATAGAGAAATCAAGCTCATTTTAGAAAAGACAGTGCAACCCAACCAGAAGGATTGGGGTAAAAGGCTCGATGATGCACTTTGGGTGTATCGCACAGCATATAAAGTCCCATTAGCATGTCTCCATACAGGATTGTCTATGGCAAAGAATGTCATTTGCATATAAAGGTGGAGCATAACGCATACTGGGCAATAAAAAGGTACAACCTCGGTCTTGCTAGTGCCGGTGTTGAAAGAAAGTTGCAATTGCAAAAACTTGAAGAGTTAAGAAGGGAAGTGTATAAGAATGCTATAATTTATAAGGAAAGAACTAAAGCAGTTCATGACAAACTCATTATGAAGAGAGAATTTCAAGTGGGCCAAAAAGTTCTACTCTACATTTCCGGATTGAAACTCATGCCTGTAAAACTTTGCTGTAGATGGGAGGGGCCCTTCATTGTCACTAATGTTTTTCCATATGAAGTTGTGAAGATCAAAAGGGAGCTGAATGGAAAATGGTTCATCGTCAATGGACACTGCTTGAAGCTGTTCTATAACGGATTCTCCACTCAAGCGGTACAGGTTGCTAGACTGCGAGACACTACGTAAACCCCGGTTGTATTCCTTCCTTCACTCTTTTATTTTGCATTGTCATATTACTGAGTTGAGTAGTGCTGCTTATTACTTGTCTTTGTGCTTTGCTTTGACTGTTTTGCATTGAGGACAATCCACTATTGAAGTGTGGGGGAGGGATCAACTATTTTGAATGTGGAAATTGCAAGTTTTAAGTAACTTTAGTATAATGCATCCTTGATTTGAAAAGTGATTAATCATGTTTTGAGTTGGTGAACGTAGTGGCAATGAATTTGACTTAGGTGAATTTAGGCTAGTAATCATATAGACATAGTGAGATTTTGAGCCTAATGAATTTTTTTTAGTGCGTACCCCCTATCTCTTTACTCGATCTAAAACTTGACTTGAATCTTATTTAAAGCCATATTTTATGCATGTGTATTCACAAAGATGATAATGACATTCATTGCATTTTAGCAAGATAAACAAAAAAGATTACCCTTTTTGATACATATATCTAGGGGTGTTCAAAGTGTCTTGGTCTTGGTTGTCCGGTCCCGGTCCCGAACATTTTGATCCCAGGAATTTTCCTTCCTGGCCGGGATCGGGACCAGGACCGGGCACACACCTTGTGATCCCGGTCCCGTCCCAGTCCTGATTTTTTTATTTTTTAAAAAATTCTTTCCTTAAAAACTAAGTTATTATTTTATTTTTGTACTTTTTATCCCATAATTTAAGTTATCATTTGATAAAATGTGTATCACATATTTAGTTGAAGTTAAATTGTATATATCATGATACTAATCCTACTATATATTGTATAAAAATAATAACAAAAATGATGAAGGTGATAATAATAATAATAATAATAATAAAATATTATTCTTCAATTCTAGATCAATTTGTGTGATTATTATGGCCTTATTAGGTGTTAAATAATTACTTTAAACACTAGATTATAGAAAATTTAACTAATATAATAATATATTTTAAATTTAATTTTTTTTAAAACAACTGGGATTTCTCGGTTTGATCTCGGTCCCGCTTGGGATTACCAGGACCGGGATCGGGACTGGTACTGGAATGCAATTTGCATCCCGGCCAAAAATTGGGACTAGGACTGGGAGTGGGGGATCCAGGTCCCGGTCCCAGATTTGAACACCCCTACATATATCATTTGTTTAGCCCCTTTGAGCCATTTTTGCCATTTTGTCTACACCCATAGCCAAAAAAAGAAAGAAAGAAATCCTACCCTTTTGAATGTTCTAGGAGTTGAAGAGTATTGCATTATATCTGTTTTGGATGGAAGAACATGTATAAAATTAGGAATTGGGCCATTGTGAAAAATACGGCATGTTATCTTGAAAAAGAAAAAAAGAAGCAAAAAAAAAAAAAAGCGCAGTAAGATTCTACTCCACTAGTTTAAGTTATGCTTAGTAACCGGGGGTCTTTATCACCAATGTTGATCTTCACGTCAAAGGCTTATAAGAGCTATGAGCATGCTAGTAGCATCTTAGTGCTAGTTGAGTTATAAATATTTGAGTAATCGAGCCTTTGTATCACCAATATAAAGGTTCACGTCAAAAGAGCATATATATAACAGCCTAAGAAAGTTGAAAAAAATAGAGAGAAAGAAAAAAAATAGAAAAAAAAAAAGAATAATGACCTAGTTCAAGTGTGGTTTGGTTTCTTTTGTAACCCCCTTCCCCCCTTAGGCCGAGATTAAGTTCTTAAACTCATAATTAAGTTGTACTTAGAGACCATATTTCAAAATGGGACTTATTAAGATACTCATTTGCCCAAAAATCGGATTTGCAAAAACTTTTCTAAACTTATTCACAATGGTCCCAAGTTCTCAATACAAATTAATACTGGCCTGAACAGGTGGATTCCATTTACAATTATCAGAGTGCAAATAAGTTCCCGACTCACTCGGGTTCCATTCATATTAAAAGGGATTTACGCAAGGCACAAAGCCTACAATTCATACCCCTTTTATTTAGGGATTACACAAAATCCACTATATACAATTCCAAAATATACAATGATAACCATAATCTCCAAAATATACTCCTAAACAGGAGCTCTAACTACTCTTCGTCGCCCGCTTGCCTCTCGATCCTTCGGCCCTGTCTAAAAGGTTTAATTTTAGGAGAGTGAGATTCTAAAGAATCCCCGTAGTAACAAGTCAATCATATAATGTACAACAATAATGCATGTAATCAAATCATCATCCACACAAGCAACTACAACGGCAGTTGCAGCGGCAATGGTTAGTATGACACATGTCATCCCTGACGATTGCTCACGCTGAATTGCTCACGCTGTATTGCATCACAACAGTCAACACAGTATAATTCACCACAGCTGGGATCCATATAAAGCATATCATATCCGCAAGCCACATAGGCAAGATACACACACACAGCCCACGGCTGGTTTTCACATACGCCGCCCCCCACGGGTCGGATTCACAAACATCCATGTCGATTACGACGGCAGTCCAACGGCCGACTAGAGATGACCACTGTCACTCCCTATACGGCTCACGCTGACCTGCTCTCGCCTTAATGGACCATGGCACACATTTCACAAGTTCAATGATAAGATATGCATACCAAAACATCATACAAGATATGAGAGAAAAGTCACTACCTTGATCCTTCCGTGCGTGCCCTAACGCCGGTCTCTCCCGAGGAAGGCAAATGTCAAATCCTATTTTCACAATTAGGGACGAAGAGTTAATCTCTATTCCAAGACTTAATCCACTTTATAATGCTAAGTTGGTTATCATTATTGCTCTCTTAGAGTCACTAAATACTCCTAACAATAGCCTAAAAGGGTAGGAAAAACTATCCCAAAGATCCCCTTTTGGAAGCACAAAACTGAGATTTTACACTGCTTCACTCGAGCACAGATGACCATGCTCGAGCACAAGTACGGCCATCACTCGAGCACAAAAGAAAGTAAGACCGCGAGTGAGCACCCGAGAGCACAAGGAAACCTTCAGGAACCGGCTCACTCGAGCACAAAATCCTCACTCGAGCACAAGGCCAAATGCCTCACTCGAGCACCTACGAGAGAAGTCCAGGAAGTGAGGACCTGAGAGCACACAAAGCTCTCCAAGCACAAGATCACTCGAGCACAGCCATATGTGCTCGAGCACAGCCATATGTGCTCGAGCACACAACTCACACCCGCGAGCACACTCCTCTCACCCGCGAGCACCTCTCTCACCTGCGAGCACACCTCCCACCTGAAGCACAACCTCACTCGAGCATGACCCCCAGTGCTCGAGTGAGAAGGCTATGCTCGCGAGTGTCAGAGCACACTCGTGGCATCCACCAGCAAGTGAAGACCCGAAAGAAATCCTTCACTCTAAACTCCCACTATCACTCGAGCAGACCATGCTTGCTCGAGCATGCTCTTCGCTCACTCGAGCACAAAACGATGTGCTCGAGCATTGCACATGAAAACCCCAGACGAACTCGAAGCACAAAGGGAAAAACCTCATATCACTCGAGCAGAGTTCATCCCTGCTCGGGTGAAACTCATCCCTCACTCGAGCAGACCCCTTCTGCTCGGGTGATATTCACCCTTCACTCGAGCAGACCCCTCTCTGCTCGAGTGAATCCCACAGATAGCAGAAAACGCAGAAACAGAGGCACTTTCCCTCACACTTGCCCAATTGCTTCCTATGGACTCAAAACTCAACCCAAAGCCATTCCCACACAAAAACACCCAACAAACTCAATGGAATACTCAAAATCATCAAAATCCTATTCCATTATCATGATTTGGGTTTTGGGCAACAATTTCAATAATACACCAATCTTAACCAAACTTCATATTTCCATTACCAATCAATCTATCTATCATAAACTCATTCCAAAACACCATTCTCATGCCAAAAACATACCAAAGGAACAGTGGCATCCAATTTTCGGATTCAAGCCAAAATTTCCAGAATTTATAAACTACTTCAAATGGTATGAAACATAGATAGATAGATTGAGTTCCCTTACCTCTTTCACTTTTCCAAAGACACTCTTTGATTCACCACTTTCCAAATTTTCGTGTAGCACAAATCTGCACCAAATGGCCACACTATACACACCAAAATAAAGCCCATGATTCAAGGATCAACATTTAAGAAAGGAATTTGAGCAATGGAGATCATTTACTTACCCAAAATCCAAGCTTTTCCTTCTTCCTTCCTTCCTTGCTTCAGCCAGAGAGAGAGCACGAGAGAGAGATGGAGAGATGGAGAGAGAGAGAAGAGGAAAAAGTGATCTTTTGTCCCCTTGTGATCTCATCCAATGGCCACCACCATGCCACATGTCAGCATCTCCTTCAATCCCACAATGAGCTCACACAAGCTAAGCACACTAGATCCCGACCCACGGTCAAGGAATCACCACTCTTGATCTTAAATACCACTCACATGCACCCAAAATTCCAATATCCACTAATTATGACATTAATTAATATAGTCATAAAACACTTAATAATTCCAATAAATTCATAATTATCATTAATAATCATGATTATCCCTTAATCAAAATTTGGGATATTACATCTTTCATCATGTTTTCTTTATTGCACAACTCTCGTCATCCTCTAAGGTATTCAACTTTATTTTTCTAAACAATAAACCTTTTCTTTCTTAGCCTTAACCACATTACAACATAATAAAAGTCCTTTGGAATTATGTTTGCATTTTCTTTGCCAGTGGTGGAGAACTTATATTCCTGTCAAGCCAATGGAAAGAGTACTAGATAGGGTGGATTTAAGTGTAAACACAAGCTTATACAATTTTGAGTGATGAGTGACATACGCATTATCTTTAGCGAGGGATTTCTAACTTAGATTCCTCTTAGTCAAGCAAATTGCCATGATGTTTGTTTTCTTGATTCTTGAGAATATCACTTGGATAAGAGAGCTGTTGAAATGCTTGTATTTATTGCTTGTGATTGGAACATTCACTTTTGAAGTTTTTGTTTTGTTTGTTATTCTCCCTTGATCTTGATCTGTTTTGCCCAGGAGTGCAAATGATAAGTGTAGAGAAGTTGATAAATCCCATATTTAATATATTTTATCCCACCTTATTCATTTATTTTGAGGATTATTTTAGGTTAATTTGGATTTATTACTTAATATTTGGATACTTAGCCAATTTTAGGAAATAATATAAATCTGAATTGACTATGATATTATTGAGTTTAAATTGCTAATATTCTGATTACTATCTTGTGATTAGATAATATTTTCAAATATATGATAAATCATGATTTTATTTGATTCTTGTAGGATAAGGAAAAGAATATTAGAAGAACCTACCGTGTATAATTTTTCTTAGAAGCTAAAATAGAATTTGATGGTTGAATTTTATTGAGCTAAGTAAATTTTAATCGCATGAACTTTGACCCAATAAGTAAATTTTAATGGCATGAACTTTGACCCAATAGTTCTCTCTTCCTCCCTTTCATTTAATTTAACCGCCACAGCACGCTGAAAATCACAACTCACGCGCAGACGCACTGAAAGAATTGGAGCTGCTACACACAATATCCACCAAATTTCATCTACTTCCTACCATCTCTTCCATCAGCCACGGGCCCACCACCACAAATCCATTAAATACTTTAGCTCCCATATTTCTCCAATTGCATGCACAGTGACGGAGCAATTGAATTAATCAATTCTTCTCAATATTTCTTCATGGCTGTGACGAATTGCAAGAAGCTTGGAGCAAAGAATAAGTCCATGGCAGCTTAAGCTTGTTAGGGAGAAGCATGGGAGAAGTTAGAGTTTAGGAGCTTATATTTGAAGACCATAAGGAAGAGTTTTTCCTTTTATCAATTTATTTCAAGACTTGAGATTGTTTAATTTTAAATGACTTTGGGTTATACTAATTGAGAACAACTTAGTTTTAGATTGTAGATTTATTATTGATTTGGATTGAATTGATATTTTGGAATTGTTTTGTTCTTAAATGATTTCTGGGATTTTTGTTTGCAAACCCTTTGATTGTCAATTAGATTATTAATTGAGTTTTCATTATTAATTTAATTGTCAATTTGGGTTTAATCTCTTGATTGTTTAATTAGGTTGATTAATTGTCTAATTGTTTAATTAGTCAATTGTAAACATGATTTCCAAAACTATCTTAAACTATTGTGATTGGTTTTTAATGAATTTAATTATCCACCATTTATTTTATTATGAGTTTTCTAGTGGAATAAGTGTTATTGAGCTTGAGGGTTTCCCATATTTCAATTAGGTAATTAAGTTTATTAATTCCAATTTTTCATCAACCTCCATTTGGTCTAATAAATTGAATGGCTAAGAAAGCTAAATTCATGTGAATCCTAAGTTATCCCATTCATCATCATAATTGAACTTAATCTTTGTTGTTTGTCTTGCTGTTGATTATTCTCTTTGCTTAGGATTTTAATTCATCCTTCATAAAAAAAAACCCCTAAAAATTGCATTCAAATTTATATAGATTAGTCTCATTCTCATATAGGTTTTATAATCAATTGCATTAGTACATTTAGTTAGTTTAATTGCATTTAGGTAGCATTAATGTCTTGCATTCTAGTTTAGGTCCATTCCATTGCATCTTTTATCACTCAAAAATTAATCCTAAAGAAAACTCATAGCTTGCTCTTTGGAAAATGACCTAAGTTGACCCTAAATTGCATAATTAATTAGGACCTAGTTTAATTGATTTCTTTAGCGACAAAAGCACACATCAATTATATTAGGGGTAAAATAGACTTTGTGTGGTATATTAATTTTAAATAATTATTAAAAAAAATAACTCATTACACCTTACTTTAAAATCAAACCAAACACTAATTCTATAATTAATATTGTATTTTCTTACCGCTGCATCGCATTACATTGGACTATGAGGTGAAGTAACATATTCATACCCGATTTCTCTGGGTTAATTGACTTTGATGGAGTTGGTTGAACCTAATAAAAAATTTCTTCTCGCCTACACCCTATCAGCTACATCTTCAAACAAAAAAAAGCGAGGCTTCATCAGTAAACAAAAGCTTTAACTAGTGTCTTTGTGAAATATAACTGAGAGGGAGTTCTCATGCTAATGGCCAGGGCCGGCCACTTGCAAATAGCCCAAAATTTCTACCAGATTGATTGATTTAAGCTAGATAAACTTCATGATTTACACTGACAAATTACTACAAAACCCTTAGTATTATTCATGTACGTCAACATGAACATCTTAGCACGTCAAAACTTCGCCTACAATATTACTGGGTGTTGTTGGCCGCATATTGCCATTGCGAAGTTCTGTTGTATATTAAAACAATATATGAAACTGATAATAGTCATGGAAATGATTTGAAAGTATTACAAGTTTTTCTTTATGGGGCTACCTTAGGTGACAAGAATGAGTTAGGACATTGGTAATGGCGAAGGTTCTGACCTTTCTTATGTAATCTAAATTCTTTTTTTTAAGCTTTATTTTTTCTTCTTGATTCCTGAAGCTACTGTTTCTTTTCTCTTTCATTTTGTCTACTGGTAGTAACAATTTGTGATTTTCTCTAAAATATGGTAGATCATTACATTTCCTTGATAGGTGATTTCTTAGAGCCCTGTTTGGATCAAATAATGGGTTGAAAATGAATGGAAAATATTTTGCCACAAAGATGTTTGGTATGCATTGAAAAAAAATGGGTTGACAATAAAATTTATGTTTCGTACGATGAAAATGAGATAGGAAAATGAGTTTTATGACAATTTTACCCTTAATTTATCATTATATTTATTAATGAAATGTATCAAAAAAAGTATTAATTGCTATTTAATTATTATTGTTATAAATGAAAAAGATAATTCCTATCATGCATAAATTTAATAAATCAATAATAATAATAATAATAATATCATCATCATCATCAGTAATCAAATCTCTCTTAGACCTTTAGGTAACAAAATCTCACTTGGATTCACTCACTCTTCTGCTGCTGCTGCTGCTGTTTTCCATTAATATTATAAATTAATAACTCCATCCTCCATAATCGTCGCACCGCCTCTGCTCATCCCCAACCCAAAATCTCCACCCTCAAATTGCAAATTGCCAACGTAACAAAAATAGAGAGCTTCCTCACCGCCATCATCCTTATATCACCACCTTCACCATCGACGTCGCCACCTTCCTCTCCACCATCACCTTCCACCATCGATTCCTCCACCTTCACCATCGATTTGGCCAACTTGGAATAGAGAAAGAGCTAAGAACGAGGGAGATGAGAGAACAGACCATCATCTCACTCTCATTGCTGGGAATAACAAACCAAACAAGGAGGAACCATAGTCATACCACCACTGTGGAAACCCACGTTGGGGCAATTCGATAATTTCACAAGATTTTTCAGTGGAAGATCTCATTTTCCTTAGTTTATTGGTGGGAACCGATTTTCATCTATATAGATGAAAATGGTTTAGGCTAGAAAATATTTCCCAACAGAAAAAGTGGACCAAACCAACATCACCAGCACGAAAATTGAAATTTCTATTTCTCTCCTCTGATTTTCGACGAACCAAACATGCTCTTATGCATGCTTGCCCAGTTCCCCCAGTTTCTATCTCTTGAGTGACTGGTGGTACTTTCAGCTGTAAAATTTGTGTTAAGTTAGGTGTTCCAGAGTGAAAGCTATAATTATTTTGGTCATATACATCCGTACTAATCTTTAACACCTGAAGCTGAAAGTTATACATAAGAGATATGAGGAACTTCTTTGGTATAACATGCTCTCAGGCCCCATGTTTCTATATATTAACATTTGATAATGCACCTTTAACATGCATTTTTCATTCTGATCCCTTTACTAAAAATATATATATATATATATATATATATTGGCTAAATGCGTTTCATAATTATTGGCATCTAATTAGGTCGCTGGACTCATTTTGCCAAGATGCCATTATTTTTAATTAATAATTATTTAGTCAAACAAATCCTTACAAGATCAACTGAATTAATACGTACTGTGCTGCATTTAATTAAAGTTATCCAAACATAGTTCTTGTGATTTGTAAAGAAGAAGAGCATATATAAATGCATACTGTGAATAATATACATGGAAACCTTAATTCATTAAACCAAGTCTGATACAAAAATCCCACGCATGCATAATAAATAAACGAAAAAATTGCTGTAAAATATCTATTTGAGAAACTTTTTGCTTCAAAAGACTTGAAAATGCAGGAGGGTATATAAGGCATGTTTGGGAGAGCTTATTTTGAGAAAATAAGCCCAATTTACGCAAGCCGAGAAAAAACTCCTCTCACATACTTACCTCGTATACCGTGAATCACGAATTATAAGCACTTATTATCCAAAAATAAGCTCTTCCAAACGAGCACTATATTGTCTCTGCTGAAGGATGAAGAGCATTTAAAAGATTGCTATTTTAGTGGCAACATTAGAAGTGGATGCTAAATAATATTGACATGTCAGTCTTTGAAGTCACTCCACTTGTAATTTGCTGGATAAGGCTGTTTCACTTGGTTTTTCCCTCTCTTTCTTCTCGTAGCAGTAGCCAAAGTGGATAATTATACGCCAGACCTATGGTGCATTTAAAAAAGCTTCCCTAGGAGCTAGGTTATGAACATTAAACCCAACCAAAAAAAAAAAGGAAAATAAAAGTAGGAGTTTTGGATAATTCACTGTTCTGGAACTCTTCCTTCATCTTTTCAAGAAAAAAACTTTCTGTACGCTGAATCAATGGAGGAGATTAATTCTAAACTTGAGAAATGAAAAAGGATTTTGGAGTTCAAGGGTTTTCATCTAAGTAGGAGCAAAACAAAATATATGTATTGCAAGTTAGAAAAGAGACAAGTGAGAAATGATGTGGAGGTTAAATTGGGAGCACAAATCATTAGCAAAGTTTAGATATTTGAAATCAATTATATAACAAGATGGTGGAGTTGATAAAGATGTAAATCATAGAATTTTTCTTAGAAGGCCCCAGAATTCAGATGTTGGCCTTCCTTTCATGCACTGTCCCTGGAAATGAAGCTTTTGATACAAAGATGACTTTAAACAACAGAAAAAATATATACACACGCATACCAACATCCAATCCAACTCAACATGAGGTCAATGATATGGACTAATGTGTGTGGTTTCATTTCCAAAAAGAAAAAAAAAGAAAAAGAAAACGAATTTACTTAAATAGAGTAAACACTTAATGCAAGAGTGGATCAACACCCTTCAATATATATAAAACCAGTGGCAGATTGGCTTGTCCAAAATAATCCACAAACTTGCAACTAAATTATATAAAACTAAGCAACTAGAAATTATAAAAAGATCAAATATGACACGAAACATTTGGTATCATATACTAGCATCTTTTAATTATGGAAGTTGTCAAGTAGCACAAGGCTTTCCACATAATCCAAAATCCCAAGACTATAGCGACATATTGGGATATCAAACAAGTCGAATTCATCCGTAGTGAGATTGCGCAAAACAACTTTTCCTATATAATAATTCTTCGCTTCACCTAACACTAAGCAAACAATTTCATTTCTCCAAATAATCCTAGGCCAAATGATATAGTGGTATGGATTCGGTCTGCTTGTATATATTTTAGCCCAACTCCATCTCTCTCGGGATGTATCTGCACACTCCTCCAACACCCACAAATCAATCACATATTCAGAATTTTCAACCCGAGTGCCAAAAAATATAGCTAGTTTGTTCTCATAGCTAGCAAGCGTATTGTAACATCCATAGGCAGGAGCCATAGGAGGAAATGGTATCAATGTGAACACTTCCGTTGCTATATCAAATGAAATTATCAAATCAGGCCAACTTTTTTTGTGCCCCTCCACATCTTCCTTATGTCCAATCCAAAAGATAGCTCCATTACAAGGGAAAGCCCTGCACTTAAAACTATGGACACCCTCTAAGTTCCCGACTTCAACTTTTCTCCAAACCCCCTTCTTTAACGAATAAACTTCCCCTTGGAAGACGGAACATCCAGAGAAAAAAAGTTTAACAATCTTGTAATCATTTACGATTGGGTTGAACCCGAATCCTACAGAAAAACACTCATACTCATAATGGTTAAGAGATTTTGGCACTTGCCTAGCCACTCTAATAGTTGGATTCCACAACCAAAGGGAATCGTGAGATTTACCGCGGAGGTCCATACAGAGCAAGCCATTACTGGAATAGATCCACTCCGGCATTAACGGATCAATAATATGTGTATTTCGAAATTCAAAAACTTGCATCTCACGATTGAGCAAACGCAAGTGCCAAGGATTACCATCAGAAATAATATTACCACAAATAAGTAAAGGGTTTTGCAGAGTGGAATGGTGGAGGTGTTCTGCAATGAAGGATGGGGTTCTGAACAGATTCTTCCAATCTTTACAAACACATTGAAATCGGATTAGGGATTTTACCGGAAGTCGTTCAAGAATACTTGTGATGATGTCTTGGGGTAGATCTGGTGTGCCGTTCTCCATTATTGTCCGCTCCAATGAGTCGCGGAGGGATGAAGTAGAGACTGAGACGTGATCGAGGAAGCCGACCGCGAGTGAGTGTGAGAGTGAGAGATAGAGAGACCGCCGAGACTGATGTTAACGGAGCGACAGGGGGACTGGCCGGGCTGATCAAAGTAAAATTGTGTTTTACATCACTTATGTTTAGGTAATAAATCTTTATTACTTAAGTCGAGATAAAATTCCTTTCATATACTTATCTCATATATCATAAATCATGATTTGTAAGCATTTATAAATAAAAAATAAGATATCTCAAAGGAATACTAAATCTATTTTCTTTAGGTCAGAGCAAATTAAATCTACAGATATTTCGGCACCAAAAAAATAAATAAATCTATAGATATACTACTGTATATAGATTTTGAATTATATTGGATTAAGTATAGAGATATTTTATATATGTTTAATTTATTTTATATATTTTTCTGCTAAATCTAATCTAAAGGATAAAAAAGTAATATTTTTATAAAATATATAGTGCGATGCAACAATCCTAACTGTAAATTAAATATATTTTTTATTAGATTAACATATCAAAAAACAATTAGGAAGTAGTTAGAAACTATATCGCCCATATTTCTATTTATTTTTGAAATATCTAATCAAATACATTTTAAATTTATTTTTAGGATTACGTTTGATATATTTATTTTGATACATATTATTTTATACAATGGAATTATATCGCATTTAATATATTTTAATTTCTAATTTTATTTTTGATATATTCATTTTGAATAAAATATTGTGATCTGTGCTTATTTTTGCTACATTTTACCTAAAGTATTTTTTTATATTTAGGAGAACCGCTACAGCTAGGGAGGCTATGGATAGTGCGATAGGGACCACATATATGGGGAGTCATGAGATTTATTTAAGATTCAGTATTCATACTTTCTATTAGACCAAATATCTTGTATAAGATTTTTATTTGATATTTAGAAAAATTTAATAAATTTTTATATTTAGGGAATTGCTATAGTTAGGGAGGTTATGGATAGTGTGATAGTGACCACATATATGGGGAGTCATGAGATTTATTTTTAAGATTCAGTGCTCATATGTTTTTTATTTAAGATTGAGTATTCATATTTTTTTATTAGACTAAATATCTTATATAAGATTTTTATTGGAAGAATTACACAGGGGTCCCATGGAAGTTAAAATACGAACAAATGGTCCCGGAAAAATCTAAAATTACTCTCAAGTCCCAAGGGACCATTTTGTAATAAATTCCATTTGAAAAAAGTCTCAATTACCCCTGCCAAACAAACAGTAAAATATATGATTAAAGGCTGTGAATCACACACATTACATCCGGAAGAAATCTAGAGATGGTGGGAAAAACTAAGTGGAGATCAGCAGCCATGGTTGAAGATTAAGGTAGGGAATTCATGCCATCCACTGTCTTGTCTTGATTATTGCATGTGACTCACATATTCTGTTGAGTTGGTAAACATAGCTTTAGGTTTTGTTGAGTCATGTTCATTTTAATCATAAAAATGGAAAAAGTTATCTACTTTTGATGGGTATTGTCCTCTGTATGCTTGAAAATTATAAGGGAAGATCTATTAAATGCAATAGATATGGTTTGACAAAGTTTGCATTGTGTTTGGGTATGGTTTTGTATGCTATGTTTTTGGTGTTATTATGCTCTGTTTTCTAGTGTATAGTGCTATGTTTCTGCAATATAAGAGGTAAGGAATGAAGATGTGAGTCAAAGGTTTGAGGGTACATGACATGATTTGCGTAGGAAAAAAAAAGCTGTTAATGGAAGCAGCGATAGTTGTCAATAGAGGCGCCTTAAGTTGTTAATGACAACTAAAGGTTATATTTAAATATTTTTTGTGACAACTAAAAGTTTCTTTTTATTGATATTTGTTTTGGTCATGATTTTTATAGGCATTGTCCTCTATATACTTGCAAGCTATAAATAAAGCAAAGTTTTGTAAATACAATGGATATGTTTTGGCTAAGGTTTCAATGTGTTTTGGTATGATTTTGTATGCTCTGTTTTTTTTTTGTCATTATGCTCTATTTTCTAGTTCATGATGGTGTGTTTCTGCAATAGAAGAGGTAAGGAATGAAGATGAGGGTCAAAGGTTAGGGGCTACATAACCTGATTTATTTGCGTAGGGAAAAAAGAGTTGTTAATGGCAGCAGCGATAGTTGTCAATGGAGGCTCCATAACTTGTTAATAACAACTAGAGGTCATATTTAAATGTTCCTTCCTTGTGGTGTAATGGTGTTTGGAATGGGGCTGAAAAGTTTGCTATGTTTTTTGGTATTTTGTGTCGTTTTCAGTCATTATAAGTGGGATTTAATGAACAAGGTGTGAAATATGTGTGCTTGGCGATCCTGATTTTGTAGTAAGAAAGTGTTGTTAATAGGGGCTGTGGCATTTGTTAATAAGGCTGCTGACATTATTAATGATAACTTTTTTGTGCAGTAGACAGTAGAGATGGCTACGATGTCTGGCAAGAATCTACTATGTTTCCTTCATATAAGGGGAAGGTTTGAAGTCAGTAGAGATGATGATTTAACATATGTTGGTGGAATCGTCAGATCTAGAACCATTAAGGAAGGAATAAGTTTAGAAGAGTTTAAAATAATGATATCCTTCATTATGGGAAAAGAGAGTGGCGGACTTATTATGAAGTTCACATTGCCGCGTGATAGAACAACATTTGTGGACATACTAGATGATGATGCAATTGAACATTTAATCAGTTATAGTGGAGAAAGTGGGCATGTCTATATATATGAAGGACAAAATGAAGATGATAATACAACAGTAATAAGGGATGATCGAAGTGATGAGCAATATGTGTAAGTTTAAAATCGTTATAAAAAAAGCTTGTAAACGAATGCAAATGAGCTTGTCATTAGTAACATCTTTTACTTTACAATGTGGTGCAGGTTTGATAACTTGTCAGAAGGTTAGGATGGAGGATCAGCCACTATGTCTATTGAAGATTCACCTTCATTGCAATGCACTGTCCAAATGGTGCCAAAAGGAACACCCAAAATGAACTCTACAAAGTGGAAGGATCTTATAATTAGGGAGGGACAAGTTTTTGTCAATATGGATGACCTTTGACAAACATTATACAAGTATGGCATTGCCCACAAGTTTGCATATAAATATGTCAAAAACAACAAGGAAAAGATCATCGCCAAATGCATGGTTGATAGATGACCATGGTACTTGGGAGCATATTCAATGGGTGAATGACAAGATACTAAATTCCTTACTATAAGGACATTCAAATGTTACCACAAACATGACGCACAGTCTACTTGTACCTTACTTGAAGAGATCCAAATTAACCTCATCAGTAATCACAAACAGTTTAAGGTGTAATATAGACAAGAATGCAAATGAGGTTATGAGAGATATGTATAGAGATTACGGGGTGCGTCTAAATTATAGTCAAGCGTATGGGGGAAAAGAAAGAGCATTGATGGAAATACATGGCTGCGTCGAAGATTCATACATAACTTTTCCTTGAATATGTGATAGGCTTATAAAGACCGATCTAGACACGGTAGCCTGATGTGAATTCTCTAAGGGTGACAAATTTGATAGGCTATTTATTGCTTATGGATGCTCGATTAAAGGCTTCTTACAAGGGTGTCAATGCATACTGTATATAGATGGATGTCACCTTAATGGTCCCTACAAGGGAACATTGGTTTCAACTAATGCGTATGATGCTGATGATCAATTGTTTCCCTTGGCATATGGCATAGTCAGTAGAGAAACACATGATGATTAGAGTTGGTTTCTTAAGATTGTGAAGGATATCATTGGCACAAGGAAGATTACAATAGTGTCAGATAGGAATCTTGCCATCATAAGTGTTGTTTATTGTATATTTGGATCTCAGAGACACACATTTTGTTACCGACACGTGAAGGAAAACTTTAGTGCATAGTTTGTAAAGCTTAAAAGAGTAAAGGATAGGACTTCTTCGAACTGCAAAGAAGATGCACTTAAAATACTTGATGCTATTGCATATGCACGACATGAATATGAATATAATGTTGTATTAGGTAGGCTGAAATTGTTTTCTCTAGAGTTAGGTATGTGGGTTGAGACTGAAGGAGACGTTAAAAGATAGGCTTAAAGCAAGTTTCCTCACAAAAGATGGGATAAATTAACATCGAATATTGCAGAGTCATTTAACGCTTAGGTATTGAAATAGAGGAAGCACAATGTTGATGTTTTCATTCATGAGCATAGAGAAAAATTAGCTAAGAGGATGGTTGCGTACAAAGCAACAATGAGAAATTGGAGGGATGGGATTGGGCCAAATATAGAGTCTAAGTTGATGGAACAAGTCAAGGGCGTATAAAATATGGAATGTGAATATTATGGTGATGATATGATTTCAGTTGCAACAGTGTGTGACAGCCGAGTCATCCATCTGAGTGTTGACCTCATAGGGCACACATGCACTTGCCTGACATGGCAGATGAGCGGAATCCCTTGTCTACATGCATGTGCAGCAATCAAGTTAGTTCATCATAGTATCTACTCGTACATCGATGAATGCTATAAACTTTATACCCAAGAAAAAATATATGCAACCATGAGGCTTGTATCAATGCATGATTGCCCATGTGCTGAAGCCCTTACAATGACACAGCTGATAACTCAAACTTTATTGCGACTACCACTTACTAGAAGGCCCCCTGGAAGGCCAAAACGAAAAAGGATTAAATCTCAGTTTTGTTAGATCAAGTGTTTCACCCAAGAGGGGGGTGAATTGGGTGATACTGAAATTTCTTTCAAAAATATGAAAAGAATTAAAACAGTAATGAGTAAGGAGAAATATCACCGAAGTGTACGCCGGGAGTTATACTGGTTCGATCACAACCACTTTGACCTACGTCCAGTCCTCAGAGCTTCTCTGAGAGTTTTCACTATAGCTTCCAAGATTCAGTGGGTTCTTGGCACCTCAGTACAAGCAAGTTCCTTACACCTGGACACTCGATCCCCCTTACAGGTTGTAATCCAATCCCAACTCAAGGTTCCACAACCTTAAGTTTTCTTAATAACAAATATTGAGTTTGAATGAAATATCTCTCTTATAGAGTAAATGATAATCACTGAAGCATAGAAATACAATTTCAATGTGAAAACAGAGCAATGAACTTAATGATACGTTCGTATGTGTGTTCTTGTGTTTTCTTGCATTTTTTCTGTTCAGATGTTCCCATATATATAGTTACGTTGGTAATGATTGCTGGAACATATTTCTTCATGTCCGTTGGAGCGTGCGCAGCCATTATTGACATTTCTAGTTTTTGGAAAACATATGTTACGGTAGGTGACGGTCGGTGACATTTGAGCATCGCTTTTGACTTTCTTTATTTGGTAAGATCTCTTCACTGTTTACCTATTGAAATGCTAAGTACACTAATATAATGAAAAGTTAATCAAATAGGAAACAGAATAATAACCGTTGGAATGATTTCAAACTTTCTGGATTAGCTTACTCGAGTAGCTCCTCGAGTAACGCTTGAAGTTTACTCGAGTAGCTCCTCGAGTAACATCGTGAAATCATTGTTCAACTGCAAGTCAATGAATAAATATAAGATTACTCGGGTAGTGCATGGAGTAAACTAAATTTCAAACCTTTGGGAATAGTTATTTACTCGGGTAGTTACTCCAGTAATGCTTAGGCAACTTCATAGATTACTCGGGTAACAACTCGAGTAATTCATTAAAAACCTTTTGATTACTCGATGCTCTACTCCAATAATGTTGGCAGGATTTCAAGGCCGAGAGCAAATACCTTGTTACTCGAGTAGGGACTCGAGTAATGTATTCATTTTTGCATAGGTTACTCGGGTAGTTCCTCGAGTAACTGAGACTTTTGAACATGATTTACTCTGGTAATGACTTGAAGTTTTCTTTGAAAACATTTACATGTACTGGGGTACATACTCGAGGAATCACTTAAAATAAACCATGAAAAACAAACTTGTATACTAGAGTAAGTACTAGAGGAAGATGAAATAAAGAAAGATCAAGTCACTCGGGTACCAACCTCAAGTTTTCACTTACCTTAGTCTGTTACTCGAGTAGCTCCTCGAGTAACATTGGTAGTGGTACAAAGTGCCGAGAGTTACATCTTTTCACAAATAGAGTTACTCGAGTAGCTCCTCGAGTATCATGAAAAACTTGAAGGGAACTGGAAGTTTCTGACCTGGTTACTCGAGTAGCTCCTCGAGTAACATTAGCAGTGGTACAAAATGCCGAGAGGTCCATATTTTAGGAAACACAGGTACTCGAGTAGCTCATCGAGTATCATGGGGAAAACTTGAAGCCAACTGGAAGTTTTCACATGGTTACTCGAGTAGCTCCTCGAGTAACATTAGCAGGCCGAGAGCAATCTTAAAATTTTACCTGGTTACTCGAGTAGCGCCTCGAGTAATGGTGGCTAGTAACTGGAAGTTTTGCTTGGTTACTTCAAGTTTTGGCTCATTACTCGAGTAGAGCCTCGAGTAATGACTTAGAAATTGTACTTCTGATCAAGTTCCTCAGTATTTTCTTTTGGCCAATCTTCACTACTTCCATGCTTACCTCAAGTAAAGCTTATTCCTGTCATTACTTAGTTCAAACTTGATTATTAAACATTTCCTTTTCAAACCATTCTTTTGTTATCATCAAAACATGAGATCTAACAAGTTTCATATATATATATATATACAGTTATGTTGACATTTGTGTAACCCACTTTAATGTTTTGCAAGTTTGAAGCTAATGTAAATTATGTTGTCAAGGAATGGACGTCAAGTTGTCATTATAGGTCCATGGAGTTGTTAATATATATTTATGCAGTTATGTTGATGTTTGTGTAAACCATTGATATGTTTTGAATGTTTGAAGCTGATGTAAATTTTGTTGTCAACGAATGGACGTCTAGTTGTCATTGTAGGCCCATGGAGTTATCAGTGTATGCCCATTGAGTTGTTAATATATATATTTATGCAGTTATGTTGACATTTGTGTAAACCACTGTAATGTTTTGAATGTTTGAAGCTGATGTAAATTTTGTTGTCAACGAATAGATGTAGAGTTGTCATTGTCGGCCCATAGAGTTGTCAGTGTATGCCCATGGAATTGTTAATATATATTTATACAGTTATGTTGATATTTGTGTAAACCACTGTCATATTTTGAATGTTTGAAGCTGGTGTAAATTTTGTTGTCAACGAATGGATGTCAAGTTGTCATTATAGGCCTATGGAGTTGTCAGTGTATGCTCATGGAGTTGTTAACATATTTATGCAGTTATGTTGACATTTGTGTAAACCACTGTTATGTTTTGAATGTTTCAAGCTGATGTAAGTTTTGTTGTCAACAAATGGACGTCAAGTTGTCATTGTAGGCCCATGGAGTTGTCAATGTATGGTCATAGAGTTGTTAATATATATTTATGCAGTTATGTTGACATTTGTGTAAACCACTGTCATGTTTTGAATGTTTCAAGTTGATGTAAATTTTGTTGTCAACGAATGGATGTCAAGTTGTCATTGTAGGCCCATGGAGTTGTCAGTGTATGCTCATGGAGTTGTTAAGATATATTTATGTAGTTATCTTGACATTTGTGTAAACCATTATTATATTTTAAATGTTTCAAGCTGATGTAAATTTTGTTGGCAACGAATGGACATCAAGTTGGCATTGTAGGCCACTTGGGTTGTCAGTGGAGGCTCCTTAAGTTGTCGATATAGGTTGATTGAGTTGTTAACATAGTTATATTGTTATGAAGTTGTCAACGAAGGCCTAATGACTTGTCAGTGTATAGTCCTTGACTTGTCAATAGAGGCACCACAAGTTGTCAATGGAGGCCCCTTGAGTTGTCGATATATACTGATTGAGTTGTTAATATAGTTATGTTGTTATGAAGTTGTCAATGAAGGCCCAATAACTTGTCAGTATAGGCTCCTTGACTTGTCAATAGAGGCACCATAAGTAGTCAATGGAGGCCCCCTGAGTTGTCAATATACCCTGATTGAGTTGTTAATACATTTATACTGTTATGAAGAGTTGTCAATGGAGCCTCATTAATGAGTCAATAAAGGCAATGGGAGTTGTCAATGGAGGCTGTAGCATTGTGCAAGCAAGAGCATCAAATGTTGGATTTTTGCAGTACTATCGTTAATTACTGAAAATAACTTTGTAATTCATAAATATTCTGAATGACTAACGTACATGTCTAAAGTTGCTCAAACCCAAGAACGTATCATCCAGATAATGCGACTACACTTGATCATTATAAAAAATTTAGCACATTTACAATTAGTGTGCACATGAAGATTACAAACCCCTAACATGCTATCCATACAATCATAAGTCAATACAAGTCATAACGTATTACGTCAAAGCTATATAGTAATGGCATGTATAATTCAAGTTAGTATTCTAATTGGTTCTCCTATACTAAAATAAGATCATCTTCATATGGTTGAAACATTGACTTTGATATTTGGTAACCTTTAACCATGGAATGAGTCATGTATCTGGAATAATACTGCAAACCAAAAAGATCGCCCAGAACCTGTATAGAAGATCCAGTAGCACATGCAAGTAGTCCTTTGACTAAAATCCAACGTGTTGGTATAGCCATAAAGTGTTTGGAAAAATGCATTTTTTTTCCCAAGTAGCTTTTTTTTTTTGTCTTTTCTAACTGTGGCCATTAAGTCACCATTTGAGTGAAATGCTAGAGCTGAGACAGGACCATGATGACACAACATTTTGACAAGAGGAGCTAAGCAAGTAGGCTTCCACATTGTGACCATACCGCCTGAATGAGCCAATGCAACAACACCATTGAAGGGGTTCACTTGCATCACGTCTGAATGAAAAGAAAATTAAGAACTGGAATAAGTGACAATAAGACCAAATCAAATAATCATGTGAATAAGATCAACTAGTGATATGACAACAAGACATATTCGTCAGAATTGTGTTCATTTCAAAGCAATAATAAGAAGTCACTTTGGCATCATATTTTGTGAATATTGAAAACATAGATTCTATGGAATGAAAAGTTTCACATTGAGTTGTAAGAGATTCTCGTCAAAGTATTTAAATAGTCTTTGTCTCCTATGTTAAAAGCTAATTTATTTTGGTGTTTTTTTTGTGTAAGGGGCTTTGGTTCTGTAACACCCCAAATTTTGAGACTCGAGGCTAGAGAATAAGCCTGAGATTAGTGGATTGCTAAGCCCCGGTTTAGCAAGATCCCAAATTGTGATTAGGAGTTAATGACTACAAAAGTGGACGTGGTTAGTGATTAATGAACCTTTTTAGAGAATATAAAGTGGATTGTAGTCACTTGTGTTATGAGCAACGCCAAAACCCTGTATTTGAGTTCAATTGTGGATTAACATCCAAATTGACTTAGAATAGAGGGAATAATTGAATGGGGTATTGTGATGGAAATGGTGTCATGTTGTGGTATTTAATCATTGGAATTGATTTAAATTGGATTGGACACATTGGTTGCAAAACTAGAAATGTTGTCCAGTGTGAATTCTGTCTGAGCAGTCTTTTCGTGTGAACGTTTTTAATAGGCAAATGATGTCAGAAAATTATGCAACTTTCCAGTCTTAAAGCTCACATCCAAAGCTTCAAAATGGACATATAATTTGTGCCATTTCATGTTGGGAACTAGGAGATATGACTGTCCAAAGTTTGAGGTCGAAAATGGACTCTGTTTTGGGGCAGTGATGACATTTGTGTAATTCTGGAATTTTTTGGTGATTTCTAGTATTGGTAAATATTTTTCTAATGAAGAGGACTTAAATACCTTTCATTTGGCTTTGGGATCACCTCATTTTGATTTTTCTAGAATTAGTTATGATTTTTCAAAGATTGGGCAGAAAATCTGCCAGAAAATCCGAAAATGCCAATTTTGGAATTATGACATCATCATAATTAAAGATGACATAAGCTAAATGTTATAAAGTCATCATCATCTTCCTCCATCAGCCAAAAACCGTGCAGCAGCATGGAGAAAGAGAGAGAGGGAGTTTTAGAGAGAGAAGAGGAAGAGAACTCGCAAGGTAAGCCGATTTCTCCGACGATCTAGCTCCTAACGTGTATAACTCCACTCTTAAGCTATTCTTCTATGTGATTCAAGGGTTGGAAGCTCAAATTTGGTGTTCAAGAGAGCTAGGGTTTCAGCCATCTTTGAGAAAAGCTAGTAGGAGCTTGAGGTAACTTCCAAACTCTTGTATATTGACTATTCTAGCTACTGTGGGCAATTTAATCGGTGAAATTTCGCCGGATTGCCGTTGGTTTTAATTTATGGAAATGGGTTGTAGGGGACTTACCTTACTTGCATGTATTCGATATCTTTGCTTGTGTAGTGATGTATGTGATTGCTTTACTTGATTGTGTAGAGCATATTTGAATAAATGAAGCTCTGTTTCTGTTTTCGCTGTGGCCATAGTCTTGTTGTATGAAACATTGAGCATGCAGAAATATCATTATGGGGTATGCATCTAGCTAAAGCTAACATGTCATACACCTAGCATCTATCATGCATGCATTATGGTATCTGTTTCCTACTGAGATTCTCTCGAATCTCACTCTCCCCTACCAATAATTTAGACAGGGCAAGTGGCTCGTGGAGGGAGCGGCTAGGACTCCTCCGAGATGAGATTGTGTAATCCCCATTTGAAGAACTGTAATGGGCAATTGTACCCTGTGTATCTTTAGCGAAGGTATGTACCCGGGATTGCCGGGATGATAAAGTTGTGCACTCTGATATTTATATGAATGTGATTTATCTTCGCGTAGTAATTGTATTCGAAATGTGAATATGAGACCAAGTTTATAAATGATTTCAAAAAGTATTCGTGAAAACCCCGTCATGTGATGGGTTAGTAAATGTTATTTGATTATTATTGGTCTCTATTTCATTTTAATCGCGTATTTCGGATATAATTACTGAGGGGGGTTACATTTTGGTATCAGAGCCTGCAGTTCCTGGCAAACATGGGAATTTGCTAGGATAATGGCAGTAGTTGCTGCCTTAAGTCATAGGAGATGACTTTGTTTGTTGTGGTATACACATTAAGGTCCCTGTTATTTGTGGATATATGAGTTTAAGGGCCATGTGTATACATTAATTGTGTAATCGAAAGATATAGTGATTCGTCTGAGAATTTGAGGTATAAACCCGGAGGTGATTGTAGTCAGACCTATCATCTGATTTGAAAACCGAGGAAAATGGTTTCCGAGGTGTTTGATATTGAAGTTCTAGGTTAATCATGGCTTCTACCTAGATGTTGGGTATGTAACCCAAAGTGGTATGATGTTACATGTAGTAATGTTATACTGAGCTTATGTGTGTAAAAGCCTTAAGACCTAGGGGGCTGGTGTGCCTTAGGCTAGCGGAGATATTTGGATTTGTATAGGAGTTGTGATGCTCCGTGGAAATGGGGGAAGTAATTTCCCAGTTCAACTGAGGTTGAAAGTTTGAAAGATGAGATGTGATCTAAGGATTAGACTCAATAGCTGGGTTGATTCTTAGGAATTGGATTTGACCATGATGGTCTGTGGTACCAGGGTATGGTACAGGAAGTGAATTGAAATGTGTATCAGTTATTCGGAGAGTGTTAGTTGTTAAGCTAGCACAGAGAGAAAGTTATCTATGGAGGATTCGGATCGGAGAACGCTACCTACGGGGACTTTTGATTGGAAAGGGCTACCTACGGTGAGATCCGATCGGAAAGGGCTACCTACGGTGAGATCCGATTGGAAAGGGCTACCTACGGAAAACTCTGACCGGAGGGGCTGACCAGTCAGTGGACTGAGTAAAGCACCGAGTGCAGTAGCGTAGAGTGGAGCCACCATGACGATGAACCCTAGAGTGGAGCCACTGTGACGATGAACCCTAGAGCGCAGCCACCTTGATAATGAACCGTGGAGAGCAGTTACCGTGGCGTTGAATCGTAGAATAGAGCTCTGGGAACGTTGGGAGTATGGGATCTCAACGAAGTGTTGATTATGGCTTTTAATGATTCGAGTTGAATCAGGCCAAGATTTGGTACAGATTGTGAAGGTTGTCAGTTGTGGTAGGAGATTACTATGGGACTCCTGTTACATCAACTTGACATTGTTATAGCATATATGAGGAGATAGACCTCAGAGTGCGCAGCGGAAGCGTGGGAATGTAATACGTTTGAAAACTGTGTTGAGCAAAGACTCGAGGTTGCTGTGAGAATGATATGATAACTATGGCTTCGGAAGGTAAAACTTCGGGGTCAAGTTGTGTTGTAAAGAGAGGTCTTGAAGGATCTCAGTATGTGAAAAGAATTTGAGATGTCGAAAGTGAAGTTGTTGAGATGCCTGGTTCCAGCTTGTTACAATTGTGCATTGTGAGTCCTGGGTCGACGTAGTGTACCCAGCCTCTCCGCACCCGATGGGTGGGAGAGGGCACCAACCGTTGTGGCCCGGTGGGGTGAGACGGCGGTGGGGTGTGACGGCTATTTGTGAGTCTCTTACCTGCGGCCGCATGGGGTGATTCCTATGGCGGAGGACCGTGCCTTCTGGGTGGTAGTTTACGGGGGACAAACTATTTGTGAGGCCGACAGGCCATTTGTGAAAGCCGGTTAGCTGTATGAGCTATAAGGCTATTTGTATGCACTGCCACGCCAATAGTCCCTGAGTAGCTAACAACGGTTCGGGTAAGACTATGTGTTTTCCCGGCGGAGAAAGGGGATGAGGGTGGAGTGTGATGTGGAAGCCGAAAGGCTATGTGTGAGCATCGCTACGCCAATAGTCCCTGAGTAGCTAGCAACGGTTCGGGTAAGACTGTGTGTTTTCCCGGCGGAGAAAGGGGATGAGGGTAGGGTGTGATTATGGATCTACTATTGTGAGCCTGAATGGCTATGTGTGTGCACTGCCACGTCGATAGTCCCTGAGTAGCTAACAACGGTTCGGGTCAAGACTGTGTGTCTTCTCGGCGGAGAAAGGGGATGAGAGTGGAGTGTGATTGTGAATCTGTGAACATTGTGGATAAGCTGGGACTGAGGTATTATTGTGTAGTAGAGCAGAGCTAATTCAGCTGATGGCTAATTCGACTACATGTTCGGGGATTCTTGTTGTGAGGACAATTACCCCGGCATGGCCAGCCTGGCTAGCCACCACGTTAGTTGCACCGGTGTTGACCCCAGGCCGAAAGGCGGTGCGTAAAATTAGAATCTATGATGTGTGTTGATGTGATATGTGTTGTGATGAGAATGCCGGAAGGGCAATGTGTATTTGTGAGACAGCGAGAAGTTGTCGTATTTATGCAAACGGCGGAAGCCGAGGTATACTTGCAATGTGATATGTGTGCAAGTGGCTAAAGCTACGTATAATTGTCTATACAGCCGTTGGTGCTGTCGTTTTATGGAAATCGTCACGCATCAATGTGAATCTGTCGAGAACATTGTGATTGAGACCCAAAAGTCCCGGAAGGGTGAGGGTAATGCCGTGGAATTTGATACGGCAATGTGATTGTTATGGATACCCGAAAGTCTCGGTTACCACTAGTGGAATCATTGGTGGGTGTACGGGTGAGGGTAATGCTGTGAAAGTGGATACAGCAAAAGCATAAGTGCTTGTGTATACGGCTGCGGCTGTTGTTATGAAATGAGTTGCGAAGTGGTTGAGTTATTCCAGGATGGAATCACTAGATTGAGTTAAGCAGATTGGAGGCCTGTGCCACCTAACTGCCGAGATCTTATGATATGGCTCATGAATTAGAGTCACCGAATACTGAGATGCGCTAGCCACTCATGAATGAGGAGGCCTTGCGATGATTGTGGTTATGTGGTGATAGAGTGTGTGGCAATCGTATGTGGAGGCGATTGCACTTGTTTGGAAATAGTATGATGATTGTGGTTGTATAGCAATCGTGATATGGGCCGATTGCAGGTTATGGCAACAAGGGTTGCATTTATGGTTTAAGATTCTTACAAGAATCAAGTTGAGACGCTCTATTGTGTAGGTGGTCTAGAAGGGACCATCCCAATATGAAATGAATTGTGAAACGGAAGCTGTCGTGAAGAAGCATCCGTAGTTTTTGGATTAAGTGGTATGGCAAATTTCGAGGACGAAATTTATTGAACGGGGGGAGAAATGTAACACCCCAAATTTTGAGACTCGAGGCTAGAGAATAAGCCTGAGATTAGTGGATTGCTAAGCCCCGGTTTAGCAAGATCCCAAATTGTGATTAGGAGTTAATGACTACAAAAGTGGACGTGGTTAGTGATTAATGAACCTTTTTAGAGAATATAAAGTGGATTGTAGTCACTTGTGTTATGAGCAACGCCAAAACCCTGTATTTGAGTTCAATTGTGGATTAACATCCAAATTGACTTAGAATAGAGGGAATAATTGAATGGGGTATTGTGATGGAAATGGTGTCATGTTGTGGTATTTAATCATTGGAATTGATTTAAATTGGATTGGACACATTGGTTGCAAAACTAGAAATGTTGTCCAGTGTGAATTCTGTCTGAGCAGTCTTTTCGTGTGAACGTTTTTAATAGGCAAATGATGTCAGAAAATTATGCAACTTTCCAGTCTTAAAGCTCACATCCAAAGCTTCAAAATGGACATATAATTTGTGCCATTTCATGTTGGGAACTAGGAGATATGACTGTCCAAAGTTTGAGGTCGAAAATGGACTCTGTTTTGGGGCAGTGATGACATTTGTGTAAATCTGGAATTTTTTGGTGATTTCTAGTATTGGTAAATATTTTTCTAATGAAGAGGACTTAAATACCTTTCATTTGGCTTTGGGATCACCTCATTTTGATTTTTCTAGAATTAGTTATGATTTTTCAAAGATTGGGCAGAAAATCTGCCAGAAAATCCGAAAATGCCAATTTTGGAATTATGACATCATCATAATTAAAGATGACATAAGCTAAATGTTATAAAGTCATCATCATCTTCCTCCATCAGCCAAAAACCGTGCAGCAGCATGGAGAAAGAGAGAGAGGGAGTTTTAGAGAGAGAAGAGGAAGAGAACTCGCAAGGTAAGCCGATTTCTCCGACGATCTAGCTCCTAACGTGTATAACTCCACTCTTAAGCTATTCTTCTATGTGATTCAAGGGTTGGAAGCTCAAATTTGGTGTTCAAGAGAGCTAGGGTTTCAGCCATCTTTGAGAAAAGCTAGTAGGAGCTTGAGGTAACTTCCAAACTCTTGTATATTGACTATTCTAGCTACTGTGGGCAATTTAATCGGTGAAATTTCGCCGGATTGCCGTTGGTTTTAATTTATGGAAATGGGTTGTAGGGGACTTACCTTACTTGCATGTATTCGATATCTTTGCTTGTGTAGTGATGTATGTGATTGCTTTACTTGATTGTGTAGAGCATATTTGAATAAATGAAGCTCTGTTTCTGTTTTCGCTGTGGCCATAGTCTTGTTGTATGAAACATTGAGCATGCAGAAATATCATTATGGGGTATGCATCTAGCTAAAGCTAACATGTCATACACCTAGCATCTATCATGCATGCATTATGGTATCTGTTTCCTACTGAGATTCTCTCGAATCTCACTCTCCCCTACCAATAATTTAGACAGGGCAAGTGGCTCGTGGAGGGAGCGGCTAGGACTCCTCCGAGATGAGATTGTGTAATCCCCATTTGAAGAACTGTAATGGGCAATTGTACCCTGTGTATCTTTAGCGAAGGTATGTACCCGGGATTGCCGGGATGATAAAGTTGTGCACTCTGATATTTATATGAATGTGATTTATCTTCGCGTAGTAATTGTATTCGAAATGTGAATATGAGACCAAGTTTATAAATGATTTCAAAAAGTATTCGTGAAAACCCCGTCATGTGATGGGTTAGTAAATGTTATTTGATTATTATTGGTCTCTATTTCATTTTAATCGCGTATTTCGGATATAATTACTGAGGGGGGTTACAGGTTCTCCATTAAAACAACATAGTTGCAAGACTAAAGCAAATGAGCTTCAAACTTCAATTTCATCTTACTTTAATTTTAATTCCATATTTTTTTTGCAAAAATATACAATCTATGAGTAAAATTTAATTCATACAAATCACTCAAACTTTCAATATTTTCTGCATAGTAATGCATAGTTTCTGTTTTAAACAGAAAAATTAATAAAATAAGAGGAACTAGTGACTCACAATAGAGTCCGAAAACAACAAACACTCAAACTTTCAAATATAACACAAGCAAAAGAGTAATTATTATAAACAAACATAATCCAAAAACAGCAAGTACAACATTAAAATAAACAACATCAACCCCATCAATTAATTCATGCAAATCACCTATGACATATAGAGCTGACATTTGCACTTCACCCATTTACATTCTGACGAGAAGCATTTGAAGTTGGAATAAAACAACATCAACCCCATGAATTAATTCATTCAAATCTCTTAGTTTTTCAGGTTTTTTGATCTTATTGCTCTGCTATCTGATTTTGGCAAAAGCACTTTTCACGAAAAGTATTGTCAACAAGATAAAAAATCACTACTGTTCATTGTTACAACAAGATCAAAGATCACTACTATTTATTGTCACATAGTTTCTTCAATAGCTTCTCTGTTGAAGACTTTATGGTTTAAATTACTATGAGAATATTTAACATGCAAATAACAGAACCATCTCTGTTGAAGACTTTATGGTTTAAATTACTATGAGAATATTTAACATGCAAATAACAGAACCATAAGGAGCATGATTTGTTATGTGTACACAAGTACCTTGATTTGTGTTTGCTTTACACGTACAAATGGCTACATCTGATGCATATTCAACAAGTTAAGAATCAAATCAGCAACTTTAAAGGGCTATTTCACCTCAGTTTAGGACACCTTCCCTTCATCTATTATCACTTACAGGTAATCTCTAGCTATATCTCATATATATGATGATTAATATCCAAGTTTCTTCATGGATAAAGCTCTAAACTCACCCATATCAATATATTAGTTGATATAGTTGACTACACATGAAAATGCAAAAAAAAAAAAGCCCCATGGGGAAAAGGAGCACCCATGGCCAAAAAGAAGAGAGTAAACAAAAATCCCTCCCCCTTTGGACGCATGCAAGCTTTAGAAGCATAACTTCTTAAACAGAAAGTTAATCACTTTAAACAAGCACAACAATCAAACCTCAAGAAATAGCAATTGTATGGCTAAAAACACAAATCACTCACTGCTAGAGAAACACATTCACAATAACATTAATACACAACATTGATGGAGATGAAGACAGTAAAGGGGAGTAAATTAACCACCAAAAGTAAATAAAAAATATACATAAGATTATAGTCAAGTTTAATACGTCAGAGTTGAAAATCCTAATAAATGATTACAAAAAAAAGAGTTCAAAGCCTGTTTTTATTTAGAAACACTATCACAATCACAAACAACCAAGCACCATTCCTAAATGCCTAAATGAATTGGAAGCATAAAAATCTCAAAAGAAGCCATTGGCAACAAATTCATATCTTTCAAATTGGAGATGAAGAGAAAACTACAAATTCAGAGAGTAGAGAGGAATTAGCTAATCATGAAAACTGAATCAAAAACATATGAAAAACATCAGACTCAAGTTTAATGCTTTACAAGTCAAAGCTAGAGTAGAGTTAAAAGATTTGGTAACTAATATTTCAAAAAGATCACTTTCAATAAAACACTTGCCAGCCACCTAATTGGATGGATATCATAGATAAAATATTCACCTAACTATTGAAGACTAATAGTTGACTTTTTATCAAAGTAGAGAGGAATGAACTAGTTGGAAGCACAAAATCCAAAATACACTTATAACATTAGGTAAAGTTTAATGCATCAAAATTCAAAGCTATAGTTGACTATAGAAGAAAATGCAATAAAAAAACAAGCCCCATGGGGAAGAGGAGAATCCGCAACCAAACAGAAGAGAGTAAACAACCTTTAAAAGCACAATAAATAGGATTTGTATGGCTACCAACACACCTGGGAGAGAAGTCAAAGAACTTCTTCTTGTTGCAATATGTTTGCCAATTATTACTCAAGTTAGGCACTGCATAAAAAAATAATTTTGAACAGATTATATGATGCAATTAGTGTATATGTAACAGAGACTAGCAAGCAAAAAAAATATAAAGAAACTCAAGTATAAGTAAATACATAATTTAGACAACACAGAGAGCAAAGAAGAAGAGCTTGATTATCACTAGCTGTAAAAGTATGAAATAGTTCCAAGTTCAATGATCAGTCTCATCCCAATCAGCAACTGTATGATATATATAATAAGAGAGGAATTGGCTTCTTCTTCATCTTAATAAAAAGCAAAACAAAAGGATGAAACTAGGAAGCAAATAAGAGATAAGAAAACCTCAGGAAAATGCAGATCTGAGACAAACGAATTTGAAATTTCAAGAAACTTGCAAAGTGGAAAAACAAAGTTAATTAAAAGACAGTTATCATAAGAAGCGGGATAGTTGGCTCGAATAATAAGCTAATCCCAATTTGGAGGCATCCAAGCTTTCAAAGCAAAACTTCATAAAAAAATTTAATCACTTTAAACAAGCACAACAATCAAACCACAAGAAATAACAATAGTACGGCTACCATAAAAGAGCCACTAAAGCCTCTACATGGAAAGGATGTATATAATTTAAACTTAATTTATTGCTTAAAGAGAATGGACCTTTCAATTGTTTTATATGGGCAATGTCACTTTCAGGTGAAACAAAGGAACCAGGTACAAAATCAATAAATTTCTGAAAAAAATGAACACAAGATTTAGACACAATCCCCACTGACATATAGCAAATGAAATAAAAGATCTTAAACAAACTAATGCAAAGTGGACAAATTCCCCCAGCACCAATAAAACACATAGAAAGCACCAAGATGTTTCCAGAACAAACATGCTTGCCTCTCTCTCTATAATAAGAACTAGATGCAATCTAACAACAAAAGGGATAAATATACATTTCAATCGCACAAGTGAATAAATCCATGCCTTATACATGCCACATTGATCCTCCTATATCATCAACAATCCATTACTTATAAAGGGAAGTGAATTACAATGCTATTCTTAGGATGATTTAATTTTCTTTCTTGCAAGTCTGAATTTTATTTTATATTTTCTTTTGTTTTGGGTATGTGGTGTTAGTCCTAAATAATGCTCGAGAGATCAAATGGTCACTATCCAGAGAACAAGATACTCTTTTGAAATTCAACAACTGAATGAGGTAGATTGTAATTGACATGCATTTCAAATTAACTAATTCATCAGATTAAAACGCGAGTTGTTACCAAAAAGTAAAGAAAGTTAACCAGAAAAACAATGAAATACTCCCATTTTAGCAGTCTAATCCAACAAAATGATGTGGATGAGTAAAACTATCAATGTGGTATCCAACATAAATTCCATAATTGTAAACAAAAAAGACATAGTAACTCACGTTTTAAATATGCATCAAACAGATTCTCAGTTACCCCTTCGATTATATCATCCACAGGAAGAAAATGGACTTACTTTCCATATTTCAAACACCGGCTGGCCACCCCTGAACTACACCAGAGAGCTCTGTCACACGCTGTCGCATCTCGGGTTTCACAGATTTGTCCAAACGAGGAAAAGAAGCTCAGTCTCGGGTTTCAAACAATGGCCTACTGAATAATGGGAAGGCAATTGAAACATAAGGGAAGCCACTCGAAGCAGGAGAAAAAGCTTACCTTTGGGATAGAGCTCAATATTTATATATTTTTATTAATTAATCTTAGGCTTTTGTGGGACTTAATTGAATATGTTGGGCATAATCAAGTGTTAAAGTAAGATTTTAGTGAAAGAATAATTTAGGAATTATAGTGGTTAAATTGTTATATTTTTAATTAATATTTGTTATTCCCATTATTCTTTAATTGTTAACAAAATATATTACCTTGGTGAATATAATTCTGTAGGTGATGATGTGGCACAACTTGAGTGGTCAAGATCAAAGATATTATTTTGGAGCTTAATGAACGGCAAAAGTGGAACATCACAAGTGTAGAATTTACTTTCACATTTTTTCTAAGAGGAGGTTAAATGAGTAAGGGCTTTGTTTGGTGGTTGCAATTTTTTGTCAATGCCAAAATAGATTTTTATCTCTTATCCAAATATACGTTTAACTCATTTTAACCTAAAGACAATTGAAGAGGAAAGGAGGTGGCGGCTGAAATTAAAGAGAAGGAGATGAACCAAGCTAGAACGAAATTGAAGAATGAATCAGGGACAGAGTAGACCAGATTGAATTAAGAATTGGAGAGGAGCTGATCGAATAAAAGTGTGAGAATGGATGCTGATATAAGCATGGAGTTAATTGAATAAAGAAGGGAATTGAAGCTGTGAATGATTTAAGTGAACCAGCCGTCATTGTGGATGAATGAAGAGGGGTTGGACTGATTGAAGGAATTAAGATGAGCTGGACCGTGTGAGTCGGCTATGTGTGAAAGGGGGAGAGGCACCGAAATGAAGAATGGAGGAGAATAAAAAGAAGAATTGCGGCTATGAAAAAGGGACAAAGACCGATGGAATAAAGAAGGGAGGCTCTGCTGTGTGTGAAAGGGGAAAAGCAGCTGAAAGAAAAGAAAGAAAAGGGGAGGAAACGCTAGACTTGGAGAATAGTGTGAGAAAGCTAGCTAACCGATGGATGATTGAAGACTTAAAGTGCTGTTCAGTGGTTCTCATTTGTTCCCCATGGCTTATTCCTTCTCCTCCTATCAAGCTTCATTTTCCTCTTTCCCCATGAGTATCTAAGTCTTGGTGATTTCCTTGAGTTAGGTAATGGTTTGAGCTTTTAAACTTTAATGGAATTCCTTAAGCTCTCTTTTTAGTTCATAATTATGTAGCTTGGTTAAGTATGTAATTGTGATCTAGATTGTTCTATGTCAAGTGAATAAATTTGGTGGTTGAGCTAGTATTTGATTAATTAAGCTTTGTATGATTCAAATTAGGAGTAGGTTGAGTTGTTTATTCCAACTTGGTTAAGTGGATTGTAAATGGCTAAACTAAATGCTTTGAACTTTTGTAATGGTAATTACAAGCTAGAATTAGAAGTTGATTATTCATCTCCATGAGTCTAAATTATTTGGTGATATTCATTTAATTGCTTCGGTAGAATGAATTAAATGATTATTACAAGTATGGAGCTAGTGGTATCTTAGTTCAATTCTTTTGACTAATTATGGAATTCATATTATTATCAAGCAAGGAAGACTTAAACCTCAATTCAAGGGAATCCCATTTCATCACTATATTAGTTAATTGAATTTATCTTGTTATAAGTGTTAATTTCAATTCCTTTTGCTTCTTTGTTTTAAAAACTGAAAAATACAAAAATATTGCTTTAGCTTAGATTATTTTATTAGTTTAAAAATCAAATTCTCAAAACGATTTCTCACAACTTTAAGGTTTTTTTTTATCACTATACTACTTATAAACTTTGAAATTAATCTCCTCACAAGAATGACTTAGGTTGAACTACTACACTACAAAGGACATATTTGAAATGCTTCCAACGGACACTACAAATCATCTATATATATGGAGCATTTAAAGAATAGAGTACAACAACAACAATTGAGAATACACGAACATACATTGATCAACATATTCTTAGTGCTCTGTCTTTTTATACTCATTCATTGTACTTCAGTGATTATATAATTATTTTGTAAGAGAGTTTTTCATTACAAACTCAACATTTGTTATTGAGACAACTTAAGGTTGTGGAACCTTGAGTTGGGGATTTGATTACAATATGTAAGGGGGAGCGGGTGTTCAGGTGAAGGAACTTTGCTGTGTACTGAGGTGCCAAGAACCCATTGAATCTTAGAGAATATAGTGAAACTCTCAGAGACACTCTAAAGACTAGACGTAGGTCAAAGTGGTTGTGGCCGAACCAGTATAACTCCCGATGTACAATTCGGTGATATTTCTCTTTGCTTTCAACTACTTTAAAGATTCTGTTAATTTTCTTATACGCAATGAAATTTCTAGTATCACCCAATTCACCCCCCTCTTGGGTGAAACGCTTGCACTGGTTCTTCTTGTTAAGGTATAATAACCTGAGAAAGATCCAATGGCAAGCATGGGTGAAGGAATTCTTCCCAATGGAGCTTCTATCACAAGACCTCCGGGTTTCAGTAGCGAACACTTCTCATTCTGGAAAGCAAAGTTCAGAGTCTTCGTAATGGCTACTGAATATAGGCTATAGGATGTAATTGAGAGTGGAAACTACAAACCTAAAAAGATTGTAGATTCACAGGGAGTTCCCAAGACACTAGCAGAATATGATGAGAATGACAAGAAATCCATTACACTCAATAACAAGGAAATTCCCATGATTCAAAGTGCCTTAAGTCAAAATGAGTACTTCAGAATTTGCACACTCCCAATAGCTAAAGAAATGTGGGAAGCCTTGGAAATAGCTCACAAAGGAACTTCAGGAATAAAAGAAAACTGGATCAATACTCTGGTTACTGAATTTGATTTACTTTGAATGAAATCAGGTGAGTCGATAGCTGAATTTAAACTTAGATATACTCACTTTATTAATCAACTTGCAGCACTTGGAAAAGTCTATGATCAATATATCTATATACGAAAGATTATGAATATTCTTTCTAAAGATTGGGAGGCAAAAGTCACTGCAATTGAGGAAGCAAAAGGTGAATCAATGCAATTGGTTGCTTCTCTATTAGGAAGCCTTTCTGAATATGCAAGTAAATTAAAGTTCAAACGAGAACTAGATGATATTGGTGACAAGAAGAATAGGGGTCTAGCACTAAAAGCAAAAGAAGAAGAACAAAATAAAGACGAAGAGCTAGATGATGATGAAATGGGCCTAATCATAAAATTATTCAAAAAGTTATACTAGAAAGGCCAAGGATTCAAAAAATTTCAGAAAGGAGGAACAAGCAATAAAGAATACATCATCTGCTATGAATGTGGAAAGTCAGGACATTTCAAATCAGAATGTCAAGAACTGATTTAGAAGAATAAAGAAAAGAGAAAAGACAAATTCTATAATAAGAAGAAAGCCTTTGTATCTGCCATATGGGGAGATAGCTCTTCTGACGAATAAAGCAATGAAGAGGAAGTAGCCAATATCTATCTGGTTGCTCAAGAAGAAATAGAAGAATAGGTAATTGATTCTAATCTTACCTATCATGAATTACTTTCCGAATATAATGCTTTACATTCTGAATTCATTAAAGTAGTTAAAGAACTAGTTGTTTTCACAAAGAAAAACAAAGCTCTTGAAATAGAACTTAAAGAGAATTTTGAAAAGGATTGTTAAAACTGTACTTCTTTGAAAAAGAAAAACACTGATCTTACTAAAACTCTTGAAAAGTTTACTAAAGGAAGTGAGATGCTAAATGTAATTTTAAAAGCTCAACGATTTGTGAATAATCGATCTAGAATTGGATATGATCTAAAATCATAAAGAAGGAAAGGAAGAAAGAAAGATAGAGGTAAATCATACTTGAACTATTTTCAACATTATGTGCATACATCAAATCCTTTTCCATACTGTAATTATTGTAATAGAAAATGTCATTATACTTCATCATGCATTTATAAGAAGAAAGGAAAGATAGGAACCTACAAATGGGTACCTAAAGGTTCATATGTTGTTAAAATCTTTTGTACTATCCCAAAAAGATATGGGTACCTAAGACTTAATCATATTTGATTACAGATATGTCTTAAAGCATCCAAGAACAACAAAGGGTACATAGACAGTGGATGCTCCAGACATATGACCGGTGATTTTGAAAGCTTTACCACGTTGCAACCTAAGGAAGGTAGAAAGATAAAAGTTGGAGGAAATCAATCCAGAAAGATAGCAGGAATTGGTGAAATCAGAAACGATAAAGGAATATAAGTCAAAGATGTATATTACGTTGAAGGTTTGTGTCATAATTTGCTGAGCGTGAGTCAAAGTGCAGATAAAGACAACTGGGTAATATTTGATTCAGAGGAATGTCTAATTGTCAACAAGAAATACTTACAACTTGATAAGAAAAATATCAAGGTAAAGCTCAGAACAAAAAGGGAAGGTAACTGCTATATTCTTGATATCAATATAAATGACTCTGAAAATTGTTTTCTGAGTAATGTCGATGAAAGTTGGTTATGGCATAAGAGACTAGCTCATGTCAACATGCACCAACTAGGAAAACTACTAAAAAAGGATTTAGTTCTTGGATTACCCAATATAAGTTTTAAAAATGATTTGATTTGTGATGCAAGTCAAAAGGATAAACAAACTAAATCATCTTTCAATTTTAAAATGAAATTACAACAAATCGACAACTTCAATTGCTACATATGGATTTAGTTGGTCCAGAAGAGTTAAAAGCCTTGGTGTCAACTTATATTCATTAGTCATTGTTGATGATTTCTCTATATTTACATGGACTATTTTTTTTTTGTCATCAAAGGATGAAACCTTTGCAGAATTCATTGTTTTTGCCAAGAAAGTGCAAAATGGGAAAGGTATATCCATTATAGGTATTAGGACAGATCATGGTGGAGAATTTGAAAATCAAGACTTTTGAAGAATATTGTGATACTAATGGCATAGATCACAATTTCTCTGCACCAAGGACACCTCAATAAAATGGAGTCGGGGAATGTAAGAATAGAGTGCTCACATAAGAATAGAGAAAAAATCTTCCAGTAGATCTCGGCCAAGAAATGCAACAATTTACTCGAGTAGCCACTCGAGTAACCAGGTGAGAAAAAGGCATTACTCGAGGGAGCACTCGAGTAATTTGTACAGTTTTTTGATGCATTACTCGAGGGGTAACTCGAGTAATTAGGTTAGCAAAGAACAGGTACTCTCGGCCAAGAATTTGATGCTATTACTCGAGACGATAATCAAGTAATCCACAAACTTATTTGAAATTTACTCGAGGGCTCATTCGAGTAACTGGTAAAGAAACGATATGGTCACTCGAGTAACCACTCAAGTAATCAGGCATTTCCAAGGTTTGTGATGTATCTTACTCCATGTCTTACCCAAGTAATATTTTATGAAAACTGTTGAATTACTCTCTGCTATGTTTTTGATAGTTTGCTCGAGGGACTACTCAAGTAATGAGCATGATCACTCGAGTAATAAAGTCCAGAAAACATGTCTTTAATCCAATGTTTATTGAATTGTTTTCTATATGATTAACCATTCATTGTATTAGTATCCTAAGTATATTTGTAGAGAAACAATGAAGAGATCATGCCAGAAGTGAAAAGTCAAATAAAAGGTCTGAACGCTCACCTACCGCTACCTACCGCAAATAAATAGTTTTCAAATACTTCTAACGGACACTACCAATCATCTATATATATGAAGCATTTAAAGAATAGAGTACAACAACAACAACTGAGAATACACAAACATACATTGATTAATACATTCTTAGTGCTCTATTTTCTTATACTTATTCATTGTACTTCAGTGATTATATAATTGCTCTGTGAGAGATTTTTCATTACAAACTCAATATTTGTTATTGAGACAACTTAAGGTTTGTGGAACCTTGAGTTGGGGATTTAATTACAATGTGTAAGGGGGAGTGAGTGTCTAGGTGAAGGAACTTGTTGTATACTAAGGTGCCAAGAACCCACTGAATCTTATAGAATGTAGTGAAACTCTTAGAGACACTCTGAGGACTGGACGTAGGTCAAAGTGGTTATGGTCGAACCAGTATAACTCCTGGTATACACTTCGGTGATATTTCTCTTTGCTCTCAACTACTTTAAATATTCTGTTAATTTTCTTATACGCAATAAAATTTCTGGTATCACCCAATTCACCCCTTCTTAGGTGAAACGCTTGCACAAACAACGGGTTCCTCGAAACTACAGCCAATAAGGGGAAGTTTGTGTACATCTTTAAAATCTACAGGTGAGAAAATTCAACTCCCAAAATCTACTCAAAATAGTGCTTCTGATGCTATTGATCCAGATGCTTGTCGAGCGATTAAATATTCAACATATATAAGTCTTCTAGCTGAAGAAGGTGATATCACTACTATAGAAGGGACTTTTAATGACCATTTTTTTGCCCTATAGATGATTGTTTTCAGGGGGACGTCTATGTCAGGGTCGTTGAAAATTTGAGAAAAGATGACTATTTTTAAACAGTTGTAGTTTGAGAGATACAACGATTATTTTACAGAAAACGACTGTTTTTCCTAGAACAGTCATTGTATCTAAATATACAACGACTGTTTTCCCTAAAACAGTCATTGTTTCTTTTTTTTTTAACGTTTTACTCCTTACAACCCAGACAATTGATGGGTTATCTCCATATTATTATAAGTCTCCCCCACATCCATCTCCTTCACCATCCCCCTCTGCTCCTCCACCATATGTCTACAAGTCCCCACCTCCTCCATCCCCTTCACCATAGCATCCATACTACTACAAGTTCCCATTTGCTCTATCCCCTTCACCATTGTCTCCATACTACTACTACAAGTCTCCCCTCCCACCGGCTCCATCTTCGTTGCCTCCATACTAGTAGATAAACCTATCCTAACGAGTTCTCTAACCTGTACATTGATATCTTTGAAAGAAAAAACTAGATCCATGAACCATTCTCTTATGATTAACTCTCTAGCTTCCCTTATTACTCATGGAAGTGAAAATCACATGTTAATTTTTCTATCATGACATATAGCGCATATATCATCATAACATCATTTCAATATGCAAACTTCAACTTTCTATGTAAATCATGACATGCATATGGCCAAAGAGATGATGACATGCTTCTATGAAATCCCTATTCTTCGTCATCATATTCCAAAGTGTTCTTTGTAAAGCATAATGCCTTAACAAATTCAAAGTACTCATAAATAAGAAACTAGGAAAATTATTCGAATATGCAAACTTATATAGCACTGTACAAAACCACTGCACTATGTAAAAAAACCTCTACACATCATCACCCCTCTATGTGTTGTAGAAGATGTCCTGACAACAGGTCTCGGATCAAATTAATGTCTTCGATTGTGTAGGGGTCCTGATTACCAAAAATCTATGCGCAAAATGGAGAATATGTTAACATAAATAAATAAATTGAATGAAATAACTAACAATTCAATCATGTGAAAAGAACTAAAATTCAATTAAGAATCAAGAAATGATCCCCTATTCAAAATTTGTAGCAAGGCTAGAGAAAATGATGTTATACATATATAGTATAACATAAAAGCCACACTCAGTTTTCCCTACTTGCTGAGGATACTATACATCAAAAGCAAACGGTAAAAAAAGAATAAAGGCCTATGTAAAGCAATAGTCAATTGAAGAACTTGAATGAAAAGAACTTACGTTAGGCTGGAACCACTTTATCGGACCACCTTTACCTTCACGCTTCCCACCCATTATATAATATGTCTTCAGTGCACTGTAATAATTAAAATGATAAATAGAAGACATTAAAACGATTGAGTAAAATCAAAAATCAATTACGGACAAATAAATTTACTTACATGTTAAAAATATTTTTGATATCTGCGTTTGGCTTGCGACCCAATGAGTCAAACCAAAAGATGACGTTGATCGAGGGACAAGGAATACAGAGACTCCAATAATAACTATAATCACTTGCATATATAGATTAAAATGAGGTTAGATAACAGGATACTATTTAGCAAAGTGAACGTGTATAAATATATCAAATAAAGTTACTTGCCCTTCAACAATTGGTGCCAAATAACAAGGCAGCTGAGTCTCACCTATTGTATAGCCTACATAGCTCATCCGATCTTCCAACCTCTGGCTATTATGCCGTGACATAGTGCCAGGACATAAGAAGCCATATGTAGTAACGAGCCCTTGTTCGGCACAGAGTTTGTGGAAGCAGTTACCACATAAATGAAATGAGAAATGACACAATAAATGTAGAAACCTAAAACCCCTAAATATCAGTGCATTAATTACAATTAAAAATTATAACTAAACTTACATGATTGCAAATGTGACACATCCTACGTCAATCTCCTCCAAAGATAGGAACTCTCTAATATCTTTGTTATCAAGTCCATAATTATACCAGATTCTACGACCCATGATCTCAAAGGCATCTGCAAGTCAACCTTGTTTATGTCTTGATGAATATTTTGTAGTCGTGCTAAAAGGAGAAATTTTGTCTCATCATCTTTTTCCTAGTAAGACACAAAATAAAGATGATAAGTAGAATGTCAAGGATCAAATAACAGTAAGGTGTTTCCTACCATTGGAGGGACTGGCATAGTCTAAACAAGATGTCTAGGCCACAAGATGAAAGATCCTGTTGCCTGACCTTGTCTGGAAACCTCACTATTAGGGAACGAGACATCTACACCTTCCTCCCCCAGTCGAACACTTGTGACAGTGACCTTACGTTGATCGTCCCGGATTTGGTTATTATGGTGGGTGGTGGCATGTGAGTATACAACAGCATCAACAACAGTACGCAGGTATTGGACTTCCAAATACAGAGTGCAAGGTTCTCCAGGCTCTAGTGAAGGACCAGGGTCGCCATGTCCAACCTCTGGCGGATTGTAACTATCTTTGGTGCTGGGAAAGGCCGGGGATTCTTGAGTAAGAGAAATGAAAGAATTAATTAAAATAACGTAAAGAAAAACTCAATGTTATATTAAATGAAATTATTTACAAACCTCATATCTAGGCTCCACGTTATACATCCCGCCTTGCATGTGAGACAACACCATCGTACTTATCTCACCATGTAGCTCACTCAACAACTCTTGTTTAAGCTTGTCTCGAAGTGATTGACGCATTTGCACCGCTAGCTCTGTTCGGATTTCCTCTCGAAACCTAGCCAAAAACTACTAACTCATTTCACCACGTCCATAAGCTTGTGAACCTCGTCTAAAGTATTTAAAGAGACCAACTCCCCTTGACTCCCCTCTAACTTGACCAGGGTGATCTAGATTCCCAAGTGCCGTTGCTAAGATGTCCATCCTTCCAGTTTGAGTGAAGGAACCCTGGCTGCTCTGCTCTTCAAGGTCATCCTGCAACATACAATATATAAATAGAAAGTAATTACATGCAATCTTGTTAGGAAAATGAAACACACTTAAATATAGTTGTTATTAAATACTCACAATCCTTTTAGCGATATCAGTAATGACTAAATTTATATATTTTTCTCCCTTTATCCTCCCTACTTGCCATTTTTTGTTATGTGAGGGAGGAGGTGGCGCCTGCATGACAATAGTAGGATCTGCTCGGGCAGCTTCCTCCAATTTTTGCAATTCAGCCTGCATCACTTCTTTTCAAGCTTTCGATAACCCCCACACGACATGTAATGAGGATAATTGTTTTTCGCTTGCCTCTCTTTATTTACTTGACTCAATTTCTATATAAACGAAGAATAATGATAACTGAGTTAGCAATGTCAAGTAAGTTCAACTAAAATGTTTAACATTGAGATGAACAGAATATACCAGGAAATTGGGATCCTACCACGATGCCATAAACAACCTCCAGTCATTTGGAGAAAGAAACGAATACTCTTTGTAAGGATCCAAATGGCTCATGGGCCCTCGAACGTACTTGGTTATAAGCGTGGACTTGAAATCTTTCCATCGCTCATGAACTTCCCCTATCCAATACTTGTACATCTGCCTCGTATTGGGAACATCATAGGTTTTCTACAAAACAAAATATATATTAGTTGTATATGAAGAAATAGAAATAGAGATAGAGATAACAATACAACTTTACTTACCAAAAGTTGATCCCAAATCATAGCCTTCATCTCCTTTGAAACTTCCCTCCAGGTAGGAATTAGGACGCTAACTTTGCTCCGACCCAAAAAGCCAACGTAGCTAATGAACTTGTCTCCCTCTTCGCCGATAGGTTTTAAATCAGCATCAAATTCCACGTGAACCCTATCCTATTCTTCCTCATGACGTTTGACCAACGACCATAGCTTCGTGCTTCCTCTACCCTTTTTCTTAACAGGTGAGCCAACAGAGTATAGCTTATCTCCCATATTATTGTTAACCCACTTGCATTTGAATAAAGGAACTCTCAACTTAGTGTAGCTTATCTCCCATATGTCTTCAATAACTCCATAATAGACCATGGGTGCCAAAATGGGGCTTTTATCTTTCGAACTAGAAAAGTGCATTGATTCGGCTACCACCATCACCCCGCTATTTTGCATAGTACTTCTATTATCCTGGGCTTTAGTATAGAAAGAATACCTATTTATGTCGAAGCCACTCTAAGTTATGACCTCAAAATAAGGCCCCCAAGATAACCATTTGATTATCTCAGACACATTGGTCTCATGTGCTATCTTATCCTTGAACCACTCTATGAAAGTCTTGTTTTGCTCATTAGCTATCTGCATGTCATTTTTTCTTAGATATATCTCCTTTAAACTCTTTTTGTGTTTGGCTAAGTACAGCTGAACTTCTTCCGTATTATTCAGGATATACAAGTGTGCTTGCAAAACCTCTTCACAATGCATACTCTTCACTTTGAGGCCTCGTGTTCCCTTACTTGTACCCTTTTCATGATGAGATTGGGCCTTCGACCTTGATAGATATTCTTTGCAAAAGTCCATAGCCTCTTCAACGATATATCTTTCCATAATTGAGGCTTCAGGTCGATAAGGATTTTTAGAATACCCTTTTAAGTTCTTCATATATCGCTCGAAAAGGTACATCCACCTTAGATAAACTGGGCCGCATAGTCTTACCTCCCTTATCAGATGAATTATTAAATGCACCATTATATCAAAGAATGCGGGAGAAAAATGCATCTATAGTTGGGATAGAATAGTATAACCCTCATTTTCCAATTTGTCTAACCTTGCAATGTCAACAACTTTGCTACAAATAGCATTGAAGAAAATGCACAACCTTGTTATCGTGCTTCGCACATCATCTTTCATAATGCCTCTAATAGCTACTGGTAATAGTTGTTGCATCAAGACATGACAATCATGAGACTTCATTCTAACTAACTTCAAATCTTCCATTGACACAAGCCGACTCACATTAGAAGAATACCCTTGTGGCACCTTAATGCCGTGCAAACACCCACACAAACTTCTTCTCTCAACTTTTGACAATGTATGTGCTGCTAGCTTCATATACGCTCTCTTACCATCATCTCTTAGTTGTGGATGCATTCATTCTCTTATTCCTATTTCAACCAAGTCTAGTCTTGTATTAATTCCATCTTTAGTTTTCCCTACTATATGCAAAAGCGTACCAACAAGGCTATCACATACATTTTTTTCCACATGCATCACATCAATACTATGTCTCACATCAAGACTACGCCAATATGGAAGATCAAAGAAAATTGACCTCTTCTTCCATATATTCTTCTTACCCGTAGTCTTTTGATTTTTACCAAAAGTGACATTAATTCTTTCCACTCGACTATAAACCTCATCTCCAGTTAATGGCTTTGGAGCCAATTCATTCTCCATAAAAATGTTAAAAGCCTTCTTTAGCCTACGATATGGGTGGAACCGAGGAAGAAATGGTCTATGACCAAGGTAGACCATTTTTCTACCGTGCTTTGAGTTAATGGAACTGTGTGCGGCATGCTTTATGACCCCTGACACTATAACCTGACAAGTTCCCATATACAGGGAAGTCGTTAATTGTGGTAAAAATCATTGCACGTAGCTTAAACGATTGTTGCTTATATGCATCAAACATATCTACACCATCCTCCCACAACTGCTTTAAGTCCTCTATCAAAGGTGCCAAGTAGACATCAATATCATTCCTTGGTTGTTTTGGTCCCAAAGTCATCATAGAAAGCATCATATACTTGTATTTCATACACAACCAGGGAGGTAAGTTGTAAATCACCAGTAGAACTGGCCATGCACTATGTGTACTGCTAAAAGTACCATAGGGATTGATTTCATTTGTACAAAGCCCAAGCCGAAGGTTTCTAGGCTCGCTTCCAAATCCAGGATACATTTCATCTACTTTCTTCCATTGTGGAGAGTCAGCCGGGTGCCAAAGGTATTTTCTATCACAAACTCTGTCATCATAATGCCATCTCAACTTCTTTGCTTCTTTCGCATTAGCAAACAATCGTTTGAACCGCGGTATGATTGGAAGATACCACAAAACCTTGACAGGTTGCTTTTTAATTGTCTCATCACCACACCTATTACCTTTCTTCACTTTATATCTGGAAGTTTTACATTTTGAACACTCACTTAAGCCTTCATACTCATTTCTGTACAATACATAGTCATTAGGGCAGGCTGTATCTTCTTATACTCCATACCCATTGTAGATAATATTTTCTTGGCCTCATACATACAATTTGGAAGTACATTATCCTTTGGAAACATATCATACAACAATTCAAGCAACAATGTGAAACTACTATCAGTCCACCCACAAGTTGCCTTTAAGTTGACCAAGTGCAAAATACCTGACAAGAGTATATACTTAGTACACCTAGGGTACAAAGGTGTCTCTGCATCACTCTGCACACTATCATATACAGGTGATTGTGCAAAACATTCTACCTCAACATCATGAAGCATTTTCTCCATTCTATTATCATCTCCAACCTCCAAAACTTCCTTCTCATGGGACGCATAAGCAATTACTTCCTCACCATGCCATATCCAACTTTTGTACCGAAGATTTATTCCATCACAAAATAAATGATCTCTTATATCATCAATATATCGTAGACTCTCATTTAAACACTTTACACATGGGCAAAAATACTTCCCATTTTTACTAGGTGCATTCATTCTAGCAAATTTAATAAACTTTTCCACCACATTCTCATATTCTTCACTAGTTCTCAAAGCATTCATCCAACGGTAATCCATTTTACTACCACCTATGCCATTTTCAATAATACTCAATTTTAGACCAATTGTCATTATCATATACATATGGATCAAGAAAAGGGATACACTACTACAAAAATATATAAATTTTCTCATGATTAATATATAAATAATTAACTAAAATAATGACTGTGTTCCATTTTTATGACACGCACGTATATATATATATGTAATATATATTTGTGCACCCATTGTTCCAATTTGATTAATATAAAAAGTTTGAATATTTAACTAATATATTATCATTCTATAAAGACTAATTAGTAAATTCATTATGTCAGTACTATTGTTGCTTATTTCAGCAAAGAAGAACAATAAGATTAGAACATTATAGGTTATTTTAGGTATGCATTTGATTCAATTTGACCCGCAAGCTATTTTAATATAGGACACTTTTTTTGGTTGAGGGGACTAGTGGTCCCTTTTAAGTCGTACTAACTAAAGATGAAGATATAGAATAAAATGTAATTGCGTTCAATATTCAAATTCATATGATTTTCTAATAAATGTCTCCATTGCGCATACTTGCGTATGCATGGTTAGTTTTCCTTTTTTTCCCCAACGCATGTTTAGATTTTCTAACCATACTATTTGATAGTGGCATATGTAGCAATAAATCTATTGTTTGGCCCTACCATTCAAAGAAAAACAGAAGTGTCAATTTGTAAAATAGTGAATTAGCCAGTTAAGTCTTAGACTGGTCTTTGTTTAGGTAGTGGTTATGGTTTAGACTTTTATAATCTAACAAAAAAAAGACAAAATAATTTTTGTTCAATTAATTCATGTATAATATAATTGGTTGGAAATATTTGCTAAGATAACTTCAAAAGCATGTCACTATTTTTATTTTTTTAAACTATGTCTTAAACTTTAATAGCACGTTAACAATTTTTATTGACTTTTTTTATGTGTAATTTGTGTTTGCAGTTTCAGCTCATCAGTCTATTGAAGCTTCTATTTAAGGTATGTTTTTTACATTTTGAGCTTACAAATGTGATTTTAGTTGAATTTAATAATAGTTAGTTATAATTTGTAGGTGTTCTAATGATTGTTATGGATTAGTTGCATAAGTAAAATAATTATTTATATATTCTTAACACTTGTATTTTATTTGTTGACTTGTAATGCTTTCTAATTTACCTATGATATGTTGTTGCGAATATGGTTTCTTTCGTTATGAGTTGTGAAAAATTATTATAATGCTTGGGAATAATGAATGGATTATTTGTCAATTAAAACATAGGGTTTAAGACTTAGAAAGCTTCAATTTTGATGATTTCATGTTGGGAATTTATTTTAAAATTGGTAAGAGAATATAAAAGTAATTAGTAAATGCAATAGTCATACAACTAACCATGTACTTTTTAAAAAAATAGATTGAAGGCATAGATGAATTGTAAATGGATTTCATCTAATTGGTGTTCAAGGGAATATATAGATGGGGTGAAAGATTTTATTCCATTTGCAATCGAGCACACAAAAGATCCTGACAAAATCTTATGTCCTTGCTTATCTTGTTGTTTTGGAAAGCGGATTAGTCCACTTGATTTACTAAATCATTTAGTGTGTTACGATATTGATCAAACATATATATGATGGACAAGGCATGGTGAGACGAACAATGCATGTAGTGATCGGGTGCATACCACGAGTGGTACTTCGGATGAATTTGATCAAAACATGTTTGATGAAAGTGATGGTCTTGAAGAAATGCTAAATGTGGTTGAAGGGGTGCATCATAACCGCCCCAACGAATTTGAGAAGTTGAAAGGTGATGTAGAGAAATGATTATATGCCGGTAGTACTAAATACAGACGATTGCTAGCAGTGTTGAAGTTGTACAACTTTAAAGCTCTCTATGGATTGAGTGATTCGGGTTTCACCACACTGCTTGAACTGTTGCAAGATATGCTTCCAGAAGAAAGTGTACTTCCTACTAAGACATACGAGGCAAAGCGAATTCTTTGCTCTATAACCAGCATGGGATATGAGAAGATACATGCATGTCCTAACGATTGCGTATTATTTCAAAATCAGTATGCAACATTGGAGAATTGCCCTAAATGCAACGCATCTCGCTATAGGAAGAAGAAAGGAAAGAGTCCTTTGAAGGTCCTTTGGTATTTTCCCATTATTCTGAGATTCAAGCAACTGTACAGTAATGCAGAGATTGCTAAGTAGTTGACATGGCATGCAGATAAAAGAATTAAATACACGAAGCTTAGGCACCCTACAAATGCTCCTCAATGGAAAAAAATTGATCATGAGTACCCTGACTTTGTGGATGAAGCAAGGAACCTTCACCTTGCACAGTCAACTGATGGAATTAACCCACACGATGTTCAGAGTAGTACACATAGCACGTGACCAGTGATATTGATGATTTATAACCTTCCTCCACACTTGATCATAAAACTTAATTTTATGATATTGTCCATGTTAATTTCTGGGCCAAGGCAACCCGGGAATGATATAGATGTATACTTGGGTCCTTTAATTAATGACTTGAAGCTGCTTTGGGAAGAAGGCGTCAGTGTGTATGATGGGTATAGGGAAGAAAGTTTCACTTTGAAAGCCATGTTGTTTGGCACAATTAATGATTTCCCTGCTTATGGTAATTTGTTGGGATACAACATCAAAGGATATGGTGCATGCCCTATATATGAATATGACACTCATTCAGTGCGACTTCATCATTGTAAGAAAAATGTTTACATGGGGCATCGAAGATTCTTACCATCACAACATCATTGGAGGAAGTGGAAAAAGCCTTTCAATGGTGACTCAGAAGAAGGTAGCCTACCGAAGATGTTGACCAGTGCCCAAATGTATTCCAAAGTAAAAGACTTGGATAACAATTTTGGCAAGCCTTTTGCAAAACAAATCGAGACAAGTGGTTGGAAGAAAAAGTCTATTTTCTTTGAACTTTCATATTGGAAGTCTTTATATGTGAGACATTTTCTTGATGTGATGCATATAGAAAAAAATATCTGTGATAGTCTAATTGGCACGTTACTCAATATCCAAGGAAAAAGCAAGGATAGGGTCAATTCGAGGTTAGATTTGGTGAACTTGGGAATTAGATAAGAGTTGGCACCGATTGATCAAGGGCATCGTACCTACCTACCGCCAGTGGCATACACTCTGTCGAGGAAAGAGAAGAAATTTTTTTGTGAGTTTCTGCAAGGAATTAAAGTTCCTGAGGGCTACTCTTCAAATATAAAGAACCTTGTATCAGTGAAAGAGTTGATGTTAAAGAACTTCAAGTCTCATGATTGTCATGTGCTCATGCAGAATTTCCTACCGGTTGGTATACGATCCATTTTACCAAAAAATTTAAGAAACACCATCACTAAACTTTGCGTGTTTTTCAAGTTGATCTGTAGTAAAGTGGTAGATTCAACTAAGTTACAAGATTTGCAAAGGCTGATTGTATGTACTCTGTGTGAACTTGAAATGTATTTTGCACCTTCTTTTTTTGACATTATGGTACATCTAACCGTACATTTGGTCAAAGAGATTCAATTGTGCGGTCCAGTGTACTTGAGATGGATGTACCCAAATGAGCAATTCATGAAAATATTAAAAGGGTACGTGAAAAATAGATATCGCCCAGAGGGTTGTATCACTGAAAGGTATATGGTTGAAGAAGCAAGTGACATCTATGCTGATTTTTTATCAAATATTGACCCTGTAGGGATCCCCAAGTCCCGTCATTATGGGCGAAGATCAGGGAAAGGAACAACTGGGGGGGATGTAATAACGATATCGGTGACTGAACGGGAGCAAGCCCACTTTTATGTGCTACATAACACTAATGAGGTCGAATCGTATGTAGAAGAACACAAGGATGCTCTTTGATTGGTACATGGTGCTAGAAATGAAAATTTGTTAACAAAAGACCACAATAAAGAATTTTCAGGCTGGTTGAAAAATCGCATTAATGATGAGATGGAGTGGAATCCTGATTCAATTTCTGAAAAATTAAAGTGGTTGTCGAAGGGACCGAGCTTAAATGTATTATCTTACAATGGTTATGCAATCAATGGTTACACATTCTATACACAAGACCATGATACACAGAGCACGATGCAGAATAGTGGGGTAACACTTGTTGCTGATTCTTGGCATAGATCTAGTGCTAAAGATATGCACCCTATCTATGCATCAATGTCATACTTTGGTGTCATTGAACGCATATGGGAGTTAGATTACTCTATGTTAAGGGTCCCTGTCTTTAAATGTAAGTGGGTTACCAACAATAGTGGATTAAGGATAGATAACTTAGGCTTTGTTCAAGTGGACCTTTCTAAAGTTTGGTATGAAGATGATCCTTTTATTTTAGCAGCACAAGCAGAACAAGCATTTTTCATTCTGGATCCTGCTAAAAAGAATTGGTCTATTGTACTCCCATCCAACAAGAATCGTCAAGAACAAGTTGATTTTGAAAGTAATGAAAATTTGAACATCAATTATGATGATCCTTCGTTTGAGAATTTGTGGTCAGTAGAGATTGATATAGATGGAGATGCAGATGAAGATGGAGATGGAGATGGAGATGGACCCATATACGTGAGACATGATCATGAAGAGGGAACTTCGGTTAAGAGAAACACAATTCTCAATCCAACACAAATTCTGAAGAATAAAATTTTAAATCAAACCAGAAAAAGGAAAAGATAATGAATGCCTTGACTTGTTTACTTGTAAGTACGTTTTTATAAATTTCAAAATAATTTGCTTTCGTTGACATGGTTGACATTATACACTGATGTTTTATTTTAGTGTATCACTTCCAGGAGTATGGACTCACAACACTATGAAATTTATGATGTTCCTCAGCACATTGGTACACAAAGATTTGAGGCGAATGTAAGACGTGGCAGGACAGTTATAGAGAGATTGATTAAATTGAGAAGTAAGGGAATCAATTTACAACTTGAGTGGAATGAAAATGGAAACCCGTTCAGTGAGAACGGTAAGTCATTAAATAACTTGATTGGGACTACAGTTCGAGACAGAGTCCCTATTACAGTTCAAAACTGGAAAATGGTAAAAAAAGATTATGTGGATGACATATGGGATGAAGTTTAGGTAACATATTAATTATATTATTGTTTGGTTTGCTATGTTTCACTTAATTTCAATCTTACATATTATATATGTTTTTTTATTGTTACAGAGCATTTTTATTATTGATGATGATCGGAAGAACTTCGTGCTAAGAAAAGCTCGAAAACTTATGAGAAAGTTTTGTTCTGATCTTGTCAAATACTACTTGAGGGATAATGATGACAATATCATTGATACACAGCCTTATCCATTGTACGAAGGAATCATCACTCAAGAAATGTGGGATGAGTTTATCAAAACACATACAACTCAGGAATTTTTGGTAATATAATTTGTTTTACTTTCCCTATTACTTATAATGTACGTATTTGTAATTAACATTTATACATTGATATGAATCATTTTGATCTAAATAGAAGTTGAGCGAGAAAAATTGCCCTAACACGCTCAATATGCCATACCGTTACACACAAGGACCTGTTTCATATGCACAATTATAAAGAAAAATGGTACGAACTAATTATTATTTCATTTGTAGATAATTGTATGAATATCATTTAACTTCAACTAAATTTGCCGTGCAGATAGAAGAATCAAGTTCAGGTATTCCACAGGTTCCACGACATAATCTTTGGATAGCCGGTGTCACAAATAAGAAAGGTGAAATTCATAATGAGGAAGCAAGAAGAGTAGCTGAATATTGTGTAAGTATTGAATTATGTGTGCAATAAATAATTGGCTTGACTTAAATGAACTTGATTTATAATAACTAATATTGTTGTAATTCTTTTTGTGATAGCGACAAGTGTCATAGGAGGATCCTACGTTAGCGGGCTATGTTGGCCGGGATGATTTGTTGAGCAGAGCTCTTGGAGTACCCGAGTATAATGGTTGTGTTCAGGGTACTAGTTTTGCTGTCACCCCATCAGCATACTTCGGACGTCAGAAGCGCTCCAATAGAGGTGACGTTTCCCAGCTGCATGACAAAATGACTAGTTTCAAGCATCAAATTCAAGAACTTCAAGAACAAATGCGCCATAAGGAATAATGAGAAGAACAATTCTTAGAACAAATGCATTTGATGCAAGAACAGAATGTGTTGTTAACAACACAAATACAACAGTTTGTGCAGTGTAAGCCAACACAAAATATTCCCTTCTGTGATAGTCTAAGTGCCAGAGATAGTTGCACTTCCATGCCTAAAGTCCCTTTTCCTTTGGTAATTAATTTCTTCTCTACTTAACTTTATGTTACATTATAATTTAGCGAACTATAACATATTAAGTCTATTTTCTATAGGGCAAATTTCAATATAGGTTATATGTCGAGCAAGTTTCCAAGCACGCGGTTGCAGTGGGTGTTGCCTATAACACTGATAAGGACACACTACACAATTCACCGTTACCTGACAACACACTCCCAGTGAGGGTTGACGTCTGCACGAATGAAGACGCCCTTTTACCGATCCCGTCTCAGGATGAGCAAATAATGGTGAAAGATGTTGTAGGTGGCTATGTTGCTTGGCCAATAGGTTTTATAGAGCCCTATGAAAAGGTCGTTCATTTACAATTCCCTGCATTTTTCCTTCATACTTCCATATAAAACTGTGATTTAATTTTTTTATTTTCACAGGGCAAGATGTCAAAGTGTTCGACAACACAACCCAAGTCTAAAGCTTCGGCTAGCCAACAGAGCAAAAGGAAACTGACCTCATATCGTGATCAATTAGTATCGATTACACCATAATTGATCGGTGCAGGAGGACGGGAAATACGTCTTGAAAGACATATCTACAATGTTGGGAATTTAGTTGATTAAGTTACTGCCAAGGTCGTGCACGACATATGTAGTCATGATTGGGTTAGTGGTTCGGCTATCAACTTCCGGATAAGGTACTTGACCATTATTGTTTATCACTATTATTAATATTTCTTGTTCCATTTCTTTTATTTTTCATGACACTGTTTGTTTTATACCAGGCATTTATACAATGATTGCTTAATGGATACAAATAGGGTCCAATTCATATTTGTCAACCCTTATCTCGTTGGCTACCATAGGGGTAAAGTAGATATAAATGCGCAGTCTAATGAGCTAAAAGATTACTTTAAAAAGAGAGCGATATCGTCTACGTTATTTTTAGTGCCATACAATACAGGGTAAGTTATTAGTGGTACAATTTTTGTTTTTATTGTTTAACTTTTATCATAACATGATTTTTGAAACTAATTTTTTAAAATATTTTAGGTGACATTGGATATTGATAGTTATCAATCCAGTGGAACCTTCAGGTCCTCACATTTACTATATGGATCCTCTAAAAGATGGTCTTCCACAAAACCGTTCTGATATGTTAATATTGTTCAATAGGTAAGCATACATGCGTATATACATGCGTATGTGTAAATATTTGCATATGTGATTGAATAACCAAAAGTCATCAATTTCTATTTGTTTTGTTAGTGCATTGACTGTGTATCGGGCCTCTGTCTCCTTAAGCTATTCTAAAGCTGCTGACCCTCACTTTAGCTATCCTTGGAAGACGATACTGGTACTGATAAATGAATTTACTCAAATTTTGTTAGTAAACAATTTGTATTCATAAACAAAGTTAGATATAATATTGCATTATATTTTTGCAGTGCCCTTTCCAACCTAATGACAATGATTATGGGTATTACATAATGAAATTTATGAAGGATGTAATTACACATGATCAGGCATTTATTCCTCAAAAAGTAAGTCATTTAGTTGCACTTCATATTGTGTTTTAATTAAATTTAATTAGTTTCTGATAATTACGTTTTGCTGATTATAATTCTTTTTAATTTTTGGCTGATTGTATATATGTGTAGTATTATGAAGATCAATGTTGCGACACTTTGACTGACCATCAGCTTAATGAAGTGATCGAGGAATGGTGTGAATATGTGTTTAGGCAAATCTCTGGGTAGCTATACCATTTAATTCATCACTAGCTGATGGCCTTTATTGTGTTGTTTCTTGGCAATTGTTGTGTCATGCATGCATGTATTCAAGTTGAATTTGTTGTATAATTCATTCATGTACAATATATTGTATAATTATTTTACGTACTACTTTAACTAATTAATCATCTTTTTGTTTCATTTTAAAGTTATCTATCATTATTGTTTACTTTACTTCAACTCATTATGCTGTACTGCGTATATAGATAAAAATGTTTATTAGACTATGCAGTGTGCAATACTGTAATTATGGGAGATATGAAAAAAATAGAAAAAAAAATAAATAGTTTCTGTGGCGCTTCTTTAAACAAGGGCCAAAGGAAGTACCAAAAAAAAGAAAGCGAAAAAAAATAAAAAGAAAAAAAATTGGGACCCTCATGTGGCGCTTCGTAAGGCAAGTGCCACAGGAGGGGGTCTCCTGTGGCGCTTAACACCAAGCGCCATAGGAGACCCCCTCCTGTGGCACTTGCCTCACCAAGCGCCACAAGACGGCCTTCCTTAAAAAAATTTAAAATTTTGTGGTGCTTCCAAGCGCCACAGCTTCTTTTAGTGGCGTCCAGATATGAAGCACTTCTCTAGCGCCACATCTTTGGTTTTTTGTAGCAGTGAAAATTTATTTACCTTGGACCTGCACCATAAACCCAGTAGACCGTGAAGATAACCCTTGTGGGTTGTTCTACTCCCGCGCCTCCTCCTCATCGAGGAACTGCTCCATCTCTTTAATCCCAATCGGGATGTCGAAGTCCTTGTTCGCGTCATAGTCCTCGACGCTGATATCTGCCTCCCCCAAATTAGTCACCTCTGGTGCGGTCGTCTCCTGTGGGATCGTGTATGGTGTCTGTGGTAGGACTGACTCCTATGGGGGGATGGGCTGAAATGCTACGGTCGCCCTCCCTCCACGCTGCAAAATCGGTCTAGGGACCTCAGGCTCCTTCCCCCTATCCTATCTTGAAGCCATATCAACTACAAAAATTCAAAAAAAATAACATTTTAGTCACATTATTATGTAAAAATATAATAAAAATAAAATAAACATAAAATACGTATTGTCTTCATACCTCAAGTATAAATAATGAGAAATATTGCTACAAAAACTCTTCCATAGATGTCTGAATGCTCAAATCTAAAAGAAAACACTCAGAGAAACTTCAGGAAACAAAATGGTCAAACGGAAAAGTGAAGGGGGGCGGTGGCCTTATATAGGGGCGGCATTTTATAGCGATTCTTGAAATAACCGCTACATTAACAGCTACAAATAAGCTAAGGCGGCTAAATTTTGTAGCGGTTCTATAATAACCGCTATAATTACAAAAATGTTTGAAGTTCTGTAGCGGTTATGATACAAAACCGCTACAAATTTTGAGACCTCTAAAATCTGTAGTGGTTATAACTTTATAACCGCTACAAATAGGCGACATTTCACATTTTGTAGCGGTTTAATTGGCTAAACCGCTACAAATAACTACTACACTATTGGCATATTTTGGTGCGCCAATTGGCGGTGACTTTGTAGCTATTATTATTTAGTAACCGCTACAAGTTTTGGCGGGAATTGCGTGCCATATTAGTTGTGGTTCTTTATACTTAATCGCTACAAAAAATGTTACTAATCTCTCGTGTGTAGCTTGTCGCTACAAATTTGCAGCGGTTTACGTTTTAACCGCTACAAATGTTAATATTTGTAGCAGTTTATTGTAACCGCTACAAAATACCATTTTTTTGTAGTGTGAGGAGACTTTCTTTATACCTCTCGAGTATGAATAGGAAGGTCAATCTCATACTTGATGAGTATAGGAATGGCCATGATCCTGACAATGATCTTGGCCACTCCTCTGGTGACAAGTAGCCTAATGAACTTGCCACTATTCTATTTTTAAAATATACTATAGTAAAAAAATACAGAACAATACTCATAATTGTTATAAAACAACCGTTATGAAATATAATAAATAACGGTTCGTTAATTGTTCTTTCGAAACAACCATCATGAATTTGTAAGTAAATAATAGTGTTTACAAAACAACCATTATGAAACTTATGGCGTGGGAAAAAACATATAAAATTGCCCAGACTGATTCCTTTTCAACTTCCAATGCACGCTTTACTTTCAATATATTTAAACTCCCCTTTTTCATATGTTTTCTTCACACTCTTCCTTTGTTCTCCTCATGATCATGGTCAAGAGATATACTGAAGAAATGCGGGAGATTCTTCCTCCCCATCCTTCACCTCCTTCTCCTCCTCATGATGCTTCTGAAGAAATACTGGAGATTCCTCCTTCCCAACCTACTCCTCCATCAGCTGCTCTTCCTCCGCCTTCCCAAGCTGCTCTTCCTCCGCCTGCTTCGCTTCCTCCTCCTCCACCCTTGCCTGCTTTCCTTCCTCCTCCCACTAAACCTACATGCCCTCCTCATGTTCCTCCTTCCCAACCTGCTCCTCACCACTATCGCTTCCACATTGCTCGTACTTTTCTCTTCATATGATTCAAATCACTCCTCTGAGGACGATGGGTAGGTTTTATTTATATCTTTTTTAAAGTTTAATATATAAAAATATATCAATGAAATGGCTCAAACATATATATAAAAAAATAATAACATACTTTATGGTTGTTATTAAAGAATTGTGATAAACATACCTCTCGGTAAATTAATTAAAATAACCGTTATAAAGGTAAAAATATAATTAGCGGTTGTTACCAACTAACTATTATGTAAGACCTTAAACACTATAGATTTGTTAATAACATACCTCACGGTTACTTTAATATAACTATTATAAAAATAAAATTATTAGTTGTTTTTACCAGCTAACCGTTATGTAATACCTTAAAATCTTCACACTACAAAATCCAATCTCAACTTCTCAACTTCAAATATCAAACCAATAAAGACTAATTAACATCAATCTCAGTTCTAGAATCATATAACATTGTTTTATAATTCGATAACACATACTTAAATCAAATTAGAGACCATTGGATGCTTTAACCTTGTTTTAAACTTTCTGTCTCACACTAAAATTTTCATAAAACTTTCAAAACTCTTTTTCCCATCCTGGTCTCAATTTCAATATTCGAATATAATTACTTGTGTAGTTAATATACATTCAATCATATCAGAGTGTATAACCGCATCCCCGGCAACTCCCGGGTTCTATACATAAAAACCTAAAGGTTTATAAGTATACACTAGGGGATTACACAACCAAAATCGAATATAGTGTTCCTGATTCAAAATATACAGTAATCCCGAGTTCAAAATAAATAACTAACGTTTCCAATTCAACTATATACCCCCAAGGGTCCTAATTGCTCCAGGTTGGCCGCTTCTCCTTTGAGCCACACGCCTTGTCTGAAATGTTAGTCATAGAAAAGAATGAGATTCGAAAGAATCTTAGTAGTAACAAACCACTCATACAATGCATAAACACAAAGCATGTACATAAATCACAAACAGCAACAGCAGCAACAATCTCAAAGATACATGGTTTTCACCACAAACGACAGCACTCACAGCTGTATACACAATACGACAGCTCTCGCTGTAATCATAATCACGACAGCTTACACTGTAATCACAATAACGACAGCTTACGCTGTAATCACCATCACGATAGCCTACGTTGTAATCACAATAATGACAGCTTACGCTGTAAACGACAGCTTGCACTGTAAACGACAGCTATCACCAGCTGTAACCGTAGCAGCATCAAAGATTCATCACAGAACAGTGATAACACACACATACAGAGCATTACACATAGTATAAGAGAGAGAGAGTCACTACCTTGTCCTTTCCTGACGTCCTTCGGCGCAGTTGGCTCACGAGGGCGGCAAATATCAAAGCCTATAAACAAAATCAAGAATGGTGGATTAATTTCCTACCCACAATTCCTACTTTCAAACACTTAGAATAGGTTCCATATGAGTCCCCTAAATGGTTATAACAAGCTCAAAGAGAACCTAAAAGGATTGAAGAGTACTAGGTTGGAAATTGCTTTGCAAACTCACAAAGTGCTGAAAATTGGGTTCTGGCTGCAGCCAAAAATCGCTAAAAACATCACAGAAATATTTTGGCTGCAGCCAAGAATTTTCTGGCTGGGGCCAGGTCACACATAGAAAGTTTTGCGCTGCAGCCAGGGAAACTTTAAAAATTCATAACTCGCTCTAGAAAACTTGAAATAAGGTGATTCCAAAGCCCATTGAAAGATATTCAAGTCCCCTTTATTGGAAAAATATGTAAAATTATCAAGAATCACCACAAAAGTCCAGATTTACCAAAATCCTAACATTGTGCCAAAACAGGGTCCAGTTTCGATGCCAAACTTTGGACAGTTCAAACTCCCAGCTCACAAAGCGAAATGACACAAAATTTATGTACATTTTGAAGCTTGAGATGTGAAATTTAAGACTGAAAAGTTTCATAATTTTTCAATATCATTTGCCTAGTCAAAACGTCCACACCATCTGACTGTCCAGAACAGACTTACATTGGACAGATTTTCCAGATTTTCACATTTGATCCCAAATGATTCCCATTTCAACCCAAACACCATTCTCACACAATTTTGCTCAAGAAAACCATTGGAATCATCAAAATGACCAAATTCTACACAACACATAAGCGAATTCATACCATTCGAAAATTGCACCAAAATCATAGCAAATTCATAAATTCCCAATACTCAATCAATGATTACAACAACTATACCAAAATGCTTCTAATTCTTACCTCTTCTTCTTCCTAAAGCCAATTCTTCAATTCTCCAACTTCCAAATTTCCACAAGTTCTCAAACTTTACCAATCAAAATTCTAAAACCATAGGAATATAGCCCTCAACCTCATGAATAATATTAGTGAAGATGAATTAGGCATTCATGGTCATTTAGGGCACTAACCTTAGGTTTTCTTCTCCCTCTTTCTTGCTCAACTTGGACGTCAATGGTGGAGAGGAGAGATGAAGTGAGCTGCTGGAAAATGATGATGAAAGTCTTATTTTAGGGTGAGCTAAGTCACTTGGCCGACTTACATGAAAAGAGAGAGGAGAGATGAAAGCAAAATAATCATTTTTGACTTTTCTTCTTTTTTTTTCTTTGCTTTTCATCTTGGTCAATGACTCAACTTGTTTTAATTTAATTCCTCTTCCCTTTCCTTTGTCTCCACCGAAATGTTGCACTTTGAAACACAAAAAGAATGTTGACCACTTGCTTTAAGGCATATGTGACCCATATGACCAAAGTTCCCTTGTAAAAGAGTTGAAATTTTGACCAAATTCCTCTTTCCTTCTCCTTTACCCTTTTTGGACGTTTTTAACAATATGAGGAAGGGTATTAATTTGTTTTCCCATTGGTCAATCTTGATCCTTCATTTTAAGCTTTATCCCAAAATTAAGCTTAACAATAGGGTTTAGGCACTGATTACAACACATTCGGATCAAAATCCACATCATATACTTCAAAAGTGTTCATTTACAACAATTACATCACTTTTGGAGTCATTAGCCCTTAATCCCATTTTTGGGTTATTACAGTGGTAGTCTTTGTCTCGTTCCCTCTGATACTCTCTGTTCTCTCTCAAGCTCTGGTCAAGCTTTTTATGGTCTGCGGTGCTGGTCTAAGCTCGAGGAAGAAGAAGACAGTCTAGGAGAAGGACCAAAGTTAAAAGTTTCAAAAGTTTGTAGAGGGTCTAAACCGAAAACTTTAAACGGTGTGTGGGCCAAGCTGTAATTTTCAAAAACTTTGGGCTCTTTTCTATAATGTGATTTGGCCTTTTGCTTCATTGATTTGTAGTTTCCAGACATTCTGGGGCTTTTCTATAATGTTTCCTATTCCTAAAAGATATTAATTCTGACCCCAATTGTCATTTTCTAAAATCTCAAATTTTCTTCTTAAACCACCCAAAAAGGAATATTTATTATTTGACCCATATCCTGACATAAGAAGTCCAATGGGAGCAATACTTGAAATAGCAATCCATAAAAAAACACCTACAATACAATATTAAATACAAGGTAGCATCAAAAATTCAAGAAATCATTTGCTTGAATAATTAGCAAATTATGACCATTTTGCCCCTAATTAAACTTAGTTCATACAAATGACCCTAACTCAAATTAGTGCTTAATCATACAATAATGTTCTAAGAATGCATTAAATTCCCCAATCTAATCATGAAAAAAGCCTATAAAAATATGGTTCAATCAAGTGCACTTCTTGTTAAAAACAAAAACTCTTTTCACTCTAAGCCTCAAACGAGGGAAATTTTAATCAAATAAAGTAAAAAAGAAATTGTTCGGTGACTTATTATCAATTGTTCGGCGTCTCTTTGACGGTCATCATTGGCTGTTAAACTAGTCAAAAGGGTGAAGTTAAACTTGGATCAATGTGGGTAAATTTTGTTTGAGTAATTTCACACATATTTTTTCAAATTTCTTGTGACTTATTAACAAAAACCCTTCAAGAGACCTATTAATGATTAATTACTTATCTAAGACTTATCTCTAATTTTCCTTTTTATTGTTTCAACTACAGGATCAGGAAAGTGTTAACCATCTATATATGGATAACTATATCGTTATAATAATTATTGAATACAATTTATTTTATATTAATAGTCATTTAATATTTGACCAGGTATATTGGATTCATGTTTTGTATAAAATCAAATAAAGTGAGACATAATGTACTTGACTTTTATGAGTTATCAAATTATTCATTATATTTTATATGCCTAAGGGATTCATAATAATAAGAAAATAAGACAGCTTGCTCCACATTAAAGACAATTACAAAATCTAAAGTGAGAGCTTTAACAACTTTAGTGTGGAATATATTTGGAACTTTGTGTTTTTCGCTCTTTCTCTCTGTCTTTTCCTTTTTCTCTCTGTAATATTCATATATACTATAAAATCTATAATGAAGTTGCATACTGTTTAATTTTAAGCACGGACAATGAGATTCCTATACAATATATCGAAAACGTTCTTCACTAAATGCCTGCAGTTTACTTGATATATCAAGAGGTAATGTAAGTGCGACTTGGTTGCGTTCTTATGTGGTCATCAAATTTACAGTTTAAAGCATTGTAGTTACATTAAATCTTGTAATTTTCCTTAAATCCAAAATTAGTTTGAATTAAAGATGTTACGTACATATAATCCTTCTAAGGGACGGAAAAAAAAAAGGAGTGCTCTTAACTATCTTTTCTCCTTCCTCAGCTCCTCCATGTCTGCTGCCCCGAGGTCAAATTTCCAACTCAAAATTTTGTGTAACATATACTATTTTCTCTCATTTTATTTGTCTTTAAGTTAAATGATTGTTTGGGACTCTTTAATTCAGCTTTTCTTTTCTTTTTTAATTTTTTGATACTTTCCCTTAATTTCTAAGTGATAGATGATTCCTTGGAAACTAACACAAGTAAGCATGTGTGTGTGTGTGTGTGTGTTCCATAACTGCAATATTATATTGATGTTGAGATTGGTTCATTTCTAGGCACAGTCTTTGCGAAGAGGTCGAAAGCTAGGGACGAGTTGTAAGTGCATTTCTTTTTCATATTTTTGGGGCTAGACACAGGTATCCTTCTATTAGATGCAATCATGCTTGAGTTACTATTAGAAACTAAATGTGAGCACCTCTCCTAGTGGGACTTCAAACCTTGATTTATCACATTAGGAAAGATTATCCCCTTCCTTTAGATCTAACCCCATTGGTTAGTAAGTGCATTTTGTTTCTTCATATATGTATGTATATTTTTAATACAACAACAGTTGCAGTCTTTGGTTGATATCATAATGCTATTTTATCACTAATGGCGTACGGTTTGGTTGAATAGTATAGGACCCTAACACCCATTAAATAAGACCACGTGAATATGAAAGTGAAAACAAGATTGTATATGTAGTTATTATTATCTTTCTCCCAACTGGGGCATGATCGAATTTTTAGTACTTATTGTTGGCAAAGAAAATAAGAAGAATTTGTAGTACTTAGTATCAACACAACAGTAATACACACAATAATAATACTAATATTTTATCACTCTTATTAGAAATATTGTATGCGTGTTTGAGTATTTTATAGGAATGATTAGTTGTAACTTGTCCGGAATGTCTCAGTTTAAATAAACAATTACCAATTATGAAATGAGGGGAAAAAACTTAAATAAGCTCTGTGTCGTGTGTCAGTTTAATATTATAAATAGATATGGTGTGTGTATTGCATAGAGTTTGACATGAGATGCACTGCTTATATGTGTTATTGATAGTCCAGTTTCACACACACACAATATCGTGTTAGAACTCCGTCTACTATTTTGTCCATAGTATTTTGTGAATCTGGATTGTTCTAAAATATTATATTATAGTGTGTAATACTTTGAATCGTTTTTTTTTATTATGTTATCTTTATTCTGATAATATTTTACAATTAGTCAAGAACTCTTCTATTAAAAAAGAAAGAGATTGATGATTCCTTGGAAACTAATGCAAGCAAACATTTGTTCCATTTATGCAATATATATTGCTGGTGAGATGGACTCAATTCTATGCATGCATAGCTTCTGTCAAGGCCGAAGCCAAAAACAAGAGGTAAGTTCATTTCATTCTTGTAATTTTTTTTCTTTTTGAATGCAATTATATATATAGTTGCTTTTTGGGCGAGTAACAATATTTATTTATGATTAAAAGTAATGTATGTTTGTGATTATACGTTGATGAAATTATTGATTATAATAATAATTAACTTCTCATTAATATTGTATTTGTAATAGATTGACTAAATAGGAGCGACCTAGTTATTAACATATTTTTCAAATCACTTCCATATTTCTTGTGACTTATTATGAATAACTAAAATTTAATAGACCTCATTATAAAAAAACAAAAATTTAATAGAACTATTAGTGATTAATTTACTTATCTTAGACTTCTCTATAATTTTCCTTTTTATTTTTTCAACTACAAGATCAGGAAAGTGTAAATCTATATATAGCTATCATCACTAAAATAATTATTTAATACAATTATTTTACATTTTAAAAATAAGCTTTTACCATTTAACCTGATGTTAAATTCATGTTATGCATAAAGTCATATAAGATGAGACAGTAATGTTTATGACTTGTCGTTGGTTATGAATACTACTATAACTTCATACTCTGTGTGTGTGTGTGTGTGTGTATGTGTGTAGAGGCTGATATTACGAACTAATTCATTTTATTTTATACGCCTAAGGGTTCATAATAACAAAAATTGACCGCTTGCTCCAAATACAATTACAAAATCTAAAGTGTAAGCTTTAACAACTTTAGTGTGGAATAATATTTGGAACCTTTTCTTTTTCTCTCTGTCTTTTCCTTCTTTTTTTTTCTTTTTTTAAGGAAAATTTGGTTACTAGTCTTCTATGGAATGATCAATATTGATATCCATACACACACACTTATACTATATTGGTTTCAGCAATGAAATTGTATGGTAAAAATCACAATGAAATTTGATTCTCCTATACAATATATCGAAGGTGTTCCTTAAATTTCTATAATTCATTGAGATTATATTTATTTATTATCTTTACTTAAAAATCTATCATATATGCATCATATTTATTATTGAGATTTTAAATATATTATTTGATAGAGATGAGATGATCGTTGTTATGAACTCTACTACTTCTCATAATGAAATTTATCATTTGTTGCCTCGTTAAATTTTGTGTGATATCTTCTACTATTTTCTCTTTTTTACTTTTCTTTAATTTCTAAGTGATAGATGATTCCTTGGAAACTAACGCAAGCAAGCCTAATATATACATATATCTATATATATATATATATATATATATATTCCATCACCAGTATATTATTTTTCATTTTATTGGCTATAATAGTTTACAACTAATCGTATTTGTAAGGTGCTATTTCTTATTAGAGGGTATAATTAATTAGTTATTAACAAGTTTTGAAATTACTCTAAATATATCATATACACAACTTTTTTTAATAGGCACTGCAAAGTATTTTGTAAAAGAAAATTAAAGGGATTGAAATGATTCGTTGGAAAATAACTCAAGCAAAGCACATATTCCATATTTAAGAAATATAAACATGCGTTGGTGATGGAGTCATTTAATTTGTATATACATAGGCTTTGTGAAGACTGGTCACAGAAACAAATAAAAGGGATCGAGTTGGTTAGTTCACCTATATTTTGATTAATGCAATGTGTGTGTGTGTGTGTGTGTGTGTGTGTGTATAGTAGCATTTTTTTTTAATTAATCCAATAATTTTGGTTTCATGGTTACAAAATAATAATGTAGGGATTGAGGACATCAAAGCCAATTGCCAAAATGCCTGTATTCGTTCCCATTCCTGCTGGGAGTTCCAGGTCCAAGTCAACATTATCGGGTGAGGTCACTCTGTACAAAACCTTTAAATTTTTTTACCCTGCAAAAAGCTCAATCTTTATATATTATTGAGTCTTTTATTTTTCAGCGGTGAATATGGCCAATATATACAAATAATTAATTGGTAATAACATAGGTCTAGTTTTGAAGCTGAGTCATGTCAAGAATTTTCAACAAAATAGGAAAGATAAATGCTTCTTTTATTTATTTGGTCTTTCATGGGGCCGCAAATATGTGCCTGTGCGTATCATTTTCTTTTTTTCCTATTAATTTTTTTATTAAAATATATTTTTTATAGAATTATTATAAACTATTTTAAAATGGATCATATTTAGGTCAAATTCTTTATATCCATTATGTCAAATTCTCCAATAACATATGGCCATATTACTATAAACCCCCATGAAAAAAATAGGACACAAGTTGATATGTAAATGAGGAATTCAACATAATGGATTCAAGAAATTTACCTAAGTATTTTCCTTTTAAAATATCCTAAATATAGAAAGATTGGTGATTTTTATTAGTCAATTAGATTATATGTTTATGGCTTGTTCGTTTAAATTTTTTTTGGTAAAAATATATTTTCTTCAAATGACTTTTGAAAGCTTTTATGATGTTCTTTTCAGGGCATAATTGCTTTTTCTTAAAAATATTATTGTCAAATGATTTGAAATAGTTATGGTTCTTAGCTCAACCATTACTCTTTAAAAAAATATAATGCACTATTTTTTTAACTTGAACAAACATACCCTAAACTTTTAAAAATAATTAAAACCTGAAAAACACAAAAAATATTTCTGACTATTTTAAATAGCTTTTGAAAATAATAAGATCAATAGTTGAAAAATAGTATCATAAAAATATAGAAATACACGGATATATCATTATATTTAAAAATAAATAAATAATATTTTTTATAATTGTAATAAAATGAAAACATATTTTCTGCTTTTTATAAAGTATTTATATGGTATATCACTTTTAATGAAATCGCTAAACTATAACTTAAGCCAATTATTTTTTTAAAAAAAAATTAAACAAACCGTCATACGATTTTGGTTATATAATACTCCCTCCGGTCATAATTATAAGACAAAGTTGACTTTTTTGGAAAAATTAAGGAAGCAAATTAAATTACTTTAGAGTGTTTATATTTTTAGTATCCTTGGATTATATATTAGTTTATTAGTCAAATTAATTAGTTTGGAGAAAAAAATAAAAATATAAATACTCAAAAATAATTTAATTGACTTTCTTAATTTCTTCAAAAAAGTCAACTTTATCTTATAATTAGGACCGGATGGAGTATTTAGATCAACCACCTTATGTTTCACCCTAAGAAAGGAGGAGGGGAAGGGGACTACAAAACATATAACACTAGAGTTCCACCATCACCACCACTATCTCATTCTGTTTTTTTCCCCCACTCAATTGACCCTCCATATATATTGTGGCAGGAGGAAGTGCAAGAGATATAATAAGGACGGCAGGTATAGGCTCAGATGACAGAATATCAGAGCTAGAACCAGATGAGCTTGTTAGATATTTACTTACTCAGTATGGTCCAAAAGATGATAGGGCTGAGAGGGCCGCGGCAGACGAGGAAGAAAGACGCAGTAGGGCCGAGAGGGTAGCGGCAGAAGAGGAAGAAAGACGGGCTAGGGCCGAGAGGGCCGCGGCAGTGGAGGAAGAAAGACGGGCCAGGGCCGAGAGATTAGCTGCAGAGGAGGAAGAAAGATGGGCTAAGGTTAAAGAAGGACAGGCTATAATAGAGAGAGAGGAAGAAGAAGAAAGGTGGGCTAAGGCAAAGAGAGAGGCGGAGGAAGAAAGACGGACCAGGGCCAAGAGGGCGGCTGCAGAGGAGGAAGAAAGACGGGCCTGGGCCAAGAGGGTGGCAGAGGAAGATAGATGGGCTAAGGTTAAAGAAGGACAGGCTATAATAGATAGGGAGGCAGAAGAAGAAAGGTGGGCTAAGGCAAAGAGAGAGGCGGAGGAAGAAAGATGGGCCAGGGTTGAGAGGGTGGCAGAGGAAGAAAGAGAAAGACAGGCTAAGGTAGAGAGAGAGGCACATGAGCAAAGGGCTAGGATAGAGAGAATGACAGAAGAAGTAAGTCAAGCTTTGGCAAAGTTAGTGGCGGAGGTAGAAAGACGTGCTAGGGCAGAGAGAGAGGCGGAGGAAGAGAGACGGATAAGGGTAGAGAGAGGGGTAGAGAGAGAGAAACAAGCAATCGCAAAGAGAGAGGAAGAGAAAGAGAAACAGGCGAAAGAAACAAAAGAAAGACAGGACAAGGCAGACGAAGAGAGACGAGCTAGGGCAAAGAGAATGGAAGAGATAGCAAATGGGGAGACATTGTACAAGGCAATATGTGGTAACAACTGGAATAGGGCAAAAGAATTCCTAGATGGAAACCCGCCTAGTGTCTTGACTGCAAAAGTCACTTCTTCAGGCAAAACAGCACTTCATGTGGCTGCACTGTTTGGGCATGTGTCTATAGTGGAGGAGCTGGTGAGCTTAGTATCTCCAGAAGTCCTAGAAACTACTGATGACTTTGGCAATACGCCTCTTTTAATTGCAACAATCACTAGAATCACTCCAGTTGCAGAATGCCTCGTGAATAAGAATACCAACATACTTGGTATTCCAAACGCAACAAAAGAACTTCCTGTCACCCTGGCCTTTCTTAATGGTCAGCAAGAAATGGGACGTTATCTTTATTCTAAAACTCCTTTAGAATACTTCGACCCAGAGAAAGCACCTCAGCAGGGTGCTATGCTACTTCATTGTTGTTTGCAAACACAATGTTTCGGTACGTAATATTGTCCTCATGTGACTAATATGTTTGGCGTGATACCTAATATGACTAGCTTGGATTTGTTGTAAATTATCATGGTATTACTATGGTATGGTATACAGATATTGCCTTGGACTTGCTTAATCGATGCCCAGAATTGCTTTTTGCTCCTGATAAAGAGGGTTGGAAACCAATTAATGGAATAGCAACCATGAACTCTGCAATTCCAAGCCGAAATGAACTTGTGTTTTGGAAACGATTGATCTTTGACTGTAAGTAGCCCCACTGAAATAATTATAATATATTCTCCCTTTTTCATTATAATATGTGGATTTTATTTTGTTTATATTTTATGCCTACATCGTTTATAACCTAGAGTGCGGCATTATATTGTGCAATAATAAGTATACTAAATCTGATTTTGTGTGTGAATGAAATTCAATCATATTTACTCATTTAGTTCTTAATATAAGACCTAATTAACTAATTTGATTAGATGAAGAAATTTATTTAAATTAATTAATATGACATGCTAATCATTTTCTTTAATACTCTCCTTCTCTCCCCTTGATTTTTTTTTAGGGAATATCAATATGGTTAATTTGAAAAAAAAAATTAATAAATATGTAAAATAAGTATTACATTCAGGATAAATATCAATTCTCCATTAAGGTCATACATTAAGAACCTGAGAGGAGAGGAGTATATAGGGGATTTATATTTAGATTTGTTGGTCATTTATTAGCAATTCCATTGTGTGTCTTTCTATTGTACGTGTAAACTAATATTGGAAAAAATTTATATAGTTTTAATAACAAGATAGAAAATAACCCATCTCTGATTCCTCTAATTTATAATGTAAGATATAGATATAAATTCAAACCCAAGTTCGGATCATGATCGTTTACCCATCCAACAACAAGACACAAGTGAAAGAGCTCAAGAAAATCTTAGAGGACCAGGTAAGTATGAATGTTAAAAAAATATTGCTCATCATCTTTAATTTAACTTTTTCAACTTTTTGTCTAAAAGAAATAATATTTTTTTCTATTTATTTATTTATTGCTTCCTCAACTTACGAATGCACTGGCGGGATAACACTTTACTTGTTAGTTGCTGCAGGGCATCGTTTACTCCAATGGGTCATCTCCTCCAATTATAATCTCATAGGTTTGTACATTACTGAATATATATTTCTACCAAAAATTGCAAGCTTTTGCAAGACATTATTCTCATAATCTCGCCTAATAGAAATACGTTTGTGTTGCATTTCAATCTAGGAACTAAGAAAATACAGGAGCAGAAGTTGCTGCATGCTCTAGCAGATAAAATTCTTGACCTCGTTTGTAAGAATGCAGGCAGGAGCGACCAAGTGAGCGCTATTGCAGATACTCTGTTTCTTGCGGCTAAAGAAGGGAACGTTGAATTTGTGCTTCGGATATCAAAAGCGAACCCAGATCTTCTGCTAATTGGGGAAAGCTCTTATCAAAATATTTTCTGCTATGCTGTTGGGAATCGACAAGCTAGGGTTTTCAACCTCATTCATGGACTTCGCTTCAAGGATGTTGTTGTTACAAGCAAAGATAAATGTGGAAATACTTTGCTGCATGTGGTGGCAGCACAAGCTCCTGCTCCGGTTCTTACCCGCATATATGGACCGACATTGCAAATGCAAAGAGAATTGAAATGGTTTACGGTTAGAACAAAAAAAGACATGCATTATTGTTATGTGTGGTTACTTATTGCAGTTTTTAATGTCACTTTGATTGATTAATTAAATGCAGGTGGTGGAGAGTTTAATACCTAGCTCCCACTATTAGGGGAGTTCGAAACAATGATGGCATGATGGCCGAAGAACTATTCAAAGAGAAGCACCAAGATTTGATGAAGCAAGGGGAGAAATGGGTAAAGGCCACAGCTGCTTCGTGTTCTGTTGTTGGAACCCTAATTGTTACCATCATGTTTACAGCAGCTTTTACTGTGCCGGGAGGAAATGATCAAACTTTTGGGTTTCCACTGCTCATTAAACAACCTTTTTTCAAGGTTTTCATATTTTCAACTATATTATCACTAGTCTCTTCTTCAACTTCAGTTCTAATGTTTCTAGCGGTTCTTACATCTCACTATTCGAAAGAAAAATTTCTCAAATCCCTACCCATAGAGTTGATTTTGGGTCTTTCCTCACTTTTCATCTCCATCGTAAGCATGATGGTAGCCTTCCTTTCCACCATTAATCTCATGTTGAATCATTCAAACTACTCATGGGGTCTCCTTCCTATTATCATGCTCGCAAGTGTTCCCATATTCCTCTTCGTGCTGTCGCAATTCCCTCTTCTTCATCATTCATTTTTTGCAACTAATGGGAGTATCTTTAACAAGAAGCTGGAAAAGTGGCCAAGAATACTATTTGTAATTGATGATTTTCCAGGCCTTTTGTTATTTGAATAATATATGATTTGTGAATTCATTAAATTGGGATTCAACTTGGGTTCTGGATTGTTCGATCTAATATGTCCAGTCAAGATTTAGAGTTTTTTTTTTCAATATTTTTGAAAAAATCATTTTGATGAGAACAAGATATAAAATAAAGATAATCTTTTAATTGTGATTTTTTTCAAGTAATGTTTTTAAAAAAGCATTGGAAAATTTAGACCAAGTTCTCATTAAAAAGAAAAAAATCTGACTATTAAAACTCTATTTGGACAATGCAGAATTACTGATCTTGCCAAAGTGATAGGCGTTGGTGGCACTCATCATTATCATTACCACCCAAATTGTGTCCACCATTAATTGTTGTTGTTGTCGTGCTTTGCTCTCGGGTATAACGCCAGAAAGCAATGCTAAACATGACGATTCATTAAATAATTGTTGATTCCAGAGAAAGAAAGATATTTTCACTTAAGGCCAAAGTTTATATTTGTAGAATGAACAGAGAGAAAAATTTAGGTTCAAAGTTCAAATTTTTACGTGTGAAAAAAAAAAACTTATATGTCACAAAACTGCAGTGTTTTGTCCCTCAATGGGTAGGAACAAAAATGTATTTAAGGTCAAAGTTCATATTTGTGAGAATGATTACAAAATAGTTGGCAAAAAAAAGAGAATGAATACAAAATAAATTTTATGACACAAATTAAAACAAAAAAACTTGTGTGTCAAATACTGCAGTGAGTTTTGCCCCACTAATTTTTTTAGATGATTTTATGAGATAAACAGTTCACGTAGCACTGGTTAATATTTTTTGGTTAAGAAATTTCTTCTTTCCCAAAAACATAAAATAAAATTATTTATACTTACCTCTTCTACAACAAAAAAGGCCTTCTAATTTTCGAAGACTGAGGCCTTCTAATATTCATCTGTGTGTATGCGTCTTGAATTTGTTTCTCCCTTAATTGGGCTAGTATATGTTGAACCACTCCAAGGATGCCTGTATGTAAACGCCCAAAACCTAGAGGATCCATGAAGCATTCAACGATATTTTGTTTATAATTAAATAAGTTTGCTGGTGACTCGGCATCCATTATGAGACATGTCAATTTTCATTTTAATTTTTCTTTGGAGTGATAAATAATTTGAATTATTTTTATTTGAAATTATAAATTATAAAATATTATGAAGAATCAGTGAAAAATTACTAATTATTAAAATATACCTTGAAGTACTTTTAAAAGGGTTAAAATACAATTTTAGCAATGAAGTTTTATGCCAAGAGCATCTAGCACAATTAAATTATGAAAAGTATAAAAATAGATACAATATTTAAAAAGGGTGCAATTTGAGCAATTATGTTAAATTAATCCAAACATCCAATATAAATTTGGAGGGAGAACTGTGAGAAATAGTTTAATTAATATAGTAGAAATATTTTCCATTTATTAGGTATTTGGTTAATTGGTGGACTATTATGTTGTAATGCTCCATACGGCTTTATTCCAATTAGTTAGCAGTGAGAACATTATAAATAGAAGGTGATCTGTGACTTTCGTTTGGTGGACTCTTGGTGTAATATTTTTAGTTTTATCAATAAAGGGAACATGCCTGTTTTCCAAGGTTATGTGTTCAGATGTAGGGTTTGAAGGGTTTCTTCGAGAACAAGTGAATCCTACATTAGAAAAGAGACGGATGTTTGGGACAATGTAATAAAATTCCTAGAATTATCCAGTTTTTAAAGGTTGTTTGTATTTAATTATGTCAGACATTCATGGAATTTATTTTTTTGGCCAAAATTGCACTTTAACCCATGTTTGTATTACAGGTGCTTTGGGATATAATTGGTGATTTTTGGAGGCCGGATTAATATTTTGAAGGCAAGGGAAATTATAGAAAAGGGCCAGAGAAAAGTACAAAAAAGTACCCATAAGCTTTTTCATGAAGAAAATCTACTGGGGAAAATTACAGAACAAGACCCAAGTCACAAATTCAACATTCAAACCGATAAAAAAGCAAAATTTGGGGGTTTTGTCATGTGAGCTTCTGGAATATGTAGAAAATACATGCGCGTACATAACGGAAAAATTTGTGTTAAACACAGTGAACATATTTTTCTTTCTTTCTGGCAAACAATTGGCAGTGCTTTCAGATTGCAATCAATGATGACAGCTGTACCTAACACAACAATTTATGGTTGGTGAAGGGAAATAGACGTAGGCAATCTCACTATATATACCCACATCTTCACCACCATAAGGGCATCCAGAAAACCTATAGCTCTTCCTTCTTTAGTTTTTCCTTTTCCATTTTCTTTTGCTGAGGTACTACAGAATGGGGAGTTGAAGTAAGAATGAGGTCACCACTATCACCACCGACCTCTTCCCTTCATCACCACCATTCACCTTCAACAAGCCTCGGCATTTTCCTCTACTCCATTTCTCCACCTTCATCATTTTCTTTCCTTTCTCCTTCCTCTGTTATTAACACCACCATTTTTGTCATCATATTATCACTGCACCTCCATCTTCTTTAAGTCCTCTACCTCACCCAAGCATCACCACCGTCACCTTCTCTTCATTTTCATCACCACACCATCATCTTGTTCACAGTTCAGCAAGCACCTTCATCCCAACCACCATCACCTTCAGTCTTCTCTGTTTTCTCCACCAAAAGCCATCGAAAACTACCAGTGTAGCACCCTCATCTCCTCTCTGTTATAGTTCAGCAAGTTTTGCATTTTCCAGCGACACCCCAGTTTCCGGCAAATATCCAGTTTCCTGTGACCCATTTTTCATCTCCATCATGTCTTCCTTATCTCCTACCATCGTCCCTTCATCATGCAAATACCGCACCATCATTCTTCATCGGCTTTTCTATGAATCCCGTGTGGTTTCTAATTTTTCAGTGAAGTCTGTGAAACTTTCGGCCCCCACTTCTGGTGAAACACACTTCCGGCAGTCTATACCCTTGTTTCTCATTGCTGCCATTATTCTATCTTGTCAAGCATCATCAACTCAGTTGCAGCCGAGAGAGAGAACTAAGAGCACAAGAAGAAACGCGAAACCATCGTGGCTTCTAAATGGATTCATGCATGCTGACATCATCAACATTCATGCTGACATCATCAATGGCATATCTTTGAATTCATGCATGCACGTGGAAGCTGAATAAGGGGAGTCATTGTTTTTTTTATTTTTCTTATTCCAATATTTTGTTTGATTATTGTTTGAATAATACGTGATTAAATTTGTGTTTTTGGGATTTATAGCTATACTTTGCTTATGATTTAAATTAATTTGAGTGGTGTGTTTATTTATACATTTAATTAAATTGCATTTTATTTTATTTTTATTTTTATTTTTAACAAGAAAAACCCAAAAATCAATTTTCCCTTGTTTTATTGAATTTGCTTTTGCATGACATTTAGTATTACCTAAGATTCAATTAAAGGCTCCTTGAGAAAAGAGAGATGCCCCGAGTATTGCACTATACTACAATTCTTGGATTTAAAATTTTGTATTTGACTCCAAGACGCAAAGATACGGTTAAATCACACACACACACACATATATTATTGATTTATAAAAAAATAAAAAAAAATTAAATATTAATATTCAATAAAATATTATTGAAATTTTTATGCTAATTTTACTTATGTAAAAATCATTTATAATAATTTAATAATAGGTAGTTGGACTACTACTGGCAAATGCAGTCTGGCAATCATTTGTGGTGACTTGTAATTGTTCGGCGACCATCCGGCGGTCGTGGTCCGCTGTTAATCAGCCAAAATGGAGAAGTCAAATTTGGATAAAATGTCGATAAAGTTTGATTGATTAATTTCACACATACTTTTTAAAATTACTTCCAAATTTCTTGTAACTTATTAGTAATAACTTGGAAGAGATTAGCGATTAATTAACTTTTTTTAAGGCCCAGGATATCTGCTGCCGATAGCGATGACTAATCTCGTTGCACCATAGACTTTCAAAGGGGTTTTAGTGCTGACCATGAGACCCTGATTAATTTACTTGAATTTAGTTTTCTAAGACTTCTCTGTAATTTTCCATTTTATATTTTCAACCACAAGATCAGGAAGGAAAGTGTAAATTGATATAAGTATAACTAACATTATAATAATTATTGAATACAATTTATTTTATTTTTTTAAATAATTGTTTAATATTTTACCTGCCGATATTGCATTCATGTTTTGCATAAAATAAAATAAAATAAAATGAGACATTATGTTCATAACTTTCATGAATTATGAATACTATAACTTCATATATTATATATTGATTTTGTTGGAAAAAAATATATTACATATTGATTGATGTTATCAAATAATTCATTTTATTTCATAGGCCTGAGGAGCTCATAATAATAACAAAATGAGACAGCTTGCTCCAAAGACAATTACAAAATCTAAAGGGAGAGCTTTAACATTTTTAGTGTGGAATATATTTGGAACGTCAAAACCCCCAGGGCGCCGCCGGGTGTCTTTCTCTTTTTTCCTTTTAAGGAAAAGTTGAGAGCTAATGGAACGATCGATATTAATATTCATATACACTATAAAATCTATAATTAAGTTAAATTGTTTTAATTAAAGATTCAGTTGATGTATCAAGAGATAATGTAAGTGCACATGGTTTGTGTCATATCCTAAATTTTGAGCTTAGAAGTTTAAGAATTAGCCTGAAATAAGTTGGCTATTAAGTCCAGTTAAGCAAAAAAATGCCTTCAAGGGATAGATAGTAGTAGCATTCGTCTTTTTCAAATAATGGCTAGACACATAATTAGAGGATATTAAATGGCCCAATAAAATAGTAGATTCACCAAGGTAACATTGTATGTCTACTATCCCAGATTTGGGGCAAAACCATAATTTCTGAAACGTATAGGTATGTAAGGATAATTTTAGAAATTATGTGTGGAATTTCAGGAAAAATCCCTGGAGGCACAGGAAGGTAGAAAAAAATTCAGTGGGATATATTTGAGGCTTAATTAAGGTATAAGCAGGGATTATTCATAATCTCTTATTATTAACCCCTAAATTTTCACTTCCTCACCGGTTTGGCCCTGGATTAGCTTCGATTTGACTCAAATCAGACTTACTTACCATTGACCTAGTACCCCAACCGATTCAATGGCTAGTCTGAGTTTAATAACCTTGGGTATAAGTACGAAAATTACCTCAAAAAGAAATTTTAAAGAATTAATAGAATTTTGGTTAATTAAAGGATAATTAGTTAAATTTAATTATGAAAAATACAAGAACGCCTTAAATAATTGGGCAAAATAAGGGGAAATTATTTTAGGAAAGGAAAGAATTAAAGAAGAAAACGGTTTGGGCTAAAAGGAAATTAAATTAAATTAAATTGAAGGTCTACTGTTAACCTAATTAATTTTGCCATAATCAAGGGCAAAATGGGATTAAAAAAAATAATCTCAAGCGCAGGATTGGAAGATAAAATTTTCAAGATTTACTATTAAAAAGCAAAATTAATGACTCAATCAAGATATTAGCTAGTGATGGAATTAGCAATGGAATTTCCGTCACTAAAGTTGCGACGGAGTTTAGTGATGAAATTTAATTTTTTTGTCACTAAATGTCACACCTTAATTTAAGAGTATAATAAAGCAAGTGAGACACTTTTTGAACCACTTGAATCCATTTCATGCTATAGAATTAGAAAAAGACTTGAGACTTAAACTTACCTCCCAAGGTTACTATTTTTACGATAACAATCTTGATCTTTGACGATGTTTGAAAAATCATGACGAATTCTAGAAAATTTAAAATGGAGTGATTCAAGACTCTATTTGAATATCTATACATCCTCTGCAAGAAAAAAAATGAAGGGGCTCATACTCACATTCATTTATCCCTAAAAGTCACGCAAGGCAACACTATTCATTTGGTCATTCGGCATTTCTCATAATATACCACAACTTGCAAAATTCATGACTATTAATGCTCACGTCCAATTTTGACCAAATAAGATTTTATCCTAAAGCTTGGAATGTGTGGTTCAGACTGGAAGGTTTCGTGTTTATCTAATGTCATTTGCCCTGTTTTTACCTCATCCAAAGATTAGAGCTCATGGAGGGTTTTAATATTCCCTTACATCATAACTTGCATCCATTATCACAAATAGCTCACATACATGTTCTTACACATACTAGACCGTATTAGTACGCTTGGTTACTGATTCACTCATCATACTAAACTCCATATATCATACACGCATTTATACATATCAAAACCTAGTCATATTAGGCATACAAGTTTTCTTCAAAGTAAAACCCCATTAGGATCCTTAGAGCTCTCATTCTTCATTCTTCTGCCCCTTTGCCCTTGTTCTTGGATGGACCTAGTCCTATGTTAATGACATTGTAATTGAAGAGTGAGATTTATCGAAATCTCATCAGCAACATTCCCACTCAAGCAGTCAAATCATGCAAATACCAATACAATAATTCATAAATAATGCCATGAGAGTTCACAATCCATAAACATACATTCAATAAAGAAACTGTATACATGGCCATATCACAATTTCAAGCAATAATCCCAACTAAAGCATGCCAGAAAATTCAGTATATACTCATGAAAAATCATTGTCAAACTATATTGAATCGACACATGCAATTTAAATACCATGAATGGGAAGAGTTGCTACCTTGGACTTTCTAAGCTTTACAACCTTCATTTGTCACTTGATTCAAGTGGACCTTTGCATATATCAGATCCTAATCCACATACAACATAATTATTATTTCAAAGCTCAAGGAAATTTTAAATAATCTAGCACACCCTTGGCTCTCTTATATTTCATTAACCCTAACTTTAGGATTTTATCATATAAGCTTTTACACAATGAATTTGAACCACTAAACCAGGATTCAATCTTGGGACAATATACCTTTGAAAATAATTTAAAATCCCAACTTCAACATAAGGTTCAAACCTATAATTGAATGTGTTTTTCTGAAAGATTTAAAACTTTTAAAAACAATTATATAGCAGTTCACATCTTCATTGTAACGTATCAATCCTTAGCTCCATTTATTATTATCAGAATATTTCTCTGCTCATTTTCTAGTATATTGATGATTAAACTATGGGCCCTTAACATACAATTTCCCAATCCTAGTTCAATTATCGTAGTTGAGGTAATTATCGTTTCGTTATGTATATGAAATCAACTAAGACTAGCTACCCTTTACTACGTATGCTATGCTACCTCTACTACTATGCATATTATCCTCACTATGTTTATGTATATACATATATATACAACTCACGTTGCCACATGAGGCTACCAAAATACCCAAGTCTAATCCAAAATAGTATACAGATAACCAACATAAAATAACTCTTCTCCTCCACCTTCTTATTTATCTGCAATTACCACTCCCTTGCTCCTAGAGCTGCTTACTTTCGTTGTATATCATTAATGGAAAGGGTGAAATGCGCGAGAATCTCAGTAGTAACAGCAGTCAATCATAACATATGTAAGTTCACAAAACATGTTAAACAAACCATCATATAATTAAGCATTCAGCAATCAAGATGCAACACAATATCAATCATAGTACACACAGCACAAGACAACACAGCTGGTGTAACAGGTCTTACAGCCGAGGGGTGCACCCCATGCCCTTGGCACATTGGGACTTACGGCCTTGAGACATACAATCTATCACAATACAAATTGCACAGTAGGTCTTATAGCCTAGGGATACACCCCATGCCCTAGGCTCATCGAGACTTACAGCCTTACTCTAAATGTATATCAGGTCTTACAGCCTAGGGTTACACTCCATGCAAAACTGCACATCGGGATTTACGGCCTCAGGACTCAGTAATATCATTCCACATATTCATAAAATGAATATAATCAATGGTAAACATATACATGCAGAACAATACATAATATATAAGAAAGAGTTACTACCTGTTGACCTTTCCAGTAATTTACCTTCACCAATTTGCTTTCCTTTCGAGCTCGGGCAGATATCAAATCCTATAATTTGAAATTCATGTAGAGATGGGTCATTACTTATTCCAATCTTATTAACATAATTAAAATTATGTTATTATTGACCCTCTCATAATTCTTATCCTTTATTTGAATTTGCTGGTTATCTTTGATAATCTTTTGTACTTAGGTCTATTGTGTATCTAAAATAGACATACTAAATGTCTATTTCCATTGCCATTAACCATTTAATTCAATTAAATTAGCCATTCTAACTTATCCCAAACTCTCAAACCATTACTAACTTTAATTCCCTAAATTAAAACAAGCACCTCCTACTCTACATGCCTAAGAAAATAGCGAAGTATTCTCAATCCTAACTTCAAAACTTTAAGCTTTGCAGTAAACATATCATCCATTCTTATTACTCTTCTAACATCATTATTAACACCAAAATAGTCACTAAGTATTCAAAAAGTAATAATAGTAAACTTAAATTAAATTTCTAACTTCCAGACCCACTTATACACTCTTCCAAATCCATTGAAGCACTTAATTTTCAATCATATTCAACTCTTTCTTTTAAAAGAAAGGCTGGCTAAAACCGGACATAAGGGAGAAGTTTATAAAATTTAATCTTCCCATAGACAATCACTTCAAGGAAGCCACTAAATACTTGTGTATGTAGTTCATCAACTTATAACTTATACTAACTCTTCCCAAATCATTGCTCTCCCCTTTTATAAACATGATGGGTCATTTTGGACAATAGCATATGTGTATCTACATATATCTATTGATCTATATATATTCATACACACTCATATTAATGGCAAAAGCAATCTTATATCATTCTCCTTCATTCTAAAATTATTTTCCAACCTTTATAACTAAACTTTAAAAGTTCATAACTTATAAATTACACATTCAATTCCTAAGTTATAACATTCAATGGAAAGCTACTCAATGTCTAATTTAAGGAAAAAATAATCACACAGCTAATTTACCAGATTACCCTTGTGAAATTCATCCCTTTTGCCCCACTGCCAGAACGTGAACTTCCAGAATATTCCCTGTTTCCTGACCTAACTTCCAATAGTCATAACTTTCTTTCTAGATTTCCAATTGATGCATTCTATGACTCATTTTAAAACTTTGGATGTGTACTATTGTCCTGTAAAATTTAATAAAAATTGGACATGTGTTGACTGATCAAAACCAAGCCCGAAACAAACTGACTCCAGATATTCGCAGATGTCACAGTCTGCCTAAAACTCACAAGAACACCACCATTTTCACTCCAAATCAAGCTCTCATTGATTCTATTATCAACTACACATCCTAAACTTTCAATACTTTAAAGAAACAGAAGAAAAATCCACCTATGGAGTCCATTTAAGATTCTCAACTTCCGGCAGAAATTCTGTTTTTCTGGTGACATGACAGTGATGAAGAAACCAACATACATTCACAATTTTGGACTCTAATCCTTAAGAAATTTGACCCCAAGACCCAACATCAAGCCCTGTTTTAATGATAGCAAAACTGAACTAGAGAAGTCCCAAAAAACCCTCAAAAACGACATTCATGCTCAGTTTTAAGCTCACCAGTGACAGTAACATTTTCGGCAACCTCTCTCACTTCCAACCACCCAAACCACTAGAAAAGAGCCTCAAATCAATAGGAAAAAGCAAGATAAGGGTGAAGGGGACTCACCTATACCATAATATGTGATTGCATGTGGGATTGGAGCTTTCTTCTTCCTTCCTCCGACGATCCAATCACCTCCTCTCTCTCTCTCTCTCTCTCTCGTTCTGGCCAAAAATGCAACTGAATGGAGAGGCTGAGTGTTTAAAGTGTGTGTGTACAGGTGGGGCATTGGGTCGGGTGTTTTTGGATCCTTTGAAAGTAAATTGCTGAATGCATATGCCTTTATTCAATGCCAAGTGTGGGTGTGGGTGTCGGATTTCAGGTGTGTGTATTTTATTTATATATATATATATATATAGATATATTTTATCCTATAAATCACACACACTAATCCCTAATTTTCCGCTTTGTCTACTTTAAGATTTCTTAAATTATTTACATTCCATAATTTGGCTTATCTCTAGTCCAATTCCAATTTTCGCGTCTTAATACTAAAGTTACTAATTTTTCTTAATTTTTAAATAAGTATTTGCTCATTTTCTAATTTCATAAATTAATCATTAATACTTTTTAAGGATTTTCTTCCATAATTAGCTTCTTAAAGCCTTCAAATAATTTTTCTAAAATTTTCAAACCAAATTATGACCTCTAACTATTTTTCCTCAATTTTTCAGGAAAATAGGTCCTTAAATTCCCAAAATTGAATTTTATCACTATTTAAATTTCTTTTTAGAAAATTTATCCCTTTTTCTAATTTTAGGGATGTTACATCCATAATTTCTAAAATTATTTTCTTTCCATTTTCCCAGCTAAAGGTTCATTCTACACCCTTTGGTGGCATTAAATTAATCAATTACCAATCCTTCCATACACTTCATTCCTAACCGAACCTCATAGGGTGCAATAAAAAAAGCATCACATTTTGACTTCTCATGATGCTACATAATTTCAAGTCATAAGCGTCATCCAACACCACTTCATCTTCTAAATATTAAACCTTAAATATTTGTAAAGTCAGGGCAGCGCTACACCTAGAGTTTTACCTTTGTTTTCTTTTCAACTCATCGTCTAAGTAAAATCATCAACACAACTCATGCTACTTATTCAACTATGCCACTTTCCAGCTTAGTTCCTTTCTTTCCTCCTCCTCTTCCTTTTTTTTTTTTTTTTGCCCCCTCTATGCGTAACTCTTCCTTTAGTTAAATCTACTCCTTCCCTCAACAACCAATACTACCCTCTACAAGATTATGGTGTTAGGGACATAATAACGAAAGGAAGAAAATTTGATCTAAGTGGAATGTTAAGTTAGTAAAATTACCTAATCAACTAGCTTAAGCTTGATTCTTTCCTCCTATTCCTTCTCTCCTCTTTTCTCACGTTGTAACTCTCTTTTTCATCTGCTTAGTGTTACCGACATAATGATGAGGGAAGGGAGTGGTGAATGGTTAAAATAGGATTATTAACTATAGTTAGTAAAATATTCAATACCATTAATTATAGCCAAGTGCTTTAACTTTAAATTTGGACCAAGCATTACAAAATATCTCAGCTCCATCCTCAGCCTCGTCTGCCACCTTTTTTTTAACAGATTTGGGCTTAAATTTTTAGCTTATTTGATGGTTTCTCTATCTTTTTATTTCCCGAAAGAATTGTCCTCACTCGGCTTAGAGTTTTTCTTTTTCTTTTTAACTTGAAATTATCATTTCTTTATGAAATGACCTTTTAAAGAAGTAGCCTAATATCCTCAACTAGTTATTCCCCACTTTATCTACTTGTTTCAGGCCCTCTCTAAAATTTTAAATAATGGATTCTGGCTAATTTCACTTAATTAGCCAAATTTCCTAAAATAAAATCCATAAATTTCCAAATGAGAAGTTTTTCTCATTCGGACCTCTTTTGATCCTCACATACAGAACGAAACATTTTTTCCGTCTTCCATGAATCTTTGAGAATTCGCTAAAGTTCCATTCATAGTTTTAGATAACCAACCTTTATTATCATATTTGGTCGTTCTCAGAAAGGTCCGATATTACACTAACTTAGTGACAAATAGTGATGGAATAATATTCTATCACTAAATTTCATCACTAATTTGTCACTAATTTCGTCTCAACAAATTAGCGATGAAAATTAGTGATGGAAAATTTCCATCACTAGTTTCCGTCATTAATCGGTTACTAATTTCTGTCAAAAAAATTTTATGACGGAATTAGCGACAGAATTTTTTCATTGCTAATCCATCACTAATCCTTCACAAACTAATTTGTGACATCAATATGTGATTGAAATTTGCGATGGAAAAAATTCCATCACTAATTTGATGGATTTTGTAGTGTGATGACTAAAAGTACAAGTGTGGCATGATCTTAAGCAAGAAGGAAAGGAAGAATAAATTATAGCCATTGGATTATGGAAGTAATTAAAATTATATTATTTTGGTTGGAGGTTTTTATTTAAAGAGTTGAAAATGAGATAAAAACATCTCCACCCTCCCATTTCTCTTATATGTCGGCCAGAACTATAAAATGGAGGGAGAGTCTGACAGAGTGAAGGGAGGAAGAGAAGAAGAATAAAAGGAAAAGAGAAGCGAACGAGACATCTTCCTAAGCAACTCCTTGTTCTAGAAATCATCTATACTATTAGCTTGATCATCTAAAATTTTCAGTGGTTCATAAATCCCCTGTACATTATATTTAGCAAGGGTTAAAGCTTGGAATTTTAAGCTTCAAGAGAAGAAGTTTCAAGTAAGTCAAGCTAATGTTAAGGTCAGTGGCGATTTTGTTGTAACTAATGAGCTATGGATGTTAGCAGTTGCCGGATTGGATTTTGATGAGTTTTTGTAATTTTGGAGAGCATGAAATATAAGGGGAGCTTCTGTACAAAACTTTAAGAAAAGAAGAAAGGTTGATTCAGGCTCAAACCATAATCAAGAAAGTGATTAGAGATGGAAATATGGCAACTGGTTGAATGACATGGTGAAAAATCATTTTCTCTTTCCCACTATAGTGGTTCAGCCGAAACAGGGCAGAAAGAACGAGATGGTATTTGCTTGCTTTGATGCTTCCACTGATTTTAAAATTAAAAATTGTGTAGAGTACAAGTGAGAAAGTGTGCTTGGAAGCATTAGGAATTAGCATGGAAAATATGTCCCTCAATGCCCTATGTTTCAGTTTTGGCTAAATTAAGTGAAAGAAAGTTGAATTTGATTAAATTGCTATGCACTTCCCAGAGTTTGAACTTGTGAGTATTTTATATTTTAAATACACCTTAAACAAAATTATATTACCTCAAATCCTTAACATAAAATCCATTTTCCAAAATCTATTAGCTCTGACGTCAAGACATAGGTCTATGTTGATGGAATTGGCTACTGTCCTTTTCTTCAAAAGAAAAGGATGGTCCTTTTCTTTATCAGAGCCGTCGGAGTAAGATCTCAATGGTTCAGATTTAATATATTATTATTTTTGTAATATTATTAAAAAATAATATTTTAATAATATATTAAATCTGAACCTTTGAGATCTTAATCCGACAGCCCCGATAAAGAAAAGGAACATCCTTTTCTTTTGAAGAAAAAAACGGTAGCCAATTCATATGTTGATTTACTAGGAAACATCCACAAGATGATTCTCACGCTTATGTTCTGGGTTTTAATGGAACTTGCGCCAAAAAGCTCTGTGCATGTGGAGTTCCTTACAGTGCTACAACTTTTTGGCTTTGGGTCTTCTTTTAATTTCTGGTTGTTGTTTGCTTGGTTTGTGTATAGTGGCTTTGTTCTTGGTTGTTAGTTTGTCTTGGATTGTTTATGTCTAAGTTTAGGGATTTGGAAGTTTGTCAAGTTACCCTCTTTGGGTTTGGTCTCCTCTACTGGTCTAGCTATATTAAGGCAGCCTTGTCAACACTTCATTTGAGCTTCTCTTCTTTTCCAGTTTCATTACCTTGTGTAATATTTCAACTCCGAAAAGAGCCCTTTTCAAAGGATTGCTTCCTAGTTCATTCTGTTGACGAGAGGATTTAACCCATCTTTCAATCTCTAGTTGCTAAACCTGGAGTAGAGCTCGAATTTAGATCTATGTTGCCCTCTTCCAAGCTAGTTGCTGATTGTTCTGTTGCCGTGTTTTTCATTTTTTCTTTTTTTACTGCCTATTGTATGAAGCTGATTGGGCTTGTGATCTATCTAGCAATTATTGGATCTGTCCCCAAAAGCTCCAGTTGATCTCAGCCTTTTTGTGTAACTCGTTTTATCCTTATAATAAGTTGTCTTATATAAAAAAATCAAGGCAACAAACGGGTCATGGGGTCATGAGAACAGTTGTGTTGGTAACCACTTTTCACTTGAGGTATTTGGTGCAAGACATCAAACTAAATAATAAAAATAATAAGAACGCAACAGAGATGGTATTTGTTGCAGTAATACATCAAGCATTAAGGCTCTGGCAAGCATTAGGGTGACAAAAATCTTGTTATGCAGAATAAATTTGGTACTATATTTTTGCAAGATCAAGTCTTTGGTATCACTCCATAATTGAAACCACAAAAAAAAAAAAAAAAAATCTTATCTTTAGATATCAAAGCAAAAACATTAAGCAAATAAATAAACAAACTAAAAAAAAAGGACAAATCCTAATTAAGTCTAACTAAAATAATCAAAACATTACATTTACATTCAATTGTTTTTTTAACTATATAGGGCATTGGCATTCTAATCTTTAAACCACGTTTAAAAATTTCTAATGAGACTAATTGGCCTGAATAGGAATTTACTAAAAGTGTATATCTAAATTTGAGTTTTGGTATTTCAGCTTGATTTAATTAGGAATTTCCTGAATTCTAATTTCTGTGTTATATATATATATATATATATGAAATAAGTGCCAACATTACAACTGAAATATTTCTAGAATCCATTTAAGCATGAGATCGTGGATAAAGTTTAGAGCTTGTGAGAAACATGTCACTCCCCCTAGGCAATCAAATTCACCTCCGTTGGTTCAGACGTGGGTCGAACTTGGTTGCAGATAAGTTTTACTATCCTCATCATACACAAAATTGAAGAAAACAAGATAGATTAGTTTTAAATTTAAATCTTAATGCTAGATAACATATAACAACCAAGTAGCGTTACGCAGGATTTGAACTCCTTCTGAGCCCTGAAACTCTCATGCCTCTTTTAAATGGCCCAAATGCTTCTTTAACATATGCTATCTAAAAGAACCCCTCAACGATGCATTCATTAATAAATCAGTCAGCTAAGATTGAGAATTTATAGATGCATAGTCGCCAAGTTGGTTCGATGCATTTGGGTTAATGACTTTTTGTATGGTAGCTTTATTATATTATACTACTATAATTAAAATATTATCGAAGGCAAAAAAATAATTATAATGTTATCTATTAAAGTTTAAACACACACATATATTCATGGTAATATATATATATATATTATATTATAATCACTTAGACTTAAATATATTATATATGTATTCACTTTTAGGTTTTTGTTAGATATGATTAGTTAATGTCAAATATAAATGCTAAATATTAAGAGCAAAAAGTTTACAAAATGCATTTATCATATATATTAACCAACTACTATGTTTAATGTGAAATATATCTTGTAAATTGTTCAAGCAAAGATTAGAAGATATCAAATTGGAATATGGAGAATGATCAAGAGAAGAATAAGAAGTTATTGAACAAATAAGTTATTAAATTTGGGAAGAATAAGTCAAGAAAAGGAGGAAGTTATTAAATTGGATTGATGAGAATGATCAAGAAAAAGAAGAAGAAAGAGATTGGAGACATTAATTAAGAAAGCAAAGAGTCAACAAAAGGATCGTGGAGAATAATCAATAAGAAGAGAAGAGATTAAAGAAAGAAGCACTTGCAAAATATAATGAGAATATCTAGTTTTAAAATTATTAGATTTGATATTGAATGTCTCTATGATCAAATGGAAGTTAGAATGTCTTAATTGGAATTAAAATGTCTTATATCAAAGTCATATAAACTTCACTTGGGTGATACTTTATTATCACTCAAGTTGCACCTTCAAAAGTGATTTTTACATGTTCACTTGAGTTAAGGAAGTATCACTCGAGTGATAATCATATTTTAGCATATTCTATTCAGATTTGTTTTTTGTTCAACATGAGAGAGATTTGGTAATTTGGTCATATCTCCCAAATAAATGTTTGGTAATTTGATCATATCTCTCAAACCACAAATCCGATTGAGCTTAAACTTATTTCATATAAAATTAGACTTCAAATACAACACACAAACACCAAGATCAATCTTAACAGAGTTCAAATGGAAAAGATATGAGTTCTGAAAATTGAAACTGGAATTTCTCGCTTTATTCCAAAACAGGTTCAGTAATTTGGACATATATCTTACACCAAAACTTTAAATGAGGTGAAACTTATTGCATATGAAACAGCACTCAAAATGCATTTTTATAAGCCATGATCAAGCCCAAAGAGGCTCATGAAAGAAGTATAGATCTTGAAATTTGACGCTCGATGTTCCCACAATGTTCTAGAACATAAGTCATTATTCGGATCATACCTTTTGAAAGACAATGAGTTTTTTTTTTTTGATACATAAGACAATGAGTTTTAAATTGAAACTTATTACATATAAAAGTAGACTCAAAGGCATTTCAATGACATCAATTTCATGCTCAAATATTGGCAAATGAAAGAGATATGAACTTCAAAATTTGGTGCTAAAAAACAATGCTGTGTTTCTGACCAGATGTTATGATTGGATCAGAAAGTTTGGAATACATATATATTTGGGATCGATTCTAGTTGTTGTGACAAGTAGACTTAAAGTGCTTTATGGAGATTAGTCATTTGTCAAATTTGGAATTATAGTTGAAGAGTTATGCCTACTAGAAATTAACATTTGTGTCAAACTATCTATGTTCTGGAAAGAAAAAGGGCACTCGAGTGATATGGGAATCACTCGAGTGATGAACATGACTTGCAAGTGACTTGTAAGCAATCTAAGAGTGACGTGATGATCATACGAATGACTAAGAAAATCACTCGCATGATATGTGATCACTTGCAGGGCATTTGCAAGTGATATGAAAGTGCACTTGAGTGATTGGGGAAATTACTTGAGTGATCCATGTTCACTTACAAGGCATCTACAAGTGATCATAAAGTGTACGGAATCACTCGAGTGATCCTGAGTCACACTTGAGTGATTGTTCATCAGTTTTTAATTACAGTCTCAAATTTCTTGATATCCTTCCAAACTCTTGTTAACCTTGATTATATTGCTTCTAATAATTCATAATTATTAATCAAGTTTATATGAGGATTATAGGTGATTAAACTTGGATTAAAGCTCAACAACCCAAAAACAACTTCTTGTCAGAAGCTTTAACAGCTACTTTCGATGGACTTCTAACAGTCATATTCTCATGGCCAAATACTCTTCATCAAATATAAATAAAAGATCATTCAAAATAGAAAATAGAGAAAGCCAGTGCATATATCATAGAAATGCCAACACTCTGACTTCAACATTCATCTCACAAAGTCTCTGTTTTATCAGTTCTTATACTATTTACTTTAAGAGAGACATTATTTGTATTGTGCTTCAATAATTGTCATTATTCACTATTAAGAGAGAAGATTAATTGTAAACAATTGTTATCAAGAGAGATTATAACCTTACGGTGTGTAATGGGAAGTTGTTATCTTGGTAAGAAGATTATAAGTGGCTTAACAAGTATCTGGATCAAACTTGTGGGATTGTAGAGATTCTCAAGTACCCAGTTAAACTTGAGGGACATAGTGGATTGAAATCTCAAGAGGAGCTTGGAGATTAGACGTAGGTCATTGTGGATTGGACCGAATAAGGATAAATCACAATTTGCATCTTCTCTTCCTTAAGCTCTTATATTTTCAACATATATGATTTGAATAATTGACTGTGAATTTATGATTCATCACTTTCATACTTATTGATTTCATTAAGATGTGAAAAGATTTTTAAAATTATTAAGTTTTTATTTTACACCCAATTCATCCTCTCTTGATGTCAGCCAGTTCTAATGGTTTTGAATCTATCTTAGTCCTGAAAATAAGAAATTATTACCTTTGGTCCTAAATATAATACCAATTGACTTTTTTGAGAGAGATTAAGAAAGCTAAATTAGTTATTTAATCATATCATACATTGTGTATGGTTAATTATATATCATTTTATAAGTTATACAAATTAATTTAGAGAAATAACGATAAATATAAATACTTTAAAAAAATTTAATTAGCTTAATTAATCTCCCCAAGAAATTCAACCGAGTCTTATAATTTGGGCTAGAGAGAATAACTTATCCTATTACACTTTTATTTCCCCCTTTTTTTCTTTAATATTTGGCTAAAGTATACATTTTGTCTTTTAAATTTTACATGATATATACTTTTTGTCCCTTAACTTTATAAAATATATTTTTTGTCGCATATTTCTAATACCGTTAATGTTGCTAATGGATAAAGTTGATGCAGCAAACTCAAGTGATGACTATGCAGTTGACAAAACATGTTGAAGTTTTAATTTTTTTAATATAATATATTTATATTATTAAACTTAAATAAACCGACAAATCGATATAAATAAAATCGAGGTTTTGCTATTTAGATTATTAAACTACTATATTTAGATTATTAAACTAAAATTTATTTAATACAATTGAAGTTTTGATATTGATTGCTTCATGAGGCTTTTAGATAATTTTTAATTTGCACATATTTTAAATTTAAGACTAATAGCATTTAATTACACAGTCATCACTTAAGTTACCACTTGAATTTATTGCGTCAAGTTTTCTGTTAGCAATATTAACAATGTTAGATAGTGTTAGAATTATATGACCAAAATTATAATTTATAAGTTAATGGACCAAGAGTATACGTAATATAAACTTAAATGACTAAAATTATACTTAAGCCTTAATATTTTCATTTATAAATTTATCTATCTCAACCTGCTTTTGTTTATGATAGTGAGCAGAATTTTTACTTTATTTTATTTTTTATCTTTACTTTACATATAGTCACCGCAGAATTATAAGAGTGGTGAATGAATGATATATTTAAAAATCTTGTTGTTGATAGCTTGATATAAAAATATAGTTATAAAGTTAATTCATCGGATTATCGGAATGTTTTTAATATTCTACAATCATGTCCTTGTATGGTTGTAGAGAACTAATGTATGTTATTTAATCATTTTAATGCATTTTGATCGTTTATAAAAAAAAAATTAAAAAAAACAAGGAATACCATAATGTGATTCATGTAGCTAACTTTACTTAATGAAATAAGACCTGTTGTTTTTATTGTTGTCCGAGTGCTTATTATCACCTTGTTGTCCAACATGACCATAATAGGAATCAGAGAGGAAATATTCAATCAATTACTCTAATACCCATTTTATCCCAATCTCATTGCAAAGTCCAATGGCGAGCTCTTTGGAACACTGTTCTGCACTATGTCTTGTTAGTCACATGATCTCAAGAACCTGAATCAACAATGCGGGGGGGTATATTTTCTCTGCTGGAGGATGAAGAGCATTTAAAAGATTGCCCTTTGACATTTGAGTCAATATTAGAAGTGGATGATGAATGATATTGACATGTCAGTTTTTGAAGTCACTCCACTTGTAATTTGCTGAATAAGGCTGTTTCCCTTGTTTTTTCCCCTCTCTTCTTCTAAAGTGACAGTATATTGTGTGTTGCTTCTGTGTTTTTTTTTTTTGGCTTCCAAACACCACTATGCATGCTTCATGAGTATGAAATATGAATGTGCAACTACAGTATCAAAGGTCACACCAAACTTTCTATTTTTTGGTTTGCTGTCAAGATTTTGGGCTCACACACTTCATGTCATAAATGATAAGGGCATTACCATCAGGCGGAGCAGCAGTAGCCAAAGTGATTCTCATTTTGAGTTTCATTCTGCTCTCAAAGTTATGTGCACCACTAATTATACGTCAGAACTATGGTGCATTTTTTTGAAAAAAAAAAAAAAATCCCTAGGAGCTAGGTTATGAACATTAAACCCAACAAAAAAAGGAAAATAAAAGTTGGAGTTCTGGACCTCCTCCTTCATCCTTTCAAGAAAAAGCTTCCAAAATTTGGAATCAAACATTAAGCTAACATTAAAGAAGAGCTACATACCCCACAATTTTCCTTAGAAGGCCCCAATCAGGCAAATCCAAGAATTCAGCTGCTAGCCTTAGTTCCATGCATTGTCCCTTTAGATTTACTAATATTGGGAATGGGGCCATTGATACAAAGATGACTCGGAACAACAGAGAAAAGACACACACACATACCAGCAACCAACTCAACTTGAGGTTAGTGATATGGACAAATATGTGTGTGGTTTCATTTCCATAAAAAAAAAAAAAAGAATTTACTTGAATAGAGTAAATACTTAATGTAAGAGTACATCAACGCCCTTCAAAATATATAAAACCAGCAGCAGATTGACTTGTCCCACATAATCCACAAACTAGCGATTGAATTACATTAAACTAAGCAACTAGAATTTACAAAAGGTCAAATATGGCAAGATAGCATTTTTCAAATATGGAGGTTGTCAAGTAGCACAAGGCTTTCCAGACAATCCAAAATCCCAAGACTATAGCTAGATATTGGAATATCAAAAAGTTGAATTCATTGGTAGTGATATTGCACAAAACAACCTTTCCTTCATAATCCTCCTCTTCACCTTCGATTTGGCATTCAGGTAATGCTTCCACTAAGCAAACAATTTCATTTCTCCAAATAATCTCTGGACAAATGATAAAGCCGTATGGATTGGGTCTGCTAGTATATATTTTAGCCCAGCTCCATCTCTCGCTGGATGGATCTGCACACTCCTCCAACACCCACTGTTCAAACACATATGATTCAGAATTTTCAATCCTAGTAGGAAAAAATATAGTTAGTTTGTTCTCATAGCAAGCAAGCGTATTGTAACATCCTTGGGGAGAAGTCATAGCAGGAAATAGTGTCAATGTGAATACCTCCTGCGCTATATCAAATGAAACTATCAAATCAAGACGACTTTTGCTGTGCCCCACCACATCTTTTTGTCCAATCCAAAAGATAACTCCATTACAAGGGAAAGCGCCGCAACTGAGACCATATACACCCTCTAAGTTCCCAACTTCAACTTTTCTCCACAACCCCGTCCTTAAGGAATAAACTTCCCCTTGATCAACGAAACACCCAGATTAAAAAAGTTTAACAATCTTGTAATCATTAATGATTGGGCTGAACCCAAATCCTACGGAAAAACACTCATACTCATACTTGTTATGAGATTTTGGCACTTGTCTAACCACTCTAATAGCTGGATTCCATAGCCAAAGGGAATCTTGAGATTTACCGTCGAGGTCCACACAGAGCACGCCATTTCTGGAATAGACCCACCCCGGAATAATAATATGTGTGTTCTGAAATTCATGGATTTGCATCTCACGATTGAGCAAATATAAGTGCCAAGGATTACCTTCAGAGATAATACTATCGATAATAAGTAAAGGGTTTTGCAGAGTGGAATGGTGGAGGTGTTCTGCAATGAAGGATGGGGTTCTGAACAGGTTCTTCCAATCTTTACAAACACATTGAAATCGGATTAGGGATTTCACCGGAAGTCGTACCATAATACTTGTGATGATTTCTTGGAAAAAAAATTGGCGTGTCGTTCTCCATTATTGCCTGCTCCAATGAGGCAGAGACGGTGATCAGTGATGAAGGAAAAATATAGAAGAAGCCGACCACGAGAGAGCCTGCGAGAGCAAGAGACATAGCGAGACTGGGGTTGGGAGGAGCATTGGGTTACTCCTATATTATAGCTTTATTTTTTTTTTGGGGGCCAACTATAGGTTTATTATATTATACTCTCTTGATCCTAAATATGAGACATAATTAATTTTTTTGAGAAAAATTAAAAAAATTAAATAAATTGCTTAATAGTATTATATGTTATGTATTTTTAAATTATTTATTAGTTTATTAGTCAAACTAATTAGTTTGGAGAAAAAAATATAAATTAAATACTCTAAAGTAATTTAATTAGCTTCCTTAATCTATATAAAAAAAGTCAACTTTTATCTTATATTTAGAATCGAGGGAGTACTATTTATATTTTAATTATGATACAGTCGAAGGCCTAAAAAAGAAAAAAGCTATAACAGGAGCATTATCTTTTTTTTTTTTTGCCCAAAATAGGAGTATTATCTATTAAACAAACACACCCACTGGGAGTTGTTAGCCGTATAGCTTTACCGCAAGCGTACAGGTAATAAATAATATAAAAAAATTATTCTCACAAGGATTATGACAAAAAATAAATTAATTATCTCAATTACGTTCTCAATTAGGTTGAGTGAGAATATTCTGAAATTTAATTTGTTTAAGAAAAGATTTATTTGAGAATTCTGAAGTTAAGATTTTTTTTCAAGATTGGAGGAGCTTAGGATTATCTATCCCCTTTTTGTTTCATGAACTAATTAATTTACCTTTAATAAGCAATAAAACGAAAATATATATTTGTTTAAAATTCAAAGACATTCGATAATACTCTCTCGAGTTAAAACCAATTATTTATCCTAATAAACTAATCAATTTATTGTATTAATTTATAAGGACTAACTTTAAACACCAATCTTAATCTGGCAATGCTAAGTTAGTAATTAAATCTCTATGATACTAACAAACCATCCATTTAATACCTAAATTTCAAGTCTAACATTATTTTACCTAAATTTTATACTTAAGTTATCTTTCTCAAGAGTAATTTAAATGAACAAGATAACTAGATGATAATCAGGCATTTAGAGGCATTAAGAGTAAGATAAAATCAATACAAAAACTTCATTCGATGCAAAAAGAGAGTAAATAAAAAATTCAATCCATAAATAGGTTCAAAAAAATGGGAAAATCCATCTAAAATACATTGGAAATAAGAAAATTCCTATTCAGTACATTGATATTGAAAAATCCGGATCAGTCCACTGTCAGTATTGATGAATAGTGCGGGTGGCGCCAAAAGACGATTTTGCCCTTTAGCCCTCATTCTCGCCACTTCAGAAATAACAACACGCGGTTTTTAATTAACAACTCCGGGTTCTTGATTAACAACTTCAATTTCATCTTTTTTTTTCTCAATAACAACACTGGTCTTGTTATTAACAACTCCGAATTCTTGATTAACAACTCTGCTTTATTCTTCCACATATTCGCATCTAAAAAATATAGTGTTGTTATTGGCCTTGAAACTTAAATTACGAAGCTGTGAAACACGAAATGGGAGTTGTTAATATAGAATATGATGTTGTTAATAACAAGACCGGTGTTGTTATTGTGAAAGTAATAAGATGAAACTGGAATTTTTAATCAAGAATTTGGAGTTGTTAATTAAGAGCGCGTGTTGTTAATAAAAAAGAGGTGTTGTTATTGGCCTTGAAACTTAAATTAGGAAGTTGTAAAATAAGAAAGGGGAGTTGTTAATCAAGAATCTGGAGTTGTTAATGAAAAACCGCTTGTTATTAATAAAAAAAGAGGTGTTGTTATTGGCCTTGAAACTTAAATTAGGAAGTTGTGAAATAAGAAAGGGAAGTTGTTAATCAAAAAGCCGGAGTTGTTAATTAAAAACCGCATGCTGTTATTTCTGAAGTGGTGAGAATGAGGGCTAAAAGGAAAAATCGTCTTTTGGCTCCGCCCGCATTATTCATCCGTACTAACAGTGGACTGATCCGGATTTTTCAATTTTAATGTAATGAATAGGGATTTCCCTATTTCCAATGTATTTTAGAGAAATTTTCCCAAAAAAACTTTAGAATAAAAAAATTAACTATTCATGTTCATCAACAAACCACAATTATAGATAATAACTCGGTCCATATTTGAAACTAAGAAAAAGAAAAAAGAAAATTAATGAAAAATCAAGTTTAAAACTCTAAATTTTTTTGAATCTTCAAACCCTCACCACTCTACTTCCCTTATTCAGTTCTTGCTCGATCCTGACTCTGCTTCTCGTCTTTTTTATTTTTTCAATTGCTTGTACGGCGCCGCAACTCTCCTCTTCCGCTCTCAGCGTCCCAGCGGCCTTTTGTTTCGTTCCTTTGCTTTCTTTTTAATAGATGTATTGCTTATGGGGTCCACTCGTTTTTTCCAAATTTGAAGATATGCTACAGGAGAGTTTAGGATAGTTTATTTTTAGATAATAAGTATTTGTTACATAAGTTGAGATAAAATTTTTCTCTCTTACTTATCTCTTATACTGTAAATCATGATTTATAAGTATTTATAAATAAAAAATAAATTATCCTAAACAAGCATTATATCATATCTTTTAGTCCAATTTGCATCTTCACATTCCTCACGTGGGACCCACATTTTTATGCCTTTAATTTACTTTTCTTTCTTCCAATAAATCCAAGATAAGATCTGCTTTGCAATATATCTTGCAATATAATATATATATCTATACACAGTATTTAATTTATGCTACCTCTGCCTCATGTCTTCAAATCTGACGCATAGATTCATGTAAATGTGATATATATATATATATATATATATATCATATTTCTAACTTTTCACCTCCTAAATCTCACAATAATATTTTCTGTAAAAATAAAATAGGATATGAGTAAATCTTCCATCAAAATCTTTTATTATCTTATTTTGATTTAAGAGAGGAAAATAGATAAAAGATAATTAAATAGGTATAAATATTAATAAATCCAGTGATTATATCCAAAATATATACCTATTTAATTATAAAATATATATTTATCAAACTCCCCTACACTAAATCTTTTACACTCTTGGGCAAAGAAAAATCAATATTGAAAACTGGTTGAAGAAAGAAGAGAGATAAATTGAATTAACTAGGAAACAATGAGAACTCAAGTAAACATACCCTAGGTACTAAGGGTGCAATATGGGTTGTCAATCATATATAAAGAAATTCATATTAAGATACAAAGTTTAACAAGATTAAATCCAGGTAAAATAGTCACACAAGGGTATAAATTGTCTCACTCAACTTACTAGCATATAGATTCTTTTTTGCTCAGCTCACTTGTTCAATCACCCTGCCATAAGCTTGTAATAGTTCTAATTTTCTACCACCAATTACATGTGCATTCAGAAATCAAGAGGACTTTATGGCTTGTAGTGTTGGAATATAGGCTACGTGGAGTGGATAATGGATACTAAGCAATATGCATGTAGATCATGTTATACAGATAATTTCATATAATAGTGGTATATGTGCTATTCTTCAAGATTCAAGAAGGCTATTCTATATATATACATATATACATATATATATATATATATATATTTCACTCTTTATTTATTTATTTTTTTCTTTTTCTTTTTCTTTTCATCTTAAGCTTGTTGTAGGTTTCCTTTTGATGCGACCTTGCACATGGGTTATGTAGCATCGGTTACTCAGTTACTCCAACAAGTGCCTCAAGAGGCTTTTAGCCCAATTCATTGCCCTCTTTGACTTTACCGTTTGACGCAAATGCCAACATTGGTGATGAAGTGCCGCCGCTTACTAAGTGAGGTTGAGAGAAGCTATTGGAGTTATGTTTGTTGTTTTTTGTTTGTTCCTTTCTTTTGTTTGAAATACCCTCCAACATAAAGCATTAATAGCGACAATACCACATCTTATGATTTGATAACATGAGCAAACTGCTACAATAATGATTGTACATGCATATTAACTTCCTATATATATGACAAACAAAAATTAAAAAAATGATAAGCTTAAAGGGGTAGTAACGGGTGAAGTGTTTGTAGCTTGTGTTTAGGATTCAAGGGTATAAAAATGAATGTCTCTATCCTCTTAAAGAATTGCACATGTATTAGGTAGCAATGAAAAGAAATAAAACAAGTTCTAAAGAGTAAGTTGAGACAAGTGAAATATCACACTAGAATCGAATGTTTTAGGCTCAAATTTCCTTCCAATAGAGCTATGCTATCTCACCCAATTTAATCAAGTTAAACAATATATCATCATATAAATTGCAGTATATGTACTTAACTTCCCTTCATGCAACTAGTAATTAAGCTATATTTATGAAAATCCAACAATCTCAAAATCAAGACAAAATACCTCTTTTCCCTTCATTATGTTTTTTAAAAAAATGTCAATTAAATTGCGAGTCCTAATTCTCTCCCCCTTACTTAAATCAAGTACTGTCCTCAATGTTGCAAAAATTAATAAAGGAGAACGAAACTAGTACTCCCCTGGTTTAGGTTTCTGATTCTGATGTGGAGTTATTCCTTCTAGTAACTTCAATGATGTTTCAAATTTAGAAGGAGGAAAGAGTGCACGAGCCAGAACTTGTAGCTGCAAGAGGAGCGATCACTCAAAATCCTGAATAACAATGAGAAAAAAAAAAGAAAAAAAATAGTAAATGAAAATCAAATCATTGGGTTGCCTCCCAATAAGTGCTAGGTTTATAGTCTTTAGCCAAGCTATGGCAGCATCTCAAGAATCAACTGTTAAAGGTTATGTATTGCTCTGATAGTCCACCTTACCACTCCAATAGTGCTTTCATCTTTGCCCATTGACTTTAAATTTCTCTCCACTTTTGCCTTCCAACTCCACTGCACCATGATCAAACACTTGAACCATAGTGAATGGTCCCTACTAACAAGATTTTAGGTTTCCTAGAAACAACCTTAGCCTGGAATTATATAAGAGCACTTGTTGTCCTGGTTCAAAGGTCTTGAATATGATCTTCTTATTATGCCACTTCTTAGATGATTCAAACTGCATTCGTCCTTGAGAATGAGAAATCGATGCATCCATGATAGCTTTGCATTCATCTATTATAAAGTTTTTCTAAATCAATCCCAAGTATTGCAGCTTTAAGTGGGTCATTAGTCATAACTTTTTCACATTCATTTTGTACCACAGGATCAAGCATGTCAATGAAAAAATAGCCTTTGGAATATTAGGAGATTTAATCAATGGAGTCATATTGAAGGTGACCTGCTCGTCAGTTACCCTTAGAGTTAACTCATCTTTCTCTACATCAATCAATGTTCTAGCAGTTGCCAAAAATGGCCTCCCTAACAGCAAAGGTAATTCTTTATCTGACAACAAAGTCCAGTACAATGAAGTCTGCTGGAAAGATAAACTTGTCGACCTTCACTAATACATCTTCAATGATTCCAAGAGGTTGAGATAGACTTCTATCAGCAAATTGAAGAGTAACTGTCATTGGTCAAGCTTCACCCAATCCCAACTGGTTAAAGACATATAAAGGCATGAGGTTAATGCTAGCTCCAAGGTCACACATTCCTTTTCTCAAGAAGTTATCTCCAATATGGCAAAGAACATAAAAGCTCTTAGGATCTTTTAATTTTAGAGGCATCTACTTAATGATATCAGTGAAACTTTTGGTCACAACAACTGTCTCAAACTCACTGAATCGTCACTTCTTAGATAGAATATCCTTCATCAACTTGGCATATTTAGGCATATGTTCCAAATTTGTGAATGGTATGTTGATGTGGAGTTGCTTGAATATCTAAATGAACTTCTTGAACTGCAAATCTTCTTTATGCTTTTTAAGTCGCTGAGGGAATGGTGGTGGAGGCACATATTGTACAAGGGAAGTGCAGATCTTCTCCTTATTTTTGTCTATTGTCTTAAGATCAACAGATTTCTCCCTAACTACCTCATTAATATCTGCATGTATTTCATTTTCTTGCCTATTAGTAACCTTATTACTTACACTCTTTTTCTTTCCACTTTGGCTAGGAATGTCAGCTAGTTGCTTTCCAGTTCTCAAGGTTACTGCTGTGCAATCTTCCTTACCATCCCTTCTACGATTAGGAATGGTGTCACTAGGTAGACTATTTCTGTTGAATGTGGTCATTTGATATGCTATATGGCCTACTTGTATCTCAAGATTTCTGAAGGCAGTATCATGAAGATTAACCTTGTTTATCATGCCTTCTTGGCTCTTAGAGGGCTTTATACTACTTGATTGACCCTCCTCATCGGCGTAGCCAATGGCCATCTTTGGATGTGTCTGAACCATATCTAATGATTTTCTACCATTTTCTCCTTACTAGGTGTCACTTAAACTCATTCTTTTATATGATCATTACGAATCTTTTCTTTTCTTGTATGACACACATCCATCTCAGTATCCTTATCTCGACTACTCCCATTTAATGTTCATGTTATCCCTTTAAAGCCCAATATTCACTACCATATATAGCATTGCTGGTCTTAAGCAATGCAATAAAAATTCCCTTTTACCTTATTAGAACTTTCCGATCATAGATAACTATAGTATATTTTCTCTACTTATACCACCCAACTTGAATTATATGATTAATATCTTCATCAATTTCATCATCTTGTTATATAATTAGTCCCAAATATCTAAACTTTATCACTTGTTGAATGACTTGTTTTCCCAATTTTACCTCCACATCATTTCTCACTTCTTTCTTATCAACTTTCAATGCATATATTTTGTTTTGCTCCTACTTGGACCAAAACCCTTTGCCTCCAAAGTGCTTCTTCATATCTCAAGTTTCTAATTAATTTCCTTCCTTGATTCAGCCAAGAGAACGATATCATCAACAAAAAGCATGCAATTAGAGATCTTTTCTTTGATAAGCTCAATTAGAACGTCAACCACTGGGTTAAACAAATAAGGGCTCAAAATTGATCCCTAATGTAGGTCAATCCTTATAGAAAAGTCCTTTGTCTCACCTTTGGGCATTTTAACACTGATTGTTATCCAGTCATACATGTTATGAATGGCTTTGACACATGTAACACGGCTTTTCCAAGGCTTTTCAAAGTATATCTCTTAGCACATGATCATACACTTTTTGCAAGTCAATGAAAATCATATGTAAGTCCATTTCTTTGCTCCGATACTTTTCCATTAGCCCACTTAGTAAATAAATCACTTCTATAGTGGACCTTCTCAACGTGAACCCAAATTAGTTTTCAGAAATACCAGTCTCCAGCCTCAACCAGTGTTTAATTACCTTTTCCAATAGTTTCATTGTATGACTCATAAGTTTAATTCCTTTGTAGTTTGCACAATTTTGAATATCTCTTTTATTCTTATAAATAGGGACCAAAGTACTTTTTCCAAACATCATGTATTTTCTTGTATCATAGAATCTCATTAAATAAAAAATTAAAACAAGGAACTAAAGAAGTAATTTTTGGTTGTATTTTGTGAGGATTAATGAATCACACAACTTAAAACAAGGAAAAATCCCTAAAAAATATTTTTAAAAATACTAAAAGACAGAAAGGTGCTCTCAATATTCATAATATCATAGATGTGTGAGAGATTGATTTGTCCTTTTTGAAATTAAATAGAAATACAGAAATGTCCCTACGAGTTTTTAAAACACCAATAATAAGTAGTACTTTGTTCCTAATAACTGACCATGAGAAAGAAATCAGAAGCCAGACCTTCACTACCTCGGCTACATTTATCATTAAACTTAGAGGTTTTGCTGATGAGCAGGAAAACAACAAGATTCAAAGCAAATGCATATAGAGAATTGGTTCCAAAAATCACAAAATCAAAATTAAAGGTAGAAGCCACCATTAAGACATGGCATTTCACGAAGATCCAAGGCACAAACAAGAAGACTAAGCAACAAGGCGCGTCATAGTATAGAGAGGTAATAGGATTTAATGATATCCCTTTAGAGGTAAGTAAGATTTAGATCATTATGAACTTGGTGACTTCAAAAGCGACAACACTGAATTGAAGAATCCCACCCCAAGTATCAAATTTGGCTTCTCCAAAGGTAACACCAAGTGAGATCGAGACCATGTTTGCCATGATTTCGTTCTTGAAGAATTCTTTCTTGAAGAGAACCCTAATGGAATAAATTAAACAATGACAAGTATGAGGGCCTTGACAATTTGGATGAATTAAACAAAGAGGTAGATGAAAGCATAAATAGAGAGCCAAAAAAGAAAGAGAGTAGAGTACTCCCATAGGGAGGACGGAGGAGAGGTAAATGTCTCAAGACATGAAGATAGGTTCACCGACCTTAAAGACACAAATGAGGATGAAGGAGAAGGAGGCACAGTTGTGAAATTCACATGTGAACTTGTTAAATCGTTGTCACAACTTTTTAAACCCTTATGAAGTATAAGAATTTATGCATCCTTGACTTTTCATTGTTGAAAATGATCAGTGTTAAATATGAAGTTGTGAAATATTCATATGTGAACTTGTTAAATCCACATAAGAACTATTAAGCCTTTACTAAGTATAGGAATTAATACATACCTAACTTTTCATTATCGCAAGTGGTCAATTTTAAATGGGAAGGTTTGAAATTCATATGTCAAGTTGTTCAGACCTTGTCAAAATTTGTAGCGGTTATACATAAGTAACTGCTACAAATTTGCAAAAAGTGGGGGGAAATTCAAAATTGAAAAGTTGAGTATTTGTAGCGGTTATTTATATAACGGCTACAAATAGTCACAATTCAATTTTGAATTTTACCGCGAACATGTCTTTACATTTGTAGCGGTTTTTGCATTAACCGCTACAAATATGGAACTATATTTCTAGAACTAATATATATATATATATATATATATATATTTGTAATGATTATATTATAAAACCACTACAAATATAATAAAATTTCATTTGTACCGGTTCTTGTATAAATCGCTACTAATAGATATATTTGTAGCAGTTTTTCATATTAACCGCTACAAATATAATTTTATTATATTTGTAGTAGTTTTATTATATAACCGCTACAAATATATATATATATATATATATATATTATTTTAGTTTTAGAAATATAAATAATACTGTTGCAATTAATTCACAAATTCAACAACGCAGTCTAAGAATATAAATATAACTATGATAAACGCAGTAAGAATATAAGTTTTGAAATAAAAAATTATATATATTTATTTACAAATATTTCAATAAGAAAAAATAAATATGTCCTAAACTAAGTAGCTGGGGGCTGATCATCTGGTGCTCCCCTCAGGTGGGGCTCCCTTAGGTGCTGCTGGATTAGGGCGCTGGGCAGAGTTAATCATACCATTATCATTAGCAGGAGGAGGAGGAGTAGTCTGGATAATGTATCGAGGGACAAGGGGAACCTGTGGATGCTGCTAATCTGGGAACAGGTGACTCCATGATAGCTCGAGTATGTTGTTCATGATATCATGCCACTGCGTCTGCTAAGCATAGATCAAATCAACCTACTGCTACATCTGCAGCAGATGCTGCTGTTGCATTTGCTGCTACTGTTGAGCCACTGCAGCCTGTGTTTTCTCTAAATCTGACCGCAGCTACTAAACAGACTCATCCCTCGAACGTCTAACCCCTCTAAAGCTACTAGCCTCAGAGGCGGCGCTCCTACCATAGACCATGCTAGGTCTGGTGCCTATCCCCATCCCCCGCACGCGTCCGGGCTGCTCAGCCTAACCTTGACCTGCCTTCAAAGGAGCCGTCAGGTCCATTGACCCCTGTGACTCCTCGGCCTGGGTCTCTTACAGCTCAACCTACGACTACTGCATCCGCTCCTGCCATTTTATGAAACAATTACTTATTAGATTTTTTAATTATTAAGTTGGTTTTATAAAAATTATAATAATGAAATTACTTACAATGGCTGCCTCTTCCTATTGAGAAGTTGGAGTCTCGTCACGGTGTCTGTGTGTGATGGCATACAACTCCCCATAGTTCGTCTGACGGTTTTCCTGTTGTGCCTTCCTCTCCTAAAAGAATTACAAAATTCAATTAGTATTATGAAATAACTAGTTAAAAGTTAGTGATATTATGAAAAGTTACCAGCTTGCTGTAAGTGACAGCAAAAGTCTTCGGTCCTGCTGTGTGGTGGATCGTCTGCTGCCCATGGCACCTAGTGTTCCTCTGAGAAAGCGCCTAGAAAAAAAACAATATTAAATGTATTAAAATAATATAAAATATTTAAAATTAATAAAGTTCAAATTAAAATTAATTAAATTTAAATTATAATTTAATAATTAACAATTAAAAAATTATATATAAATAATCTAATAAATACATCACTTACCCCTCAGTGCTCCTCCTGAATTGGACGTAACTCGCCCAGTCGTTTGGCGGGATGCCGTCCGAGACGCTCTCAATTAGCTGTTCCAGAGGCATCTGAAAGAGACAAGCTTCACCCAAGAGGGGGTGAATTGGGTGATGTGATAAATTTTTTCTTTTGATGTGGTGATGTGACAATAGTTGTAGATAGAGTGGAGTTGAGAAGATTAGTACACAGAGAGTTATACTGGTTCGGCCTAAAAACCAAGCCTACGTCCAGTCCTCAGAGATCAGGAGCTACTGTGATTTTCACTATGCTTCCAAGATTTAATGGGCTCTTAGAATGCCACAAAACAACAATCGTCTTCGAATGGACTACGAGCAGAAATATTCTAATACCAAGAAATTTCTCTCCCCCTTACGATAAGTCTTACGTGCAGAAAAACAACCTATAACCTTTCTCACTTGCTTACGTATACAATTCTTATGAGCAGCAACGTTCTCTCCTGCTTACACCACTGTAAGTCTTACGAGCAGAAATATTCTCTACTGCTTGTATCTTGTGAGTCTTATGAGTGAAAAGTTTTACTAGGAATTCTCTCAACTGCTTCTCTCGTAAGGATATCTACCCTCTCAAGGTCCCAATACCTTGAGATCAAATGAAAATAGAATTTGAAGTGTATATAGACTCTCTTACAGAGCAAGTATGATAAACACTGAAGAACGATATGAATACAGAGAAAATATGAATAACAGAGACTCGTGAATTTGCTTATGTGAGTTCTTGTGCTTCGTAGTTATTGATGATCTTTAGAACTCTGTATTTATAGACGTTCAATTTTGCCTATTTGAATAATGATCAGTGTGGAGCGGGGCATGTTACTGTGGAACGGCATGCGTACGTTTGAAATCTTTGAACGCGGTAGGTACATGCTTAGTGTAAGAGGCAAGCTTCACCCAAGAGGGGGGTGAATTGGGTGATGTTATAAATTTTTCGCTTGATGTGGTGATATGAAAATTATAGTAGATAGAGTAGAGTTGAGAAGATTTGAACACAGAGAGTTATACTGGTTCGGCCTAACAACCAGGCCTACGTCCAGTCCTCAGAGATCAAGACCTACTGAGATTTTCACTATACCTCTAAGATTCAATGGGCTCTCAGAACGCCACAAAACAACAATTGTCCTTGAAAGGACTACGAGTAGAAATATTCTCTTACTAAGAAATTTCTCTCCCCCTTACGACAAGTCTTATGTGCAGAAAAACAACCTATGACCCTTCTCACTTGCTTATGTATACAATACTTATGAGCAGTAACGTTCTCTCCTGCTTATACCACTGTAAGTCTTACGAGCAGCAACGTTCTCTTCTGCTTGTATCTTATAAGGCTTATGAGTGAAAGGCTTAACAAGGAATTCTCTTAACTACTTCTCTCGTAAGGAAATCTACCCTCTCAAGGTCCCAATACCTTGAGATCAAATAAACATAGAATTTGAATTGTATGAAGACTCTCTTACAGAGCAAATGAATAAACACTGAAGATCAATGTGTATACAGAGAAAATGATGAATAGCAGAGACTCGTGTATAAGCTTGTGAATTCTTGTGCTTTGTTGTTCTTGACTATCTTTGAATCTCTGTATATATAGTTGCTTTAGTTTTTGCCCGTTTGGGTAATCATCGTTTGAGGAGCGGGACTTTTGTAACTATTGAAAGACACGCGCATGTTTGAATAACCTGAATGCGGTAGGTACGTGTGTGCTTGTAATGATGTTGTCTACCGTTATTTGACTTTCTCCGTAACAACTAATTTTAAACGTTCATCTTCCTGTATCACACTTATAATACATTCAAAATGATGTTAAGCAATGATAATAAGTAATGATGATATGAATAAATAACAATAAACCATATTCGGATTAAACGTTGTGAGACTTGGCATTTTTGGTGATCTGGCAGAGCATCACTCGAGCATGAAAGGCTCACTCGAGTGATCTTCCTATTTTCTTCTTTGTGCTTCAGTTATCGGGTTATGCTTGCATAGGATTTCAGAGAGACAGAATTCTCACTCGCGAGTGATGTGGGGTCTCACTCGAGCACAACTCCTCCTGCTCGAGTGATCTTGCATTTTCCACTGGGAGTGTCTTCTCGGGTTATCACTCGCATATCATATTAGCAAGAGTGAGATTTTGTACTCGCGGGTGATGTGGTCCCTCACTCGAGCACACACACTCCTGCTCGAGTGAGACGCATATTCTCAAGGAATATGCTCTCAATACCAACACTCGCATCAGGATTTAAGAGAGATAAATTTATCACTCGCAGGTGATGTGGGCCCTCACTCGAGCACACATACTCCTGCTCGAGTAAGAAGAATATTCTCAAGTAATATACCATTTAAACAAGCACTCGTATCAGATTTGGAGAGGGATAGAATTTTTACTCGCAAGTGATGATGTGTCACTCGAGCATATGAGGTTGTGCTCGAGCACACTTGCGCTTCTCTCAACTTCATGATTCTCGGCCAAGCACTCGCAGTACCTTGCTCGAGTACAGAATGCTCATGCTCGAGCATTGATGTCTCTGCTTGAGTGAATCAAGGAAGCATGATAATACTTGCTCTCGGCCAAGCACTCGCAGACCTTTACTCGCATGTGCTCGAGTGAGAATGGCTTCTCTGCTCGAGTGCAAACTCCAGTGCTCGAGTGAATCAGTGAGTATAACAGTGGCATGCCTCTCGGGTGAACACTTTCTGGCTTTCACTCGCACCTGCTCGAGCACAGAAGGGATCTATGCTCGAGTGTAAAGCTCATGCTCGAGCACTCCAGTTTAATTTGACAGCAGATACCAGAAAACATTGCCATATGCATTTGGTAACTTTGTAAACATTTCTTAAACTTATAAAACCATGATTTGTACACAATTGTCTTTTTGTTATCATCAAAACTTGGGATCTAACATTTTCCCCCTTTTTGATGATGACAAAACCTTTGTGATGGAAGTTTAAGAAAGATTGATTAAGATTGAAAATTTTTTAAATACTTCATTGTTTCCAAATGCATATCAAGTTTTAGTTTCAAGTTCAAGTTTCCCTGCAATACTTCCTCTGGACACTTAACAACCAAGATAAGCATAGTATGAGGCAAATAACTTAATAACTTGAAACATGAAAATAGTCATAACTTGAAACATGAAAATAGTCATTAATATTAAACTTGATTTCAAACTTTGACATAGTTAATAACATAATAACTGATAATCTAAAATAACGTCAAATCCTACCCCATACAGAAAATCTACCCAAATTCCCAATACATCCCACAGCTTAGAAATCATCACACATCCTTCTCCCCCGTTTTGTCAGCATCAGAAGGGGGCTGAGGAAAGGTGATACCAGGAGGTGGAATAAATGAACCATGGCAGTGAGAGGATCAATTGGTGGAGATGATAGCTGTGGTACAGAGGATGAGGGGGGTAGTGAAGGCGACCGATCAAAAGTGACATCAACATTAGAATCTGGATCGGTAAAGAGTACATGAGTCTGTGGTACAGAGGTATGAGTGGTCTCTGGAGGCACCTCTGAAGATGAAGAGGGGAAATGTGAATGCAAGAAGGTCTCCATATTTGTTATCCTCTGAGACATCTCATCCTGAGTCTTGAACATCAACTCAAAATTGGTATTGGCCTTGTCTACCAATTTGATGATCTGTGACTCCATCTTTTCCACAAGCTTTTCATACTCAGCCACTAACTCCTTCTTCAGACTTGATACAGCTTGATTGATTGCCTCAGTCACATGGTTTGAAAGAGAGGCATTAATGAAAGAAGGAGGAGGAATAGGACTATGAGCAAATGATTGTGCCTCATCACCTCTGGATGGAGTGGTTTCCTTCTTAGATATGGCTTTGGTTCGACTCACAGGAAGATTAATACCCATATGAGTTAGTTGAGTCTTACCAAACCTTGAAATGAGTACCCTTTCATTTCCTTCCAAATACCATATCTTGTTCTTCATCAGGATGAAGGATACAAGCTGAGGGTATGGTATGGTTGCGGATTTTGATGAAGAAAATCGAAATCTTCTCATCTCATTGAAGATAATCTCCCCCACATTCCTTTGTTGTCCGGCAATCAAAGAGGCCATCATATAGTAATCCTTTTGAGCAAAATGGGTAAAATTTTTGGACTTATTAATAATGCTCCGGGAATATATATAATGAAGGACTCTATGAGAATCAGGCATATCAATGGGTTTAAAATTGAGAGGGCCTATGGGGTCTTTTGGTCTCAAAATATGGAAAGCTTCATTGGCAGAGAAAGAGGGTGGATCAGGAGGTGGTGCAACATACCCAAGCAAGTCATTTATGATCTTAGCAGATATCATAATAAACTTTCCTCTAACATTGTAGATACTGCATTCTCAATCAATTCACCAGATCTAGACATAATATTATGGGACCTCATGTTGCAATAAAATGTTTTCACAACAGTGGGAGAATATGGTATATGGATATTTAGCCAGGGAGCATAGTATTGAAGATAAGGGTATAAATCCAAATGGCAATTCTTCTTCAGATAATCTAAATCCACATACACAACTGGACAGAAGTGCCTATGAATAAACTCATCATCAAATACCTTCTGAGACAGTGCCTTGAGTTCCTCAACAATAAATCCCTCAGGAGGACTGGTGATGTGATCATCCACTGGTGCTTGTGAGGCAGAAGGTGCTCTTGAAGCAGAGGCACTTGATTGCCTTGCTTGGTGTGAACTTGAAACACCGGCTTAAGAAGTGATCTTTTCCAACTATCTTGTTAAGTTTGGACTTCTCCAATGCTTCCCGAAGTTGTTTGTTGAATGAATCACCAGAGGAAAAAGATGAATGTTAGGGTTGTTTTGTTTCCTTTTTCTTTCCTTTTCCTTGAACCTCCTTGGATTGAGACCGGGTAACTATTGGTTCCTTAAACACCACACCCTTTGGCTTCTTTTGAGGAGGTTGATCTTTCTTTGCAATTTGAGGCTTTGGGTGAGGTTTCTTAGCCGGAGTCCTCTTTTTGGTCTTGGGTTTAGGAGGAGGTGACGGTGAAGAAGAGATTTTGGGAGAGGGAGGTATTGGTTCTGGGGTACCAGATGCACTGGCAGCAGATTGAGTAGGAGATGGAGAGTGAGATCTTTGAGGGATAGAGGGCAGTTTGGTTCTTGCCATTGTAAGAGAAGCAAGAACTCACAGTTTTTGAAAGAAAAGCAAACTGAGATTAGGTCATGAATGAGAAATGTAGAGGGTAAGAATCACCTTTTATAGAGGATTGAAGAGTTGTAACGGTGATTTGAGGCAAATGGACGCGATTGATTGAAGAGAAATGGTTGAAGGTGAAGAGTTGCGCCCTTCGAGTGACGAGACACCTCGAGTGAGAGTAGAAAGTGTGACGTTCTGAGCTTCTGTGTAACTGATATAAGTGACAGTGCTCGAGCATAAACCCTAGTGCTCGAGTGATGTTCATACTGTGCTTGAGTGTGTTCTATCTGTGCTTGAGTGATATTCTGGAAAATTTAAGAAAACATGTAAAAGCGTACCTGGATTATGGATTTCTTGCCATATTTTGTATCTTTGTACTCAAATCCTCCAAGATCATTTGAGTAACCATGATTTGGATTGCTTTTGGAAAGAAATTCTTCCTCTTCACTCGAGCAGGCACTCCTCACCTCAAGCATGTTCATATCATGCTCGAGTGAGAGTTCCTCACTCGCAAGTGAGTTCATCTCTTACTGTTGCTTTCAAGATAGACTCTTGGTATTCTAGTTTCCTCTGTTAACCTCTGTTTTATATATCAAGAAGCAGAGTATTTTCAACAATGCTGTGCTCGAGCAAAGCTACTTGTGCTCGAGTGAAACAGCTTATCACTCGAGCAGCACTCTCAGTGCTCGAGTGACAGACCTGCAAAATGGTTTTTAACACTCCAATGCCAAAGTTAGCATGGTTATCATCAAAAGAAACATTTACTTAAAATATTTAACAAGAAAAACTTACAACTCATTGGGATTAACCATTCCTAATTCTCTTCGAATATATAAGAATTGATCTTTTGCAATTGGCTTTGTGAAAATATCCTCAAGTTGAAGATGAGTTGGTATGAATTCCACTTTGACATCCTTCTTTTGAACATGATCTCGAATGAAGTGATGTCGAATGTCTATGTGTTTGGTCCTTGAATGTTGTACAGGATTCTTGGCCAAGCTTATCGTACTAGTGTTATCACAATAAATTGGAATTTCTTTTAAATAAATTCCTAAATCTTGAAGTTGTTGTTTCAACCATAACACTTGAGAACAGCAACTTTCCACAGCTATATATTTAGCTTCAGTCGAGGATAATGAAACTGTATTCTGCTTCTTGCTGAACCATGATACTAGAGAACCTCCCAGAAATTGACATTGACCACTGGTACTCTTTCTGTCAGTTTTATATCCTCCGTGATCTGAATCTGAATATGCCTATAAATACTCGTTCCCTCTTTTCGGATACCAAAGACCAAGCTCTGAAGTATCTCCTAGATATTTGAAGATTCTTTTTACTGTCTCTGCATGTGATACCTTGGGAGCGGATTGATACCTTGCACACATTCCCACACTGAACTGAATATCTGGCCTGCTAGCTGTGAGATAGAGTAATGAGCCAATCATTCCTCTATACTTAGTGATGTTGAAGCTAGGTCCCTTTACATCAGCATCCAACAGAGTTGTAGAACTCATTGGAGTATCAGCTCCGTTAGCATTATCTAATCCATATTTCTTTAACAACTCTTTCAAATACTTTGACTGAGATATAAATATACCATTCTTCTTTTGTTAGATTTGAAGTCCAAGAAAGAAGTTAAATTCTCCCATCATGGACATTTCAAATTCTCCCTGCATAATCTTAGAGAATTCTTGACACATAGATTCGTTAGTAGCACCAAAAATAATATCATCAACATAAATTTGAACAATTAGAATATCATTTTTGTTATGTTTGATGAATAGAGTTGTATCAACTTTACCTTTGACAAAACTTTGATCAAGAAGAAATTTGCTTAGTCTTTCATACCAAGCTCTAGGTGCTTGTTTCAAACCATATAGTGCTTTCTTAAGTTTGAAGACATGATCAGGTTTTGTTTCATCTTCAAACCCAGGAGGTTGTTCTACATATACTTCCTCCATAATATAACCATTTAGAAAAGCACTTTTCACATCCATTTGATAAAGTTTAAAACCTTTAATGCAAGCAAAGGCTAGGAGTACTCGTATTGCTTCCAATCTTGCCACTGGAGCATATGTTTCCTCATAATCAATACCTTCATGAATATCTCCTATAACTTGATCAATTGGATGATCCTTCATTTGTCTCCATGCTTTTGGTTGACCATGATCATCGACATCTTCTAAATTTTGAAAATCATTTATTTCAAAATCATCTTGCTTTGAAATAGATTTGTTTTTCTTGATTGAATCTATTTCTTCTTCATCAATAAGTTTTGTCTGAGATTCAATTTCATCAAACACAACATGAATAGATTCTTCAACAGTACATGTTCTTTTATTGAAAACTTTATAAGCCTTACTTCTATTAGAATATCCTAGAAATATACCTTTATCAGACTTTGAATCAAATTTACCTAAGTTTTCTTTACCATTGTTGTGAATGAAACACTTACACCCGAAGATATGTAGATGAGCAATGTTTGGCTTTCTTCCTTTGTAAAGTTCATATGGCGTCTTTCCAAGTGATTTGCGGATATATGCTCGGTTTGAAATATAGCATGCAGTACTCATTGCATCTGCCCAGAACACTTGTGACATTTCTTTTTCATTAAGTAATGCTCTCGCCATTTCTGTAAGAACTCTGTTCTTTCTTTCCACTACTCCATTTTGTTGAGGGGTTCTAGGAGCAGAGAAGTTATGATCTATTCCTTCGTTGTTGCAGTAGTTTTCAAATAGTTGATTATCAAATTCTCCTCCATGGTCTGTCCTAATAGAAACAATAGAAATACCTTTCTCATTTTGAACCTTTTTGGCAAACATAATGAATTCAGCAAAGGTTTCATCTTTTGAAGCAATAAATATAGTCCAAGTAAATCTTGTAAAATCATCGACAATTACTAAAGTATATAAATTTCCTCCAAAACTTTTTACTCTTGCAGGTCCTACCAAATCCATATGAAGTAATTGTAAAGGTTTTGAAGTAGAAATCTCATACTTTGTTTTAAACGAGGACTTAGTTTGTTTACCTTTTTGACATGCTTCACAAATCATATTATCTTTGAATTTAAGTTTGGGAAGACCAACAACTAAATCTTTTCTAATCAGTTTGTCAAGTTGATTCATATTGACATGAGCCAAACGCTTATGCCATAACCAACTTTCCTCTGATCGACTAAGAAAACAATTTTCAGAAGAATTTGAATTTAAATCAATAGTATAACAATTACCGTCCCTTTGAGCTCGGATCTTTGCTTTGATAGATTCTTTGTTCAGTGGTAGATCTTTCTTGCTTACTATCAAGCATTCTTTTGAGTCAAAAATTACCCAGTTATCTTTGTCAATGCTTTGACTTACACTCAGGAGGTTATGGCATAATCCCTCAACATAATATACTCCATTGATTTGAACACCATCGGATTTTCCTACATCACCAATTCCAGCAATACATCCAGATTGATTACCTCCAAATGTTACCTTTCCTCCTTCTCTAGTTTCTAGCATGGTGAACTTATTTTTGTCACCAGTCATGTGTCTCGAACATCCACTATCAATATACCATTTGTTTGCTCGAGATGCTTTGAGACATACCTAGAATAAGATGATCAAGTTTTAGGTACCCACACTTTCTTGGGTCCTTTGTGGTTAGTATGTGATGTATGTGTCCCTTTCGGAACCCATTTATATGTTCCAACAGCCTGTCCCTTTTTGAAATAACATGATGAAGTATAATGTCCTTTCCTGTTACAATAATTGCATGATGCGAATGGATTTGATGTATGCACAGAATTCCTGAAATATTTAAGATATGCTCTACTATTCTTCTTATATCCTTTATTCTTATCATGAACAGAATTATATCTAATTCCAGATTTATCAAATGAAACTTTCTGAGAGTTTAAAATAACCTTGAGAGTTTCACTTCCTTTAGTAAACTTTTCAACAATTTTTGTTAAATCTTCTATTTTCTTATCTTTCTCTTTACACATTTCATATGATGATATGACAGTACTTTCTAATTCTTTTACTTTCTTCTTATAGCTAACCATTTCTTTAGCAACTTTGATGAACTCTGTATGCAATGCATTATATTCAGATAACAATTCATCATAAGTAGGTTCAGAATCACTTACCTCAGAGTCTGATTCTTCTTCTTTGGCTACTAAGCACAGATTTGCTACTTCGTCATTGTCACTTTCTTCGTCTGACGAACTATCTCCCCATATAGATGATATATATGCTTTCTTTTTCTGCTTCTTTTTGTCTTTGTTCTTGAAGCATTCAGATTTGATGTGTCCAGGTTTCCCACATTCATAGCATACTATCTGATGTTCTTTATTTTCTCTCTTGCTTGGTCCACCTTGATAATTTTTGAAGTTCTTTTGACCTCTTCTGTAGAATCTTTTGAATTTTCTTACGATCATTCCCATTTCATCATCATTAGGGATATCTTCATTCTCGGACGATTCTTCTTCTTCCTTGATAGCTTTTAGTGGAACTCCCTTTTTCTTCTTATCATCGAACTCTTCAAGTTCCTTTTTGAACCTCAACTTTCCTTCATACTCTGAAAGACTCCCAAAGAGGGCAGCTACGGATCTCATAGATTCTCCTTTAGCTTCTTCGATAGCTATCACCTTCACTTCCCATTCTTTCATAAGAATATTAAGAATCTTTCTTACCTGGGAATTTTGATCAAACGATTTTCCAAGAGCAGATAATTGATTAACAAGATGAGTATACCTGAGTTCGAATTCTGATATGCCTTCTCCAGATTTCATACGAAATAGGTCATATTCTGTAATTAGAGTATTGACTCTATTTTCTTTGATTCCGGATGTACCTTCATGAGCAATTTCTAGAGCATCCCACATATCTTTGACAGTTGGTAGAGTACATATTCGAAAATATTCTTTTTGACTAAGAGCACTCTGTATCATTAAAATGGCTTTACTATTTAATGTTACTAACCTTTTGTCATTCTCGTCAGACTCATCAGGGCTCTTTTTAACTGCTCTATCTTCGATTTTCTTCATTGGAACATAGTCACCATCTTGTATAACATTCCACAATCTGTACTCGTTGGCCATCACAAATACTCTGAATTTAGCTTTCCAGAACGAAAAATGTTCTCCAGTAAAACCAGGAGGTCTAGTGATTGAAGCTCCGTCTGGAAGGATGTTTTCACCCATTGTTGCCATTTGTCGGATCCTTCTCAAGCTGTTAGGCTCTTCGGAGAAGACTAGGCTCTGATACCAAATGTAAGAGGCAAGCTTCACCCAAGAGGGGGGGTGAATTGGGTGATATTATAAATTTTTCGCTTGATGTGGTGATATGAAAATTATAGTAGATAGAGTAGAGTTGAGAAGATTTGAACACAGAAAGTTATACTGGTTCGGCCTAACAACCAGGCCTACGTCCAATCCTCAGAGATCAAGACCTACTGAGATTTTCACTATACCTCCAAGATTCAATGGGCTCTCAGAACACCACAAAACAACAATTGTCCTTGAAAGGACTACGAGCAGAAATATTCTCTTACTAAGAAATTTCTCTCCCCCTTACAACAAGTCTTATGTGCAGAAAAACAACCTATGACCTGTAACCCCCTCCGTAATTATATCCGAAATACATGATTAAAATGAAATAGAGACCAATAATAATCAAATAACATTTACTAACCCATCACACGGGGTTTTCATGAATACTTTTTGAAATCCTTTATAAACTTGGTCTCATATTCACATTTCGAATACAATTACTACGCGAAGAAAAATCACATTCTTATAAATATCAGAGTGTACAACTTAATCATCCCGGCAATCCCGGGTACATACCTTCACTAAAGATACACAGGGTACAATTGCCCATTACAGTTCTTCAAATGGGGATTACACAATCTCATCACGAAGGAGTCCTAGCCGCTCCCTCCACGAGCCACTTGCCCTGTCTAAATTGTTGGTAGGGGAGAGTGAGATTCGAGAGAATCTCAGTAGGAAACAGATAGCATAATGCATGCATGATAGATGCTATGTGTATGACATTTAACTTTATCTAGATGCATGCCCCATAATGACATTTTTGCATACTCAATGTTTCATGTAACAAAACTATGGCCACAGCAAAACAGAAACAGAGCTTCAATTATTCAAATATGCTCTACACAATCAAGTAAAGCAATCACATACATCACTACACAAGCAAAGATATCAAATACATGCAAGTAAGGTAAGTCCCCTACCTCCAGTCTTTTCTCCTCGATTTGCGTGCCAGCAACTCGGGGCTTCACATTCGGTCCTACAATGTCAAATGTACTATTTAGACACTTCCAAAGTGTTTCTGGGGGTTATATGAGGCTATATTGAAAATTTACTAAAATACCCCCGGGGACCCGGCCCGGCCCCGCCGTACCCGGTCCGGCTGTACTTTTCTTGAAATTTTGACATGGGCTATTCTGACATATTTTCGCCCAAGGAATCCATTTCCGGACTCAGAATTATCAAATTCAATGTCAAATTACGAAATTGCCCTTGGCAGCCCTACTTTTAGGGTTTTAGGGGCGTTTCCGTAATTATGCTTTTTCGGCCTTTTCCGAAAAAGTGCCCAACTGTAACCCCACCTATTTTCGCCCACTGAATCCAATGGAATCATCAAATCATTGAAAATCCAACTCTAAGACCCATTTACAATGCTGGCCGAAATATATAGGTTTTAAGGGGAAAATTGGGGTTTTTCGGTTTCGGCTCCGTAAACGCGTTCCTTTCTACTCCTAACCACTTTATTGACTATTCTATTAGGTTAGAACTACCATTTAGTACCAATTTGGGCAGCATAACAGCCCCACATACCCATTTCCAAAAATTAAAACCAATGGCAATCCGGCGAAATTTCACCAATTAAATTGCCCACAGCAGCTAGAATAGTCAATACACAAGAGTTTGGAAGTTACCTCAAGCTCCCTCTGGCTTTTCCCTTATCTTGGCTGAAACCCTAGCTGTTTTAACACCAAAGAAAGAGCTTCCAAACCTTAGAGAATATAAAGGAGTAGCTTAGGATCGGAGTTATACGCGTTAGGAGCTAGATCATCGGAGAAATCGGCTTACCTTGCGAGATTTCTCCTTCCTTCTCTCTATTTTTCTCTCAACTCCTCTCTCCATATTCAGCTGTGCAGCACGTCAGAAATGAGAGCTGAAGATGATGAGAAGATGTTTTAATTCCATGCTTATGTCATCTTGCCTTTTGATGATGTCATAATTCCCAAAATTGGCATTTTCGGATTTTCTGGCAGATTTTCTGCCCAATCTTTGAAAAATCATAACTAATTCTAGAAAATTCAAAATGAGGTGATTCCAAAGCCAAATGAAAGGTATTTAAGTCCTCTTCATTGGAAAAATATGATCCATTACCAGAAATGACCACAAAATTCCAGAATTACACAAATTTCATCACTGCCCCAAAACAGAGTCCATTTTCGACCTCAAACTTTGGACAGTCATATCTCCCAGTTCCCAAAACGAAATGGCACACATTATATGTCCATTTTGAAGCTTGGGATGTGAACTTTAATAATGGAAAGTTTCATAATTTTTTGACATCATTTACCTAGTAAAAACGTCCACAAGAGAAGACTGCCCAGACAGAATTCACACTGGACAGCATTTCTAATTTTTTTGCAACCAATGTGTCCAATCCAATTTAAATCAATTCCAATGATTAAATACCACAACATGACACCATTTCCATCACAATATCCCATTCAATCCCTCCCTCTATTCTAAGTCAATTTGGATATTAATCCACAATTGAACTCAAATACAGGGTTTTAGCGTTGCTCATAACACAAGCGACTACAATCCACTTTATATTCTCTAAAAGGGTTCATTAATCACTAACCACGTCCACTTTTGTAGTCATTAAACCCTAATCACAATTTGGGATCTTGTTAAACCGGGGCCTAGCAATCCACTAATCTCAGGCTTATTCTCTAGCCTCGAGTCTCAAAATTTGGGGTATTACATGACCCTTCTCACTTGCTTATGTATACAAGACTTATGAGCAGTAACGTTCTCTCCTGCTTACACCACTGTAAGTCTTACAAGCAGTAACATTCTCTTCTGCTTGTATCTTATAAGGCTTATGAGTGAAAGGCTTAACAAGGAATTCTCTTAACTGCTTCTCTCGTAAGGAAATCTACCCTCTCAAGGTCCCAATACCTTGAGATCAAATAAACATAGAATTTGAATTGTATGAAGACTCTCTTACAGAGCAAATGAATAAACACTGAAGATCAATGTGTATACAGAAAAAATGATGAATAGCAGAGACTCGTGTATAAGCTTGTGAATTCTTGTGCTTCGTTGTTCTTGACTATCTCTGGTTAATAACTCAATCCTGGTAGAAATTTTGAATTTGCTGTCAAGGTTAGAAGGACTTCTGCATCACTGTAGGTAAAAGCAGTAGATTTCAACCATCCATAGTATATGTTTGGAAAATTAAATATTACCTCATTTCCAAATATAGAAGTTAGATAAAACGTTTTCATTTATTTATCATTTCCAAATTAATGAAGCAAAGTTTTAGAGTTAATGTAGTTAACAATGATAACATTAGAAATCAGTAGATTTCAACCATCCATAGTATATGTTTGGAAAAGAAAATATTACCTCATTTCCAAATATAGAAGTTAGATAAAACATTTTCATTTATTTATCATTTCCAAATTAATGAAGCAAAGTTTTAGAGTTAATGTAGTTAACAATGATAACATTAGAAATCAATTAAATTTGATAAAAAAATTTAATGTTTTTAACTATTTATTTGTACATGTGATTTAGTTAAAAGTGAATTTGTAATAGGGAACTGAGGGAATTCCATGCATCAGCAACAATTTCACCACAATTAAAAAAAACATAGTTAATTCACTCCTAAGTCATAAGTGTAAGTAATAGTGAGAGTGTGGAATGAACGTGGATTAGGTTGGAATTTAAACGTTAGTCCAAAGTAATTAATATTTGTTAACAGCAAGGGACAATCATATAACAGTGTATTGTTATTCTTTTCCACTCCACAGTATCTTCAATTGTTAAATGGCTTTTCCAACTCCTGATGCTCTACTTAACTTACTAATAAACCCAATCTACAACATCCTCTTTTCAAACAATCCTAGTAATCCTAGCAATCAACGTTCTTCCTGCATTTTCCAGGTAAATGACACATCCCCATAATAGATTCTTATATATTTAGAATGGCTCTGATTGTTTGTTAATGACTTTTTTTTGTATATAACCGCTGTTGAAATCCTCTAGGTATGTTAAATTTCTGTTATTGTTATTTGGGTTATTGTTCAAAGTTTTGGATGTCTTACATTTAAGGGGAAATGCTGCTGAAATTTTTAAAAAATGAGTAAGCCATACCCTGTCTTGACCTATATTTATATTATAATGACAATGGGTCTAAAAGTGAGTATTGTTGAAAATGGAATAGGTCTGGAGTAGTAAAATGGATCACAGTTGGATGAATGCATTGAGAACTAGTGAAGAATATGAGAAAGGGGTGGAAGAGTTTATTGAATTTGCTAAAATGAATGCACCTAGTAAAAATGGAAAGTATTTTTGTCCATGTGTGAAGTGTTTAAATGAGAGTCGACGGGATATTGATGATATAAGAGATCACTTAGTTTGTGATGGAATAAATCTTCGGTACACAAGGAGGATATGGCATGGTGAGGAAGTAACTGCTTGTGCGTCCCACAAGAAGGAAGTCTTGGAGGTTGGAGATGACGATAGAATGGAGAAAATGATTCATGATGTGGAGGTAGAATGTTTTGCGCAATCGCCTGTATATGATAGCGTGAGAAGTGATGTGGAGATACCTTTGTACCCTGGGTGTACTAAGTATACACGCTTGTCAGGTATTTTGCACTTGGTCAACTTAAAGGCAACTTGTGGGTGGACCGACAATAGTTTTCACATTGTTACTTGAATTGTTGTGTGATATGTTTCCAGAGGATAATGTACTTCCAAATCGTATGTATGAGGCTAAGAAAATCTTGTCTGCGATGGGTATGGAGTATAAAAAGTTACATGCTTGCCCTAATGATTGTGTATTGTACAGAAATGAGTATGAAGGATTGAGTGAGTATCCAAAATGTAAAACTTTGAGATACAAAGTGAAGAAAGGTGCTGGGTGTGGTGATGAGACAAGTAAGAAGCAACCTTTAAAGGTTTTATGGTATCTTCCAATCATTCCGCGGTTTAAACGAATGTTTGCTAATGCGAAAGAAGCGAAAAAGTTGAGATGGCATTGTGTTGACAGAATATGTGATGGAAAATACCTTCGGCACCCAGTTGACTCTCCACAATGGAAGAAAATAGATGAAATGTATCCCAGATTTGGCAGCAAACCAAGAAACCTTTGGCTGGGCTTTACACAGACGGAATCAATCCTTATGGTACTTTTAGTAGTACACATAGTGCATGGCCGGTTCTGCTGGTGATTTACAACTTACGTCCCTGGTTGTGTATGAAACACAAGTACATGATGCTTTCTATGATGATTTCGGGGCCAAAGCAGCCAAGGAACGATATCGATGTCTACTTGACACCTTTGATAAGGGACTTAAAGAAGTTGTGGGAGGATAGCGTAGATGTGTTTGATGCATATAGCCAAGAGTCCTTTAAGCTACGTGCAATGATTTTCACCATGATTAACGACTTCCTTGCATACGGGAACCTCTCAGGTTATAGTGTGAAGGGTCATAAAGCATGTCCAATATGTGAAGCAAGCACACACTTCCATCAACTGAAGCATGGTAGGAAAACAATCTATCTTGGTCATAGACGAGTTCTTCCTCGGTTCCACCCGTACCGTAGGTTGAAGAAGACTTTTAACAGTTTGCCGGAGAATGAAATGGCTCTGAAGGCATTAACTGGAGACGAGGTTTATAGTCGAGTGGAAAGAATCGATGCCAATTTTGGTAAGAATCAGAGGACTACGGGTGAGAAGAACATATGGAAGAAGAGGTCAATTTTCTTTAATCTTCCATATTGGCGTAGTCTTGATGTAAGACACAGTATTGATGTGATGCATGTCGAGAAAAATGTATGTGATAGTCTTCTTGGTACGCTTTTGCACATACCAAGTAAGACTAAAGATGGAATTAGTGTGAGACTAGACTTGGTTGAAATGGGAATAAGAGAACGGCTACATCCAAAACTAAGAGATGATGGTAAGAGGGCGTATATGGAGCCAGCAGTGCATACATTGTCAAAAGGTAAGAAAAGAAGTTTGTGTGGGTGTTTGGACGGCATTAAGGTGCCACAAGGGTATTCTTCTAATGTGAGCTGGCTTGTGTCAATAGAAGATTTGAAGTTACTAGGAATGAAGTCTCATGATTGCCATGTCTTAATGCAACAACTATTACCAGTAGCTATTAGAGGCATTATGAAAGATGATGTGTGAAGCACGATAACAAGTTTTTGCAGTTTCTTTAATGCTATTTGTAGTAAGTTTATTGACATTGGAATGTTAGATGAATTAGAGAATGAGGGTTATACTATTCGTTGCCAACTAGAGATGCATTTTGCTCCCGCATTCTTCGATATAATAGTGCATTTAATAGTTCATCTGGTAAGGGAGTTAAGACTATGCGGCCCAGTTTATCTAAGGTGGATGTACCCTTTCGAGCAATACATGAAGAACTTAAAAGGGTATTCAAAAAATCCTTATCGACCTAAAGCCTCAATTGTGGAAAGATATGTTGTTGAAGAGGCTATGGACTTTTCTAAAGAATATCTATCAAGGTCAAAGGCCCAATCTCATCATGAAAAGGGTACAAGTAAGGGAACACAAGGGCTCAAAGTGAAGAGTATGCGTCATGAAGAGGTGTTGCAAGCACACTTGTATATCTTGAATAATACAGGAGAAGTTCAGCTGTACTTAGCCGAACACAGAAAGAGTTTAAAGGAGATATATCCAAGGAAAATGACATGCAGATAGCTAATGAGCAAAACAAGACTTTCATAGAGTGGTTCAAGGATAAGATAGCGCACGAGACCAATATGTCTGAGACAATCAAATGGTTAGCTTGGGTGCCTTCTTTTGAGGTCATAACTTAGAGTGGCTTCGATATAAACGGGTATTATTTCTATACAAATGGCCAAGATAACAGAAGTACTATACAAAAAAGTAGGGTGATGGTGGTAGCCGAATCAATGCACTTTTCTAGTTCAAAAGACAAAAACCCAATTTTGGCATCCATGGTCTATTATAGAGTTATTGAAGACATATGGGAGATAAGCTACACTAAGTTGAGAGTTTCTTTATTCAAATGCAAGTGGGTTAACAATAATGCTGTTGAAATAGATCAATTTGGATTTACCTTAGTTGATCTTGAAAGAGTCGGTTATAAAGATGAGCCATTCATTCTAGCAAGTCAGGCAAAACAAGTGTTTTATGTCATTGATCCAGCAAATGAAAAATTGTCTGTTGTACTCCAAAGTAAAAAACAGAAGGATGGTGATTCGAGTTTGAATCTTGATGACACACCGCCTTTCACTACAAATCCGCCTATGCCATCTGAAGTAGAATTGGAAGATGATGATGAATATGCTGCTAGAGTTGATCATTGTGAAGGAATCTGGGAAAACACTTAAAGTAAGATTTGGAATTGTTTAAAGTATGCATGTAATTTGAATTTACTTATCATATGTTACATTTATTTCTTAGTAAGATTTTAAATTGTTGAAAGTATGCATGTCATTTCAATTTACTTACCATATGTCACATTTATTTCTTAGCAGGGTCATGTCACATTCAGATTTAGGCGACTCTGTTGGCTCACCTGTTAAGAAAAAGGGTAGAGGAAGCATGAAGCTGCGGTCATTGGTGGCACGTCATAAGGAACAACAAGTGAGTAGGGTTCACATGGAATTTGATGCTAATATGAAGCCACTTGGCTCAAATGGAGACACGTTCATTAGCTACCTTGGCTTTTTGGGTTGGAGCAAAGTTAGCGTTCTAATTCCTATCTGGAGGGAAGTTTCAAAGGACACGAAGGCTATGATTTGGGAACAAATTTTGGTATGTAAAGTTGTATTTGTATCTATATTTTTATTTCTATATGTTCATATATAACAACTACTATATATTTTGTTTTGTAGCAAACCTACGATGTTCCCAATACGAAGGAAATGTACAAGCATTGGATGGGGGAAGCTAGTGAGCAGTGGAAAGATTTCAAGTCCACGCTCACAACCAACTACGTTCGAGGGCCAAGGAGTCATGAGGATCCTTGTAAAGAGTATTCATTTCTTTCTCCAAATGACTGGAGGTTGTTTATCACATCACTGCAGGATCCAAATTTCCTGGTACATTGTGTTCATCTTAGTGTTAAATATTTTAGTTGAACTTACTTGACATCGCTAACTCAGTTATCATTATTCTTTGTTTATATAGAAATTGAGTCAAGCAAATCAAGAGAGGTGAGCGAAAAACAATTATCCTCATTACATGTCATGTGGGGGTTATCAGAAGCTAGAAAAGAAGATGATGCAGGTTGAATTGCAAAAATTAGAGGAAGTAGCCCGAGCAGATCCTATTATAGTCGTGCAGGTGCCACCTCCTCCCCCGCATCACAAAAAATGGAAACTAGGGAGGATAAAGGGAGAGAAATATATAAATCCAGTCGTTGCTGATATCGCTAAAAGGATTGTGAGTATTTAATAACAAGTATATTTAAATGTGTTTCATTTTTCTAACGTTGGTGGCATGTAATTACTTTCTATTTATCCATTGTATGACACAGGATGAACTTGAAGAGTAGAGCAGCCAGGGTTCCTTCACTCAAATTGGAAGGATGGACATCTTAGCCTCGGCGCTTCGTAATCTAGATCACCCTGGTTAAGTTAGAAGGGAGTTGGTCTATCTAAATACTTTGAACGAGGTTTACAAGCTTGTGGAGGAGGTGAAATGAGTCAGGAGTTTGTGGCCAGGGTTCGAGAGGAAATCCGAGCAGAGCTACATCACTTACTTCGAGACGAGCTTAAAGAAGAGTTGTTGAGTGAGCTACGTGGTGAGATGAGTACGATGGTGTTGTCTCACATGCAAGGCGGGATGTGTAATGTGGAGCCTAGATCTGAGGTTTGTAACTAATTTCATTTAACATTATATTAATTTTTTCCTTACGTTATTTTAATTAATTCTTTCATTTCTCTTACTAAGGAATCCCCGACCTTTCCCAGCACCAAAGGCAGTTACAATTCGCCAGAGGTTGGATATGGCGACCCTAGTCCTTCACTAGAGCCTGGAGAACCCTACACTCTATATTTGGAAGTCCCATACCTGCGTGCTGTTACTGATGCTATTGTATATAGCCATGCCACCACCCACCATAATAACCAAATCCGGGACGATCAACGTAAGGTCAATGTGACAAGTGTTCGACTAGGGGAGGAAGGTGTAGATGTCCCATTCCCCGATGGTGAGGTTGCCAATCTAGGTCAGGCAATAGGATCTTTCATCTTGTGGCCTAAACATCTTGTTCAGACTGTGCCAATCCCTCCAATGGTAGGAAACACCTTACTGTTACTTGATCCTTGACATTCTACTTATAATCTTTATTTTGTGCGTTACTAGGAACAAGATGATGTGACAAAATTTCCCTTTTTAGCACGACTGCAAAATATTCATCAAGACATAAACAAGGTGGACATGCAGATGCCTTGTGAGATTGTGGGTCACAAAATCTCGTATAATTATGGACTTGATAACAAAGATATTAGAGAGTTCCTATCTTTGGAGGAGATTGACGTAGGATGGGTCACATTTGCAATCATGTGAGTTTAGTTATAATTTTTAATTGTAATTAATGCATTGATATTTAGGGGTTTTAGGTTTCTACATTTACTGTGTCATTTCTCATTTCATTTATGTGGTAGCTGCTTCCACAAACTGTGTGCCGAACGAGGGGTCGGCACTACATATGGCTTCTTATGTCCTGGCACTATGTCACGGCGTAATAGCCAGAGGTTGGAAGATCGGATGAGCTATGTAGATTATACAATAGGCGAGACTCACCTACCTTGTTATCTGGCACCAATTGTTGAAGGGCAAGTAACTTTATTTGATATATTTATACACGTTCACTTTGCTAAATAGTATCATATTATCTAACCTCATTTTAATCTATATATGCATGTGATTATAGTTATCATTGGAGTCTCTGTGTTCCTTGTCCCTCAATCAACGTCATCTTTTGGTTTGACTCATTAGGTCGCAAGCCAGACGCATATATCAAAAACATTCTTAACACGTAAGTAAATTTATTTGTTTGTCATTTATTTTTGATTTTAATCAATTGTTTTAATGTCTTCTGTTTATCATTTTAATTATTACAGTGCATTGAAGACATATTATATAATGGGTGGGAAGCGTGAAGGTAAAGGTGGTCATACAAAGTGGTTCTAGCCAAACGTAAGTTCTTTACATTCAAGTTCTTCGATTGACTATTGCTTTACATAGGCCTTTATTCTTTTTGACCATTTACTTTTAATGTATAGTGTCCTCGGCAAGCAGGGAAAACTGAGTGCGGCTTTTATGTTATACTATATATGTATAACATCATATTCTCTGGCCTTACTACAAATTTTGAACAGGTGATCATTTTTTGATTCTCAATTGAATTTTAGTTCTTTTCATGTGATTGAATTGTTAGTTATTTCATTCAATTTATTTATTTATGTTAACATATTCTCCATTTTACGCACAGATTTCTGGTAATCAAGACCCCTACACAATCGAAGACATTAATTTGATCCGAGACCTGTTGTCAGGACATCTTCTACAACATATAGAGGGGTGATGATATGTAGAGGTTTTTTCACATATTGCAGTGGTGTTGTACAGTGCATAATTGTCTTTTTGTTCCATGATACCAGTTGAATACTGAAATCCCCAATTCAACTCAAAGGAAAGGCATTTAATGAGCAGAAACATGATTACCCATGTTGTGACTTAAGCCCTGCTTTTAGATTCATCAAATTCACTTAAAAGAGCATGAACATTTAATGACTGAAGGTAGATTTTAGTCACAGTAATATTCCCTTCCTGCTGTTTGATCTTTTCTTACTCAATATATATTAGGTTGTTCAGTTTTCTTTTAAAGATAGATATATAGTTTAGCTGATGGTTTGTAGATTTTTTGTGACATTTTGTCCAGGTAATATAGCAATGATTTTTAAATACAACGATTTATGTAGATAGTTTTCCTCCTTACAAGAGGTTGTGTGCCTTTAGATCATTAGTGGATTAGAAGAATAGTTGCTATGAGTTTTTTTGGGAAGCTCAGAGTACAAAATCTCTGTTAGTTTTTTTGCCAAATCCTTTCAGTTTCATTCATCATAGGATATTATTTTACACAAGGATCTTGTCTAAATGTCCTTCTTACCCATATGTTTTGGATCATGACAAGGAATTTCAAGGAAGCATGTCATCTCTTGGCTATATGATTGTCATGATTTAGTTTGAAAGTTTAAGTTTGAAAATTAACTGATGATGACGCATAGGAATTTCATGGAAGCATAGGCATTTCTGGGTTATGTTGGTGCTTTTCCAATGGCATTATATTGGTGGTTGTATCCTGTAAAACATGAATTCAAAAAAAATAGAGATACAACGACTGTTTTATGAAAAATAGTAGTTGTATCTCTATTTTTTTAAAAAAAACAGATACAATGACTGTTCTGGAAAAAACAGTGGTTGTATCTCTAAGATACAACGACTGTTTTTTCCAAAAAAGTCATTGTATAATAGAGATACAATGACTGTTTTTCATAAAACAGTCATTGTATCTATTTTTTTTTACAAAAAATTAGAGATACAACGACTGTTTAATAACAGTCGTCGTTTCTTGAACTTTCAACGACACTCACATACACGTCCCCTTGAAAACAGTCATCTAAAGGGTATAAAAACGGTCGTTAAAAGTGTTCCCTGCAATAGTGTGTGGGTCCACACTCGAGCACAACTCCTCCTGCTCGAGTGTCCTTGTATTTTATACTAAGAGTCACGTCTCTGGACAACACTCGCATACCATTTTAGCAAGAGTGTGATTTTGCACTCGCAGGTGATGTGGGCCCTCACTTGAGCATACATACTCCTACTCGAGTGAGAAGAATATTCTCATGTAACATACTCTTGTCATCAACACTTGCATCAAAATTGAGAGAGTTAGACTTCTCACTCGCGAGTGCTGATGTATCACTCGGGCATGCTTGTGCTTCTTTGTTCTTCATGACTCTCGGCCAAACACTTGTAGTCCTTCACTCGCTAGTGCTCTAGTACAAACCAGCTTCATGCTCGAGTGTTGGTTATAATGCTCCAGTGCATCAGTAAGATTGATAGTAATTGCTCTCGGCCAAACACTTCTTGTCCAACACTTACATGTGCTCGAGTGAGAAAGAGCCGATGCTCAAGTGCTATCTCTAGTGCTCAAGTGCATCAGTAGATCTGATAATAATTTGCTCTAGGGCAAACACTTTCTGTCCAACACTCGCATATGCTCGAGTGTAAAAGACCTTCATGCTCAAGTACTAGCTCTGTTGCTCGAGTATATCAGTAAAATTGACAGCAGACATCTCCAAACTTTGTCATATGCATTTGGTAACTTTGCAATCATTCTTTAGACTTGTAAAACCATACTTTGCATACGATTATCTTTTGTTATCATCAAAACTTGGAATCTAACAGCATCGTCCCTTCCTTATCCACACTGTGGAAGAGACGGTTCCTCCTATTCCTCCAGCTGTCACCCATCTTCACTAGGGTGTACCTCTTCCGGTTGGCCTAGACGGCAAACCACAACTGCAAAAAAAATTATTTAAATATCAATAATTACAAAAATCCTATTAAAAATATTAATTAAATAGAATTAATTACAAAAAATATTAATTAAATACTATTAATTACCTACACTACCTCCTCCCAAGCTAGGTCCTTCGGCCCCTTCGGAATGTGCATCCACGTCCTGAAGTGAAGAGGGAACTGCATCCAATTTGAGCCCAAGTCATTCAGGAAGCGGTTGAACAAGTGACCCCCATTGTAGATGGGCTGGTCCATGCCCTCATTCCATGGCACTACAACTCGTAGTGTCCGATCCATGCTGTTCAGACCGGCCACGTCCAACCTCCTCATGGACACGTTCCCCTGCTCATCTGCACAATTTACCGCACGTTAGATAAATTATAATTCAAATTTAACATTTTGAATTTAAATAAATAATTTATTAAATAAAAAAATATATTTACCTTGGACCTGCACCTCAAACCCAGTGGGTTGTTCTGCTCCTGTGCGTCCTCCTCTTTAAGGAACTGCTCCATCTCTCTGATCACAATCGGAATGTCAAAGTCCTTGTTCGCGTCATAGTCCTCAACACTGATATCTGCCTCCCCCAAATCAGGCATATCTGGTGTGGTCATCTCCTGTGGGATTGTCTGTGGTGCCTGTGGTAGGGCCGACTCCTGTGGGGGGATGGGCAGAAATGCTGCGATCGCCCTCCCTCCGCACTGCCCCCTGCTCTACTACTGCCACCCCGCAAAATCGGTTTGGAGACCTCGGGCTCCTTCCCCCTATCCTGTCTTGAAGCCATATCAACTACAAAAATTCAAAAAAAATAACATTTTGGTCACATTATTATGCAAAAATATAATACAAATACAAATACAAATAAAATACGTATTGTCTTCATACCTCAAGTACAAATAATGAGAAATACTACTGCAAAAACTCTTCCACAGACGTCTAAATGCTCAAATCTAAAAGAAAACACTCAGAGAAACTTCAGGAAACAAAATGACCAAACAGAAAAGTGAAGGGGGGCGGTGGCCTTATATAAGGGCGGCATTTGTAGCGGTTCTTGAAATAACTGCTACAAATAAGCTAAGGCGGCTAAATTTTGTAGCAGTTCTATAATAACCCCTATAAATTACAAAAACGTTTAAATTTTTGTAGCGGTTATGGTACAAAACCGATACAAATTTCGAGACCTCTAAAATTCTATAGCGGTTATAACTTTATAACTGCTACAAATAGGCGACATTTCACATTTTTTAGCGGTTTAATTGGCTAAACCACTACACTGTTGGCGCATTTTGGTCACGCCAATTAGCGGCAACTTTATAGCGGTTATTATTTAGTAACCATTACAATTTTACCACTACAAGTTTTGGTGGGAATTGCGCGCCATATTAGTAGCAGTTCTTTATACTTAACCGCTATAAAAAACGTTACTAATCTCTGGCGCGTAGCTTGCCGCTACAAATTTGTAGCGGTTTAGGTCTTAACCACTACAAATGTTAATATTTGTAGCAGTTTATTGTAACCGCTACAATGTCATTGCTACAAAATACCATTTTTGTTGTAGTGTGAGGAGACTTTCTTTATACCTTTCGAGTATGAATAGGAAGGTCAATCTCATACTTGATCAGTATAGGAATGGCCATGATCCTGACAATGATCTTGGCCACTCCTCTGGTGACAAGTAGCTTAATGAAATTGCCACTATTCTATTTTTAAAATATACTATAAAAAAATATAGAACAATACTCACACTTGTTATAAAACAACTGTTATGAAAAATAATAAATAACGGTTCGTTAATTGTTCTTTCGAAACAACAATCATGAATTTGTAAGTAAATAATGGTGTTTATAAAACAACCATTATGAAACTTATGGCGTGGGAAAAAACATATAAAATTGCTCGGACTGATTCCTTTTCAACTTCTAATGCACTCTTTACTTTCAATCTATTTAAACCCCCCTTTTTCATATGTTTTCTTCACCCTCTTCCTTTGTTCTCCTCATGATCATGGTCAAGACATATGCTGAAGAAATGCGGGAGATTCTTCCTCCCCAACCTTCATCTCCTTCTCCTCCTCATGATGCTTCTGAAGAAATGCTGGAGATTTCTCCTTCCCAACCTACTCCTCCATCTGCTTCTTTTCCTCTGCCTTCCCAAGCTGCTCTTCCTCTGCCTTCCCAAGCTGCTCTTCCTCCGCCTGCTTCACTTCCTCCTCCTCCACCCCTACCTGCTTTACTTCCTCCTCCCACTAAACCTACATGCCCTCCTTATGCTCCTCCTTCCTATCCTGCTCCTCGCCGCTATCGCTTCCATATTGCTCGTACTTTTATCTTCATATGATTCATATCACTCCTCTAAGGACAATGGGTAGGTTTTATTTATTTCTTTTTTAAATTTTTATATATAAAAATATATCAATGAAATGGCTCAAACATGTATATAAAAAAATAACATACTGTACGGTTGTTATTAAAGAATTGTGATAAACATACCTCTCGGTAAATTAATTAAAATAACCATTATAAAGGTAAAAATATAATTAGTGGTTGTTACCAACTAACTATTATGTAAGACCTTAAGCACTATAGATTTGTTAATAACATACCTCACAGTTACTTTAATATAACCATTATAAAAATAAAACTATTAGTTGTTCTTACCAGCTAACCGTTATGTAATACCTTTAAATCTTCACACTACAAAATCCAATCTCAACTTCTCAACTTCAAATATCAAACCAATAAAGACTAATTAACATCAATCTCAGTTCCAAAATCATATACTATCATTCCTAAAACTGGGAAATCTAAATATATAACTCTGGACCAATGGAATAATAGAAACTTCCCTATGAAGTCCATTAAGCTCAAGCACAAATCCTCATCACTAAGATGCAAATGTTTTACCCACACATAGCCATGAAACCAACACAAATCAGTTGAATCATAAAAATAGGTTCAAATCCATTAAGAAGCTTCAAAGGCAATGCTAGTAGTGACTGACGAAGGAGATGTGGTGTTAGAGTGAGAGACAAAGAAAGAGAAGGTGTGTGTTGTGGTGACTGACGAAGGAGGTTGTAGTGTTAAAGTGAGAGACAAAGAAAGAGACGGTGTGAACTGTAGTGACTGACGGAGGTGGTGAGTGAAATGGGTAATGAGCTTTCCAGCGAAGGTGAAAAAGAGAAGAGATGGCGGTGGTGGTGAAACTCATGGCCAGTGGCAGGTTTCTTCTTCCCTCTGCTCCTCGAATCTCTTGAGGTCGGCTTCCAAACTTCCTCTGATTTAAACTCTCTCATCTATAAAAGCTGCCCTAGTGCCACTTTGTCAAGGTTGATTCTTCTTCCAACTCGTGGCACTTTGAAGGTCATAAAAGAAAAAGAAGCTCAAACTTCCCTACTCTGCCACACCCTCTGTGATCTCTAGTGTTGGAGAAGGAAGGTCAAAGATGGTGGTGTGAGAGGAAGGTGGTAGTGGTGTTGGTGGGACATTGTCAATGGTGGTGGTAGTCTCTGTCTCGTTCCCTCTGATACTCTCTGTTCTCTCTCAAGCTCTGGTCAAGCTTTTTATGGTCCGCGGTGTTGGTCTAAGCTCGACGAAGAAGAAGACAGTCTAGGAGAAGGACCAAAGTGAAAAGTTTCAAAAGTTTGTCGAGGGACTAAACCGAAAAATTTAAAATGTGTGTGGGCCAAGCCGTGATTGTCAAAAACTTTGGGCTCTTTTCTGTAATGTTCTTTGGCCTTTTGCTTCATTGATTTGTAGTTTCTAGAAATTCTGGGGCTTTTCTATAATGTTTCCTAGTACTAAAAGATATTAATTCTGACCCCAATTGTCATTTTCTAAAATCTCAAATTTTCTTCTTAAACACCTACAGTACAATATTAAATACAAGGTAGCATAAAAAATTCAAGAAATCATTTGCATGAATAATTAGCAAATTATTACCATTTTTCCCCTAATTAAACTTAATTCATACAAATGCCCCTAACTCAAATTAGTGCTTAATCATACAATAATGTTATAAGAATGCATTAAATTCCCCGATTTAATCATGAAAAAAGCCTATAAAAATATGGTTCAATCAAGTGCACTTCTTGTTAAAAACAAAAACTCTTTACACTCTAAGCCTCAAAAGAGGGAAATTTTAATCAAATAAAGTAAAAAAGAAATCATTCGGTGACTTATTATCAACTGTTCGGCGTTTCTTTGATGGTCATCATTGGTTGTTAAACTAGTCAAACGGGTGAAGTCAAACTTGGATCATGTGGGTAAATTTTGTTTGAGTAATTTCACACATATTACTTTCAAATTTCTTGTGACTTATTAACAAAAACTCTTCAAGAGACCTATTAATGATTACTTACTTATCTAAGACTTATCTCTAATTTTCCTTTTTATTGTGTCAACTACAGGATCAGGAAGGGAGAGGGGTCTCTCCATTTCCCTTACCATCCACTTCCCTCCACTTCTTTATTCTCACCGTTAGATTAACTCTAAATGGTTGAGATTCAATATCCTATACAAATTAAAAATTATACATAGAATGCTTTAACAAAAATATAAAGATATGAACAGTTATATCAAATTTTAATGATTTAAATTTATTTATATACATTTTTGTTATTTAATATTATAATAATATTTTGTATAGGATCTTGAATCTCAACCATGCAGAGTTAATCTAACGGTGAGAATAAAGAAGTGAAGGGAAGTGGACGGTAAGAGAAATGGAGAGGCCCCTCCCCCGATCAGGAAAGTGTTAACCATCTATCTATGGATAACTATATCATTATAATAATTATTGAATACAATTTATTTTATATTAATAGTCATTTAATATTTGACGAGGTATATTGGATTCATGTTTTGTATAAAATCAACTAAAGTGAGACATAATGTACATGACTTTTATGAGTTATCAAATTATTCATTATATTTTATATGCCTAATGGATTCATAATAATAACAAAATAAGACAGCTTGCTCCAAATTAAAGACAATTACAAAATCTAAAGTGAGAACTTTAACAACTTTAGTGTGGAATATATTTGGAACTTTGTGTTTTTCTCTCTTTCTCTCTGTCTTTTCCTTTTTCTCTCTTTAATATTCATATATACTATAAAATCTATATTGAAGTTGCATACTGTTTAATTTTAAGCACCGACAATGAGATTCCTATACAATATATCGAAAACGTTCCTCACTACATGCCTGCAGTTTACTTGATACATCAAGAGGTAATGTAAGTGCGACTTGGTTGCATTCTTATGTGGTCATCAAATTTACAGTTTAAAGCATTGTAGTTACATTAAATCTTGTAATTTTCCTTAAATCCTAAATTAGTTTGAATTAAAGATGTTACATACATATAATCCTTCTAAGGGAAGGAAAAAAAAATGGTGTGCTCTTAATGATCTTTTCTCCTTCCTCAGCTCCTCCATGTCTGCTGCCCCGAGGTCAAATTTCCAACTCCAAATTTTGTGTAACATCTACTATTTTCTCTCATTTTATTTGTCTTTAAGTTAAATGATTGTTTGGAACTCTTTAATTCAGCTTTTCTTTTCTTTTTAATTGTTTGATACTTTCATTTAATTTCTAAGTGATAGATGATTCCTTGGAAACTAACACAAGCAAGCTTGTGTGTGTGTGTGTGTGTGTGTGTGTGTGTTCCATAACTGCAATATTATATTGATGTTGAGATGGGTTCATTTATAGGCACAGTCTTTGCGGAGAGGTCGAAAGCTAGGGACGAGTAGTAAGTGCATTTCTTTTTCATTTTTTTGGGGTTAGACACAGGTATCCTTCTATTAGAAATAATCATGCTTGAGTTACTATCAGAAACTAAATATGAGCAATTCTCCTAGTGGGACTTCAAACCTTGGTTCATCACATTAGGAAAGATTATCCCCTTCCACTAGACCCAACCCCCATTGGTTAGTAAGTGCATTTTGTTTCTTCATATATGTATGTATATTTTTAATACAACAGTTGCAGTCTTTGGTTGATATCATAATGCTATTTTATCACTAATGGCGTACGACCCTAACACCCATTAAATAAGACCACGTGAATATGAAAATCAAAACAAGATTGTATATGTAGTTATTATTATCTTTCTCCCAACTGGGGCATGATCGAATTTTTAGTACTTATTGTTGGCAAAGAAAAAAAGAAGAATTTGTAGTACTTAGTATAAACACAACAGTAATACACACAATAATAATACTAATATTTTATCACTCTTGTTAGAAATATTGTATGCGTGTTTGAGTATTTTATAGGAATAATTAGTTGTAACTTGTCCGGAATGTCTCGGTTTAAATAAACAATTACCAATTATGAAATGAGGGGAAAAAACTTAAATAAGCTGTGTCGTGTGTCAGTTTAATATTATAAATAGGTATGGTGTGTGTATTGCATAGAGTTTGACATGAGTTATTGATAGTCCAGTTTCACACACACACACACATATCGTGTTACAACTCCGTCTACTATTTTGTCCATTGTATTTTTTGAATCTGGATTGTTCTAAAATATTATATTATAGTGTGTAATACTTTGAATCGTATTTTTTTTATTATGTTATCTTTATTCTGATAATATTTTACAATTAGTCAAGAACTCTTCTATTAAAAAAGAAAGTGATTGATGATTCCTTGGAAACTAATGCAAGCAAACATTTGTTCCATTTATGCAATATATATTGCTGGTGAGATGGACTCAATTATATGCATGCATAGCTTCTGTCAAGGCCGAAGCCAAAAACAAGAGGTAAGTGCATTTCATTCTTGTAATTTTTTTCTTTCTGAATGCAATTATATATATAGTTGCTTTTTGGGCGAGTAACAATATTTATTTATGATTAAAAATAATGTATGTTTGTGATTATTCGTTGATGAAATTATTGGTTATAATAATAATTAACTTCTCATTAATATTTTATTTGTAATAGATTGACTAAGGTGCTTGATCTTAATAGGAGCGACCTAGTTATTAACATATTTTTCAAAATCACTTCCATATTTCTTGTGACTTATTATGAATAACTAAAATTTAATAGACCTCATTATAAAAAAACAAAAATTTAATAGAACTATTAGTGATTAATTTACTTTTCTTAGACTTCTCTATATAATTTTCCTTTTTATTTTTTCAACAACAAGATCAGGAAAGTGTAAATCTATATATAGCTATCATCACTGAAATAATTATTTAATACAATTATTTTACCTTTTAAAAATAAGCTTTTACCATTTAACCTGATATTAAATTCATGTTATGCATAAAGTCATATAAGATGAGACAGTAATGTTTATGACTTGTCGTTGGTTATGAATACTACTATAACTTCATACTCTCTCTCTCTCTCTCTCTCTCTCTCTCTCTCTGTATAGAGGCTGATATTACGAAATAATTCATTTTATTTTATACGCCTAAGGGTTCATAATAACAAAAATAGACAGCTTGCTCCAAATACAATTACAAAATCTAAAGTGTAAGCTTTAACAACTTTAGTGTGGAATACTATTTGGAACTTTTTCTTTTTCTCTCTGTCTTTTCATTTTTTTTTTCTTTTTTTAAGGAAAATTTGGTTACTAGTCTTCTATGGAATGATCAATATTGATATTCATATACACACACACTTATACTATATTGGTTTCAGCAATGAAAATGTATGGTAAAAAACGCAATGAAATTTGATTCTCCTATACAATATATCGAAGGTGTTCCTTAAATTTCTATAATTCATTGAGATTATATTTATTTATTATCATTACTTAAAAATCTATCATAAATGCATCACATTTATAATTGAGATTTTAAATATATTATTTGATAGAGATAAGATGATCATTGTTATGAACTCTACTACTTCTCATAATGAAATTTATCGTTTGTTGCCTCGTTAAATTTTGTGTGATATCTTCTACTATTTTCTCTTTTTTGCTTTTCTTTAATTTCTAAGTGATAGATGATTCCTTGGAGACTAACGCAAGCAAGCCTAATATATACATATATATATATATATATATTCCATCACCACAATATTATTTTGCATTTTATTGGCTATAATAGTTTACAACTAATCGTATTTGTAATGTGCTATTTCTTATTAGAGGGTATAATTAATTAGTTATTAACAAGTTTTGAAACTACTCTAAATATATCATATACACAACTTTTTTTAATAGGCACTGCAAAGTATTTTGTAAAAGAAAATTAAAGGGATTGAAATGATTCGTCGGAAAATAACTCAAGCAAAGCACATATTCCATATTTAAGAAATATAAACATGCGTTGGTGATGGAGTCATTTAATTTGTATATACATAGGCTTTGTGAAGACTGGTCACAGAAACAAATAAAAGGGATCGAGTTGGTTAGTTCACTTATATTTTGATTAATGCAATACATACATATATATATATATATAGTAGCATTTTTTTAATTAATCCAATAATTTTGGTTTCATGGTTACAAAATAATAATGTAGGGATTGAGGACATCAAAGCCAATTGCCAAAATGCCTGTATTCGTTCCCATTCCTGCTGGGAGTTCAAGGTCCAAGTCAACATTATCGGGTGAGGTCACTCTGTACAAAACCTTTAAATTTTTTTACCCTGCAAAAAGCTCAATCTTTATATATTATTGAGTCTTTTATTTTTCAGCGATGAATATGGCCAATATATACAAATAATTAACTGGTAATAATATAGGTCTAGTTTTGAAGCTGAGTCATGTCAAGAATTTTCAACAAAATAGGAAAGATAAATGCTTCTTTTATTTATTTGGTCTTTCATGGGGCCGCAAATATGTGCCTGTGCGTATCATTTTCTTTTTTTCCTATTAATTTTTTATTAAAATATATTTTTTATATAACTATTATAAACTATTTTAAAATGGATCATACTTAGGTCAAATTCTTTATATCCATTATGTCAAATTCTCCAATAACATATGGCCATATGTTACTATAAACCCCCATGAAAAAAATAGGACACAAGTTGATATGTGAATAAGGAATTCAACATAATGGATTCAAACCGTCATGTTTCACCCTAAGAAAGGAGGAGGGGAAGGGGACTACGAAACATATAACACTAGAGTTCCACCATCACCACCACTATCTCTTTCTGTTTTCTTTTCCCACTCAATTGACCCCTCCATATATATTGTCGCAGGAGGAATAATAAGGACGGCAGGTATAGGCTCAGATGACAGAATATCAGAGCTAAAACCAGATGAGCTTGTTAGATATTTACTCACTCGGTATGGTCCAAAAGATGATAGGGCTGAAAGGGCCGCGGCAGACGAGGAAGAAAGACGCAGCAGGGCTGAGAAGGCAGTGGCAGACGAGGAAGAAAGACAGGCTAGGGCCGAGAGGGCCGCGGCAGTGGAGGAAGAAAGACGGGCCAGGGCCAAGAGGGTGGCAGAGGAAGAAAGATGGGCTAAGGTTAAAGAAGGACAGGCTATAATAGAGAGAGAGGAAGAAGAAGAAAGGTGGGCTAAGGCAAAGAGAGAGGCGGAGGAAGAAAGACTGGCCAGGGCCAAGAGGGCGGCTGCAGAGGAGGAAGAAAGACGGACCAGGGCCAAGAGGGTGGCAGAGGAAGAAAGATGGGCTAAGGTTAAAGAAGGACAAGCTAAAATAGAGAGGGAGGCAGAAGAAGAAAGGTGGGCTAAGGCAAAGAGAGAGGCGGAGGAAGAAAGACGGGCCAGGGCCGAGAGGGTGGCAGAGGAAGAAAAATGGGCTAAGGTTGAAGAAAGACAGGCTAAGGTAGAGAGAGAGGCACATGAGCAAAGGGCTTGGATAGAGAGAATGACAGAAGAAGTAAGTCAAGCTTTGAGAAAGTTAGTGGCGGAGGTCGAAAGACGTGCTAGGGCAGAGAGAGAGGCGGAGGAAGAGAGAAGGATAAGGGTAGAGAGAGAGGTAGAGGAAGAGAAACAAGCAATCGCAAAGAGAGAGGAAGAGAAAGAGAAACAGGCGAAAGAAAAAAAAGATAGACAGGACAAGGCAGAAGAAGAGAGACGAGCTAGGGCAAAGAGAATGGAAGAGATAGCGAATGGGGAGACCTTGTACAAGGCAATATGTGGTAACAACTGGATTAGGGCAAAAGAATTCCTAGATGGAAACCCGCCTAGTGTCTTGACTGCAAAAGTCACTTCTTCAGGCAAAACAGCACTTCATGTGGCTGCACTGTTTGGGCATGTGTCTATAGTGGAAGAGCTGGTGAGCTTAGTATCTCCAGAAGTCCTAGAAACTACTGATGACTTTGGCAATACGCCTCTTTTAATTGCAACAATCACTGGAATCACTCCAGTTGCAGAATGCCTCGTGAATAAGAATACCAACATACTTGGTATTCCAAACGCAACAAAAGAACTTCCTGTCACCCTGGCCTTTCTTAATGGTCAGCAAGAAATGGGACGTTATCTTTATTCTAAAACTCCGTTAGAATACTTCGACCCAGAGAAAGCACCTCAGCAGGGTGCTATGCTACTTCATTGTTGTTTGCAAACACAATGTTTCGGTACGTAATATTGTACTCATGTGACTAATATGTTTGGCGTGATACCTAATATGACTAGCTTGGATTTGTTGTAAATTATCATGGTATTACTATGGTATGGTATACAGATATTGCCTTGGACTTGCTTAATCGATGCCCAGAATTGCTTTTTGCTCCTGATAAAGAGGGTTGGAAACCAATTAATGGAATAGCAACCATGAACTCTGCAATTCCCAGCCGAAATGAACTTGCGTTTTGGAAACGATTGATCTTTGACTGTAAGTAGCCCCACAGAAATAATTATAATATCTTCTCCCTTTTTCATTATAATATGTGGATTTTATTTTGTTTATATTTTATGCCTCCATCGTTTATAACCTAGAGTGCGGCATTATATTGTGCAATAATAAGTATACTAAATCTGATTTTGTGTGTGAATGAAATTCAATCATATACACTCATCTGATTCTTAATGTAAGACCTAATTAACTAATTTGATTAGATTAATAAAGTTATTTAAATTAGTTAATATGACATGCTAATCATTTTCTTTAATACTCTCCCTCTCTCCCCTTGATTATAGTTGAAGGAATATCAATATGGTTAATTTGAAAAAAAAAATTAATAAATATGTAAAATAAGTATTACATTCACGACAAATATCAATTCTCTATTTAGGTCATACATTAAGGACCAGAGGAGAGGAGTATATAGGGAATTTGTATTTAGATTTGTTGGTCATTTATTAGCAATTCCATTGTGTCTTTCTATTGTACGTGTAAACTAATATTGGAAAAAAATTATATGGTTTTAATAACAAGATAGAAAATAACCCATCTCTGATTCCTCTTATTTATAATGTAAGATATAGATATAAATTCAAACCCAAGTTCGGATCATGATCGTTTACCCATCCAACAACAAGACACAAGTGAAAGAGCTCAAGAAAATCTTAGAGGGCCAGGTAAGTATGAATGTTAAAAAAATATTGCCCATCATCTTTAATTTAGCTTTTTCAACTTTTTGTCTAAAAGTAATAATATTTTTTTCTATTTATTTATTTATTGCTTCCTCAATTTACGAATGCACTGGCGGGATAACACTTTACCTGTTAGTTGCTGCAGGGCATCGTTTACTCCAATGGGTCATCTCCTCCACTTATAATCTTATAGGTTGGTACATTACTGAATATATATTTCTACCAAAAATTGCAAGCTTTTGCAAGACATTATTCTCATAATCTCGCCTAATAGAAATACGTTTGTGTTGCATTTCAATCTAGGAACTAAGAAAATACAGGAGCAGAAGTTGCTGCATGCTCTAGCAGATAAAATTCTTGACCTCGTTTGTAAGAATGCAGGCAGGAGCGACCAAGTGAGCGCTATTGCAGATGCTCTGTTTCTTGCAGCTAAAGAAGGGAACGTGGAATTTGTGCTTCGGATATCAAAAGCGAACCCAGATCTTCTGCTAATTGGGGACAGCTCTTATCAAAATATTTTCTGCTATGCTGTTGGCAATCGACAAGCTAGGGTTTTCAACCTCATTCATGGACTTCGCTTCAAGGATGTTGTTGTTACAAGCAAAGATAAATATGGAAATACTTTGCTGCATGTGGTGGCAGCACAAGCTCCTGCTCCGGTTCTTAACCGCATATATGGACCGACATTGCAAATGCAAAGAGAATTGCAATGGTTTACGGTTAGAACAAAAACGACATGCATTATTGTTATGTGTGGTTACTTATTGCAGTTTTTAATGTCACTTTGATTGATTAATTAAATGCAGGAGGTGGAGAGTTTAATACCTCCCACTATTAGGGGAGTTCGAAACAATGACGGCATGATGGCCGAAGAACTATTCAAAGAGAAGCACCAAGATTTGATGAAGCAAGGGGAGAAATGGGTAAAGGCCACAGCTGCTTCGTGTTCTGTTGTGGGAGCCCTAATTGTTACCATCATGTTTACAGCAGCTTTTACTGTGCCGGGAGGAAATGATCAAACTTTTGGGTTTCCACTGCTCATTAAACAACCTTTTTTTAAGGTTTTCATATTTTCAACCATATTATCACTAGTCTCTTCTTCAACTTCAGTTCTAACGTTTCTAGCGGTTCTTACATCTCACTATTCGAAAGAAAAATTTCTCAAATCCCTACCCACTGAGTTGATTTTGGGTCTTTCCTCACTTTTCATCTCCATCGTAAGCATGATGGTAGCCTTCCTTTCCACCATTAATCTCATGTTGAATCATTCAAACTACTCATGGGGTCTCCTTCCTATTATCATGCTCGCAAGTGTTCCCATTTTCCTCTTCGTGCTGTCGCAATTCCCTCTTCTTCATCATTCATTTTTTGCAACTTATGGGAGTATCTTTAACAAGAAGCTGGAAAAGTGGCCGTGAATACCATTTGTAATTGATGATTTTCCAGGCCTTGTGTTATTTGAATAATATATGATTTGTGAATTCATTAAATTGGGATTCAACTTGGGTTCTGGATTGTTCGATCTAATATGTCCAATCAAGATTTAGAGTTTTTTTTTTCAATAGTTTTGAAAAAATTATTTTGATGAGGACAAGATATAAAATAAAGATAATCTTTTAATTGTGATTTTTTTCAAGTAATGTTTTTAAAAAAGAATTTTAAAATTTTAAAATTTAGACCAAGTTCTCAGTAAAAAAAAAAAATCTGACTATTAAAACTCTATTTGGACAATGCAGAATTACTGATCTTGCCAAAGTGATAGGCGTTGGTGGCACTCATCATTATCATTACCACCCAAATGGTGTCCACCATTAATTGTTGTTGTTGTCGTACGTGCTTTGCTCTCGGGTATAACGCCAGAAAGCAATGCTAAACATGACGATTCATTAAATAATTGTTGATTCCAGAGAAAGAAAGATATTTTCACTTAAGGCCAATGTTTATATTTGTAAAATGAATAGAGAGAAAAATTTAGGTTCAAAGTTCAAATTTTTACGTGTAAAAAGAAACTTATGTCACCAAACTGCAGTGTTTTATCCCACAATGGGTAGGAACAAAAATGTATTTAAGGTCAAAGTTCATATTTGTGAGAATGAATACAAAATAGTTGGCAAAAAAAGAGAATGAATACAAAATAAATTTTATGACACAAATTTAAAAAAAAAAAAACTTGTGTGTCAAATACTGCAGTGTGTTTTGCCCCACTAATTTTTTTAGATGATTTTATGAGATAAACAGTTCACGTAGCACTGGTTAATATTTTTTGGTTAAGAAAATTTCTTCTTTCCCAAAAACATAAAATAAAATTCTTTATACTTACCTCTTCTACAACAAAAAAGGCCTTCTAATTTTCGAAGACCGAGGCCTTCTAATATTCATCTCTGTGTGTGCGTGTGTGTATCTTGAATTTGTTTCTCCCTTAATTGGGCTTGTATATGTGAACCACTCCAAGGATGCCTGTATGTAAACGACCAAAACCTAGAGGATCCACGAAGCATTCAACGATATTTTGTTTAGAATTAAATAAGTTTGCTGGTGACTCGGCATCCATTATGAGACATGTCAATTTTCATTTTAATTTTACTTTGGAGTGATAAATAATTTGAATTATTTTTATTTGAAATTATAAATTATAAAATATTATGAAGAATCAGTGAAAAATTACTAATTATTAAAATATACTTTGAAGTAATTTTAAAAGGGTTAAAGTACAATTTTAGTAATGAAGTTTTATGCCAAGAGCCTCTAGCACAATTAAATTATGAAGAGTACAAAAATAGACACAATATTTAAAAAGGGTGTAATTTGAGCAATTCTGTTAAATTAATCCAAACATCCAATATAAATTTGGAGGGAGAACTGTGAGAAATAGTTTAATTAATATAGTAGAAATATTTTCCATTTATTAGGTATTTGGTTAATTGGTGGACTATTATGTTGTAATGCTCAATACGGCTTTATTCCAATTAGTTAGCAGTGAGAACATTATGAATAGAAGGTGATCTGTGACTTTCGTTTGGTGGACTCTTGGTGTAATATTTTTAGTTTTATCAATAAAGGGAACATGCTTGTTTTCCAAGGTTATGTGTTCAAATGTAGAGTTTGAAGGGTTTCTTCAAGAACAAGTGAGTCCTACGTTAAAAAAGAGACGGATGTTTGGGCCAATGTAATAAAATTACTAAAATTATCCAGTTTTAAAAGGTTGTTTCTATTTAATTATGTCAGACATTCATGGAATTTTTTTTTTGCCAAAATTGCACTTTAACCCATTTTAAAGGGGCTGAAATTTTTTAACTTTCATTTGACTTGGTTTGACTTCTTCCCTTTCGAGCATGTTTGGATACCCAGAAACACTTTTTTTACATTACACACACATATATATATTATTGATTTATAAAAAAATAAAACAATTAAATATTAATATTCAATAAAATATTATTGAAATTTTTATACTAATTTTACTTATGTAAAAAACATTTATAATAATTTAATAATAGGTAGTCGAACTACTACTAGCAAATGCAGTCTGGCAATCATTTGTGGTGACTTGTAATTGTTCTGCGACCATCCGGTGGTCGTGGTCCGCTGTTAATCAGCCAAAATGGAGAAGTCAAATTTGGATAAAATGTTGATAAAGTTTGATTGATTAATTTCACACATACTTTTTAAAATTACTTCCAAATTTCTTGTAACTTATTAGTAATAACTTGGAAGAGATTAGCGATTAATTAACTTTTTTTTAGGCCCAGGATATCTGCTACCAATAGCGATGACTAATCTCGTTGCACCATAGACTTTCAAAGAGGTTTTAGTACTGATCATGAGACCTTGATTAATTTACTTAAATTTACTTTTCTAAGACTTCTCTGTAATTTTCCATTTTATATTTTCAACCACACGATCAGGAAGGAAAGTGTAAATTGATATAAGTATAACTAACATTATAATAATTATTGAATACAATTTATTTTATTTTTTAAAATAATTTTTTAATATTTTACCTACAGATATTGCATTCATGTTTTGCATAAAATAAAATAAAATAAAATGAAATGAGACATTATGTTCATAACTTTCATGAATTATGAATACTATAACTTCATATATTATATATTGATTTTGTTGGAAAAAAATATATTACATATTGATTGAAGTTATCAAATAATTCATTTTATTTCATAGGCCTGAGGAGCTCATAATAATAACAAAATGAGACAGCTTGCTCCAAAGACAATTACAAAATCTAAAGGGAGAGCTTTAATATTTTTAGTGTGGGATATATTTGGAAAATTACATATTGATTGATGTCTTTCTCTTTTTTCTTTTTTTTTTTCTTTTTAAGGAAAAGTTGAGAGCTAGTCTATCTAATGGAACGATCGATATTAATATCCATATACACTATAAAATCTATAATTAAGTTAAATTGTTTTAATTAAAGATTTAGTTTATGTATCAAGAGATAATGTACGTGCACATGGTTGGCGTCATATCCTAAATTTTGAGCTTAGAAGTTTAAGAATTAGCCTGAAATAAGTTGGCTATTAAGTCCAGTTAAGCAAAAAAAAAAGCCTTTACGGGATAGATAGTAGTAGCATTCGGCTTTTTCAAATAATGGTTAGACACATAATTAGAGGATATTAAATGGCCCAATAAAATAGTAGATTCACCAAGGTAACATGGTATGTCTACTATCCCAGATTTGGAGCAAAACCATAATTTCTGAAACTTATAGGTACGTAAGGGTAATTTTAGAAATTATGTGTGGAATTTCAGGAAAAATCCATGGAGACAAAGGAAGATAGAAAAAAATTCAGTGGGATATATTTGAGGCTTAATTAAGGTATAAACAGGGATTATTAAACACGAACTAGCCGGTTCAGCCCGGCCCAAAAATCGGCGAACCGACAACTAAACTGGTCTGATCCGATTATCAACCCAGGTCACTTTTTTTAAAAAAAAAAAAAAATCTTCATAATCTCTTATTATTAACCCCTAAATTTTCACTTCCTCACTAGTTTGGTTCTGGGTTAGCTTCTATTTGACTCCAATCAGACTTACTTACCATTGACCCAGTACCCCAACTGATTCAATGGCTAGTCTGGGTTTAATAACCTTGGGTATAAGTAAGAAAATTACCTCAAAAAGAAATTTTAAAGAATTATTAGAATTTTTATTAATTAAAGGATAATTAGTTAAATTTAATTATGAAAAATACAAGAACGCCTCAACTAATTGGGCAAAATAAGGGGAAATTATTTTAGGAAAGTAAAGAATTAAAGAAGAAAATGGTTTGCGCTAAAAGGAAATTAAAGAATTATTAAATTGAAGGTCTAATGTTAACCTAATTAATTTTGCTATATTCAAGGGCAAAATGGGATTAAAAGAAACTAATCCCAAGGGCAGGATTCGAAGATAAAATTTTCAAGATTTACTATTAAAAAGCAAAATTAATGACTCAAACAAGATATTAGCTAGTGATGGAATTAGCAACGGAATTTCCGCCACTAAAATTGCGATGGAATTTAGTGATGAAATTTAATTTTTTTGTCACTAAATGTCACACCTTAATTTATGAGTATAATAAAGCAAGTGAGACACTTTTTGAACCACTTGAATCCATTTCATGCTATAGAATTAGAAAAAGACTTGAGACTTGAACTTACCTCCCAAGGTTACTATTTTTACAATAACAATCTTGATCTTTGACGGTGTTTGAAAAATCATAACGAATTTTAGAAAATTCAAAATGGAGTGATTCAAGACTCTATTTGAATATCTATACATCCTCTGCAAGAAAAAAAATGAAGGGGCTCATACTCACATTCATTGATCCCTAAAAGTCACGCAAGGCAACACTATTCATTTGGTCATTCGGCATTTCTCATAATATACCACAACTTGGAAAATTCATGACTATTAATGCTCACGTCCAATTTTGACCAAATAAGATTTTATCCTAAAGCTTGGAATGTGTGGTTCAGACTGGAAGGTTTCGTGTTTATCTAATGTCATTTGCCCTGTTTTTACCTCATCCAAAGATTAGAGCTCATGGAGGGTTTTAATATTCCCTTACATCATAACTTGCATCCATTATCACAAATAGCTCACATACATGTTCTTACACATACTAGACCGTATTAGTACGCTTGGTTACTGATTCACACATCATACTAAACTCCATATATCATACACGCATTTATACATATATATCAAAACCTAGTCATATTAGGCATACAAGTTTTCTTCAAAATAAAACCCCATTAGGATCCTTAGAGCTCTCATTCTTCATTCTTCTGCCCCTTTGCCCTTGTTCTTGGATGGACCTAGTCCTATGTTAATGACATTGTAATTGAAGAGTGAGATTTATCGAAATCTCATCAGCAACATTCCCACTCAAGCAGTCAAATCATTCAAATACCAATACAATAATTCATAAATAATGCCATGAGAGTTCACAATCCATAAACATACATTCAATCAAGAAACTGTATACATGGCCATATCACAATTTCAAGCAATAATCCCAACTAAAACATGCCAGAAAATTCAGTATATACTCATGAAAAATCATTGTCAAACTATATTGAATCGACACATGCAATTTAAATAACATGAATGGGAAGAGTTGCTACCTTGGACTTTCTAAGCTTTACAACCTTCATTTGTCAATTGATTCAAGTGGACCTTTGCATATATCAGATCCTAATCCACATACAACATAATTATTATTTCAAAGCTCAAGGAAATTTTAAATAATCTATCACACCCTTGGCTCTCTTATATTTCATTAACCCTAACTTTAGGATTTTATCAGATAAGCTTTTACACAATGAATTTGAACCACTAAACCAGGATTCAATCTTGGGACAATATACCTTTGAAAATAATTTAAAATCACAACTTCAACATAGGGTTCGAACCTATAATTGAATGTGTTTTTCTGAAAGATTTAAAACTTTTAAAAACAATTATATAGCAATTCACATCTTCATTGTAACGTATCAATCCTTAGCTCCATTTATTATTATCAGAATATTTCTCTACTCATTTTCTAGTATATTGATGATTAAACTATGGGCCCTTAACATACAATTGCCCAATCCTAGTTCAATTATCGTAGTTGAGGTAATTATCGTTTCGTTATGTATATGAAATCAACTAAGACTAGCTACCCTTTACTACGTATGCTATGCTACCTCTACTACTATGCATATTATCCTCATTATGTTTATGTATATACATATATATACAACCCACGTTGCCACATAAGGCTACCAAAATACCCAAGTCTAATCCAAAATAGTATACAGATAACCAACATAAAATAACTCTTCTCCTCCACCTTCTTATTTATCTGCAATTACCACTCCCTTGCTCCTAAAGCTGCTTACTTTCATTGTATATCATTAATGGAAAGGGTGAGATGCGTGAGAATCTTAATAGTAACAGCAATCAATCATAACAAATGTAAGTTCACAAAACATGTTAAACAAACCATCATATAATTAAGCATTCAGCATTCAAGATGCAGCACAATATCAATCATAGTATACACAGTACAAAACAACACAGCTGGTGTAACAGGTCTTACAGCCGAGGGGTGCACCCCATGCCCTTGGCACATTGGGACTTACGGTCTTGAGACATACAATCTATCACAATACAGATTGCACAGTAGGTCTTATAGCCTAGGGATACACCCCATGCCCTAGGCTCATCGAGACTTACAGCCTTACTCTAAATGTATATCAGGTCTTACAACCTAGGGTTATACTCCATGCAAAACTGCACATCGGGATTTACGGCCTCAGGACTCACAGTCTAATATCATTCCACATATTCATAAAATGAATATAATCAATGGTAAACATATATATGTAGAACAATACATAATATATGAGAAAAAGAGTTACTACCTGTTGATCTTTCCGGTAATTTACCTTCACCAATTAGCTTTCCTTTTGAGCTCGGGCAGATATCAAATCCTATAATTTAAAATTCATGTAGAGATGGGTCATTACTTATTCCAATCTTATTAACATAATTAAAATTATGTTATTATTGACCCTCTCATAACTCTTATCCTTTATTTGAATTTGTTGGTTATCTATGATAATCTTTTGTACTTAGGTCTATTGTGTATCTAAAATAGACATACTAAATGTCTATTTCCATTGCCATTAACCATTTAATTCAATTAAATTAGCCATTCTAACTTATCCCAAACTCTCAAACCATTACTAACTTTAATTCCATAAATTAAAACAAGCACCTCCTACTCTACATGCCTAAGAAAATAGCGAAGTATTCTCAATCCTAAGTTCAAAACTTTAAGCTTTGCAGTAAACATATCATCCATTCTTATTACTCTTCTAACATCATTATTAACACCAAAATAGTCACTAAGTATTCAAAAAGTAATAATAGTAAACTTAAATTAAATTTCTAACTTCCAGACCCACTTATACACTCTTCCAAATCCATTGAAGCACTTAATTTTCAATCATATTCAACTCTTTCTTTTAAAAGAAAGGCTGGCTAAAACCGGACATAAGGGAGAAGTTTATAAAATTTAATCTTCCCATAGACAATCACTTCAAGGAAGCCACTAAATACTTGTGTATGTAGTTCATCAACTTATAACTTAAACTAACTCTTCCCAAATCATTGCTCTCCCCTTTTATAAACATGATGGGTCATTTTGGACAATAGCATATGTGTATCTACATATATCTATTGATCTATATATATTCATACACACTCATATTAATGGCAAAAGCAATCTTATATCATTCTCCTTCATTCTAAAATTATTTTCCAACCTTTATAACTAAACTTTAAAAATTCATAACTTATAAATTACACATTCAATTCCTAAGTTATAACATTCAATGGAAAGCTCTCAATGTCTAATTTAAGGAAAAAATAATCACACAGCTAATTTACCAGATTTCCCTTGTGAAATTCATCCCTTTTGCCCCATGTCAGAACGTGAACTTCCAGAATATTCCCTGTTTCCTGACCTAACTTCCAATAGTCATAACTTTCTTTCTAGATATCCAATTGATGCATTCTATGACTCATTTTAAAACTTTGGATGTGTACTATTGTCGTGTAAAATTTAATAAAAATTGGACATGTGTTGACTGATCAAAACCAAGCCCGAAACAAACTGACTCCAGATATTCGCAGATGTCACAGTCTGCCTAAAACTCACAAGAACACCACCATTTTCACTCCAAATCAAGCTCTCATTGATTCTATTATCAACTACACATCCTAAACTTTCAATACCTTAAAGAAACAGAAGAAAAATCCACCTATGGAGTCCATTTAAGATTCTCAACTTCCGGCAGAAATTCTGTTTTTCTGGTGACATGACAGTGATGAAGAAACCAACATACATTCACAATTTTGGACTCTAATCCTTAAGAAATTTGACCCCAAGACCCAACATCAAGCCCTGTTTTAATGATAGCAAAACTGATCTAGAGAAGTCCCAAAAACCCCTAAACAACGACATGCATGCTCAGTTTTAAGCTCACCAGTGACAGTAACATTTTCGGCAACCTCTCTCACTTCCAACCACCCAAACCACTAAAAAAGAGCCTCAAATCAATAGGAAAAAGCAAGATAAGGGTGAAGGGGACTCACCTATACCATAATATGTGATTGCATGTGGGATTGGAGCTTTCTTCTTCAATTCCTTCCTCCGACGATCCAATCACCTCCTCTCTCTCTCTCTCTCTCGTTCTGGCCAAAAATGCAACTGAATGGAGAGGCTGAGTGTTTAAAGTGTGTGTGTACAGGTGGGGCATTGGGTCGGGTGTTTTTGGATCCTTTGAAAGTAAATTGCTGAATGCATATGCCTTTATTCAATGCCAAGTGTGGGTGTGGGTGTCGGATTTCAGGTGTGTGTATTTTATTTATTTATATATATATATATATAGGTATATTTTATCCTATAAATCACACACACTAATCCCTAATTTTCCACTTTGTCTACTTTAAGATTTCTTAAATTCTTTACGTTCCATAATTTGGCTTATCTCTAGTCCAATTCCAGTTTTCGCGTCTTAATACTAAAGTTACTAATTTTTCTTAATTTTTAAATCAGTATTGGCTCATTTTCTAATTTCATAAATTAATCATTAATACTTTTTAAGGATTTTCTTCCATAATTAGCTTCTTAAAGCCTTCAAATAATTTTTCTAAACTTTTCAAGCCAAATTATGACCTCTAACTATTTTTCCTCAAATTTTCAAGAAAATAGGTCCTTAAATTCCCAAAATTGAATTTTATCACTATTTAAATTTCTTTTTAGAAAATTTATCCCTTTTTCTAATTTTAGGGATGTTACATCCATAATTTCTAAAATTATTTTCTTTCCATTTTCCCAGCTAAAGGTTCATTCTACACCCTTTGGTGGCATTAAATTAATCAATTACCAATCCCTCCATACACTTCATTCCTAACCGAACCTCATAGGGTGCAATAAAAAAAGCATCACATTTTGACTTCTCATGATGCTGCATAATTTCAAGTCATAAGCATCATCCAACACCACTTCATCTTCTAAATATTAAACCTTAAATATTTGTAAAGTCAGGGCAGCGCTACACCTAGAGTTTTACCTTTGTTTTCTTTTCAACTCATCGTCTAAGTAAAATCATCAACACAACTCATGCTACTTATTCAACTATGCCACTTTCCAGCTTAGTTCCTTTCTTTCCTCCTCCTCTTCCTTTTTTTTTTTTTGGCCCCCTCTATGCGTAACTCTTCCTTTAGTTAAATCTACTCCTTCCCTCAACAACCAATACTACCCTCTACAAGATTATGGTGTTAGGGACATAATAACGAAAGGAAGAAAATTTTATCTAAGTGGAAGTTTAAGTTAGTAAAATTACCTAATCAACTAGCTTAAGCTTGATTCTTTCCTCCTATTCCTTCTCTCCTCTTTTCTCACGTTGTAACTCTCTTTTTCATCTGCTTAGTGTTACCGACATAATGATGAGGGAAGGGAGTGGTGAATGGTTAAAATAGGATTATTAACTATAGTTAGTAAAATATTCAATACCATTAATTACAGCCAAGTGCTTTAACTCTAAATTTGGACCAAGCATTACAAAATATCTCAGTCTTCCATGAATCTTTGACCTCTTTTGGACCTCTTTTGATCCTCACATACAAAACGAAACATTTTTCCTCTGTCTTCCATGAATCTTTGAGAATTCGCTAAAGTTCCATTCATAGTTTCAGATAACCAACCTTTATTATCATATTTGGTCGTTCTCAGAAGGTCCGATATTACACTAAATTAGTGACAGATAGTGATGGAATAATATTCTATCACTAAATTTCATCGCTACTTTGTCACTAATTTCGTCACAACAAATTAGCAACGAAAATTAGTGACGGAAAATTTCCATCACTAATTTCCATCATTAATCAGTTACTAATTTATGTCAAAAAAATTTTGTGATGGAATTAGTGACAGAATTTTTCCATTGCTAATCCGTCACTAATTCCTTCACAAACTAATTTGTGACATCAATCTGTGATTGAAATTTGCTATGGAAAAAATTCCGTCACTAATTTGATGGATTTTGTAGTGTGATGACTAAAAGTACAAGTGTGGTATGATCTTAAGCAAGAAGGAAAGGAAGAATAAATTATAGCCATTGGATTATGGAAGTAATTAAAATTATATTGTTTTGGTTGGAGGTTTTTAATTAAAGAGTTGAAAATGAGATAAAAACATCTCCACCCTCCCATTTCTCTTATATGTCTGCCAGAACTATAAAATGGAGGGATAGTCTGACAGAGTGAAGCGGGGAAGAGAAGAAGAAGAATAAAAGGAAAAGAGAAGCGAACGAGACATCTTCCTAAGCAACTCCTTGTTCTAAAAATCATCTATACTATTAGCTTGATCATCTAAAATTTTCAGTGGTTCATAAATCCCCTGTACATTATATTTAGCAAGGGTTAAAGCTTGGAATTTTAAGCTTCAAGAGAAGAAGTTTCAAGGAAGTCAAGCTAATGTTAAGGTAAGTGGTGATTTTGTTGTAACTAATGAGCTATGGATGTTAGCAGTTGTCGGATTGGATTTTTGATGAGTTTTTGTAATTTTGTAGAGCATGAAATATAAGGGGAGCTTCTGTACAAAACTTTAAGAAAAGGAGAAAGTTTGATTTAGGCTTAAACCATCATCAAGATAGAAAGTGATTAGAGATGGAGTTATGGCAGCTGGTGGAATGAAATGGTGAAAAATCATTTTCTCTTTCCCAATATAGTGGTTCAGCCAAAACAGGGCAGAAAGAACGAGATGGTATTTGCTTGCTTTGATGCTTCCACTGATTTTAAAATTAAAAATTGTGTAGAGTACAAGTGAGAAAGTGTGCTTGGAAGCATTAGGAATTAGCATGGAAAATATGTCCCTCAATGCCCTATGTTTCAGTTTTGGCTAAATTAAGTGAAAGAAAGTTGAATTTGATTAAATTGCTATGCACTTCCCAGAGTTTGAACTTGTGAGTATTTTATATTTTAAATACACCTTAAACAAAATTATATTACCTCAAATCCTTAACATAAAATCCATTTTCCAAAATCTATTAGCTCTGACGTCAAGACATAGGTCTATGTTGATGGAATTGGCTACTGTCCTTTTCTTCAAAAGAAAAGGATGGTCCTTTTCTTTATCAGAACCGTCGGAGTAAGATCTCAATGGTTCTGATTTAATATATTATTATTTTTGTAATATTATTAAAAAATAATATTTTAATAATATATTAAATCTAAACCTTTAAGATCTTAATCCGACAGCCCCGATAAAGAAAAGGACCATCCTTTTCTTTTGAAGAAAAAAACGGTAGTCAATTCCTATGTTGATTTACTAGGAAACGTCCACAAGATGATTCTCATGCTTATGTTCTGGGTTTTAATGGAGCTTGTGCCAAAAAGCTCTGTGCATGTGGATGATTCTATCAGGGGCCACTAAGTTCCATAGCAGCCACTTATAGGTCCATCTTGCAGTGCTACAACTTTTTGGCTTTGGGTCTTCTTTTAATTTCTGGTTGTTGTTTACTTGTTTTGTGTATAGTGGCTTTGTTCTTGGTTGTTAGTTTGTCTTGGATGGTTTATGTCTAAGTTTAGGGATTTGGAAGTTTGTCAAGTTGCCCTCTTTGGGTTTGGTCTCCTCTACTGGTCTAGCTATATTAAGGCAGCTTTGTCAACACTTCATTTGAGCTTCTCTGCTTTTCCAGTTTCATCACCTTGTGTAATATTTCAACTCCGAAAAGAGCCCTCTTCAGAGGATTGCTTCCTAGTTCATTCTGTTGACGAGAGGATTTAACCCATCTTTCAATCTCTAGTTGCTAAACCTGGAGTAGAGCTCGAATTTAGATCTATGTTGCCCTCTTCCAAGCTAGTTGCTGATTGTTCTGTTGCTGTTTTTTTTTTTTCTTCTTCTTTGACTTCCTATTGTATGCAGCTGATTGGGCTTGTGATCTATCTAGCAATTATTGGATCTGTCCCCAAAAGCTCCAGTTGATCTCAGCCTTTTTGTCTTATTTAAAAAAACAAGGCAACAAACGGGTCATGGGGTCATGAGAACAGTCGTGTTGGTAACCACTTTTCGTTTGAGGTATTTGGTGCAAGACATCAAACTAAATAATAAAAATAATAAGAACGCAACAGAGATGGTATTTGTTTTAGTAATACATCAAGCATTAAGGTTCTGGCAAGCATTAGGGTGACACAAATCTTGTTATGCAGAATAAATTTGGTACTATATTTTTGCAAGATCAAGTCTTTGGTATCACTCCATAATTGAAACCACCAAAAAAAAAAAAATCTTATCTTTAGATATCAAAGCAAAAACATTAAGCAAATAAATAAACAAACTAAAAATAAAGGGCAAATCCTAATTAAGTCTAACTAAAATAATCAAAACATTACATTTACATTCAATTGTTTTTTTTAACTATATAGGGCATTGGCATTCTAATCTTTTAACCACATTTAAAAATTTCTAATGAGACTAATTGGCCTGAATAGGAATTTACTAAAAGTGTATATCTAAATTTGAATTTTGATATTTCAGCTTGATTTAATTAGGAATTTCCTGAATTCTAATTTCTGTGTTATATATATATATATATATATATGAAATAAGTGCCAACATTACAACTGAAATATTTCTAGAATCCATTTAAGCATGAGATCGTGGATAAAGTTTAGACCTTGTGAGAAACATGTCACTCCCCCTAGGCAATCAAATTCACCTCCGTTGGTGCAGACATGGGTCGAACTTGGTTGCAGATAAGTTTTACTATCCTCATCATGCACAAAATTGAAGATAACAAGATAGATTAGTTTTAAATTTAAATCTTAATGCTAAATAACATCTAACAACCAAGTAGCGTTACACAGGATTTGGACTCCTTCTGAGCCCTGAAACTCTCATGCCTCTTTTTAATGGCCCATATGCTTCTTTAACATGCTATCTAAAAGAACCCCTCAACGACGCATTCATTAATAAATCAGTCAGCTAAGATTGAGAATTTATAGATGCGTAGTCCCCAATTTGGTTCGATTCATTTGGGTTAGTGGCTTTTTGTATGGTAGCATTATTATATTATACTATTATAATTATAATATTATCGAAGACAAAAAAATAATTATAATGTTATTTATTAAAGTTTAAACTCACACATATATTCATGGTAAAAAAACAAATATATATTATAATATAATCACTTAGACTTAAATATATTATATATGTATTTCTCTTTTAGGTTTTTGTTTGATATGATTAGTTAATGTCAAATATAAATGCTAAATATTAAGAGCAAAAAGTTTACAAAATGTATTTATCATATATATTAACCAACTACTATTTTTAATGTGAAATATATCTTGTAAATTGGTCAAGCAAAGATTAGAAGATATCAAATTGGAATATGGAGAATGATCAAGAGAAGAATAAGAAGTTATTGAACAAAGAAGTTAATTATCAAATTTGGGGAGAATAAGTCAAGAAAAAGAGGAAGTTATTAAATTGGATTGATGAGAATGATCAAGAAAAAGAAGAAGAAAGAGATTGGAGACATTAGTTAAGAAAACAAAGAGTTATCAAAAGGATCGTGGAGAATAATCAATAAGAAGAAGAGAAGAGATTAAAGAAAAAAGAACTTGCAAAATATAATGAAAATATCAATTTTTTAAATTATTAGATTTGATATTGAATGTCTCTATGATCAAATGGAAGTTGTAATGTCTTAATTGGAAGTTAAAATGTATTATATCGAAGTCATATCAACTTCACTCAGGTGATACTTTATTATCACTCAAGTTGCACCTCTAAAAGTGATTTTCACACGTGTCACTTGAGTTAAGGAAGCATCACTCGAGTGATATCATATTTTATCATACTCTGTTTAGCTTTGTTTTCATTCAGTATGAGAGAGATTTAGTAATTTGGTCATATCTCCCAAACCACAATGTTCGGTAATTTGATCATATCTCTCAAACCACAAATCCAATTGAGCTTAAACTTATTTCATATAAAACTAGACTTCAAATGCAACACACAAACACCAAGATCAAGCTTAACGGAATTCAAATGAAAAAGATATGAGTTTTGGAAATTGAAACTGGAATTCTTGCTTTATTCCAAAACTGATTCAGTAATTTGGACATATCTCTTACACCAAAACTTCAAATGAGGTGAAACTTATTGCATATGAAACGGCACTAAAAATGGATTTTTAGAAGCCATGATAAAGCCCAAAGAGGATCAGATGAAAGAAATATAGATCTTGAAATTTGACACTCGATGTTCCCACTATGTTCTAGAACATTAGTCATTATTCATATCATACCTTTTGAAAGACAATGAGTTTTGAACTGAAAATTATTACATATAAAAGTAGACTTAGAGGCATTTCAATGACATCAATTTCATGCTCAAATATTGGCAGATGAAAGAGATATGAACTGCAAAATTTGGTGCTCGAAATCAATGCTATGTTCCAGACCAAATGTTACGAATTGGATCAGAAAGTTTGAAATACATTGTATTTGGGATCGATTCTAGTTGTTGTGACAAGTAGACTTAAACAACTTTTTGGAGATTAGTCATTTGCCAAATTTGGAGTTATAGTTGAAGAGTTATGCCTACTAGAAGTTGACATCTATGTCAAACTATCTATATTCTGGAAAAAAAAAAAGGGAACTCGAGTGATATGGGATTCACTCAAGTGATGAAAGTGACTTGCAAGTATTTGCAAGTGACTTGCAAGCAATCTAAGAGTGATGTGATGATCACTTGAGTGATTGAGGAAATCACTCGAGTGATCCGTGATCACTTGTAGGGCATCTGCAAGTGATTTGAAAGTGCACTCGAGTGATTGGGGAAATCGCTTGAGTGATTCGTGATCACTTGCAAGGCATCTACAAGTGATCAAAAAGTGTACTCAAGTGATAAGGAATCACTCAAGTGATCACACTTGAGTGATTGTTCATCAGTTTTTAATTACCTTCTCAAATTTCTTGATATCCTTCCAAACTCTTATTAACCTTGATTATATTGCTTCTAATAATTCATAATTATTACTAATCAAGTTTATATGAGGATTATAGGTGATTAAACTTGGATTAAAGCTCAACGACCAAAAAACAACTTCTTATCAGAAGCTTTAACAGCTACTTTCAATGGACTTCTAACAATCATATTCTCAAGGCCAAATACTCTTCATCAACTATAAATAAAAGATCATTCAAAATAGAAAGTAGAGAGAGCCAATGCATATATCGTCAAAATGCCAACACTCTGACTCCAACACTCATCTCACAAAGTCTCTGTTTTATCAGTTCTTATACTATTTACTTTAAGAGAGACATTATTTATATTGTGTTTCAGTAATTGTCATTATTCACTATTAAGAGAGAAGATTAATTTGTAAACAGTTGTTATCGATAGAGATTATAACCTTACGGTGTATAACGAGGAGTTGTTATCTTGGTAAGAAGATTGTAAGTGGCTTAACAAGTGTCTGGATCAAACTTATCGGATTGTAGAGATTCTCAAGCACCCGATTAAACTTGAGGGCTATAATGGACTGGAATCTCAGGAGGAGCCTAGGGATTAGATGTAGGTCATCGTGGATTGGACCAAATAAGGATAAATCACAATTTGCATCTTCTCTTCCTTAAGCTCTTATATTTTCAGCATATATGATTTGAATAATTGACTGTGGATTTATGATTCATCACTTTCATACTTATTGATTTCACTAAGATGCGAAAAGATTTTAAAATTATTAAGTTTTTATCTTACACCAAATTCATCCCCTCTTGGGTGTCAGCCAGTTCTAACAGTTTTGAATCTACCTTAGTCCTGAAAATAAGAAATTATTACCTTTTGTCCTAAATATAAAACCAATCGACTTTTTTTAGAGAGATTAAAAAAGCTAAATTAGTTACTTAATCATATCATATGTTGTGTATGGTTAATTATATATTAGTTTATAAGTCATACAAATTAGTTTAGAGGAATAACGATAAATATAAATAATTTAAAAAAATTTAATTAGCTTCATTAATCTCCCAAAGAAATTCAACTGGGTCTTATAATTTGGGCTAGAGAGAATAACTTATCCTATTACATTTTTATTTCCCCCTTTTTTCTTTAATATTTGGCTAAAATATACTTTTTGTCTTTTAAATTTTATATGAGATATACTTTTAGTCCCTTAACTTTATAAAATATACTTTTTGTCGTATATTTCTAACACCGTTGATGTTGCTAACGGATAAAGTTGACGCAACAAACTCAAGTGATGACTATGCAGTTGACAAAGCATGTTTAAGTTTTAATTTTTTAATATAATATATTTATATTATTAAACTAAAATAAACCAACAAATCGATATAAATAAAATCGAGGTTTTTGCTATTTAGATTACTAAACTACTATATTTAGATTATTAAACTAAAATTTATTTAATACAATTGAGGTTTTGATATTGGCTACTTCAGGAGGCTTTTAGATAGTTTTTAATTTGCACATATTTTAAATTTAAAATTAATAGCATTTAATTACACAGTCATTACTTAAATTAACACTTGAGTTTGTTGAGTCAAGTTTTCCGTTAGTAATATTAACGATGTTAGACAGTGTTAGAATTATATGACCAAAATTATACTTTATAAGTTAATGGACCAAAAGTATACGTAATGTAAACTTAAATTATTAAAATTATACTTAAGCCTTAATATTTTCATTTATAAATTTATCTATGTCAACCTGTTTTTTTTTTTTTATGATAGTGAGCAGAATTTTTACTTTATTTTATTTTTTATCTTTACTTTACATATAGTCACCGCAGGATTATAAGAGTGGTGAATTAACGATATATTTAAAAATCTAGTTATTGATAGCTTGATATAAAAATATAGTTATAAAGTTAATTCATAGGAATGCTTTTAATATTCTACAATCATGTCCTTGTATGGTTGTAGAAAGCTAATGTACTGTTATTTAATCATTTTAATGCATTTTGATCGGTTATAAAAAAAATTAAAAAAAAACAAGGAATACCATAATGTGATTCATGTAGCTAACTGTACTTAATGAAATAATACCTGTTGTTTTTATTGTTGTACGAGTGCTTATTATCACCTTGTTGTCCAACATGACCATAATAGGAATCAGAGAGGAAATATTCAATCAATTACTCTAATACCCATTTTATCCCAATCTCATTGCAAAGTCCAATGGCGAGCTCTTTGGAGGACTGTTATGCACTCTGTCTTGTTAGTCACATGATCTCAAGAACCTGAATCAACAATGCAGGGGGGTCTATTTTCTCTGCTGGAGGATGAAGAGCATTTAAAAGATTGCCCTTTGAGAGGCAATATTAGAAGTGGATGATGAATGACGTTGACATGTCAGTTTTTGAAGTCACTCCACTTGTAATTTGCTGAAATAAGGCTGTTTCCCTTGTTTTCCCCCCTCTTTCTTCTAAAGTGACAGTATATTGTGTGTTTCCCTTGTTTTGGGCTTCCAAACACCACTATGCATGCTTCATGAGTATGAAATATGAGTGGGCAACTACAGTATCAAAGGTCACACCAAACTTTCTATTTTTTGGTTTGCTGTCAAGATTTTGGGCTCACACACTTCAAGTCATAAATGATAAGGGCATAACCATCAGGCGGAGCAGCAGTAGCCAAAGTGATTCTCATTTTGAGTTTCATTCTGCTCTCAAAGTTATGTGCACCACTAATTATACGTCAGAACTATGGTGCATTTTACAAAAAAAAAAAAAAAATCCGTAGGAGCTAGGTTATGAACATTAAACCCAACAAAAAAAGGAAAATAAAAGTTGGAGTTATGGAGCTCCTTCATCTTTTCAAGAAAAAACTTCCAAAATTTGGAATCAAACATTAGGCTATCATGAGAGAAGACCCACATACCCCACAATTTTCCTTAGAAGGCCCCAATCAGGCAAATCCCAGAATTCAGCTGCTAGCCTTCGTTCCATGGATTGTCCCTTTAGATTTACTAATATTGGAAATGGAGCCATTGATACAAAGATGACTCGGAACAACAGAAAAAATATACACACACACATACCAGCAACCAACTCAACTTGAGGTTAGCGATATGGACAAATATGTGTGTGGTTTCATTTCCATAAAAAAAAAAAAAAAAAAAAAGAATTTACTTAAATAGAGTAAATACTTAATGTAAGAGTAAATCAACGCCCTTCAAAATATATAAAACCAGTGGCAGATTGACTTGTCCCACAAAATCCACAAACTAGCGATTGAATTACATTAAACTAAGCAACTAGAATTTACAAAAGGTCAAATATGGCAAGATAGCATTTTTCAAATATGGAGGTTGTCAAGTAGCACAAGGCTTTCCACATAATCCAAAATCCCAGGACTATAGCTACATATTGGGATATCAAAAAAGTTGAATTCATCGGTAGTGATATTGCACAAAACAACCTTTCCTTCATAATCCTCCTCTTCACCTTCGATTTGGCATTCAGGTAATGCTTTCACTAAGCAAACAATTTCATTTCTCCAAATAATCTCTGGACAAATGATAAAACCGTATGGATTGGGTCTGCTAGTATATACTTTAGCCCAGCTCCATCTCTCCCTGGATGGATCTGCACACTCCTCCAACACCCACAGTTCAATCACATATGATTCAGAATTTTCAATCCTAGTAGCAAAAAACATAGTTAGTTTGTTCTCATAGCAAGCAAGCGTATTGTAACATCCTAGGGCAGAAGTCATAGTAGGAAATGGTGTCAATGTGAATACTTCCTGTGCTATATCAAATGAAACTATCAAATCAAGACAACATTTGCTGTGCCCCTCCACATCTTTTTGTCCAATCCAAAAGATAACTCCATTACAAGGGAAAGCGCCGTAACTGAGATCATATACACCCTCTAAGTTCCCAACTTCAACTTTTCTCCACAACCCCGTCCTTAAGGAATAAACTTCCCCTTGAACAACGAAATACCCAGATAAGAAAAGTTTAACAATCTTGTAATCATTAATGATTGGGCTGAACCCAAATCCTACGCAAAAACACTCATACTCATACGTGTTAAGAGATTTTGGCACTTGTCTAACCACTCTAATAGCTGGATTCCATAGCCAAAGGGAATCTTGAGAATTACCGTCGAGGTCCACACAGAGCAAGCCATTACTGGAATAGACCCACCCCGACATGAAGGGATCAATAATATGTGTATTCTGAAATTCATGGATTTGCATCTCACGATTGAGCAAATATAAGTGCCAAGGATTACCTTTAGAGATAATTCTATCGATAATAAGTAAAGGGTTTTGCAGAGTGGAATGGCGGAGGTGTTCTGCAATGAAGGATGGGGTTCTGAACAGGTTCTTCCAATCTTTACAAACACATTGAAATCGGATTAGGGATTTCACCGGAAGTCGTACCAGAATACTTGTGATGACTTCTTGGGGAAAAATTGTCGTGTCGTTCTCCATTATTGCCTGCTCCAATGAGTAGCGGAGGGATGAAGTAGAGACTGAGGCAGAGACGGTGAGAAGTGATGAAGGAAAAATATAGAAGAAGCCAACCACGAGTGAGCCTTGAGAGCAAGAGATATAGCGAGACTGGGGTTGGGAGGAGCATTTGGGTTACTCCTAATATAGCTTGTTTTTTTATTATTTTTTTTGGGGCCAACTATAGCTTTATTACATTATACTCCCTCCTATTTAAAAAGTGAGACTGGGTTACTGATTAAGAAAATTAAATAAATTATTTAATAATAAAATATGTTATGTATTTTAGGTTATTTATTAGTTTATTAGTTAAATTAATTAGTTTAGAAAAAAATATAAAAATATAAACACTTTAAAGTAATTTAATTAGTTTCCTTAATCTATTTAAAAATATAACTTTATTTTATATTTAGAAGTGGATGGAGTACTATTTATATTATAATTATGATACGATCCAAGGCCAAAAAAAGAAACAAGCTATAACACTAGTATTATCTCTTCTTCTTTTTTTTCCAGAATAGGAGTATTATCTATTAAATAAACACACCCACTAGAGATTGTTAGCCGTCTAGCTTTACTGTAAACGTATGGGTTGTAAATAATACAAAAAGATCATTCCTATGAGAACTATGACAAAAAATAAATTAATTATTTCAATTAAGTTCTCAATCAGGTTGAGTGAGAATATTTTGAAATTTAATTTGTTTAAGAAAAGATTTATTTGAAAATTTTAAAGTTAAGATTTTTCTTCAAAATCGGAGGAGCTTAAGATTATCTATCCCCTTTCTATTTCATGAACTAATTAATTTACCCTCAATAAGCAATAAAACGAAGATATGTATTTGTTTAAGATTCAAAGACATTCGATAATACTCTCTTGAGTTTAAACCAAAAATTTATCCTAATAAACTAATCAATTTATTGTATTAATTTATAAGGACTAACTTTAAACACCAATCTTAATCTGACAATGTTAAGTTAGTAACTAAATCTCTATGATACTAACAAATCATCAATTTAATACCTAAATTTCAAGTCTAACATGATTTTACCCAAGTTTTATACTTAAATTATTTTTCTCAAGAGTAATTTAAATGAACAAGACAACTAAATGGTAATCAAGCATTTAGAGGCATTAAGAGCAAGATAAAATAAATACAAAAACTTCATTTGATGTAAAAAAGAGAGTAAATAAATAATTCAATCCATAAATAGGTTTAAAAAATCCTAAAATAATAAAATTAACTACTTATGTTTATCAACAAACCACAACCATAGATAATAACTCAGTCCATATTAGAAACTAAGAAAAAGAGATGAGAAAAATTAATGGAAAATCAAGTTTAAAGTTCTAAATTTCTTTAAATCTTCAAGCCCAAACTTCCTAATCTCTGCTCTACTTCCCTTATTCAGTTCTCGCTTGATGCCAACGAGGTTTGGCAAAGTTGGTTAAGGTCTTGTCACCCCGATCACAAGGGAGTGTGTTCGAACCCTCTGACCGATGAGAAGACCTCATTAATAGGCGATCTCATAAGTCCCTTGTAAGTGCTTTAAAAGTCATCGTACCCTAACCTTTTTAGATATAAAAAAAAAAAAGTTCTCTCTCGATCTTAACTCTGCTTCTCGTCTCTTTTATTTTTTCAAGGGAAAATACCAGCTAGGTCGCAAGGTACAGAATTAATCTCAAAAAACTCCCTTTGCAAATTCCAATGTCAGAAAAGTCCCTAGGGATTTTCTGACATGAATTCCTAATGTCTATTTACAAAAATAATCCCTACTGAAATAATTAAAGAAAACGCACAGAGGAGAGGAGGGCAACACGTTTTTGTGATTAAACCATTAAGGAGATAGAGAAAAAATGCACAGACGAAGAGCGCAGGAGGTGGAACATTTAAGGGATACGTGCTGTTAATGTTGATTGGAAAAGTCTTCTTCTTCATCGTCCATGTACGGGTAGGCAGGCACAGAAGCGAACTGGAATTTTTTTTTTTGTGTGAAAGGTTGTTGGATTGAGATTGAGGGGTTGTCAAAGGTTGGATCTTGGGCTAAAAAATGGAGTAAGTGGTAGGTGATAGACAATAAATGCTAAGAATTTGCCACACATGATTTTGATCATTGAAATTGGGGTTTAACCTTGGGTGGGTTATGTTTATTTTAGAGTGCTCTATTTTTGCGGCATAGTTACAGAGGAGTTGCTATTTTTAAGTGAAAATGATGAATGTAATTGTTCTTCCTTACTGTGAAAACGCTGAAATAAAAACAAAAAATTGTTGTAAATTTGTACAAATGTAGTTGTAAATGCTGCTGTGGAAGTTGTTAATACAAAACCTCTGTTATGCTCTGTTTTTGGACAAGTAAACAGAGTTGTGACGTGCATTCTCGCTGGTTTGTGTTATTAGAAAATGCTAATATGATCATAAAAAAAAGTGTTGTTAACATGTTGTAAATTTGTGCATATGTAGTTGTAAATATTGCTGTGGAAGTTGTTAATACCAAACCTCTGCTGTGCTCTGTTTTTGGACAAGTAAACAGAGATGTGATGTACATTCTCGCTGGTTTGTGTTATTAGAAAATGCTAATATGATGATAAAAAAAGTGTTGTTAACGTGTTGTAAATTTGTGCATATGTAGTTGTAATTATTGCTATGAAAGTTGTTAATACCAAACCTCTACTGTGCTTTGTTTTTGGACAAGTAAACAGAGGTGTGATGTACATTCTTGCTGGTTTGTGTTATTAGAAAATGTTAATATGATGATAAAAAAAGTGTTGTTAATGTGTTGTAAATTTGTGCATATGTAGTTGTCAATATTGCTGTGGAAGTTGTCCCACAAACTCTCAAACTCTCAAATATTTATGTTTACAACTTGCAAGAAAGAAAGTGTGAAAGATATGTTTACAACAGATGTTGTTACGTTTACAACACCTTCAGTTCTTTTTACAAGTGTTTAAGCTACGTTTACAACTACTCCCACTAGGGACACCAGGGCAGTAACTTGTGCAACAAGCCACAACTTAGACACCACTTTCTTCTATCATTGTTTACAATATGTTCTGCTATATTTACAACCTCTTCAGTTATATTAACAACTTAATAAGCGACGTTTACAACTTGGTGATAAAAAGAGTTTTTACAAGTGTTTAAGCTACGTTTACAACCACTCCCACCATGGACACCAGGGCAGTAGCTTGTTGATAAATCCCAAATTTAATATATTTTATCCCACCTTATTCATTTATTTTGGAGATTATTTTAGGCTAAATTGGATTTATTAGATAATAGGGAAAATTCCAAAAAACTACACTCAAAATATACAAAGGACAAATCAGTACAACGAAATTCAGAAATGACAAATCAGGCGGGTGTCAGAAAAAGGAGGAATCTGTCCTTTTGAAATTTCGGCCAAATTACGAAAATGCCCTTCAGCCCTCGGTCGCAATAACAACATCGGAGTTGTTAATGGCGAATCATGAGGTGTTAATAGCGAGGTGAGTGTTGTTATTGGCCCTGAAACTTGTGAAGTGTTGAAAGAAGAAATTGGAGTTGTTAATATCGAATCCAGAGTTGTTAATGACGAGATATGTGTTGTTATTGGTCCTGAAATTTGTTAATTGTCAAAGAAGAATTGCAGTTGTTAATACTGAATCTGAAGGTGTTAATTCCGATGATCATGTTGTTATTCTGAAGTGTGCATGAAGGGCATTTTCGTAATTTGGCGGAAATTTCAAAAGGACAGATTCCTCCTTTTTCTGACACCCGCCTGATTTGTCATTTCTGAATTTCGTTGTACTGATTTGTCCTTTGTATATTTTGAGTGTAGTTTTTTGGAATTTTCCCTAGATAATATTTGGAAAGCTAGCCAATTTTAGGAAATAATATAAATCTGAATCAATTATGATATTATTGGGCTTAAATTGTTAATATCTTGATTGATATATTGTGATTGGAAAATATTTCCAATTATATGATAAATCACGATTTTATTTAATTCTTGCAGAGTAAGGAAAAGCAGATTAAAAGATCCTACGGTGCAGAACTTTTCTTAGAAACTCAAAAAGAATCCAATGGTGGAATTTTATTGGGTTTCTGGAATTTTAATAGGCCCAAATTAATACCCAAAAAACTCTCTTCCGCTCCCTTTTAATTAACCTAACAGCCACGAGACGCACGGGGGAGAATAGGCGGGGGCCGAGACGCACTCACATGCAGGGGAGACGACGCTGAAGACGCTCTCGTTGGAGAGCTAACACTCGTTCTCTAGCTTTCATATTCTCTCCTTCATCTTCCATTCCGTTTTAATTCTTCCGCCACGCACTCCCGTACTCCCACAATCACCTCTTCATATACCATCAATTTCCATTCTCCAGTCTCTTCACGGGCCCACCTTCACAACACCTTTTGAATTGTCATCAAATCTCGTTGCACAGTGACAAAGAATGCACAGTGACGGAGCTGAGTTAATCAATTCTGCACAAATCTTTTTGATGGCTGTGGCGCGGTTGGAGATGGGAGGAAAGGGAGAAATTTTCATGGCAGATTAATCCTTTTGGGAGGCAACTTAGGAGGAGCATGGAGGAAGCTAGAGCCTAGGAGCTTACACTTGAAGACCATAAGGAAGTGTCTTTCTTTTATCTTTTTGATTCAAGACTTAAGATTGTTTAGTTTTAAATGATTTTTGAGTTGTAATAATTGAGAACAATCTAGTTTTAGATTGTAGACTTATTTTTATTTGGATTGAATTGATATTTTGGATTTGTTTTATTCTTAAATGATTATTGGGATTTTTGTTTGCAAACATTTGATTGCCAATTAGATTATTAATCGAGTTTTCATTATTAATTTAATTGTCAATTTGAGTTTAATCTCTTGATTGTTTAATTAGGTGATTAATTGTCGAATTGTTTAATTAGGCAATTGTAAACATAATTTCCAAAATATCTTAAATAATTGTGATTGGTTTTTAATGGATTTAATTAACCACCGCTTTTTCCATTATGAGTTTTCTAGTGGGTTAGGTGTTATTGAACTTGAGGGTTTCCCATGTCTTAATTAGATGATTAAATCTATTAATTCCAATTTTTCATGAATCTCCCTTTGGTCTAATAAATTGAATGGCTAAGAAAGTTAAATCCATGTGAATCCTGAGTTGTCCCCTTCACCATTATAACTGAACTAACATTTGTTGATTTTCTTAGATATTAGTTTATTTCTTTTCCTTAGGATTTTAATTTCCCTCTCATAAGAAAAACCCCAAAAATTGCATGTTCATTATTTAGGTTAGTTTCATTCTCATATAGGTTTTAGAGTCTTTTACATTTTGCATTTAGGTAGTGGAGTCTTGCATTTTAGTTTAGGTTCATTCTATTGTATTTTTTATCACCTAAATTCAATTCTAGAGAAAACCCACATATTGCTCCTTGGGAGAATGACCTAGGTTGCCACTATACTGCATTAGTAGGTTGTCCTAGTTATTAATTGATTGCTTTAGCGACAAAAGCACGCATCAATTTTGGCGCCGTTGTCGGGGAGCAATGGTTAGTCTCTAGATTTTAGTCTTTAGGTGATTTCTTAGGTAGTTGTTATTTGCATTACTTAATTGTTTTCTTAAAAAGAAAAAAAATTGCATTGATCCTATTATGGCTTGGAATGCTTCACCTTATGGAAATTTTTCTTACACTCCTATGCCTTATCATTATGACTATGATGTTGAGCAGATATATGATGCATATTCAAATGTTAATAATCCGGGATATCATGATTACTCAAATCATGGATATGTCAATTAAACTTCACTAAGTCCAGAAGCACGATCAAGATTAGAAAGCAAGATGGGTGCTATGATGGAAATCCTGATGCAACGACAACAACAGATTGACCAGTTGTCCAATGCAATGAACAATCTGAAGAGAAAAGGATTGGAAGTTCTGAGTAAATTTCCATGTGGTAATATACTTTTACCTTCTAATGATCTATACCCTTTTCTTCCACCACTTCAAATGATGGGATAATTGATACATTAGCTGAATATCCATGCACTAATGTGGTTTCTGAATTGACTTGTTCCATTGATTTAAATCATGTTGAACCTTGTGACTCATGCATTAATGCTTATTCATGTACCTCTTGTCCTATGAATTCCATTGATTTTGATAATGAGGTTGATGAAGAGATTGTTGTTGAACCCTCTGACACTATTGATTTTAAAGATACCCTGATTGACACTAATCATGATGATGCTTTAAATGATGAAAATAATATCCCTATTGATGCTATTGATACTAATAAAGCTCTTGACATGACTACAGTTAATGGGGATACTATTAACGATAAGTGTGGGGGAAGCCTTGATTTGGATGTGCATTTAGATAGTAAGAGCATAATGCATCATGATGTTTCACATGTGGAATTTGTCTTGAGTGATGATTTGAACAATCATGGTGAGACCATTTTGAGTGATCACTTGATTCATCCCTTAGAGAACTTAACTCTTATTGAGGAGAGTCATATTGATTTTGTGGGTTGTTCAAAATATTTGGAAGTTCCACCACTTTCTGTTGATCAATTTCTCTTGGGATCTTCCCTGATTCTTGATAAGTTCCTTTCTATTAAGCATATCCATATGGGACAAGGTACTGCTTGGTGGTATGATTTTGTGCAGGTACATGGATTGCTTCCTCCCATCCAGACACCTTCTATACTTGAGTTGAAATGTTATCTGAGGATCTTAAAGAGGAAAATAATTGTTGAACATCGGAAGCAAACACCACTAGTGCTTTCATGTGACTTACAACCAGACAAAAGAAAGAAGCCAGTTATACTACTTCATTTGGATATTCAATCTTTTGATATTCCGGTCGTACTCCTTCCTTACTCTTTTACTTGCATTGCTTGTTCTTGTTTGTTAGATCTATCTTTTGCATTGAGGACAATGCAAGATTTAAGTGTGGGGAATGGATTTTGCTCCTACTCTTGGTTCTTGTTCTTTGTTTTTAAAATGAGAAAAAGAAAAATATTTTGGACGTTACTTTGGTTTTTGTTCCTTGTTTTCAAGGGATTTTGCTCATACTCTTAGTTCTTGTTCTTTGTTTTTAAAATGAGAAAAAGAAAAATATTTTGGACGTTACTTTGGTTTTTGTTCCTTGTTTTCAAGAAAAGAAAGAAAATTTTTTTTGAGAAAAAATTTCAAGTTTTAAGTAACTTCAGTATTATGCATTCTTGATTTGAAAAGTGATTGATCATGTTTTGAGATAATAGACTAAGTGGCAATGAATTTGACTTAGGTGAATTTAGGCTAGCAATCATATAGACCTAGTGAGATTTTGAGCTTAATGCATTTTTTTTTCAGTGTGTACCCCCTATCTCTTTATTGATCTAGAACTTGACTTGAATTTTATTTGAGGCCACATTTTATGCATATGTATTCATGAAGATGATAAAGGCATTCATTTCATTTTAGCCAGATAAGCCAAACAGCCTATCCTTTCCATACATATACCCTTTGTTTAGCCCCTTTGAGCCTATATTTTATTTTTTTTTCTCACCCCATACCACAAAAAAAAAAAATCCTACCCTTTTGAATATCTTAGGAATTGAAGAGCATTGCATTATATCTATTTTGGATGGAAGAACGTGTATAAAATTAGGAATTGGGTCATTGTGAAAAGTTTGATATGTTATCTTGAAAAAAAAAGGCAATAAGATTCCGCTCCGCTGGTTTAAGCTGTGCTTAGTAACCGGGGGTCTTCATCACCAATGTTGATCTTCGCGTCAAACGGCCAGTAAGAGCTATGAGCGTACTAGTAGCATCTTGGTGCTATTGAGTTATAAATGTTTGAGTAACTGGGCCTTTGTATCACCAATATACAGGTTCGCGTCAAAAGAACATATATATAACAGCTCAAGAGAATTACAAAAAAGAAAAAAAAAAGAGAGAGAAAGGAAAAGTAATGACCCAGTTCAAGTGTGATTTGGTTTCTTTCATCCTGTTTCATCCTATTGCATCATTCTCTTCATCTTCTAGGATATTCAACTTTGTTTCTCCAAACACTATACCCTTTCTTTCTTAGCCTTAGCCCCATTACAACCTAATAAAAGTCCTTTGGATTTATGTTTGCATTTGCTTTGGTAGTGGTGGAGAACTTAGATCCTTGTCAAGCCTATGGAAAGAGTACTGGATAGGGTGGATTTGAGTGTAAACACAAGCTTATACACTTGTGAGTGATGAGAGACATACACATATCCTTGGTGAGGGATTTCTAGCTTAGATATTCCTTTATCAAGTAAATTGCCATGAAGTTTGTTTTCTTGAGTCATGAGAAAATCACTTGGATAAAAGAGGTGTTGAAATACTTTTGTTTACTTTTTACTTGTGATTGGAACATTCACTTTTGAAGTTTTGTTTTATTTTGTCTTGTTATACTCCCTTGGTCTTGATTTGTTTTGCCCAAGAGTGCAAATGATAAGTGTGGGGGAGTTGATAAATCCCAAATTTAATATATTTTATCCCACCTTATTCATTTATTTTGGAGATTATTTTAGGCTAAATTGGATTTATTAGATAATATTTGGGAAGCTAGCCAATTTTAGGAAATAATATAAATCTGAATCAATTATGATATTATTGGGCTTAAATTGTTAATATCTTGATTGATATATTGTGATTGGAAAATATTTCCAATTATATGATAAATCACGATTTTATTTAATTCTTGCAGAGTAAGGAAAAGCAGATTAAAAGATCCTACGGTGCAGAATTTTACTTAGAAACTCAAAAAGAATCCAATGGTGTAATTTTATTGCGTTTCTGGAATTTTAATAGGCCCAAATTAATACCCAAAAGACTCTCTTCTGCTCCCTTTTAATTAACCTAACAGCCACGAGACGCACGGGGGAGAATAGGCGGGGGCCGAGACGCACTCACATGCAGGGGAGACGACGCTGAAGACGCTTTCGTTGGAGAGCTAACACTCGTTCTCCAGCTTTCATATTCTCTCCTTCATCTTCCATTCCGTTTTAATTCTTCCGCCACACACTCCCGTACTCCCACAATCACCTCTTCATATACCATCAATTTCCATTCTCCAGTCTCTTCACGGGCCCACCTTCACAACACCTTTTGAATTGTCATCAAATCTCGTTGCACAGTGACAAAGAATGCACAGTGACGGAGCTGAGTAAATCAATTCTGCACAAATCTTTTTGATGGCTGTGGCGCGGTTGGAGATGGGAGGAAAGGGAGAAATTTTCATGGCAGCTTAATCCTTTTGGGAGGCAATTTAGGAGGAGCATGGAGGAAGCTAGAGCCTAAGAGCTTACACTTGAAGACCATAAGGGAGTGTCTTTCTTTTATCTTTTTGATTCAAGACTTAAGATTGTTTAGTTTTAAATGATTTTTGAGTTGTAATAATTGAGAACAATCTAGTTTTAAATTGTAGACTTATTTTTATTTGGATTGAATTGATATTTTGGATTTGTTTTATTCTTAAATGATTATTGGGATTTTTGTTTGCAAACATTTGATTGCCAATTAGATTATTAATCGAGTTTTCATTATTAATTTAATTGTCAATTTGGGTTTAATCTCTTGATTGTTTAATTAGGTGATTAATTGTCGAATTGTTTAATTAGGCAATTGTAAACATAATTTCCAAAATATCTTAAATAATTGTGATTGGTTTTTAATGGATTTAATTAACCACCGCCTTTTCCATTATGAGTTTTCTAGTGGATTAGGTGTTATTGAACTTGAGGGTTTCCCATGTCTTAATTAGATGATTAAATCTATTAATTCCAATTTTTCATGAATCTCCCTTTGGTCTAATAAATTGAATGGCTAAGAAAGTTAAATCCATGTGAATCCTGAGTTGTCCCCTTCACCATCATAACTGAACTAACATTTGTTGATTTTCTTAGATATTAGTTTATTTCTTTTCCTTAGGATTTTAATTTCCCTCTCATAAGAAAAACCCCAAAAATTGCATGTTCATTATTTAGGTTAGTTTCATTCTCATATAGGTTTTAGAGTCTTTTACATTTTGCATTTAGGTAGTGGAGTCTTGCATTTTAGTTTAGGTTCATTCTATTGCATTTTTTATCACCTAAATTCAATTCTAGAGAAAACCCACATATTGCTCCTTGGGAGAATGACCTAGGTTGCCACTATACTGCATTAGTAGGTTGTCCTAGTTATTAATTGATTGCTTTAGCGACAAAAGCACGCATCACTTGTGCAACAAGCCACAACTTAGGCACCACTTTCTTCTACCATCGTTTACAAGATGTTCTGCAAAATTTACAACATCTTCAGTTATATTAACAACTTAATAAGCGACGTTTACAACTTGATGATAAAGAGAGTCTTAAAGATATGTTTACAACACATGTTGCTACGTTTACAACACCTTAAGTTCTTTTTACAAGTGTTTAAGCTACGTTTACAACCACTCTGACCAAGGACACCAGGGCAGTAGCTTGTGCAACAAGCCACAACTTAGGCACCACTTTCTTCTACCATCATTTACAAGATGTTCTGCAATATTTACAACATCTTCAATTATATTAACAACTTAATAAGCGACGTTTACAACTTGATGATAAAGAGAGTTTTAAAGATATGTTTACAACACATGTTGCTACGTTTACAACACCTTAAATTCTTTTTACAAGTGTTTAAGCTACGTTTACAACCACTCCCACCAGGGACACCAGGGCAGTAGCTTGTGTAACAAGCCACAACTTAGACACCACTTTCTTCTATCATCGTTTACAATATGTTCTGCTATATTTACAACATCTTCAGTTATATTAACAACTTCCTCTATATAGTATAATTTTTGACACTCTCACAGTGTCTTACCATGAGCTGAACCCAGTGATGTCTCGCTGTGCATAACCTCTGTTTGCTTCACCAAAAACAGAGCACACCTACGGTACATATTAACAACTTCCACAGCAATATTTACAACTTCATATGCACAAATTTACAACAATTTTTTTTGTTCATTTCAGCGTTTTTCCAGCAAAGAATACCAATTACATTCATCATTCTCACTTTAAACACAGCAGCTCCTCTGTTACTATGCCACAAAAACAGAGCACTCTAACATAAATCCAACCCACCCAAGGTGAAATCTCAACTTCAATGATCAAGCTCATTTGTCTACCAAATTCTTAGCTTTTCTTCTCTACCACCTACCACTTACTCCATTTTTTAGCTCAAGATCCAACCTTTCACCAAACCCTCACTCTTAATCTAACCAACTTTCACACAGAAAGAAACAAAATTTTCCAGAGTTCTTTTCTCTACGTTGCTGCACGTCCTTGGACGATGAAGAAGACGAGATTCCCAAGAACATTAACGCCACTTTGTATCCATTCAATGTTGCACCTCCTATGCCCTTCGTCCGTGTGCGTTTTTCTCTTTTTCCTTAATGCCTTGATCACATATACGTGCTTCACTCCTCTCTTCTCTGTGCGTTTTCTTTTCTTATTTGAGTGGGGGCTATTTTAGTAATTGCTCAAAGGGAATTGTTGTCTAACCTTGGAACTTGCAAAGGGAGTTTTTTGGGATTAATTCTGTAACTTGGGACCTAGCTGGTATTTTCCCTTTTTTCAATTGCTTTGTACGGCGCTGCAACTCTCCTCTTCCGCTCTCAACGTCCCAGCGTCCTTTTTTTTCGTTCCTTTGCTTCCTTTTTACTTGATGTATTGCCTGCGGGGTCCACTCGTTTTTTGAGTTTGAAATAGCTTATTTTTAGATAATAAGTGCTTATTATATAAATCAAGATAAAACCCAACTCACTTACTTATCTTATATACAGTAAATTATGATTTATAAGTACTTATAAATAAAAAAATAAGATATCTCAAACCAACATTACATCATATCTGTCAGTCCAATTTGCGTCTTCACATCCCTCACGCGGGACCCACGTTTTTATGCCTTTAATTTGCTTTTCTTTCTTCCAATAAATCCAAGATAAGATTTGCTTTGCAATATATGTTGTAATATAATATATATATATATATATATACACAGTATTTAATTTATTCTACCTATGCCTCATGTCTTCAAATCCGACGCGTAGATTCATGTAAATGTGATATATTATATCATATTTTTAACTTTTCATCTCCTAAATTTCACAATAATATTTTTTGCAAAAATAAAATAGGATCTGAGTAAATCTTCTATAAAAATCTCTTATTATCTTATTTTGATTTAAGAGAGAAAAATATACAAAAAATAATTAAATAGGTATAAAATATTAATAAATCCAGTTATTGTATCCAAAATATATACCTATTTAATTACAAAATATATATTTATCAAACTCCCCCACACTAAATCTTTTGTACTCTTGGGCAAAGAAAAATTGATATTGAAAACAAGTTGAAGAAAGACGAGAGACAAATTGAATTAACTAAGAAACCACGAGAACTCAAGTAAACATATCTTGGGTACTAAGTATGCAATATCGGTTGTCAATCATATATAAAGAAATTCATATTAAGATACGAAGTTTAACAAAATTAAATCCAGGTAAAATAGTCACACAAGGGTATAAAGTGTCCCACTCAACTTATTAGCATATAGGTTCTTTTTTGCTTAGTTCAATCACCCTACCAAAGGCTTGTAATAGTTCTGATTTTCTACCACCAGTTACACGTGCATTCAGAAATCAAGATGACTTTATAGCTTGTAATGTTGGAATATAGGCTAAGCAATATGCATGTAGATCATGTTATACAGATAATTTAATGTAATAGTGGTATGCGTGCTATTCTTCAAGATTCAAGAAGAGTATTATATATATATATATATATATATATATATTTCACTCTTTTATTTATTTATTTATTTATTATTTTTCTTTTTTTCATCTTGAGCTTGTTGTAGGTTCCCTTTGATGCGACCCTGCACATGGGTGATGCAACATCGGTTACTCAGTTACTTCAACAAATGCCTCAAGAGGCTTTTAGCCTAACTCATTACCCTCTTTAACTTTACCGTTTGACGAGAGTGCCAACATTAGTGATGAAGTGCCCCCGGTTACTAAGTGAGGTCAAGAGAAGCCATTGGAGTTATGTTTTTTGTTTTTTGTTTCTTTCTTTCTTTTTTTTTTGAAATACCCTCCAACATAAAGCACTAATAGCGACAATACCACATCTTGTGATTTGATAACATGAGCAAACTGCTACAATAATGATTGTACATGCATATTAACTTACTATAGATATGACATACAAAAAGAAAAAAAAATAATGATTGTACATGCATATTAACTTACTATATCTGTGTAACCAGTGCAAATCTCTTTTTGCATATAACGAGCTAGAACACTAAAAAGAAGTACATTAGCATTGCTAAATTATGCATCAACTTATGCTTGCCTTTATGTTAAATTAATAAAGACTCCTACAGGTCAACAATCAATTGCATTGAATCATTTTATATCTTATATTTTTTCAAAAGAAGCCTAATTTTTATAACGTGGCCACTAGGTAAATGAGTAAATATTGCAGTTTCCATGAGTGTAAATTTTGGCCACCTGAACACCATTAAAATCAGGGAAAAAAACTCCAGCAGGAAATCATTAAAGCATAATATCATCGATGGAAAAAATACAGGCATAAAGGTGCAAAAATCAATGTTTCTCCATCCTCATTATTGCTTCTCCACCAAGAGGAATGAAAAAGCAGAATGCAGAGCTATAGAGGTAGAGCGAGAGAAAGAAATGGCACTAAAAAAAGGTTGTATGGTGGTAAAAAGATTTGAAATTTGGAATCAAAGTAATGACCACTGACACATCGGATGAAGAGAAAGAGAGGGAAGGTGGAGAAGGGGATTTTGAAATAAGAACCATGCATTGCAAGATGATATCCTCCGTCACATCCTTACTGGTTCCACTCCTTCATCACATCATTGCCTAAAAAAGCCAATTGTTGGTTCCTCTCTGAAAGACTAAAATTGGCAAAGGCGCCTTCCCTTCATAATATCCTCAACCCAAGTCAAACGCAACAAGTCTAGAGATTAACGACCAAGGTGTTAGCATCACCATTGCAACCACTTCTCTGCCTCTTCACCATCCTCACTTCTAGGGCAAACCTAGAAAATGAAAAAGAAGAATGAGAAGGGATAGAGAGATGGTGGAGTATGAATAAGAAGAATGAAAAAACAGTCACAGAGCTTGGTGGAGTCACCATCAATGGAGTTGGAGCAACATAAAATGCCGAACTCGGACAGGTTGATGAAGCGATTATGGAAACGCTTGTACCGAGGGATTTGAAAAGAAACAGAGAGGCATCATTTCTTTGAGGAGGCAATAAGAAGTTTTTCAGAATGGAAAAAGAAGGAAGTTAATAGGATTTTAAAATTAGAGAGGAGAAAGACAAAAAGATGGGTGGGGTCTGAGCCAATTTTGGAATTTGAACTCAAATCTCCCTTTAAATAAAGGCACAAGCCACATGACAGAAAAAGTAAGTACATGCAGCCTAAAAAATTAAGTATAGGAATTAATACATACCTGACTTTTCATTGTCGCAAGTGGTCAATTTTAAATGGGAAGGTTTGAAATTCATATGTGAACTTGTTAAAACCTTATCAAAATTTGTTAAACCCTTATTGCGCCATCTTCTCTATTTTTTCAATCACTTCTCATATTCTCTTGATATATCTCTGTAAGCAGTGCAAATCTCATTTTGCATGTAACATGCTAGAACACTAAAAGGAAGTACATTAGCATTGCTAAATTATGCATCAACATATGCTTGCCTTTATGATAAATTAATACTTACCTTTATGTTAAATTAATAAAGACTCATACAGGTAAACAATCAATTGCATTGAATCATTTTATATCTTATATTTTTTTCAAAAGAAGCCTTATTTTTATAACATGGCCACTAAGTAAATGAGTAAATATTGCAGTTTCCTCGAGTTTAAATTTTGGCCACTTGAACACCATTACATTCAGGGCAAAAAACTCCAGCAAGAAATCATTAAAGCATAATATCAACAATGGAAAAATATGGGCATAAAGGTGCAAAAATCAATGTTTCTTCATCCTCATCGTTGCTTCTCCACCGAGAGGTGATTAGACCACCCCACCATCCTCCCACTTTTTAGGAAAACTTGAGGAATGAAAAAGCAGAATGCAGAGCTATGGAGGCAAAGCGAGAGAAAGAAATGGCACTAAAAAAAGGTTGTATGGTGGTAAAAAGATTTGAAATTTGGAAACAAAGTAATAACCACTGACATATCGGATGAAGAGAAAGAGAGGGAAAGTGGAGAAGGGGATTTTGAAATAAGAACCATACATTGCAAGATGATATCCTCCGTCACATCCTCGATGGTTCCTCTCCATCACCGCATCATTGCCTGAAAAAGCCAATTGTTAGTTCCTCTCTGAAAGACTGAGATCGGTGAAGGTGCCTTCCCTTCATCGTATCCTTACCCCGAGTTAAACACAGCAAGTCTGGATATTAACGACCACAACGTTAGCATCACCATCGCAACCACTTCTCTGCCTCCTCACCAGCCTCACTTCTAGGGCAAACCTAGAAAATGAAAAAGAAGAATGGGAAGGGATGAGAGATGGTGGAGTATGATAAGAAGAATGAAAAAACCGTCACAGACCTCGGTGGTGTCGCCGTCAGTGGAGTTGGAGCGACATAAAACACCGAACTCGGACAGGTTGATGAAGCCATTATGGAAACGCTTGTACCGAGGGATTTGAAAAGAAATGGAGAGGTATCATTTCTTTGAGGAGTCTGTGAGAAGTCTTTCAGAAAGGAAAAAAAAGGAAGGTAATAGGATTTTAAAATTAGAAAGAAGAAAGACAAAAAGATAGGTGGGGTCTGAGCCAATTTTGGAATTTGAACTCAAATCTCCCCTTAAATAAAAGCACAAGCCATATGACAGAAAAAGTAAGTCCATGTAACCAAAAATATTAAGTATAAGAATTAATACATACTTGACTTTTCATTGTCGCAAGTGGTCAATTTTAAATGGGAATGTTTGAAATTCATATGTCAAATTGTTAAGACCTTATCAAAATTTGTTAAACCCTCATTGCGCCATCTTCTCTATTTTTCCAATCACTTCTCATATTCTCTTAATATATCTGTGTAAGCAATGCAAATCTCTTTTTGCATGTAACATGCTACAACACTAAAAGGAAGTACATTAGCATTGCTAAATTATGCATCAACTTATGCTTGCCTTTATGTTAAATTAATAAAGACTTGTACAGGTCAACAATCAATTGCATCTAATCATTTTATATCTTATATTTTTTCAAAAGAAGCCTTATTTTTATAACGTGGCCATTGGGTAAATGAGTAATATTGCAATTTCCATGAGTGTAAATTTTGGCCACCTGAACACCATTACAATTAGGGCAAAAAACTCCAGCAGGAAATCATTAAAGCATAATATCCACGATGGAAAAAATACAGGCATAAAGGTGCAAAAATCAGTGTTTCTCCATCCTTATCGTTGCTTCTCCACCAAGAGGTAATTAGACCGTCCCACCATCCTCCCATTTTTTAGGTAAACTTGAGGAATGAAAAAGCAGAATGCAGAGCTATGGAGGCAAAGCGAGAGAAAGAAATGGCACTAAAAAAAGGTTGTATGATGGTAAAAAGATTTGAAATTTGGAATCAAAGTAATGACCACTGACACATCGGATGACAAGAAAGAGAGAGAAAGTGGAGAAGGGGATTTTGAAATAAGAACCATATGTTGCAAGATAATATCCTCCATCACATCCTCACTGGTTCCTCTCCGTCGTCGCATCATCGCTTGAAAAAGTGAATTGTTAGTTCCTCTCTGAAAGACTAAAATTGGCGAAGGCGCCTTCCCTTCATCGTATCCTTACCCTGAGTCAAATACAGCAAGTTTGGAGATTAATGACCACGGCGTTAGCATCACCGTCGCAACCACTTCTCTGCCTCCTCACCATCCTCACTTCTAGGGCAAACCTAGAAATGAAAAAGAAGAACGGGAAGAGATAGAGAGATGGTGGAGTATGAATAAGAAGAATGAAAAAACTGTCACAGAGCTCGGTGGAGTCGCCGTCAGCAGAGTTAGAGCAATATAAAACCCCAAACTCGGACAGGTTGATGAAGCAATTATGGACACGCTTGTATCGAGGGATTTGAAAAGAAACGGAAAAGTATAATTTCTTTGAGGAGGCAGTGATAAGTCTTTCGGAAAGGAAAAATAAGGAAGGTAATAGGATTTTAAAATTAGAGAGAAAAAAGATAAAAAGATGGATAGGGTCTGAGCCAAATTTGGAATTTGAACTCAAATCTCACCTTAAATAAAAGTACGAGCCAAATGGCAAAAAAAGTAAACACACGCAGCCCAAAAAAATTAAATCAAGACACAGAACCCTATATGAGCTGTCACTATTCTTATGAATAGTGAAATTAGAGAAAAGCCACAAATAGAAATGGCTTGGCTCATCTCTATAACGATACAAATTTATAATAGCAAGCATATTTTATCGAATGTCCCCAAAAAGATTACACAAGCAAATATTGTACTAACCCACCAATGACACAACATCTTGCAAGATGAAAAACTACTAAGAGCATATTTAATTATAGTTTTTGAAGTTCACCACCCTCCTCCATTCCTCCCCATTACTTCAGCGTGAGAATGGAAGTGTGTGTTAGATTTGAAGTTTGTAATTGGCTACCGAAGTTGTTGAACCTTGACTGGGGTAGATGCCGGTACGCTTGTGGGGATTGGTGCGAAGGTCTCTACGATTTCACCCTCTTCAGCTCTTTCTTTCTTTTATTTAAATTTTATTTAAAAAGAAACTTAGGTGGAGCTAAGTTGGAAGAGTATTTTGCCACATACAAGTGAGATATATTTGAAAAGGATGGTAATACAAGAAAATAAAAAAAAATAAAAAAAGAAATGAGTCATAAGTTAGTTAAAAATTTAAGGAATAAGTTACACCAAATCATAGTTAAAGAACTCAGTTAAAAACGAGTTAAAAGTTGGAAGATTAAAAAACTAATTTTTTTAGATAAATTTTATTTACTAAATTACCATTCATCATACTAAATTCTCGATTTTCCCTAAAATTAATTTGAAAAATTTAAGAGTTTTTTTCTTTCCTTTTCCTTAAGTTTATTTTTTTTTTCTTATTTTCGCAATAGTTATTTTTTTAATATTTTTATCATTCAAGGACAGGAGCTCAAGTAATTTAGTTAACGTAGACATAAAAAACTTAATTGAAATGTTGATTAATTATTTTAATAAATATGTACCATTAAATGTGTTCATAAATGTTTTTCGCAAAAAAAATGTGTATAAAATTTTAAATGTTTTATATAATCTCTATTGATGAATTATAATATGCGTTTGAAATATATTTTTAGCCATTAAAAGAAACCTAAATAAATAAGTTGCAATAAATGTGATGAAAAATTGAAATTTTAAAATATAATTAAATTTAATACATTTTATAACATATTAGAAATTTTGAAAAATGTTCTCAATATAAAAAAGAAATTTTGAACATTTTTAAATAATTCTTTTGTTAAAGAAGATATTTTGGTTATAACTAAAGTTTAAGAATCAAGATAGCAATCAACTAATAATTGGGTGAATGAAAATGAGATATGTCATATAAGGGAGGCTTGTATAAAAGGGAGGCTTGTATAATGTAAATTTTGATTTTAAAAGGGATTTATATAACTTTTAAAAATAGAATGTAGCTTTACATAATTTAGATAAAATAATGGTTAGTGCGTTTTACACTAAAGTTTATTGGCAATTCTCATGAAACTCCATTCGCCAAAAGCTTATTTACGTCGCTTTTCTTGTTTTACCTAATGTTGTTCGAACATATGACACGTGGTGAGGAAATTGTTCCTCTCAATTAACCAACATCCAAACATTCACATATGAGTTACTTTTTAGAAGTTACTTTTTAAAAGTTTTTTTAAAAATAATTTTCAGTTACATTTCCAATGATAAACGTGGATCCAGCAGGTTATTTTTCAAACAACATTCAATTTAGCAAAGTAACTTTTTTAAAAATGCGTTTAAAAATATGGGTACGTTACATGGACAACGCTCTATAACGTGGTCATATTCCTATTTAGTTATAATTTTGATGTAATTACATATTTTTTCATAAGGAATCTTGATAAAGGATATATTCTTTAACCCTTATAAAAAATGTTTATTAGTATTTGTTATTTTGTTTAGGGTTAAGAGGCAAAAATACCCATGAGCTTTTCTCAAATGTGCACTCAGCACCAAAAACTTTTGTTAGGTGCAAAAATGCCTATAAGTTTTTAAAAATAGAGCAAAAATACTATGTCCGTTAAATACCCAAAACGTCCGTCACTTTTGTTTCTGTGGGACCCACCTAGTGTCCATGTGTCAACGATTCCCATGATTTCTCATCTCATTCAACTCTTTCTCTCCCTCCCTCCCTCTCTCTCTCTTTTCTCTCTCTCTCCCCAGCCATGGAAACACCGTCCAGTTCCATACTCTAACTAAATTTTGTACTCATATATCTCTCACAGTCATACTCTCTCCTCCTTCAGATTCTCATTCTACTTTTATCCACCATGACCTCCGAAAATGGAGAAGTTGAAGGGCATTGAAATTCTTTGTTTGGCTTCCATGGTGACTTTGGATAGCTCTTTTTACCTGTCGCTTTCTCTCTATCCCTTTTTCTGAAACAAAGTCTTCTTAATTACATACAAGATGATGACTTATTCATCCTTTTTCGACGCTTTTCACTTTTATTATGCATTAGATGCTTCTTTTAGTGAGCTCTACTAGTTTTGTGAAATTATAACCAATACGTTTACTGCTCCAAAGTTCCTTTAAATATGGGAAGATCAGTTCCCACTAATTTTGGTGGGAACCCATCTTCCTTTGCAGAAGAGAAAATGAAAAAGACAAATATAGCCACACAAAAATTAAATTAAAGCGTTAGATGGAGACAGAGAAATCACTCTGATGATCTCGACACCGATGGATTTCAGCAGTAGAGTTTGTGAGGAAAAGGATTTGGAAGACGAAACAAAGCAGTATCAATGAAATTTGAGAAAAATGGAAGACGAAACAGCGTAGCATCGTAGTAAATGGATTTACACTGTGTAAATTGATTTACACAGTAAAGTAAATCGATTTACTATATATATAGTAAATCGATTTACTTTACTGTGTAAATCGATTTACTATATTGTAAATCGATTTACACATGTAAATCGATTTATTATATTATAAATCTATTTAATCCATTTTTTTTATTATAAGGGTGTTATGGGTATTTCTCATATTCTTCCCATTTCCGTCACTCTATTTTCTTTCTACCGAACGTCTGATTTTCCTTCAACCTAAGTTACCTTCCCATGCCTATCAAACAAACATACCTTTTTAAGTTACCTCCAATATTCTCTTCCTTTCCATTCACTTCCCTTCATCATACATTCCTTGTACCAAATGGGTCCTTAGTTTATAATGCTTGCATAAACTAGTGATGATGCTTTGAAGTGGCCTCCTCCTATTTTGGAGGTGTAGGGGGTGGTGGTGGAATGGAGTGAGTGGTTTCCGTTCTATTCTGAACTTCGTATCTCTTTAAAAATATTTTTTGCTCTCCATTTTTGCCATCTCCAAGAATAAAGTTACTGTGGAATGATGAACAAAAAGGAACACCACATCTAGACGAACACTCTACTTACTCTGCTTTTTGTGATTAAATTATTTTGCTCTGACTTAAACGAAGCCTCACTCACACCTTGCAAGCTCATTCTTTTAAATGAAATCTCGTCCATCTATTGCAAAGCATGAATAATTCATTTTTTTATAAAGCAAAATTCATTTCGAGTGAACCTGGAAAGTGTGGTGATTTAGATGGAGTATGGAAGGTGTTTCCGTAGGGGGGAGAGAGAGAAAAGAAAGAGAGAGTCAGAGAGAGCATGGGGAAAGGGAGAGAGAGTTGACTGACATGAAAAAGAACGTGGAAATCATTGACACATGGACACTAGATGGGTCCCGCAGAAACAAAAGTGACAGATGTTTTAGGCATTTAACGGAAATGGTGTTTTTGCTCTATTTTTAAAAGCTTATAGGCAATTTTGCACCCAACAAAAGTTTTTGGTGCTAGGTATACATTTGAGAAAAGCTCATAGGCATTTTTGCCGCTTAACCCTTTTGTTTAACAAATAACTTGGTATCCTAGGTCTCCTTACCATGTTTGAACTAGGAAAAATTTCACTACACTCCCTCTCTAGCCATTTAATATCAAAGAGCCCCCAAAACTTTATGAAACTTCACCAAACCACCCTAGGACTTTCTAAAATTAAATTTTGTGGCCGAAAAAACATATATGCCCTTATTTTGTACATGGCCGAAATGGTCTTGTAAATTTCCACACGTGTCTTGTAAATAACATGTATTCTTATGAATATACTCCTTATCTTGTACATGACCGAGATGGTCTTATAATTACACTTATTTATCTTATAAATAAACATATTTGACTTGTAAATAACCATATTTCACTTATAAAGTAAGGGCACAATTGTCTTTTGACCCACCAATTTTAATTTCAGTTCAAGTCTAGGGAGTGCAGTGAAAAGTTGTAAAGTTTTGAGGGGCTGTTTAATAATAAATGACTGCAGCAAAATTTTCCCTAAAATCTAATTACTATCAGCACTCCTTAATTTGTAAGCGATTATATTGCATTCCCAACCATAGAATTTTTTAAAAAAATTTGACATGACAATTTTCAAATTCTACCTAATAGTATTAAATAGGGAGAATGACAGAAAAATACCATTTGAACTTCAAAATCCCGCTGAAAGAAGAGTAATAGGATTGACAAAAATAATAATAAGATTGACAACGCAGATCTTTGTCAAAGGACTAATTTAGGATTTTAAAATTCAAATGATATTTTTTTGTCATTCGCCCTATTAAATATTCCACAATTATATCAAAAAATAATTTTTTAACTTTTTGCATTTTAAATTTTAACAATATACTTTTTTAACATATTGAAGACGTGTTCAAACTTTTATAGCCCATATCCATATCTCCCTTATTTGGCTAGATTAGCGCATAATATTACTGAGAATTTTATTCTCCTTGATCACCTACCACCTTCCTATCCTGAGGCTATCGTTGATCATAGCTGATTGTTGGTCCTATAGGAACCGTTGTGTTTAGTCTTAAATGGATTAATGTATTCCAGTTTTTCATTCAAAAAAGTATCCATATCTCCCCGTTCTCAGTTAAGTCCCATGAAAAAAGGACGTAAATTCAATCTAGAAGGATGGTCAAGTGAAATGATCCTCGCTTCTAAATGCCTTATTAGACTACCAATGGAAGTAGGAAGGAGTTAGTCCATCATAATACGGCGAAATCAACATTAAAATTTCTACTGAGAGAGGTATCCACTTTTAATACTTAATAGTACCTTAAGTAAGATTACTTCTAATAGGAGAATACATATACTTATAAAAAATGCGCTATTGGACTAAGAAGAGAAAGTATATTTTTATGTATAAAAAATAAGTATATTTATAGCATTAAGATAATTATGCTCCCTTGATATTTGTTTTTGGACAGGAATCATACCGCTTTCCACATGACACTCTACAAGTATAATGAGTAAGTTTTTGTTTGCTTTAGCTTTTTTTAAGTGTTTTTACGATTTACAAAGAAAACATATGTAAAAAGAGTTTTATTTTAATTTATGGAAAAAAGGGCTTTTAAAACTATGGTTTGAGGGTTTCCCAGATAGGTACTAAGATACAATCATGGTAGAATTTGGAGCTTTCAATACACATAACTCCTAAATTCTACTAAAAATAACATTCTTCTACAAATAGCTCATGCACAATTTTTCCCCCGCCAAACATTTCAACCAACATGTATCAACTATACATTGTGAAATGCTAGCTTTAGTCACAGAAGAAGTATTTCCAAAATCTCCATCTGGTTTCCACATTTCTCAATCAGAATGAAAACCATCCACCATGTTGAAAATTTTACCGTATTTCCAATCCAACATCTGTTTTATAAATTTTTTTCAACCATATTGTTGAAATGTTTCTTTTAAGTAAATTTGTGTCATGCCAAGGGCGCAAGGAGGGGCTTAAAAACAAGGCCTAAATAAAAAGTTCATCCTTTTTCTTCCATATTTGCTTCTACTATACTCTAACGACATGAAGTTATAAGCAGAATTATACGCACAACTTTCGACTTATATGAGTTTCTATCATTCTATGCCATGAGGCTACAAAACCTTTGGCAACACCTATCAGTTCTAATGAAACCTAAATTAAATATTAAGTGGGAAGAGATATAAGAAAGGTCTTGACTCTTTACTAGTTTAAATCTTAGAATGGGATAGATTGTAAAAGGTTTCAAATTAGTGGGGTTTTCTTTTGTGAATGTGGGTGTTTTGTTTGCTGAGAAAAATACAAAATGAAATTAATAAGACAGATAATTACAGAGTAGTATAAGACAGAAACATCAAGTAAAAAATAAATTACAAAAATAAAAGGAAGAATCAATAGTAACTAATGTCTTTAAAACACAAAAATAACAAGGTGATCTCCTACTACATTATATGCGTTTTGGTTGTAATAGTCATGGGTGCAGCAACATGGTGGTAACAACTTTTTACTGGAGGTATATATTTGGTGCAAGACATCAACATAAATAATAAGAACATGACAGAGAATGGTATTTGGTGCAATAATACACCAAGCATTACGGTTCTTGTGAGCATAATTGGGATGACATAAAAGAGAAAGAGACATGGTAAAGTGTACCTCCCATAAAAATCTTAAGTAACACTGTCCTCATCCACCAATTGCCAAAGCCGCACAGAGCACACCCTTTCCTTAAAAATAAAATAAAAAAAGGCAAGAAACTCATATTTGCTTAGCATACTTTTGTTTCATCTCATATGATATAGCTTCGACAACAATATCCAAATAATTAATCCATGCGGCACCTATCAAAGTATATATCAAATAACCATAAACTGAACAATAAGATACTCCACCGGTCCTAAATAGGATAAATAACCCTGCAAACATCTGGCAATTCTTAATTCTAGATAACATCTCTAAAGGAGCACATGGTTATAGGTATAGAATGATCTAACTGTTGAAGAGTTCATTACAGCAAAAGTGCTAAAAAGAAAATATATAAATGCAGCGTAATACATTAGATTACATATCAGAGCTCTTCAATGTGGCTATTGCCAAGTGGTACCAAGCTTTTGAAATAATTGACAATATCATCATCATCATGGAACAACCTGCCCATAGGAAATTTCTCACATTCACTAGTAGTGAGATTTAACAGATATAGAACAGTTGTTAGTTCATGATTCTTCCCTTGACGATTAATCTTACTAACGCGTTCAGGCTTTGAAACAACATTGCAGACAACTTCACTCTCCAAATAGTCACAGGAAATAAAAAGTATGGATAACAGTAGGTGCTGCTAGTATATTTCTTAGTCCAATTCCAGTCTCACTAGTTTCATTTATATCCTCCTCCATTACCCACAATTCAACAGAATATTCTAAATTTCCACTTTCAGTGAAGACAATAAATGAAGTTTGTTCCCATAAACAGTAAGCCTAGGAAATGAGATAGAGTATAAAGCACGAAGTGGGATTACTGTAAACACTTCCGTTGCTATGTCAAATAACACTATCAAATTACCATAATCATCTCCATATTGGCCCTTCACAACCTGCTTTGACCCAAGCCAAAAGATCACTCCCTTGGCGGTTGTAGTTTGATGCATGAGACTTACTCCCTCTAAGTTCTTAAATTCTATTTCCTTCCTATTACAGTATAAGTGCAGTTGTGTATCAGTTAGGCTGTTAGAAGTGTAGTTAAGTTAACCATAGTACTAATAGCCATGGTTAGTGAACCAGAGTAGTGTTAGCATCTACGCTCACTTATATATATGTATGTGATACAAATAGTGAAGCAATACAATAACATACACTTTTCTCAGTTCCTTTTCTCTCTTCTGATCTTCTTCTTTCTCTCTCCACCTTCGTGTTAATGTACATGGTATTAGAGCTTCTCCGTACCAAACCATGACTTCAATTTTATCATCTGTGTCTCATTCAACAAAGCTCACAACTATTGAGTCAAACTAAACTAATGAGCTGGTTGCCCTTAATCACTCAATTTCTTTGAAGCTGGACGAATGAAACTTCCTCGTTTTGAAGCAACAAATTGAATATGCAGTCAACTCTCAACGAACACTATTTTCTTTGAGCAAAATTGAGTCTCTCATGATTGCTCATGAACTCAAGATCGCTCCATGAAGTTTGTTCTCTCTTAAGGACTGAAGCCTATTGTCAATGTTGTGCAATCATCTATGTCTTCTAATGAGCCTATTCATAGGGCCATTGCTCACCATCTTGCAATGGCAGAGGCCTCCCACTCCACTAGCTCCTTTACGACTCAATACTCACCTCATGGTGACACAAGCTAAGAATGGCATTCATAAGCCAAAAGCACTCTCTAATGTAACTTCTATTCATGATTCTCATTATGTGCCAACTGATCCATATAAAGCTTTTGCAATTCCAAATTGGCAAAAGGCTATGCAGGCTGAATATCAAGCTCTCCTTCATAACTTGGACTCTTGTCCAACCTCCTACCAATCGGCCTGTGATAGCTTGCAAATGGGTTCTTCGCATCAAACAAAATCCTGATGGTTCCATCAAACAATACAAAGCTCTCCTTGTTGCCAAAGGCTTTCATCAAACTCAAGGCTTTGACTATAATGAGACTTTCTCTCCCGTTGTGAAGCCTATTACAATTAGAATACCGCATCATTCGTGGCCTATATCACAGATTGATGTTAACAATGAATTTTTGAATGGAATATTGGAAGAAGAAGTCTACATGTCTCAACCACCAGGATTTGAAGCCACTGATACATCTCTTGTGTGCAAACTTCAAAGAAGTCTCTATGGCTTGAAACAAGCTCCTAGAGCTTGGTTTCATCATTTGACTGATGCCTTGCATGGACTTCAGTTTGTCTCTAGCAAGTGTGATCCTTCTCTCTTTATTCATCATAGCTCAAGTGATCTCACTTATGTCCTTTATTCATCATAGCTCAAGTGATCTCACTTATGTTCTTGTCTAGGTGGACGATACTCTTATCACTGGCACATCACCTACATATATAGCAAAGCTCAAGCAGTGGCTCAATGATGAACTCATCCTAAAAGAACTTAGTGATCATCACTACTTTTTGGGCATTGAAGTCAAACGACCTAGGGACAATGTCATCTCATCATCTCAGCGCAAATATATCAGAGATTTGCTTACCAAAGCTGGCATGATTCAGTCCAAGGGGGTAGCTACACCAATAGTTGCCTCCGAAAAATTAAGTCATCAAGATCAAACAAAGTTCTCAAATAGTCAACTCTATTGGTCAATTGTGGGAGGACTACAGTATGTTACAATCACCAGGCCAGAGATAGCATACAGTGTTCATAAGGTTTTCCAATACATGCAAAATCCTAAAGCAAGTCACTGGCATGTAGTTAAACGAATTCTACAATATCTCAAAGGCACTATGACCCATGGTCTTGTCTTCACTAGACAAAATCATCTTAATTTAACAACATTTTGTGATGCTGATTGGGGGAATGATGTTGGTGAAAGGCACTTCACCTCAGGCTTCTGCATTTACTTTGGTGGCAATCTCATCTCTTGGGCAGCTAAGAAACAGCCATTTGTTTTCAGGTCTAGCACAGAGGCCGAATATCGGAGTCTTGCTCACACCACAACTGAAGTTCTGTGGCTGCAAAGCCTGCTATCTGAGTTGAAAATACCTGTCTTCAAAAATACAGAATATCCTTTGTGATAACTTGAGTACAATTTTGCTCTCTCGAAATTCTGTTCTACATCACAGAACTAAGCATATGGACTTGACTTGTTCTTTGTTCGAGAAAGAGTTTTGCAAAATAGATTGCTTGTGCCTCACATTCATTCAATCCACCAAGTAGCTGATGTGCTTACCAAGCAATTATCAACCTCCAAATTTGCCTTGTTAAAGTCTAAACTCAATGTCAAAGACACCTTGAGTTTATGGGGAGATATTAGAGTATAAGTGCAGTTGTGTATCAGTTAGGCTGTTGGAAGTGTATTTAAGTTAACCATAGTACTAACAGCCATGGTTAGTAAAACAGAGTAGAGTTAGCATCTACTCTCACTTATATATATATATATATATATATGTATGCGATACAGATAGTGAAGCAATACAATAACATACACTTTTCTCAGTTCCTTTGCTCTCTTCTGATCTTCTTCTTTCTCTCTACACCTTGGTGTTATTGTACACTTCCATATTCCTGTGCTTAAGGAGCACACTTGAACTCGATTAACCTTACAAGACAACTTAGTCTCATGAATTATTACTATCTTGTTAACAATAGGACTGAACCCAAACCCTGTAAAAAATTACCATCAAATTCAGCAAGAAGTATAGGCACCCGTCTAACCTCTCGAGTGGCAGGATTTCACAATAAAAAGTAAGGAGGAAATATATTAAATTTATAATTTCGAAAACAGAGCAAGCCATTGCACGAGCTGACGATTCTTTCCCAAGGCCATTCAATCACAGGTGAGTTCCGAACTTCAAGGTGTTGCATCTCGCAACTGAGCAAATCAAAGAGCATAAGATAATCTACATCAAGGCGTGTCAAAAAAAGAACCCAATCTTTGCATAGACATCGAAATCAGATTAGAGATTTTACAGGAAGTCGTTTGAGAATGTTAGCGATGATATCTTGGGGAAGAAATGGTACTTGGCTATCCATTGTCATCCGCTTCATTGTGCTCCACTGCGCCTTCGGTGAGGAATGAAACTCACAAAGTGACATTATGGTAGGGTTTAAGGGAGAAGAGAAGAGAGTCACTTTGTCGCAGTTAATGGACCTGTAAATGTATCAACAAATTGCGCTTACATCTCTCCGTTAATTTTTCCTTCGTTTCCTCTGCTTCCCGTGTTAATTAGTATTCCATTGAAATTTGACCGATTTATCATAAAATTGAATATTAAATTATTAAAATTTAAAATAAATAAATGTTATGAAAATAGGAAAATATAAGAGATCAAATAAAAGAGATGAAAAGAGAATTGGAGAAAAAGATGGAGCAATATCTTATTCATTTGGATACTACCAATCACTTGATACAAGGCCACTATTTATAGGCCATAAGTCTTTAAATTACGTTTCAAGGGTTACACAACAGAATAAATCTACATAATTGTGAAATATGTTACATTGAGAGGTTATGTGTATTAATCATAAGAAACTCCCAAGAAGCTATTCATTTATAGGTTATATTGACTTAATTGGAGAACCTCAAAAGACATTCTTGAAAGTTTATGGATATCCACATAAATATAACAATATTTATAACACTCTCCATTGGATGTTCATAAACAAATATCGTACCTCATTAAAACCTTACTAAGAAAAACCCAATGAGACAAAAACCTAATGAAGAAAAAAGAGTACTCAATATATATTGAAGCTGCCTTGTTAAAAACCTTATGAGGAAAATCCAGTGGGACAAAAGTATAGCATGGCCTCTACTCTCTTGAAGATAATATCGTATTTATTCTCACTGATGACAATATCACTTCAAATGTATCTTTGAGCATATCTATCTTTTAGCTGTCAAACTATAAATCATGCATTGTGATCAAATATTCTGCTGAAATGTATTCCTCTAACATATTTTTTGGATATATTAAAATATCAATATATTTCCACTACCTTATGCATTCTGGAAATAACAAAGAAAACTTATTCAGAAAATTACCAACATGTTCAACTTGTTTTGAACAAAATGTTCTCATGTAATAGTTTCATAGAACTACACCACCAAATATCAGTTTTATAGTATTCATGGGGTACCAAGAACTTAGTTTTACCAACAAAACATAATAAATACAATATTAGCATTTTATGAGTATTCATAAAAAATACGGTAGTTATAATCTATTAAATTCAATATATTTTGCAAACAAAATAATTATAGCAAGAATATGTGATTTTGAAATCATTAAAGTATTCAATAACTTGACCTACAAGTTAAGTGAAATGTAAAATTACTTATTTTCTAATATATTCTTTCAATCAAGTACATAGACTCGAATTATTTTCAAATTTGCATAACATTTTATATATAGAATGATTTTATTGTACATGCTTCTGACATTGTAGATTCTTCAAAGATTTTCATATAAATTTTACTATTTAACGGGCCATATGTTTAGACTATATATATATAATAACATCTAACAAACGCATAATTTTATTTTCATATGATGTAAAAATAGTAATATATGCAAAATTATTGTATCCACCATAAAATAATATACCTTATCATAGTTTTCATTAGCATTTGTGAAAACATTTATTTTCACTTAAATATTTATATATTTTGTATTTTAGTTGGGACTACAGATCCATAATTTTCACATATCGAAATAATGTAATCCTATTTTCATTGTGTCATTTCCATTTTACTTGTCCTTTGGGCCAATCACAATTGTGTTTACCTTGTAAGATGGATTTATGCATAAGATCCTCACTTGATCACATGAAATTATTAGCAAGCCCATTGTTGACGACTTAATCTTTTCAATTCCATTTTTCTTATGACATAATTCATTGAGATCTCTTTATTGCATTCATATACCTGAGCCTTTTTTGAGTTTTTTGCAATTAGTTATGTCTTGGCCTCTTCTAGAGTACCTGAACCTTTTTTGAGTTCTTTCATGTACCTGAACCTTTTTGGAGATCTCTTGATTATTTGCTCTTTTCTCCTTTCTTTTGGAATCAATTATTCTTTCATGCTTCGGGCATGTCTTACTTTCCTTTACGCTGATTAGAGCATTTTCAATAGGAATATGAGATTTACTAATTCCCATTTAGATTAGTAATTGCATCTGGCAGATATTATACAATATTTGATGAACGCAAAACATGATGAACTTCCAGTTCCTACTGCTATATTCGAGGATCTATACTTGATAGTAATAATACATTCCTTTTATTCACTTTTCCAGCTATTCAATTTCTCCCTCTCATGTTAGGAAAACCTTGTCCAATAGCAATCAACTAATCATGCAGTATAAGTTTCCTAAATCCATTTGTTTCCATTAAAAATATCCTTTTGTTTCATTTAGAAACTAACAAGAATAACGAGATCCTTACCCAACATTTATCCCAACTTTCTTTAAATATCTATCTATATGCATTGTGGTGGATTAATAGAAATAAACATTGCACATTCAAACCTTTAACATGGAAAATATATGGCTCTTGACCAAAAGACAATTTTACTGGAGCAGTTTGTTGGCTAGTATAAGTGTTATATAATATGTAAGATCAAATATGCCAACACTGAAATAAAAATTTTGTTCTCATAAGTATTGATCTAGTTATTTATGGTAGCTTTAATGAATAAATCGTATAATCTAGAAATTGTGTGCTTAACATAATAATTCTTTCAAACATTCTTGCAAACTTCATGTTGCAAACTAATAATAATCTCACGTGCAACCATCTTAAATATCCATTTATCAAATTTATTGAACACTTATATGATTTACATGTTATTTAAATGGGCCCATATATTTCAGTTGGATATATTTCCAGAAATGCAAAGATCCATTCCAAATCTCATAATCAATTTTCTTTGAAAACATGTAGCACATTCTTAAATTATATAATGTGTTGGCTATTCATGAAGTATATTTTAGTTATTCAATGGATGTCAATGCGTGTAATTCTTAATAGTATGTTGCATCATATGTGACTCGGATAATTAAACAAGTCATGACAATAAATTTATTTCGATAAGTAAACTTCTAGTTTAGTATAACATGTTTCTTCACTAATAATAAACTTTTCAATTTCCATAACATATTGATTTAAAATCTTAATGTGACATCCATTTTTGGGAGATTAGTTAAGCTTTGTGATAAAGCATATAAGTATAAGTTTTCAATATTAACTCACTTGTATTCTAACAATCTCTCCCTCAAATGTGAGCCATATAAATATACTTCAATTATTTTTTGTATTTCAAAGACAAAACTAGTATATAGTAGGTTAATAACATACTATTTAACAAAATGAAACTCTAATGCAAATCTATGGATCATAAATTTTTGCGATCAATTCTTCCCCCGCCCATATGAAAAAATAAAAATTATTAGTTCTTCAAGAGCTATATCTATTTTGTTTTCTTTAGGATTTATATCAATTTTATTACATATAAGTTCTTTAGGAACTAACATATATTATTTCATTTCTATATAACTTTATTGCTCATTAATAATATACTTCAATAATAATTTGTAATGCTGTTTCTTTTCTTCATAAAAAACATAATAATATAAATCAATTTGCTTCTTTTGATACATATACAAAATATGAAACATTTAGAATTTTCCACCACATAAAGAAATGTGAATAGATCTATAATCAAAATACATTATCATACATGCCTTATAATATAAAATAATGAATATTTTTTATATTTATAATCTTCGTTCAATATTTCCCTACTTACTACTATAGAAATAGCTATATAAGATTGTTATTAACTGTCATATATCATGGTTGCAAACCATCATATATGGGGCCCCTATAAAAGTTTGGTGCAAACACATTATGGTTGCAAACTGTTATTTATTCCGGACCTATTATAACTTTATAATATAACACCCATTATGTATTAAAATGTGGTGAGGCTATGTTGTCCATAATGTTGTCATAATAAACAACGATCTGAAGTAAACAACCGTTATAAAACTCTAAAACATACATAACGGTGCTTTCAAAATAATCGCTATATAAAAGTTTAACATATACAACTGTCGCTATGTAGCAACCGTTATTTATTTGCTATAAAATGATAGCAGGTTTAATGAAATAATCATCATATATAGTGTATAAATATACAACAGTTCTTTTTTAATGACTGTTAACTTTTTAGGCAATTGTTTTAGAAAAAATGGGGATTATCCTTTCTCCCCTGCATGTAAAATGAAATTGTACACAAATTTGTATATTATAGAAGTTCACACATTGAGTATAGCCATGCAATTTGGGATGGATTAAGACTTTCTCGACTTTGTGGCTAGGCTCAATGGAACTCCTTACCATAAAAGGCCTCAACCAAGATTTGATAGAGAAGAAGGGGTTATATCTATAGTATGCCATTTACTACTTCTCCTTAGGAAGCATTTGGCGTTCTATATATCTAATCTCTCATTCTCTATCAAGTCTTGCTTCAGGTTGCATAGCCCTTGAGCCCTTTACAATAAGAGTTCTATTGAGTCTAGCAACAAAGTTAGGACTACCTTGATCCATCCTGAATTGCATGGCTATATTAGATGTATGAGCTTCTGTTCTATATATACACAGTAAAAACCAACAAATAAAGCTAAAGCAAAAATCTATCTAATGCATATATATATATATATATATATATAAATTGTATACCTTTTTTGTCATAGATGGTATGACAATAAGGTGTTTAGGCCAAGCAACAATTTCAAGCATGCAACACACAGTTCCTCCTTCGAGCATTCTGTGGAGGACACAGGAAGAGCTAACTTGGATTGATTAAGGTCTTTAGTTCTCTAGGATAACATGATTTTGAGGGAGAGGTGAGTTGCGGATTGTGTTATCCCTTATAGGTTACACATGTAACTTGTAGAGACAGTTGTGAATCTTGTTCTCCCCCTATAAGTTATACATGTGGCCCATAGCAACCATATACCACTTAAGGCTATCTGCCACACATTCAATATAGTGAAATCTTTATAAATCTTTAAAGACTTCTTGTAATAGGAGAAGAACCTTCGATAAGAGATTTTTCAAAAAAAAAACATGAGAATGACTTAAGTCAAAACCTAGCTAAAAAACATGAAGTGAATAATAATGAAGAATGTAGGATGGAGAAGGGAAGTCATACCTCTATATGATTAGAATAGACCACACAAAGAAATGCAACCTGGCTAGGGCTGAAGAACGAAAACATGAGATATGAACGAAAACGAGTGTTAGGGCTTTCGCAGCAACTCGAGTAGGCTATTACTAAGAAGCATGGAGAAGGCTTTGTGGATGGTGTGGTTCAACTGAAAATGATAGTCAACGACAAAAAAAGATGACCAGAGTAGTAGGGTTCTGAGGTTGTATGGGTTAGGGTTTACATTTGACATAAGAGGCTAAGATGAGTGTGCTCATAAATGAAATGAAGAAGCAGAGAGACGTTGAAATATAGGGGAAAGTTTAATTTCATAACAGTTGTTGTAAGAAACTATTAGGTAATTTCAAAACATATATTACGGTTTCTAGCTAATAACCGTTAAATATCTGCAACATTTTTTTTAAAAAAAAAGAAATTAGGAGGTATTGCTATCGATTTCCACTTGCTTTCATAAACAACACATAAACAAATAACAATACAATAGACCATATATAAAAACATAGAAATTAACTGAGCCCAACAGCAGGAAAATAACAATACATAGTCAAAATATAGAAATTAAGTGCCTCTTTTTCTTTTCCTATTATTAGCTTTTTATAATTTAATTTTTTTGCTTGAATTCTTCTCTTCTTGTCAAGTAATAATTTTTTCCTCTTCGAAACCCAAATGCCTTCATTATAATCATGCCTGATGTACGAAGCATCTTCTTTATCCAAATTTAATAGTTTAAGTGACGTCCCACTGAATGGATCATCCTCAACTCCATCACCCAATTCCTTATCAATCACTTTATTTGTCAACAAAATAATAGACCATCCATGTTTAGAAGGATCATCGACATAAAACACTTGTTTAGCTTGAGAAACCAAAATGAAATGCTCTTCTTTATACCCTTCCTTGTTCAAATTCAATTGTATCAAGCCTAAGTCATCAATTCTCATGCTAAGATTATTGTCATCCCACTTGCAACCAAAAATGGAAACCCGTAAGCCGATATAATCCAACTTCCAGAATACTCAATCACACTAAAGTATGACATCTTCATATAGATAGGATTTCTATCTTTTGAACTCGATACAAGCATGTAAAAAGTTGCACCACTATTTTACATTTTACTTTTGTCATATTGCTCCTTGGTGTAAAAAGTGAACTCATTAATACTGCAAAGTGACTTAAAGAAGAAATATAACTTGGTCATTGAAGCTCACACCTCATAAGGATGAAGAAATGTATGGCTTCCCTTCTCCTCTGATGCTAATTCTTCACTTATTCCTATATCAACCATATCTAGCCTAATATTTATGTCATCTTTGATCTTCCCTGGCATATGGAGCAATGTGCCAACAATACTTTCACACACAATTTTCTTAATGTGTATAACATCAAGAAAATGTCTCACATCTAAGGTCCTCCAAAAAGGCAAGTAAAAAAAAATGGACATCTTCTACCTAGTTGAGGTGCCCCGCCATCTTCTGATTTCTTATAGAAATATTTTTTTAAATGTCAGTAAGGATACTCTTAAAGCAACCATCTTTGATGTCCCATATAGGAATTCTTCATACCATGCTTCAATTTAATTGAATGCATACCCTCTTCACAAATTGGACATTCAAGTTGGCTTTTAATGATGTATCCTAATAAATTACCATATGCAGAAAAGTCATAGATAGTTCCAAATAGCATGGCTATCAAGTTGGACTGTTCTTCCTCGTAAGCATCATACACCATGACCCCATCATCCCACAAGCGCTTCAAGTCTTCAATTAGTGGAGCCAGCTAGAAATCTATGTCATTCCTGAGTTGTGTAGGCCTTGAAATTAGCATGGACAACATTGAGTACTTGCTCTTCATATAGAGCCATAGAGGAAGATTATATATAAACAATATTACCGGCAATGTGCTGTGGGCATTACTTTGCATCCTAAATAAGTTCGTCCCATCAGTAGCTAATGTAAGGCATAGGTTTCTATCTTCTTTAGCAAATTTGGGATGGTTCATATTAAAATTCTTTCATTCTGGAGAATCAGCAGGATGTCAAAACATGTCGTCATATGTCCTTTCATCGGTATGGCACCTCAAATTTTTTACATCATTAGGATTTCTATATAGGCGTTTAAATCTTGGTATAATAGGCAAATACCATAACACCTTATTCAGGCTCTTCCTGTTCTATTGGCAGTATGGATCCTCACACATGGAACAATGTGTTTGCGATGTATATTCATTCCTGAACAAGACTCAATCGATGGGGAAAGTATATATCTTCTCGTAGCTAAGGCCAACAAGCATAACATCTTCTTTGTGGCATATATTTTAGCAGAAGCATGTTTTTGGTCAGTAGCATTTTATTCAAAGCCTCGAGCAATTATGTGAAGCTCGTATTAGACTACCAATTTCTCGCCTTCAAGTTACACAACATCAACATAACGTTCAATAAAGTAAACTCAGTAGACCCCTCATATAATGGCTTCACCTTGCATTCTTAAGAATTTTCATCATTTTAGGATAATCCCGGAGGTCCTCTTCTACTGCCTTGGCCATATCATTGAGATGGTTGGCGTCAAATGCACTTATGTCAAAATCATGTTATGTATAACTTTTCATATGTTCAACTGCCCTACTGATTGTCTTCCCATGCCTCTTCCAGCATGTATAAGTAGGATTGATTCCATGAATCACTAAGTGCGACATACAAGTTTATCGATCACACCACTATATATTGCCACACTTTACACAGGGGCAAAGAATCAAATTTTCGTTTGGGGATGATGTTCAAAGGCAAATTCAAGAAAATCTGTTGCCCTATCTCAGTAGTCTTTCAATAGCCAATCAACATACATACACTTCTTATTCAAAGACCCCATCTAGCATAAATCATGTAGAAACAAAAACTCCAATAAAAACCCAATAATTATCCACAATCAGAATAAATTCATAAAAATGTACAATGAAAGAAAAACTACGAACCATATGTCAACCTGGCCGAAAGTTGAAGAAAGAATACTTTAAGGTTGAATGGACAACTTTCTCAAAGCTGAAAGATCTATAATTTTTGATTGAGTGCAAAAGTTTTCAAATGTCAAGCTGATTGGATGTTTGACAAACAAACCCCAATTGTAGATTTTAAGGTCTTACGTAACGGTTAGTTTGTAAGATTGCTAATAGTTTTTTTTACAATAGTTATATTCAAGTAACCATGAGGTATGTTATGAAGAAATCAACAATGTTTAAGGTCTTATATAACGGTTAATTGGTAAGAACCGTAAATTATATTTTTACCTTTATAACAGTTATTTTAATTAATTTACTGAAAGGTATGTTTATCACGATTCTTTAATAACAACCATAAGGCATGTTATTATTTTTTTATATAAATTTAAGCCATTACATTAATATAATTATATATATAAAAATTAAAAATAGAAATAAATAAAACCTACCCATCATCCTCATAAGAGTGATCTAAATCATATGACAAGGTATGAGTGATGCGGAAGCAATAGCAGTAAGGAGGCGAAAGAGAAGGTTGGGATAGAGGAGCACAAGAAGGACATGGAGGTTTGGTACGAAGAGGAGGGAAGCAAGTGGGGTTTAAGGAGGAGGAAGCGAAGCAGGAGCAGGCTGGGAAGGAGGAGGAGGAGTAGCTTGGAAGGAGGAATCTTCAGCTTTTCTTCAAAAGCAACATGAGGAGGAGAAGGAGGTGGAGGTTAGGGAGGACAAATCTCCAGCATTTCTTTAGCGCATCACTTGACCTTGATGATGAGGATGGCAGAGGAAGAGGGTCAAGAAAATGTATGAAAATAAGGAGTTTAAATAAATTGGAAGTGAAGTGTGCAATGGAAGTTGAAGAGTAATCAGTCTAAGTAATTATATATGTTATTTTCCTCACCATGAGCTTCATGATGGTTGTTGTATAAACATAGTTATCTACCTACAAATTCATGATGTTTGTTTCGAAAGAATAGTTAACGAATTGTTATTTATCGTATTTCATAATAGTTGTTTTATAGTAACTATAATCATTGTTGTTATTTTTTTTACAATAGTATATTTAAAAAACAGACAGTGGATAGTTCATCAGGCTACTTGTCACCATAAGAGTGGCTTGGATCATTGTCGGGATCATGGCCAATCTCATACTCATCAAGTATGAGATTGACCTTCCATTCATACTCGAGAGGTATAAAGAAAGCCTCCTTATTGCATGATCAGTGAGTTTTGCATGCCATAGTATTACCTCCAGTTGTGGAAGCATAGGATATAGAGGCGGTAGAGGACGAGGAGGTGGCGGCGAAGGCAGCGATAGCTGATAACGGAGAGGAGTTGGAGGTAAAAGATGGCACTGAGAGCTTTCTAGAAATTCTTCTGCATGATGTTTCATCTTTGTGATTGAGTGAACAAAAAGAGGATACGATGAAAAAATGTATGGAAAACAAATGAAAATAGGGAGTTTAAAAAGACATCTGAAACAAATGAAGGGTTAGAAAAGAACCATCATTGAACACGTTAGAAGTTGAACAGGAATTAATGGAAGGGTACATGGTTCTCTTGACGATCATTAGGTAACGAGGAGGCACCTAGAGTCGATCTGCGAGGGGAAGAGAAAATGTTTCGTAAGCTTCAATTTACGTTTATTAAGTTAGAACTGTTAAGTATGTTGGTTTTTTGGAACCACGGTAAAGGAATACTTTACAGTTACTAATTAATCACCATGAAGTATGAAGTTGTTTTTTTAATCTATTTTGTAAATATTTTAAAAATACAATAGTGGTGTTCAATCATCATTACCAATACTACTACCATCCTCCTCCTCCTCTTCATCCTCTTCATTCTCATCATTAGAGGAAGGAGATGAGGGTCTGAATGCATGTCATATTCAACCTCATTATGATGAAGTATGAGGTTCAACTTCCTTTTTAGGTAATTGGCATATGCCGTAAGACGCCTTGTGCGATGGTTAAGGCTTGGCAGTAATTGCATCCTAGCCTCTATTTCAGGAGGAGGAGGAGAAGTGGTGGTAGTGGCGGTGGCGGCGGTGGAGGATCTCCTTGAGATGTTAACATGATAGAGAGAAGGACGAGGCCGATAAAGAAACGTAGTAAAATCACAAGGAATAGGTTAGTTTAAATAAATATATAACAGATGTTATGAAGGGTTATGACTTATGAAGGTCCGACGACGTTATGAAGGGTTATGACCAATGAACTGGTACTTGGGGAAGTCAGATCATTTGAAAGTGTTACATAACAGTTGTTTCTAGAAACTGTTATGTTTTGCCTTCGCTGATATAAGGGGTTGGAGGTCGAATCATTTGTAAGTGGTAAATGATGGTTGTTTCAAAAGACCCATCACTTTTGTCGCTAAATAAATTATAGTTATTAACTACAACCGTTATTTTTGCGTTTTCACGAATTTTGTCTCGTAATACATGACGATACGCATAATTTACTATAATGTTTAAGCATTATATATTTTTGCGTGACCTCCGCCTTGATATATGTAACACCCCAAATTTTATTCACCAAGAATATATTGTAATTAAGTTATATATTCAATAAAATGGTGAATATTTACAGCCAAAAGAATTAAATATTAGAAATTGAAAGGTGAACAGTGTTTTCAGTTAAATCGCCTATGAGGAAGTGAGTTTGTCATGTAGTTTTTGAAGACCAAGTGACGAGTAAAAATTTTGAAATTTTACAGAATGAAAGTTAACATCTTAAGCTTTAATTTTATAGGTCATATGAAACATTTAAAACTATATACAAAGAGTTATGAATTTTTGAAATTAGCTTAGAAAATCTGGAAAGTCTCTAGAGCAGTGTTCAAAGAAATGAAATCTGGGAATGATGTGCTTCCAACTAACTAAATTCCAGATTTTTCCTTGAAGATAGACTCAATAAGGATTCCATAGCCTTTGGAATCACTTTGAAATGATGTAAACAAATTTAGTTATGATTTTTTAAAATTTGGTCAGAAAATATGCCAAAATTGGCAATTGTTGCGAATTTGATGAAATAAATGTAATGACAATTGTGTGAATTGTGGAATAAAGAAATAGGAGAGATGAATAATTATTTGACTCATAAGCATGCCAAGTTTCATTATCCTAAGACAAGGGATTTAATTATAATTGATAAAGTATGTGCACATGTTCAAATTAAGAGTGAAATAGTATTTTTGTACATGTGGTTTGATCAATGGAATTGAAGCCCATATTATGTGCATGAAGGGCCCTAATGGCATGTTGGGCTAACCAAAGGGCAAGAGAGATTTGTTCAATCTTAATTTAACTTTATGACACATAATTGAAGAGGATAAGATCAAGTACAAGTGTCATCATCTTAAGCAAGCATATGTGAGAATTGTCATAAAATAATATATTTTGGGTAATTGCTTAAGGTCATTAAATGAAGTTCAATCAGGTTTGTGAGGACCCTAAGTGGAGTCACATTTAGGCCAAAAAGGTGGGAAGATTAGTCTAAAAGTAATAAGAAGCTTATGACACTATTAGGAGGAGATATGGTCAAGTACAAAGCACATGTCATAAACCATTTAGTTAATATTTCTTATGGTTGGATTTGGTGATTGGTTGTTAAGTTGTAAATTTGGAAAGTGCTAACCCTAAGGAGTTATGCTGCCCAAATTTCTTTAAATCATGGTTAGTATGTGTTTAAATGGCTTAAAAAAGGATTAGAAGTGGAAAGGTGTAAGCTTTAAAGATTAAAACACAAAACTTCAATTTTCCCTTTTTCCTTGGTGAGTTTTAGCCAATACTGTTCTAGGAGGATGGAGTCGGATTTTCAATAACATGATGATTCCATTGGCTTCAGGAGGGAAAATTAGGTAGGGTTACAGTTGGTCACTTTTTCGGAAAAGCCCGAAAAAACATAATTAAAAAAATGCCCCAGAAACCCTAAAAGTAGTGTTGTCAAGGGCAATTTCATAATTTGACATTAAATTTGGTAATTCTGAGCTCGGAATAGATTCCTTGGGCAAAAATATGTCAGGATAGCCCATGTCAAAATTTTGGGAAAAGTACAGTCGGGCTGGGTACGGCGGGGTTGGGTCAGGGTCCCGACGGCATGTTGGTAAATTTTCACCATAAACTAATATGACCACAATAAACAATATAGAGGTGTCTAAAATGGTACATGGATAGGTTATAACCTAATTCTAGTCCATTTAATATTTTAAGACCGAGTTGGGAGCTGAAGGTTGGCACGCTTTTTGAGATACACCCAAATGAGGTGAAAGAGACTTGAGGTAGGAACATTATCTTTCATACATTATGCCATAGTTCATATGATTGTGTAGTCGCCACTGTTTGTAAATGTAGTATATTAATCAGCATGGTTTTCCTAGAAAGAGCAGTTAGTACCAGAGGTGCACTTACACTGGGAGTTGGATAAGAATCCAACTGGTGTACGATTAGTAGGGCTGGGCCCTACTCATATATACATGACGATGATGTGATGATGATATGTCAATGATGTGTTATATTGTTCATTAATTGGTGTATACATGACGCATATCATATTTACTTTTTCCATTTTATATGAACGATAACATGTTTCTACTAGGATTCCTTAGGATCTCACCTCTTTTTCTAAACCAAACATCTCAGCGGGTACCAGTGGATCAAAAGGAAAGAACATAGATAAAGGGAATTAACAGGCCTGTGTCTTAAGGTGAAGATAAAGTTCATGGTTATAGATAGTTTATGTTTAAAATACTCTTGGATATCCTGTAAATATTGTCACCTTCTATATTTTGACCCTGGTATGTAAACAAATACTTTTATCAGTATTTATTTACTTTTCTGTATGCCTGTTGAACTTGGTCCCTATTACTCTGTGTATATCAAAATGGAAACGGGTGTTACATTTTTTGTATCGAAGCCCAAGCGGTTCTGGCAGAGCTAATAAGCGGTTCTGGCATTACTAGAATGGTATACTGATATGGTTTTGTTTTGCATAGTGATAGGAAATATGCACGGACAGGAGATTCCAATGGAGTGTATCTTCCCGATTTGTGAGTCAGCCCTGAGAAATTTCAAGTACCCGGAGTGTAATGCCCCAACTTGGGATTAAGGGCTAATGACTTCAAGAGTAGTGTAATTATTGTTAATTAAATACTTTTGAAGTATGTAATGTGAATTGTGATATAAAATGTGTTTGATGATGATTTAGAAAATGTTGCGATAATCAGGGGCAAAATGGGAAATTTAAGGACAATTGGTTAGTTACCGAAGAGAAAACTCCTTGGTAATTTAAGGATCAATGGCTAGGATTGAGTGATCAATGGGGTGGAATTCCATGTATAGGATTTCATGTGTGATCATGGAAGGTAAACCAAGATCATGACAAGTGGCAAGTTGTGGACCATTGAATAAAGTAAAAGTTTCAAACTCATTTTTTCTCTTCCCTCTCCTCTTCCAAGTCGGTTGGTGTGCATGGGAAAAGGGAAAAATCTGCATCTTCATCATTTCCTCACTTTCTCTCTCATGATTCTCCATTTTTGAACAAGAGAAGGAAGAAAGAGAAAAGAAAAGATAGGATTTTGACTTGTGGAAGGCTCTCTTTAGCTCAAATGGTTTTCATTAATGTTGTTCAAGAGGTTGAGAGCTTTAATCCTATGGTTTCAGAATTTTGAAAGAAGGTGTTTTGGAGTTTGCACAAGTTTGGAAGCTAGAGAATCAAGAAGCTAATCATTGGAAGTTGAAGAGGTGAGCATTTGTAGTATTTTGGTATAATTGTTTTGGTCATTGGTTAAGTTTTGAGAACTTTGGATTTTGACCTGATTTTGGCTTAATTCTGAAATGAATGAATTAGCTAGTGCCTTGTGATGGAATAAGTGGTAAATTGTGTTATGATGCCAATGGATTTAGTTTGAAGTTGGATTGGGAGGTTTGATAATTTAGAGAATTGTGTTGCATTTTGATTAAAAATAAAGTATGTGTTAATTGAATAGGAATTTGGTTATTTTAGTGTTTCCAATAGGTTCCCTATGATATTTTACACGGGAATGAGATTTGGTAGAAGTTTTAAAACCATTGGAATTAGTTTTGGAAAATCTGGAAAATTCTGTCAGCTGCTGCGACTCTGGCTTCTAATAGCCTCACTCGAGTGCAGCGTCATATTCTTCCTTTTCTTTTAGCAATTCGGTTAAGTATTCAGGTAGGAAACAAGGGTGCATTTCGTCACCTGTGAGTGATATTGGTTATCACTCGAGTACCAGAAGTGGTACTCGAGTGTGTTTTTCAGTCCAGGATTATGTTACTCTCGGGTAAACACTTCCTAGGCTTCACTCGGTTGAACTCGGGTGAGCATGAGGCCATCACTCGAGTGCTAGGCCTAGGACTCTAGTGCTGTGAGTATTTCTTGTTTCAATTGGTGCTCTCGGCCAAACACTCGCATGAGTGATCTTTTGTGCTCGAGTGCCAATCACAAAATCACTCGAGTGAGGCCATCTTCACTTGAGTGTCTGTAACCCCCTACTAGGGGTGGGAACAGGCCAGGCGGCCTGTCAGGGGCCTGCCGCCTGGCCTGTTCCGGGCCTGTCCAGGCCTGGCCTTTCAGGCAAAAAGGCCAAGCCAAGGCCTGTATGAAAGCCTGATTTATTTATCAGGCCAGGTTAAGGCCTGTTAGTAGGCCTATTAAGCCTATCAGGCCGGCCTGTTAAAAAAATTAAGGGTATAAGTGTAATTTAAAAAAACACCAACGTTTAATTTTTTTCTTTACACCGACAGTCTATTTCTTTCAAATTTCAATCTTCACACTTTGGGCAAAAAAAAAATCTTCACACAACAATCAAGCCGACAGATTGTACAACGTACAAAAGCTCAATCATAACACAAGCACTAAAAAAAGCTCCAATCACAGCGGGTCCCATGGTCACATGGTCAAACATACCTCACAACACAAATGAGATCATCCGTTCATCTTTCGAGAGAAAAAAAAAAGATCATCATTTCTTCACATTCATACAACACCTTACAAAGTTACGCTACTCCCCTTGTTCTCACCTACGTCTTCACAGAATCACAATTCACAGGTCACGCCCAGCTCTCCTCATCATCTGTCTCACTTCAGCTCTCCATCAGTTTCTCATTTCATCGTGATCTTCTTCTTAGATCTTCGACGGAAGACATAGCTTCTCAGTTCTCGACGCATTTCTCTGTTCTCTGTCAGCTTCTCAATTCTCTGTCACGCCAATGCCTTCTCTGAATCCGATGCAGAATCCTTATCCCTTCTTAGTTGATGCTTTGAGTTCAGGTTTAAATTATCCCATTTTAAACATTTATCTTTTAAACTCAGTTCACACAGTTTATTCTTTAGCCTGCTTTAATTTATTTATTGCTTTGAAACTCTGTTTTTATCAAATGCTTTGATGTGTTCTGCTTTAGCCTGCTTTATATTCAATTAGAAAGTGGATATTTATCGTTCAAATTCGATTTATTTATTTCTCTTGTTGATTTAATCGTTTAAATTTTTTCCAAGATCTATCGTTTAAACTCTTTTGATTTATTTATGTCATCTTCGTTTGAAAGTGAAACAATGTCATCTAGCTCAGTTGTACGCAATACTGTTGAGGTCTGTGAACAAGCACCAACAGATTCAAGTTATACATATTATTTGTTAAATTATTTTATACTCTAATACTATACATTTGATTATTTTTTTAGGTCTTTGAAGGAGAAAGAAGAAATTATGTTAAAGATTTGATGTAAAGATGAGAAAATCCAGTGGCTTTATATTTGATTTCATATTTTATGATGTATATTGGATTATTAGTGTAATTAGGCCTGTTTTTGGCATGATTATCAAGAAACCTATTGTGCGGCCTATGGCATGTAAGCCTATTTAAAATATTTTAAAGTTATAAGCCCTTTAATAGGCTTCAGGCTAGGCTAGGCCTTTGTAAAGGCCAGGCTTAGGCCTAAAAAATGGCCTCTTTCAGGCCACAGGCCAAGATCAGGCCATCCTGATACAAAACAGGCCTGGCCTATTAAGGCAAAAGCTTGGCCTGGCCTGGCCTATTCCCACCCCTACCCCCTGCCATAATAAGCGTAATTATAATTCGATAACGCATAACTAAAATGGATTGGAGACCGACGGATAATTTATGACTTATTTTTTAACTCCCTCCTTATGGTAGGGTTTTCACAAATTCATTTAAAATGTTTCCCAATCCTGATCTCAAGTTCAGGTTTCGAATATAATTACCCTGTGCAGTTATATCACATTAATACATATCAGAGTGTACAACAAAAATCTCGGCAACCCCCGGATGTCATATAGGTACTAAGGGTTTACAAGATTCTCTTTTTGGGGATTACATAACTATATCCCAAAATCAGACTTACATTCCAAAACTAGACAGTGACCCCAAATCCAAAATGGATAACCGGCAACCCAAAACTAAATATCCCTACAAGGTCTTAGCCGCTCCTGGTCGTCCGTTTCTCCTTGGAGCCACTTGCCCTGTCTGTAAGGTTAGTCAATGGAAAGAATAAGATTCAAGAGAATCCCAGTAGTAACAAATCACTCATACAGTATATAAACACACAGCATGTAAGATCACATTTAGCAGTAACACAATGATACATGGCTCACACCACATACGACAGCACTCACGGTTGTATACACTATGCAACAGCTTTCGCTGTAATCTCTATGCTCAATGCGACAGCTTTCGCTGTAATGGCAGCAGTATCTCAAAGCATCACAAAGCATCACAATGCATGACAACATACATACAACGCTTTATACACAATATAATAGAAAGAGTCACTACCTTATTCTTTCCGATTGTGCATTGGCGCAGGTGGATCACGAACAGGGCAAATATCGAATCCTATAAACCAAAATTAAGGACGATGAATTATTACCTATTCCAATTCTTTATAACTCAGAATACTTGGGGTTGATTATCACTATGGTCATTAAATCAAGTCAATTAAGGAGCTAAAGTGGTCAATTAACCTAAAAGGCTAATTTCTAACCTTAAAGTTCCACAATATTACATTATGCCATAAAATCTTCCATTTTCGCATGGGTGACCAATCTGTCAGAATTTTTCAGCATCTTTGAAAAATCATAACTAATTCTAGAAAAATAAAAATGAGGTGTTCCCAAAGTCTATTGAAAGCTCTTTAAGTCCTCTTCATAGGAAAAATATGAATCATTACCAGAAATCACCACACAATTACAGAATTTCACAAAATTCACCACTGCTCCAAAACAAATTCTAATTTTAATCCCAAACTTTGGACAGTCATTACTCCAAGTAAAAAAGACGAAATGACACAAATTATATATCCATTTTGAATCTTGGAATGTGAAATTTAAGACTGGAAAATTTCAGAATTTTTAGACACAATTTGCCCATTCAAAACGTCTATACAACCTGACTGCCCTGTACAAAGTTTCACTTGACAGTTTTTCCAATTTTTAACCAATGACTCCAAAATCAACAACCAAACCTATTCCCACACAATTTTTGTATAGAACACAATGGTAACATCAAAATGAACAAATTCCTACTCATTCCCCATGTCCTTTTTTGGCAGAATTTTTTAGGGTATTTCACAACAAACAACCACTTCACTATCTAATCACTAAGCTTTTCTCATTTGCCTCCAAACCAACATATAAGCACATACATAGGATGAAAGCTTAATGATCCCTAATATACCCTAAAAACTGAAATTAGGGCTGTCACAATAGCCCACCACAACTCATCCAATTAAAGCATCATATACATCAACATAATGCTCTTACTCACCTCTTGCTTCTTCTTGTGTTCTTTTCTTGATTCCTCAACTTTTGTTCTTGCAAGGTGGCTGAAAACTCCTCTTCTTCAAAAACAAAAACCAAATGAAGCTAAGGAAGAGAGGAACAAGTTTCATGAAGGTCACTTGAGCCATAGATGAGGTTAAGAAGGTGAAAAATCAAGATTAAGCTCACCTTAAAACCTTGATTTTCTTCCTTTACATTTTTGTTGCTGCAAACCGACTTGAAGATGGAGAGAGAGAGTGATAATTGATCAAATTTTTCCTTTCCCTTATCACTTAAAGTCCAAACGAAAATATGGTGCAAAAGTATAGAAGAGTTGTAATATCCCAATTTTTGATTATGGGCTAATCATGATTATTGTGGATAATTATGAATTTAATTGGAATAATTATATGTTTTATGGCTATATTAATTAATATGTCATAATTAGTGAAAAATTGGAAGAATGGAAATATTGGCCATAAGTTGGTAATTAATGGGGAAATTAATTACTAGCTAAGAGGAAAATGAGATGTGATTAAATGGCTAATGGAGGGATTAGAGTAACTAATTGGTTGCTTATTGTATGAGAACTAATGGGAGTAAGACATGTGTCCAAGTAAGAGGAAGGGAGAGATTGGAAAAGTCAAAGGAATTTTTAAATATTTCTCTCTCCTCCCTCCTAGTTTCAGCTGACATGAGAGGTATGGGGAGGGGAAAAGTGATCATTTTCCTTCATCTTCACTCATCACTCTCTCTCTCTCTCTCACTTTCGTCCTCTCTCTCTTCTCTTCAGCATTTGGGCGCCATTGTTGAGGGCAAGGAAAGGAAGAAAAGCTGGTGATTAAGGTGAGGAATTGGACTCCATTGCCTAAACTTCATGTATTAATGTTGTTCCCTAAGTTGAGAGCTTCATTTTGGTGTTTTTAGTTTGGCCATTGGCATTGGTTTGAGCCTACACGAAATTTTGGAGGTTGGTGAACCAAGAAATCCCTTTGGCAAAGTGAAAGAGGTAAGTGAACCCAATCTATCTATCTAAGTTTTATGCCAAATGGATTAGTTTGTAATTTCTGGAAATTTTGGCTTGAATCCAAAAATGAGTGCCACTGTTCATTTGGTATGTTTTTGGCATGAGAATAGTACCTTGGAATGAGTTTATGATAGATAGATTGATTGGTGATTGAAATGTGATGTGTGGATGAGATTGGTGTTTTGTTGATTTTGTTGACCAAAACCCAAAGCATGATAATGGAGTAGGATTATGATGATTCTGATGATCCCATTGAGGTTGTTGGGTGTTTTTCTATGGGAATGGCTTTAGGTAAAGGTTTTGTGTCTATTGGGATCAATTGGGCAAGTATTTAGAAAATGCCTCTGTTTTCTGCATTTTCTGGTTCTGATAGAATTACTCAAGTGATATGGGTTTCACTCGAGTGCAGGATGAACATCACTCGAGTGAGGATGAGTTCCACTCGAGTGTGGTAGTGCACCTTCGTGTTCTGCTTCTTGTGTTCTTGTTGCACTTCTATGTGTAAGGGCAAGTGTTGCCCCACTTGCAAGTGAAGTGGGACATCACTCGAGTAAGCCTCCTCTCACTCGAGTGCTCGTGTATTAGACACCAAAGGCTTGCCTCTCGGGTTGTCACTCGCGATTCTGGTGCAAGAGTGTGCCTTCTCACTCGCGGGTAGGTGGTATTCACTCGAGTGCTATAGGCTGTGCTCGAGTGCTCTGGATCCTTGAAAGTTCCAAATTGCTCTCGGGGTCCTCACTTCCTGGACTTCACTCTCTAGTGCTCGAGTGTGGCATTTGGCTACCACTCGAGTAAGGCCCTGAATGCTCGAGTGTTCTCGTTCTCTGAAGATTTTCTTGTGCTCTCGGGTGTTCACTCGCTAGCCTTCACTTTCTGTCACCCGAGTGCAGGCCGTACCATCACTCGAGTGAGGCCGTCTTCACTCGAGTAGAACAATGGAAAATATCAGTTTTGAGTCTTTAAAAGGGGATCTTTAGGGATAGTCTTCCAACCCCTTAGGGCTATTGTTAGAGGTATTCTTGAGTACTTAAAGAGTATTAATGATAACCAATTAAGTGTTAAGAAGTTATTGAGAATTAGAATAGAGAAATAACTCTTCGTCCCTAATTATGATTCTAGGATATGATATTTGCCCGATGCGGGAGAGACTAGTGCCAAGGAACGCCCGGAAGGACTCAAGTAGTTACTCTTCTCTCATGTTATGTATGATGTTTTGGTATGCATAACTTATCATGTGATTTGTGAACTGTGAATGTGCCATGGTCCATTTTAGCATGAGCAGGTCAGTGTGAGCCGTATAGGGATTGACGCTGGTCATCTCTAGGTCGGTCGCTGGACTGCCGTTGTAATCAACATGGATCTTTGTGAATCAGACCCATGGGGCGGCGTTTGTGAATCCAGCCGTGGGTTATGTGTATTTTGCCAGTGTGGCATGCGTTATGAAATGCTTTATATGAATCCCAGCTGTGGTGAAATATATTGTGTGGATTGTGTTGTGCAATGCAGCGTGAGCAATTCAGCGTGAGCAATCGTAAGGGATGACATGTGTCATACTAACCATTGTCGTTGAACTGCCGTTGTAGTTGCTTGTGTGGATAATGATTTGATTTCATGCCTTATTATTGTGCATACTATGATTGATTTGACACTACAGGGATTCCTTAGAATCTCACTCTCCCAAAAACCATGTTTTAGACAGGGCTGAAGGATCGAAAGGCAAACGGGTGACGAAGAGCGGGTAGAGCTCCATGTTAGGAGTTCGTTTTTTGTTATTGGTTATCACTGTAAATCATTTGGATATTTTTGATCATTTGTATATGTATTGGGATGTGTGACTAGTTTCGTGTAATCCCCGAGTTAAGGGTTTGAATTATGGGCTTTGAGCCTTTGTAGAACCCTTTATCGATTAATGAAACCCGAGTGTGTCGGGAATTTACTGTGTCCTCTGATATGTATGAATGAAATCAACCTGAACAGGCCAATCGTGAATTTGTAATGTGAATATGAGACCATTATTGATGGTATTTTAGAAACATTTTTGTAAACCCTGTCTTTGGGATATTTACTTTTAAATAAGTCTCAAAGCATCTTATGGTCTCTAATTCAACATGATTATGTTTATTAAACACTTGGTCATGCACTTATGGTGAATTAACTAAGTATATTTTTCTTCAACTTTTCTATCTCCTTCCTCCTCCCTTTTTGACCGAAATGGTTGCCCTTTGCATTCAAGATTTCATTTTATGTTTGGCCTACAATTATTGACCAAGTCCTCATCTCCTTACTTGGTCTTTCATGTGTTTCTCTTTCTCTCTTTATTGCAACGAAAATAGCTCTTAAAGTAACCAAAAGAAAGCTTCTTGAATTATCAATATTTACCTTCTTACTTTAGTTGTGATTGTTGACTAAATTCAACATACTTTCTTTTCCTCTTCATGCCATACGAATTGTAGCCCATGGAATAGCCAAAAGGGCTTCTTCAATTAATCATAATTTCAACTCTTCAAATATTACTTCTTTAGTTGAAATTGTTGACTTAGTCATCATCTTTTACAACTTGGTCAAATTGCCTTCACATGGCATATGTAGTAGCCAATATGTATTTACTCATACTTTTCCCTCTTGTCATACGTGAATCATGCCCTTTTGAAGAAGAAGATGATCTTGTAAAATATCATCTTGCAATATAATATTTAATTGACAATCTTGCATGTGAAACTTGACTAAAGTCATAACAAAATTTTCAGAGCTAATTCTGTCACTAATCCCACCATCTATTCTGTACATTTAGCCCTTGAGTACATTTTCGGATATTACAGTGTTAGAGTCCAAAAATCAATGTTAAGCTTCAGAAAAAGTGATCTTTGGTTAAGTGTTCCCAACCCTTTAGGCATATGTCTTGGCTTCCAGTAGCCACTTAAAGAGTTCAAATGATAACCAACCTTAAGTATTATAAAAAGAAAGAATTTGGAATAGAGAATAACCTATCATCCTTGATTTTGGTCTATAAGCTTTGACATTTGCCCTAGTCGTGAACGAACTGTGCTGGAACAAGTCAAGAAAGAACAAGGTAGTGACTCTTTCCCTTATACTATATGTGATACATTGTTTATTTGTTTGATCATTGTTTGTGGGTCAATCACCTGTGGCCCATCGATAAAGACGGTGGGAGGATCGTACCTTCGGGGCGGTGGAATCCGGGGGATGAGACTATGTGATTGTGTACATATACGGCAGCCTGCGTGCTGTGTTTTATGTTGTGATGCTGCTTGATGATTTACTTACATGCTATGTGATTACATGTTGTATGAGTGATTTGTTACTACTGGGATTCTTTTGAATCTCATTCTTTCCATTGACTAACCTTATAGACAAGGCAAGTGGCTCCAAGGAAGAAAGGATGACTAGGAGCGGCTAGAACTTTGCAGAGATATTTAGTTTTTGGATTGTTGGCTATCTACTTTAGATTTTGGGATTACTGTATATTATTTTTGAATATAAATAATATTTTGATTACAGTATGTAATCCCCTAGTTGGAAATTATAAACCGGATAGTTAGTATATACATGACCCGGGGGTTGCCGGGATTTCTGTTTCACACTCTGATATGTTTAAATGTGATTCAACTGTACAGGGTAATTATATTCGAGGTATGGAATTTGAGACCAGGGAAGGCAGAAATTTTGAAAATGTTTGTGAAAACCCTACCGTAAGGAAGGGATCGAAAGTGAGTTTTATTATTATTGGTCTCTATTTCATTTCAATTCTGAATTTTGAATTATAATTATGCTTATTAAGGCAGGGGGTTACACGGAGGGCAACAAGTGGTGTAATACCGATCTGAGGAAGGGACCACGAGTATCAAGAGAGTACCAGCGGTATCAGTACAGTAACAATGGTATCAGGGAGTAGGGGTATCAGGGCACTCTAAGATGATATCAATACCCAGATAGTAGTATTAGTGGTACCGGTGCACTTAGAAATGATATCATGATGGTATCCGTTGTATCAGGAAGTAGTAGTATCAGTGGTATCAGGAAATAGTAGTATCAGTGTGCATGCAGAGGCAATACCAGTACCCAGTTGATGGTATTGATGGCTCAACGCACATAGCAACGACACCCGCACTCGTAATAATGGTAACAGGATGGTACCAGCGATATCAGAGTGGTGTCAATGGTATCAACAATAGAATTAGCATATGCAAAGGAGGTACCAGTGCCTAGTCAATGGTATCAATAGGATTAGTGCACTGGATAGAAGAATCAATGCACGCAGTGACGATATCAAAACACTGATAGTAACAGTTCTGATAATGGCATCAAAATTGATATTGTGTATGTACTAGTACTGATATGCAGACCATACATAGTATTTTAATGCCTGGAGACAATGGGCACGATTTTTGAGACAAGGGTAGTCTCAAGGCATCAATGTTGGAAGTAGATAAAGCCAGTATATGCGTTTTTACACGAGGGCAAGAAAGTTAAGCGTGCTCGACTCAGGGTAATTCTAGGATGGGTGATCCCTTGGGAAGTTGCCTATAACTTAAGAGTTATGTAATATAAAAGGGATTAATATGTCATGTACAGTAGTTTAGGTTGTGTGATGTTCCTTGCTTTTCTGTAACTACTGTAAATAGCTAATGCATGTTACAAATGACATATTTGTGTACCCAAAATTATTATGAAATGATGAAAATACCCTTGCATCAATATGGAATTTATTTTTCCCTATTTTCATTTAGCAAGGTACCAAGATGATGCATATAAGGGAAAGATATTATGACCCAAATTGGGAAGATAGCCTTAACTCTATGCACTAAATACTTAGTAGGATGGCACAATAACAAACCATGATAAACGATCTTAGAGATGAATTACGTAAGGTATGGCAGAGACAGGAAAGATTAGAACATCTTGAAAGACATGAAGGTGAACATAATCTACCTACGCAACCTCATCAGGAGCTACTACCCATGCTTGTGTATGAAGCAAATGTTTTTCAAACATAGGTGAAACGATTTGAGAAACAATAACCTCCTACTTTCCAAAGGAGGTTTGATCCCCTACAAGCAGAAGAATGGTTATCCGCAATGGAGCAAATTTTTACCAGACTAATGTGCTACAATGATATTAAGGTTTAGCTAGCCGTTCTTAAATTAGAGGGAGAGGCGAATGTATGGTGAAGGAATACAGAGTGAATTCTACAGGTATGGAATATTCTAGTAACATGGGAAATAGTCCAAGGAAAATTTAATGAAAGGTATTTCTCTCAACTAGACAAGTTAGCAAAACAAAATGAATTCCTCAACATACGACAAGATAATGAAGAAAGCTTTGATAAGTACCTGGCACATTATGTTCGATTATCTCGGTATTCCTTATACCTAAGACATTGGGATGACGAGGAAAATAGCTCCAATATATTGCTATAAGGGTTAAAGCTAGAATTGAGAAACAAATTGATTTCTAAACATTTCACAGTGTTCGCCAAGACGGTTGAAGAGAGTCGACTCACCAATAATGACATGTTAAACTTTCATCATGACAGAAACGATGACTACAGGGATGTGTCTGGTAGTGGGAGTTACTCACAAAAATGCAAAGATCAGGATGAATTGTCCAGAAGGAACTATAAATGGACAAAACAAGCTGGGGGCCACAGAAGTCAGAATTCCACTAAGGGTAGGAGATACTGGTGGTGTCACAAGCCATATCATCCTGGTAAATCTTGTGGAGATGTGTCAGGAAGATACAGTTCAACTGGATGGGATCCAGCTAACTGGACCTATTTTCAGTGTCGAGAACCAAGGCATCTTGCTAAGAATTGCCCACAGAGGCAACAGTTAGAGGAGACTAGACCAGGAGCTCGTAAGGTACATGTGATATATCAGAAGGAGGCCAGAAAATCTCCTGAACTTATTAAAGGTACAGTTTCTTTTAATAGCGATTCAATAGGAGTAATGTATGGTTCAAGTTTAATAAAATATTTACTGTATACGCTCCATAGTGATGCTTGATACTTGATTAAATTTGGAAGCCAGTTCTCGATGAGAATAGAATAGAGGATAGGTCAGTGGTCAGTAAATTCCCTAAATCCTTCTGAAAGATAAGAGGGGACGATAGGGATGATTGAGGTAATATGATTTTGACTCTAATAAAATTGATGTTTTAAGATGTGATTGAGAGAATGGTAATATGAAAATCAGACTTATTAGCTGCGTTGACTTCTTAGGCATTTGATATGGCCTAAAGTTATTTGAGGTATTAGAATGTGATACATGATGTGGGGTGAATATACAGTAAATTGATCCTAGATGATCCGATCTGATGATACTGATGGTTGAGGATAGGCTTGAATTTGATCTAAGCTAAGATAATGCTTTGATCGAAATGTGAATTGGTTACATTATGGTTTTATTCCATGATGAAAGGTTGAACCTTATGAACCTTGTGGATAGTATTAAACCTTCAGCAATAGTAATGTTTTGAGGATAATACCCGAATACCATGGAGATTAGAATAGGCGTTACTAACCGTGAATCTTAGAGAATCTATTAGGTATTATTGAGGAAAATGATTTTCAATGTATGTGATGTTAGGATTCTAATTTCATGATGGACCTAAAAGTTGGGTTAGGGACCCTAGGCTGTAAAATTTTACACGCAGGATATTATAGTGGACCTGCGTGTCCAAAGGCCTTAAGACCTAGTGGACTAGTATGTCCTTAGGTGGTGAATTTATTCAGAATCGTATTGTATTAGAGATAAATCCGTGGAGTTGAGGAAAGTGATTTTCTAGCTCGGCTAATGCTGAGGTTTTAGGCGTGGAATTATGATCCAAGAATCAGACACAATTGTTGAACTGATTTCTTAGGAATTTGAATTGACCTGGATGGTCTGAGGTGCTACAACATAGACTCGAATGAATCAAAATATGTATGAGGTTTCTTGAGGTTCCTAGTTGCTAATCTAGTATAGGGAAAGAACTTGATAATAGAATATTCCCTTATTGAATAAGAATAGTTCTTGATAGAACAAAGGTAGCTACAAGATAGGGTCTCAAGGTTGATATAGAGAATAAAATGTATGAATGGCTTTTGGTTTCCTTGTACAATAAGGGTAAAGTATCCTTATGGTTGATATACCTACTATTCTACTAACTTGAGGCTTACTAGGAGTCGATTGGTGGATGGCAGATAATGTGTTGAAAGGTATGAATAAAGAATAGTAGGGAATTGTGTTTTGACAGCCTGGTAGGCTAACGAATTCTCTGGAATTTGTTTCGGAGTATATGAATAGGCTATCCTAGATAAGGTATTAGAATTGATAAGTATGCATAGATCCCCATACGAATAGACTATGCCTACACCCACGGGTGCCCAGGTTGTCACAGTCGATGTATATATGAATGGTATAATGAATGCTGAGGGACATGAATCACCAGTGGACTTGATTGTCTACTATTGCATGGCTTAATGGTAATCCTCAAAATATGGTTGGTTTATAACCTATTGGTGAACTCAAGGAGTAAATGACACGTGAGTAACAATTGTGAATAGAATTGAACATGGTGAGGGAAAAACAACTCTATGTCAAGTCAAGTAAATGTGAGTCATGGCTTTCAGAGGTAACATTTATGGGCCAGTAGTCTTATAGCAAGGGATCCTGAGGGACCCTAGTAAAGTGGAAACAACACTAAACTGAGAAGGCCAGAAATTGTGGTTGTGATATGCAGTGTTCTAAGTCTTGTCGAGTATTATGCGGTGTCTATATCGAAATTTTCCAAAACTCAACATTATGCATAGGATGATGATTGTGAGAGGAGCTTCGGAGAGCTGATGATGAAAATTTATTAAAGTACCAACACTGATAATCTCATATCCACAGTAGACCTTTGTTGTCTTTAATGATGCTAGTTGGCATGGATTGGGAAGGGCATTGAATCCCAGATGCAAGTAGGCATGGAATGGATTATGAATTGATGCGAGCTAGGTGAGGGTGTATGCATCATGTCAACTGAAGCTTCGAGAATTGAACTATTCCATCCATAATCTTGAGTGGATGGTAATAATGTTTGTTTTGAATCTAGACATGTTGCCTTTATGGTGAAATGTTTGAGTTGTACTGCGACCACAAAGATTGAAATGTGTATATGATCAAAAAGAGTGAAATATGACGCAATGTAAGTCGATAGAGTTGTTGAAAGATTAAGGCATGAAATATAAATGTTATCCAGGATGGGCTAATGTTGTCGCTGACGTATTGAGCTGTAAAACAGTGCAGATGACAGATATGATGATTTATGAGAAAAAAGTCAATCAAGGAGTTTTAGGGATCTTATTCTATATAAGTAGATCTTTATTAGCTGTAATGATGTCAGTAAGACGTACGCAGAAGTGTTACCCCAGAGTTTATGGTTAGAAACGTGTCACAAATTTCAGGAAATTTATTTAAGTGGGGGAGAACTGCAACACCCTAAATTTTATTCACCAAGAATATATTATAATTATGTTATATATTCAATAAAATGGTGAATATTTACGACAAACAGAATTAAATATTGGAAATTGAAAGGTGAATAGTGTTTTCAGTGAAATCGCCTGTGAGGCAATGAGTTTGTCATGTGGCTTTGGAAGAACAAATGATGAGTAAAAATTATGAAAGTTTATAGGATCAAAGTATACATCCTAAGCTTTAATTTAGTAGGTCATATGAATTATTTGAAGCTATATACAAAGAGTTATGAATTTTTGAATTTAGCCCAGAAAATCTGGAAAATCTCTAGAGCAGTGGTCAAAGGAATGAAATCTGGAAATGATGTGCTTCTAACTTACTAAAGTTCATTATTTTTTCTTGAAACTAGACTCAATAAGGGTTCCATAGCCTTTGGAATCACTCTGAAATGATGTCTATAAACTTAGTTATGATTTTTCAAAATTTGGTCAGAAAATCTACCAAAATCGACAATTGTTGCGAATTTGAAGAAATAAATGTAATGACAATTGTATAAATTTGGGAATAAAGAAATATGAGAGAGGAATAATTATTTGGCTCATAAGCATGCCAAGTGTCATTATCCTAAGGCAAGGGATTTAATTATAATTGATAAAGTATGTGCACATGTTCAAATTAAGAGTAAAATAGTATTTTTATACATGTGGTTTGATCAATGGAATTGAAGCCCATATTGTGTGCATGAAAGGCCCTAATGGCGTGTTGGGCTAACCAAAGGGGAAGAGAGATTTGTTCAATTTTAATTGAATTTTATGACACAAATTTGAAGAGGATAAGATCAAGTACAAGTGTCATCATCTTAAACAAGAACATGTGAGAATTGTCATAACATAATATATTCTGGGTAATTGCTTAAGGTGATTAAATGAAATTCAATTGGGTTTGTGAGGACCCTAAATGGCGTCACATTTGGGCCAAAAAGGTGGGAAGATTATTCCAAAAGCAATGAGAAGCTTATGACACCATTAAGAGGAGATAAGGCCAAGTACCAAGCACATGTAATAAACCATTTAATTAATATTTCTTAAAGAAAGATGAAGAGATATTTTAAACAATTGGTCATCTCTTTTCCTCCTTCATTTTTGTCATCTACCAAGACAGACAGAGAGAGAGAGAGAGAGGCTTAAGAAACTCAAGCTAGAGAGAAGGAGGAAGAAAAAGATCAAGGTAAGGCTTGTGATTCTTAAGATTTTCTTCTAATCTTGCAAAATTTCTAAACTCTTCTTCTCTATGAAATCCATGGTTTAGCAAGCTCATCTTAAGCTCAAGGAGAGAGAGAGAGGAGGATGCCTAGAGAGAGAAAGTATAAGAACTCACGAGATAACTGTTGGAAATTGTGCCCTAAGGGCCAATCATTGTACTTTAAACATTATTATTTTAATGAAATTTCTCCATTCTGTTATCATATTATTTGCATGTTAACTGTGATAATTGTATCCTTGGATAATTCATAAAGATTGTCCTAAAATGTCCCTGGTCAGTCATCTATGCGGGAGCAGAGATGAAACAACACCAGTATGACTTTGATAAGATATGGAGATACGAATCAAAGTCTTAGGCACTTGTAAGAGTACAAGGTGCTGGACCGACCCACTGTGAGAAAGCTACATGGATCAAGTCATAAGCTTTTCTCATGTATAACCACGTCATAATGCCCTTAGACCTGAGGTCATCATGGATTCCTACATGAGAGTTGCTAAGCTTTGAACTAGTCAAAAGTCACTTTTGACCGGGTGATGATAAAGGCTACGATCGGGCTTGGTGGTTTTTCATGTAGAGGAATATGAATGATCAAGATGGAATTTGTCCCTCACATTAGTAGAGAGATATTACTGGGCCCCTCGATGAGTGAGTCTGAGAAATGTATGGCCATACTATGATGAAAGGAGTTTCTGTCTCTGTTATCAGGCTACTCAGGAATCGAGAAAGTAATGGTCAGGAACAAGAGGATGACATTTTCCATGCCTTATCCTTGATCGATATATCGTGTGACAAAAGGGACGTGACATGGTTGTATGACAGGTTGCATCGTGATAACGATCCTCATATGAATTGGGTAGTCGTAATGTCTTGCTAGAGGCCGCTTGCGACTTTTGGGTTAGTGTAGTTATTGGCCCACTGCCAACTTCATATGGGCCTACAGGGTCGCACACAAGAATGACCCAACACGAGATAATGTTTGATTTAGGGTGGATGAATTTTATATTTATATATATATATATAATATAAAATTCATTAATAATATTATATAGATATATATATATTTTCGAAATATATATCTTATATATATATATATAATATTATATTATTATATTTAATAATATTATATAGATATATATATATATTTTTGAAATATATTATATATATATATATATGTATATATATTATATGATATTATTATATTGTGTTCGTTTTAAATTTAATTTATTAAGATATATTAAATTTAATAACTAACATGATAGAGATATAGCATCTCAGATTTAATTTATGAAGATAAATTAAATCTAATGGCTCTTTATTTAGATTAAATAAATAGGTTAAATTAAAACTGTTGGACATATTTAATTTAAACTGAATTTATTTAATTAGCTCATCAAGATAATTAATTATTAATTAATTTCGAAATTAAAGATGATTAATTTTGAAATTTGAAAATAACCCTCATGGGTTATAAACTTGATAGAGATGATAGACTCAGGGGACATCAGAATTGAGAGCCGCAAGTTAAACCCTTGGAGACATTAAAGACGCTAGCACGCAGTCTCGGTTGGAGAGCATTCGTGTGGATACCGGTAGAGGGAGCGGACCTGACGTGTTGGCTCCTAGAGATCGTGAAAACTCTGAATCATCAAAAAGGTATGAATCCTTCCAACTTGGTTTAAACGCCGTTGATAGATCCTCGAATAGGATCGGTGAAAATTTTTTAAACTCTTCCGCTGTGCTTACCAATCCTACAGTGGTATCAGAGCCAGATCAATTGTGCGTTTAAATTGAGTTTATGATTCTTATACATGTGATATATATGGGATGTGTACGTATGTTTATAAGAAACACTCGAATATGTATGTGATTTTCGTTTTGAACAAGCATGAAATTGGGTAGGGTTCCTGAGATCGTAGTTGGCGGCAATCAAATTGGGTCTAGGTTCGGATATCTATTCGGGTAATAGGGATCCGAACTATGGGGAAGACAAATTGGATCAGAAGCGTTCTGGGCCATTGTTGTTTTTTTGTTTTGAAAAATTGGGTCCGAAATTTAAAAATTTAAAATTTTCAAATATTTCTTTTAAAAGGAATGTGCCTTTTTCAAAAGCTTCAGGGGCGTAGCCCCTGCAACCCCGCAAGGGCGGCCCTTGTAATATTTAAATACAGCCTGCATGCCGTGCCTTTCTCTAAATACTCTCGATGTACATTCTCTTCTCATCTCACTCCCCTCGAATGTTTAAACGAGGTTTCTCTCAATGTATTTCTTTTTTTTAGAGAAGTCCTCTCATTGGCTTGGGAGGATTTTAGGTTAGGTAAGCCATGTTGTGTAACGTTTAAATTATGCTTTTGATAAGATCATTGCATGATTACTTTTACGTTTATATGTATTTATCTGTATGAGATACGACCACGATTGCATCCATATAAACAAAACTAATTAATTAAGCCCTCTAAATTAAATCTTAAGTCATAATGCCGTCAATTAATGAATACTTGTCAAAACCTAGATCGCTCAATTGTGGAAACCACCAAAGTGGATGCACTTGAGTTATCTTGATGAGACAAGCTTGAGTAATTGTGCCGCTCATAATATTCATTATTGTTTTGACTTAATTGAGATTAACAAAACGGTTTTGAATCTCAAGGCATTAGATGGGGTTAAACATGCCAGATCATATGATGATTAAATCCCATAAAGATCTAAGAGTTACATGTGATGTAATTGGTAAATAGGTTACCTACCTAAATAACTTGAATTTAAGCGTCTTGCCAAAGTGGACTTAAGTTTAAGCCAAATATGGATCTTAGCCCACTAATTATTATATTGAGGGTTGTTAATTTAGTGGGAGATTACTAAACTAACTTTGCATATTTTAATTGTAGAATCATGTCGACTAGTAATACTGCTACACTATCATTGCGATCGGTCCTTGAGAAGGACAAACTCAATGGGACAAACTTTCTTGACTGGTTCAGGAACTTGAGAATTGTTCTCAAGCAGGAAAGAAAGGCTTATGTCCTAAATCAACCCATTCCTGAGGAGCCTGCAGCTAATGCTCCAAGAGCTCAGAGAGATGCTTACACAAAGCATAAGGATGACTCTGTGGATATAGGTTGCTTGATGCTTGCCACTATGGTTCCAGAGCTCCAAAAAGATCTGGAACTCTTGGAGGCTCATGAGATGATAGTACATCTCAAGGAAATGTTCCAGCAACAGGCAAGGCAAGAAAGGTATGAGACCACAAAGGCCTTACATTCATGCAAAATGGATGAAGGTGCATCAGCTAGTACTCATGTGTTAAAGATGAAAGGCTATATTGATCACCTTGAGAAGCTTGGATTTCCCATAAGCCAGGAGTTAGCTACGGACTTGATCCTCAACTCACTCCCGGAGAGTTATGACCAGTTTGTTATGAACTACAACATGAACAACATGGAGAAATCAATTTCTGAGCTGCATGGGATGCTCAAAACTGATGAGCAAAGCATTAAGAAAAAGCCTAGCACAGTTTTGATGGTTCAGAAAGGAAAGGGTATGAAAAAGAAAGGGAAGGGCAAATGGAAGGGTAATGGCTCAGGTGGTCTGAAACCAAGCCTGTACCCAAGAAGGCAAAGCCTCCAAAGGAAGGAGTCTGCTACTTCTGCAATGAACCCTGTCATTGGAAGAGGAATTGCAAACTCTACCTGGAAGATCTGAAAAAGAGGATAAAATTAAACGATTTGAATCCAACCTACCTATGGCATTGTCGTCTAGGCCACATAAATGAGAAACACATTTCTAAACTCCATCAAGATGGATTTCTAAAACTCATTTGATTTTGAATCATATGATACATGCAAATCTTGCTTATTAGGAAAGATGACTAAGGCACCTTTCACTGGGCACAGTGAGAGGGCTACTGAATTATTGGGCCTCATACATACAGTTGTATGTGGACCATTAAATATAGCTGCCAGAGGAGGTTATGTCTACTTCATTACATTTATAGATGACTTTAGTAGATATGGCTATATCTATCTAATGAAACATAAATCTGAATCTTTTGAAATGTTCAAAATATTCCAAAATGAAGTACAAAACCAACTTGGTAAAATAATTAAAGCACTTAGATCTGATCGAAGTGGTGAATATTTGAGCCAAGAATTCACTGACCATCTTAGGAGTTGTAGGATATCTCACAATTGACTCCTCCAGGAACACCACAATGGAATGGCGTTTCTGAACGGAGGAATCAAACACTATTAGATATGGTTCGATCTATGATGAGTCAAACAGATCTTCCACCGTCCTTTTGGGGACATGCCCTAGAGACAGCTGCGTTCACACTAAATCGTGTTCCATCTAAGGCAATTAAAAAGACACCATATGAGAAATGGACTGGAAAGAAACCAAGTTTATCTTTTCTTAAGATCTGGGGATGTGAGGTATATGTTAAGCAACAAGCCTATGATAAATTAGTGCCCAGATCCATAAAGTGCCTTTTCGTAGGGTATCCTAAAGAAACGAAAGGATACTATGTCTACAATCCCACCGATAACAAAGTGTTTGTTATTCGAAATGGCAAGTTTCTAGAAAGAGAGTTTGTCTCTAAAACAACTAGTTGGAGCGACGTACATCTCAAAGAAATTTGAGATCCACAAGATGGTACAGAACCACAGATGGAAATTAGAGAAGACTCACAACAAGTTGCTGAGCCTCCTCAAGTAACACAAGGTCCACGAAGATCTGATAGGACACGGTATCAGCCTCAGAGATATGGATTTCTGATTACTGAAGGCTGTGATGTGTTGCTCATTGAGCAAAATGAGCCCACCACCTATCGAGAAGCCACAGTGGGACCAAACTCTGAGAAATGGCTAAATGCCATGAAGTCTGAAATGCAATCCATGTACGACAATCAGGTATGGACCTTAGTCGATCCACCTGAAGGTGTAAAAACCATTGGGTGCAAATGGGTTTTCAAGGAGAAAACTGACATGGATGGCAATGTAAATGTCTTCAAGGCACGACTGGTTGCAAAAGGATTCACTCAAACTCATGGTATAGACTATGATGAAACTTTTTCCCCAGTTGCAATGGCCAAATCAATCAGAATCCTTCTTGCCATTGCAGCATATTATGACTATGAAATATGGCTTATGGATGTCGAAATAGCCTTCCTTAATGGAAAGCTGCTTGAGGATGTGTACATGACACAACCTGAAGGTTTTGTGCGTCCAAAGGACTCTGGTAAAATTTGCAAGCTTCAAAGATCCATTTATGGATTGAAGCAAGCATCTTGGAGCTAGAATCATCGTTTTGATGAAGTAGTCAAAGAGTTTGGATTCATTCAAAACATCGATGAACCTTGTGTTTACAAGAAGGATAGTGGGAGCATAGTTGTATTTCTAGTGCTTTATGTAGATGACATCCTACTCATTGGGAATGATATTCCTACCTTGCAGAGTGTCAAGTCTTGGTTAGGAAAGTCCTTTTCAATGAAAGACTTAGGTGAAGCCACCTATATCCTAGGGATTAGGATCTATAGGGATAGATCCAAAAGACTAATAGGCCTAAGTCAGAGCACATACATAGATAAGATACTGCATAGGTTCAATATGCATGATTCAAAAAGGGGTTACATGCCTATGTCTCATGGCATCCATCTTAGCAAGGATCTGTGTCCTAGTACACCTGATCAGCAAGGTCGCATGAGTAAGGTTCCATATGCCTCGGCCATTTGATCCATCATGTATGCCATGTTATGTACTCGACCGGATGTCTCGTTTACCTTAAGTATGACCAGCAGATACCAACAAGATCCTGGTGAGGGTCATTAGATTGCCGTTAAGAATATCCTAAAGTACTTAAGAAGGACTAAGGACTTATTTTTGGTCTATGGTGGATAGGATGATGAGCTCTGTGTAACCGGTTACACAGATGCAAGTTTTCAAACTGACCAAAACGACCTTAAATCGCAATCTGGATATGTATTCCTCCTGAATGGTGGAGCAGTAAGCTGGAAGAGCTCCAAGCAAAGCACTATAGCAGATTCTGCAACAGAAGCTGAGTATATAGCAGCATCAGATGCAGCTAAAGAAGCCATTTGGATCAGAAAGTTCATTACTGAACTAGGGGTGGTGCCTACCATCTCAAATCCAATAGATTTGTTCTGTGACAATAGCGGTGCTATTGCACAGGCCAAGGAGCCTAGGTCACATAAAAAGGACCAAACACATACTCAGGCGATTTCATCTTATTAGAGAAATCAATGATAGAGGTAATATAAAGATATGCAAAGTAGCAGGAGAAGATAATGTTGCTGATCCTCTTACTAAGCCACTTGCACAGGCAAAGCATGAGCGTCATGTTAGGGCAATGGGAATTAGGCAAATTAATGATTGCACCTAGGGCAAGTGGGAGGATGTTGGAAATTGTGCCCTAAAGGCCAATCATTGTACTTTAAACATTATTATTTTAATGAAATTTCTCCATTCTGTTATCATATTATTTGCATGTTAACTGTGATAATTGTATCCTTGGATAATTCATAAAGATTGTCCTAAAATGTCCCTGGTCAGTCATCTATGCGGGAGCAGAGATTAAACAAGACCAGTATGACTTTGATAAGATATGGAGATATGAATCAAAGTCTTAGGCACTTGTAAGAGTACAAGGTGCTGGACCGACCCACTGTGAGAAAGCTACATGGATTAAGTCATAAGCTTTTCTCATGTATAACCACGTCACAATGCCCTTAGACCTGAGGTCATCATGGATTCCTACATGAGAGTTGCTAAGCTTTGAACTAGTCAAAAGTCACTTTTGACCGGGTGATGATAAAGACTACGATCGGGCTTGGTGGTTTTTCATGTAGAGGAATATGAATGATCAAGATGGAATTTGTCCCTCACATTAGTAGAGAGATATTACTGGGCCCCTCGATGAGTGAGTCTGAGAAATGTATGGCCATACTATGATGAAAGGAGTTTCTGTCTCTGTTATCAGGCTACTCAGGAATCGAGAAAGTAATGGTCAGGAACAAGAGGATGACATTTTCCATGCCTTATCCTTGATCGATATATCGTGTGACAAAAGGGACGTGACATGGTTGTATGACAGGTTGCATCGTGATAATGATCCTCATATGAATTGGGTAGTCGTAATGTCTTGCTAGAAGTCGCTTGCGACTTTTGGGTTAGTGTAGTTATTGGCCCACTGCCAACTTCATATGGGCCTACAAGGTCGCACACAAGAATGGCCCAACACGAGATAATGTTTGATTTAGGGTGGATGAATTTTATATTTATATATATATATATAATATAAAATTCATTAATAATATTATATAGATATATATATATTTTCGAAATATATATCTTATATATATATATATATATATATTATATTATATTATATTATTATATTTAATAATATTATATAGATATATATATATATATTTTCGAAATATATTATATATATATATATATGTATGTATATATATTATATGATATTATTATATTGTGTTCGTTTTAAATTTAATTTATTAAGATATATTAAATTTAATAACTAACATGATAGAGATATAGCATCTCAGATTTAATTTATGAAGATAAATTAAATCTAATGGCTCTTTATTTAGATTAAATAAATAGGTTAAATTAAAACTGTTGGACATATTTAATTTAAACTGAATTTATTTAATTAGCTCATCAAGATAATTAATTATTAATTAATTTCAAAATTAATGATGATTAATTTTGAAATTTGAAAATAACCCTCATGGGTTATAAACTTGATAGAGATGATAGACTCAGGGGACATCAGAATTGAGAGCCGCAAGTTAAACCCTTGGAGACATTAGAGGCGCTAGCACGCAGTCTCGGTTGGAGAGCATTCGTGTGGATACCGGTAGAGGGAGCGGACCTGACGTGTTGGCTCCTAGAGATCGTGAAAACTCTGAATCATCAAAAAGGTATGAATCCTTCCAACTTGGTTTAAACGCCGTTGATAGATCCTCGAATAGGATCGGTGAAAATTTTTTAAACTCTTCCGCTGTGCTTACCGATCCTACAATGGTATCAGAGCCAGATCAATTGTGCGTTTAAATTGAGTTTATGATTCTTATACATGTGATATATATGGGATGTGTACGTATGTTTATAAGAAACACTCGAATATGTATGTGATTTTCGTTTTGAACAAGCATGAAATTGGGTAGGGTTCCTGAGATCGTAGTTGGCGGCAATCAAATTGGGTCTAGGTTCGGATATCTATTCGGGTAATAGGGATCCGAACTATGGGGAAGACAAATTGGATCAGAAGCGTTCTGGGCCATTGTTGTTTTTTTGTTTTGAAAAATTGGGTCCGAAATTTAAAAATTTAAAATTTTCAAAAATTTTTTTAAAAGGAATGTGCCTTTTTCAAAAGCTTCATGGGCGCTGACCCTGCAACCCCGCTAGGGCGGCCCTTGTAATATTTAAATACGGCCTGCGTGCCGTTCCTTTCTCTAAATACTCTCGATGTACATTCTCTTCTCATCTCACTCCCCTCGAATGTTTAAACGAGGTTCCTCTCAATGTATTTCTTTTTTTTAGAGAAGTCCTCTCATTGGCTTGGGAGGATTTTAGGTTAGGTAAGCCATGTTGTGTAACGTTTAAATTATACTTTTGATAAGATCATTGCATGATTACTTTTACATTTATATGTATTTATCTGTATGAGATACGACCACGATTGCATCCATATAAACAAAACTAATTAATTAAGCCCTCTAAATTAAATCTTAAGTCCTTAATTACCGATCCTACAATAACTTCATAAATCTCAAATCCATACTACTATGTTGTTGATGATGATGATGTTTATGTTTGGATTTGGTGATTGGTTGTTAAGTTTGTAAATTTGGAAAGTGCTAACCCTAAGGAGTTATGCTGCCTAAATTTATTTAAATCATGGTTAGTATGTGTTTAAATCACTTAAAAATGGATTAGAAGTGGAAAAGTGTAAGCTTTCGAGGTTAAAACACAAAACTTCAATTTTCTCTTTTCTCTTGGTGAGTTTTGGCTAGCATTGTTCTGGGGGGAAGGAGTTGAATTTTCAATGATTTGATGGTTCCATTAAATTCAGGAAGGAAAATTAGGTGGGGTTACAGTTGGTCACTTTTTCGGAAAAGCCCGAAAAGGTATAATTACGAAAATGCCCCTAAAACCCTAAAAGTAGGGCTGTCAAGGGCAACTTAATTTGACATTGAATTTGGTAATTTTGAGCCCAAAAAATGGATTCCTTAGGCGAAAATATGTCAGGATAGCCCATGTCAAAATTTTGAAAAAAGTACAGTCGGGCCGGGTACGGCAAGGCCAGGCCAGGGTCCTGGGGGCATTTTGGTAAATTTTCACCATAAACTAATATAACCACAATAAACACTATAGAAGTGTCTAAAATGGTACATGAATAGGTTATAACCTAATTCTTGTCCATCTAATAGTTTAGGACCGAGTTGGGAGCCGAAGGTTGGCACGCTTTTTAAGACACACCAAACAGGGTGAAAGAGACTTGAGGTAGGAATATTATCTTTCATATATGATGCCATAGTTCATATGATTGTGTGGTCATCCTTGTTTGTAAATGTGCTTTATTAATCAACATGGTTTACCTAGAAAGAGCAGTTAGTACCAAAGATGCACTTACACTAGGAGTTGGGTAAGAATACTACCAGTGTACGATTATGGGCCCTACTCATGTATACATGACGATAATGTGATGATGATATGACGATGATGTGTTATGATAATGTGTTATATTATTCATTAATTAGTGCATACATAGCGCATATCATATTTACTTTTCACATTTTATATGAACGATAGCACGTTTCTATTGGGATTCCTTAGGATCTCATCCCTTTTTCTAAACCAAACATCTCAGCGGGTGTCAGTGGATCAAAAAGCAAGGACGTAGACAAAGGGAATTGACAGGCACATGTCTCAAGTTGAAGATAAAGTTTGTGGTTATAGATAGTCTATGTTTAAAATACTTTTTGATATCCTGTAAATGTTGCAAATATTGTCGCCTTCTATATTTTGACCCTGGTCTATAAACAAATGATTTTATCAGTATTTATTTAATTTTCTGTATGCTTGTGGAATTTTGTCCCTATTATTCTGTGTATATCGAAATGGAAACAGGTGTTGACAATATACTTGACGTTTATTAGCTATAACCGTTATGTATTAGGCGTTATAAAAGCCTAAATCTATAGTAGTGACTATTTAAGCATCAATAAATTTGACTTGCACATATTATAAAAATGGTTTTGTCTAACAAATCAAAATCAACATAACCTATTCATAATGAATTTTCTCATTATATTATATAAATTCCCATTCTCTCAATTCAATTGTGACATAGATATATGATTTTTCTTTTTCTCATAAGTGTCACATAAAATTACTTTCATTCCAATACCAAAATAAAATAAAAAAATTGCAAAGTATTTATATGTCTTCCAATAATTAAAGGTTTGGGAACTAAGAAAGAACTATACATATATACTAACATTATATGAAGGATCGGAGGTAGTATAAGGCAACATAATAACGCTTAAAAGGAGAAAAGCCATGAAAGACAAAACTAAAATAAAAATTAAGGGCCAATAATAGAAGAAAGTACCTTCATGTTAGGGTATATGAGTTGAGTGTTTGATGGGAAGTATGTGAAAAAACAAAGAAGAAGAAAAAAATCCTAAGAAAATAGAGGCGGGTTTGGAGATTGACATGAGAAACTCAATTAATGACAAGATGAACATGCTCGTTTAACTCCAATACACACACACACACACATCATATTATGATTAATGTATGAATAACATTCACACACATCATATATTTAATTTTACAAATAAATTGTATAATTATACAAAAAGAATAAAATTAAACAACTTAATTGTACAATTAGAGGTTATATTAATAGGTACTAGAAACCTTTCAATTTGGGAGTTATAAGGTATAATGAGATTAACCATGAGTTGGGATCCTAAAGGCCATGGAATTATATGAACATCCATACACAATAATATTTAAATTTAACTTGCAAATAAATTGGCACAATTTTAAATATTAATTTGAACACTTATTAATATCACAATATCAAAAAATAATTTCTCTCTTACAAATTAATCACAATAAATCTAAACAATAATAAAAATTAAACAATATATAGCTTTTGGGCTTATGATTATTTTGTTTGGCTTTATAATAAATTTGAATATATTTCTTTGCAACCCTTTGCCTCTTTTAATATTTTTTATAATATCTCTTGATCCTTTTTGGCCAGTCCATATTATTTTTGATAATATCTTTGATACCACAGGGAGGGTCTCTCCTGAAAATCTGAGACCTAGTCTAGATTATTTGCCAAATTGTAATAATTGCTCATGATTTTAAATCTAAATATCATTTAAAATAACGAAACATTGTTGCCTCTAATTATCAATTTAGGCATAGGGTATATGTGATCATGGAAAAATATGTTAATTAGTCTTCAGGACTAATAGCCTTTAGAACTATTACTTTTAAGTGCCATAATTCTCTACAATTTATTCTTCTTCAAGACAATGTATATAGTAAAAATACATTTTCAAAGCTATAAAGCCATTTTGTATCATTCAGTATTTGAACAATAAGCCTTCAGGGCTTTAATATTTATAACAATCCAGTAATCAAAGTGCCACAAAAATTTTATTGTCACGCCATTTGTTGAAATCGATAATGTTCTTTTATAAAAGAATCATTACAAAATTAATGTGACTTCTGGTCACCAAATCACAAAATTAAGAATACTATGGTTTCTTTCGCTATTCAATTAAATCAAAATACTGTAAAATAAATTAAGTAAATTTAAATTCGTAATCAAATGTAAACTATAGATAAGCCCATGATCATATAGATCACATAATAGAATCATATATAATATTATTATGTATTAATGTAATAATAAACAAATGAAAATAAAAGATTGATATAATGAAATAACAATAATACAACAATATAAATAAATGAAATGTAAATAAAATAACATTAAAATGAGATGAAATAAATAACATAAAATAAAGAAATAAAAATGCTAAATAAGTAAATAAACAAATGAAATGTAAATAAAATTAAATAATATAATATAATAACATAAAATGTAAATAATAGCATAGTATAAAATAAAGAAATATAAATAGTGATAAATTAAAGTGAAAAAAAAAGTTGCGAAGGAGAATAAAGCAATAATAATCTCCAATCTTAGCTGTGGAATCTGATATATAAAACAATTGGTAAAATGTTATTTTTAATTTCATATAATGGCTTAGATTATCTCAGATAAATCAAATAGATATACAGTAAAAGAAGGTAGGGGAAATCGTGAAGCCAACAATAAGAAAAATATACCTTCATTAGAGCTTCATGTTGATAACATGTTATGAAAATATGAAAATACAAGAGATAAATGAAATGAAAAAGATGAAGAGAGAATTGGAAAAAAAGATGGAGCAATATCATATTTATTTGAATGCTATCAATCACTTGAGAATAAATCTACATAATTGTGAAATACGTTATATTGGGAGGTTATGTGTATTAATCATAAGAAATTCTCAAGAGGCTATTTATTTACGTAAATATAATAATATTTATAACAATAAATAAATTGTCAATCGGTTACTTGCTATTCTTTTAGTCTTGTTTATATAGCACTTTCAACATATTTTACACTACTAAGAAAAATTTTAACTTTATTAATTATGACTTAAAATTTAACAATTTTTCAACTCCATCCCTATTTAATATGCATTATTCCCAAGGAAAACAAGGCCCACGCTAAAATAAATAAAAGATAAAATTGTTCATTTATACGAAAAATTTAATAACGTGCCTTATAAATGGAATTGAAAATTCCTTCTCTATCTGCCTCATAAATAGAACCAAAGGAGTAACTTTTTAAAACTTTCAGCCATTGATAACCTAGATTAACAAAATTACCACACTTTTAATTGATCATGAGTGATGACTTTGAAAACGTCGATTTTGTTCTATACTCCCTAATTTAGACAGGTAACTGTCTAAATTAGTATTTCATCCCTCCCTAAAAATTTAGGATCATTTTTTTAAATCATTTACTACACAACTACAATCACTTGCAACACTTCTAACATATTTCACAGTTTCATTAACGCTATTTTCAACAACTTTTTTATAATTTCAACACTTGAGAAAATGAAATACTAATTTAACTTAATTTTTTATAACCGAATTGCAGATTATAAAAAACAATTAAGTTAAAAATAATACATTTGTAGAAAAGATAGTTTTGTTCTAAAAACTATTTATGATAGAGTGAGAAAGAGTAACGATGAGAAAATGAAGAAAGAGAATGTATAAGGAAATAAAACATATGCTATTATAATTTTAAATAAAAAATATTATTATAACTAAAAATATATTATTATCAAATCAAATTAAAAAATATATTTTTATAATTAAAAAATATTAATTTGAAATAAATTTTAAACAAAAATATATTTTCATAAATAAAAAAATTATTATAATTATTAAGTATGTTCATATAATTTTAAATTAAATTAAAATATATTTAAAAAATATTTGATAATTAAAAATATATTATTATGAATTTAATTTAAAATAAATAATATTTATTATAAATAAAATATTATTATAATTAAAAAACTAGGGATTCTTTCCCATTGTATGGACTGGTGCAGTGTATTGTACGATAATATATCCAAAATTTGAAGTTGTGCGAGCCTTTTTTTTACGTGGTTTTGTTAGGTTGGCATCGGACCATTTGATGTGTGTCTATTGTAACCCCCTGCCGTAATTAATATCCGGATTATGCAATTAAAGTGAAATAGAGACCAATAAGACAAAACAACATTTATAAACCCATCAACCAGACGGGGTTTTCACAAATACATTTCGAAATCATTTAAAACCTGGTCTCACATTCACATTCCGAATACAATTACTACGCGAAGATAAATCACATTTATACAATTATCAGAGTGCACAAAATAAATTTCCGGCAATCCCGGGATCATATCTTCGCTCAATAATCATAGGGCATAATAGCCCATACAACTCCTCGATTAGGGATTACACAAACTACTCAATACATAGTCAAAAGCTAATCCGAATGTACACATACATATTCTCAACTACACATTGATAACCAACTACCAAGCTCTCACCCAGAAATGAGTCCTCTTTGTCCTTGGGTGCTTGCTCCTTCCTTGAGCCACTTGTCCTGTCTAAAATGTTGGTAGGGGAGGGTGAGATTCTGGGGAATCTCAGTAGGAAAACAATACCAATATGCATGTAAGACAAGTGTTTAATGCATGACATGCTTGCAATACATAATCCATGTTCACACAATGACATATTAGCATGCTCAATATTCATACAATATACTCATGGCCATAGTAAACGTTGAAACAGAGCTTCCATTACTCATATATGTTTCACATAACAAGCAAAGCAACAACATGCATCAATACACTAACACAATTATCAAATACATGCAGGAGAGGTAAGTTCCCTACCCTTATTCTTTCCACGTATGCTCCAGCATCGGCTACTCGCGATCCGAGCGGATGTCAAACCATGATCAAGGCGGATATCAAACCCTATAACCAAATCAAGGACATAGGATCATTCTCTTTTCCAAATTCTCAATGACTTCTTATCACTTAAATGGTTATCATTTAGGACTCTTAAGAGACCACAAATGCCTCTAATGAAAGCCCTAAAAGGTTGGGAAACAAAAGGTTGAAGGTCACTTTTAGAAAACACAAAGTGCTGGAACACAGGGGTGGGCCGCGGCCCACCATTCCTTGGGCTGCGGCCCAAATATGGTCAGAAGGCCTTGGGCGGCGGCCCACCACTCATGGGCCGCGGCCCAAAACAGGTCAGAAAGGCTTGGGCCGCGGCCAGCCACTCTTGGGCCGCGGCCCAGAAGTTTCCTGACTCTGGGCTGAACTTCCAAAATTCATAACTAATCCTAGAAAAATCGAAACGGAGTGATTCCAAAGCCAAATGAAAGGTATACAAGTCCTCTTTCAAGGAAAAATATAGCCCTTCACTGGAAATCACTACACAAATACAGAATTACCAAAAACTACACACTACTCCAAAACAGAGTTCTGTTTCAATCCCAAACTTTGGACAACCATATCTCATAGAATACTCAACGAAATGACACAGAATATATGTCCATTTTGAAGCTTGAGATGTGAAATTTAAGACTGGAAATTTTCACAATTTTCTGAAATCATTTGGTCACTCAAAACGCTCGTCCAAACTGACAGCGAAAAACAGAGCTTAATCAAGACAACTTTCCAACTTTTCCCGAGTGGTTCAAATGAATCCAAAATCAACAACCAAGCTTATTCCCACACAAAATCACTCAAGGAATCCAATGGGAATGTCAAAATCACCAAAATCCTATTCCATTATCATACTTTGGGTTTTGGGTACATGAAACACTAAACTTCCAAAATCTCCAAACTTAACAATTTCAACCCAAACAATTCTATCTATCCAAAATGCATTCCCAACATACAAATTCCATACCATACACATATCAAACTCTCAATGGCCCTCATTTTCGAAATTAGGGCAATAATTCCAGAAATTTCAAACTATTTCAAATGGTATGAAACATAGATAGATAGATAGGTCTCACTCACCTTATCAACTTTCTCAAAGGGAGTTCTTGATTCACCTCCTCCCAAAATTTCGTGTGGCCACAAACCACAACCAATGAACAAACTACAACCATAGAAATGTAGCTCTTAACTCAAGGATCAACTTTAATGAAGGGAGTTTTGGCATTAGAGGTCAAGATCTTACCTTAAATGCAAGCTTTTCCTTCTTCTTCTTTGGCCAAAAATGGCTGCACAAGAGAGAGAAGAGAGAGAACGTGAGAGAGAGAAGGAAAAGAGGTGAATATGATGATGAAGTGCAGAAAAAAATCTGCCCCCACCCCCTTCACATGCCTCCAAAAACGCATAGGAGAGAGAGGAGAGAGAAAAAAGTGGTTTTTGTCTCATATGCCTCATCCTATGGTCCACCATAATGCCACTTGGCAACATCCCATCCCTTAATCTCTAATACCACACACATATACACCAAATTCACATCATATTTCTCTTAAAATATTTAATTACATAATTTTATAATCAATCTCAATGTCATTAGCCCTTAATCGAAAATCGGGGCGTTACATCTATTTTTATTTTATTTGTAGTTTTGAAGCACTCGAATGAGACCACAAAAGTTGCAGTATGTCAAAATGAAAGATCGCCGATCATATATCCTAGAAGATAGTGTGTCCCATCATTAGTCCTTCAAGTTTCAATTTGAACACTCAGCATAAAATTAAATGTTTGGACGGCTAACGCGCGGAGTTTATGTTTTCTTGCAGAATTTTGTGATCTCAGGGCAAGTCGGAATGCACGGTAATGTTAAAAAGATATCGCGATATCCTACCCATTTGAACACTGTCATTGCATCTTATTGATTGTTTTGAATCATGTATCTAGCTCCTCTAGTGAAAGATAAGGGAAATATATTTTCCTTTTGCCCATCTTTGCTACATCGGTATTGCCCTATGATATTGCATCTTTATACCTTTGTACATATCAAATCTAATGTCTTTCTAATGTTTTCATAGAGTCAAGCCTGTCGCTTTCAACCACCCTCTTGCAGGGTGGTTCTACATTTTGTATCATTTAACAATTACAATTGCAGAGGTATTATAAAAGTGGAGAGAGGCACACAATATAGTCATACTCATTTACTGCCTTCAATGGTTGATGGAAGTGCCTCCGATTTGAGTATCTGTTGCCATATTGGTTTGCCCTTGACGACGATTCTTCTTCAACGGTGAGCTATCAACGCTTTTTCTAGTCATACTCTGAGTTACTTTTCTTTTGTTAGGTTGTTGAAAGTTTTTTGAGAAATGCGTTATTTCACTGCTTAACTTTTGTTTGGATGATACGAGGATCACATGCTATGTGCGCGCTATGTTTTGCTAGCGGTGAATGGTGCTCAAATTTAAAGAATGGAATAATCTCTCTTCATGCCTAAGGAGTAACCTTTGAAGAAATAGCAATTATTCCACTTTATTTGCCTTATTATGACATATTCAATTCCGAAAGTGATTTAGTGATGCGTTTAAATTTCATTTATTCTCTTTAACATTGTGTTCATTATTGCCTAAGTTTAACTATTCATTTTTTCATGAAATAAGTTTAATTATTTATAATTTTGGCCTTAACTTTCTTGTTGTGCAGCCTTAGCTTTTTAAGTGGTACCTTTGTTTTTAGATTAAAGGCAGGTTAGTTTTTTAATATCAAATCTGAAAAAGTAATTATGTGTTTACATTTTGTAGGAATCCTGAATAAGCATATGGTATTATTTCATTTAATGAAATTAAATTATTTTATATATGCATTTTTTTTTTATAAAGTTACATGTGCGTTTTAATTTGTAGGTATTTTGCATTTTCATATGTTATGTGAGTTTTTAAACCGAATATCTAATATTAAAGTTGGGTGCCACCTTATTTTATACATATTGCCAGTGATTCTAGTCTATAATCATTATGTTCTAATGCCTATTATCAATAGTTCTTGAACTAATGGAATTTTATGGTGTTATCATGGCGTTGTTTTGTTGTTTTTAACGTTGTTACTCCTCGTTGTTCAACATTTTATTAGGGCGTTATGTTTGGTGAAATTATATGACTCTTTTTTTGTCAGTAGAAATATATGGCTCTTTTGGGAGTTCCAATGTTCTGGGATTAATTGCCTTGGTGTGATTTTAAACATGTTTTTCCAATTAAATATGGTCTTCTTTTGCCAATTAAATATAATATTAGAAAATTAATTTTTAAAAAATATATTATTACATATAATATAATATTAGATAAGATGTAAATTAATTTAATTAATATAGAAGTTCTGGTTACAAATTTATCCATATCAAAACATAATTTTTTTTTCGAAAGGATAAAATAAAATCGAAAGATAAATGATTTCAAAGTACTATTAAGTAATATGACAGAAACAGAAAGTAAAAAAAACAAAACAAAAACAAAATAAGAGGAAAAAATCAATAGTAACAAATGGCATTAAGAACACACGCAAATAAAGAGGAAATATCCTACTAAATTATATTCACAGAAGCCCATGGTTAGTCAAGAAATATGATAAATTTTCAAAACTTTAATTAAAGCTCATTCACCCGAAGTCATTCCTATTTATGTTTTCAATTCCTTTTTTTTTTTTTTGCCCATATTTATGTTTTCAATTCTAAAAGGGACATTTTTGGCATTTTGTATTTTAAATACACATTAAATAAAAGCACATCCTAAGATTCTAGCTCCAACCAAACATAGTTTTAACGGTCCATTTGCTATATCCATTCATATAGTCCAATCAATCTTCACCAATTAATTAACTTTAAACTAGACAACTCGTGATACCCACTAAATAACCCAATTAGCTCAAAAACAGGTTGGATAAGCATACCTTCAAAAATGATTATATGTGATTAATAGGATTTGAATACAAGGAAGCAAGTTAAATGTGAAAGTAGATGTAAAATAAGGAATCATAATAATATTAGTAATTATATTTACATGTTCCATGCATGAACAAAAAATTCACTTTCCACGATTGTATGAATCTATGTAACTGATTTAGTTTCGACGGGAAAAATTGAATATAAATTTAGAGCATTTAAAGGGAAGAGATGATGGTGAAGACACGGAGATTTGGAAAGGGTGAGTGAGGTGCCCATGGAAATATAGTATATAAGAGATGTTTGTATAATACCCATTTTAATTTTAGGGTGTAAATTTGGTAATGAACAATTTCATCCAGAACATCCATAAGACTTATCTATTTTTGGATGCAAAAATGGAAATAAACTATTTTTTTGGAGCAGATTTAGCAACGCCGTTAAATTTACTTAACTGCCATTACTTTTTGAAATGTGTATCCCAACATGCTTCTCCATTTGTATTATTTTAATGGAAAAATATCACTTAAGCCACATGGAAACAATTTCATTTCAATTAAGGCCCAAAAGATTCTGAAATCTCACTACAAAGCTTAATTTATTTTTACTGACAGAGCTTAATTTCATTTTAACCCAAGGGATGCAGTTATATTTCAGAATCTTTTGGGAGTTATCTGAAATGAAATGTTTTCTATGTGGCCTAAGTCATATTTTTTCATTAAAAAAATATTAAAATAATATAGAGAGAGAAGCATGTCCCACATTTCAAAAAGTAACGACAATTAAGTGATTTTTAACGGCGTTGCTAACTCTTCTCTAAAAAGCATGTCCCGCAAAAAAATTTTTTTTTTTTCAATTGATCCCTCTTGCTTCACTTGGGCTGAAATTTTTTTTTTGGGTTGAGTCCGGTCCATGAGTGCGTCACTAGGCACCGTCTCACTCTGCTGTCCACACACGCGTCACTCATCAATCATCATCTGATCCAAAAATAGTCTCTCAGTTCAGTTCTCAACCCTCACTCTCAGTCTCTTCGTCTCTCACTCTCTCAACTCTCGCGTCTCCTTTCCTCTCTTCCAAAATCGAGCCCTAACCCTAATCGGCCAAGCGGTGTGCCGGTGTCGCCTTAGCCATTTCTGACTCGGCCTTCTTCCTCCCTCGTCTCTCGATTCTTATCTCACCGACAAAAGCAAGTCTCTTCTCACGAATCTCATCTCACCGACCCTAACCCTAATCGAGTAATCGCCTTGGTTGTAGTCGTCCTCGCTCGACACTCCTCAGCCTCAACCGATCGGCCGTCCGGCATCGCCTGCTCTTAGGTTTTCTGCTATCAACATTCTTGTGTCCACTGTCCATCCGTGTCTTCTTGTCTAGCTCTGCTACTGACAAGAGCAAGATCGCTGCTGGAAGTCCACTTACAGCCATTTTCAAGGTAACTGAGATATACATTATTCATACCCTTTTTTTAATATAGCAATGATATCTGAATGTAGAATGATCACTTCGTCGCTGGCTTGTTGTGAGTATCTATTTCCTATGTGGACGCCATTTTGTGTTTTTCTCTACACTTCAGTAGATGTATTGTACTATTGTTGCTGTTCTGTAAACATCGAATTTCCCCAGTATGGTTTTCACAAATTTATCCCATATGCTCTTCTTGTCTGTAATTTTAATTATATTTTGCAACCCCAACTAATAACTATGATGGTTACTGTTTGGTCTCACCAATTCGGCAATGCTATGCCTTCTTAATCCCGGATAAAGTTCCTTGTATTTATTTGATTCATGGGAAGCAATATTGACAATGGAAGTGTCACTGATAGCACCCTTTCAAACTTCGCAGGAGGTGTTTTACTAGTAGCTTTCCAAACATTTGCATATTTTTTTTGGATTAACTAGAAAGACAATGAGTCAATGACACCCAGATAACACGTGGGAATTCTGTTTTTTTTTTTTTCCAATCTGATTTTGATATTGCATTGTCATATTATAGTTTCTTTTCAATAAATTTTGTTAATTTGAAGGCTTAGGTATTCACAATGATGAATTTCTGGAAGTTCTTATAAGCATTTCTGTATTTTTCAGAATTGCATTAATGCAGTCTCAGTGTTCTCATAACTGATAACTGACGATGCAATTTGTTTTTGTTAAGTGACAATATCTGGCTTCTTTGTTTACCAACACTTGATAGTATGTTCCTCAATTTGACAATGGGTATGAAGCTAACCTTTTCGTCTGTGTCATTGGTTTTGCTTGCAGTATATTATAAAAGGAAAGGATGGAAGGTGAAGGACCTGCTGATAATCAACAAAGCAGTGAAGATGTTGTTGTGGAAGGCCTAGATGCAGGATCACAAGCACAACCAGTAAGGGCAGTACCTATCTCCACTGTCTCTGCACAAGATTTGGAAGATGATTCAAGTAAAAAGGGGAAAAAGAGAGCCACATCTGAGGTTTGGAATTATTTTACTAGAGTTACAGTAGAAGGTAAAGAGAAGGCAAAATGTAGGGGGTGTGGGAAAGAATATTTAGTGGGAAGTAGGGATTATGGGACTTCAACCCTTAGACGCCATATAAATATATGCCATTCACTCCCAAAGTATAAAGATGTTGGTGCTATGATGATAGACCAAGAAGGGAAACTTGGAGCTAGACAAATTGATCATCACATAGCTAGGGAAAAGCTTGTTTTTGCTATCATTAAACATGATCTCCCCTATTCCTTTGTAGAGTATGATGCAATTAAGGATTTCCACACTTATCTGAATCCTGATTACAAATGTATTTCTAGAAACACTGTTGTTATGGATGTATGAAATTTCTATCTTAACCAGAAAGAGATCTTAAAGAAAGCAATAATGAACAGTCCTGGTAGAGTGTGTTTAACTTCTAATTGCTGGACTTCAATAACTAGTAAAGGTTATCTTTGTTTAACTGCTCATTTTGTTGATGATAAATGGAAACTAAATAGCAAAATTCTTGCTTTCTCTAAGATGGATCCTCCTCATTCCGGTGTTGAATTAGCTACAAGGGCACATGAGATATTGATTGAGTGGGGTATTGATAAGAAAGTTTTTTCTATCACTCTTGACAATGCTTCTGCAAATGACAATATGCAAAATTCATTGAAAGAAAGGTTGCTTTTGGGTAATAGCTTGATATGCAATGGGGACTTTTTTCATGTTAGGTGTTGTGCCCATATCTTAAATCTTATAGTTCAAAAGGGTTTAAAAGTAGCTAGTGAAGCTGTTCATAAGATTAGGGAGAGTGTTAGATATGTGAAGCAATCTCAGGCGTGCTTGATAAGTTTTAGGAAATGTATTGATCATGTCGGGGGGATTGATACATCAGTTGGTTTGAGGTTAGATGTTGCAACTAGATGGAATTCCACGCATACAATGCTTGAAAGTGCCCTTAAATATCGCCGTGCTTTTGCTTATTTATCTATCATTGATTCCAATTATTGTCATTGTCCAACAAACCAATAGTGGTCTAGAGCTGAGGCGATGCGCTCATTCTTGGAGCCATTTGCACTTATAACAAACTTGTTTTCTGGGTTCTCATATCCTACATCTATCTAACATGTATTTCATGCAGATATCAAGAATTGAGTTAATGTTGAAATCTTATGTGGAACATGATGATATTGTGATTCAAGATATGGCTGTGAGAATGCTTGAAAAGTTTAATAAATATTGGAGTGATTATAGTGACATTCTTTCTCTTGCTATTGTTCTTGATCCACGTATGAAGTTGAATGTCATTAAGTTTTGTTATGCAAAACTTGATCCCTTAAATTGTGATGCCAAGGTTGAACACATTAAGAGGAAGTTATATTATGTGTTTCATAACTATACTGATGTGGGAACTTCAGCATCATCTTCAGTCTCATTTGTTGGGTCCTCTTCAAGTTCTAATTACCAAGCCTCATGGCAATCATATTCAACAACCATTCATCCCTCTTCCTCCTCCTCTAAAAGTGATTAAGACAACTACTTGTTATGTTTTGCTGTAAGCTTCCAATTCTTGAATATTTCATTTCATTTTCTTTCTTTAATGTTATTTTCATTTGATTAGAATTATACTAATACTCTACTTTTAACATTATATGATGTAGGATTATCTTGAGAGCATGAGCAAAAACACAGCGACAATGTGTAAATCTGAATTGGACAACTATTTGGAAGAACGAACACTTGATCCCAACTTGTATGTAAAATTCAATATTTTGGATTATTGGAAAACTAACTCACCTCGTTTTCCATGTCTTGCTAGGATGGCTTGTGATATTCTTAGCATTTCGATTACTACAGTTGCTAGTGAATCGGCTTTTAGTATTGGTTCACGAGTTCTCACAAAATATCGAAGCAGTCTCCTTCCGGAGAATGTTCAAGCTCTCATTTGTACTCGTAATTGGATGCTTGGTTTTCCTAGTAGTGGTAATATGTGTCCATTTAATATTTACCTTATACTTGCTAATTTTGTAATTGAGGAATTTAGAAAAGTATGAACTATTAATCTAACATTTTTTTCCATTTTATGTGATGTGGCAGATGCATCTGAACCTGAGGAAAAGGAGGAAGCAATTAATGTTGAGGCTGCTTCAGATGCTGCTTCACAGCATGCCACATGAATTGATGTTTTCATTTGTCAAATTTCCCCAATTTGAAGTTTTTAACCGGCTGCTTGAATCCTGAACTTGAAGCACATTACACTGACTCTTTTTGATAATGTGTTTAATCACTACACTTTTTGAACTTTTGCTCACTTCCAGAATTCCAGTAAATGCCAAAATGGCTTTTGTTTTCTCTGTTTTGAAGGATGTAATGTTCTGTAATTTTGTTCATTCTGTCGTTGTTTAATAGTGCTGGCTGCTGGGTTCAATCACTTCAGTTTGTTGTATAATGTATAATTTTATGTGGACAATTGGACTATTTCTATCTTTACTAAGTATTAGGTTGAGACGTTGACAGTAGTAGGCTCTGTTGGTTTAATATAGTGCTATGTTGTTTGTATAATGTATAATTGTAGTAGAACAATTGCGCTTCTATGTAGATAATTGGCCTATTAGGTTCTGGGTTGAGTTATGAAGTTAATTTGAGTATTGGGGGTAGGACAATTGGACTTGTATAATGTATGTGGACAATTGGCCCATTAGTTTCTAAGTTGAGTTCTGTTGTAGGCCGTTAGAGGGCCTTCTTTAAAATCAGTCCATTAAGTAATGATTTCTGAAAAAAAAAAAAAATTGCGAGCTGCGGGTTAGGGTTGGGTTTTTTTTCAGCCCGCAGAGGTGCGGGCCGCACAGGCCTGCACCGCTCAGCCCGCGGGCTGGCCCGTTTTGCCGGCTCTATTTCCAGTATGGTGAAACCAATATTCAAATTTCTGCTGGGAGATGCACCCACATATAGTATCCAACAGACAGTGCCTTAAGTAAAATCGCTTCTAATAGGAGGATACATGTACTTAAAAAAAATGTGCTATTGGACTAAGAAGAATAAGTATAGTTATATTTAAAAAAATTAAATTTATAGTATTAAGATAATTAGGAAAAAAAGGACAAGTATGATGTTTCCTTCATATTTGTTTTTGGACAGGAATCATACTGCTTTCCATATGACACTCTACAAGTATAATAAGTAAGATACAATCATGGCGAATTTGGAGCTTTCGATATAGATAACAAAACTCTTACATTCTACTACTAAAACAACATTCTTCTACAAATAGCTCATGCACAATTTTTCCCCAGAAAACATTAAAACCAACATGTATCAATTCTACATTGTGAAATGCTGGCTTCAGTCACAGAAGTAGTATTTCCTAAATCTTCATTTGGTTTTCACATTTCTCAATCAGAAAGTAAACCATCCACCATGTTTTTGTTGAGAATTTTACCATATTTCGAATCCAACATGTTTTATAATTTTTTTTCCAACCATATTGTTGAAATGTTTCTTTTAAGTGAATTTGTTTCATGCCATGGGCAAGGAGGGGCCTAGAAACAAGGCCTAAATAAGAAGTTCATCCTTTTTCTTCCATGTTCACTTCTACTTATATACTAACGACATGAGGTTATAAGCATGATTATATGCACGACTTTCCTCTTACATACGAGTTTCTATGCCACTAAGCTACAAAAACCTTTGGCAAGACCTATCAGTTGTAAAGAAACTTAAATTAAATATCACGTGGGGAGAGATAGGTCTTGACTTTTTACTAGTTTAAATCATAGAATGGGATAGATTGTGAATGGTTTCAAATTTGTAAGGGTTTTCTTTTGTGAATGTGGGGGAGTTGTAAGAGTTTTCTTTTGTGGATGTGGGGGAGTTGTTTGAAGCAATTATAGAAGTTCTTGTTAAAACTTTTCCATATCAAAAATTTAAATTTTTTTAGAAATAGACAAAATAAAATTAATAAGACAGCTAATTACAGAGCAGTAAAAGTAATATGACAGAGACATTAAGTAAAAAATAAACTACAAAAATAAGAGGAAAAATCAATAGTAACTAATGTCTTTAGGAACACACATAAATAACAAGGTAATATCCTACTAAATTGTATCAGTAGGAGCCTGTGACTAGTCAAGAAATGTGATAAATTTTCAAAACTTTAATTAAAGCTCATTCATACGAAGTCATTCCTATTTATGTTTTCAATTCTAAAAGGGGCATTTTATATTTAAACACACATTAAATAAAAGAACATCTTAAGATTCTAGCTCCAACTAAACATGGTTTTAACGGTCCAATTCCTATATACATTCTTATAATCCAATTCCTTCAAAAAAAAAAAAAAAATTCATACTTCCATACAGGCCTGAGAAACTCTAGAACTGAAAATGCGTTTTAGTTGTAATCATGGTTGCAGCCACATGGTGACAACCACTTTTTGCTGCAGGTATTTGGTGCAAGACATCAACATAAATAATAAGAGAATGGTTTTTGGTGCAATAAAACATCATGCATTAGGGTTCTTGTGAGCATAATTGGGATGAAATAAGAAGAAAGAGACATAGTAAAGTGTACCTCTCAGAAAAAACTTTAACTAACATTGTTCTCATCCACCATTTGCCAAAGTCGCACGTGGAGACAGTTTCAGAGCATACGCCTTCCTAAAAATTAATATATAAAAGGCAAGAAACTCATGTTTGCTTTGCATACTTTTGTTTCATATCATATGATATAGCCTGGACAACCAATTTCCAAATAATTAATCCATGCAGCACCAATCAAAGTATAAATCCATCAGCAAATAGAAGAAAGAAAAATAAAAAACTGAACAATAAGATATTAAGAATAGGCTAAATAACATTACAAACATCTCACTATTCATGATTCTAAACAACATCTCGAAAAGACCATACAGTTATAGATACAAAACAATCTAACTGTTAAGAGTTCATTACACCAAAAGTGCTTAAACAACATATATATAAATATATATGCAGCGTTATACTTTAGATTACTGATCAAAGCTCTTCAAAGTGGCTATTGCCAAGTGGTACTAGGCTTTCAATATAATTGACAATAGCATAATCTTGGGACAACCTGCCCATAGGAAATTTCTCAAATCCATGAGTAGTGAGATTAAAAAGATATAGAACAGTTGTTGGATCATTATTCTTCTCTTGAAGATTAGTTTTACCGATGGGTTCAGGCATTACAACAACTTTGCAGACAACTTCACCTCTCCAAATAGTCACAGGAGATAAAAAGCATGGATAGGTGTTGCTAGTATATTTCTTAGTCCAAGTCGACATCTCCCTTGTTGCATTTATATCCTCCTCCATTACCCACAATTCAACGGAATATTCTGAATTTTCACTTTTAGTGGAGATTAGAAAAGCAAGTTTGTTCTCATAAACAGTAAGGCTGGGGAATGAAATATAGTCCAAAGCAGGCAGTGGTATTACTGTAAACACTTCCTTTGCCATGTCAAATGACACTATAAAAAAAAAAATCATCACCACCAAATTGGCCCTTCACAACTTGCTTTAACCCAAGCCAAAAGATAAAGCCATTAACGGTTATACTTTGAAATATAGGACTTACTCCCCCCAAGTTCTCAAAGTCTATTTCCTTCCATAATCCTGTGCTTAAGGAATACACTTGGACTCGATTAACCTCATAACAGAACTGAGCCACATAATTTACTACTATCTTGTAATCATTAAGAATGGGACAGAACCCAAACCCTATAATGACATGACCATCAAATTCAGGAAGAGGTCTGGGCACCTGTCTCACCTCTTGAGTCGCAGGATTCCATAATAAAAATGAAGGAGGATCAGATTTATCATTTTGAAAACAGAGCAAGCCATTGCAAGAAGCAACCAATCTGTCCCAAATCCTTTCAATCACATGTACATTCCGAACTTCACGGCGTTGCATCTCGCAACTGAGCAAATCGAAGCACGTAAGATGATTTCCACCATATTGTGTGAAAAGAAGAAAAGTGTTTTGATTACCGGAGTGGTGGAGGTGGCCTGCGATGAAATGAGGGGTTTTAAGGAGGTTTTCCCAATCTTTGCAAACACATCGAAATCGGATTAGGGTCTTGACAGGAAGTCGTTTGAGAATGTTTGTGATGATACCTCGGGGAAGAAATGGTACCTGGCTATCCATTGTCATCCGCGTCATTGTGCTCCACTGCGACTTCGGTGAGGAATGAAACTCACAAACAAAAGGCGTCCCAATCAACGTGATGACGGGGTAGGGTTTACGGAGAGTCGCTTTGTCGCAGGCAATGGGCCTGTAAATTCAAGGTTCTAAAATCCAGATCAGGCATTTAATTGATTAGGATATTGGGTGAAGAGTTAATAGGTTAATGGATTAGATCAAAGTTAAATCAGGATCAATTTGGAACCTAAACCGGTAAGGTATAAAAATTGAAAAATAATATAATTTTTCAATTCTTATCACACCAGCCAAAATTTCAAATTCTATATATCTCCTTTTTTTGTCAATAAAATACTATATATCATTTTCATATCTTTGAATTACTAACAAAATCATCAACAAAAATATTAATATATCTATAGCCAAATATTCATAATATGATAATCAAGAGCATATATCATTAACCAAAAAAATTACACTTCCTAAAATAAGTTTTTAAAGCCAAACCATATACCTTTTTGCTCAAAGTCAAACCATATTCCTTTTTGCTCAAAACCAAACCGTAAGTCTTGGATACACTTCCCAAAACCGTGAGCGACGTAAGTGAAGAAATGACTGAATAGTGAAGTGATTTGATTTTGATCACTATTCACTATCTGATCAGAAGTTCAGAGTTGCCTGGAGCCCAACGAATGCAGTAGTGTTCAGTCAAATTAGGTTTGAATATTAAAAAAAAAAAGGACAAACGATGCGGTTTCAACTAGAAAGCAGGAAAAAAAAACGTGTGGTCGACCTGACTCCTCAACTCGACCGAGTCAGGCCGAGTTTGACTGGTTGACCCGGGTCAACCCCTTAACCTGATTTAAGGATCAAGCCGGACCGATTTTCTGGCCAGTCCGCCAGTTTCCGGTCCGGGTTTCAAAACCATGTGTAAATGTATTAAGCTTGTTTGGGATGGCTAAGTGCTTTTTTACGTAATCGGAGACAAAACTATTTTTATATACTCATCTCGTATATCAATTGTAAGTCATGATTGAAAAGCTATTTTTAAAGTTTTCAATCGCTATTCCAAACAAGCATGTTAATAAAATTGAATATTAAATTAAAAATAAAAATAAATAAATAAATCGCCATTCTGTTAGTTACTACTCCTATTGTCCTTCTTATAAAGCATTTCCAACCTATTTTTCACCGATCAAGAAAAATCTTAATTTCACTAACTCTGTTTTAAATTTTAATAACTTTTCAACTTTATATGTATTTAATATGTATTCAATGTTGTCAAACTCACCAGTTTAAACAAACTCGTGACAGTGGCGTTGTAAGAGTTTACTTTTATCATTAAATAAATATTAATAGTGTATAATTAAATAATTAAAATATAAAAATACAACAATTTGATTTAAATATATTTTAAATCTAAATAATTGAAATTAAATCTATCAACATATATATATAATTCATCATATTTAACAACTAAATTTCTATAAAATTCATATAAAAAGCAACTTAGCATAATCAAATAAAAAAAGTTAATACGAGTTCAAGAGCTAGTTAACATGATTTTATAATGTAGAAACGAAAAACGGTAAGTTCGATGCGTAAACTCGTGAGTTTAACCAAGTTTACAACTTGCACGAGTTTACCTACGACTAGGCATGATGTTGTAAGTTAGAAATATAAAGATAGTAAACTCGGAGAGTCAACTTGAGAGTTTGACAACAATGTACATATTATTCCCTAGAAAAACAAAGTTCCCACTAAAAAAATGAATGTTAAAACTGTACATTCATATAAAAAAAAATTAATGAAGCTGTAAATTTACTCACTAGAGGGTGTGATCATAGGCATCCCTTTAAGGAGGTTATTGATGAAGCTAGGATATAGCTGTCTAGAGAGTGGCATGTTCTTATTAGACATATCCCTAGAGATTTGAATGTTCAGGCTGATTACTTAGCTTGACTAGCTCATGAGAGCTCTGAGATTTTTGTAATCTTTAATCAACCACCACCTCCTCTCTTGGCAGGCGGTGGTTGATGAGAGACCCTAGGGTGTGCCTCATCCTGAGGTGTTTGTTTTGTATTAATCTCTGTTGGATTAATGTATTACAGTCTTTAATAAAAAAAAAACTCCTTTTCTTTTCCTTATAAATAGAATAGATAGAACATATGAGTAAACTTTTTAAAACATTCTGCCGTTGGAGCAATATTTGCCCCGGCAGATTCTGTGTGCACATTGCAGGTGTGGATCAATATATGTTTTGAAGTCTTTTAGTCAACTAAATGTATGTTTGAGTTAATGTTTAAAAAACATGTTCATACAAGTTAAGACAAAATTTCTCTCATATATCATAAATCATGTTAAAAAAGCAACTTCTACCATTAATGAAAATAGGCACTAAGATGGCATTAATCATTAAGAAGAGTTTGGCACTGTAGCAAATGAATCAATTGATAACCTATATTTACAAAATTACCAAACTTTTTAATTGATCATGAGTCATGACTTTGAAAACGTCGATTTAGTACCATACTCCCTCTGTAGGTCTTATAAGATAGTATTTTTTAGTATGTCATGTTTCTTTTTATAAGATAGACTTGGGGGATGTCTGAAAAGTTTTTTTTATAAACTCTTCATTTTACCCTTACTTAGTTACAAAAATTATTCATATCATTATTGTATTTAATTCTCATACTACCTCCGATCCTAATTATAAGATAAAGTTGACTTTTTTGGAGAAATTAAGGAAGCCAATTAAATTACTTTAGAGTGTTTATATTTTTAGTATCCTTAGATTATATATTAATTTATTAGTCAAATTAATTAGTTTGGAGAAAAAAATAAAAATATAAATACTCTAAAGTAATTTAATTAGCTTCCTTAATTTCTCCAAAAAAATCAATTTTGTCTTATAATTAGGACCGGAGGGAGTATTTGATTAAAACACTTAATATAACGTATCCTCTCTCTTCTATATAAACTATGGCATTTTTGGAAAACAAAATTCATGTTTTACATATTTATTGCACCTAATTAATTTTAATTACCTCTTGGAACAGCACAATTCGATGAATCTTATCTTATAAAAGGGAATGGAGGAGTACCATTTATGTAAGCATGGCTTAACCATTCGAGCTCTCCCATTTTGACACATGACATAGTGCCCATTTAGTAATCTTAAAAAAAGTGTTTTTTTAAGTATTTTTTTATAAGTTGAGATAAAACTTTTCTTATATACTTATATCGAAAACCATAAAAGCACTTTTAAAAAGCTAAAACAAAGATGCACTACTCTTGCAAGGATTAAAAAATGTAGAACCTAATTGGAGAGTTGATCTTGCTTCTAAATGTAAAACATTTCTTCCATATATTTCCTAATTTATCCCTATTGAAGCTTTTTCAATAATAATCAATAAGAAAGATGGGGGGAATTAAGGAAAATAATTAGGGTGGTTTAGAAAAAACATGTCATATTAATTAACTTAACTAACTTTATTAATTTACTCAAATTAGATAAATAAGTCCTATATTTAATACCAGAGAGAGTAGCAATTTTTTTGTCTTGCAAATATGTTCTTATATGGTCTGATGTCAACCAGCTCTTGTTGACTTAAATCTTATATTTGGTTTTTATTCTACGTTCTTTTTTTCATTTCTAACACAAGATTCAACAGAAGTTTTCTTAATCAATATGTCTTACAAAACTTGTGATTAGTTGTTGAATGATAGTCGTCAGATGTTTAATAAAAACTTCAGATGAAGCTGAACACAGAATGATAACAGGTGACAGAATTCTCACTCATTCAGTTAATCAAGAGGGTACTGAGTATTTATAGAGAATCACAAACTTCTAGCTCACAACTTGCCAATACTAGTCTCAATCTTAACTGATGCTAACTACCAGCACCTAGAATCTTCTGGGTCCTTTTAGGAATGATGTGTTGAAATTCCATTTAGGTCCTAAAGGAAAGAAATTATTATGATTCTGAAGTTGACATGTCTTGATTGGTTGATATATTGTCTTAGTTTGCTCAGTTCTATATAACTTACTCACCCTTTTAACAAATAGGACTTCATCAAAAGATAATGTGCTCGAGTATCCTTTTTATTTGTGGCTGGTGATTTATGACGGTTTAAGGGGTATTTTTATCCTGGAAATGTTCACCAAATTAAAAGATAATGTGCATCAAGGAACAATTTTGCCCTAAAAGGCTTTTGGGGGTAATTTTATCCTAAAAGTCTAAAAAATAGAACAATTTTGGCTGGCTGTTATTGCAATTATTTTGACCGTTAGTTGACCAAATATGTTGAACTGGCAATGCACAAATTATCCACATCACTTTCGTTAAGTTACAAATTTGCCTTGAAATTTTATTTTATTTTTGGTTTTACAACGGCACGGGTCGAACCCGTGAAGGGGGAGTAGGTCACTAAGCCCACACATACGACCATTGCACCAAAGGCGCTGGTTCTGGAAATTTTAAATTTAACTTTGAAAAAAGATGAAGTAGATGACACATAGACTTGCAGCGCAAATTTGTACCTTAACAAAAATGACATGAATGATAAGTGGATTGTCAGCTTAATATATTTAGTCAACTAATGGTCAAAATTAACTGAGATAACGACAAGGACAAAATTGCTTCCTTTTTTATACTTCTGGGGCAAAATTGCTCCCCGAAAAACTTTTAGGGTAAAATTTTTCTTTGGTGAAAACTTCCAAAATAAAATTGCCCCTTAACCCATTTATGAAATATCAGGAGGTTTCTGTGAAGGAGTTTCTGGATCAAGACAAAATTGCTTCATTTTTTATACTTCTGGGGTAAAATTGTTCCCCGAAAAACTTTTAAGGTAAAATTGTTCCTTGGTGAAAACTTCCAGAACAAAATTGCCCATTAACCCATTTATGAAATATCAGGAGGTTTCTGTGAAGGAGTTTCTGGATCAAAACTTTTCAGGCGCTGCAGGCTGAATTCAGGAGAGAAGCAAGCATCAAGTTAACATACACTTGTTTGCTTAAAAGAAATGGTACTGGGGAAAGTAAGTGGACATTAGTGTGTGTTTGGATTAACTTTTTTTAATAGCTTTTACGACTTACGAAGTAAGTGTGTGAGAGGAGTTTTAGCTCGGGTTGCGCAAACCATGGTTTGAAACCATGGTTTGGAGGTTTGCCAAACACACATAAGAATACCGTTTCATTACTGTAGATGATAAACCACTTTGAAGAATTGATTAATGAACTGTATTTGTGGAAAATAAATTCATAGTCACTCCCTTCATTCCATAATAATCCCTCTAATTATTAATATAATATATATTTCAGAAGTTAATTTTGGCTCTAAATATAAAACATAGTTTACATATCTGTCAACCTTTTCCTAAATTACCACTATTAATTCTCCCTCAACAATAATCAAGAAAAAGATGGAATGAGGGAATTAAGGAAAATCACTACTACAAAAAGGGTAAAAGGTGGCGCACATTTTGTGGCACTTCTTTAAACAAGTGCCACAGCTTCTCTTTTTTTTTTTTTTTTTACCTTTATAATTTTTTTTTTTAATTTTGGGTACCAGCTGTGGCGCCTAATAGATTAAGTGACACAATTGAGGAGGCCTAGTGTGGCGCCTGTCTACGCAGGCGCCACACATGGGGCCTTGAAAGCAGCTGTGGCGCCTAACCCACCAAGCGCCACAGCTGCAGCATTATTTTTTTTTTTTTTTTAAAATAGACATGGGTGGCGCCTAAATAAATAGGCGCCACCCATGTCCATTGCATGTTCAGCTGTGGCGCCTAATTCTTAGGCGCCACAGCTGAACAAAAGGCAATGTGTGGCGCCTAATTATTTAGGCGCCACACTTGCCCATTTTTTAAAAAAAAAAAAAATCAAATTTATAGTGTATCTCTTAATTATTTCATTTCCCGCGTAGTGGTCCTGTGTCCGCCCCCCATTCCTTCTCTTTTTGACTATTACTCCACTTTAATTATTTAACTACTCTCTCCTCTATTAAACTACTTTCCCTTTCTCATCTTCTTAGTTGATCCGTCGGCCCCCTCCCTCCATTTCCTCTCATCTTCACACTAAAAAACACACCCACACGCTCACTCGTCACTCAAGCTAGCATCACCAATGTGGTCTCCCACTCCCTACGCTGGTCAATTAATAGATTTGTAAGAAGAAGACTATTTCATTCTAGCTTGCTTTGTTTAATTTTTTTTTAGTCAAGATAAACCGTAATATAACGTTTGCCTTTGTGTTCCTAATTTAATAGGAAAGAATGAAAACCTAGTTTGTTTCGTTTGCCTTTTTGCTTTGTTTAAATTTTTTTGCAGACAAGCTTGCGTTTTTTAGTAATATTTTAATTTACTTAATTAGTTGTTGATGTACTGTGTTCACATATCAAGTTCTTGTATTGTGATATTTTTTATGTTAGCCTTGGAGAGTATTAATGTAAGAACATTATTGTTGGGGATGGAACTTGAATTTTAAATGTGAAAATTATATATATATATATATATATATATAAAATAGGTTTAAATATAAAATAGAAAGATTGACAATTTGTGGAGATGATAAACACGAAAGCCACTCATTTTATATAAAACTTCACAATCAGGAAGTATAAAAAAGGGTCACAGGAAAAAAAAAGAAGAAGAGAAAAAAAAAAAAAAAAAAGGGACCCTTCTGTGGCGCTTGCGTCAGCAAGCGCCACAGTAGGACCCCCCTACTGTGGCGCTTCCTCAAGCAAGCGCCACAGGAGGTCCCCCTCCTGTGGCACTTCCTCAAACAAGCGCCACAGGAGGGTATTTTTTTAAAAAAAAAAAATTTAAAATGTTGTGGCGCTTCCAAGCGCCACAGCTTTTTTTAGTGGCGTCAAGATATGTGGCACTTCTCTAGCGCCACAGTTAATGCAATTATAAGCGCCACAGCATTACTTTTTTGTAGTAGTGAATGATTAGGGTATTATAGAAAATATATATCATATTAATTAACTTAACTAAATTTCTTTATCTAATCAAATTAGATACATACGTCTTATATTTTCTAAACCCTAAACCCTTAACTAACTTCACCAACTTCTTTAATCTAATCAAATTAGAGGAAATATAAGACTTATTTACCTAATTTGATTATATTAAACACCCTAATCTTCTTTCTCCATTCCCTCTAGCTCTCTCTTATTATGGTTGAGGGAGCATCAATAGAGATAAATTAATAAAAATTGACAAATATAGGAAATATGTCTTATATTTAGGATCAAAATCAAATCCTCAATTAGGTGCTATATTAAGTACCGGATGGAGTATTATGTTGGTGTTGCTTTTATACAGGATGGCATCCACGGGGAAAAGGAAGCACATCAGTTATGATACTTCTAATGGTGATGATATTTATTCTTTTTTTTTTTTTTTTGCCTTTGTTAATTTTCCCCCAATGGAACCAAAATGTTAGACGCATTACATAGTCATAAATCCCTTTGAAGATTGAAAATTCTGGAGCTTGAATGTATTTATCTTTATGATGTTGATCAAACTACACTACTACAGATTTAGACATTTATAACGCCTAATACATAACGGTTACAGTTAATAAACGTTATGTGTGTCAAGGCAGAGGTCTCGCAAGGATACATAATACTTAAAAGTACTGGTTAATTATGTGCACGGTCATGTATTACGAGGCAGAATTCGTGAAAACACAAAAATAATGGTTGTAGTTAATAACCGTAATTTATTTAGTGATGAAAGTGACAGTTCTTTTGAGACAATTATCATGTAACACTTACAAACGATTCATCTTCCAACCTTATATAAGCGAAAACACATATAAAATGTTTATTTCAATTGACCATAAAGTATGAACAACATAAACGACATTTCATAATAAACAACGGTCATGTAAAGTACAAATCTGAAAAACACATTTTCAAAACCTTGTTCTGTCCGACACCAAGTACCAATTCTCTTAAAGTTAAATACTTTAAAATAAAGTATTCATTTTTTTCATAGTACTTTTCTAAAAAGCACCTTTTCATAACCTTGTCCTTCTCTCCCCCATCAGGGTTAGATGCTAGAGAGCTCTTTCCATTCACCCTCCACCTTATCCCCGTGCTCGCCTTGCTCCATGTCATCCTCATCCTCCTCATCCACAAGCCCCTCCTCCTCCACCATTGCCTCCTTCTCCTCCTTCTCCTCCACCACCACCCCCAGAAGCTCCACCCCCTCCTCCACCAATACCTCTTCCTCCTCCTCCTCAAATGAAGACTTTGCTGCAGACGTTAGCCAATCTTAACCACTCCACAAGGCATCTTATTAGACATGCCCACAGTCTGAATAGAGAGTTGGCCCTCATCCTTCATTACAATCAAGTTGTATATGATCCCTTCCAGTTAGACCCTTCATCTCCTTCCTCCGACATCGATGATGTGCTGACCGAGAGGGAGGGACAAGAGGAGGCAAAGCACAGTAGTAGTGGTAATGACTAAAAACCACTATTTTTTTTTAATATTAAAAAAAATTAATCGTTAGGGTAATGTAGTCCAAAAATATTTAAAAAGCAATTGTCTCTTTATGGTTATTATGTAAAACCCATCACTTTTCAGAATACCATATCAAATAGCTAATGATTATTAAGGAATCATCGTCACCTTTTACAAAACTGAATGACTGTGATGTTAAACTAAAACCGTGAACTGTCGTTCAAAAGTTCATTATGGTTGTAAATTAAGAACTGTAAGCAAAGGCCACCAATCATAACGATTCTAAACTTAGAATTGTGAGCAAGGGGGAACTGACCTCTCTCGTTTTTTTTTTTAATTTTTTGATTATACTCTAAGGTTGAATAATCAACTTTCAATATTATTAAAAAAAAGTCAAATAACTTTCGGTTATTATGTAAAATCTGTCACTTTTCATAATATCATGTCAAATACCTAACAATTATTAAGAAATCACTGTCACCGTTTACAAAACCTAATGATTATGATATTAAAATAGTGAACTTTTGTTCAAAGATTCATTGCGGTTGTAAATTAAGAACCATAAGAAAAGGCCACCAATTATAACGGTTCTAAAATTAGAACCGTGAGCAAGTTTCATCAAGTCTTTTGAAACATGTACCCACTATCTCATACCTCTTCACTTTACCAAGTTATTATACTTAACACACTTGCCTTTATTCGAAAGTTACCAACCATCTTCAGAGCCCCACAACTCTGATTGACTTTTCTAGTCGTCGACAGTTGCATCCAAGTGAACCACTTCCCCTACTGCTTTCTTTGAACTTTGGTCCAATAGCCTCGTGAGTGGCTTTGATTGTCGTAACTCACTTTTTCATTTCAAAGTGCTAGCTAGGTCGCAATCCTTCGTTTGCTTTGTTCATCATATTTTAAGGTATGATTTCTCTTCTGCGTTTGCATTCTCTATTCTGCATTCCACATTCTCCTTATTTTTTACTTTGTCTTGCCTAAGTAAGGTTTGACCTTCATCGTGCATCATGTTTTTTTTAAAAACCTGTTACTCTACTCCTTGTAGCTGACTGAATGAGTTTTGTTTTCTAATTAAAATAGCTATTTCTACTTCCCGCAATACTGATAATGCCCTTAGTTCTGATAGTGTCTCTAGTTTCGATGGTCATAGTACTGGTATTCCTACTGGTATTTATTTTGTCCCTATGAAAACCAGAAATGAGACCCCAACAAAGGCATTAGAATGATTGCGGGATATTGTTAAGAGGGCCTACTACACGTTGACTTTTGTGAACAAAGCAAAGTCTTTGGGGCAAAAATTTCACATGACATAGAACAATGATGGTCAACCTTTTCAGCCTCACACTTTAACAGCTATATCGGCTTAATGGCAAGGACCGAATTTCCTATGACGACGAGCAACTAGCGTAGGGTACAAAGACATTACACAGGCATTATTTAGGACAATATCATGGTAGGGTATATGCCAGTTAATTACTTGCTATGTACTTGTTAAAAATGTTAACTTAAATTATGTGTTTTGCAATATGCATATTGTGTAGATGGAGTTTACATTAGGGAATTTTTCGTCAAGAAGGCAGGCAATGCATTGAGCACATTCCTTCATGCATTGATAAAGGCATATTTGCAGAATCCTAAAGAGGCTGATGACACAGAAGTTCCTGTAGATCTTCAGTCCACCATTAAACTGGATGATTGGAGAAATTTTGCATCTCGCACCGCGACCTCGCATTCTAGGTAATTGTTATTCACAATCCATAAGACCCACATGTGTATGCTTAATATTAACTTAAGTGATGTGTGTTTCCATAGGAAGTAAGCTGGGTGAATAAGAGGAGGGTGAAGAATAATAAGTATCCCTACAAAGGAGGGCAAAATTGGTATGCTTCGATTGTTGAAAAGTTGGCTGCTAAGAGTGGGGATGATAGTAAACCTCCTTATCATGAACTTTGGTCAGTGGCAAGGCAAAATAAAAATAGCTTTTATGACGATCAGGTAAAGGAGGTCACCAATAAAATGGTAAGTATTAATATTAGTTCCCAATTTATGGAAGTAATGCTTACAACATGGGGGCTGCCTTTCTACGGATTAGGACATGGTGGTGAAGACATTGGGGCCTGACCATCCCAGTCTTCTTAAGGGTGCTAACTTTAGATTGACCAAGACAAAATATTATGGTCACCAGCAACCTCAAAGAAATAATTGGGATGAAAAGTTTGAAAAGCTTCAGAAATAGTGGGTTGAAATGTAGGAACAAATATGGTTTCTCACACAAGAATTAATGAAGGAGTGTACTACGAAGCATCAAGGGGAAAATGATAGTCCAACTACTAGAGGCAACTACTCATGTCCCCCCATTGATTTGCCAGAGGGAGAGGCAGATGTTGAGTATTTTGCTGATAGCCCTGGACTTTATACAATTGCAATGAGCCACATGTTCAACCACCCGAAGGATAACACGCTTCATAACCATCATATCCCTCCTAGTATGTAAAGGTACAAAGCAACACTAACATCGACCTTAGCTACCCTCTCCTTGTGCCCACCAAAGATACAGATATAGTGGAAGGGGCTACAGGTAGCTTCGTTGCATGGCCTCACCATCTACTTAGTGTATGGAGGCCTCCCACTCAAAAGAAATCGGCTACTCAAAAGAAGCTGCCCACTAATAAGTATAAGCCCCTCAAACAATCCAAGCTCCCCACTTCTAAGACTTCCAATCAGTCTAAGCCCTCACTTTCAAGAGCCCCAATCAGTCCAAGCCCTTACTTCCTAGACTCTAATCTGTCTAACCCTCCCACTTCCTAGACCCCGACTCAATCCAAGAAAAGGAAGCATCCCACCCTCAATGATGAATCTGAGATGAAGTCTTTCTCATAGAATAAGCACGTTGGTCAATCTGCTTGGAAGTCCTTCCAGGAGTTCGCTAGCAAAATCTTGGCTTCAAACTTGTTTACATATATCAAATTTGAGAAAAAGGTCTTCAGACAAGAAGACCAAGAGGATGTTGTAAGTAAAGAGCTTGTTTCTGAGGTGCTGAACAAGGAGATGGCAAGTACAAGCTCTATCCATTTCTTTATGAGGTATTTCTTCAACTGTGATTAAATAGTTGGCTACTTAGAACTTTAATTATATTTTGATATGTTGGTTTCGACATTTCAGGCACTTGTATCATGCTTACATCCTTCCCCGTGCCCTCTAGGAAAAGATCAATTTCATCTGCTCTAACCATATCAGACACCAGGCTGTTAACAGGGAGGAAGATGCCAAGCAAAATCACGTGAGGTTTTTGGGCGATGAATTCATTAGGAGGGAGCTAGACAGAAGGGACACTTACTTCTTTGTGCTTTACATTCAAGGGTAGGAACATTATTAACTCTACTTAAGTTTGTTTTATTTATTTTGTAACTGTCCTGATAATGTAATATATTATTGTACTTAGGGAGCACTGGATGCTCATAGTTGTAAATCCAATTTGCAAAAAAGCTTTGGTTTTATGACTCTATGGGTAGTGATCCAGACCAAAGACCATACATGCAGGAGACATTCAATCAATAAGTTATCCATTCATTATCTCTTATAATTCAATTCAACTTGCATGTTTCTATATATATATATATATATTGTATCTTCTCAGAGTGATGTATAGGTACCGGATGGAGAATGGTTTCGACTGCAGCAATTACAACCTCACTGATAGCCACTTCAAATACGCCTTCCAATGGCATCATCTAAAGGTATAAATATTATTTACCAATAACTATAATATTAAATTGAAGCATATATATAGTTTATATATATATTTATTTATTTATTTATATCTGACTGACTAACAAATTTTTTTTCTCATTTCTTTATGGTGCCCAAAGCAACCAGACATGAGCGATGGTTGTAGGTACTGTATGATGCAGTACATAAAGGACATAATCACGCATGGTCCTGAATATATTGATTCAAATAAGGTATATTATATGCTCAATTCGTTCATATATACACTCTGTCAGCTATATGTTACAATATCTAACTTCCATTTATTATTTCCTTTTCACACAGTATTTTAATGCCTCCTACATGATGTTTACCAACTCACAAATGGAAGAAGTGGCTGAAGAGTTGGCGGCATCTGAGCAATGTTAGTTGGAGCATAAATAATATATAGTATGACTGTACATTTATAGATATTGATGATAGTTAGCCGTCTAGCATTACCGCAAGTGTACGGGTCGTAAGTAATATAAAAAGATTATTCTCACGAGGACTATGAAAAAAATGAATTAATTATCTCAATTAAGTTCTCAATTAGGTTGAGTGAGAATATTTTGAAATTTAATTTGTTTAAGAAGGGATTTATTTGAGAATTATAAGGTTAAGATCTTTTCTTCAAAATCGGAGAAATCTAGGATTATCTATCCCCTATCTATTTCATGAACTAATTAATTTACCCTCAATAAACAATTAAATGAAAATATGTATTTGTCTAATATTCAAAAGTATTCGATAATACTCTCTCGAGTCAAGACCAAATATTTATCCTAATAAACTAATCAATCTCTTGTATTAATTTATAAGAACTAACTTTAAACATCAATCTTAATCTGATAATGCTAGGTTAGTAAATGTATCTCTATAATGCTAACAAACTATCCGTTTAATACCCAAACTTCAAGTCTAACATGATTTTACCTAAGTTCTATACTTAAATTATCTTTCTCAAGAGTAATTTAAATGAACAAGACAACTATATGGTGATCAGACATTTAGAAGCATTAATAGTAAGATAAAATTAATACAAAAACTTCATTCGATGCAAAAAGAGAGTAAATAGTTAATTCAATCCATAAATAGGTTCAATAAAATCCTAGAACGAGAAAATTAACTACTCATGTTCATCATTATCAAAACACAAAAATAGCAATAAAACATTTCAGAGTTCAGATTTAGAAAGAAAAGAAGAATATTAAGTAACGGAGTGTTGATACAATTTATCTTCAATTTCCAGCTCTCCTTAGCTTCTCTGATCTCATCTTATTCTCCAGCATGTTCTCGTCCGACTCCGCCTCCCGCCTCCCGCCTCCCGCCTCCCGCCTCTCGCCTCCGCCTTCTTATCTCCGCCTTCTCATCTCCGCTGGACTGTTCTTCTCTTTTTTATAGATATAAGTTAGGTGCCTTTTTCACTTTTTGCGGTGGGCTCCACGTCAATTTCCTAATCTCTGCATATATGATATATCATGCGGGCTCCGCGTTTTTTTTGCTTGAATGATTTACTTGAATTGCCTTATCTGCTTCTTCCATTGGACTCGATATCACATATCTATATGTATATATAGATACAGATATATATATTATTTCATTCACCTGCTCCTTAATTGATTTGATATTTTTCTTCTTTCTTCAATATGATAATATTCCCTACAAGATAAAATAGGATATGACTAGATTTTATATTCAAATTCTTCTTTTCTCTTATAATTAATTAAAGAGTAGAAAATATAAAAAAGATAATAAAATAGGCATAAAATATTAATAAATCCAGTGAATATATCCAAAATATATACCTATTTAATTATAAAATATATACTTATTAATTATTTGTTTAGTTTGTTTTAATGTTTTAGTTTTAATAGTGTATACATGTACATGACTGACTATATATATTCTAATTGTTGTATTGTTCTGTATATAAATGAAAATTTAAATATATATTTTGATTTGTTATGTAAATGTACATGCAAGGGGATCTCGAAAGCAGAACTCCTCCCTCCCCGCGCCCTTTTTTTTTTATAAAATTAGCTTATATAAATCATGGTTGTTACCTAACAACCGTTTTCTATGTCAACTATATATAACAGTTGTTTGGAAAGAACCATTATATATGTTAGTAGATATATAATAGTTGTTAAATTGGAATCGTTATATATTATGCAAGCATTACCATACCTAACAACCATTATTTATGTCAACTATATATAATGGTTATTTAGAAATAACCATTATATATGTTAATAGGTATATAACAGTTGTTAAATTGAAATCGTTATATATTATGCAAGCATTACCATATATTATTACGGTTATTTACGTGTGCCCGTTAATTATTATCACATTAATAGGCATATCAAGGCCTCATCAAGTCTCAATACATAATGGGTGTTATAATGGTTCAAAATTGTAATATATCCGCGGAACGTTTATAGCGCCAGCACATATGACAGTTCGGAACCATTATGTATGGCATTTAACAACCGTTATATATCGTGATTTTTGTAGTGATAAGTAAAATATTTGCATATTTATTTTCCCTTATATGATTATTTTGTGGATGATAATTGAGCTCAATTTAATAAATTTGGGTGTAATAAATAAATAAATAATGATTTTGGCATGAAATAGAATTTCTTGAAAAATACTAAATTAGACCCTCTTTCAGTTTTCAGGCAATGTCTGGAGTTCCAGATGTTGGATTAGGACGTTCTTTATATGGATAAAAAGTCAAGAAAGAGCTCTACAACTTTTATGTTGAGGCCAAAATCCAGTTCTATCTCCAAGGGTTTCGAATTTTGCTTGGAAGTTGAGAGCGGGAATCATCTACCATTCCACCAACCATTCCATCTATCACATTATATCTACCACTTCATCTTCCTTTTCATCTACCCTACTCCATTCTTTTCTATATATAACTACCTTCTCCTTCACATTTTATACACCATTTTCATATCCATTACTTTCCTCTCTTCTCCACTGACACAACCATTTCATATCCATTTCTCTCATCTCTTCTCCACATACACCATCTTAGAGTAGTTTCATGCATTATATTTAATTCCTGCATTCCTCCTATATGGAATGCTTAGGTAGTTCTCCTTTATGAATGGTATAGGTTGCCACCTACATGAAAGGTTTTACTTCCTAAAGGTACGGCTAGATTTTCTCCATTTTCATGCATCTAGTTGTTGTACATTTATGTTTTAGAATTTATTAATTAATTTTTATGCGATGTTAATTTATTTTGGTTTTGTTTTTAATTTCATCATGTGTTAAATTTCTAATTTATAGGGTGATGACGTAGCTTACTAATAACGAATTGAATCTTAACTTATTAAATTTAGTTTGAATTTCTCCTCCATGATTGAGTTTTAATTATTGTTTTTAATGCTTTTGATTGATTGGCCACCTTTTGAATGATTTCAATATGCATGTTGAGACCGGAAGGAGATGCATGTGTATATACCCTATAATTAAGACCATGACTTGCATATGAAATAGAAATATATTCATATGAGTTGTGTAGTCTTACTAAATTCCATAAATCTTAATGCATAATTAATTGCTTAAATTCATATAGGAATATATTGGATTAACATTTAATTATAGAATTGCTTGACCTTGGAAGAGGCTAGTAATTAAATTAGGGAAACTCGACTATCAATCATGTGGAATAAACTGGACTAGAATAGATAAGTGATTCAATCCAGAATTTTTTCTAAGTGAAATGTGACCCCTGGGATTTTTCTTATAGTTGCTTTCATATCATTTACACTCATATTTAATTATTTTTAATTTTCTAATCTCAATCACCAACCGATCGATCGACTAAATAGAGTTAAAATTACTCATTTTGGTAATTAGTGATCAATCCTCGTGGAAATGATACTCTACTCACTTCTGTATTACTTGATTACGACAGTATACACTTGCACTATTTAATAGACCATTTACACTCATAACATATAGTAATGCTACCAATATCAGAAAGAAAAAAGGAAATTACAATGAGATCCCAGGTAAGGAACTTAATTATCGAGAAGCACCAATGGTAAGTGAGGTGTTATCATTTCTTACTTTAGAACTTATCATTTCCCGCTCTTCAATTGTCATTGAAACTTAAGGATAATCAAGTTATTTTCTTGGGACCTCATTGTCATCCCCCACAGAAAAATCTTTAATGTTGGAGGTTAAAAGTAAAGCTAGTTTGTTCTTTTCCTCATCATAAGCAAAATTGAAGTTTACAGGAAAAATTAACTTTAAATTTAAATCTAATTAAATGCTAACTAACATATAACAATCAGGTATTGTCTATTCTCTGTATTAGCGTTGTTCAGCACTTGGACTCCTTTTGATCCCCTAAAGTCTGAAACTCCCATGCCTCTTTTTAATAAAGGCCCACATATTTCTTTAATTAACTGGTCAACTGAGAATTTAATAATTTATAGATGCATAGGATATTTCCGCTAGATCATCTCCTTTGTAAAATTATGATCTATCTCAACATATTTTATTTTTTTTAACCGAGTTGAATTTTTATTTTATTTCATTTATTTGTTTTTACTTTACCTATTGTCACTATAGATTTGTGAATGGTGAATAGATGATATATTTAAAAATATAATAGCTGATGTTGCAAACTAGCTACGACATCATGTGATCGTTGGCAAACTAGCAATGACATCATGTAATTCATATAGCTAACTTGACCTTAGTTAATACTACTTCTAGTCCTTAATATAAGAGCTAGTGAATTAATTTGGGGAGATTAAAAAAGTTAAATAAATTACTTTAAAGTATTTATATTTATCATTTTTCTCCAAACTAATGTGCCTAACTTATAAACTGATATATAGTCTAAAGATATACATGAGTATTTTAGAGAAATCAGGTAACATATGTTATAATTAAATATCATTAATCTAATAATCTCTCTAAATAAGCTGACTAACTCTAATATTAATGTAAGAGGTAGTAAAACAGGGCTTATTGTTGTTCATTTTTTCACCTTCTTGTCCAACATGACCATAATAGGAATTTGAGAGGAAATATTCTCAGTTACTCTAATACCTGTTCTATCCAAACCTTATTGCAAATTCCAATGGCAAGTTCTTTGGAACTCTGTTTCTGCATCACGCCTTGTTAGTCATATGATCTCTCAAGTACTTGAATCAACAACACAGAAGGCATTTTCTCTGCTGGAACATGAAGAGCATTTAAGAGATTGCCCATTCAGTGGCACATTAGAAGTGGATGGTGAATAATTTGCTGAATAAGGCTGTTTTGCTTGTTTTTTCCCTCTTTCTTCTAAATTGACAGTATACTATGTTGTTCTTGTTTTCTTTTTTTGGCTTCCAAATGCCATTATGCATCCTTCATGAGTATGAATTTGCATCTGCAGTATCATAGGTCACACCAAACTTTCTATTTTCTGGATTACTGTCAAGGTTTTGGTTTACACTTCAAAGACAAAGGTACGATAAAGCAATTAGATGGAGTAGTAGTACCAGAATTGGTTCCAATATTGAGAAAAGAATATGAGAAGAAACTAAGGTTGAGAGAGCAGAGAGACATTTAAGTATGAAAGAATACCTCAATGTGTTTTCAACATGAAGGCCTTTCTTCCCTGCATAGTCCCATTACATTTATTAATATTGGAGGCTGAGACTACATCAGTGGTAGGGACTAATGTGCGTGGATTCATTTCCATAAAAAATTTACTCAAAATAGATATAAAACTATTGGATCAACGACCTATAATATATTGAATACCAGTGGTAGATTGGCTTGTCCCAAATAATCCATAAACTAGCAACTAAATTATATAAAACAAAACAAGTAGAAATTATAAAAAGGTCAAATATGGCAAGAAACATTTGGTATTAAATATTAGCATTCTTCAAATATGAATGTGTTCAACTAGCACATGACCACATAATCAAAAATCTAATGACCATAACTACATTTTGGGATATCAAACAAGTTGAATTCATCAGTAGTAAAATTGCATAAAACAACTTTTGCTTCATTATTCTCCTCTTCTTCTCCTTTGATTAGGTATTTAGATTCTTCCACACTGCAAACAATTTCATTTCTCCAAATAATTTCTGGACTAATGATAAAGTTGAATGAACTGGGTTTGCCAGTATACATGTTAGCCCAACTCCATCTCTCCCTGGATGGATTTGTACACTCCTCTAATACCCATAAATCAATCATATATGATTCAGAATTGTCAATCCAAGTGGGAAAAAACATAGCTAGTTTCTCCTCATAGCTAGCAAGTGTATTGTAATAACAGTGGCTAAAAGTCATAGAAGGAAATGGTATCAATGTGAACACTTCCCTTACTATATCAAATGACACTAACAAACCAAGTTAACTTTTGCTGTCCTCCTCCACATCTTCCTTTCAGCCAAACCAAAAGATGGCTCCATTATACGTGAAATGGTTACAACTAAAAACATGTACACCCTCTAAGTTTCCGTGTTCAACTTTTTCCCATAACCCTATTCTTAATGCATAAACTTCCACTTGAAGAACCAAGTGGTTAGGCATAAAAAGTTTCACAATCTTGTAATCATTAATGATTGGACTAAAGCCAAATCCTATAGAAAAATACTCATAGTCATAATTATTAAGAGATTTGGTAATTTTTTTTGACCTCTCTAATAGCTGGATTCCACAAACAAAAGGAATGTTGAGATTTACCAATGAGTTCCACACAAGCCAAGCCGTTACTGGAATAGACACACCCTAGCATTAAGGGGTCAATAACATTGGGTTCTAAAATTCAAGGACTTGCATTTTACAATTGAGCAAAAATGAGTGCCAAGGATTAACTTCAGTGATAATGCTATCGATGATAAGTAAAGGGTTTATCTAAGTGGAATGGAGGAGGTGTTCGGCAATAAAGGATGGGGTTTTGAACATATTCTTCCAATCTTTACAAGCACATTGAAATTGGATTAGGGATTTTACCGAAAGTTGTACAAGAATACTTGTGATGATTTCTCATGGAAAAATTGGCATGTCGTTCTCCATTATTGTCTGCTCCATTGAAGTGATGATGAGTAACGGAGGGATAAAGTAGTGATTGAGACAGAGACAATGATCGATGATGAAGGAAAATAAGAGTAAGCCAACCACGAGTAAGCCTGTGAGAGTGAGAGATAGAGAGATGGCAGCTCTATTAGAGACTGGTGGTAATTGAGCAATAGCAAGACTAGGAACAAGCTCGAATTTGGGGTAGTGGCTAATTGTATTCTAACCTCAATGTCGGTCAGAAGTATTTGCAAAGGTGTAATGTTGCCCTAGAAGTTTTCTAAGTTTTAATATCGCCCTAAAGTATATAAACATAGTAATGTTGTCCTTGACCATTAATAAAGTTAACTTTAACCATTAAAAGACACATGTCACTTGCCACATAGAAGTTGAAATGCCACCTCATAACCATACTTCATCTCCCTATTCATCTCATCATCTTTGATCCCTTCCTCTCTCTCTTCCTCTTTCTTCTTCTCCCCCTTTCACTGCTGACTGTTTTACGTCAAACACCGCACACACTTTAATCTCCAAAATCTTCATTGAAACTTTACAAGGCAAGATCCTCTGTCGTCAATAGCGCCAAGGCAAGACTGATTGCAAGGATCCGAATTCTAATCTATGTCAGAATAAGTTAATTTTTCTGAAAAATCTAGGTTATATACATTTACGTAGATGGATTTTGGTCTAAAAGCTCCAAGAATTGCAATTAGTGGCAGTTCCTGACTACTATTTGTTCTATATATGTATAGACATATCATGTATATATTTAGTCCTCAATTAGAATTTGGTTTCCGATAAATGAAACAAGGTTCATGCTGAATCTCTTCCGTGCATATTTCAGTTCTAATGATTTCTGAAGCCAACTTTCTCGACCGGAAAGTCTATGAGAGTATTGAGGAAATCGAAAGGATCAACAAGTAGCTACCCATGTTGGAAATCTGATTGGTCTTGGCCGAAAATCTGCTCGCCTTCTCTACTAATGCGATGATGGCCGAATCAATACAGCCAAGGCTCTGTTCAAAAATCCCCTTCCACACCGTTGATTCTCACCACTGAGTTCATTAACGCCGATATGCGCACGTTGAGCCTGTTTGGTAAATACATAGCCACCAAATTAGATCCGAAATTCTTGTAAAGCCACTAATTTTCATGCTGCCCTTTTCATTTTATTTTTAATTTGATTTGTTGCTTTCAACCTACCTTCATCCAATTAAACATATGAGAGGGGAACGATGAGCAGCGGTGTGGAAGAAGGAAGAGAGAGTAATTTTACAGTAACAATTATGGGTTGAAATTTGGCTCAACAAATCAAAGTTAATTTACAGTGTAGGATTGAAATTTGGCCAAAATAAAAGACTAAACATAAGAATTCCAAAACATAACTAAGCAGAGATGAGCTAAATTGCTATAGATAGGACTTGACGATCCCCAAATTATAGGCTACAAATCGATACATTATAGGCCTTAGTTTTGCCAAGGCCAAATTGGCTCTTGACGACGGCGACGAGGATGGGCTTCATCTCCATGGTTGTGAGTGGGCGAACAATTGAAGAAGAAGAAGATAGGGAAGGAGCTTTTTCTTCCACGGTCGAAGAAGAATAAGACATGGAAGGAGCTTTTTGTTTTCCAAGAAATATTTTTGATTGAGGGAGAGAGAATGAGAATAGGCTAGGTAGCCTAACAGGGGCCTGTAGCCTGGTCTATTTCCAACTTGCTTAGGCCTGGCCTGTTTCCAGCTTGCTTAGGCCAGGCCTGTCAGAAAAAAGACCAGGCCCAGGCCTGTCTTTCTAAGCAGGCTAGGCCTACCAGGCGGCCTGGTACTATTTATAAAAAAAAATTGGGCCACCCTAAATTCCCTTACTCTCAAATCTCAATTACACGTCTGAATTAAAATTGGGCCGCCCTCAATCACTCTCAAGTCTCAATCACTCTCACTCTCACACTTACTCTCACTGTCGCTCACAGTCTCACTCCGTCTCTCTCTCTCGACTCCCACTCTTTGTCTCAGATCTCAGATTCTCAGATCAACCGCCCGATAGTCGACAAGTCGACATACACCCACTCTCTCTCTCTCAGTCAATCACCGTCACTCTGATCTCAGCCCTGTTCCTTTCTTAGTCTCAGATCTTAGCCAACACTGGACAAGTCGACTCTCATGCTCAGATCTCGGCCCTGTTCCTTTCTTCAGCTTCTCCTTGATCTAAAGACCTAACCAATCGATCACTGTCACTCCATCTTCCGTTGATTCTTGAACCATCTCATCAATCGTTCATCCTCTCCTTCCTAACCTGAAGTCCTGAACCTCCGAGAGTCATTGTCCTCTCCACTCTCCGTCGGACCATCGGCCGTCCTCTCCAATTTGCTTCTCTTCTGGTTCGATTTCTCTTTCGATTTGCTTGCCTGATTAATGATATTATATGTTAGGTATGAGCATTGTGGGATCTTAAACGAGGTAATAACTCTTCTGAACATGCTTTTTAAAATGCTAATCATCGAAGAATGAATTAGCCTTTTCTTTTCTTTGAAAAGTTGTAATAGGTCTGGCCAAATCCCACACTTTATATTGACTAAATTTTTCTTTTAAAGATCTGTTTATAGCTTAAGTTTATATATTTGTGGTTTGAAAACATAAGATGCAAATCGATCAAAAAAAACCATGAGATACAAGATCATAAAGTAATTAACGGAAGATAAAAGTTCATAAAGAAGTGGCTACTATATGCTTGTCATAGAAACAAGTTGTTTGTTCATGTTCTAATTTCTGAGAGACAAACGTGCATATAGTGTTATTGTTCATGTTCTAATTTCTGAGAGACAAATGTGCAAAATTTCTAAGAAGCAAGCAATTCCCCTTATGAAATTAGAATTGGAAGCTTATCTTGAGGAGGGTGTTTATCTTTTGAAGATTTGATGTGAATGTGAGAAGGTCCACTTGTGTCAATGTTCCCTTTTCTTGTGTCATTGTTGGTTGGCTTGTCTTTATCTCCATCAACTTTAATCATAATTGGTATTATGGGTATGTATTCAGAACTTGTTCTTTCTAGAACTTGGATCTATCATGCTGAAAGCTCAGTTGTCATGGTTTAAATTGTAATATTTGACAACCAATATTTTTCACTTCATCTTTATTCTGTAAAAGTTCCCTTCCCCCTATGTTTGATCAATTTCATATCATGTTGTTGCCATGTGCTTCGAGTAATTATACACAGTGTACTGATTTATGCAGCGAATTGAATCACTATGCTTCATGAAGACAAACAAGTATATGTTATTTCTTCTGTAAAAGTATGTGACTAACAAGTTATCTTGGTTCTGATGCGTGTTCCTTACTTGTTCTCTTGTATTTTGATATATTTTGAATCATTGGTAGTAATTTATGTAAATTTCAGCCTGTTTAAGGAGGGCTATTGGCCTGTTTTGCAGTGTGGCCTGTAGGCCTATCGGTTTGCTTAAAAAATTTTAAAAATTCAGGCCTCCTTAACAGGCTTTAGGTCAGGCCAAGCCTAGGCCTAAAAATTGGCCTCCAACAGGCCACAAGCCAGTTTGTGCCTTAACATGCCTGTTAAGGCAAAAGTCTGGCTTTGCCTTGCCTGTTTCCACCCCTACCCACCACATGTCCATGTCACAAATTGGTTGCATTTTGTGACCAACTTAGGATTTAAAGTCATAACCTCTCACGCGCGTGCCAGTGCCTTTGCCAGTTGAGCTAAGAAGAATCTATGCGATTTAGTTTTCAAAATAGAAATATAAATTTTCATACATTATTAAATATTTCAATTTAGTTTTCTTATTTTAGTTTTTATAAATATTCTACCTAAATTTTCATTATTAATATCTTTTTTTATTCATTTTATTATATATATTTTTTGTTTGTATTTATAAAATCTTTATTTTTATTTGTATATAATATATTATTAAAAAATCATATATCTTATATTATAATTTCAATTTCGATAATAAATATGAATTAATAATTTTTATTTATTTATATTATAATTTTATAATAATTTAAATTTTGAATAATTTAACAAATTTATAATTATGAAAAAAAATATAATTATTGAAAATTTTAATTATTATAAAATTTAATTGTTTTATTTAACAAAATCAAATAATTTGGAGATATTATAAACTAAATTTAATTGTTCAACATGAGTTATGACTAAATCAAATTATCTTTTTGATTGGATGTGATATCAATTCAATTTACGTTTTAAAATTATATTATCAAAATAAAAGATATTTTTAATCAATTTATTTCATCATTATATAATTATAAAAAAATTCTAATTGCCAAAAATATAATTGTTATAAAATCTAATCATGTTATATAACAAAATCAAATAATTTGAAAAGGTTATTTGTACTCAATTATGCCACCTTTATAGCTGATTAACTTATTCGGATACCTTTGAATAAACTTCTTCACTAAAGTCCATTCTCTTAGGATGTTTGTTTTTTTGTTAGATTATTCTCTTTTTATAATTGATTATCTTAATGATTCATTTGATTGATCATGTCTTCCTCTGATAATGCTATCTGCGATTATCATGACCTTACTCAAGATTATAACTAAGTTTTTCCTATATACTAGTGAAGCACTTAATCATGTTTTGTTATTATCGAAACATGGAATCTAACCCTTATCATACTTAATCAATTATCATTAAGGCACAAGAAGTATTGATCTTAATGAATCTAAACAAGTTTTTTTGAGATTATAATCTTAAATAATACAATTTGAAATTAGCAACAGAATTTTTTGTCACAAAATATTTTGTGACGGAAATTAGTGATGGATTAATTATGGAATTTTTCCGTCCCTAATTTCTATCATTAATTTCATCCCTAATTTTTGGAACAAAAATTAGTTATGGAAAAATTTTGTCCCTAATTCCGTTGTAAACTATTTTGTGACGAAAATTAGTGACGGATTAGCTGCAGAATTTAATAATGGAATTTTTTCCATCTCAAATTTCCGTCACAAATTTCTATCACAAATTAGCTTGAGACGGAATTAGTGACGGAAAAATTGCGTCGTTAATTCCGTCACAAAACATTTAGTGATGAAAATTAGAGATGGAAATTAGTGCTAGAAAATGTCAGTCATTAATTCCCTTATAAAATATTTTTGATAGATATTAGTGACGGATTAGGGATGGAAATTAGTGACAGAATTTGTCCGTCACTAATTTCCGTTGCTAATCTTTTTTTATGACGGATTAGAGATAGATTAGTGACAAAATTTAGCGATGGAATAACAATACGGAAAAATTCCCTCACTAATATTTGTGATGGAATTTGTTAGGGATTAGTGACGGATTAGCGACAAAATGAAATTCTGTCATTTATTTTCTGTTTTTTTGTAGTGTTGTGCCAAAATCTTATTTCAACTTCCACTACTCTTCATCCAATTCCTTACTACAAAACGAAGCATTAGGCCGATTTGGTAGGAAAAATTCATTGCGATAGAAAAGCAATGAAGGGAATGAAAAATTTCCCACTGGTAACATGTTTGGTACACATGGGAATGAAAACTAGTTTGATGGGAAAATTTATATTTGGTAGGTTAAAAATGATGATAAGATAGATAGAAAAATAGTTAAATGACCATATTACCCTTAATGAGTATATATTAATTAAATTTATATTCTAACTTAAAAACCAAAATATTTAAAAATTCAATTATTCATACTATGATTCATAGAAAACAAAACAAATAAAAAATCCATACTTTGGTCATGGGTCCTTATGTTGAATTACATGGCAACAAACGGGTCGCGACAATAGTGGTGTTGCAACCACTTTTAACTGGAGGTATTTGATGCTAGACATCAATATAAATAATAAAAATAATAACATAACATATAGAGTTGGGAATCAGGGTAGGCCCGGCCCTATAGGGCTGGCCCTTGACAAGTCAGGGCTTAAAAGGGCCAACCCTTTTAAATCCGGGGTAAGAAAAATTGCTATTTTTTAAAGTCCGGCCCAAAAGCATGCGGGCCAGGATCTGCTCGAAGGGTCTGAAGCCCTTTTCACAATATTTAACAATTTTTACTTTTTTTTTCAATTTTTTTTAAATTACAACAATAAAATTCCTAATTTAACACATAAATTTTGTCAAAATTTGAATGTAAACAGTATGTAACATGCAACAAACAAATACAGTTATTAAGTCATAATCAAAGGTAAACTATTGTCTACATACCACAATTACAAATAATTAATGTGAAAACTTAATAAAATAAAAAATACTTCTTATAAATATGTCTTGAAAAGTGTAAGTAGTCAATAAAATAAATAACACAAGATATAAATAAAACAATCACCAGAAAATAAGTTATAAAATACAAAATTGATAAGAATACTTATGAAATAAGAAATATCTTTTATAAGTTTTTAATTTTTAGGATTATGAATACAAGATATTCTTATGAAATTTAATTATAAAAAAGATAAGAACAACTAAATATTTGCAACATCATTAACAAAAAAATATAAAAAATCAATAATATTATTATCATATAAATAATTTTAAAAATAAAAAAATATACTGGCCTGGGCCCTCGGCCCCACAGGACTTACCCTTTTAGGCCCGCTTTCATTTTTGAGGCAAAAAATCTTAAGCCCGGCTCTTGTAAATTTAGGGCCTAAAAGGGCTGGCCCGACGGGCTTGGCCCCTTTTCCCAGCTCTAAATTAACAGATATGGTATATATATATATATGTTGCGATAATATAATATATCAGGCATTAGGGTTCTTGTGAGTTGTGAGCACTAGGATGACATAAATCTTGTGCAAAATAAATCTGGTACCATACATTTTTGCAAGATCAACTATTCGGTACCACTCTCTATATGAAATCGCCACACAAAAAAAAAAAAAAAACTATCAAAACAAAAACAAACAAATGAAAAAACTAAAAATAAAGGGTAAACCCCAACTAAATCTAACTAAAATAATCAAAACATTGCACTTACCTTCAGTTTTCTTTTTTAACTACACCGGTCATTCTAGTCTTTTAACCACGTTTAAAATTTCCTATTCTTTGAACACATTTAAAATTTCTAATGCAATCGGCCTCATTAGGAATTTATTAAAAGTGTATACCTAAATTTAGACTTTAGTATTTCATAAGGATTTAATTAAAATTTTTCCTAAAGTATAGTCAAGGTAGTTTGAAAGATAAATGGTTTTTAAAAAATTATTTTACGAATCCAAATCTAACGAAGAAAACTCAGAGTAATTAGAACTATCAAATCATGTGTTAATCAATATGGAATGAAAGCATTGCAATTTTTTAAAATTAAAATAAATTTATTCTTGTGCTATCCTCATCATAAACGAAATTTAAGATAACAAGATGGATTAGCTTTAAATTTAAATCATAATGCTAATTAACATACAACAACCAGGTAGTATCTGTGCCTGTCATTGCATAGCACTTGAACTCCTTTTGAGCCTCGAAGCTCCCATTTAATGGCCCGCACACTTCTTTAAGATATGCTATATAACACCCCTCAAGGACACATTCATCAACCCCTCCTTAGACCAATGGGAGTTAGATCTAGTGGTAGGGATTAGTCCCTTATAATGTGGTGAACTAAGGTTTGAATTCTTATAGAGAGATGTGCCCACATTTAATGCCCAGTAATACCTCGAACATGATTGCCTCCAATAAGAAGATAGCCTGGAGCTACATCCTTTTGCTCTATTCTCAACTTGCTCCTCCTTTAATTCGAACCCATAACCTCGTCCGTAAGCACAAGATGCCTTACCAAATGGGCTTAATTGCTTTGACATTCTATTACTACACAATTATATATATATATATACACAATCTTATTATACATAATCAATTATTTATAAATATATATTTTTTTCTCATATATAAATCTAATAGTAGTATAAAATAATTTTATATATTCTTATAGTTTTAAATATAAATTAACTTCAAATTAAAACATTTTACATCTTAAATAAATTTCATATGACTATATTTTTTCCTAATTTCTAAAATTAATTTTTTATTAACATTAATTAATAACTAATAAATAATTATTAACTAATATTTTTACTAATATTAATTAATAACTAATAAATTTTGTTTTTTATAAATAAATTTTTATATGACCATTTTGCCCCTACAAGGACCAAAACCTATGATTGGAAATTAAAAATATTTTAGAAATTAGAAAATAATAATTAAAAAATAAATTTAAAATTAGACTTAAAATATTAATTAATAAATAATAATTTTTTAAAAAATATTTTTTTAAATTTAATTTAATTAAATAATAATAATTTTTAAATTTTCCAACGGAATTGAATTCCGTCAGAAATTGTGAGGAAATTTGCAACAGAATTGAATTTCGTTGGAAATTACGAGGGAATTTGCGACGAAATTATTCCGTCATAAATTCCGTGGCAAAAGACAGAATTTGTCACATAATATTTTCCGTGGCTAATTTTCCAAGAAAAAAATTCTGTCAGAAACTTTTCCGGCAGAAATTTGCCATGGAAAATTTTTCTGTGATAAATTCCGTCGGAAATTTCATGTTTTTTTATAGTGTGTGCTCCTCAAGCATTTGGTTGGCACATTTAGGTTGTAAAGCGGACTACGAGGTGCATTAGTATTACTTTATGAGTTGATAATTAAGCATTATACTTCTCAGGTAAAGAACGAGGATTACAACATGTAGTAAATATGCAAAAAGACGTTATACTTCGATATTGTTGAACAACAGCGAAGGAGTCACTGAGCATGAACAACAGTGACAAACATGGACAGACCGTCGCCTTTGTTACCAATGAAGGACTATAATTGCCGTCCAGTAGAGGACCACCGTTGTCGTTTACATGGATCATCAGTTTTGGTGGAAGTGAGAACCATACTTGATTCCACTTCCACTACTCTGCTTCCAATTCCTTACTTCAAAATGGAGCATTAGGCCCGTTTGGTAGGAAAAAGTTTATAGTGATGAGAAGAGAATAGAAATGAAAGTAACAAAAAACTTTTTACTGCCACTACTATAAAAATAGGGATTAGTGGTGTACCTTTTGTGACACTTCTTTACAGTTTCTTTCTAGATTTTTTTAATTTTTTTTTAAAAAAGCACCTTAGGTTGCGTTTCCTTAAGGAAGTACCACAGTTGCTTGATGATATTAGGTGGCGCTTCCTTGAAGAAGTACCACCTAAGGTGTTTTTTTTTAAAAAAAAACTGAAGTAGTAGCTGTGGCGCTTATTTAAGGAAGTGCCACAGCTGCTACGTATTTTGTGTGGTGCTTGCTCAAAGAAGCGCCACACAAAGTATTTTTTTTAAATTATTTTTTCTAATTATTCTCTCTCGTACAATCTGCTCTTATCATCTTTATCCTTTTAATCATCACTCATCATCTAACACATGCCATCGCTTTTTATCCTCTTAGTCCCCACATTTTCTCCTTCTCCTCTTCTTGTCATTCATCACCATCCCCACTTCGATCGGCAATTCCTCCTTATTCCTTTGTCACTCATCACCTTTGTGAGGATTTTCTTTTGGAAAAATTGTGGTCTGCCAGATTTTTACATCTATAAATAATAGATCTTCAATCGCTTTCCCTTCTCTGAATCTTATGAAAATAATGACACTTTCTTCATCCACACACACACACACACACTCTCTCTCTCTTCACTTGTTTCTTCTTCCATTATTTTTATAATAAGCTTCAGATTTTAAATCTACATTGTCCAACTTACCATTAGCGACAAAGTAGTAAGTTTATTTGGTCTAATTGCTATTTTAGCTGCATTATATCATAGATATAGCTTACCAATTTATTTTGAATAATAGTTTCTTACTATTATGTTGCATACGTTTCTACAGGAGAAGAAATGTTTGGTTTTTTTATTATGGAGGGAATGGTGTTCGTATTGTTTTATCAATTGCAGCATTGGTAAACAATGGTCATATTTACTTTCAAGTTTCCTGTTTTTAATTGTTCTAATTTTCCTTTATGAAGAATGATTCTGAAATTTCTTCTCTCATTGCATTCCTAAAAAAATTATTCTCATTTTTATATGCTAAAAAATAAATTAGATAAAATTAAATGTTATTATATATAAGTTGTATTTATGTAGTAGTTATAATTTTTAGTTGTTGTAGTAACTATTAACATTGATGATTTATATAAGTAAAATAATTATTTATTTTTAACACTTGTATTTTACTTAGTAATGATTTTGTTAATTAGTTATTCATTAATTTATATCATTTTATTGTAGATATAAAAATGTGTTTAAAGTATATTATCAACTATAATTATAGAGTTCTAAAAAGAAAATTATGAAAATAATTATTTTTTAAAAAAATAATACTTTAGGTGGCGCTTCCTTGAAGAAGCGGCACAGGAAGCTTCCTGTGGCACTTTTTCAAGGAAGCGCCATCTAAGGTATTATTTTTTAAAAAAATAATTATTGATTTCCTATGACTCTTCCTCAAGGAAGCATTACATGAAGTGTTTTTTTTTTAAAATAAATATATAGATATGCTGTGGCGCTTTCAAGCGCCACAACTTCTATTAGTAGCGTTTTAATATGTGGTACTTACTAAACGCCATAGCTTTATTTTTTTTTAGTAGTGTGCTGACATGTTTGGTACGCAATAAAATGAAAACTGGCTTGATTAGAAAATTTATATTTTGTAGGTTGAAAATGATGATAAGATATGTAAGGAAAATATTCAAATAAACTTATTACCCTTAATGAGTATTTATTAATTGAATTTATATTCTAATTTAAAATCAAAATACTTAAAATTTCAATTATTCATACAAAATAAAATGAATAAAAAAATACATACTTTTTTTTGCCTGAAAAAAAAATACATACTTTGGTGTAATGGAAGATGAACATGAATAAAAAGGCTAAAATACATAAAGCTCTCCTAAATTTTGGGTTGATTACATAAAATCCCTTGACATTTCGAAGTTTAAATTTAACTTCCTAGAGGTTTTAATTTTTGACATTAAGCCCCTACCGTTAATTTTTTCGTTAATTAAGTTTAACGGAAAGTGCCATATCAAATTTAATAAGGGCCGGGTGATATGAGTATGACATCCTACATGGCATTTGTATGAAATAATAATTTTATGAAATTAGATTTTTATGTAATAAGAGTTAAAATGCCATTTCATTTTTGAATAAACAAAACACATCATCGTCTCCTCCTTAAAGAGAGGAAACCCTAATTCACGTCTTTCCTCTCAGTGAAGAAAAGCAGGCAAACCTAGCATTACCTGTGCAACCAACCCTCTCAGAGGGACAGTACACTGCAATTTAAGTGCATCACCATGGAGTTTCCACCATCTCTTCTCTTATTATCTTATTAACTCAACGGTGTTTGCACTTGCAATTTAAAATCTTTAGGTTAATTTGCTTTTCCACATTTTTTTAATGTGTCAATTGTATACTTTTAATTTGATTCAATGTCAGAGCGTTCAACTTATCCTTGAACACGAGAGACGAAATATGCAGCATATCATATTTGCCACAATGTGTAGTTTGAAGATCATGGATGGGTGTAAGAGTAATCAACTCTATCCTTTAAACCCATCCCAATATCAAATCAGAACCCAATCCATGCGGAGCAAATCCGTTTGGAAATTGCAAGTTCCAAAAGTGAAGCAATCGACTTTGTTGCTAATAGCCTAATTCCGGATGAAGTCGCATCAGCCTGCCGCTCAAGGAAGCGCTGAACGACGATGATATGTTTTGTTCTCTCTTTTTTTGACTTTTTAAATCATATTAAAAATATATATAATTATCATAAAATTATTATCTTATGCAAAAGTCATGTAGGATGTCATGTTACCCTTACTAAATCTTACGTGACAGTTTCTGTTAACCTTAACGGCTTGTTTGGTATGTGGGATTTAGAGGGGAAGGGAGGGGAGAGAAAATTTTTACAAATTGGATTTTAAAAAATTAGAGAATTGGGGTAAAAAATTTGTAATTAATATTTTTAACTCTTTTATTTTATATTTTATCTTTATTATAATTTTACAGCCCCACTTCTCCAATTTTTCTAAATCCAACTCTTAAAAATTTTCCCTCTCCTCCCTTTCCCTCTTGCCGAACAAACTCTAAGGCAAAAATTAATGGCAGGGGTCTAATGTTAAAAATTGAAACATCAACGGAGTTAAATTTAAATTTTGAAATGGAGTTATATGCAACTAACCCAAAAGTTAGAAGAGTTGTAAGAATTTTAGCAGAAAAAAAAAAACGTACTTTGGTGATTTTTCTTATTTTATGTTCTCCTCTCCTTCTCTGATGTTTCTTGGTTTGGTTTTGTTCTCCCCCCCCCCCCCCCCCCAAAGATCTGTATGGTTTCTGCTCAGTTTTTCCCTCTTCCATCAGGTGATTCTCACCATATCAATTATCGTCGAATCCATTTTTTGTTTGATAAAGTTCTTTCTCATCGCTATGTTCATGCTAGCAAGCTTCGGCCTCTTATTACCTTTCATTGGGAGCCTATAGGAGAGGATTTTATTGTTCAACAGTATGAGAACTATTTTGTTATTCATTTTAGCAATGCTTCCGACTGTTCTTTTATTCTGGACCATAGGTTATGGCTTCTTCAAGGTTTTGTTTTTTACTTAATAAGAGGGCGTGATTATAGCACAGGGAATGTGGGCTGGAGTGTTTCGTGGGCCAGCCCGCCCCCTTCGCGGGCTAGCGCCATTCTTTTTTTTTTTTAATTTCGTTTTTTTAAAAAAATATTTACTCTCTTTCTCTTTCACCCGCTCATATCACACTTCTTTTTTTTATACATTTGTGTTATGAAGTCAATTTTATTCTTACTTTTCTTTTTTTTCATCTACTCACATAACAAAAACATATAAACACATCTCTTTTAAATTTAATAATAATAGAATAAATAAATATAATATGAAAATAAAAATGTCAAATAAAAAGTATGAGAAATTAATTAAACACGGCATCAAATGAAAGGTAATAATAAGAGTATTTGAATTTATTTTATTTAAAAAAATTAAAAAAAACCCAAAAAAATAAAATAAAATAAAATAAAGCGGGCTAGCTCGCCAGCCCGTGGGCTGGCCCGCCTCAACCCACGGGCTAAACGGGCTGAGCCTGTTTAGCCTGCATTTAAACTGGCTGCCAAAATGGCAGCCCGTTTAAGGGTTTTTTGGGCGGGCTGGCGAGTCGGCCCAACTTACCGGCTCTAGGCATGAACATGCACAGACAGTATTTGGTTAAAGGAAACCTATACTCCACAGGGAAAATATTCATGATGTCAATGTCAACATCCATTTGATAACCTTGATGAGTTAGAGAATTGGCACATCAATTGATTTCTCTTAACATGAGATCAAAAGTGACCATCCGATCACGTATTAGGAGGCGTCAAATTTGTCTGTTATAGCCATTGAGAGGATAATCTCAAGATAAGTCGTTATTGATTAGCTCCAAGGCTTCAGTAGAGTTGGTATAGATGACAATTTTGCGATAACCATCGAATTTGTGTGATATGGCTTCTTCAAGGTTTTTCTTTGGCGGTTTATGAGTGGGAGCCAGAGACTCCTATCTCCTCTGTTTCTTTTTCCTACTATCATGCTTGGATTCAGGTGTTGAACTTGCCACGAGATTACTTTTGGCTAATGGTTCGTCGCTTGATTGGTAATTTATTTGGCTCTTTCCCTGATTTTCATCCGTGCTCTTTGGTTCTGTTTGGTGGCCTTCGCATTAAAATTACTCTCCTTAAGAGGCTGTTTGGTATGTGGGATTTGGAGAGGACGAGAAGGGAGAAAAAATTTTTATGACATGGATTTAAAAAAATTAGAGAAGTGGGGTTGAAAGTTTGTAATTAATATTTTATTTTATATCTTATCTTCATTAAAATTTTATAACCCTATTTCTCCAATTTGTCAAAATCTGACTCATGAGAATCCCCCCCCCCCCCCCCCAAATTTCCCTACTGCCGAACAGACGCTAAGCTATTTTGTTTTCCTCTGATTGCACATACCCGACTAAGATATTTCTCTATGCTCGTGGAGCATGCATGTTCTCGCTGTTGTTGTTGTGGCACTTTGGGTCTTCGAACAAATCATTGTAGCCAAAAAATTTTAAACAAAATGGTTAGGAGTGTGGGACCCAGGTCCACTCATGTTGCTTTTTTTGTTTTTGGGGTCTAGTTATGAATTTCGGCAGGATATTGGGCTAGTGATTTGGGCTCGGTCTTAGACGACAACACCGTGTTGGGTCAATCTTCTTGGGTAAATTCTAAAACTTCGATTGATTCGGTCTCTCTTCGGCGCATCTCACCCACCTCTGACTTTTCTAATCCTAGTTTGGTCTCTCGGAAATGGAAAACCGATTCTCGCTTTTCTCCTTGCGGTAAGCAAACTAAGTTACTCTCTTTGTGTTCCAACTTCCAAGCTCTATGATTCTAGCTCCAAGCATTCCAAAGTATCTTCGATCACTGATCATCCTCCCGTTTCTTACTCAGGAATTTGGAGCCAAGCAAAGAGTCATCATGCCTTCCTCTGTTCCTGGCGAATACAGAGGCAATCCCATACTTCCTCCAATTGCCGTTTAGTGGCTATGAAGTTTTGCTCTTCTTGCCAGCAATGTCAATGAGCATTTTTCTTCTATGCTTGGGATCTACTCCTTTTAACCAAGGCGCTCCAATGTCATGACATGGCTCTCTGTTGCTTTACTAGGAAATGTCCACGAGATGCGCCTCATGTTTATGTTCTGGGTTCTGATGGAGCATGTGCCAAAAAGCTCCATGCATGTGGATGATACTGTCGTGGGCCTCCAAGTTCCTCCATCCGTTTATTTTTTGGTTGTTTTGTGTGCGGGGTGCTCTGTTCCTGCTTGTTACTGTTTATGTCTAAGTTTGGGGATTTGGAAGTTTGTCAAGTTGCCCTCTCTGGATTTGGCCTCCTCTACTGGTATGGCTACCTTTAGGCAGCTTTGTCAACACTTCATTTGAGCTTCTCTGCAATTCCAGTTTCATCACCTTGTGTGACATTTCAACTCGGACGGGATCCCTTTTACAAAGGATTGATATCCGATTCATTCTGTTGGCACAAGGATTCAACCAATCTTTCAATCTCCAGTTGCTAAACCTGGAGTAGAGCTTGAATTTAGTTCCGTGTTCACCTCTTCCCTCTCCAAGCTCGTTGCTGATTGTTCTGTTGTTATTGTTTTTTACTTCCTATTGTATACAATTGATTGGGCCTATAATCTATCTAGCAATTATTGGGTTAGTCCCCATAAGCTTCAATAGATCTCAGTTTTTTTATGTAACTCATTTTATCCTTTTAATAAATTGTCTTATTTAAAAAAACAAGGCAACAAACAGGTCATGGGGCATGAGAATAGTGGTGATGGTAACCACTTTTTACTTGAGGTGTTTGGTGCAAGACATCAAACCAAAAACTAAAAATAATAAGAACATAACAGAGATGGTATTTGTTGCAATAATACATCAAGCATTAGCGTTCTGGTAAACATTAGGATGACACAAATCTTGTTATGCACAATAAATCTGGTACCATATTTTTGCAAGATCAAGTTTCGGTATCACTCCCTAAATGAAACCACAAAAAAAAGGTATCATCTTTAGATATCAAAGCAAAAACATAAAATAAATAAATGAATGAACTAAAAATAAAGGGCAAATCCCAATTAAGTCTAACTCAAAAAATCAAAACATTACATGTACATTCAATTGCTTTTTTAACTCCAAAGGGCATTCTAATCTTTCAACCACATTTACAAATTTCTAACGAGACTAATTGGCTTGATTAGGAATTTACTAAAAGTATAGATCTACATTTGAATTTTAGTATTTCAGCTTGATTTAATTAGAATTTTCCCTGAATTCATTTTTTTTTAAAGGAAATAAGCGCCAACATTACAACTGAAATATTTCTAGCTAGGACCCTCTTAAGCACAAGATCGTGGACAAAGTGTGGAGCTAGTGAGAAACATGTCACACCCCTAGGCAACTCAAATTCACCTAAGGTGGTGCAGACATGGGTCGAACTTGGTTGCAGATAAGTTTTACTATCCTCATCATACACGAAATTGAACATAACAAGATAGATTAATGTCACACCATAAAAAAATGTAAAAGGTGACTGGCACAGAATATGAGAGGACTCACATTCCTTAAACCTTAAAACATATAAATGAGTAGTCTAAGTAATAGTTATAACAGTCTTAAATATGCATAAATCATTTCTAATACATAGGTGTGGATATAGGTTAGGCTAGGCTTTTCCTAAATAGGCTTAGGCCTAGGTCTGCCACAGATATTTAAAGCCTGGACTTGAGCCTGAGCTTATATGTATATTTTTTTAGGCCTAAGCTGTTGGAATTGTTAGGCACAGCAAAAAATTAAAATTCAAAAAATTTTCCAATTCCGACTGCGGATCTATCAATGGTGTTTAAATCGAGTAGTAGAGGAACGTACTTCTCTTATGTGTTCAATCTTTCTTTTCAATCTCAAGAAGCTAACAACTCGGATCAGCTCACTCTACCGATATCCACACGAATATGAATCCAACACGAACAGTGTGCTAGCGCCACCAACATCCCTCTCTAGAGTTTTCTTTTCTCACGGCTCTCTATCTATCCTATTCATCACCCGTAGAAAACCCTAGCTCACCTTTTAAATAACTAGTCAGGGTTTTCTATTTTATTATGGATATTGGATTTTTAAAATTAATCTTAATTAATTTCAAAATCTATATCAATCAATTAACACTTAATTGTCTTTTGATAAGCAAATTAGATAAATAAGGTTTAATTAAATTTGTCCAACAGTTTTAATTTAGCCTATTTATTTAATTTGAATAAAGAGCTACTGGAAATAGATTTAATGTTTCTTTATAAATTAAATCTGAGATATTATATCTTTGTCTTTTTAGTTATTAAATTTAATTTATCAGATAAAACTAAATTTACAACTAACATAATATAACAATATGTATGTATGTATGTATGTATGTATGTATGTATGTATGTATGTATGTATGTATGTATGTATGTATGTATGTATGTATGTATGTATGTATGTATGTATGTATGTATGTATGTATGTATGTATGTATGTATGTATGTATGTATGTATGTATGTATGTATGTATGTATGTATGTATGTATGTATGTATGTATGTATGTATGTATGTATGTATGTATGTATGTATGTATGTATGTATGTATGTATGTATGTATGTATGTATGTATGTATGTATGTATGTATGTATGTATGTATGTATGTATGTATGTATGTATGTATGTATGTATGTATGTATGTATGTATGTATGTATGTATGTATGTATGTATGTATGTATGTATGTATGTATGTATGTATGTATGTATGTATGTATGTATGTATGTATGTATGTATGTATGTATGTATGTATGTATGTATGTATGTATGTATGTATGTATGTATGTATGTATGTATGTATGTATGTATGTATGTATGTATGTATGTATGTATAGAGAGCCGTGAGAAAAGAAAACTCTAGAGAGGGATGTTGGTGGCGCTAGCACACTGTTCGTGTTGGATTCATATTCATGTGGATATCGATAGAGGGAGCTGATCCGAGTTGTTAGCTCCTTGAGATCGAAAAGAAAGATTGAACATATAAGAGAGGTACGTACGTACATGCATGCATGTATGTATGTATGTATGCCCTAGACTAACCATTACATTCATTAAATTTAGACACATCTTAGATTCAATGAATATGGACATTATAGCTCATGTTGGGCTATTTTTGTGTGCGCCCCTGTAGGCCCATATGAAGTTGACAGTGGGCTAATGACTATGCTAACCCACAAGTCGTAAGCGGCCTCTAGCAAGATATTACGACTATCCAATTCATATGAGGATCGATAAACTGATGCAACCTGTCATACAACCATATCACATCCCTTTTGTCACACGATATTTCGGTCAAGGATAAGGCATAGAGAATGTCATCCTCCTATTTCTGATCATTACTTTCTCGATCCCTGAGTAGTCTGACTATAGAAATGGAAACTCCTTTCCATCATAGTGTGGCTATATATTCCTTAAACTCACTCATTAATGGGCCTAGTAATATCTCTCTACTAATGTGAGGGACAAATTCCATCTTAACCATTCACATTCCTCTGCATGAAAACCATCAAGGCCGAACATAGCCTTTATCATCACCCTGTTAAAGGCAAATTTTAACTAGGTCAAAGCTGAGCGACTCTCATGTAGGAATCCATGATGATCTCATGTCAAAAGGGCATAGTGACGTGGTTATACATAAGATAAGCTTATGACTTAGATCCATGCAGCTTTCTCATATCGGGTCGGTCCAGCACCTTGTACTCTTACAAGTGCCTAAAACTTTGATTCGTATCTCCATACCTCTTCAAAATCATACTGGTCTTTATTTCATCTTTACTCCCACATAGATGATTGATCACGGACATTTAGGATAATCATTATGATGTATCCAAGAATAGTCATGACAGTGAACATGCAAATAATATGATAACAAAATAGAGAAATTCATTGAATAACAATGTTCAAAGTACAATGATTGGCCCCTATGGTACAATTTCCAACATCAGCCTGGCCTTTAAAAGGCCTGAAACCTATTTAAAGGCTTACTTAAAATGTAGGCCCTTAAATAGCCTTTAGGGTCTGTTTGGTTCACTGGATAGGAGGGAAGGGGAGGGATTTTAATGGAGGGGAGGGGAGGGGTTTGGATTAATGAGAGAGGAGGGGAGATGAGGGATTTTAATGTTATCTTGTTCGGTTGATGAGGGGAGGGGAAGTAAAATATTTTAATACAGAAAACTTTATCTTTATTTTATTTAAGTCATTTTTTGAATTTTGTAGAATGTTTAATAAGTACTCCCTCCGGTCTTAAATATAGGACATAGTTTGTAGTGCAATTTGCATTACAAACTATGTCCTATATTTAGGACCAGAGGTAGTATATAAAATTATAATTTTATAATTATTAAATTGAATAATTATAACTTTCATGGGCATAATAGTCACACTATGTCAAAATATTAAAGTGGGGGTGGGAATGAAGAAGAAAGTCAGAAGGGTATCATAGGAATATTAAAAACTTTCATGCTGTGTTTGGTTTGAGGTGAGGTGAGGTGAGAGAGGGTGGGGAAATTACCTTTTTGGATAAAAGAAATCCAAAATTTACTCTTTCATTTTTTTAAATTTTGGGTTCCCGCTCAAAATTTACTTTCTTATTCTTTTCAAAATTTTGGATTCCCGCTCAAAATTTAAATTCTTTTAACCCAAAAAGTTAATTTCTCCACCCTCTCTTACCTCACCTCACATCACCTCACCTCAAACCAAACACAGCCTCAGGGGCATAATAGTCACACCATGCCAAAATATTACCCCTCCCCTAATTCCCCCATTTTGGGAGGGCTCCATTCCCCTTCCCTCCCCTTAAACCAAATAGACCCTTGGTGCTTGTTTAGGATCGTGTTTGGTACCCTAAAAGAGTTTATTCACATAAATTGAAATAAAATTTTTCTCACATATTTACCCCATATACCGTAAATTACGACTGAAAAGTTGTTTTTAAAGGTTCCAATCATTATTCCAAACAAGCACAATGTTATACATGTACGTTAACATGATCATCTTAGCACGTCAAAACTTGGCCTACGATATTTTTGGGTGGTGTTGGCCATTTTCATTGGTAAGTTCTGTTGTATACTGAAACAATATGTGAAACTGATAATATTAATCCTAGAACTGATTTGAAAGTATTACGAGTTTTTCATTATATCATCAATAATAGAAATAAGCAAAAAGATCTTAGCCATATGGCTGGGGCTACCTCAGGTGACCTTCCATATGTAATATAATTTTGTATTTTTCAAGCGTAGTTTTTTATTCCTGATTCTTGAAGCTGCTGTTTCTTTTCTCTTTCATTTTGTCTACTGGTAACAACTTGTAATTTTACTCCAAAATATGGTAACTCATTACATTTCCTTGATAGGTGATTTCTTATGGATGCTTGCCCCAGTTTCTATCTCTTCAGTGTCTTGTTTGGTTGTATTCATGATGTCATGATTACACTTTTTCTGTACTAATAGTAATATTTGGTCTTCCTCCTTTCTTTAATATAAAATATATTTAAAGAATTAGTTTGTGTTTGATATTGCTTATTAGGGGTCAATAAGAATTTATTATATAAGTCGAAATAAAACTCATCTCACATACTTACCTCGTATACCGTAAATCACGATTTATAAGCACTTATTGCCTAAAAATAAGCTATCACAAACGAACACTTAATCATATTCTTAAATATAAAACATAGTTTTCATATTCGTCAATCTTTTTCTAATTTATCCCTATTAGTACTCCCTCGATAATAATCAAACAAAAGAATGAATGAAGGAATTAAAGAAGATTGCTAGGATATTTTAAAAAATACATATCATAATAACTAACTCAACTAACTCTCTTAATCTAATCAAATTAACTACATATTTCTTATACTAAGGAGCAAACGCAGTGATTTCAACTGTAGAATTTTGTGTTAAAGTTAGGTGTTCCAATTAAAGCAATAATTACTTTTGTTTATCTATCCTTACGAACCTTTAGCCCCCGAAAGTTATACATAAGAGATATGAGGAACTTCTTTATTGGTATAACATGCTATGAGGCCCCCATGCTCCTATATATTAACATCTGTCGATGCACCTTTAACATGCATTTTTCAGTATCCCGTTTTTTTTTTTTTTTTTAAAAAAAAAGAGTATATTGGCTACATGCGTCTCATAATATAAGTCACTGGACTCATCGCCAGGATGCCATTATTTTGAATTAATAACTATTTAGTCAAACAAATCCTTGCAAGGTCAACTGAATTAACACGTACTGCGCTTTATTTACTGAAACTTATCCAAAAATAATGCTTGTAATTTGTAAAGAAGAGGAGCATATATTAAAGCATACATGAGCGAATAACATATTCCCTCTGGTGTATATTATAAGGCACTAACTAATAATTCTCATAAACCAATAAAAACAGCTAAATTCATTAAGTTTGTCCTAAAATTTAAGCAATTTCCAATATTACCCCAACTAATTCCACTAAACTCTAATATCATATTAATTATTACTCTCACCCACTACCCTTATTAATTATGGGCATACATGGAAAAAAAAATATTTAATGCTCTTCGGAAACAAGCAAGTGCCTTATAAAAAGGACCAAATACACTTGTTAGGTGGTATCTTATAATAAGGACAAGAGGGAGTACATGGAATACTTCATCCAATAAACCAAGTCTGACACAAAAATCCCACGCATGCATAATAAATAAACAAAAGAAAAATTGCTGGAAAATATCTATTTGAGAAACTTTTTGCTTAAAAAGACTTGAATCAACAATGCAGGAGGGTACATTTTCTCTGCCGGAGGATGAATAATGCAGTTTCACTTGGTCCCCCCCCCCCCTCTTTCCTGTAAAGTGGCAGTATACTCTGTGTTGTTTCTGTTTTTTTTTCTATTTGGCTTTCAAATACCATTATGCATGCTTCATGAGTATGGAATATGAATTTGCAACTACAGTATCGGAGGTCACACCAAACTTTCCATTTTTTGGTTCACCGTCAAGATTTTGGTTCACATTTCAAGTCATAAATGATAAAGGCATTATCATCAGGCAGAGTAGCAGTAGCCAACCTCAGAACTATGGTGTATTTAAAAAGCATCCTAGGAGCTAGGTAATGAACATTAAACCCAACAAGAAAAGGGGAAAATAAAAGTAGGAGTTCTGGATAATTCAATGTTATGGAGCTCTTAATTTTTTTCAAGAAAAAACATCAAAAATTTGGAATCAACATTATGCCATCATGAGAGAAGAGCCACATACCTCACAATTTTCCTTAGAAGACCCCAATCAGGCAAATCCCAGAATTCAGCTGTTGGCTTTCCTTCCATGCATTGTCCCATTTGATTTACTAATATTGGAGATTGAGTCTTTCATACAAAGATGACTCAGAACAAACAGAAGAAAACACACACACCAACAACCAACTCAACTTGAAGTCATTGACATGGACTAATATGTTTGTGGTTTCATTTCCAACAAAAAAAAAAATACTTAAATAGAGTAAATACTTCATGTAAGACTGGATCAACTCCCTTCAACATATATAAAACCAGCGGCATATTTGCTTGTCCCAAATAATCCACAAACTTGCAACTAAATTATATAAAACTAAGCAACTAGAAATTATAAAATGGTCAAATATGGCAAGAAAATTTTGATTTAAACATTAGAACTTTTCAAATATGGATGTTGCCAAGTCGTACCAGGCTTTCCACATAATCCAAAATATCAGGACTATAACTACGTTTTGGGATATCAAACAAGTTGAATTCATCAGTAGCGAGATTGCACAAAACAACTTTTCCTTCATAATTCTCATCTTCACCTTCGATTTGGTATTCATGTAATGCTTACACACTGTAAACAATTTCATTTCTCCAAATAATCACTGGATAAATGATAAGCCTGTATGGATTGGGTTTACTAGAATATATTTTAGACCAACTCCATCTCTCCCTGGATGGATGGATGGATCTGTACACTCCTCCAACACCCACATATCAATCACATAAGATTCAGAATTTTCAATATCAGTGGGAATAAATATAGCTAGTTTGTTCTCATAGCTAGCAAGTGTATTGTAACATCCATAGGCAGAACTAACAATAGGAAATGGTATCAAAGTGAACACTTCCATTGCTAGATCAAATGACACTATCAAATCAACATCACTTTTCATGTTCCCCTCTATAACTTGCTTTTGTGCAACCCAAAAGAGAGCTCCATTACAAGGGAAAGCGTCGCAGCTGAGACCATATACACCCTCTAGGTTACCAACTTCAACTTCTCTCCATAAGCCCATCCTTAACGAATAAACTTCTCCTTGAACAACAAAATATCCAGACAAAAAAAGTTTCGCAATCTTGTAATCATTAACGATTGGGCTGAATCCAAATCCTACACAAAAACACTCATAATTGTCAAGAGATTTGGGTACTGGCCTGACCACTCTAATAGCTGGATTCCACAACCAAAAAGAATGTTGAGATTCACCCATGAGTTGGACACAAAGCAATCCATTACTAGAATAGACCCACGCCGACATTAAGGAATCAACGATATGTGGGTTCTGAAATTCAAGGACTTCCATCTCACGATTGAGAAAACATAAATGCCAAGGATTACCTTCAGAGATAATCCAACCAACGAGAAGTAAAGGGTCTTTCTTAGTGGAATGGTGGAGGTGTTCAGCAATGAAGGATGAGGTTTTGGACAGATTCTTCCAGTCTTTACAAACACATTGAAATCAGACTAGAGATTTTACTGGAAGTTGTACAAGAATACTTCTGATGATTTCTTGGGGAAGACATGGCGTCTTGTTCTCCATTACTATCTGCTTCATGGTGCTCGTCTGGTACAAAGGAATCCGGAAGGGCTAGCAATCTCCGAGGGCTATTAGGGTTATGGTGTGTCATTCTCCATTGTTGGCTGCTCCAATGTAGGAACGACATGAAGAGGAGGGATGAAGGAGAGACAGAGACAGAAACGATGATTTATGATGAAGGAAAAATAGAGGAAGGCGACCACGAGCGAGTGAGAGACTCCGAGAGCGAGAGAAAAAAACGGCGTCTGTGAGAGACTAGGGGCAGGGCAACTGAGCGATTGCGAGGCAGGGAGGAGCTTATTTATTTCTTTACGGTGTCTTTGGTTTAAGGGGAGGGATGGAAGGGGATGGTTATAATCAATATATAATAAATTTCTCTTCCGTTTTGTAGAGATGGCGAAGTACTGTTCCTAAGCTGTGAAACCGGTGAATAGTTCGGCTAGACATTGGGCTTGCTGTGGACTTGCGTGCCATTCTATTTTTTTTCCATTCTCAGTTTTCCTCAATGAGTCTATCTAATCCTTGCTGTCACCAGATGTTGCACACCACCTTTTTCTTATTTCCACTTTCTCCCCAATCGGCCGCGTTTTCCTTCCTGTGGCGTGTGTCTCCTCTAGCTTCTAATCGTCTTTCCGCTTCTCATTTCGATTTCATAGATAACCGCCTCATTGTGCTCCTCCGGTTCAACCTTCTATGCCTTCGTCTCCCGTTATTGAACAGCGTGCTCTTATTTCCAACGCGTTCTAGGGTTCAAGACTCAAGTCATGTGCTCTTTCTGTATAGGCTACCGAACGGAGCTCTCGCAGGTTCACCTGGAAGTAAAGCAATGAGGCAAAATTCACAAAAAATATTCAGTTTTGCAATCATGGCAGCAGGAGAAGGTATGTAAACTGTTTTTTGTTGCTTTATTTGTTGTTTCCGCCGTTACATTCTCCCCGAATGCTGCTGAATAATTCTCATATTTCAGAAGGTGAGCTGCGAGCTCAAGGCTACAAATAGTTTCTTCAAATCCCAGGAAAATTCTTGCATGTTTTATGTTTTTAAGGGCAATTTCATTTTCTTTACACTCATTCTTTCTTGCTTATGGACAGGAAAAAATTTATCCGGACTACATAGAAGCAAGTGTTTCCATTCTTAAACAACTTTCTGAAGATTGGACTGAACACGCAGAGAAATTGCCCTAGATACCAAGCCCTTGAGGGAAGTTCTAACAAATTTTAAACAAAATGTAGTTTCTCAGAATACTGGATTGCCGATACCCCTGACCTGTAATAATTGGAATGATTAACGAGTTATAATTGTGTTGCAGTTATGCTCAAGTGTTCATAACTTGTATGCTAACTGCCGTTTACATAATTTGGGCCTTGTAATTTTAAACATGGACATAGTCCCTGCTTATTTCAGTTTCTCTCAAGGTTGAAAAGTGATTTCTGATGCCAAGATCATCTTTTGGGGATTTGCAAACCTTTCTTTATTCAATTACCTTATACTGAGTAGCTTTTCTAAAACTACAACAAACCGTTAATAACTATTAAATAGCGTTACTGCAATACTTCATTCCTCAACCACTACAGGGTACAAATTTGCTTATATTAGTTCTTATATATGATGGTATATGTGCAAAGATGTACTAGATGCTTTGGGTTTGGTCCGTTATTGCTGTAGACGCATGCTGATGACCCATGTTGACCTCATTGAGAAGCTTCTAAACTACAATGGTAGTTCTTCCTACTCTGTTTTTCTGTCTTGGCCTGTGTCATTTTTTTTACTGTTTAGGCTGAACTGATCGTACATTTGATTGCAGCTCTGAACAAGTCTGAGCCCAGCTATGACAACTTAAGGAATCACAGATGAACTCAGATATTAGTTTTTCTCCTTTCCTCCGATAACGTGTCCAATGATTTTGCCATGTTTTACTTAATCAAATTGTCCATCGTCAAACATGTCTAGTCTCTGTTTGAGTCAATTGAGCTGTGTGCAGTTCTAAAGGAGAATATGATATGAATATGGTGCAATCTAAACTGTGTTAGTCAATTTGATGTGAAACTCCAACTGTGATATCATTACATCATATTATGACTTGAAAGACTAAATTGACAAAGCCTTTTGTTATAACTGCTGCTGCAGGCATGTGGATTTATTTATGGGAATGCAGGTTCTTGTCCATATTACAGTCTGAACTGTGATTATATAAGAATATGGCTTCTGCTTGGGAGTAAGGTAGATTAACAAAGCTTTAATTTTATCAATCACGAAAAGCCTAATTTTCTTTTGATTCATTTGCGGCCTCTTATGCGAATCTACTATCCACTTAATAGCTGCCTTTCATGTACTTGAGGGAAGTTCTAAGAAATTTTAAACAAAAGGTAGTTTCTCAGAAATTTTAATCCATTATGTTATCAATTCAGAACATTTAGAGGGGCTTGCCGATACCCCTGACCTATAATAATTGGGCTGTTCTGACTTCAGAGGATTTAATTTATCTATGACTGCAGCAAAGTATCGCGAGCCATGGGCGTATGACATGTTTGACCTTTACAGCCGTTGCATTCTCCCCGAATGTGGCGTCCTGGGATTTGAGGCAACTCTTTGTAGCCTTGAGCTAGCAGCTCACCTCCTGAAATATGAGAATTATTCAGCAGCACGGGCAGCAATGGCTCTTTTCAGCACAGCACGAATGCAATGAGGTTGCTGATTATTTGTCTTCATTTACCTTATGTGAACTTTTTGTTGAGGTGTTGCAATGAAAATGTGCCGTATAAAATCTCTGAGCCAATTGATAGAACTGAAGCGTTAATATGCAGTGACAGTGAGGAAGAGCTAATGGAACCTCAGGGAGATAAAAAAGAATTGACTGATCCTGAAGATCAAATTTTATGGTAAGTTAAAAAGGATATTTGATATTTGAATGCACAAGATTGTTTTACGGACCTGTTTGAGGTTCATATGGGTTTGCAACATGCACCCTTTATTTCCATTTTCTAAAGCGTTTGCAATATGCACCCTTTATTATGACTTTGGGTTTAGGAGAATGGGATTAACCACCTTCTCTATTTTTATTAATCTCACATAGCACCAGTTGTGATACTCTCAATTTTATTAATCTTTTGAATTCACTTACTTTGTAACAATCTGAATAAGTGATGATTGTATTGCTCTCTCAGTCATTTTAAACTGTAAAGAGGATAAGACGCTGGTGCTATGTGAGAATCGGCAGATACTGCATTCATAATTAGGGAGTGTTCTTATTTTTTTTTAGTCTATTGTTAACTTATTCAGTGTGATTCCTCTTTTGGCTAGAAGCTTAGATTATAAATCCTTCACCTGTGGATATAATGTTGTTTCTTCTGCTATTTTTATCCAAGAATGGCTGAAGTTCAGTTCGTAGTTGGCAGAAGGCGTATCTACTATGATCAAAATTCAACTGAAGCGTTAATATGCAGTGACCGTGAGGAAGAGGTAACGAAACGTATATACTGCGTTTTATGGTAAGTTAAAAAGGATATTTGATATTTGAATGCACAAGATTTTTTGAGGGACCTGTTTGAGGTTCATATAGGTTTATAATATGCACCATTTATTTCCATTTTCGTATGGGTTTGCAATATGCACCCTTCATTGTGATTTTGGGTTTAAATGCACTTGTAAGGTAGCTCAAAATTGGGAGTCAAAACCCTCTGGACAAGCAAAGTTGTTTCGGCCAGCAATGTCCTTGTATGCACTAATATCACTTCATCTTATTACAACAGTACTCATTAACGTGCCCTGCAATTTATCTTATGGTGTGATAGTATTGTCCTGATATAATGTGTGTTTTTGTGTTTGACAGCAATATCTAATATAATCTGCATGACAGCAACATAATTTAATGCTCTTAAATTTAGAGTATCTGATTGTATATTTTGTTCACTCACTTTTTTTGGGACAAGCTTCCCATTACATCAGCCGGCCAACACTATCATGTCACATCACAAATCTTGTATTTAAATTTATATATGTTCAATGAGTTTCGAAATACCAAATATGCAGTATACATTGTCAATCAATCAAGAGTTGACTTTCAACATACTTTTAAAAACTATTTTCTCTTTTGGTCCATGACATTTATGGCAGTCATGTTCTCCCAATTTGTCTATATATTACCATCACATGACAGTTGCTATGACTTGGAGTACTTTTTACCTGACAATACACTTTCCTTCTCTTACCAACCATTGAAATATTAGGTCACCTAACCCGCAGTTGTTGATTAGGAATAAACAGTAATTCCTTATTCCTTGTATTGGTGAGATATAATATTTTCTCTTTCGGTCCATGACATTTATGGCAGTCATGTTCTCCCAATTTGTCCATATATTACCATCACATGACAGTTGCTATGACTTGGAGTGCTTTTTACCTGACAATACACTTTCCTTCTCTTACCAACCATTGAAATATTAGGTCACCTAACCCGCAGTTATTGATTAGGAATAAACAGTAATTTCTTATTCCTTGTATTGTCATGTCAATGAGATATAATTCAAAGTCCTTTTGTTTTTTTTCCTTCGAATTTTTCATAATCAAACCCACCATTTAGTCAAGGATCCAACCCGCCATTTGTCGGGTGCCTGGTTCGTATTTCTTCCTTTCCAATTGTATTGGAATTAGTGCAGATAAGCATATGGTTTGCTGACTTTGCTCACTTTTGCCTTTATTTTTTTCGTCTATTTTCTATATCTGTTCATGGAGAGAATTATTTTTAGGAATGTGTTTTTACATCTGATGGAAATGCTAATTTGGTTGCATTATGTTGAGAAGTTAGTCTGCAAATAACTTATTGGATTGAAGTTGCTAAATGAATGCATTTGGGAATTAACTTTCTGGCTGGGGTGAAGATCAGCATATGTGGGCATAAATATCTTTTGATTGTGTCTCTGTTATATATGTATTGTTTTTAATAAGTAGGTTGACTGTGTCTTTGTGATATATGTACTGTGTCTCTGTGTCTCTGTTATTTATAAACTGAGATGTATAAGCAGATTTTTTGAGGGACCTGTTTGAGGTTCATATGGGTTTGCAATATGCACCCTTTATTTCCATTTTCGTATGGGTTTGCAATATGCACCCTTCATTGTGATTTTGGGTTTAAATGCACTTGTAAGGTAGCTCGAAATTGGGAGTCAAAACCCTCTGGACAAGCAAAGTTGTTTCGGCCAGCAATGTCTTTGTATGCACTTATATCACTTCATCTTATTACAACAGTACTCATTAACATGCCGTGCAATTTATCTTATGGTGTGATAGTATTGTCCTGATATAATGTGTGTTTTTGTGTTTGACAGCAACATAATTTAATGCTCTTAAATTTAGAGTATCTGATTGTATATTTTGTTCACTCACTTTTTTTGGGACAAGCTTCCCATTACATCAGCCGTCTAACACTATCATGTCACATAACAAATCTTGTATTTAAATTTATATATGTTCAAGGAGTTTCGAAATACCAAATATGCAGTATACATTGTCAATCAATCAAGAGTTGACTTTCATCATACTTTTAAAAACTATTTTCTCTTTCGGTCCATGACATTTATGGCAGTCATGTTCTCCCAATTTGTCCATATATTACCATCACATGATAGTTGCTATCACTTGGAGTGCTTTTTACCTGACAATACACTTTCCTTCTCTTACCAACCATTGAAATATTAGGCCACCTAACCCGCAGTTGGTGATTAGGAATAAACAGTAATTTCTTATTCCTTGTATTGTCATGTTAATGAGATATAATATTTTCTCTTTCGGTCCATGACATTTATGGCAGTCATGTTCTCCCAATTTGTCCATATATTACCATCACATGACAGTTACTATGACTTGGAGTGCTTTTTACCTGACAATACACTTTCCTTCTCTTACCAACCATTGAAATATTAGGTCACCTAACCCGCAGTTGTTGATTAGGAATAAACAGTAATTTCTTATTCCTTGTATTGTCATGTCAATGAGATATAATTCAAAGTCCTTTTGTTTTCTTTTCCTTCAAATTTTTCATAATCAAACCCACCATTTAGTCAAGGATCCAACCCGCCATTTCTAGGGAGCCTGGTTCTTATTTCTTCCTTTCCAATTGTACTGGAATTAGTGCAAATAAGCATATGGTTTGCTGACTTTGCTCACTTTTGCCTTTATTTTTTTCGTCTATTTTCTATATCTGTGCATGGAGAGAATTATTTTTAGGAATGTGCTTTTACATCTGATGGAAATGCTAATTTGTTTGCATTATGTTGAGAAGTTAGTCTCCAAATAACTTATTGGATTGAAGTTGCTCAATGAATGCATTTGGGAATTAACTTTCTGGCTGGGGTGAAGATCAACATATGTGGGCATAAATATCTTTTGATTGTGTCTCTGTTATATATGTACTATTTTTAATAAGTAGGTTGACTGTGTCTCTGTTATATATGTACTGTGTCTCTGTCTCTTTTATTTACCGAAGAGAACTTTGTTTCTTTACTGATCATTTCAAATGAGGGTCACACAGAAGTACTGTTTTTAGGAACAAACACTTACATACGACAGCCTAAGCAAAATATAGCAGCTAAATCCATATGTGCGAAGCCAAATCACAGCTTTGTGCTAAAAAGACAAGGGTAAAAATGCCGTGCGTTCCCTACTGATATGTGGTAAAAATATAACTGGGCTATATTATATATATCTATGTGCATATACAAGACTTTGGGTGATGAAGGTTTTTGTGTGAAGAGGGCGAGAGAATAATGGGGCAGCAAAGCATGTTTTGATATGCAGATAAGGTGGACAAGTTGTTGATGATGTTTGGGACGTTAGGAAGTTTTGGAGATGGGATTCAAACTCCTCTCATGATGTTCATTCTTAGCGATGTGATAAATGCTTATGGAGACCCAAATGTCATTCTGACAATGCATGATATAAACAAGGTTAGCTTTCTCAATTGAAATCTCAGTTCTAGTATTCAATCCTGTACACAGCACAGCCATGTACATAAACTTCCCATATAAATAAGGCAATAACAGCTTTTGAGGTTATTCATTTTGTTTTTACAGTATGCTTTAAGGCTTTTTTATGCTGGGATTGGAGTTGGACTCTCAGCTTTTGTTGGTAATCTAATTTTCTATTGAAACATAAGCTTATCAGATTAAGTAGCTTAATTTATGTTAATTAGCAAAAAAAAGCTAACAGCATTCATTGCTTCTTTCCATTTGCAGAAGGAATGTGTTGGTCAAGAACTGCAGAGAGACAGACTTCCATTTATAAAGAACATGAGAAAGAACTTTTGGAGGTAAAATTGGTCATCCTATCTGGAAATGTTGTCCAGACATACCAGTAGGAAGATTATCCCTGCATGCTGCAATCTATTTCTACATGTTTGGGATGCCAAATCTAAAATGTCAAGCTCGAAATCTTTCTAAATGATTATACATTAGTGCAATTTTACCAATTGGTGTTTTCCCTTTTCAAATAGGCAAAGAAAATATTGGTGAAGACAATCCAAAATGATCAGTTCTTATACCTTCTGACTGTGCAGAACATGAGGATGCAGGACTAGTAGTCTGAAGGTTCTGGAGGCAGGAAATGTGTTCTCTATCTGGAAAATGAACATAATTATGTTTGTTTATGGTTCAAGTTTGTTATCTGTTGTAGCAGATAAAACGCTGGTGATGAAGAAGACGATAGATGACTCCAAATGTAGGGAGTGTTATTGTTATATTTATTAGTGTGGGAAGTATGATGTGGAGTGGCTGAGACAGAAAAGTAAGAGGTCAATTTGCTTAACGATAACATTGTTGTGGATAATCTGAACTTCTTCATATTATGAAGCAATATTATTATTGCATTCAATCTCATCATTGTTAAAAAGTATTATTCTATGTTGTTTTGCTGATAGCCTCATATTATTGTCTTACTTTGATATTTTGTTGGTTAGTTGTGAAAAATAGAAGATAATATTTCAATTCCAGTATACCATTTGAGATGGAAATAACATCTATCATTTGAGAACAATTTTGTACATTAAAACCATTTTTTTTATTAACCTGAGTTTTTTCCCATTTTCCCCCGTTTTATCTTGCATGTAATAATGGAGGCATGTGAAATGAAGACATCAATTCTTTCTCAAAATTACGCTGTGCCATGGAAAAAAATTTCATTCTCAAAATTTATCTGTCAATCAACATTTCATATCCTTACTGTATGAATAAATATGAATCATTTTGAGTCTAGATGACAAAGAATGCTATATATGAAGAAGTGTTTAGAAACCTAAATACTTAGGTGTCCACTTGTGCTGTGAGAAAGTGAACAACCGATATTCTTCTACAAAAATTGAAATGTCATGTTAAACTTACATTTGTTCATTGTTGTTACGTACAAATGGTGGGTGTAAATATATTTAAGAAAATTTGACAAGAGCCAAATCTTTCCATGCAACGCACGGGAAGTTCTGGCTCGTTTTGGGTAAGAGAAGTTTAAAATTTATCTTTTTATTTTTTTAAATTTTGGGTTGTTTTTCAAAAGTTATCCTCTTATTTCTTTTAAATTTTGGGTTCCAGTCCAAAATTTAAATACTTTAAATCCCAAAAAAGTAATTTAATCCCCTACCCTCTCCTCCTTCCCCTAATCTCCCTTCAAGCCAAATACATCCTTACAATTTGTTTGGTATGAGGGATTTGGAGAGGAAGGGATTGAAGGAAAAATTTTTATGAGTTGAATTTAAGAAAATTGAAAAAATAGGGTTACAAAATTTTAATATAGATAATATGTAAGATTAGAGAGTAAGAATACTTAATTAAAAACTTCATCCCCCATGTCTTTCATTTTTTCAAATACATCTCAAAAAATTTTTTACTTCGCCTACTTTCCCTTCTCTTCCCTCATACCAAACAAGCCCTAGGTGTGTTTGGTTTGAGGGGAGGGGAGGGAATGGTTGATAAATTACAATTTTGGACAAGAAAAACCCAAAATTTACCCTCTCATTCTTTTTAAATTTTGGGTTCCAGCTTAAAATTTAAATACCTTCAACCCAAAAAGGTAATTTAACCCCCTCCCCTCCCTTAGGGTGTGTTTGGTTTGAGGGGAGGGAGGGGAGGGTTGGTAAATTACAATTTTGGACAAAAAAAACTCAAAATTTACCCTCTCGTTCTTTTAAATTTTGGATTCCCGCTCAAAATTTACCCTCACATTCCTTTTAAATTTTTGGTTCCTGCCCAAAATTTAAATGCCTTCAACCCAAAAAGGTAATTTAACCCCCCCTCCCCCCTCAAATCAAACACACGTTTAGGGATAGTGGGTCATTGTAGCTCTAATACTTTTTGTTTTTTTTTTGCCAGAGTTATTTGTTGCTTTATTCAAGGTATTAAAACTTGGACCGGGCATTGAACCGGTCGAGGTACTGGGTTAAGGGTCAGTGGATCAGACCGGGGTCAAACCAGAGCTAAACCGGGACCAAACCAGTGAGAAATTGAAGATTTTACGTTTATATTATGAAATTCTAAAGGAAAAATTAAAAAAAAATTTAAATATGAACCCGGACCGGTTTACCGACCGGTTCGTCGGTTTCCGGGCTAGACCGACCGATCCAATCCAGGTTCAAGAACCTGGGCTTTATTACATGTTCGTTTCCCTACCTTGTCGTTAGGGGAGAGCAATGAGGGGTTGAGCAGCCTGTGCCTAAACCCATAACCCGCCCAATTAACTTTATATGAGTACGGGCTAGCCCATACCCGTACCTCAACCCATTTAACACCCATTTAACCTGTGTTAAATGGGCTAACTAATAAATAGGCGGGCTAGCTGGGTTGCCCAGAACCCATTTACATTGGACCTATTTATTTTTTTTAAAAAAAACATACATATTCACATAAACATCAATCTTTCAATCCAAATCCATCAATCTAAATTCTGAAATCTGAATCTTCAAAGTTCAATAATCACAATTCACACAAAAGAACCTAAATTCAAACAAACTCTAACTTTTAAATTAACACATTACAACTACAACTTTAAATATTAAGAGAAAACATAAGCTAAATCTTCAGTTTTCACTATCATCTTCAGAATCACTTCAGGAAGGGGTTGCATGTCCATAAGCTAAATCTTCCTCTGTACAACAAATTAAAAGAACACATATCCATTACTGTAAGACACTATGAAAATTTCTACCATTGCGGTTGCTTCATTTTCATAGCAGCATAATGAAATACGCATCATTAAGAAACCAAAAAATGGACAAGAAAAAAATAGTCAGAAACAACCTTTACTATGAAAAGTTTTATTACCATGAAGGACTAATAACCCAGACAATGAACATCCAATCAAAATGAGCAAAAGAATCACCGATGTTCAAAGCAAGTTTGAAACTCCATTAACAACCAGATAAAATGGTACAGCCTTACAAATAAGAGAACATACAAACGAAGCCCCAAAATAGCAATATAGATTGTAAAAACCATAGGAAGCATGAAAAGAACAAAGGAAAAAACTCAGTAAAGAAAGAAAAATAGAGTAAAATAGAGAAGCACAGAGAAGGATCCAAAAGACGAACTAGAAAAGCAAATTGCGTATATAGTAGAAGGAGGCTTGAGAATCGAATATGGAATCAATGAATCAATCACAGCATTATTCAACCATAACAGCATGATCTATCTAAACAACTAAAACCTGCCACTTTCTGGAATTAATTTTAACAACTGAGGCTAGCAACTTAAACCTGCCACTTTGTAATCTTTGCTAAACAACCTAAAGTATTCATCAAAGACAGAAAGAGAACAAAAATAATTCCCACCAAGGCAGCAATTTCAGAAATTTCACCAGTCCTAATGGTTCTAAGAAGTGGACAAGTCCGTCTACAGAGAAATTTCAGAGACAACAAACTTACTACGGCGATAGGCTTACTTGGAATGAAGTGGATGAGTCCGTCTACGGTGGTGGTCGGCGGAATTACAGAAAATGCTGAGTGGATTAGACAATATCGGCTCAGTCTTGTGTCAATTAGAGAATTTCGCCTCAGTCTCTACACTGCAGAGGCGGAATTAGAGAATTGGACAAGTCAATCTACGATGGTGGGCGGTGGAATTAGAGAATCTCCGCTCTTAGTCTCGACACGGTCACACGGCAGAGTCAGAGCACACACAGTCGATTAGAGAAGATCAGAAGAAAATGCCATTGCTGAGGGCTGAGAGGTGAGTGGGACACTAACAGACATACAATAAGTAGTGGTGGGTGAGGAGTCCGGTTTCTCTCCTTTGCTGAAAAAGCAAAGGACCTCCTTTGCTTTTCTCTGGGCCGTTGGATCAAGATCTCAACGGTCCAGATTTAATATATTATAAAAATATTATAATAATAATAATAAAATAATAATATTTTATTATTAGAATAATAATATTTTATTATTATAATAATAATATTTTTATAATATATTAAATCTGGACCGTTGAAATCTTGATCCAACGGCCCAGAGAAAAGCAATGGAGGTCCTTTGCTTTTTCAGCAAAGGAGAGAAACTGCTCCGGTGGGTGAGTGGTGTCGGTGAGAGGTGGGGAACAACTGGGGGCGGGGAGGGACATGTATGGCTGGGACGTACGCATTGTTGGGCTAAGATTGGATATTGGACAATAGTGGACTATAGGTTAGTTTTTTAAAAAAACTAAATGGGTGGGTATGGATAGTTTGAAGGTGTGCCCATAACCCACCCATTTAAGCTTTAAATGGACAGGTTGAAACCCATCTTATTATGGGCTCATTTTGGGCGAGCTCACAATTACCCAATTACACTGAGTTGCGGGCTGGGCTAATGGGTTATGGGCTCCTCGCTTAGCCCTACTTATCGTCTCATAATAAATGTTTCCCTACTTTATCTTCGTTTCCCAGCTTATTATATCTATTAATATAAAACATAAATATATATGTAAACATACATGTGTGTGTGTATTATATATTTTTATTACCATTAAGGTATAATTTTACCAACAAAGTTTTTATCACACCTCCGCTTTTGTATACATGTACCAAATAATTAAATTATGCAATTCAAAAAGTTAGTTAAAATTAGTTAAAAACAATAAATATATAAAAAAAATACAACTTACATTCTTAAAAAACCCCAGCCCAATCCTAAAGGGTTAGCTCTTGAAGGACTCGAGTTTAAAAGAAACGGGCCTAAAAAACCCACTTATCTAAAATCTGACTATTTTTTGAAGTTTGATCATTAAACATGAGGGCTTAGGGCCAGCCCACATGCTTTAAAAAATTTTTTAATTTTTTTCTATTTAAAATATATAAAAATAAGAAAATAAATTTTATAGAGTTTTTGGTTCAAATTATAAATATTACCAAAATAAACGGTTTAAACTTATAAAAATAAACTACATCAAATAATTGTCAACAATATTGATGTTAATAAACTATTGCCCTAATTTTAAAAGAGCTATAAAACTAATAAATAAGACAAATCATATGCCAAAACACTAAAGAAAAATAAACAAAAGAAACAACTTATTTTCATTTTGTACAAGAAACAAAAAGAACTTTTTTTATTAGTTATTACCACACAATATTTATATAAGAATTAACTTGTAAATATTCTAAAATCCGAATCAAAGATTGGGAGGGGATGGATGGAAAATGATAAGAAGCAAAACTTTGACATATTCACTTTAAACTTCTCATGAATTCATAATCAATTTCCCCCCTCTTACTATTTAAACATAAACCTCTCTAGATACTTTTGTCCTCTTACTTCTTTCCAAATTCTCAAATTTTTTAACCACATAAATGCCAATAATAATATTAATAAGTAAGTCACCAAGTAGATATCAATAATAAGATAATTAAAATATTTATCTTCTAATCCTATATCAATAAATAATATTTTATTGAAAAACAAGCTTAAACAGGATGGCCCTCGATCATAAATGATTGGCCCTTTTATTTGCGAGCTTAAAGGGGTTGGCCCTTTTAATCGCGATTCCCCTTTACAAAATGTAAAATGTAAGCCCAACTCTTGATTTAAGAGGGTTTAAAAGGACCAACCCATTTTGATAACTCTACCTATTTATGGAGAGGGTAAGTAGAAGAGAGAATAAGGGGAAAAAGATATGAAAGAGAATAAGCAAGAAACATATATGAGAGAGGCATATAATTGATTAGAGGTAAAATTGGAAAAAAAAAACAAAAGAATTAAATAATAAGACAAAAACAAAGTGTATCTTATATAAAAAAACCACACCCCTTCACAAGTTAAGTACCATATTTTGAACGAGAAGGAGTATACAACTAAATACAATTTTTTAAAAATAATGCAATTTTAATAAATCTATTAATAATTTTAGCATGCTTGCAACCTCAGAGTATGAGTAGCTAATAAGGAGACAATAATGTTAATAATATTTTTAAAAAATTAATAAAATTTAATGCCAACATTCAATAGTCATTAATCAATTACGTCTTGGAATACAAAGAGATTATTGATATTTTAGAGATATATGATATATAGTGCCCAAATTCTTTTGAAATTAGAAGATAATATTTTTTGCAATATAGGGTTGCATTATGCAAAAATTTTCATTAACATGTGTCTTAACAAAATATGATATATGAAGGTAAAAAAAACAAAATTATAATATACAAAAGGATTAAGGGGCAATGATATTTTCTCGAAAGTGCATCCAACACCAAATATTTTTTTTAGAAGCAAAAGTAACTATAACTATTTAATCTAATCTAACACCGTTAGTTTTACGATGAGGTCCACACTATTGTTGTGAAAATACGAAAATCCCAAACTAAGAAGAACACCCTTCCCCCTCTCAACCTTTGAATCTTCAACTTATACGAGCCAAGGATAGAGAGCACCGATAAAGGCACCCTCCACTGATATTGGTGGCAGAATCAAACACATGAAGGCTAAACATTGTTTTCATCAATTTCGATTTTAAAGAATGAAAGTCCGTTTGGTTCAATCCCATTACATGTTTGTAATGGTAATCATGATTGCATTACCAAGAGAAGAGTGTTTGGTTACTCTTTAGCATGATAATAGGGTTTACCATGATAATTGTAACTAAAAAATTGATAATCTTTATTCATACCTCTCCCTCTATGAATACTCATTACAATCTCATTGTATGGTTTAATAAGTCCAATTTACCTTTTCATCTCATTTATTTGTTTTTACTTGTTTCATTTAACCCGCCACATTACTCTGCAACTGCCGCCGCCACTACTTCTTCTCCCACCACCGCCATCGCTGCCACCCCCGGCCGCCAGCACCTCCATTGTTGTCGTTGTCACAGCCATGATAGTCACCACCACTACCTCTTCCTCCATGGTTATCGTTGCCACCACCTACATTGCCACCGCCGCCACCACTACCTTCTCCTCCTCCTCTACCACCTCTACTGTTGCCACCATTGACATGATAGTTGTTGCCACTGCCACTACCTCCTCCTCCACCATTATCGCTATCACCACCTACCATTGCCATTGGCGCCACCACTACCTCCTCCTCCTTCACCGCCGCCGCCACTACCTCCTCCTCCACTATTGTCCTTTGTCACCATTTGTTATTGCTACCACCGCAACTACTAATAAGTAAAATATTTACATATTTATTTTTCCTTATATGATGATTTTATGGATGATATTTGAGCTCAATTTAAGAAATTTGGGTGTAATTAATAAATAAATAATAATTTTGGCATAAAATAGAATTTCTTGGGAAATACTAAATTAGACCCTCTTTCAGTTTTTAGGCAATATCTGGAGCTCTAGATGTCAGATCGGGACATTCTTTATAAAGATAAAAAGCTAAGAAAGAGCTCTACAACTTTTATGTTGAGACAAAATTCCAGTTCTATCTCCAAGGGTTTCAAATTTTGCTTGAAAGTTGAAAGCGGGAATCATCTACCATTCCACCAACCATTTCATCTACCTCTTCATCTTTCTTTTCACCTACTACTCCATCTACCACATTTCATCTACCACTTCATCTTACTTTTCACCAACTACTTCATCTACCACATTCTATCTTCTACTCCACCTATCACATTTCATCTACCACTTCATCTACCTTACTCCATTTTTCCCTATATATAGCCACCCTCTCCTTCACATTTCACTTACACCAATTCATATCCATTACTCTCATCTCTTCTCCACATATACCATTTCATTTCCATTACTCTCCTCTCTTCTCTACTTACACACCATTTCATTACTCTCATCTCTTCTCCACTTACTACATCATCTTAGAATTAATTTTATGCATTGTATTATTTTTTGCATGCCTCCATTTTGGAAGGCTTAGGATTGTATTTCTTTTTGTATTCCACCTACATGGAAGGTTTTACCTCCTAAAGGGACGGCTAGATTTTTACATTTTTCATGCATCTTTTGGTTGTATATTTATGTTTGAGAATTTAATATTCAAGTTTTATGCAGTATTTATAAGGATTTCATTCTAACTTTATATAGTGTCAATTTATTTTGGTTTTGTTTTTAATTTTATCATGAGCTAAATTTTTATTTTCCTATGGTGATGACGTAGCTTACTAATAACGGATTGAATCTTAACTTATTAAATCTAGTTTTATTTTTCCTTCATGATTGAGTTTTAATTATTATTCTTAATGCTTTCATTTGATTGGCCATCTTTTGAATGATTTCAATATATATGTTGAGACTGGAAGGAGATACATGTGTGTAGACCCTATAATTAAAACCATAACTCGCATATGAAATAGGAATATATTCATATGAGTTGTGTAGTCTTATAGAGTTCCTTAAATTTTAAGGCATAATTAATTGCTTAAATTCATATAGGAATATATTGGATTAGCAATCAATTATATAATTGCTTGACCTTAGAAGAGGCTAGTAATTAAATTAGGGAAACTCGACTATCAATTATGTGGAATAAATTGGGCTAGAATAGATAAGTGATTCAATCCGGAATTTGTTAAGTTAAATCTAATCCCTAGGACTTTTTCTCATCGTTGTTTCATATCATTTGCATTCATATTTGCTCATCTTTTATTTTGTACACTCAATCACTAACTAATCGATCGACTAAATAGAATTAAAATTACTTATTTTGGTACTTAGTGATCAATCCTCTTGGGAACGATACCCTACTCACTTCTGTATTACTTGATTATGACAGTGTACACTTGCACTTTCTAATAGACCATTTACACACGTAACAACTACCACACCACTGTTACTGTCACCTCTACCATCACAACCATCGTCATCGAATGATCCTTGGCAAGGTAACATGACAGTTACAATGAAGCAGCACGATGAATCTTAACTATTTTTTTTTACAAATATTATATTAAGGGTAAAATAGACTTTTTGTAATATATTAATTTTAAATAATTATTAAAAAAATAACTTATTACACCTTACTTAAAAATCAAACCAAAAGCTGACTCTATAATTAATATTACATTTCCTTATCATTGCATCGCATTATATTGTACTATGAAAGAACATAGTCATGCTCGATTTCTCTGGGTTAATTGACTTTGATGGAGTTAGTTGAACCTAATAAAAAATTTCTTCTCGCCCACACTCTTAGCTACATCTTCAAACAAAACAAACGAGGCTTTCATCGGTAAAAAAAAAAAGCTTTAATTAGTGTCTTTGTGAAATATAACTGGGAGGGAGTTCTCATACTAATGGCCAGGGCCAACCACTTGCAAATTGCCCAAAATTTCTACCAGACTGATTGATTTAAGCTAGATAAACTTCCTGATTTACACTGACAAATTACTACAAAATCCTCAGTATTATACATGTATGTCAACAATAACATCTTAACATGTCAAAATTTCGCCTACGATATTACTAGGTGTTGTTAGCCGTATATTGCCATTGCGAAGTTCTGTTGTATATTGAAAAAATATATGAAACTGATAATATTCCTGGAAATGATTTGAAAGTATTACAAGTTTTTCTTTATGGGGCTACCTTTGGTGACAAGAATGAGTTAGGACATTGGTAATGGTGAAGGTTCTGACCTTTCTTATGTAATTTAATTTTTTTTTAAGCTTATTCTTTTATTCTTGATTCTTGAAGCTACTGTTTCTTTTCTCTTTCATTGTGTCTACTGGTAACAATTTGTGATTTTCTCTAAAATATGGTAGATCATTACATTTCCTTGATCGGTGATTTCTTAGAGCCCTGTTTGGATCAAATAATGGGTTGAAAATGAATGAAAAATATTTTGCCACAAAAGTGTTTGGTATGTATTTAAAAAAAAATAGGTTGACAAGACACTACTACAAACAGTTGATTTAACGACACAAATTAATGACCGTTCTTAAAAAACAGTAGTAGAAGATGAAGTGGTTGCGTTTCAACGAATGGTTTTATAAAAACAGTCGTTGAAAGTGAAGTTTCAACGAATGTTATGAAAAACAGTCATTGAAGATGGATACTGGATTTTTTTTAAAAAAAAAATTCCAATGATACAACAACTGGTCTCTATATCAGTCGTTGAAAGGTTTTTTTTTATAAAATGCCATGATACAATAACTGGTTTCTATACCAGTCGTTGAAAGCTTATATACAATGACTAGTTTTCAAACCAGTCATTGTATCTATAAATTAAAAAAAATATAAGATACAATGACTGGTTTTAAAACCAGTCATTGTATCTTAAAAAAAATTAGAGATACAATGACTGGTTTGAAAACCAATCATTGTATCTTCTTCTCAAAAGTCAAGAATGGCAGAGCATGTCAGAACAGCGTAAAGAGTAAAGCTGTTTTGTTTACCAAAGGCTCATTTTTTCTCCATTGGTGCCATTTGCATTTCTCCATTGGCGGTTCTCCCTCCTCTCGTTTAAACCAGAATTGGTTCTGCTGTCTCTGTGTTCTTCATTCTCCTTCCTCTTCTTAATTCGTCGTGGGTTCTGCATGTAGCTATTTTTTTTTAATTACCAAAGCCTCAATTTTTCTTCATTGGCACCATTTGCATTTCTCCTTTGGCGGTTCTCCCTCAATGCTCTTCTCCGTTGAAACCAGAAGTGGTTCTATCTCTATGTTCTTAGTTCTTTCTCTTCTTCTCAATTCGTGGTGGGTTCTGTAGCTGCTGGGTCCATCCTCCTTGTTTTCCCTCTTCTCCGTCCCGCGACAAGCTAGGTAAAGTATAACTTAAATTTCATTTGATATGGTTCTTCATTTCATCCTCTGAGCTTGCAATCCTGATTTTTTTCTTGCTTTAAGCTGCATTATTTAAGTTTAAGTATGTGTTTTGTGGCTTCGTTTCATCCTTTAACCTTGCAATCCCTGTTTTCCCTCGTCTCCAACAAGTTATATATGTTGATTGTTTGATTTTTTTGTATCCATGTTTGTTGCTTTTTGTCACTCTTAAATGGTAAGTTACGAGATTGGGATTGTTCATTTGGAATTTCACTTGTGAGATAATCAAATTAATTAGAAACGTTTTCGTTAATAAGATTGACATCAAATGCTGAGAGTTACTCTATGTTTCTAAAAGCAAATATATACCTTCAAAAGGGAAATATATTCAGTTCATACAAATATTAATTTAGGAATTACGTATAAATCTATAGACGACTTGTATGCAACTCATAGTTCATCATGAACACCAGGATATTGTGCACTTGTTGATCATGTTGACTTAATTACTTTTTGAAAGAGGCAAGCTTCACCCAAGAGGGGGTGAATTGGGTGATGTTATAAATTTTTCGCTTGATATAGAGATATGAAAAATAGAGTAGATAGAGTAGAGTTGATAAGATTAGAACACAGAGAGTTATACTGGTTCGGCCTAACAACCAGGCCTACATCTAGTCCTCAGAGATCAAGACCTACTGAGAATTTCACTATACCTCCAAGATTCAATGGGCTCTCAGAACGCCACAAAACAACAATTGTCCTTCAAAGGACTACGAGCAGAAATATTCTCTCACTCAGAAATTACTCTCCCCCTTACGATAAGTCTTACGTGCAGAAAAACAACCTATCACCTTTCTCACTTGCTTATGTATACAAGACTTATGAGCAGCAACGTTCTCTCCTGCTTACACCACTGTAAGTCTTACGAGCAGCAACGTTCTCTTCTACTTGTATCTTATAAGTTTTATGAGTGGAAGGTTTAACAAGGAATTCTCTCAACTGCTTCTCTTGTAAGGAAATCTACCCTCTCAAGGTCCCAATACCTTGAGATCAAAAGAAAATAGAATTTGAATTATATGAAGACTCTCTTACAGAGCAAATAAATGAACACTGAAGATCAATGTGTATACAAAGAAAATTATGAATAGCAGAGACTCGTGTATATGCTTGTGAATTCTTGTGCTTCGTTAAAATTGACGATCTCTGAATCTCTGTATTTATAGATGTTCAGTTTTTTCCCGTTTGAGTAATCATCGTTGAGGAGTGGGGCTTGCAACTGTGGAATGACACGCTCATGTTTGAATATTCTGAATGCGATAGGTACGTGCGTGCTTGTAATGATGTTGTCTGCCGTTGTTTGACTTTCTTCGTGTCAGTTTATTTCAAACGTTCATCCTCCTGTATCAGACTTATAATACATTCAAAATGATGTTAAATAATGATAATAAGTAATGATGAGATGAATAAATAACATTAAACCATATTCGGATTGAACGTTGTGAGACTTGGTGTATTTGGTGATCTGGCAGAGCATCACTCGAGCATGGATGGGCTTACTCGAGTGATATCGCATTTTTACTCCTTGATCTTCAGTTTTCAGTGTGTGCTTGTATAGAATTTCAGAGAGGCAAAATTCTCACTCGCGAGTGATGTGGGGCCTCACTCGAGCACAACTCCTTCTGCTCGAGTGGCCTTGCATTTTCCACTGGGAGTTTCTTCTTTGGACAGCACTCGCATATCATTTTAGCAAGAGTGAGATTTTGCACTCGCAGGTGATGTGGGCCCTCACTCGAGCACACATACTCCTGCTCGAGTGAGAAGAATATTCTCAAGTAATATTCCCTTAATACCAATACTCGTATCAGGATTTGAGAGAGATAGATTTTTCACTCGCAAGTGCTGTGGGCCCTCACTCAAGCACACATACTCCTGCTCGTGAGAAGAATATTCTCAAGTAATATACCTTTAATATCAACACTCGCATCAGTATTTGAGAGGGATAGATTTTTCGCTCGCAAGTGCTGATGTGTCACTCGAGCATATGAAGCTATGCTCGAGCATACTTGTGCTTTTATGATCTTCATGACTCTCAGCCAAGCACTCACATACCTTCACTCGCTAGTGCTCGAGTACAAGACACTCATGCTCGAGCATTGATTTCTCTGCTCGAGTGCATCAAGGGAGAATGACAAAACTTGCTTTCGGCCAAGCACTCACAGACTCTCACTCGCATGTGCTCGAGTGAGAAAGGCTCCTCTGCTCGAGTGCTGTCTCCAGTGCTCGAGTGAATCAGTAAACATGATAATAGCATGCTTCTCGGGTATATACTTTCTGGCTATCACTCGCACCTGCTCGAGCACAGAATGGTTCCATGCTAGAGTGCTAGACTTATGCTTGAGCACACCAGTTCATTTTGACAGCAAACACCATAGAACTTTGTTATATGCATTTGATAACTTTGTAAACATTTCTTAAACTTATATAAACATGATTTGTACACACTTGACTTTTGTTATCATCAAAACTTGGGATCTAACATTCTCCCCCTTTTTAATGATGACAAAACCTTTGTGATGGATTGATTAAGAAAAAAAATTTGAAGTTTAATGTCAATGTTTCCAAATGCATATCAAGTTTTAAGTTCAAGTTCATGTTTCCCTGCAATTCTTCCTCTGAACACTTAACAACCAAGATAAGCAAAGTATAAATCAAATTCTTAAACAGAAAAATAAACTTGATTAAATTTGATAACATAATAACAGATAAATCATGAAACTCCCAAATACAACCATGATAACATCAAAACCTACCCCATACAGAAAATCTACCCAAACTCCCAATACATCCCATAATAGCTCAGCTCAGAAACCATCACACATCCTTCTCCCCCGTTTTGTCAACATTAGAAGGGGGCTGAGGAAAAGTGATATCAGATGGGACAAAGGGCACCATGGCAGTGGAAGGGTCAATAGGTGGAGATGATGGCTGTGGTACAGAGGTTGAGGGAGGTAGTGAAGGCGACCGATCATAGGTGATATCAACATTAGAATCTGGATCGGTGAAGAGAACATGTATCTGTGGATGAGGAGGTGAGGTATGAGTGGTCTCAGGAGGCACTTCTGAAGATGCAGATGGGAAATGAGACCGCAAGAAGGTCTCCATATCAGTTATCCTCTGTGACATCTCATCCTGAGTCTTGAACATCAAGTCAAAGTTGATATTGGTCTTATCTACCAACTTGATGACCTGTGACTCCATCTTTTCCACAAGCTTCTCATACTCCGTCACCAATTCCTTCTTCAGACTGCATACTGCTTGATTGATTGCCTCAGTCAAATGGTTGGAAAGAAAAGCATTAAGGAAGGAAGGAGGAGGAATAGGGCCTTGTGCAGATGATTGGGCCTCATCACCTCTTGATGGAGTGGCTTCCTTCTGAGATGTGGCTTTGGTTCGACTCACCGGAAGATTGATACCCATACGAGTTAACTAAGTCTTACCAAACCTCGAAATAAGCACCCTCTCAGTTCCTTCCAAATACCATACCTTGTTTTTCATTAGAATGAAGGATACAAGCTGAGGGTATGGTATGGTTGCCGATTTTAATGAAGAAAATCAAAATCTTCTCATCTCATTGAAGATAATCTCCCCCACATTCCTTTATTGCCCGGCTAGGAAAGAAGCCAACATATAATAGTCCTTTTGAGCAAAATGGGTAAAGTTTTTAGACTTATTGACTATGCTCTGGGAATATATATAGTGAAGGATTCTGTGAGAGTTCGGCATATCAATAGGTTTAAAATTGAGAGGACCTATTGGGTCTTTTGGTCTCAAAATCTGGAAGACTTCATTGGCAGAGAAAGAAGGTGGATCAGGGGGAGGTGCAACATATCCAAGTAGGTCATTTATGATCTTAGCAGATATCATAATGAATTTGCCTCTAACAATAGTAGACACTGCTTCCTCAATCAATTCACCAGACCTAGACATAATGTTATGGGTCTTCATGTTGCAATAAAAGGTTTTCACGACAGTGGGAGAATATGGCATATAGATATTTAGCCAGGGAGCATAGTATTGAAGATAAGGATATAAATCCAAATGGCAATTCTTCTTCAAATAATCTAAATCCACATACACAACTGGACAGAAATGCCTATGAATATACTCATCATCAAATACCTTTTGAGATAATGCCTTTAGCTCTTCAACAATGAATCCCTCAGGAGGACTGGTAATGTGATAATCCACTGGTGCTTGTGAGGCAGAAGGTGCTCCTGAAGCAGTGGCACTAGATTGCCCAACATGGTGTGAACTTGAAACACCGGCTTGTGAAGCAATCTTTCCAACTATCTTATCAAGTTTGGATTTCTCCATTGCTTCCCGGAGTTGTCTGTTGAATGAATCATCAGAGGAAGAAGATGATTGCTCAGTCTCCTTTTTCTTCCCTTTTCCTTGAACCTCTTTAGATTGAGACCGGGTAACTATAGGTTCCTTGAACACCACACCCTTTGGTTTCTTTTGAGGAGGTTGGACTTTCTTTGTAATTTGAGGCTTAGGGTGAGGTTTCTTAGTCGGAGTCCTCTTTTTTGGTCTTGGGTTTAGGAGGAGGTGAAGGTGAGGAAGACATTTTAGGAGATGGTAGAGTTGGTTCTGGGGTTGCAGAGGCATTGCAGCAGAATGAGTAGGAGAGGGAGAGTGAGATCTTTGAGAAATGGAAGGCATTTTCGTTCTTGCCATTATGCAACAAGATAGAAAGAAGGCAAAACTCACAGAATTTTTGAGAGAAAAGAAAACACCACAGATTAAGGCACTGAATGTGAAATGTAAAGGATAAAAATCACCTTTTATGGAAGAATGAAGAGTTGTAACGGTGATTTGAAGCAAATGGACGTGATTGATTGAAGAGAAACGGTTGGAGGTGAAGAGTTGTGACCTTCGAGTGACGAGACACCTCGAGTGAGAGCAGGAAGTGCGACGGTCTGAGCTATCGCGTAACTGATATAAGTGGCAGTGCTCGAGCATAAACCCTATTGCTCGAGTGATGTTCATACTGTGCTCGAGTGTGTTCTAACTGTGCTTGAGTGATAAACTTGAAAATTTAATAAAACATGTAAAAACGTACCTGGATTATGAATTTCTTGCCTTGTTTTGTATCTTTGTACTCAAATCCTCCAAAATCATTTGAGTAACCATGATTTGGATAGCTTCTGGAAAGAAACTCTTTCTTTCTACTTGAGCATACACTCTTCACTTCAAGCATGTTCATATCATGCTCGAGTGAGAGTCCTTCATGCTCGAGTGAACTCAATTTTCACTGTTGCTTTTGAGATAGTCTCTTGGTATTCTTATTTCCTCTGTTAACCTCTGTTTTACATATCAAGAAACAGAGTATTTTTAATAGTTCTGTGCTCGAGCAGATCTAATCATGCTTGAGTGAGGTAGCTTATCACTCGAGTGACACCCTCTGTGCTCGAGTGACAGACCTGCAAAATGATTTTTAATGCTCCGATGCCAAAGTCAGTATGGTTATCATCAAAAACACACTTAATTAAGATATTTAACAAGAAAACCTACAACTCATTGGGATTAACCATTCCCAATTCTCTTCAAATATATAGAAATTGATCTTTTGCTATTGGCTTTGTGAAAATATCCGCAAGTTGAAGATGAGTTGGTATGAATTCCACTTTGACATCTTTCTTTTGAACATGATCTCGAATAAAGTGATGTCGAATGTCTATGTGTTTGGTCCTTGAATGTTGTACATGATTCTTGGCCAAGCTTATAGTGCTAGTATTGTCACAATAAATTGGAATCTCATTTAAGTATATCCCCAAATCTTGAAGTTGTTGTTTCAACCATAATACTTGAGAACAGCAACTTGCTACAGCTATATAAGGGAACACGATGGCTCAAAGTGAAGAGTATGCGTCGTGAAGAGGTTTTGCAAGCACACTTGTATATCTTGAATAATACAGAAGAAGTTCAATTGTAATTAGCCGAACACAGAAAGAGTTTAAAGGAGATATATCCAAGAAAAAATGACATGCAGATAGCTAATGAACAAAACAAGACTTTCATAAAGTGGTTCAAGGATAAGATAGCGCATGAGACCAATGTGTCTAAGACAATCAAATGGTTAGCTTGGGGGTCTTGTTTTGAGGTCAGAACTTGGAGTGGCTTCGATATAAATGGGTATTCTTTCTATACAAAAGCCCAGGATAACAGAAGTACTATACAAAATAGCGAGGTGATGGTGGTAGCTAAATCAATGCACTTTTCTAGTTCAAAAGACAAAAACCCCATTTTGGCATCCATGGTCTATTATGGAGTTATTGAAAACATATGGGAGATAAGCTACATTAAGTTGAGAGTTCCTTTATTCAAATGCAAGTGGATTAACAATAATGCTATTGAAATAGATCAATTTTGATTTACCTTAGTTGATCTTGAAAGAGTCGGTTATAAAGATGAGCCATTCATTCTAGTAAGTCAGGCAAAACAAGTGTTTTATGTCATTGATCCAGCAAATGAAAAATTGTCTATTGTACACTAAAGTAAAAAACAGAAGGATGGTTATCCGAGTTTGAATCTTGACGACACATCGCCTTTCACTACAAATCCGCCTATGCCATTTGAAGTGGAATTGGTAGATGATGATAAACATGCAACTAGAGTTGATCATTGTGAAGGAATCTGGGAAAACACTTAAAGTAAGATTTGGAATTGTTTAAAGTGTGCATGTAATTTGAATTTACTTATCATATGTTACATTTAATTCTTAGTAAGATTTTGAATTGTTTAAAGTGTACATGTAATTTCAATTTACTTATCATATGTCACATTTATTTCTTAGCAGGATCATGTCACGTTCAGATTCGGGGGACTTCGTTGGCTTACTTGTTAAGAAAAAGGGTAGAGGAAGCACGAAGCTATGGTTGTTGGTCAAACGTCATGAGGAAGAACAGGAGAGGGTTCATGTCGAATTTGATGCTGATTTAAAACCTATCGGCGAAGAGGGAGACAAGTTCATTAGCTACATTGGCCTTTTGGGTCAGAGCAAAGTTAGCATTCTAATTCCTACCTGGAGGGAAGTTTCAAAGGAGACAAATGCTATGATTTGGGATCAACTTTTGGTATGTAAAGTTGTATTGTTATCTCTATCTCTATTTCTATTTTTTCATATACAACTAATATATATTTTGTTTTGTAGCAAACCTATGATGTTCCCAATATGAGGCAGATGTACAAGTATTGGATAGGGGAAGTTCGTGAGCGATGGAAAGATTTCAAGTCCACACTCACAACCAAGTACGTTCGAGGGCCACTGAGTCATTTGGATCCTTGCAAAGGGTGTTCGTTTCTTTCTCTAAATGACTGGAGGTTGTTTGTGGCATCGCAGCAGGATCCCAATTTCCTGGTACATTTTATTCATCTTAGTGTTAAACATTTTAGTTGAACTTACTTGACATCGCTAACTCAGTTATCATTATTCTTTGTTTATATAGAAATTAAGTCAAGCAAATAAAGAGAGGCGAGCGAAAAACAATTATCCTCATTACATGTCACGTGGGGGTTATCGAAAGCTCAAAAAGAAGATGATGCAGGCTGAATTGCAAAAATTGAAGGAAACAGCCCGAGCAGATTCTAGTATTGTCGTGCAGGCGCCACCTCCTCCCCCGCGTCACAAAAAATGGAAAGCAGGGAGGATAAAGGGAGAAAAATATATAAATCCAGTCGTTGCTGATGTCGCTAAAAGGATTGTGAGTGTTTAATAACAAGTATATTTAAGTGTGTTTCATTTTCCTAACAAGATTGCATGTAATTACTTTCTATTTATCTATTGTATGCTGTTAGATGACCTTGAAGAGCAGAGCAGCCAGACCTTCACTCAAACTAGAAGGATGGACATCTTAGCAATGGCGCTTGGGAATCTAGATCACCCTGGTCAAGTTAGAGGGGAGTCAAGGGGAGTTGGTCTCTCTAAATACTTTAGACGAGGTTCACAAGCTTATGAACGTGGTAAAATAAGTCAGGAGTTTGTAGCCAGGTTTCGAGAGGAAATCCGAGCAGAGCTAGCTGTGCAAATGCATCAATCACTTCGAGACGAGCTTAAAGAAGAGTTGTTGAGTGAGCTACATGGTGAGATGAGTACGATGGTGTTGTCTCACATGCAACGTGGGATGTGTAACGTGGCGCCTAGCTCTGAGGTTTGTAACTAATTTCATTTAACATTACATTGAGTTTTTCCTTACGTTATTTTAATTAATTCTTTCATTTCTCTTACTCAGGAATCCCTGGCCTTTTCCAGTACCAAAGGCAGTTACAATCCGCCTGAGGTTGGACATGGCAACCCTGGTCCTTCGCTAGAGCTTGGAGAACCCTACACTTTGTATTTGGAAGTCCCGTACCTGTGTGCTGTTGCTGATGCTGTTGTGTACAGCCATGCCACCACCCACCATAATAACCAAATCCGGGACGATCAACGTAAGGTCAATGTGACAAGTGTTCGACTGGGGGAGGAAGATGTAGATGTCCCGTTCCCCGATGGTGAGGTAGCCAGACTAGGTCAGGCAACAGGATCTTTCATCTTGTGGCCTAGACATCTTGTTCAGACTGTGCCAGTCCCTCCAATGGTAGGAAACACCTTACTGTTACTTGATCATTGACATTCTACTTATAATCTTTAATTTGTGTCTTACTAGGAAAAAGATTATGCGACAAAATTTCCCTTTTTAGCATGACTGGAAAATATTCATCAAGACATAAACAAGGTCGACTTGCAGATGCCTTGTGAGATTGTGGGTCACAGAATCTCATATAATTATGGACTTGATAAGCAAGATATTAGAGAGCTCCTATGATTGGAGGAGATAGACATAGGATGGGTCACATTTGTAATCATATGAGTTTAGTTATAATTTTTAATTGTAATTAATGCATTGATATTTAGGAGTTTTAAGTTTCTACATTTACTGAGTCATTTCTCATTTCATTTATGTGGTAGCTGCTTCCACAAACTGTGTGACGAACGAGGGCTCGCCACTACATATGGCTTCTTATGTCCTAGCAATATGTCAGGGCGTAATAACCAAAGGTTGGAAGATCAGATGAGCTATGTAGGCTATACAATAGGCGAGACTCAATTGCATTGTTATCTAGTACCAATTGTTGAAGGGCAAGTAACTTAATTTCATATATTTATACACATTTACTTTGCTAAGCAGTATCATGTTATTGAACCTCATTTTAATCTATATATCCATGTGATTATAGTTATCATTGGAGTCTCTGTGTTCCTTGTCCCTCGATCAACATCATCTTTTGGTTTGACTCATTGGGTCGCAGGCCAAACGCAGATATCAAAAACGTTTTTAACACGTAAGTAAATTTGTTTGTCAATCATTGAATTTTTATTATACTCAATTGTTTTAATGTCTTCTTTTTATCATTTTAATTATTACAGTGCACTGAAGACATATTATATAATGGGTGGGAAGTGTGAAGATAAAAGTGGTCCGACAAAGTGGTTCCAACCAAAGGTAAGTTCTTTACATTCAAGTTCTTCGATTGACTATTGCTTTACATAGGTCTTTATTCTTTTTTACCGTTTGCTTTTGATATATAGTGTCCTCAGCAAGCAGGGACAACTGAGTGTGGCTTCTATGTTATCCTATATATGTATAACATCATTTTCAGTGGCCTTACTACAAATTTTGAGCAGGTGATCATTTCTTGATTCTCAACTGAATTTCATTTCTTTTCATGTGCTTGAATTGTTAGTTATTTCATTCAATTTATTGATTTATATTAACATATTCTCTATTTTGCGCATAGATTTTTGGAAATCAGGACCCCTACACAATCAAGGACATTAATTTAATACGAGACCTTTTGTCAGGACATCTTCTACAACATATAGAGCAGTGATGATTTGTAGAGGTTTTTTCACATATTGCAGTGGTTTTGTACAGTGCAATATAAATTTGCATATTTGAATACTTTTTCCAGTTTCTTATTTATGAGTACTTTGACTTCATTATACTTTATAACACTTTGGAAACTAATGATGAAGCATAGGAATTTCATGGAAGCATGTCATCTCTTTGGCTATATGATTGTCATGATTTAATTTGAAAGTCCAAAAATGAAAATTAACTAATGATGAAGCATAGGAATTTCATGGAAGCATGTCATCTCTTTGGCTATATGATTGTCATGATTTAGTTTGAAAGTTTAAGTTTGAAAATTAACTGATGATGAAGCATATATAGGAATTTCTGGGTTAAGTTGGTGCTTTTTCAATGGCATTATATTGGTGGTTGTATCCTATAAAACATGAATTTATAGGAATTTCATGGAAATATAGGCATTTATGGGTTACGTTGGTGCTTCTGGGTTACGTTGGTGCTTTTCCAATGGCATTATATTGATGGTTGTATCATGTAAAATGTGAATTTAAAAAAAAAACATACAATAGAGATACAACGACTGTTTTTCATAAAACAATCGTTGTATCTTAGAGATACAACGACTGTCGTTGTATCTCTAATTTTTTAAAAAAAAGATACAACGACTGTTTTATGAAAAACAGTCGTTGTATATGTTGTTTTTTTAAAAAAAATTAGAGATACAACGACTGTTTAATAACAGTCGTCGTTTCTTGAACTTTCAACGACACTCACTTATATGTCCCATTGAAAACAGTCGTCTAAAGGGTATAAAAACGGTCGTTAAAAGTGGCCCCTGCTGTAGTGAGAAAATTTATGTTTGGTATAATGAAAATGAGCTTTATGACAATTTTATCCTTGATTTATCATTATATTTATTAATGAAATGTATCAAAATAAGTATTAATTGCTATTTAATTATTATTATTATTATTATAAATGAAAAAGATAATTCCTGTCCTACATAAATTTAATAAATCAATAATAATAACAATAATAATAATAATCATCATCATCATCAGTAATCAAATCTCACTTAGACCTTTAGGTAAAAAATCTCACTTGAATTCACTCTATTGTTATTGTTGTTGTTGTTGTTATGCTTTTCCATTAATATTATAAATTAATAACTCCCTCCTCCATAATCGCACCGCCTCTGTTCATCCCCACCCCAAAATCTCCACCCTCAAATTGCAAATTGCCGAAGTGACCAAAATAGAGAGCTTCCTCACCGCCATCGTCCTTATATCACCACCTTCACCATCGACGTCACCACCTTCCTCTCCACCATCCATTCCTCCACCTTCACCCTCGATTTAGCCAACTTGGAATAGAGAAAGAGCTAAGAACGAGGGAGATGAGAGAACAGACCATCATCTCACTCTCACTGCTGAGAATAACAGGCCAAACAAGGAGGAACCAGAGTCGTACCACCACTGTCGAAACCCACGTTGGGGCAATTCGATAATTTCACAAGATTTTTCAGTGGAAGATCTCATTTTCCTTAGTTTGTTGGTGGGAACCGATTTTCATCTATATAGATGAAAATGGGTTCAGGCTGGAAAATATTTTCCAACAGAAAAGTGAACCAAACCAGCATCATCGGCATGAAAATTGAAATTTCTATTTCTCTCCTCTGATTTTCGACAAACCAAACAGGCGCTTGCCCATTCCCCCCAGTTTCTATCTCTTGAGTGACTGGTTTGGTCGTATACATGGTGATTTCATTTTTCACGTACCAATAGTAATAGTAATGCTTGGTACTTTCAGCTGTAGAATTTTGTGTTAACTGTTAAGTTAGGCATTCCAAAGTGAAAGCTATATTTATTTTAGTTATATCCATCCTTACTAATCTTTAACACCCGAAGCTGAAAGTTATACATAAGAGATATGAGGAACTTCTTTGGTATAACATGCTCTCAGGCCCCACGTTTCTATAATTACATTTGATAATGCACCTTTAACATGCATTTTTCAGTCTGATCCCTTTACTAAAAAAAATTAAAAAAAAAAGTATATTGGCTAAATGCGTCTCATAATTATTGGCATCTAACTAGGTCGCTGGACTCATTTCGCCAGGATGCCATTATTTTTAATTAATAATTATTTAGTCAAACAAATCCTTACAAGATCAACTGAATTAACACGTACTGTGCTGCATTGAATTAAACTTATCCAAAAATAGTGCTTGTGATTTGTAAAGAAGAAGAGCATATATAAATGCATACTGTGAATAATATAAATGGAAAACTCCATTCATTAAACCAAGTCTGATACAAAAATCCCACGTATGCATAATAAATAAACGAAAAAATTGCTGAAAAATATCTGTTTGAGAAACTTTTTGCTTCAAAAGACTTGAAAATGCAGGAGGATATATTTTCTCTGCTGAAGGATGAAGAGCATTTAAAAGATTGCTATTTTAGTGGCAATATTAGAAGTGGATGCTAAATAATATTGACATGTCTGTCTTTGAAGTCACTCCACTTGTAATTTGCTGGATAAGGCTGTTTCACTTGGTTTTTCCCTCTCTTTCTTCTAGTAGCAGTAGCCCAAGGGGATATTTATACGCCAGACCTATGGTGCATTTAAAACAGCTTCCCTAGGAGCTAGGTTATGAACATTAAACCCAACAAAAAAAAAAGGAAAATAAAAGTAGGAGTTTTGGATAATTCACTGTTCAAGAACTCTTCCTTCATCTTTTCAAGAAAAAAACTTTATGTTGCCTGAATGAATCAATGAAGGAGATTAATTTTAAACTTAAGAAATGGAAAAGGACTTTGGAGTTCAAGGGTTTTTATTTAAGTAGGAGCAAAACAGAATATATGTATTACAAGTTTGACAAGAGACAAATGAGAAATGATGTAGAAGTTAAATTAGGAGAACAAGTCATTTGACAAATGGCAAAATTTACATATTTAGGATGAATTATACAACAAGATGATGATGTTGATGAAGATATAAATCATAAAATTTTTCTAAGAAGGCCCCAGAATTCAAATGTTGGCCTTCCTTCCATGCACTGTCCCTGGAAATGGAGTTTTTGATACAAAGATGACTTAGAACAACAGAAAAAGTATATACACACACATACCAACATCCAATCCAACTCAACATGAGGTCAATGATATGGACTAATGTGAGTGGTTTCATTTCCAAAAAAAAAAAAAACCGAATTTACTTAAATAGAGTAAACACTTAATGTAAGAGTGGTTCAACACCCTTCAATATATATAAAACCAGTGGCAGATTGGCTTGTCCAAAATAATCCACAAACTTGTAACTAAATTATATAAAACTAAGCAACTAGAAATTATAAAAAGATCAAATATGACACGAAACATTTGGTAACAAATACTAGCATTTTTTAATTATGGAAGTTGTCAAGTAGCACAAGGCTTTCCACATAATCCAAAATGCCAAGACTATAGCGACATATTGGGATATCAAAAAAGTCGAATTCATCCGTAGTGAGATTGCGCAAAACAACTTTTCCTTTTCCTTTATAATAATTCTTCGCTTCACCTAACACTGAGCAAACAATTTCATTTCTCCAAATAATCCTAGGCCAAATGATAAAGTGGTATGGATTCGGTCTGCTTGTATATATTTTAGCCCAACTCCATCTCTCTCGGGATGTATATGCACACTCCTCGAACACCCACAAATCAATCACATATTCAGAATTTTCAACCCGAGTGCCAAAAAATATAGCTAGTTTGTTCTCATAGCTAGCAAGCGTATTGTAACATCCATAGGCAGGAGCCATAGGAGGAAATGGTATCAATGTGAACACTTCCGTTGCTATATCAAATGAAATTATCAAATCAGGCCAACTTTTTTTGTGCCCCTCCACATCTTCCTTATGTCCAATCCAAAAGATAGCTCCATTACAAGGGAAAGCCCTGCACTTAAAACTATGGACACCCTCTAAGTTCCCGACTTCAACTTTTCTCCAAACCCCCTTCTTTAACGAATAAACTTCCCCTTGGAAGACGGAACATCCAGAGAAAAAAAGTTTAACAATCTTGTAATCATTTACGATTGGGTTGAACCCGAATCCTACAGAAAAACACTCATACTCATAATGGTTAAGAGATTTTGGCACTTGCCTAGCCACTCTAATAGTTGGATTCCACAACCAAAGGGAATCTTGAGATTTACCGCGGAGGTCCATACAGAGCAAGCCATTACTGGAATAGATCCACTCCGGCATTAACGGATCAATAATATGTGTATTTTGAAATTCAAAAAATTGCATCTCACGATTGAGCAAACGCAAGTGCCAAGGATTACCATCAGAGATAATATTACCACAAATAAGTAAAGGGTTTTGCAGAGTGGAATGGTGGAGGTGTTCTGCAATGAAGGATGGGGTTCTGAACAGATTCTTCCAATCTTTACAAACACATTGAAATCGGATTAGGGATTTTACCGGAAGTCGTTCAAGAATACTTGTGATGATGTCTTGGGGTAGATCTGGTGTGCCGTTCTCCATTATTGTCCGCTCCAATGAGTCGCGGAGGGATGAAGTAGAGACTGAGACGTGATCGAGGAAGCCGACCGCGAGTGAGTGTGAGAGAGACCGCCGAGACTGATGTTAACGGAGCGACAGGGGGACTGGCCGGGCTGAGCAAAGTAAAAGTGTGTTTTACATCATTTATTTTAAAGTAATAAGTTTTTATTACGTAAGTCGAGATAAAACTTCTCTTATATACTTATCTCGTATATCGTAAATCACGATTTATAAGCACTTATAAATAAAAAATAAGATATCTCAAAGGAACACTAAATCTATTTTCTTTAGGTCAGAGCAAATTAAATCTACAGATATTTCGGCACCAAAAAAATAAATAAATCTATAGATATACTACTGTATATAGATTTTGAATTATATTGGATTAAGTATAGAGATATTTTATATATGTTTAATTTATTTTATATATTTTTCTGCTAAATCTAATCTAAAGGATAAAAAAGTAATATTTTTATAAAATATATAGTGCGATGCAACAATCCTAAGTTCCTAACTGCAAATTAAATATATTTTTTATTAGATTAACATGTCAAAAAACAATTAGGAAGTAGTTAGAAACTATATCGCCCATATTTCTATTTATTTTTGAAATATCTAATCAAATACATTTTAAATTTATTTTTAGGATTACGTTTGATATATTTATTTTGATACATATTATTTTATACAATGGAATTATATCGCATTTAATATATTTTAATTTATAATTTTATTTTTGATATATTCATTTTGAATAAAATATTGTGATCTGTTTTTATTTTTGCTACAGTTTACCTAAAATATTTTTTTATATTTAGGAGAACCGCTACAGCTAGGGAGGCTATGGATAGTGCTATAGGGACCACATATATGGGGAGTCATGACATTTATTTGAGATTCAGTATTCATACTTTCTATTAGACCAAATATCTTGTATAAGATTTTTATTTGATATTTAGAAAAATTTAATAAATTTTTATATTTAGGGAATTGCTATAGTTAGGGAGGTTATGGATAGTGTGATAGTGACCACATATATGGGGAGTCATGAGATTTATTTTTAAGATTCATTGCTCATATTTTTTTTATTTAAGATTGAGTATTCATATTTTTTTATTAGACTAAATATCTTATATAAGATTTTTATTGGAAGAATTATACAGGGGTCCCATGGAAGTTAAAATATGAACAAATGGTCCCGGAAAAATCTGAAATTACTCTCAAGTCCCAAGGGACCATTTTGTAATAAATTCCATTTGAAAAAAGTCTCAATTACCCCTGCCAAACAAACAGTAAAATATATGATTAAAGGCTGTGAATCACACACATTACATCTGGAAGAAATCTAGAGATGGTGGGAAAAACTAAGTGGAGATCAGCAGCCATGATTGAAGATTAAGGTAGGGAATTCATGCCATCCACTGTCTTGTCTTGATTATTGCATGTGACTCACATATTCTGTTGAGTTGGTAAACATAGCTTTAGGTTTTGTTGAGTCATGTTCGTTTTGATCATGAAAATGGAAAAAGTTATCTACTTTTGATGGGTATTGTCCTCTGTATGCTTGAAAATTATAAGGGAAGATCTATTAAATGCAATGGATATGGTTTGACAAAGTTTGCATTGTGTTTGGGTATGGTTTTGTATGCTATGTTTTTGGTGTTATTATGCTCTGTTTTCTGGTGTATAGTGCTATATTTCTGCAATATAAGAAGTAAGGAATGAAGATGTGAGTCAAAGGTTTGGGGGTATATGACATGATTTGCGTAGGAAAAAAAAAGCTATTAATGGAAGCAGCGATAGTTGTCAATGGAGGCGCCTTAAGTTGTTAATGACAACTAAAGGTTATATTTAAATATTTTTTGTGACAACTAAAATTTTTTTTTATTGATATTTGTTTTGGTCATGATTTTTGTGGGCATTGTCCTCTATATACTTGCAAGCTATAAAGCAAAGTCTTGTAAATACAATGGATATGTTTTGGCTAAGGTTTCAATGTGTTTTGGTATGATTTTGTATGCTTTGTTTTTTTTGTCATTATGCTCTGTTTTCTGGTTCATGATGGTGTGTTTTTGCAATAGAAGAGGTAAGGAATGAAGATGAGGGTCAAAGGTTAGGGGCTACATAACCTGATTTATTTGCGTAGAGAAAAAAGAGTTGTTAATGGCACAGCGATAGTTGTCAATGGAGGCTCCATAACTTGTTAATAACAACTAGAGGTCATATTTAAATGTTCCTTCCTTGTGGTGTAATGGTGTTTGGAATGGGGCTGAAAAGTTTGCTATATTTTTTGGTATTTTGTGTCGTTTTCAGTCATTATAAGTGGGATTTAATGAACAAGGTGTGAAATATATGTGGTTGGCGATCCTGATTTTGTAGTAAGAAAGTGTTGTTAATAGGGGCTGTGGCATTTGTTAATAAGGCTGCTGACATTATTAATGATAACTCTTTTGTGCAGTAGACAGTAGAGATGGCTACGATGTCTGGCAACAATCTACTATGTTTCCTTCATATAAGGGGAAGGTTTGAAGTCAGTAGAGATGGTGATTTAACATATGTTGGTGGAATCGTCAGATCTAGAACCATTAAGGAAGGAATAAGTTTAGAACAGTTTAAAATAATGATATCCTCCGTTGTGGGAAAAGAGAGCGGCGGACTTATTATGAAGTTCACATTACCGTGTGATAGAACAACATTTGTGGACATACTAGATGATGATGCAATTGAACATTTAATCAGTTATAGTGGAGAAAGTGGGCATGTCTATATAGATGAAGGACAAAATGAAGATGATAATACAACAACAATAAGGGATGATCGAAGTGATGAGCAATATGTGTAAGTTTAAAATCGTTATAAAAAAAGCTTGTAAATGAATGCAAATGAGCTTGTCATTAGTAACATCTTTTACTTTACAATGTGGTGCAAGTTTGATAACTAGTCAGAAGGTTGGGATGGAGGATCAGCCACTATGTCTATTGAAGATTCACCTTCATTGCAATGCACTGTCCAAATGGTGCCAATAGGAACACCCAAAATGAACTATACAAAGTGGAAGGATCTTATAATCAGGGAGGGACAAGTTTTTGTCCATGCGGATGACCTTCGACAAACATTATACAAGTATGGCATTGCCCACAAGTTTGCATATAAATATGTCAAAAACAACAAGGAAAAAATCATCGCCAAATGCATGGTTGATAGATGACCATGGTACTTGGGAGCATATTCAATGGGTGAATGACAAGATACTAAATTCCTTACTATAAGGACATTCAAATGTTACCACAAACATGACGCACAGTCTACTTGTACCTTACTTGAAGAGATCCAAATTAACCTCATCAGTAATCACAAACAGTTTAAGGTGTAACATAGACAAGAATGCAAATGAGGTTATGAGAGATATGTATAGAGATTATGGGGTGCGTCTAAATTATAGTCAAGCGTATGGGGGGAAAGAAAGAGCATTGATGGAAATACATGGCCACGTCGAAGATTCATACATAACTTTTCCTTGGATATGTGATAGGCTTATAAAGACCGATCTAGACACGGTAGCCTGGTGTGAATTCTCTAAGGGTGACAAATTTGAGAGGCTATTCATTGCTTATGGATGCTCGATTAAAGGCTTCTTACAAGGGTGTCGATGCATACTGTATATAGATGGATGTCACCTTAATGGTCCTTACAAGGGAACATTGGTTTCAACTAATGCGTATGATGCTGATGATCAATTGTTTCCCTTGGCATATGGCATAGTCAGTGGAGAAACACATGATGATTAGAGTTGGTTTCTTAAGATTGTGAAGGATATCATTGGCACAAGGGAGATTACAATAGTGTCAGATATGAATCTTGCCATCATAAGTGTTGTTTATTGTATATCTGGATCTCAGAGACACACATTTTTTTACCGACACGTGAAGGAAAACTTTAGTGCACAGTTTGTAAAGCTTAAAAGAGCAAAGGATAGGACTTCTTCGAACTGCAAAGAAGATGCACTTAAAATACTTGATGGTATTGCATATGCACGACATGAATATGAATATAATGTTGCATTAGGTAGGCTGAAATTGTTTTCTCTGGAGTTAGGTATGTGGGTTGAGACTGAAGGAGATGTTAAAAGATGGGCTCAAAGCAAGTTTCCTCACAAAAGATGGGATAAATTAACATCGAATATTGTGGAGTCATTTAACGCTTAGGTATTGAAAGAGAGGAAGCACAATGTTGATGTTTTCATTCATGAGTATAGAGAAAAATTAGCCAAGAAGATGGTTGCGTGCAAAGCAACGATGAGAAATTGGAGGGATGGGATTGGGCCAAATATAGAGTCTAAGTTGATGGAACAAGTCAAGGGCGTAGAAAATATGGAATGTGAATATTATGGTGATGATATGATTTCAGTTGCAACAGTGTGTGACAGCCGAGTCGTCCATCTGAGTGTTGACCTCATAGGGCACACATGCACTTGCCTGACATGGAAGATGAGCGGAATCCCTTGTCTACATGCATGTGCAGCAATCAAGTTAGTTCATCGTAGTGTCTACTCGTACGTCGATGAATGCTATAAACTTTATACCCCAAGAAAAAATATATGCAACCATGAGGCCTGTAGCAATGCATGATTGCCCATGTGCTGAAGCCCTTACAGTGACACAGCTGATGACTCAAACTTTATTGCGACCACCACTTACTAGAAGGCCCCCTGGAAGGCCAAAACGAAAAAGGATTGAATCTCAGTTTCATATATATATATATATATACAGTTATGTTGACATTTGTGTAACCCACTTTCATGTTTTGCAAGTTTGAAGCTAATGTAAATTATGTTGTCAAGGAATGGACGTCAAGTTGTCATTATAGGTCCATGGAGTTGTTAATATATATTTATGTAGTTATGTTGATATTTGTGTAAACCATTGATATGTTTTGAATGTTTGAAGCTGATGTAAATTTTGTTGTCAACGAATGGACGTCTAGTTGTCATTATAGGCCCATGGAGTTGTCAGTGTATGCCCATTGAGTTGTTAATATATATATATATATATATATTTATGCAGTTATGTTGACATTTGTGTAAACCACTGTAATGTTTTGAATGTTTGAAGCTGATATAAATTTTGTTGTCAACGAATAGATGTAGAGTTGTCATTGTCGGCCCATAGAGTTGTCAGTGTATGCCCATGGAGTTGTTAATATATATTTATACAGTTATGTTGATATTTGTGTAAACCACTGTCATATTTTGAATGTTTGAAGCTTGTGTAAATTTTGTTGTCAACGAATGGATCTCAAGTTGTCATTGTAGGCCCATGGAGTTGTCAGTGTATGCTCATGGAGTTGTTAACATATTTATGCAGTTATGTTGACATTTGTGTAAACCACTATTATGTTTTGAATGTTTCAAGCTGATGTAAGTTTTGTTATCAACAAATGGACGTCAAGTTGTCATTGTAGGCCCATGGAGTTGTCAATGTATGGTCATGGAGTTGTTAATATATATTTATGCAGTTATGTTGACATTTGTGTAAACCACTGTCATGTTTTGAATGTTTCAAGCTGATGTAAATTTTGTTGTCAACGAATGGACGTCAAGTTGTCATTGTAGGCCCATGGAGTTGTCAGTGTATGCTCATGGAGTTGTTAAGATATATTTATGTAGTTATCTTGACATTTGTGTAAACCACTATTATATTTTGAATGTTTCAAGCTGATGTAAATTTTGTTGTCAACGAATGGACTTCAAGTTGGCATTGTAGGCCCCTTGGGTTGTCAGTGGAGGCTCCTTGAGTTGTCGATATAGGCTGATTGAGTTGTTAACATAGTTATGTTGTTATGAAGTTGTCAATGAAGGCCTAATGACTTGTTAGTGTATAGTCCTTGACTTGTCAATGGAGGCACCACAAGTTGTCAATGGAGGCCCCTTGAGTTGTCGATATATGCTGATTGAGTTGATAATATAGTTATGTTGTTATGAAGTTGTCAATGAAGGCCCAACAACTTGTCAGTATAGGCTCCTTGACTTGTCAATAGAGGCACCACGAGTGGTCAATGGAGGCCCCCTGAGTTGTCAATATACCCTGATTGAGTTGTTAATACATTTATACTGTTATGAAGAGTTGTCAATGGAGCCTCATTAATGAGTCAATAAAGGCAATGGGAGTTGTCAATGGAGGCTGTAGCATTGTGCAAGCAAGAGCATCAAATGTTGGATTTTTGCAGTACTACCGTTAATTATTGAAAATAACTTTGTAATTCATAAATATTCTGAATGACTAATGTACATGTCTAAAGTTGCTCAAACCCAAGAACGTATCATCCATATAATGTGACTACACTTGATCATTACAAAAAATTTAGCACATTTACAATTAGTGTGCACATGAACATTACAAACCCCTAACGTGCTATCCATACAATCATAAGTCAATACAAGTCATAGCGTATTACGTCAAAGCTATATAGTAATGGAATGTACAATTCAAGTTAGTATCCTAATTGGTTCTCCTCCACTTAAATAAGATCATCTTCATATGATTGAAACATTGACTTTGATATTTGGTAACCTTTAACCATGGAATGAGTCATATATCTGGAATAATTCTGCAAACTAGAAAGATCACCCATAACCTGTATAGAAGATCCAGTAGCACATGCAAGTAGTCCTTTGACTAAAATCCAACGTGTTGGTATAGCCATAAAGTGTTTGGAAAAACGCATTTTTTCCCAAGTAGCTTTATTTTTTTGTCTTTTCTAACTGTGGCCATTAAGTCACCATTTGAGTGAAATGCTAGAGCTGAGACAGGACCATGATGACACAACATCTTGACAAGAGGAGCTAAGCAAGTAGTCTTCCACATTGTGACCATACCGCCTGAATGAGCCAATGCAACAACACCATTGAAGGGGTTCACTTGCATCACGTCTGAATGAAAAGAAAATTAAGAACTGGAATAAGTGACAATAAGACCAAATCAAATAATCATGTGAATAAGATCAACTAGTGATATGACAATAAGACATATTCGTCAGAATTGTGTTCATTTCAAAGCAATAATAAGAAGTCACTTTGGCATCATATTTTGTGAATATTGAAAGCATAGATTCTATGGAATGAAAAGTTTCACATTGAGTTGTAAGAGATTCTCGTCAAAGTATTTAAATAGTCTTTGTCTCCTACGTTAAAAGCTAATTTATTTTGGTGTTTTTTTGTGTAGGGGGCTTTGGTTCTCCATTAAAACAACACAGTTGCAAGACTAAAGCAAATGAGCTTCAAACTTCAATTTCATCTTACTTTAATTTTAATTCCATATTTTTTTTGCAAAAATATACAATCTATGAGTAAAATTTAATTCATGCAAATCACTCAAACTTCGAGTATTTTCTGCATAGTAATGCATAGTTTCTGTTTTAAACAAAAAAATTAATAAAATAAGAGGAACTAGTGACTCACAATAGAGTCCGAAAACAAAAAACACTCAAACTTTCAAATATAACACAAGCAAAAGAGTAATTATTATAAACAAACACAATCCAAAAACAACAAGTTCAACATTAAAAGAAACAACATCAACCCCATCAATTAATTCATGCAAATCACCTATGACAAATAGAGCTGACATTTGCACTTCACCCATTTACATTCTGACGAGAAGCATTTGAAGTTGGAATAAAACAACATCAACCCCATGAATTAATTCATTCAAATATCTTAGTTTTTCAGGTTTTTTGATCTTATTGCTCTGCTATCTGATTTTGGCAAAAGCAATTTTCATGAAAAGTATTGTCAACAAGATAAAAAATCACTACTGTTCATTGTTACAATAAGATCAAAGATCACTACTATTTATTGTCACATAGTTTCTTCAATAGCTTCTCTGTTGAAAACTTTATGGTTTAAATTACTATGAGAATATTTAACATGCAAATAACAGAACCATAAGGAGCATGATTTGTTATGTGTACACAAGTAACTTGATTTGTGTTTACTTTACACGTACAAATGGCTACATCTGATGCATATTCAACAAGTTAAGAATCAAATCAGCAACTTCAAAGGGCTATTTCACCTCAGTTTAGGACACCTTCCCTTCATCTATTATCACTTACAGGTAATCTCTAGCTATATCTCATATATATGATGATTAATATCCAAGTTTCTTCATGGATAAAGCTCTAAACTCACCCATATCAATATATTAGTTGATATAGTTGACTACACATGAAAATGCAAAAAAAAAAGCCCCATGGGGAAGAGAAGCACCCGCGGCCAAAAAGAAGAGAGTAAACAAAAATCCCTCCCCCTTTGGACGCATGCAAGCTTTAGAAGCATAACTTCTTAAACAAAAAGTTAATCACTTTAAACAAGCACAACAATCAAACCTCAAGAAATAGCAATTGTACGACTAAAAACACAAATCACTCACTGCCAGAGAAACACATTCACAAGAACATTAATACACAACATTGATGGAGATGAAGACAATAAAGGGGAGTAAATTAACCACCAAAAGTAAATAAAAAATATACATAAGATTATAGTCAAGTTTAATACGTCAGAGTTGAAAATCCTAATAAATTATTACAAAAAAAGAGTTCAAAGCCTGTTTTTATTTAGAAACACTATCACAATTGTAATATCCCAAAAAGTGATTAAGGGCTAATGACTTTAAAAGTGGATATAATTATTGTTGAATAAACACTTTTGGAGAATGTGTGATGGGAATTTGGATATTTTAATGATTCCAGTGGCTTCCTTGTGAAAATTCATGTGGGGAGAGTGTTTATTGTGAAATTGGAACCATTGGGAACAATCGTGCAAAAGTTGAAAACTCTGTCCATTGAAACTCTGTACAGGGCAGCCAATTTGTATGGACGTTTTAAATAGGCAAATGGTGTCTAAAAATTCTGAAATTTTTCAGTATTAAAGTTCACATGTCAAGCTTCAAAATGAACATATAATTTGTATCATTTTGATTTGTTACCTAAGAGTTTTGGATTTTTGAAGTTTGCCCAGCGAAATTAATTATTTTCTGGAACAGTATGCAAAGATTGAAATTCTGGGAATTTTTTGGTGATTTTCAGTAATGGCCAATATTTTTCCTATGAAGAGGACTTAGATATCTTTCATTTGGCTTTGGAATCACCTCATTTCAATTTTTCTAGAATTAGTTATGAGTTTTCAAAGTTTGGGCAGAAAATCTGCCAGAAAATCCGAAAATGGGAATTATGACATCATCTCATTAAAAGATGATGTCAGCATGGAATTACATATGTTATCATCTTCCTCAGCCCATTTCTGTCGCACACAGCAGCTGAATGAGGAGTGAGAACGTTGAGGTTGGTAGAGAGAGAAAGGAGAAGAAAAATCACAAGGTAAGCCGATTTCTCCGACGATTTAGCTTCTAACGCGTGTAACTCCGATCCTAAGCTACTCCTCTTTGTTCTTTAAGGTTTGGAAGCTCAAAATCTGTTGTTGAACACTTAGGGTTTTCAGCAATATTTGGGAAAAGCTTGTGGGAGCTTGAGGTAACTTCCAAACTTTCGTATATTGCTTATTCTGACTGCTGTGGGCAATTTAATCGGTGAAATTTCACTGGATTGCCATTGGTTTTAAAGTTTGGAAATGATATGGCCTAGGGGTTATGCTGCTCAAATTGGGTCTTAATGTTAGTTGTAACCTAATGTAATGGTTAATAAAGTAGTTAGGAGTAGAAAGGAACGCGTTTATTTAACCGAAATCGTAAAACCCCAATTTGTCCCGGAGAACATGTATATTTCGGCCAAGGCTGTAAATGGGTCTTAGAGTTGGATTTTCAATGATTTGATGATTCCATTGGATTCAGTGGGCGAAAATAGGTGGGGTTACAGTTGGGCACTTTTTCAAAAAAGGCCGATAAAGCATAATTACGGAAACACCCTTAAAACCCTAAAAGTAGGGCTGCCAAGGGCAATTTCATAATTTGACATTGAATTTGATAATTCCGAGTCCGGAAATGGATTCCTTGGGCGAAAATATGTTAGGATAGCCCATATTAGAATTTCGGGAAAAGTGCAACCGGATCGGGTACGGCGGGCCCAGGCCGGGTCCCCGGGGGTATTTTTGTAAATTTTCATTATAGACTCATATAACCCCAAGTAACACTATGGAAGTGTCTAAATGGTGCATTTGGAATTGTAGGATTCAATATTTGCCGCCCTCGTGAGCCAACTGCGCTGAAGGACGTCAGGAAAGGATTAGGTAGTGACTCTCTCTCTCTTATACTGTGTGTAATGCTTTGTATGTGTGTGTTATCATGGTTCTGTGATGATTTCTTTAATGCTGCTGCGGTTACAGCTGGTGATAGCTGTCGTTTACAGCGCAAGCTGTCGTTATTGTGATTACAGCGTAAGCTGTCGTGATGAAGATTACAGCGAGAGCTGTCGTATTGTGTATACAGCCGTGAGTGCTGTCGTTTGTGGTGAAAACCATGTATCTTTGAGATTGATGTTGCTGTTGTTGCTGGTTGTGATTTATATACATGCTTGATATTTATACATTGTATGACTGGTTTGTTACTACTGAGATTCTCTCGAATCTCATTCCTTCCTATGACTAACCTTTCAGACAGGGCATGTGGCTCAAAGGAGAAGAGGCCGACCCGGAGCACTTTGGACCCTTAGGGGTATAGTTGATTTTGGAAATATTGGTTATTTCTTTTGAATTCGGGATTACTGTATAATCTGAAATATGAATAGTATATTCGATTTTGGATGTAATCCCCTAGTGGATACTTAAACCTCAGGTTATATATGTATAGAATCCGGGAGTTGCCGGGGAATTGGTTTTACACTCTGTCATACGTGAATGTAGATAAACTGCACAGGTGATTATATTCGAATTTTGAAATGGAGACCAGGAACAGGAAAGAGATTTTGAATGATTTTGTGAAAACCCTACCACAAAGTAGGAGATTGAAACGAGTTTAAGTTATCCGAAGGTCTCTAATCTACTTTAATTATTTAATATCGAATTATAATTACATGATTAAAGGCAGGGTGTTACAACAATCACAAACACCAAGCACCATTCCTAAATTCCTTAATGAATTGGAAGCATAAAAATCTCAAAAGAAGCCATTGGCAACAAATTCATATCTTTCAAATTGGAGATGAAGAGAAAACTACAAATTCAGAGAGTAGAGAGGAATTAGCTAATCATGAAAACTGAATCAAAAACATATGAAAAACATCAGACTCTAGTTTAATGCTTACAAGTCAAAGCTAGAGTAGAGTTAAAAGATTTGGTAACTAATATTTCGAAAAGATCACTTTCAATAAAACACTTGCCAGCCACCCAATTGGATGGATATCATAGATAAAATATTCACCTAACTATTGAAGACTAATAGTTGACTTTTTATCAAAGAGAGAGGAATGAACTAGTTGGAAACACAAAATCCAAAATACACTCATAACATTAGGTGAAGTTTAATGCATCAAAATTCAAAGCTATAGTTGACTACAGAAGAAAATGCAATAAAAAAACTAGCCCCATGGGGAAGAGGAGAATCCGCAACCAAACAGAAGAGAGTAAACAAGCTTTAAAAGCACAACAAATAGGATTTGTACGGCTACCAACACACCTGGGAGAGAAGTCAAAGAACTTCTTCTTGTTGTAATATGTTTGCCAATTATTACTCAAGTTAGGCACTGCATAGAAAAATAATTTTGTACAGATTCTATGATGCAATTAGTGTATATGTAACAGAGACTAGCAAGCAAAAAAAATATAAAGAAACTCAAGTATAAGTAAATACATAATTTGGACAAACACAGAGAGCAAAGAAGAAGAGCTTGATTATCACTAGCTGTAAAAGTATGAAATAGTTCCAAGTTCAATGATCAGTCTCATCCCAATCAGCAACTGTATGATATATATAATAAGAGAGGAATTGGCTTCTTCTTTATCTTAATAAAAAGCAAAACAAAAGGATGAAACTAGGAAGCAAATAAGAGATAAGAAAACCTCAGGAAATTGCAGATCTGAGACAGAAACGAATTTGAAATTTCAAGAAACTTGCAAAGTGGAAAAAAAAAGTTAATTAAAAGACAGTTATCATAAGAAGCGGGATAGTTGGCTCGAATAATAAGCTAATCCCAATTTGGAGGCATCCAAGCTTTCAAAGCAAAACTTCGTAAAAAAAAATTTAATCACTTTAAACAAGCACAACAATCAAACCACAAGAAATAGCAATAGTACGGCTACCATAAAAGAGCCACTAAAGCCTCTACATGGAAAGGATGTATATAATTTAAACTTAATTTATTGCTTAAAGAGAATGGACCTTTCAATTGTTTTATATGGCCAATGTCACTTTCAGGTGAAACAAAGGAACCAGGTACAAAATCAATAAATTTCTGAAAAAAATGAACACAAGATTTAGACACAATCCCCACTGACATATAGCAAATGAAATAAAAGATCTTAAACAAACCAATGTAAAGTGGACAAATACCCCCAGCACCAATAAAACACATAGAGAGCACCAAGATGTTTCCAGAACAAACATGCTTGCCTCTCTCTCTATAGTAAGAACTAGATGCAATCTAACAACAAAAGGGATAAATATACATTTCAATCGCACAAGTGAATAAATCCATGCCTTATACATGCCACATTGATCCTCCTATATCATCAACAATCCATTACTTATAAAGGGAAGTGAATTCCAATGCTATTCTTGGGATGATTTAATTTTCTTTCTTGCAAGTCTGAATTTTATTTTATATTTTCTTTTGTTTTGGGTATGTGGTGTTAGTCCTAAATAATGCTTGAGAGATCAAATGGTCACTATCCAGAGAACAAGATACTCTTTTGAAATTCAACAACTGAATGAGGTAGATTGTAATTGACATGCATTTCAAATTGACTTATTCATCAGATTAAAACGTGAGTTGTTACCAAAAAGTAAAGAAAGTTAACCAGAAAAACAATGAAATACTCCCATTTTAGCAGTCTAATCCAACAAAATGACGTGGATGAGTAAAACTATCAATGTGGTATCCAACATAAATTCCATAATTGTAAACAAAAAAGACATAGTAACTCACGTTTTAAATATGCATCAAACAGATTCTCAGTTACCCCTTCGATTGTATCATCCACAGGAAGAAAATGGACTCACTTTCCATATTTCAAACACCGGCCGGCCACCCCTGAACTACACCAGAGAGCTCCGTCCCACGCTGTCGCATCTCGGGTTTTACAGATTTGTCCAAACGAGGAAAAGAAGCTCAGTCTCGGGTTTCAAACAATGGCCTACTAAATAATGGGAAGGCAATCGAAACATAAGGGAAGCCACTCGAAGCAGGAGAAGAAGCTTACCTTTGGGATAGAGCTCAATATTTATATATTTTTATTAATTAATCTTAGGCTTTTGTGGGACTTAATTGAATATGTTGGGCATAATCAAGTGTTAAAGTAAGATTTTAGTGAAAGAATAATTTAGGAATTATAGTGGTTAAATTGTTATATTTTTAATTAATATTTGTTATTCCCATTATTCTTTAATTGTTAACAAAATATATTACCTTTGTGAATATAATTCTGTAGGTGATGATGTGGCACAACTTGAGTGGTCAAGATCAAAGATATTATTTTGGAGCTTAATGAACGGCAAAAGTGGAACATCACAAGTGTAGAATTTACTTTCACATTTTTTCTAAGAGGAGGTTAAATGAGTAAGGGCTTTGTTTGGTGATTGCAATTTTGTGTCAATGCCAAAATAGATTTTTATCTCTTATTCAAATATACCTTAAACTCATTTTAACCTAAAGACAATTGAAGAGGAAAGGAGGTGGCAGCTGAAATTAAAGAGAAGGAGATGAACCAAGCTAGACCGAAATTGAAGAATGAGTCAGGGAGAGAGTGGACCGGATTGAATTAAGAATTGGAGAGGAGCTGACCGAATAAAAGTGTGAGAATGGATGCTGACATAAGCATGGAGTTAATTGAATAAAGAAGGTAATTGAAGCTGTGAATGATTTAAGTGAACCAGCCGTCATTGTGGATGAATGAAGAGGGGTTGGACTGATTGAAGGAATTGAAATGAGCTGGACCGTGTGAGTTGGCTGTGTGTGAAAGGGGGAGAGGCACCGAAATGAAGAATGGAGGAGAATAAAAAGAAGCATTGCGGCTATGAAAAAGGGACGAAGACCGATGGAATAAAGAAGGGAGGCTCTGCTGTGTGTGAAAGGGGAAAAGCAGCTGAAAGAAAAGAAAGAAAAGGGGAGGAAACGCTAGACTTGGAGAATAGTGTGAGAAAGCTAGCTAACCGATGGATGATTGAAGACTTAAAGTGCTGTTCAGTGGTTCTCATTTGTTCCCCATGGCTTATTCCTTCTCCTCCTATCAAGCTTCATTTTCCTCTTTCCCCATGAGTATCTAAGTCTTGGTGATTTCCTTGAGTTGGGTAATGGTTTGAGCTTTTAGACTTTAATGAAATTCCTTAAGCTCTCTTTTTAGTTCATAATTATGTAGCTTGGTTAAGTATGTAATTGTGATCTAGATTGTTCTATGTCAACTGAATAAATTTGGTGGTTGAGCTAGTATTTGATTAATTAAGCTTTGTATGATTCAAATTAGGAGTAGGTTGAGTTGTTTATTCCAACTTGGTTAAGTGGATTGTAAATGACTAAACTAAATGCTTTGAACTTTTGTAATGGTAATTACAAGCTAGAATTAGAAGTTGATTATTCATCTCCTTGAGTCTAAATTATTTGGTGATATTCATTTAATTGCTTCAGTAGAATGAATTAAATGATTATTGCAAGTATGGAGCTAGTGGTATCTTAGTTCAATTCTCTTGACTCATTATGGAATTCATATTATTATGAAGCAAGGAAGACTTAAACCTCAATTCAAGGGAATCCCATTTCATCACTATATTAGTTAATTGAATTTATATTGTTATAAGTGTTAATTTCAATTCCTTTTGCTTCTTTGTTTTAAAAACTGAAAAATACAAAAATATTGCTTTAGCTTAGATTACTTTATTAGTTTAAAAATCAAATTCTCAAAACGATTTCTCACAACCTTAAGGTTTTTTTATCACTATACTACTTATAAACTTTGAAATTAATCTCCTCACAAGAACGACCTAGGTTGAGCTACTACACTACAACGGACATATTTGAAATGCTTCCAACGGACACTACAAATCATCTATATATATGGAGCATTTAAAGAACAGAGTACAACAACAACAATTGAGAATACACGAACATACATTGATCAACATATTCTTAGTGCTCTGTTCTTTTATACTCATTTATTGTACTTCAGTGATTATATAATTGTTCTGTAAGAGATTTTTTCATTACAAACTCAACATTTGTTATTGAGACAACTTAAGGTTGTGGAACCTTGAGTTGGGGATTTGATTACAATGTGTAAGGGGGAGCGGGTGTTCAGGTGAAGGAACTTTGCTGTGTACTGAGGTACCAAGAACCCATTGAATCTTAGAGAATATAGTGAAACTCTCAGAGACGTTCTAAGGACTGGATGTAGGTCAAAGTGGTTGTGGCCGAACCAGTATAACTCCCGGTGTACAATTCGGTGATATTTCTCTTTGCTTTCAACTACTTTAAATATTCTGTTAATTTTCTTATACGCAACGAAATTTCTAGTATCACCCAATTCACCCCCTCTTGGGTGAAACGCTTGCACTGGTTCTTCTTATTAAGGTATAACAACCTGAGAAAGATCCAATGGCAAGCATGGGTGAAGGAATTCTTCCCAATGGAGCTTCTATCACAAGACCTCCGGGTTTCAGTGGCGAACACTTCTCATTCTGGAAAGCAAAGTTCAGAGTCTTCGTAATGGCTACTGAATATAGGCTATAGGATGTAATTGAGAGTGGAAACTACAAACCTAAAAAGATTGTAGATTCACAGGGAGTTCCCAAGACACTAGCAGAATATGATGAGAATGACAAGAAATGCATTACACTCAATAACAAGGCAATTCCCATGATTCAAAGTGCCTTAAGTCAAAATGAGTACTTCATCATTTGCACACTCCCAATAGCTAAAGAAATATGGGAAGCCTTGGAAATAGCTCACGAAGGAACTTCAGGAATAAAAGAAAACTGGATCAATACTCTGGTTACTGAGTTTGATTTACTTTGAATGAAATCAGGTGAGTCGATAGCTGAATTTGAACTTAGATATACTCACTTTGTTAATCAACTTGCAGCACTTGGAAAAGTCTATGATTAATATATCCATATACGAAAGATTATGAATATTCTTTCTAAAGATCGGGAGGCAAAAGTCACTGCAATTGAGGAAGCAAAAGGTGAATCAATGCAATCGGTTGCTTCTCTATTCGGAAGCCTTTCTGAATATGTAAGTAAATTAAAGTTCAAACGAGAACTAGATGATATTGGTGACAAGAAGAACAGGGGTCTAGCACTGAAAGAAAAAGAAGAAGAACAAAATAAAGACGAAGAGCTAGATGATGATGAAATGGGCCTAATCATAAAATTATTCAGAAAGTTATACTAGAAAGGCCAAGGATTCAAAAAATTTCAGAAAGGAGGAACAAGCAATAAAGAACACATCATCTGCTATGAATGTGGAAAGTCAAGACATTTCAAATCAGAATGTCAAGAACTGATTCAGAAGAATAAAGAAAAGAGAAAAGATAAATTCTATAATAAGAAGAAAGCCTTTGTATCTGCCATATGGGGAGATAGCTCTTCTGACGAAGAAAGCGATGAAGAGGAAGTAGCCAATATCTATCTAGTTGCTCAAGAAGAAATAGAAGAATAGGTAATTGATTCTAATCTTACCTATCATGAATTACTTTCCGAATATAATGCTTTACATTCTGAATTCATTAAAGTAGTTAAAGAACTAGTTGTTTTCACAAAGAAAAACAAAGCTCTTGAAATAGAACTTAAAGAGAATTTTGAAAAGGATTGTTAAAACTGTACTTCTTTGAAAAAGAAAAACACTGATCTTACTAAAACTCTTGAAAAGTTTACTAAAGGAAGTGAGATGCTAAATGTAATTTTAAAAGCTCAACGATTTGGGAATAATCGATCTAGAATTGGATATGATCTAAAATCATAAAGAAGGAAAGGAAGAAAGAAAGCTGGAGGTAAATCATACTTGAACTATTTTCAACATTATGTGCATATATCAAATCCTTTTGCATACTGTAATTATTGTAATAGAAAATGTCATTATACTTCATCATGCATTCATAAGAAGAAAGGAAAGACAGGAACCTATAAATGGGTACCTAAAGGTTCATATGTTGTTAAAATCTTTTGTACTATCCCAAAAAGACTTAAAAAGATATGGGTACCTAAGACTTAATCATATTTGATTACATATATGTCTTAAAGCATCCAAGAACAACAAAGGGCACATAGACAGTGGATGCTCCAGACATATGACCGGTGATTTTGAAAGCTTTACCACGTTGCAGCCTAAGGAAGGTGGAAAGATAAAATTTGGAGGAAATCAATCCGGAAAGATAGCAGGAATTGGTGAAATCAGAAACGATAAAGGAATATAAGTCAAAGATGTATATTACGTTGAAGGTTTGTGTCATAATTTGCTGAGCGTGAGTCAAAGTGCAGATAAAGACAACTGGGTAATATTTGATTCAGAGGAATGTCTAATTGTCAACAAGAAATACTTACAACTTGATAAGAAAAATATCAAGGCAAAGCTCAGAACAAAAAGGGAAGGTAATTGCTATACTCTTGATATCAATATAAATGACTCTGAAAATTGTTTTCTGAGTAATGTCGATGAAAGTTGGTTATGGCATAAGAGACTAGCTCATGTCAACATGCACCAACTAGGAAAACTACTAAAAAAGGATTTAGTTCTTGGATTACCCAATATAAGTTTAAAAAATGATTTGATTTGTGATGCAAGTCAAAAGGATAAACAAACTAAATCATCTTTCAATTTTAAAATGAAATTACAACAAATCGATAACTTCAATTGCTACATATGGATTTAGTTGGTCCAGAAGAGTTAAAAGCCTTGGTGTCAACTTATATTCATTAGTCATTGTTGATGATTTCTCTATATTTACATGGACTATTTTTTTTGTCATCAAAGGATGAAACCTTTGCAGAATTCATTGTTTTTGCCAAGAAAGTGCAAAATGGGAAAGGTATGTCCATTACAGGTATTAGGACAGATAATAGTGGAGAATTTGAAAATCAAGATTTTTGAAGAATATTGTGATACTAATGGCATAGATCACAATTTCTCTGCACCAAGGACACCTCAACAAAATGGAGTCGGGGAACGTAAGAATAGAGTGCTCACATAAGAATAGAGAAAATATCTTCCAGTAGATCTCGGCCAAGAAATGCAACAATTTACTCGAGTTGCCACTCGAGTAACCAGGTGAGAAAAAGGCATTACTCGAGGGAGCACTCGAGTAATTTGTACAGTTATTTGAGGTGTTACTCAAGGGGTAACTCGAGTAATCAGGTTAGCAAAGAACAGGTACTCTCGGCCAAGAATTTGATGCTATTACTCGAGGCGGTAATCAAGTAATCTACAAACTTATTTGAAATTTACTCGAGGGCTCATTTGAGTAACTGGTGAAGAAATGATATGGTCACTCGAGTAACCACTCAAGTAATCAGGCATTTCCAAGGTTTGTGATGTATCTTACTCCATGTCTTACCCAAGTAATATTTTATGAAAAATGTTGAATTACTCTCTGCTATGTTTTTTATAGTTTACTCGAGGGACTACTCAAGTAATGAGCATGATCACTCGAGTAGCCACTCGAGTAAAAAAGTCCAGAAAACATGTCTTTAATCTAATATTTATTGAATTGTTTTCTATATGATTAACCATTCATTGTATTAGTATCCTAAGTATATTTGTAGAGAAACAATGAAGAGATCATGCCAGAAGTGAAAAGTCAAATAAAAGGTCCGAACGCTCACCTACCGCTACCTACCGCAAATGAATAGTTTTCAAATTAGAAGAATGGTCAACCGTTGCTACGTGACTCTAACAAATATATTTGAAATACTTCCAACGGACACTACCAATCATCTATATATATGGAGCATTTAAAGAATAGAGTACAACAACAACAAATGAGAATACACGAACATACATTGATCAATACATTCTTAGTGCTCTATTTTCTTATACTTATTCATTATACTTCATTAATTATATAATTGCTCTGTGAGAGATTTTTCATTACAAAATCAATATTTGTTATTGAGACAACTTAAGGTTTGTGGAACCTTGAGTTGGGGATTTAATTACAACGTGTAAGGGAGAGTGAGTGTCCAGGTGAAGGAACTTGTTGTGTACTAAGGTGCCAAGAACCCACTAAATCTTGTAGAATGTAGTGAAACTCTTAGAGACACTCTGAGGACTGAACGTAGGTCAAAGTGGTTATGGTCGAACCAGTATGACTCCCGGTGTACACTTCGGTGATATTTCTCTTTGCTCTCAACTACTTTAAATATTCTGTTAAGTTTCTTATACGCAATAAAATTTCTGGTATCACCCAATTCACCCCTTCTTAGGTGAAACGCTTGCACTAACAACGGATTCCTCGAAACTGCAACCAATAAGGGGAAGTTTGTGTACATCTTTAAAATCTACAGGTGAGAAAATTCAACTCCAAAAATCTACTCAAAATAGTGCTTTTGATGCTGTTGATTCAGATGCTTGTCGAGGGATTAAATATTCAACATATATAAGTCTTCTAGCTGAAGAAGGTGATGTCACTACTACAGAAAGGACTTTTAATGACCATTTTTTGCCCTATAGACGATTGTTTTCAGGGGGACGTCTATGTCAGGGTCGTTGAAAATTCGTGAAAAGATGACTGTTTTTAAACAGTTGTAGTTTGAGAGATACAATGACTATTTTACAGAAAACGACTGTTTTTCCTAGAACAGTCATTGTATCTAAATATACAATGACTGTTTTCCCTAAAACAGTCATTGTTTCTTTTTTTTTAACGTTTTACTCCTTACAACCTAGACAATTGATGGGTTATCTCCATATTATTATAAGTCTCCCCCACATCCATCTCCTATACCATCCCCTTCAGCTCCTCCACCATATGTCTACAAGTCCCCACCTCCTCTATCCCCTTCACCATAGCATCCATACTACTACAAGTTCCCATTTGCTCTATCCCCTTCACCATTGTCTCCATACTACTACTACAAGTCTCCCCTCCCACCGGCTCCATCTTTGTTGCCTCCATACTAGTAGATAAACCTATCCTAACGAGTTCTCTAACCTGTACATTGCTATCTTTGAACGAAAAAACTAGATCCATGAACCATTCTCTTATGATTAACTCTCTAGCTTCCCTTATTACTCATGGAAGTGAAAATCACATGTTAATTTTTCTATCATGACATATAGCGCATATATCATCATAACATCATTTTAATGTGCAAACTTCAACTTTCTATGTAAATCATAACATGCATATGGCCAAAGAGATGATGACATGCTTCTATGAAATCCCTATTCTTCGTCATCATATTCCAAAGTGTTCTTTGTAAAGCATAATGCCTTAAAAAATTCAAAGTACTCATAAATAAGAAACTAGGAAAAGTATTCAAATATGCAAACTTATATAGCACTGTACAAAACCACTGCACTATGTAAAAAAACCTCTACATATCATCACCCCTCTATGTGTTGTAGAAGATGTCCTGACAACAGGTCTTGGATCAAATTAATGTCTAGGGGTCCTAATTACCAAAAATCTATGCGCAAAATAGAGAATATGTTAACATAAATAAATAAATTGAATGAAATAACTAACAATTCAATCACGTGAAAAGAACTAAAATTCAATTAAGAATTAAGAAATGATCCCCTGTTCAAAATTTGTAGCAAGGCCAGAGAAAATGATGTTATACATATATAGTATAACATAGAAGCCATACTCAGTTTTCCCTACTTGCTGAGGACAGTATACATCAAAAGCAAACGGTAAAAAAAGAATAAAGGCATATGTAAAGCAATAGTCAATCAAAGAATTTGAATGAAAAGAACTTAAGTTAGGTTGGAACCACTTTATCGGACCACCTTTACCTTCACGCTTCCTACCCATTATATAATATGTCTTCAGTGCACTGTAATAATTAAAATGATAAATAGAAGACATTAAAACAATTGAGTAAAATAAAAAATCAATGACGGACAAATAAATTTACTTACATGTTAAAAATATTTTTGATATCTGCGTCTGGCTTGCGACCCAATGAGTCAAACCAAAAGATGACGTTGATCGAGGGACAAGGAACACAGAGACTCCAATGATAACTATAATCACATGCATATATAGATTAAAATGAGGTTAGATAACAAGATACTATTTAGCAAAGTGAACGTGTATAAATATATCAAATAAAGTTACTTGCCCTTCAACAATTGGTGCCAAATAACAAGGCAGCTGAGTCTCGCCTATTGTATAGCCTACATAGCTCATCCGATCTTCCAACCTCTGGCTATTATGCCGTGACATAGTGCCAGGACATAAGAAGCCATATGTAGTGCTAAGCCCTCATTCGGCACAGAGTTTGTGGAAGCAGTTACCACATAAATGAAATGAGAAATGACACAATAAATGTAGAAACCTAAAACCCCTAAATATCAGTGCATTAATTACAATTAAAAATTATAACTAAACTCGCATGATTGCAAATGTGACACATCCTACGTCAATCTCCTCCAAAGATAGGAACTCTCTAATATCTTTGTTATCAAGTCCATAATTATACCAGATTCTACAACCCATGATCTCAAAGGCATCTGCAAGTCAACCTTGTTTATGTCTTGATGAATATTTTGCAGTCGTGCTAAAAAGAGAAATTTTGTCGCATCATCTTTTTCCTAGTAAGACACAAAATAAAGATGATAAGTAGAATGTCAAGGATCAAATAACAGTAAGGTATTTCCTACCATTGGAGGGACTGGCATAGTCTAAACAAGATGTCTAGGCCACAAGATGAAAGATCCTGTTGCCTTACCTTGTCTAGAAACCTCGCTATTAGGGAACGGGACATCTACACCTTCCTCCCCCAGTCGAACACTTGTGACAGTGACTTTACGTTGATCGTCCCGGATTTGGTTATTATGGTGGGTGGTGGCATGCGAGTATACAACAGCATCAACAACAGCACGCAGGTATTGGACTTCCAAATACAGAGTGCAAGGTTCTCCAGGCTCTAGTGAAGGACCAGGGTCGCCATGTCCAACCTCTGGCGGATTGTAACTATCTTTGGTGCTGGGAAAGGCTGGGGATTCTTGAGTAAGAGAAATGAAAGAATTAATTAAAATAACGTAAAGAAAAACTCAATGTTATATTAAATGAAATTATTTACAAACCTCATATCTAGGCTCCACGTTATACATCCCGCCTTGCATGTGAATACTCTTTGTAAGGATCCAAATGACTCATGGGCCCTCGAACGTACTTGGTTGTGAGTATGGACTTGAAATCTTTCCATCGCTCATGAACTTCCCCCATCCAATGCTTGTACATCTGCCTCGTATTGGGAACATCATAGGTTTTCTATAAAACAAAATATATATGAGTTGTATATGAAAAAATAGAAATAGAGAAAGAGATAACAATACAACTTTACATACCAAAAGTTGATCCCAAATCATAGCCTTCATCTCCTTTGAAACTTCCCTCCAGGTAGGAATTAGAACGCTAACTTTGCTCCGACCCAAAAGGCCAATGTAGCTAATGAACTTGTCTCCCTCTTCACCGATAGGTTTTAAATCAGCATCAAATTCCACGTGAACCCTCTCCTATTCTTCCTCATGACGTTTGACCAACGACCGTAGCTTCGTGCTTCCTCTACCCTTTTTCTTAACAGGTGAGCCAACAGAGTGTAGCTTAGTGTAGCTTATCTCCCATATTATTGTTAACCCACTTGCATTTGAATAAAGGAACTCTCAACTAAGTGTAGCTTATCTCCTATATGTCTTCAATAACTCCATAATAGACCATGGGTGCCAAAATGGGGCTTTTATCTTTCGAACTAGAAAAGTGCATTGATTCGGCTACCACCATCACCCCGCTATTTTGCATAGTACTTCTATTATCCTGGGCTTTAGTATAGAAAGAATACCTATTTATGTCGAAGCCACTTTAAGTTATGACCTCAAAATAAGGCCCCCAAGATAACCATTTGATTATCTCAGACACATTGGTCTCATGTGCTATCTTATCCTTGAACTACTATATGAAAGTCTTGTTTTGCTCATTAACTATCTGCATGTCATTTTTTCTTGGATATATCTACTTTAAACTCTTTTTGTGTTTGGCTAAGTACGGCTGAACTTCTTCCGTATTATTCAGGATATACAAGTGTGCTTGCAAAACCTCTTCACAATGCATACTCTTCACTTTAAGGCCTCGTGTTTCCTTACTTGTACCCTTTTCATGATGAGATTGGGCCTTCGACCTTGATAGATATTCTTTGCAAAAGTCCATAGCCTCTTCAACGACATATCTTTCCATAATTGAGGCTTCAGGTCGATAAGGATTTTTAGAATACCCTTTTAAGTTCTTTATATATCGCTCGAAAGGGTACATCCACCTTAGATAAACTGGGCCGCATAGTCTTACCTCCCTTATCAGATGAATTATTAAATGCACCATTATATCAAAGAATGCGGGAGCAAAATGCATCTATAGTTGGGATAGAATAGTATAACCCTCATTTTCCAATTCGTCTAACCTTGCAATGTCAACAGCTTTGCTACAAATAGTATTGAAGAAACTGCATAACCTTGTTATCGTGCTTCGCACATCATCTTTCATAATGCCTCTAATAGCTACTGGTAATAGTTGTTGCATCAAGACATGACAATCATGAGACTTCATTCCAACTAACTTCAAATCTTCTATTGACACAAGCCGCTCACATTAGAAGAATACCCTTGGGGCACCTTAATGCCGTGCAAACACCCACACAAACTTCTTCTCTCAGCTTTCGACAATGTATGTGCTGCTAGCTCCATATACGCTCTCTTACCATCATCTCTTAGTTGTGGATGCATTCATTCTCTTATTCCTATTTCAACCAAGTCTAGTCTTGCATTAATTCCATCTTTAGTTTTCCCTGCTATGTGCAAAAGCGTACCAACAAGGCTATCACATACATTTTTTTCCACATGCATCACATCAATACTATGTCTCACATCAAGACTACGCCAATATGGAAGATCAAAGAAAATTGACCTCTTCTTCCATATATTCTTCTTACCCATAGTCTTTTGATTTTTACCAAAAGTAACATTGATTCTTTCCACCCGACTATAAACCTCGTCTCCGGTTAATGGCTTTGGAGCCAATTCATTCTCCAGAAAACTGTTAAAAGCCTTCTTTAGCCTACGGTATGGGTGGAACCAAGGAAGAAATGGTCTATGACCAAGGTAGACCATTTTTCTACCGTGCTTGAGTTGATGGAACTGTGTGCGGCGTGCTTTATGACCCCTGACACTATAACCTGACAAGTTCCCATATACAGGGAAGTCATTAATTATGGTAAAAATCATTGCACGTAGCTTAAACGACTGTTGCTTATATGCATCAAACACATCTACACCATCCTCCCATAACTGCTTTAAGTCCTCTATCAAAGGTGCCAAGTAGACATCAATATCATTCCCTGGTTGTTTTGGTCCCAAAATCATCATAGAAAGTATCATATACTTGCATTTCATACACAACTAGGGAGGTAAGTTGTAAATCACCAATAGAACTGACCATGCACTATGTGTACTGCTAAAAGTACCATAGGGATTGATTTCGTCTGTGCAAAGCCCAAGCCGAAGGTTTCTAGGCTCGCTTCCAAATCCAGGATACATTTCATCTACTTTCTTCCATTGTGGAGAGTCATCCGGGTGCCAAAGGTATTTTCTATCACAAACTCTGTCATCATAATGCCATCTCAACTTCTTTGCTTCTTTCGCATTAGCAAACAATCGTTTGAACCGCGGTATGATTGGAAGATACCACAAAACCTTGATAGGTTGCTTTTTAATTGTCTCATCACCACACCTATTACCTTTCTTCACTTTGTATCTGGAAGTTTTACATTTTGAACACTCACTTAAGCCTTCATACTCATTTCAGTACAATATATAGTCATTAGGGTAGGCATGTATCTTCTTATACTCCATACCCATTGTAGATAATATTTTCTTGGCCTCATATATACGATTTAGAAGTACATTATCCTCTGGAAACATATCATACAACAATTCAAGCAACAATGTGAAACTACTATCAGTCCACCCACAAGTTGCCCTTAAGTTGACCAAGTACAAAATACCTGACAAGCGTGTATACTTAGTACACCCAGGGTACAAAGGTGTCTCTGCATCACTCCGCACACTATCATATACAGGCGATTGTGCAAAACATTCTACCTCAACATCATGAATCATTTTCTCCATTCTATCATCATCTCCAACCTCCAAAACTTCCTTCTCATGGGACGCACAAGCAATTACTTCCTCACCATGCCATATCCAACTTTTGTACCGAAGATTTATTCAATCACAAAATAAGTGATCTCTTATATCATCAATATATCGTAGACTCTCATTTAAACACTTCACACATGGGCAAAAATACTTCCCATTTTTACTAGGTGCATTCATTCTAGCAAATTTAATAAACTTTTCCACCACATTCTCATATTCTTCACTAGTTCTCAAAGCATTCATCCAACGGTGATCCATTTTACTACCACCTATGCCATTTTCAATAATACTCAATTTTAGACCAATTGTCATTATCATATACATATGGATCAAGAACAGGGATACACTACTACAAAAAATGCTTTTAACGTCCCTTTTTTGGGCCTTTTAACGTCTGAAAACAAGGGGACGTCTATCTGAGCAACGTAGAAAAAGTTGTCAATAACGTTCCTAAAATAGGGGACGTCTTTAGGTCAGACTTTAGACGTCCCCAGTCGTTACTGGGGACGTCTAAAGTGTTTCTGAACCACTTTAGACGTCCCCACTTTATACTGGGGACGTCTAAAGTCCAGTCAAATTCAATTTGAGACGTCTAAAGTGGGACTTTAGACGTCCCAAATTCAATTTGGGACGTCTAAAGTGACGTCTAAAGTAAAAAAATTAAATTTTTTTTAAACTTTAGACGTCCCAATTCAATTTGGGACGTCTAAAGCTACCCTGTTCCTACACATAATTATAAAATGCCACCGCCTATGTTTTAGGTGTCCTTATTTTAAAAAGGGACGTCTTTTAGGGTAGCAGAATCTATATTATGTAGTAGTGCGAGAAATATTACTTGAATACCCATAAGGAACTTTTAATTTTTTCAACGACACGAGGAAGACTCCCTTGTTCAGTTTTGTGAGGGTAAACTTTGCCAGCTAAAATTTGTCATGCTCATCTAGCCAAAATTTCCTTGCTTGAAGGTGATCTTTTGTCTTGCCGGGTTCCTTAAGCAACGTATATAGCACATTATCACAAACATTCTATTTAATGTGCATGACATCAAGACTGTGGCAAAGTAAATTAGATCTCCAATATGGAAGAGTGAATTAAATACTTATCTTCTTCCATTGCTGAGGCGCTGAAATCCTGGGCGTCTCTTGGCGAGTTTGCGCTGTATCGTCGCTTTTTCCAAACTCGAAGTCAACATGCTCAAGTTGTTGTAAGATATCTGTACCAAACAAAGTCTGAGGTGGTCCTCTTTCTGGTTTCCCATTGAAGCAATTCCGTTGCAATTTGAACTTATGCCTTCCATCGAGAAACCTTCGATGCCCCATAAAGCACCACTTTCAGCTGTGGGGAAGGCGCACTGCGTTGAGTCAAAATTACAAGCTAGACATGCCGACCCAGTATACACATTCCAACCAGATAATGTGCCAAGGCCAAGAAATTCACTAATCGTCCACATCAAGGCTACACGCAAGTTAAACAACGTCTTCCCGTAATCGTCATATGTCTCCATGCCGACATTACACAAGTCAAGCAATTCCGTAATAAGCGATTGGAGATACACATCGATATCATTGCCCGGTGCCTTTTTGCCTGGAATGATCATAGACATAATGAAGGAGCTTTATTTCATACACATCCAGGGGGTAAGTTGTAGGGAACTAAGACTACCGGCTAAATACTGTAACTTGTGCTACGATTCCTGAAAGGATTGAAACCGTCAGTCGCCAACACAAGCCGAACATTTATGGGGTCAGTCGTGAAATCTGGAAAGTTGTTGTCAAACATTTTCCAAGCATCTGCATCTCGGGGATGTCTTAATTTACCGTCTTCATTCTTATTAACAACATGCCACCTCATGCGCTCCGCAGTTTTAGATGACATAAATAATCTTTATAGGTGAGGTTTCAAAGTGAAATACCTGAGAATATTTGTAGGTTTCTTCTTCTGCTTTTTCCCCTTCTGAATTGTCTTGTACCTCGATGTGTGGCATCTCTTACAAGTCTCCCTACTAGAATCATCTCCCCAATACAGCATACAATCGTTGGGGCATGCATCAATCTTTTGATAGTTCAACCCCAACCTGTTGATAATCTTCTTGGCCTAGTAGAATGTTATGGGAATCTCAGCGTCAGGGAATACATCCTGTAATAATCGAGCAACATCGACATTCCCTTATCTGTGATTCCACACAAGCACTTGATATGATACAATTTGATCAATAAAGATAATTTAGAATATTTTTGACAACCTTGATATAAAGGATGATCTGCTTCATCCATCAAGCTGAAAAAATCCCGGGCTACTTCATTCCTTATGAACACCGGCTCAGAACCATACACTTCTTCGTTGAAGTTGTCACTTTGAAATCCAAATGCATCACGCACAGCATCATTCATAGGATCATCTTCATCTTGTTGAACTCTTACTTGAGAACTTCGAGGAAGAGCGTCATCATATCTAATGCCGGCCTTCTCACCATAAACTGCCCAGAATGTATAGTCCTCCGGGAAAGGCTTCAGAAGCAAATGTTCCTTAACAACATTTCGTGCATGCCACTTCTTGAACTTGCATCTCCGACACGGACAGACGATCTTGCCGTTATACCTAGCATGAGTGAATGCGAACTCCAAGAAATTGTTTAATTCGTATAAATATTCTGGAGAATTGAGTGGCAACCTGATCCATGACTTATCCATAGCTACTAGTGAGAGAGAAGAAATTATAGTGAAGAAGATGAGTGAATATAGAATGACGAGTGCTTGGAACCTTATATCCTAAATTTACAACGTTTAATATTTTGTAGCGATTCATGACCGCTACAATAACCGCTGCGGTGCTAAACATTTGTAGCGGTTATATGTATAAAACCGCTACTAATTTTCAAGCAAGTGGAAATCAAATTGAAGAATTAGTTTTAAACTTGTAGCGGTTATGAGAAAAACTGCTACTAATATATATTTGTAGCAGTTTTACATTTGTAGCAGTTATACATAAGTAACCGCTACAAATTTGCAAAAAGTAGGGGAAAATTCAAAATTGAAAAGTTGAGTATTTGAAGCGGTTATTTATATAACCGCTACAAATAGTCACAATTCAATTTTGAATTTTACCGCGAACATGTCTTTACATTTGTAGCGGTTTTTGCATTAACTGCTATAAATATGGAACTATATTTCTAAAACTAAATATATATATATATATATATTTATTTATTTATATATATATATATATATATATTTGTAGCTATTATATTATAAAACCACTACAAATATAATAAAATTTCATTTGTAGCGATTCTTATATTAACCGCTACTAATAGATATATTTGTAGCGGTTTTTCATATTAACTGCTACAAATATAATTTTTATTATATTTGTAGCAGTTTTATAATATAACCACTACAAATATATATATATATATATATATATTTAGAAATATAAATAATACTGTTACAATTAATTCACAAATTCAACAACGCAGTCTAAGAATATAAATATAACTATGATAAACGTAATAAGAATCTAAGTTCTGAAATAAAAATAAAAAATTATATATATTTATTTACAAATGTTTCAATAATAAAAAATAAATGTCCTAAACTAAGTAGCTGGGGGCTGATCATCTAGTGCTCTCTCAGGTGCTGTTGGATCGAGGTGCTGGGCAGAGTTAACTGCACCATCATCATTAGCAGCAGGAGAAGGAGGAGGAGGAGTAGTCTGGATGATGTACCGAGGGACAGGGGGAACTTGTGGATGCTGCTCGTCCGGGAACAGGCGACTCCATGACCGCTCGAGCATGTTGTTCATGATATCACGCCACTGCGTCTGTTGAGCGTAGATCAAATTAGCCTGCTACTGCATCTGCTGCAGATGCAGCTGTTGCATTTACTGCTATTGTTAAGCCACTGCAGCCTGTGTCTACTCCAAATCTGACCGTAGGTGCTCAACAGATTCATCACTCAGACATCTGACCCCTCTAGGGCTGCCAGCCTTAGAGGCGGCGCTCCTATCGTAAACCATGCTAGGTCTAGCGCCCATCCCCATCCCCCGCAAGCGTCCGGGGTGCTCAGCCTAACCCAGACCCCCCTTCAAAGGAGCCGTCAAGTCCACTGACCCCTGTGCCTCCTCAGCTTGGGTTTCTCACAGCACCGCCTGCGACTGCTGCATCCGCTCCTGCTATTTTATGAAACAATTACTTATTAGAATTTTTAATTACTAAGTTGGTTTTATAAGAATTATAATAATGAAATTACTTACAATGGCCGCCTCTGCCTCCTGAGAGGTCGGAGTCCCATTACAGTATCTATGTGTGATAGCGTACAACTCCCCATAGTCCGTCTGACGGTTCTCCTGCTGTGCTTTCCTCTCCTAAAACAATTACAAAATTCAATTAGTATTATGAAATAACCAATTAAAAGTTAGTGATATTATAAAAAGTTACCAGCTCGCTGTAAGTGACAGCAAAGGTCTTCGATCCTGCTGTGTGGTGGATCGTCTGCTGCCCACGGCACCTAATGTTCCTCTGAGAAAGCGCCTAGAAAAAAAACAATATTAAATATATTAAAACAATATAAAACATTTAAAATTAATAAATTTTAAACTAAAATTAATTAAATTTAAATTATAATTTAATAATTAACAATTAAAAAATTATATATAAATAATCTAATAAATACATTACCTGCCCCTCAGCGCTCCTCCTAAACTGGACGAAACTCGCCCAGTCGTTCGGCGGGATGCCGTCCGGGACGCTCTCGATTAGCTGCTCCAGAGGCATCATCCCATCCTTATCCACATTATGGAAGAGACAGTTCCTTCTATTCCTCCAGCCATCATCCATCTTCACCAGGGTGTACCTCATCCGGTTGGCCCAAACGGCAAACCACAGTTGCAAAAATATTATTTAAATATCAATAATTACAAAAATCCTATTAAAAAATATTAATTAAATAGAATTAATTACAAAAAATATTAATTAAATACTATTAATTACCTGCACCAACTCCTCCTAAGCCAGGTCCTCCGGCCCCTTCGGAACATGCCTCCACGTCTTGAAGTGAAGGGGGAACCGCATCCAATTCGAGCCCAAGTCATTCAAGAAGCGGTTGAACAGGTGATCCCTATTGTCGATGGGCTAGTTCGTGCCCTCATTCTACGGCACTACAACTCGTAGTGTCCGATTCATGCTGTTCAAACTAGCCATGTCCAGCCTTCTCGTGGACACGTTCCCCTGCTCATCTACACAATTTACCGCACGTTAGATATATTGTAATTCAAATTTAACATTTCAAATTTAAATAAATAATTTATTAAATAAAAAACACTACTACAAAAAGGGTGAAAGGTGGCGCACATTTTGTGGCCCTTCTTTAAACAAGTGCCACAGCTGCCCTTTTTTGTTTTTTTTCCTCTATAATTTTTTTTAATTTTGGGACCAGCTGTGGCGCCTAATAGGTTAGGTGCTACAGATGGGGAGGCCAAGTGTGGCGCTTGCCTAGGCAGGCGCCACACTAGGCCCACACACCAGCAGTTGTGGCGCCTAGCCCACCAAGCGCCACAGCTGAGCTTGGGCCATGTGTGGCGCCACACATGGCACCTAAATACCAGCTATGGCACTTGGCATGCCCAGGCGCCACATCTAATGAGGCAAATGTATCGCCCGCATCTTGGCAGGTGCCACACTTGACCATTAATTAAAAAAAATTTCAAGTGGATAGTGTAATCCATCTCCACCAATAGCAATTCTCCCCGCCCAACCTTATCTCTCAATTATTTCACTTCCCGCGTGCTATTCCTTCTCTTTTTGACCACTTTAATAATTCAAGTACTCCTCTCCTCCATTAAACTAGCTACTTTCCCTTCCTCATCCGTTGCCCCCATCCCTCCATTTCCATCTTCACACTAAAAAACACACCCACACGCTCACACGTCTTCATCAGCGAATCTACATCTTTGTTTTAATTTGTTCCAACTGCCATCCCGACTCCTGTCCCTTCCCTTGTCTTTGTACTGTCTTCCACTTTTGATCCCCACTCCATCGAGTTGGCTCAAATTTCCTCCTCCTCCTCACTCAAGATTGCATCACCAACGGGCAACGTGGTCCCCCACTGCACTGCACTAATCAATTAAGCTGTAAGTTCAACTTGCTTCTTTTTTTTCAGGTTGTTCGATCTGCTTATTTTTGTTATCACACCCACGTGTGTGTGTGTGTGTGTGTGTTGATTATATTCTATGATGCGCTTTTTTTTTCTTTTTATGACACGCACGTATATATATGTTATATATATTTGTGTTCCATTTTATAGAGGTGATATAACATGAAAATGTAACTTGTTAGGGATTTATAAATTTTCTCATTATTAATATATAAATAATTAACTAAAATAATGACTGTGTTCCATTTTTATGACACGCACGTATATATATATGTAATATATATTTGTGCACCCATTGTTCCAATTTGATTAATATAAAAAGTTTGAATATTTAACTAATATATTATCATTCTATAAAGACTAATTAGTAAATTCATTGTGTCAGTACTATTGTTGCTTATTTCAGCAAAGAAGAACAATAAGATTAGAACATTATAGGTTATTTTAGGTATGCATTTGATTCAATTTGACCCGCAAGCTATTTTAATATAGGACACTTTTTTTGGTTGAGGGGACTAGTGGTCCCTTTTGAGTCGTACTAACTAAAGATGAAGATATAGAATAAAATGTAATTGCGTTTAATATTCAAATTCATATGATTTTCTAATAAAAGTCTCCATTGCGTATACTTACATATGCATGTTTAGTTTTCCTTTTTTCCCCAACGCATGTTTAGATTTTCTAACCATACTATTTGATAGTGACATATGTAGCAATAAATCTATTGTTTGGCCCTACCATTCAAAGAAAAACAGAAGTGTCAATTTGTAAAATAGTGAATCAGCCAGTTAGGTCTTGGACTGGTCTTTGTTTAGGTAGTGGTTATGGTTTAGACTTTTATAATCTAACAAAAAAAAGACAAAATAATTTTTGTTCAATTAATTCATGTATAATATAATTGGTTGGAAATATTTGCTAAGACAACTTCAAAAGCATGTCACCATTTTTATTTTTTTAAACTATGTCTTAAACTTTAATAGCACGTTAACAATTTTTATTGACTTTTTTTATGTGTAATTTGTGTTTGCAGTTTCAGCTCATCAGTCTATTGAAGCTTCTATTTAAGGTATGTTTTTTAAATTTTGAGCTTACAAATATGATTTTAGTTGAATTTAATAATAGTTAGTTATAATTTGTAGGTATTCTAATGATTGTTATGGATTAGTTGCATAAGTAAAATAATTATTTATATATTCTTAACACTTGTATTTTATTTGTTGACTTGTAATGTTTTCTAATTTACCTATGATATGTTGTTGCGAATATGGTTTCTTTCGTTATGAGTTGTGAAAAATTATTATAATGCCTGGGAATAATGAATGGATTATTTGTCAATTAAAACATAGGGTTTAAGACTTAGAAAGCTTCAATTTTGACAATTTCATGTTGGGAATTTATTTTAAAATTGGTAAGAGAATATAAAAGTAATTAGTAAATGCAATAGTCATACAACTAACCACGTACTTTTTAAAAAAATAGATTGAAGGCATAGATGGATCGTAAATGGATGTCATCTAATTGGTGTTCAAGGGAATATATAGATGGGGTGAAAGATTTTATTCCATTTGCAATCAAGCACATAAAAGATCCTGACAAAATCTTGTGTCCTTGCTTATCTTGTTGTTTTGGAAAGCGGATTAGTCCACTTGATTTACTAAATCATTTAGTGTGTTACGGTATTGATCAAACATATATATGATGGACAAGGCATGGTGAGACGAACGATGCATGTAGTAATCGGGTGCATACCACGAGTGGTGCTTCGGATGAATTTGATCAAAGCATGTTTAATGAAGATGATGGTCTTGAAGAAATGCTAAATGTGGTTGAAGGGGTGCATCATAACTGCCCCAACGAATTTGAGAAGTTGAAAGGTGATGTAGAGAAACCATTATATGCCGGTAGTACTAAATACAGAAGATTGCTAGCAGTGTTGAAGTTGTACAACTTTAAAGCTCTCTATGGATTGAGTGATTCGGGTTTCACCGTACTGCTTGAACTGTTACAAGATATACTTCCAGAAGAAAGTGTACTTCCTACTAAGACATACGAGGCAAAGCGAATTCTTTGCTCTATAACCAGAATGGGATATGAGAAGATACATGCATGTCCTAACGATTGCGTATTATTTCAAAATCAGTATGCAATGTTGGAGAATTGCCCTAAATGCAACGCATCTCGCTATAGGAAAAAGAAAGGAAAGAGACCTTTGAAGGTCCTTTGGTATTTTCCCATTATTCTGAGATTCAAGCGACTGTACAGTAATGTAGAGATTGCTAAGTAGTTGACATGGCATGCAGATGAAAGAATTAAAGACACGAAGCGTAGGCACCCTGCAGATGCTCCTCAATGGAAAAAAATTGATCATGAGTACCCTGACTTTGTGGATGAAGCAAGGAACCTTCACCTTGCACTGTCAACTGATGGAATTAACCCGCACGGTGTTTAGAGTAGTACACATAGCACGTGGCCAGTGATATTGATGATTTATAACCTTCCTCCACACTTGATCATGAAACTTAAGTTTATGATGTTGTCCATGTTAATTTCTGGGCCAAGGCAACCTGGGAATGATATAGATGTATACTTGGGTCCTTTAATTAAAGACTTGAAGCTGCTTTGGGAAGAAGGCGTCAGTGTGTATGATGGGTATAGGGAAGAAAGTTTCACTTTGAAAGCCATGTTGTTTGGCACAATTAATGATTTCCCTGCTTATGGTAATTTGTCGGGATACAACGTCAAAGGATATGGTGCATGCCCTATATGTGAATATGACACTTATTCAGTGCGACTTCATCATTATAAGAAAAATGTTTACATGGGGCATCGAAGATTCTTACCATCAAAACATCGTTGGAGGAAGTAGAAAAAGCCTTTCAATAGTGACTCAAAAAAAGGTAGCCCACCGAAGATGTTGACCAGTGCCCAAGTGTATTCCAAAGTAAAAGACTTGGATAACAATTTTGGCAAGCCTTTTGCAAAACAAATCGAGACAAGTTGTTGGAAGAAAAAGTCTATTTTCTTTAAACTTTCATATTGGAAGTCTTTATATGTGAGACATTTTCTGGATGTGATGCACATAGAAAAAAATATCTGTGATAGTCTAATTGGCACGTTACTCAATATCCAAGGAAAAAGCAAGGATAGGGTCAATTCGAGGTTGGATTTGGTGAACTTGGGAATTAGAGAAGAGTTGGCACCAATTGAGCAAGGGCATCGTACCTACCTACCGCCAGGGGCATACACTTTGTCGAGGAAAGAGAAGAAATTTTTTTGTGAGTTTCTGCAAGGAATTAAAGTTCCTGAGGGCTACTCTTCAAATATAAAGAACCTTGTATCAGTGAAAGAGTTGAAGTTAAAGAACCTCAAGTCTCATGATTGTCATGTGCTCATGCAGAATTTCCTACCAGTTGGTGTACGATCCATTTTACCCAAAAATTTAAGAAACACCATCACTAAACTTTGCTTGTTTTTCAAGTTGATCTACAGTAAAGTGGTAGATTCAACTAAGTTACAAGATTTGCAAAGGCTGATTGTATGTACTCTGTGTGAACTTGAAATGTATTTTCCACCTTCTTTTTTTGACATTATGGTACATCTAACCGTACATTTGGTCAAAGAGATTCAATTGTGCGGTCCAGTGTACTTGAGATGGATGTACCCGAATGAGCGATTCATGAAAATATTAAAAGGGTACGTGAAAAATAGATATCGCCCAGAGGGTTATATCACTGAAAGGTATATGGTTGAAGAAGCAAGTGACTTCTATGCTGATTTTTTATCAAATATTGACCCTGTAGGGATCCCCAAGTCCCGTCATTATAGGCAAAGATCAGGGAAAGGAACAACTGGGGGGGATGTAATAACGATATCGGCGACTGAACGGGAGCAAGCCCACTTTTATGTGCTACATAACACTGATGAGGTCGAACCGTATGTAGAAGAACACAAGGATGCTCTTCGATTGGTACATGGTGATAGAAATGAAAATTTGTTAACAAAAGAACACAATAAAGAATTTTCAGGCTGGTTGAAAAATCGCATTAATGATGAGATGGATCGGAATCCTGATTCAGTTTCTGAAAAATTAAAGTGGTTGTCGAAGGGACCGAGCTTAAATGTATTATCTTACAATGGTTATGCAATCAATGGTTACACATTCTATACACAAGACTATGATACACAGAGCACGATGCAGAATAGCGGGGTAACACTTGTTGCTGATTCTTGGCATAGATCTAGTACTAAAGATATACACCCTATCTATGTATCAATGTCATACTTTGGTGTCATTGAACGCATATGGGAGTTAGATTACTCTATGTTAAGGGTCCCTGTCTTTAAATGTAAGTAGGTTAACAATAATAGTGGATTGAGGATAGATAACTTAGGCTTTGTTCAAGTGGACATTTCTAAAGTTTGGTATAAAGATGATCCTTTTATTTTAGCAGCACAAGCAGAACAAGCGTTTTTCATTCCGGATCCTACTAAAAAGAATTGGTCTATTGTACTCCCATCCAACAAGAATCATCAAGAACAAGTTGATTTTGAAAGTAATGAAAATTTGAACATCAATTATGATGATCCTTCGTTTGAGAATTTGTGGTCAGTAGAGATTGATATAGATGGAGATGCAGATGAAGATGGAGATGGAGATGGAGATGGACCCGTATACGTGAGACATGATCATGAAGAGGGAACTTGGGTCAAGAGAAACACAATTCTCAATCCAACACAAATTCTGAAGAATAAAATTTTAAATCAAACCAGAAAAAGGAAAAGATAATGAATGCCATGACTTGTTTACTTGTAAGTACGTTTTTATAAATTTCAAAATAATTTGCTTTCGTTGACATGGTTGACATTATACACTGATGTTTTATTTTGGTGTATTTCACTTCTAAGAGTATGGACTCACCACACGATGAAACTGATGATGTTCCTCAGCACATTGGTAAACAAAGATTTGAGGCGAACGTAAGACGTGGCAGGACAGTTATAGCGAGATTGATTAAATTGAGAAGTAAGGGAATCAATTTACAACTTGAGTGGAATGAAAATGGAAACCCATTCGGTAAGAATGGTAAGTCATTAAATAACTTGATTGGGACTACAGTTTGAGACAGAGTCCCTATTACAGTTCAAAACTGGAAAATGGTAAAAAAAGATTATGTGGATGACATATGGGATGAAGTTCAGGTAACATATTAATTATATTATTGTTTGGTTTGCTATGTTTCACTTAATTTCAATCTTACATATTATATATGTTTTTTTATTGTTACAGAGCATTTTTATTATTGATGATGATCGGAAGAACTTCGTGCTAAGAAAAGCTGGAAAACTTATAAGAAAGTTTCGTTCTGATCTTGTCAAATACTACTTAAAGGATGATGATGACAATATCATTGATACACCGCCTTATCCATTGTACGAAAGAATCATCACTCAAGAAATGTGGGATGAGTTTATCAAAACACATACAACTCAGGAATTTTTGGTAATATAATTTGTTTTACTTTCCCTATTACTTATAATGTACGTATTTGTAATTAACATTTATACATTAATATGAATCATTTTGATCTAAATAGGAGTTAAGTGAGAAAAATTGCCCTAACACACTCAATATGCCATACCGGTACACACAAGGACCTGTTTCATATGCACAGTTAGAAAGAAAAATGGTACGAACTAATTATTATTTCATTTGTAGATAATTGTATGAATATCATTTAACTTCAACTAAATTTGCCGTGCAGATAGAAGAATCAAGTTCAGCTATTACACAGGTTCCACGACATGATCTTTGGATAGCCGGTGTCACAAATAAGAAAGGTGAAATTCATAATGAGGAAGCAAGAAGAGTAGCTGAATATTGTGTAAGTATTGAATTATGTGTACAATAAATAATTGGCTTGACTTAAATGAACTTGATTTATAATAACTAATATTGTTGTAATTCTTTTTGTGATAGCGACAAGTGTCATAGGAGGATCCTACGTTGGCGGGCTATGTTGGCCGGGACGATTTGTTGAGCAGAGCTCTTGGAGTACCCGAGTATGATGGTTGTGTTCAAGGTACTAGTTTTGCTGTCACCCAATTAGCATACTTCGGACGTCAGAAGCGCTCTAATAGAGGTGACGTTTCCCAGCTGCATGACGAAATGACTAGTTTCAACCATCAAATTCAAGAACTTCAAGAACAAATGCGCCATAAGGAACAATGAGAAGAACAATTCTTAGAACAAATGCATTTGATGCAAGAACAGAATGTGTTGTTAACAACACAAATACAACAGTTTGTGCAGTGTAGGCCAACACAAAATATTCCCTTCTGTGATAGTCCAAGTGCCAGAGATAGTTGCACTTCCATGCCTAAAGACCCTTTTCCTTTGGTAATTAATTTCTTCTCTACTTAACTTTATGTTACATTATAATTTAGTGAACTATAACATATTAAGTCTATTTTCTATAGGGCAAATTTCAATGTAGGTTATATGTCGAGCAAGTTTCCAAGCACGCGGTTGCAGTGGGTGCTGCCTATAACACTGATAAGGACACACTACACAATTCACCGTTACCTGACAACACACTCCGAGTGAGGGTTGATGTCTGCAAGAATGAAGACGCCCTTTTATCGATCCTGTCTCAGGATGAGCAAATAATGGTGAAAGATGTTGTAGGTGGCTATGTTGCTTGGCCAATAGGTTTTATAGAGCCATATGAAATGGTCATTCATTTACAATTCCCTGTATTTTTCCTTCGTACTTCCATATAAAACTTTGATTTAATTTTTTTATTTTCACAGGGCAAGATGTCAAAGTGTTCGACAACACAACCCAAGTCTAAAGCTTCGGCTAGCCAACAGAGCAAAAGGAGATCGACCTCATATCGTGATCAATTAGTATCGATTACACCATAATTGATCGGTGCAGGAGGACGGGAAATACGTCTTGAAAGACATATCTACAATGTTGGCAGTCTAGTTCATTAAGTTACTGCCGAGGTCGTGCACGACATATGTAGTCATGATTGGGTTAGTGGTTCGGCTATCAACTTCTGGATAAGGTACTTGACCATTATTGTTTATCACTATTATTAATATTTCTTGTTCCATTTCTTTTATTTTTCATGACACTATTTGTTTTATACCAGGCATTTATACAATGATTGTTTAATGGATACAAATAGGGTCCAATTCATATTTGTCAACCCTTATCTCGTTGGCTACCATAGGGGTAAAGTAGATATACATGCGCAGTCTAATGAGCTAAAAGATTACTTTAAAAAGAGAGCGACATCGTCTACGTTATTTTTAGTACCATACAATGCAGGGTAAGTTATTAGTGGTACAATTTTTGTTTTTATTGTTTAACTTTTGTCATAACATGATTTTTGAAACTAATTTTTTAAAATATTTTAGGTGCCATTGGATATTGATAGTTATCAATCCAGTGGAACCTTCAGGTCCTCGCATTTACTATATAAATCCTCTAAAAGATGGTCTTCCACAAAACCGTTATGATATGTTAATATTGTTCAATAGGTAAGTGTACATGCGTATGTGTAAATATTTGCATATGTGATTGAATAACCAAAAGTCATCAATTTCTATTTGTTTTGTTAGTGCATTGACTGCGTATCGGGCCTCTGTCTCCTTAAGCTATTCTAAAGCTGCTGACCCTCACTTTAGCTATCCTTGGAAGAAGATACTGGTACTGATAAATGAATTTACTCAAATTTTGTTAGTAAACAATTTGTATTCATAAACAAAGTTAGATATAATATTGCATTATATTTTTGCAGTGCCCTTTCCAACCTAATGACAATGATTATGCGTATTACATAATGAAATTTATGAAGGATGTAATTACGCATGATCAAGCATTTATTCCTCAAAAAGTAAGTCATTTAGTTGCACTTCATATTGTGTTTTAATTAAATTTAATTAGTGCCTGATAATTACATTTTGCTGATTATAATTCTTTTTAATTTTTGGCTGATTGTATATATGTGTAGTATTATGAAGATCAATGTTGCGACACTTTGACTGACCATCAGCTTAATGAAGTGATCGAGGAATGGTGTGAATATGTGTTTAGGCAAATCTCTGGGTAGCTATACTATTTAATTCATCACTAGCTGCTGGCCTTTATTGTGTTGTTTCTTGGCAATTGTTGTGTCATGCATGCATGTATTCAAGTTGAATTTGTTGTATAATTCATTCATGTACAATATATTGTATAATTATTTTACGTACTACTTTAACTAATTAATCATCTTTTTGTTTCATTTTAAAGTTATCTATCATTGTTGTTTGCTTTACTTCAATTCATTATGCTGTACTGCGTATATAGATAAAAAAATGTTTATTAGACCATGCAGTGTGCAATACTGTAATTATGGGAGATATGAAAAAAATAGAAAAAAAAATAAAGAGTTTATGTGGCGCTTCTTTAAACAAGGGCCACAGGAAGTACCAAAAAAAAGAAAGCGAAAAAAAATAAAAAGAAAAAAAATTGGGACCCTCATGTGGCGCTTCGTGAGGCAAGTGCCACAGGAGGGGGTCTCCTGTGGCGCTTCGCACCAAGCGCCATAGGAGACCCCCTCCTGTGGCACTTGCCTCACCAAGCGCCACAGGACGGCCTTCCTTAAAAAAATTTAAAATTCTGTGGTGCTTCCAAGCGCCACAGCTTCTTTTAGTGGCGTCCAGATATGTAGCACTTCTCTAGCGCCACATCTTTGGTTTTTTGTAGCAGTGAAAATTTATTTACCTTGAACCTACACCACAAACCCAGTAGACCATGAAGATGACCCTTATGGGTTGTTCTACTCCCGCGCATCCTCCTCATCGAGGAACTGCTCCATCTCTTTGATCCAAATTGGGATGTCGAAGTCCTTGTTCGCGTCATAGTCCTCGACGCTGATATCTGCCTCCCCCAAATTAGTCACCTCTGGTGCGATCGTCTCCTGTGGGATTGTGTATGGTGTATGTAGTAGCGCCGACTCCTGTGGGGGGATGGGCTGAAATGCTACGGTCGCCCTCCCTCCACGCTACCCCCTCCCTCTGTCCCCTGCTCTACTGCTACCACCCAGCAAAATCGGTCTAAGGACTTCAGGCTCCTTCCCCCTATCCTATCTTGAAGCCATATCAACTACAAAAATTCAAAAAAAAAATAACATTTTAGTCACATTATTATGCAAAAATATAATAAAAATAAAATAAACATAAAATACATATTGTCTTCATACCTCAAGTATAAATAATGAGAAATATTGCTACAAAAACTCTTCCATAGACGTCTGAACGATTAAATCTAAAAGAAAACACTCAGAGAAACTTCAGGAAACAAAATGGTCAAACGGAAAAGTGAAGGGGGGCGGTGGCCTTATATAAGGGCGGCATTTGTAGTGATTCTTGATAATAACCGCTACAAATAAGCTAAGGTGGCTAAATTTTGTAGCGGTTCTATAATAACTGCTATAATTACAAAAATGTTTAAAGTTCTGTAGCGGTTATGATACAAAACCGCTACAAATTTTGAGACCTCTAAAATTCTGTAGCGGTTATAACTTTATAACCGCTACAAATAGGCAACATTTCACATTTTGTAGCGGTTTAATTGGCTAAACCGCTACAAATAACTGCTATACTATTGGCATATTTTGGTGCGCCAATTGGCGGTGACTTTGTAGCTGTTATTATTTAGTAACCGCTACAATTTTTGGCGGGAATTATGCGCCATATTAGTTGCGGTTCTTTATACTTAATCGCTACAAAAAATGTTACTAATCTCTCGTGTGTAGCTTGCCGCTACAAATTTGCAGCGGTTTACGTTTTAACCGCTACAAATGTTAATATTTGTAGCGGTTTCTTGTAACCGCTACAATATCACCGCTACAAAATACCATTTTTTTGTAGTGTGAGGAGACTTTCTTTATACCTCTCGAGTATGAATAGGAAGGTCAATCTCATACTTGATGAGTATAGGAATGGCCATGATCCTGACAATGATCTTGGTCACTCCTCTGGTGACAAGTAGCCTAATGAACTTGCCACTATTCTATTTTTAAAATATACTATAGTAAAAACATACAGAACAATACTCATAATTGTTATAAAACAACCGTTATGAAATATAATAAATAACGGTTCGTTAATTGTTCTTTCAAAACAACCATCATGAATTTGTAAGTAAATAATAGTGTTTACAAAACAACCATTATGAAACTTATGGCATGGGAAAAAACATATAAAATTGCCCAGACTGATTCCTTTTCAATTTCCAATGCACGCTTTACTTTCAATATATTTAAACTCCCCTTTTTCATATGTTTTCTTCACACTCTTCCTTTGTTCTCCTCATGATCATGGTCAAGAGATATACTGAAGAAATGCGAGAGATTCTTCCTCCCCATCCTTCACCTCCTTCTCCTCCTCATGATGCTTCTAAAGAAATACTGGAGATTCCTCCTTCCCAACCTACTCCTCCATCAGCTTCTTTCCCTCTGCCTTCCCAAGCTGCTCTTCCTCCGCCTGCTTCGCTTCCTCCTCCTCCACCCCTGCCTGCTTTACTTCCTCCTCCCACTAAACCTACATGCCCTCCTCATGTTCCTCCTTCCCAACCTGCTCCTCACCACTATCGCTTCCACATTGCTCGTACTTTTCTCTTCATATGATTCAGATCACTCCTCTGAGGACGATGGGTAGGTTTTATTTATTTCTTTTTTAAAGTTTTATATATAAAAATATATCAATGAAATGGCTCAAACATATATATAAAAAAATAATAACATACTTTACGGTTGTTATTAAATAATTGTGATAAACATACCTCTCGGCAAATTAATTAAAATAACCGTTATAAAGGTAAAAATATAATTAGCGGTTGTTACCAACTAACTATTATGTAAGACCTTAAACACTATAGATTTGTTAATAACATACCTCACAGTTACTTTAATATAACTATTATAAAAATAAAACTATTAGTTGTTTTTACCAGCTAACCGTTATGTAATACCTTAAAATCTTCACACTACAAAATCCAATCTCAACTTCTCAACTTCAAATATCAAACCAATAAAGACTAATTAACATCAATCTCAGTTCTAGAATCATATACAATCATTCCTAAAACTGGGAAATCTAAATATGTAACTCTGGACCAATGGAATAATAGAAACTACCCTATGAAGGCCATTAAGCTCAAGCACAAATCCTCATATCTAAGAAGCAAATGTTTTAGCCACACATAGCCATAGAACCAACACAAATAAGATGAATCATAAAAATAGGTTCAAATCCATTAAGAAGCTTCAAAGGCAATGCTAGTAGTGACTGACGGAGGAGCTGTGGTGTTAGAGTAAGAGACAGAGAAAGAGGAGGTGTGTGTTGTGGTGACTGATGAAGGAGGCTATAGTGTTAGAGTGAGAGACAGAGAAAGAGACGGTATGAACTGTGGTGACTGACGGAGGTGGTGAGTGAAATGGGTAATGAGCTTCCAACGAAGGTGAAAAAGAGAAGAGATGGTGGTGGTGGTGAAACTCATGGCCAGTGGCAGGTTTCTTCTTCCCTATACTCCTCGAATCTCTTGAGGTCGGCCTCCAAACTTCCTTCGATTTAAACTCTCTCGTCTGTAAAAGCTTCCCTAGTGCCACTTTGTCAAGGTTGATTCTTCTTCCAACTCGTGGCACTCTGAAGGTCAAAAAAGAAGAAGAAGCTCAAACTTCCATGCTCTGCCGCACCCTCTATGATCTCCAGTGTTAGAGAAGGAAGGTCAAAGATGGTGGTGTGAGAGGAAGGTGATAGTGGTGATGGTGGGACATTGTCAACAGTGGTGTTAGTCTTTGTCTCGTTCCCTCTGATACTCTCCGTTCTCTCTCAAGCTTTGGTCAAGCTTTTTATGGTCCGCGGTGCTGGTCTAAGCTCGAGGAAGAAGAAGACAGTCTAGGAGAAGGACCAAAGTTAAAAGTTTCAAAAGTTTGTAAAGGGACTAAACCGAAAACTTTAAACTGTGTGTGGGCCAAGCTGTAATTTTCAAAAACTTTGGGCTCTTTTCTGTAATGTTCTTTGGCCTTTTGCTTCATTGATTTGTAGTTTCCAGACATTCTGGGGCTTTTCTATAATGTTTCCTATTCCTAAAAGATATTAATTTTGACCCCAATTGTCATTTTCTAAAATCTCAAATTTTCTTCTTAAACACATACAATACAATATTAAATACAAGGTAGCATCAAAAATTCAAGAAATCATTTGCATGAATAATTAGCAAATTATGACCATTTTGCCCCTAATTAAACTTAGTTCATACAAATGACCCTAACTCAAATTAGTGCTTAATCATACAATAATGTTCTAAGAATGCATTAAATTCCCCAATCTAATCATGAAAAAAGCCTATAAAAATATGGTTCAATCAAGTGCACTTCTTGTTAAAAACAAAAACTCTTTGCACTCTAAGCCTCAAACGAGGGAAATTTTAATCAAATAAAGTAAAAAAGAAATTGTTCGGTGACTTATTATCAATTGTTTGGCGTCTCTTTGACGGTCATCATTGGCTGTTAAACTAGTCAAAAGGGTGAAGTCAAACTTGGATCAATGTGGGTAAATTTTGTTTGAGTAATTTCACACATATTTTTTCAAATTTCTTGTGACTTATTAACAAAAACCCTTCAAGAGACCTATTAATGATTAATTACTTATCTAAGACTTATCTCTAATTTTCCTTTTTATTGTTTCAACTACAGGATCAGGAAAGTGTTAACCATCTATATATGGATAATTATATCGTTATAATAATTATTGAATACAATTTATTTTATATTAATAGTCATTTAATATTTGACCAGGTATATTGGATTCATGTTTTGTATAAAATCAAATAAAGTGAGACATAATGTACATGACTTTTATGAGTTATCAAATTATTCATTATATTTTATATGCCTAAGGGATTCATAATAATAAGAAAATAAGACAGCTTGCTCCACATTAAAGACAATTACAAAATCTAAAGTGAGAGCTTGAACAACTTTAGTGTGGAATATATTTGGAACTTTGACGTTTTCGCTCTTTCTCTCTGTCTTTTCCTTTTTCTCTCTGTAATATTCATATATACTATAAAATCTTTAATGAAGTTGCATACTGTTTAATTTTAAGCACGGACAATGAGATTCCTATACAATATATCGAAAACGTTCTTCACTAAATGCCTGCAGTTTACTTGATATATCAAGAGGTAATGTAAGTGCGACTTGGTTGCGTTCTTATGTGGTCATCAAATTTACAGTTTAAAGCATTGTAGTTACATTAATCTTGTAATTTTCCTTAAATCCAAAATTAGTTTGAATTAAAGATGTTACGTACATATAATCCTTCTAAGGGAAGGAAAAAAAAAATGGAGTGCTCTTAACTATCTTTTCTCCTTCCTCAGCTCCTCCATGTCTGCTGCCCCGAGGTCAAATTTCCAACTCAAAATTTTGTGTAACATCTACTATTTTCTCTCATTTTATTTGTCTTTAAGTTAAATGATTGTTTGGAACTCTTTAATTCAGCTTTTCTTTTCTTTTTTAATTTTTTGATACTTTCCTTTAATTTCTAAGTGATAGATGATTCCTTGGAAACTAACACAAGTAAGCATGTGTGTGTGTGTGTGTGTGTTCCATAACTGCAATATTATATTGATGTTGAGATTGGTTCATTTCTAGGCACAGTCTTTGCGGAGAGGTCGAAAGCTAGGGACGAGTAGTAAGTGCATTTCTTTGTCATATTTTTGGGGCTAGACACAGGTATCCTTCTATTAGAGGCAATCATGCTTGAGTTACTATCAGAAACTAAATGTGAGAACCTCTCCTAGTGGGACTTCAAACCTTGGTTTATCACATTAGGAAAGATTATCCCCCTTCCGTTAGACCCAACCCCATTGGTTAGTAAGTGCATTTTGTTTCTTCATATATGTATGTATATTTTTAATACAACAACAGTTGCAGTCTTTGGTTGATATCATAATGCTATTTTATCACTAATGGCGTACCGTTTGGTTGAATAGTATAGGACCCCAACACCCATTAAATAAGACCACGTGAATATGAAAGTCAAAACAAGATTGTATATGTAGTTATTATTATCTTTCTCCCAACTGGGGCATGATCGAATTTTTAGTACTTATTGTTGGCAAAGAAAATAAGAAGAATTTGTAGTACTTAGTATCAACACAACAGTAATACACACAATTATAATACTAATATTTTATCACTCTTATTAGAAATATTGTATGCGTGTTTGAGTATTTTATAGGAATAATTAGTTGTAACTTGTCCGGAATGTCTCAGTTTAAATAAACAATTACCAATTATGAAATGAGGGGAAAAAACTTAAATAAGCTCTGTGTCGTGTGTCAGTTTAATATTATAAATAGATATGGTGTGTGTATTGCATAGAGTTTGACATGAGATGCACTGCTTATATGTGTTATTGATAGTCCAGTTTCACACACACAATATCGTGTTAGAACTCCGTCTACTATTTTGTCCATTGTATTTTGTGAATCTGGATTGTTCTAAAATATTATATTATAGTGTGTAATACTTTGAATCGTTTCTTTTTTTATTATGTTATCTTTATTCTGATAATATTTTACAATTAGTCAAGAACTCTTCTATTAAAAAAGAAAGTGATTGATGATTCCTTGGAAAGTAATGCAAGCAAACATTTGTTCCATTTATGCAATATATATTGCTGGTGAGATGGACTCAATTCTATGCATGCATAGCTTCTGTCAAGGCCGAAGCCAAAAACAAGATGTAAGTGCATTTCATTCTTGTAATTTTTTTCTTTTTGAATGCAATTATATATATAGTTGCTTTTTGGGCGAGTAACAATATTTATTTATGATTAAAAGTAATGTATGTTTGTGATTATACGTTGATGAAATTATTGATTATAATAATAATTAACTTCTCATTAATATTGTATTTGTAATAGATTGACTAAGGTGCTTGATCTTAATAGGAGCGACCTAGTTATTAACATATTTTTCAAAATCACTTCCATATTTCTTGTGACTTATTATGAATAACTAAAATTTAATAGACCTCATTATAAAAAAAAAAATTTAATAGAACTATTAGTGATTAATTTACTTATCTTAGACTTCTCTATAATTTTCCTTTTTATTTTTTCAACTACAAGATCAGGAAGGTGTAAATCTATATATAGCTATCGTCACTGAAATAATTATTTAATACAATTATTTTACATTTTAAAAATAAGCTTTTACAATTTAACCTGATATTAAATTCATGTTATGCTTAAAGTCATATAAGATGAGACAGTAATGTTTATGACTTGTCGTTGGTTATGAATACTACTATAACTTCATACTCTGTGTGTGTGTGTGTGTGTGTGTGTGTGTGTGTGTGTGTGTGTGTGTGTCTAGAGGCTGATATTACGAAATAATTCATTTTATTTTATACGCCTAAGGGTTCATAATAACAAAAATAGACTGCTTGCTCCAAATACAATTACAAAATCTAAAGTGTAAGCTTTAACAACTTTAGTGTGGAATAATATTTGGAACTTTTTCTTTTTCTCTGTCTTTTCCTCTCTTTTTTTCCTTTTTTAAGGAAAATTTGGTTACTAGTCTTCTATGGAATGATCAATATTGATATTCACACACACACACACTTATACTATATTGGTTTCAGCAATGAAAATGTATGGTAAAAAACGCAATGAAATTTGATTCTCCTATACAATATATCGAAGGTGTTCCTTAAATTTCTATAATTCATTGATATTATATTTATTTATTATCTTTACTTAAAAATCTATCATATATGCATCATATTTATAATTGAGATTTTAAATATATTATTTGATAGAGATGAGATGATCATTGTTATGAACTCTACTACTTCTCATAATGAAATTTATCGTTTGTTGCCTCGTTAAATTTTGTGTGATATCTTCTACTATTTTCTCTTTTTTACTTTTCTTTAATTTCTAAGTGATAGATGATTCCTTGGAAACTAACGCAAGCAAGCCTAATATATACATATATCTATATATATATATATATTCCATCACCACAATATTATTTTGCATTTTATTGGCTATAATAGTTTACAACTAATCGTATTTGTAAGGTGCTATTTCTTATTAGAGGGTATAATTAATTAATTATTAACAAGTTTTGAAACTACTCTAAATATATCATATACACAACTTTTTTTAATAGGCACTGCAAAGTATTTTGTAAAAGAAAATTAAAGGGATTGAAATGATTCGTTGGAAAATAACTCAAGCAAAGCACATATTCCATATTTAAGAAATATAAACATGCGTTGGTGATGGAGTCATTTAATTTGTATATACATAGGCTTTGTGAAGACTGGTCACAGAAACAAATAAAAGGGATCGAGTTGGTTAGTTCACTTATATTTTGATTAATGCAATATATATATAGTATCATTTTTTTAATTAATCCAATAATTTTGGTTTCATGGTTACAAAATAATAATGTAGGGATTGAGGACATCAAAGCCAATTGCCAAAATGCCTGTATTCGTTCCCATTCCTGCTGTGAGTTCCAGGTCCAAGTCAACATTATCGGGTGAGGTCACTCTGTACAAAACCTTTAAATTTTTTTACCCTGCAAAAAGCTCAATCTTTATATATTATTGAGTCTTTTACTTTTCAGCGGTGAATATGGCCAATATATACAAATAATTAACTGGTAATAACATACGACTAGTTTTGAAGCTGAGTCATGTCAAGAATTTTCAACAAAATAGGAAAGATAAATGCTTCTTTTATTTATTTGGTTTTTCATGGGGCCGCAAATATGTGCCAGTGTGTATCATTTTCTTTTTTTCCTATTAATTTTTTTATTAAAATATATTTTTTATAGAATTATTATAAAATATTTTAAAATGGATCATACTTAGGTCAAATTCTTTATATCCATTATGTCAAATTCTCCAATAACAAATGGCCATATTACTATAAACCCCCATGAAAAAAATAGGACACAAGTTGATATGTAAATGAGGAATTCAACATAATGGATTCAAGAAACTTACCTAAGTATTTTCCTTTTAAAGTATCCTAAATATAGAAAGATTGGTGATTTTTATTAGTCAATTATATTATATGTTTATGGCTTGTTCGTTTAAATTTTTTTTGGTAAAAATATATTTTCTTCAAATCACTTTTGAAAGCTTTTATGATGTTCTTTTCAGGGCATAATTGCTTTTTCTTAAAAATATGATTGTCAAATTATTTGAAATAGTGATGGTTGCTTAGCTCAACCATTACTCTTTAAAAAATATAATGCACTTTTTTTTTAACTTGAACAAACATACCCTAAACTTTTAAAAATAATTAAAACCTGAAAAAAAAAAAGATTTTTGACTATTTTAAATAGCTTTTGAAAATAATAAGATCAATAGTTGAAAAATAGTATCATAAAAATATAGAAATACACGGACATATCATTATATTTAAAAATAAATAAATAATATTTTTTATAATTGTAATGAAATGAAAAACTTTTGCTGCTTTTTATAAAGTATTTATATGGTATATCACTTTTCATGAAATCGCTAAATTATTACTTAAGCCTCTTATTTTTAAAAAAAAAAAACATTAAACAAACCGTCATACGATTTTGGTTATATAATATTTAGATCAACCACCTTATGTTTCACCCTAAGAAAGGAGGAGGGGAAGGGGACTACGAAACATATAACACTATAGTTCCACCATCACCACCACTATCTCTTTCTGTTTTTTTTTTCCCCACTCAATTGACCCTCCATATATATTGTGGCAGGAGGAAGTTTAAGAGATATAATAAGGACGGCAGGTATAGGCTCAGATGACAGAATATCAGAGCTAGTACCAGATGAGCTTGTTAGATATTTACTTATCGGTATGGTCCAAAAGATGAGAGGGCCGCGGCAATGGAGGAAGAAAGACGGGCCAGGGCCGAGAGGGTGGCAGAGGAAGAAAGATGGGCTAAGGTTAGAGAACGACAGGCTATAATAGAGAGAGAGGAAGAAGAAGAAAGGTGGGCTAAGGCAAAGAGAGAGGCGGAGGAAGAAAGACGGGCCAGGGCCAAGAGGGCGGCTACAGAGGAGGAAGAAAGACGGGCCAGGGCCGAGAGGGTGGCAGAGGAAGAAAAATGGGCTAAGGTTGAAGAAAGACAGGCTAAGGTAGAGAGAGAGGCACATGAGCAAAGGGCTTGGATAGAGAGAATGACAGAAGAAGTAAGTCAAGCTTTGACAAAGTTAGTGGCGGAGGTAGAAAGACGTGCTAGGGCAGAGAGAGTGGCGGAGGAAGAGAGACGGATAAGGGTAGAGAGAGAGGTAGAGGAAGAGAAACAAGCAATCGCAAAGAGAGAGGAAGAGAAAGAGAAACAGGCGAAAGAAAAAAAAGATAGACAGGACAAGGCAGAGGAAGAGAGACGAGCTAGGGCAAAGAGAATGGAAGAGATAGCAAATGGGGAGACATTGTAAAAGGCAATATGTGGTAACAACTGGATTAGGGCAAAAGAATTCCTAGATGGAAACCCGCCCTGTGTCTTGACTGCAAAAGTCACTTCTTCAGGCAAAACAGCACTTCATGTGGCTGCACTGTTTGGGCATGTGTCTATAGTGGAGGAGCTGGTGAGCTTAGTATCTCCAGAAGTCCTAGAAACTACTGATGACTTTGGCAATACGCCTCTTTTAATTGCAACAATCACTGGAATCACTCCAGTTGCAGAATGCCTCGTGAATAAGAATACCGACATACTTGGTATTCCAAACGCAACAAAAGAACTTCCTGTCACCCTGCCCTTTCTTAATGGTCAGCAAGAAATGGGACGTTATCTTTATTCTAAAACTCCGTTAGAATACTTCGACCCAGAGAAAGCACCTCAGCAGGATGCTATGCTACTTCATTGTTGTTTGCAAACACAATGTTTCGGTACGTAATATTGTCCTCATGTGACTAATATGTTTGGCGTGATACCTAATATGACTAGCTTGGATTTGTTGTAAATTATCATGGTATTACTATGGTATGGTATACAGATATTGCCTTGGACTTGCTTAATCGATGCCCAGAATTGCTTTTTGCTCCTGATAAAGAGGGTTGGAAACCAATTAATGGAATAGCAACCATGAACTCTGCAATTCCCAGCCGAAATGAACTTGTGTTTTGGAAACGATTGATCTTTGACTGTAAGTAGCCCCACTGAAATAATTATAATATATTCTCCCTTTTTCATTATAATATGTGGATTTTATTTTGTTTATATTTTATGCCTCCATCGTTTATAACCTAGAGTGCGGCATTATATTGTGCAATAATAAGTATACTAAATCTGATTTTGTGTGTGAATGAAATTCAATCATATTCACTCATTTGGTTCTTAATATAAAACCTAATTAACTAATTTGATTAGATTAAAAAAGTTATTTAAATTAGTTAATATGACATGCTAATCATTTTCTTTGATACTCTCCCTCGCTCCCCTTGATTATTATTGAGGGAATATCAATATGGTTAATTTGAAAAAAAAATTAATAAATATATAAAATAAGTATTACATTCAGGACAAATATCAATTCTCCATTTAGGTCATACATTAAGAACCAGAAAGGAGAGGAGTATATAGGGAATTTATATTTAGATTTGTTGGTCATTTATTAGCAATTCCATTGTGTGTCTTTCTATTGTACGTGTAAACTAATATTGGAAAAAAATTATATAGTTTTAATAACAAGATAGAAAATAACCCATCTCTGATTCCTCTTATTTATAATGTAAGATATAGATATAAATTCAAACCCAAGTTCGGATCATGATCGTTTGCCCATCCAACAACAAGACACAAGTGAAAGAGCTCAAGAAAATCTTAGAGGGCCAGGTAAGTATGAATGTTAAAAAAATATTGCTCATCATCTTTAATTTAACTTTTTCAACTTTTTGTCTAAAAGAAATAATATTTTTTTTCTATTTATTTATTTATTGCTTCCTCAACTTACGAATGCAATGGCGGGATAACACTTTACTTGTTAGTTGCTGCAGGGCATCGTTTAGTCCAATGGGTCATCTCCTCCACTTATAATCTTATAGGTTGGTACATTACTAAATATATATTTCTACCAAAAATTGCAAGCTTTTGCAAGACATTATTCTCATAATCTCGCCTAATAGAAATACGTTTGTGTTGCATTTCAATCTAGGAACTAAGAAAATACAGGAGCAGAAGTTGCTGCATGCTCTAGCAGATAAAATTCTTGACCTCGTTTGTAAGAATGCAGGCAGGAGCGACCAAGTGAACGCTATTGCAGATGCTCTGTTTCTTGCAGCTAAAGAAGGGAACGTTGAGTTTGTGCTTCGGATATCAAAAGCGAACCCAGATCTTCTGCTAATTGGGGACAGCTCTTATCAAAATATTTTCTGCTATGCTGTTGGGAATCGACAAGCTAGGGTTTTCAACCTCATTCATGGACTTCGCTTCAAGGATGTTGTTGTTACAAGCAAAGATAGATATGGAAATACTTTGCTGCATGTGGTGGCAGCACAAGCTCCTGCTCCGGTTCTTAACCGCATATATGGACCAACATTGCAAATGCAAAGAGAATTGAGATGGTTTACGGTTAGAACAAAAAAGACATGCATTATTGTTATGTGTGGTTACTTATTGCAGTTTTAATGTCACTTTGATTGATTAATTAAATGCAGGAGGTGGAGAGTTTAATACCTCCCACTATTAGGGGAGTTCGAAACAATGACGGCATGATGGCCGAAGAACTATTCAAAGAGAAGCACCAAGATTTGATGAAGCAAGGGGAGAAATGGGTAAAGGCCACAGCTGCTTCGTGTTCTGTTGTGGGAGCCCTAATTGTTACCATCATGTTTACAGCAGCTTTTACTGTGCCGGGAGGAAATGATCAAACTTTTGGGTTTCCACTGCTCATTAAACAACCTTTTTTCAAGGTTTTCATATTTTCAACCATATTATCACTAGTCTCTTCTTCAACTTCAGTTCTAACGTTTCTAGCGGTTCTTACATCTCACTATTCGAAAGAAAAATTTCTCAAATCCCTACCCATAGAGTTGATTTTGGGTCTTTCCTCACTTTTCAACTCCATCGTAAGCATGATGGTAGCCTTCCTTTCCACCATTAATCTCATGTTGAATCATTCAAACTACTCATGGGGTCTCCTTCCTATTATCATGCTCGCCAGTGTTCCCATATTCCTCTTCGTGCTGTCGCAATTCCCTCTTCTTCATCATTCATTTTTTGCAACTTATGGGAGTATCTTTAACAAGAACCTGGAAAAGTGGCCATGAGTACTATTTGTAATTGATGATTTTCCAGGCCTTGTGTTATTTGAATAATATATGATTTGTGAATTCATTAAATTGGGATTCAACTTGGGTTCTGGATTGTTCGATCTAATATGTCCAGTCAAGATTTAGAGTTTTTTTTTTCAATATTTTTGAAAAAATTATTTTGATGAGAACAAGATATAAAATAAAGATAATCTTTTAATTGTGATTTTTTTTCAAGTAATGTTTTTAAAAAAGCATTTGAAAATTTTAAAATTTAGACCAAGTTCTCATTAAAAAAAAATCTGACTATTAAAACTCTATTTGCTGGTGACTCGGCATCCATTATGAGACATGTCAATTTTCCTTTTAATTTTACTTTGGAGTGATAAATAATTTGAATTATTTTTATTTGAAATTATAAATTATAAAATATTATGAAGAATCAGTGAAAAATTACTAATTATTAAAATATACTTTGAAGTAATTTTAAAAGGGTTAAAGTACAATTTTAGCAATGAAGTTTTATGCCAACAGCATCTAGCACAATTAAATTATGAAGAGTACAGAAATAGACACAATATTTAAAAAGGGTGCAATTTGAGCAATTCTGTTAAATTAATCCAAACATCCAAAATGGCGAAGTCAAATTTGGATAAAATGTCGATAAAGTTTGATTGATTAATTTCACACATACTTTTTAAAATTACTTCCAAATTTCTTGTAACTTATTAGTAATAACTTGGAAAAGATTAGCAATTAATTAAATTTTTTTTAGGCCCAGGATATCTGCTACCGACAGCAATGACTAATCTCGTTGCACCATAGACTTTCAAAGAGGTTTTAGTGCTGACCATGAGACCCTGATTAATTTACTTAAATTTACTTTTCTAAGACTTCTCTGTAATTTTCCATTTTATATTTTCAACCACAAGATCAGGAAGGAAAGTGTAAATTGATATAAGTATAACTAACATTATAATAATTATTGAATACAATTTATTTTATTTTTTAAAATAATTTTTTAATATTTTACCTGCAGATATTGCATTCATGTTTTGCATAAAATAAAATAAAATGAAATGAGACATTATGTTCATAACTTTCATGAATTATGAATACTATAACTTCATATATTATATATTGATTTTGTTGGAAAAAAATATATTACATATTGATTGATGTTATCAAATAATTCATTTTATTTCATAGGCCTGAGGAGCTCATAATAATAACAAAATGAGACAGCTTGCTCCAAAGAAAATTACAAAATCTAAAGGGAGAGCTTTAATATTTTTAGTGTGGAATATATTTGGAACGTCAAAACCCCCGGGGCGCTGCCGGGTGTCTTTCTCTTTTTTTTTTTTCTTTTTTTTCTTTTTAAGGAAAAGTTGAGAGCTAGTCAAGCCTATCTAATGGAACGATCGATATTAATATCCATATACACTATAAAATTTATAATTAATTTAAATTGTTTTAATTAAAGATTTAGTTGATGTATCAAGAGATAATAAGCATGTTTGTTTCAACTTAAAAAAACTTATAAGTTGCTTTTTACGTAAATCGAGACACAACTCCTCTCACATACTTACTTCGTATACCGTAAATCACTATTAAAAAGCAACTTATAAGCAATCGAATCGCTCAACCAAACATACCCAATGTACGTGCACATGGTTTGCGTCATATCCTAAATTTTGAGCTTAAAAGTTTAAGAATTAGCCTGAAATAAGTTGGCTATTAAGTCCAGTTAAGCAAAAAATGCCTTTACGGTATAGATAGTAGTAGCATTCGGCTTTGCCAATGAGGTTTGGTACAGTTGGTTAAGGTCTTGTCACCCCGATCACAAGGGAGTGTGTTCGAACCCTCTGACTGATGGGGAGACCTCATTGGTAGGCGATCTCGTAAGTCCCTTGTAAGCGCTCGAAGAGCCCTGGGGCCGTGCCCTGGCCTTGGTAGGGGACTGGTGCCGAACCTACCTAAACTTTTTTGTAGCAAAAAAAAAAAAAGTAGTAGCATTCGGCTTTTTCAAATAATGGCTAGACACATAATTAGAGGATATTAAATGGCCCAATAAAATAGTAGATTCACCAAGGTAACATTGTATGTCTACTATCCCAGATTTGGGGCAAAACCATAATTTCTGAAACTTATAGGTACGTAAGGGCAATTTTAGAAATTATGTGTGGAATTTCAGGAAAAATCCCTGCAGACAAAGGAAGATAGAAAAAAAATTCAGTGGGATATATTTGAGGATTAATTAAGGTATAAACAGGGATTATTAAACATGGACCAGCCGGTTCAGCCCGGCCCAAAAATCGGCAAACCGGCCACTAAACTGGTCTGATCCAATAATCAACCCAGGTCACTTTTTTTTTAAAAAAAAATCTTCATAATCTCTTATTATTAACCCCTAAATTTTCACTTTATCACCAGTTTAACCTTGGGTTAGCTTCGATTTGACTCCAATCAGACTTACTTACCATTGACCCAGTACCCCAACCAGTTCAATGGCTAGTCTAGGTTTAATAACCTTGGGTATAAGTAAGAAAATTACCTCAAAAAGAAATTTTAAAGAATTATTAGAATTTTGGTTAATTAAAGGATAATTAGTTAAATTTAATTATGAAAAATACAAGAACGCCTCAAATAATTGGGCAAAATAAGGGGAAATTATTTTAGGAAAGGAAAGAATTAAAGAAGAAAATGGTTTGCGCTAAAAGGAAATTAAAGAATTATTAAATTGAAGGTCTAATGTTAACCTAATTAATTTTGCTATATTCAAGAGCAAAATGGGATTAAAAAAACTAATCTCAAGGGCAGGATTCGAAGATAAAATTTTCAAGATTTACTATTAAAAAGCAAAATTAATGACTCAAACAAGATATTAGCCAGTGATGGAATTAACAACGGAATTTCCGCCACTAAAGTTGTGACGGAATTTAGTGACGAAATTTAATTTTTTTGTCACTAAATGTCACACCTTAATTTATGAGTATAATAAAGCAAGTGAGACACTTTTTGAACCACTTGAATCCATTTCATGCTATAGAATTAGAAAAAAACTTGAGACTTAAACTTACCTCCCAAGGTTACTATTTTTACGATAACAATCTTGATCTTTGACGGTGTTTGAAAAATCATAACAAATTCTAGAAAATTCAAAATGAAGTGATTCAAGACTCTATTTGAATATCTATACATCCTCTGCAAGAAACAAAATGAAGGGGCTCATACTAACATTCATTGATCCCTAGCTAAAAGTCACGCAAGGCAACACTATTCATTTGGTCATTCGGCATTTCTCATAATATACCACAACTTGGAAAATTCATGACTATTAATGCACACGTCCAATTTTGACCAAATAAGATTTTATCCTAAAGCTTGGAATGTGTAGTTCAGACTGGAAGGTTTCGTGTTTATCTAATGTCATTTGCCCTGTTTTTACCTCATCCAAAGATTAGAGCTCATGGAGGGTTTTAATATTCCCTGACATCATAACTTGCATCCATTATCACTAATAGCTCACATACATGTTCTTACACATACTAGACCGTATTAGTACGCTTGGTTACTGATTTACACATCATACTAAACTCCATATATCATACACGCATTTATACATATCAAAACCTAGTCATATTAGGCATACAAGTTTTCTTCAAAATAAAACCCCATTAAGATCCTTAGAGCTCTCATTCTTCATTCTTCTGCCCCTTTGCCCTTGTTCTTGGATGGACCTGGTCCTATGTTAATGACATTGTAATTGAAGAGTGAGATTTATCGAAATCTCAGCAGCAACATTCCCACTCAAGCAGTCAAATCATGCAAATACCAATACAATAATTCATAAATAATGCCATGAGAGTTCACAATGCGTAAACATACATTCAATCAAGAAACTGTATACAAGGCCATATCACAATTTCAAGCAATAATCCCAACTAAAACATGCCAGAAATTTCAGTATATACGCATGGCAAAATCATTGTCAAACTATATTGAATCGACACATGCAATTTAAATAACATGAATGGGAAGAGTTGCTACCTTGGACTTTCTAAACTTTACAACCTCCATTTGTCACTTGATTCAATTGGACCTTTGCATATATCAGATCCTAATCCACATACAACATAACTATTATTTCAAAGCTCGAGGAAAGTTTAAATAATCTAGCACACCCTTGGCTCTCTTATATTTCATTAACCCTAACTTTAGGATTTTATCAAATACGCTTTTACACAATGAATTTGAACCACTAATCCAGGATTCAATCTTGGGACAATATACCTTTGAAAATAATTTAAAATCCCAACTTCAACATAGGGTTCGAACCTATAATTGAATGTGTTTTTCTGAAAGATTTAAAATTTTTAAAAAACAATTATGTAGCAGTTCACATCTTCATTGTAACGTATCAATCCTTAGCTCCATTTATTATTATCAGAATATTTCTCTGCTCATTTTCTAGTATATTGATGATTAAACTATGGGCCCTTAACATACAACTGCCTAATCCTAGTTCAATTAGTTTAGTTGAGGTAATTATCATTTCGTTATGCATATGAAATCAACTAAGACTAGCTACCCTTTTTTTTTGCCAGAAGACTAGCTACCCTTTACTACGTATTCTATGCTACCTCTACTACTATGCATATTATCCTCACTATGTTTATGTATATACATATATGTACAATCCATGTCGCCACATGAGGCTACCAAAATATTTAAGTCTAATCCAAAATAGTATACATATAACCAACATAAAATAACTCTTCTCCTCCACCTTCTTATTTATCTACAATTACCACTCCCTTGCTCCTAGGGCTGCTTACTTTCATTGTATATCATTAATGGAAAGGGTAAGATGCGTGAGAATCTCAATAGTAACAGCAGTCAATCATAACATATGCAAGTTCACAAAACATGTTAAACAAACCATCATATAATTAAGCACTCGGCAATCAAGATGTAGCACAATATCAATCATAGAACACACAGTAAAAAACAACACAGCTAGTATAACAGGTCTTACAACCTAGGGGTGCACCCCATGCCCTTGGCACATTGACACTTAAAGCCTCAAGACATACAATCTATCACAATACAGATTGTACAATAGGTCTTATAGCCAAGGGATACACCCCATGCCCTAGGCTCATCAAGACTTACAGCCTTACTCTAAATGTATATCAGGTCTTACAACCCAGGGTTACACTCCATGCAAAACTGCACATCGGGATTTACGGCCTCAGGACTCACAGTCTAATATCATTCCACATATTCATAAAATGAATATAATCAATGGTAAACATATACATGCAGAACAATACATAATATATGAGAAAAAGAGTTACCACCTGTTGACCTTTCCGGCAATTTACCTTCACCAATTTGCTTTCCTTTCGAGTTCGGGCAGATATCAAATCCTATAATTTGAAATTCATGTAGAGATTGGTCATTACTTATTCCAATCTTATTAACATAATTAAAATTATGTTATTATTGACCCTCTCATAACTCTTATCCTTTATTTGAATTTGTTGGTTATCTTTGATAATCTTTTGTACTTAGGTCTATTGTGTATCTAAAATAGACATACTAAATGTCTCTTTCCACTGCCATTAACCATTTAATTCAATTAAATTAGCCCTTCTAACTTATCCCAAACTCTCAAACCATTACTAACTTTAATTCCCTAAATTAAAACAAGCACCTCCTACTCTACATGCCTAAGAAAATAGCGAAGTATTCTCGATCCTAACTTCAAAACTTTAAGCTTTGCAGTAAACATGTCATCCATCCTTATTACTCTTCTAACATCAATATTAACATCCAAAATAGTCACTAAGTATTCAAAAAGTAATAATAGTAAACTTAAATTAAATTTCTAACTTCCAGACCCACTTACACACTCTTCCAAATCCAATGAAGCACTTAATTTCAATCATATTCAACTCTTTCTTTTAAAAGAAAGGCTGGCTAAAACAGGACATAAGGGAGAAGTTTATAAAATTTAATCTTCCCATAGACAATCACTTCAAGGAAGCCACTAAATACTTGTGTATGTAGTTCATCAACTTATAACTTATACTAACTCTTCCCAAATCATTGCTCTCCCCTTTTATAAACATGATGGGTCAGTTTGGACAATAGCATACGTGTATCTACATATATCTATTGATCTATATATATTAATACACACTCATATTAATGGCAAAAGCAATCCTATATCATTCTCCTTAATTCTGAAATTATTTTCCAACCTTTATAACTAAACTTTAAAAATTCATAACTTATAAATTACACATTCAATTCCCAAGTTATAATATTCAATGGAAAGCTCTCAATGTCTAATTTAAGGAAAAAATAATCACACAGCTAATTTACCAGATTACCCTTGTGAAATTCATCCCTTTTGCCCCACTGCCAGAATGTGAACTTCCAGAATATTCCCTGTTTCCTAACCTAACTTCCAATAGTCATAACTTTCTTTCTAGATATCCAAGTGATGCATTCTAGGACTCATTTTAAAACTTTGGATGTGTACTATTATCCTGTAAAATTTAATAAAAATTGGACATGTGTTGACTGATCAAAACCAAGCCCGAAACAAACTGACTCCAGATATTCACAGATGTCACAGTCTGCCTAGAACTCACAAGAACACCACCATTTTCACTCCAAATCAAGCTCTCATTGATTCTATTATCAACTACACATCCTAAACTTTCAATACCTTAAAGAAACAGAAGAAAAATCCACCTATGGAGTCCATTTAAGATTCACAACTTCCGGCAGAAATTCTGTTTTTCTGGTGACATGACAATGATGAAGAAACCAACATACATTCACAATTTTGGACTCTAATCCTTCAGAAATTTGACCCCAAGACCCAACATCAAGCCCTGTTTTAATGATAGCAAAACTGAACTAGAGAAGTCCCAAAAACCCCTAAAAAACGACATGCATGCTCAGTTTTAAGCTCACCGGTGATAGTAACTTTTTCGGCAACCTCTCTCACTTCCAGCACCCAAACCACTAGAAAAGAGCCTCAAATCAATAGGAAAAAGCAAGATAAGGGTGAAGGGGACTCACCTTTACCATAATATTTGATTGCATGTGAGATTGGAGCTCCCTCCCTCCCCCTCTCTCGTTCTGGCCGAAAATGCAACTGAATGGAGAGGCTGAGTGTTTGCAGTGTGTGTGTACAGGTGGGGCATTGGGTCGGGTGTTTTGGGATCCTTTGAAAATAAATTGCCGAATGCATATGCCTTTATTCAATGCCAAGTGTGGGTGTGGGTGTGGGTGTCGGATTTCAGGTGTGTGTATTATATATATACATATATATATATAAAAGTATATTTTATCCTATAAATCACACACACTAAGCCCTAATTTTAGGGCCGATTTGTTTACTTTAAGATTTCTTAAATTCTTTAGGTTCCATAATTTAGCTTATTTCTAGCCCAATTCCAATTTTCGCGTCTTAATACTAAAGTTACTAAATTTTCTTAATTTTTAAATCAGTATTGGCTCATTTTCTAATTTCATAAATTAATCATTAATACTTTTTAAGGATTTTCTTTCATAATTAGCTTCATAAAGCCTTCAAATAATTTTTCTAAAATTTTCAAGCCAAATTATGACCTCTAACTATTTTTCCTCAAATTTTCAGGAAAATAGGTCCTTAAATTCCCAAAATTGAATTTTATCACTATTTAAATTTCTTTTTAGAAAATTTATCCCTTTTTCTAATTTTAGGGATGTTACATCCATAATTTCTAAAATTATTTTCTTTCCATTTTCCCAGCTAAAGGTTCATTCTACACCCTTTGGTGGCATTAAATTAATCAATTACCAATCCCTCCATAGACATCATTCCTAACCGAACCTCATAGGGTGCAATAAAAAAAGCATCACTTTTTGACTTCTCATGATGCTACATAATTTCAAGTCATAAGCGTCATCCAACACCACTTCATCTTCTAAATATTAAACCTTAAATATTTGTAAAGTCAGGGCAGCGCTACACCTAGAGTTTTACCTTTGTTTTCTTTTTAACACATCGTCTAAGTAAAATCATCAACACAACTCATGCTACTTATTCAACTATGCCACTTTCCAGCTTAGTTCCTTTCTTTCCTCCTCTTCTTGTTTTTTTGTTTTTTTTTTGCCCCCTCTATGCGTAACTCTTCCTTTAGTTAAATCTACTCCTTCCCTCAACAACCAATCACTACAAAAAAAACGTGATTTAGTAACGGTTAAAAATGGGTATTCGTAGCGGTTCTAACCGCTACAAACTATATTAGTAGCGGTTACAAAAACCGCTACTAAATCGTACGTTGCAAGCGGTTTTGTAGCGGTTTTATAAAACCGCTACTCAATCAAATATAACCGCTACAACCTTTGTAGCGGTTTATAGTAACCGCTACAAAATCAAGAGATATTTGTAGCGGTTATATAACCGCTACAAAGATAAAAAATTTTATTGAGAGCTTTAAAAAAGGATTTTTTTTTTGTAGCGGTTCAAAAACCGCTACAAATATATAAAAATGAAAATTTTTTAAAAATGACATTTTTTATTTGTAGCAGTTAAGAAATCGCTACCAATTTTGAATTTCATGAAATTAGTAGCGGTTTTAAACCGCTACTAATTTCATGAAATTCAAAATTGGCGCCAAAAAATTTAAATTTAGCTTTAAAAAGGCGCGTTATTTAGTAGCGGTTTAATAACCGCTACAAATATTTAAAATTTTTTTAAAAAATATACGTTGATTTTTTTCTTTTTTTAAAATATTATATTAAATAGTTTAATTTGTTATTATTTTATCTATTTCAATTAGTTTATTATTTAATAGTTTAACTTATTAATAAATTAAAAAGAAAAAATGTAATTGAATATGATTAGTATAAAATTTATGTTAATAATATTATTAAGGATAGTTAGGTAATAAGGAATTATTATGTTTTATAATATAATGTAATTGTATATGAAAAATAGATGAAAATGAGATAGAGTTATGATATATCTAGAAAAAAAGATGTTTAGAATAAATTTTATAGAAAGGAAAGAAGTATTCTAAAAGAAATTGAAAATCTTGTTACCATATTTGATCGTATTATACCCATACGAAAGAAGTTGTAAATGAGAGGAAATGAAAGAAGGGTAAGGTGAAAAGAAATTGGGGAGTGTTTGAAATGAGTTGTGATAAGGGTATTTATAGGGATTCACGTATTATTTGTAGCGGTTAATGTAGCGGTTACTAATTAGTAGCGGTTATTTATATTTTTGTAGCGGTTTAATTATTTGTAGCGGTTAATGTAGCGGTTATTATTTAGTAGCGGTTTTTTATTTTTTTTGTAGCGGTTTAATAACCGCTACAAATATTATATTAATTTTTTTAAAAAAAAAAATTTTTACATTTTATTTTAACACAAATTTTTTGCATTTTTTGTAAAGAAAAATTTTTTACACTTGAATTCTACAAATATTATTTTACTTTTTTTTTACATTTTATTTTAACACAAATTTTTTGCATTTTTTGTAAAGACGAATTTTTTACAATTGAATTTGATCACTCATCGTCGCCATCCCTACAGAAATTTTGTAGAAAAATTATTATTATTGATGTATTATTAAATTTAAAAAATTTAATTGAAATGACGTGGACTTAAAAAAACTCACCGCAGTAGAGGTAAATTGTCATCGCCTTCAGGGAAGTAGTTTTCAAAATCAGCTGGCTGAAATGGCTCACTCTCGTAGGCGATGTTATCGCCTTCACCCATGTTGTAAAGGTCTCTTGGCTTTAAATGAACGACCATGTGCCAATCCCTATGCCGCTCGTCCTCGACATAATAAACCTGATGTGCCTCTGAAGCTAGAATATACGGCTCATCATCTTGAGAAATACCAGTATGAATCGGGCGTGAGAAATTGACTGATGTGATCCCTAGGTCGTCAGTTGTCAGTCCCCGAGAAGTAGTGGTATTTGCCCACAAACACTTGAACAGCGTCACGGTGAAACGGCCTTGATAATTAAGCTCGACCAAATCAAGAAGCTTGCCATAGTAAGGGACGCCTCCGAACTGCATGTTGGCGTCACTGCTGATCGCATAACTCCTTGTCCCAAATGTGCCATAAACACCCGAATTATGTGTTTACAATCCTTGATCCCGTGAAACCGTGCAAAACTTAAAACCATTGACATTGTATGCTGTAAACCGTTTTGCATGATCAAGAGGGCCGATTGCGAGAGATCTGAAATCTGGTGAGTGTGGGTTATGGTCATTTAGTATTCTGCGAGCAAACCAGCCCGGGAATTCTCTGTGGACCCTCCTATCAACTTCCGAGGATGTCTGTGTGCGGATCCTGAGCTGACGCTTGACATGACTTCTGAATTCCCTGCAATTAATAATGGAAAGGCGTTAATGAAATGAAAGTGAGAAATGTTACGAAAGATATAGATCGAATAACATACATGTGAGTGTACAATTCTTACCGTATGAAAGGCTCAACTTGAGTGCAATTAATCAAGACATGTCTATGTGCTTGGAATTAATCGTCGCTTTTTCCAAACTCGACGTCAACATGCTCAAGCTGCTGTAAGATATCTGTACCGGACAAAGTCTGAGGTGGTCCTCTTTTCTCTGGTTTCCCATTGAAGCGATTCCGTTGCAATCTGAACTTATGCGTTCCATCGAGAAACCTCCGATGCCCCATAAAGCACCACTTTCGGCTGTGGGGAAGGTGCAGTGCGTCAGAGTCGAAATTGCAAGCCGGACACGCCGACCCAGTGTGCACATTCCAACCAGATAATATGCCAAGGCCAGGAAAGTCACTGATCGTCCACATCAAGGCTGCACGCATGTTGAACAAAGTCTTGCTGTGAGCGTCGTACGTCTACAAGCCGACATTCCACAGGTCAAGCAATTCCGCAATAAGCGGTTGGAGATACACATCGATGTCATTGCCCGGTGCCTTTTTGCCTGGAATGATCATAGACATAATGAAAGAGCTTTGTTTCATACACATCCATGGGGGTAAGTTGTAGGGAACTAAGACTACCGGCCAAATGCTGTAACTTGTGCTAAGATTCCCGAAAGGATTGAAACCGTCGGTCGCCAACGCAAGCCGGACATTTCTGGGGTCAGTCGCAAAATCTGGAAAGTCGTTGTCAAACGTTTTCCAAGCAGCTGCATCCCGCGGATGTCTTAATTTACCGTCTTCGTTTTTATCAACGGCATGCCACCTCATGTGCTCAGCAGTTTTAGACGACATAAATAATCTTTGTAGACGAGGTTTCAAAGGGAAATACCTGAGAATCTTTGCAGGTTTCTTCTTCTTCTTTTTCCCCTTCCGAATTGTCTTGTACCTCGATGTGTGACATCTCTTGCACGTCTCCTTGCTGGAATCGTCTCCCCAATACAGCATATAATCATTTGGGCACGCATCAATCTTTTGATAATTCAACCCCAACCTGTTGATGATCTTCTTGGCCTCGTAGAAGGTTGTGGGAATCTCGGCGTCGGGGAATGCATCTTGTAATAAGTCGAGCAACATCGACATTCCCTTATCCGTGATCCCACACAAGCACTTGATATGATACAATTTGATCAAGAAAGATAATTTAGAATATTTGCGACAACCTTGATATAAAGGACGATCTGCCTCATCCATCAAGCTGAAAAAATCCCGAGCTGCTTCATTCCCCATAAAAGCCGGCTCAGAGCCGTGCACTTCTTCGTTGAAGTTGTCGCCTTGAAATCCAAACGCATCACGCACAGCATCATTCACAGGATCATCTTCATCTACTTGAACGCCTACTTGAGAACTTCGAGGAAGAGCCTCGTCATATCTAACGCCGGCCTTCTCACCATGAACTGCCCAGAACGTATAGTCCTCAGGGAAAGGCTTCACAAGCAAATGTTCCTTCACAACATTTCGTGGATGCCACTTCTTGAACTTGCATTTCCGACACGGACAGACGATCTTGCCGTTACAGCTGGCGTGAGTGAATTCGAAATCTAAGAAACTGTTTAATCTGTACAAATATTCAGGAGAATTGCGCGGCAACCTTATCCATGATTTATCCATAGCTACAAGTGAGAGAGAAGAAAGTATAGAGAAGAAGATGAGTGAGAAGATAATGACGAATGCCTAGAACCTTATATTTTGAAAATCCAACGTTTATAACTTTGTAGCGGTTATTAAATCGCTACACAAACCGCTACAGAAATTCCAACGTTTATAATTTTGTAGCGGTTACAAATATAAAACCGCTACTAATATTCAAGCCGTTAATTGGTGGGAAATTCAAAATGTACTTGTTGAGTATTAGTAGCGGTTTTATATATATAACCGCTACTAATGTTCAAGGAATTAGTAGCGGTTATATATATTAAACCGCTACTAATATTAAAGCCGTTGGACATTAAATATAAAAATAATTTTCTAATTTGTAGCGGTTATACATAAGATAACCGCTACAAATGTGCACAAAGGCGGCAAAATTCAAAATTCAAATGATTTGAGTGTTTGTAGCGGTTATTAGTAAATAACCGCTACAAAGATATATATTTGTAGCGGTTTCTGAAGGGAAACCGCTACAAATATATAAGTAAATTTGTAGCGGTTATGAGTTCAAAACCGCTACAAATATATAACTTTGTAGCGGTTATGAACTAATAACCGCTACAAATATATACATTTGTAGCGGTTTTAACTTAAAACCGCTACAAATATATATATAATTTATTTTTTTTAAAATTTAGATTTAAATCATTTATAAATTATTTCAATGCGATATAATAATATAAATATAATTATATAAAACACAATAAGAAAATTCTGAAATAAAATCTCATAAATATTTACAAATGTTTAAAAGAAAAGAAAATGTCCTAAACTAAGGAGCTGGGGGCTGATCCTCTGGTGCTCCCTCAGGTGGGGCTCCCTCAGATACCGCTGGATCGGGCCGCTGCGTAGACTGAACCGCACCATCCTCATCAGCAGGAGGAGGAGCTGTAGGAGGAGGAGTAGTGCTCGGGACGACGTAGCGAGGGACAGGGGGGACCGCTGGATGCTGCTCATCCGGGAACAGCCGACTCCATGCTCCCTCGAGCATAGTGTTCGCGATCTCACGCCACTGCGTCTGCTGCGCGTACATAGTGTCTGCGTGGATCTGCAGCTGCTGCTGCTGCTGCACGTGCATCTGCTGCATCTGCTGCTGCTGCTGCGCCATCTGCTGCTGCGTCTGCTCCAAATCTGACCACAGCTGGTCAATCGACTCGTCCCTCCGACGTCTGACCCCTCTAGAGCTGCCAGCCTCAGAGGCGGTGCTCCTGCCGTAGATCATGATGGGTCTGGCGCCTATCCCCATCCCCCGCACTAGTCCGGGGTGCTCAGGCTGAGCCAGACCCTCCTTCAGAGGAGCCGTCGGGTCCACTGACCCCTGTGACTCCTCAGGCTGGGTCTGTCGCAGCTCAGCCTGCGACTGCTGCATCCGCTCCTGCCATTTTATGAAACAATTAATAATTACCATTTTTCATTATTAACTTGGTTTTATAAAAACTATAATAATAAAATAACTTATAATGGCCGCCTCTGCCTGCTGAGAGGTCGCAGTCCCGTCAAGGTGTCTGTGTGTGATGGCGTACAGCTCTGCATAGTCCGTCTGATGGTTCTCCTGCTGTGCCTTCGTCTCCTGAAACAATTACAAAACAATAATTAGTGTTATGAATTAATCAGCTAAAAGTAAGTGATATTTTGAAAACTTACCAGCTCGCTGTAGGTCACAGCGAAGGTCTTCGATCCTGCTGTGTGGTGGATCGTCTGCTGCGCCCGGATCTCAGTGTTCCTCTGAGAAACCTCCTGAAAAAAAAAATAATTAAATGTATTATAATTTAAAATTAAATACAAATTAAATTGAAATTATAATTTAATATTTAATAATTCAAAAATATAATAAATACGTTACCTGCGCCTGAGGGCTCCTCCTGAACTGGACGAAACGCGCCCAGTCGTTCGGCGGCACGCCGTCCGGGACGATCTCCTGCAGCTGCTCCAGAGGCATTGTCCCGTCCCCGTCCACCTTGTGGAAAAGACGGTTCCTCCTGTTCCTCCAGGCGTCGCCCATCTTCACGAGGGCGTACCTCTTCCGGTTGGCCCGGAGGGCAAACAGCAGCTGCAAAAAATACATTTAAATATCAATAATTATAAAAACCATAATTTAAATAAAATAATTAAATAGAATTAATTAAAAAAATATTAATTAAATAGTTTTAATTACCTGAATCATCTCCTCCCAAGCCTGGTCCTTCGGCCCCCTCGGAATGTGCCTCCAGGTCGGGAAGTGAACGGGGAACCGCATCCAATTCGCTTCCAGGTCGCTCAGGAAGCGGTTGAGCAGGTGACCCCCATTGTGGATCAGCTGGTCAGTGCCCTCGTTCCACGGCACTATAACTCGCAGGGACCAGTCCATGCTGTTCAGACCGGCTACATCCAGCCTCCTCGTCGACACGTTCCCTTGCTCATCTGCACAGTTGACCGCACGTTAGATAAATTATAATTCAAAGTTAACATTTCTAATTTAAATAAATAATTTACTAAATTAAAAAATTAATTTACCTTCGACCTGCACCTCAAACCCAGTGGACCGCGAAGACGACCCTCGTGGGTTGTTCTGCTCCCGAGCGTCCTCCTCATCGAGGAACCGCTCCATCTCCCTGAACCCCATCGGCATCTCGAACTCCTCCTCGTTGAGGAAGTCCTCAACGCTAATCTCTGGTCCCTCCACCTCAGGCACCTCTGCTGTGGTCGTCGCTTGTGGGATCGTCTGCGGTTCCCGTGGGGGGATGGGCTGAGATGCCTCGGTAGACCTGCCTGCGCGCTGCCCCCTCCCTCTGCCCCCTGCCCGGCTGCTGCCACCCCGTAAAGTCGGTCTGGGGACCACAGGGGCCTTCCCCTTATCTTGTCCTGAAGCCATATCAACTGTACAAATTAAAAAAAAATTAGTCCATTATTATACAAAAATATAATTAAAAAACAAATATAAATAAAAATACGTGTTATATACGTACCTCAAGTGCAAATACTGTGGAATACGGACCAAAAACTCCTATAGATACGTCTGAACGCTCAAATCTCGAAGAAATCACTCAGAGAAACCTCAGGAAACAAAATGAGCAAACGGAGAAATGAAGGAGGTGGGGGGTTTAAATAGCCAGTAATTAGTAGCGGTTATTAAAATAACCGCTACTCTAACCGCTACAAATTTCCAAATTTGTAGCGGTTCTACAATAACCGCTACAAATCTTCACAACGTTTGAAATTTTGTAGCGGTTATTGCCCAGAACCACTACAAATTTGGAGTGTCTTGAAATTCTGTAGCGGTTTTTGCCCAAAACCGCTACAAAATTCTGACCTTTGGTATTTTGTAGTGGTTATTGTGCATTAACCGCTACAAAATAACCGCTACAAGTTTTGGCGGGAATTTCGCGCCAAATTTGTAGCGATTTTTTTGTAGGAAACCGCTACAAATATTCTTGCCGCTACAGATTTGTAGCGGTTTAGGTAAAAACCGCTACAAATGTCATAATTTGTAGCGGTTTAATATAACCGCTACAAGTCCACCGCTACAAAATACCTTTTTTTTTGTAGTGAATACTACCCTCTACAAGATTATGGTGTTAGGGACATAATAACGAAAGGAAGAAAATTTGATCTAAGTGGAAGTTTAAGTTAGTAAAATTACCTAATCAACTAGCTTAAGCTTGATTCTTTCCTCCTATTCCTTCTCTCCTCTTTTCTCACGTTGTAACTCTCTTTTTCATCTGCTTAGTGTTACCGACATAATGATGAGGGAAGGGAGTGGTGAATGGTTAAAATAGGATTATTAACTATAGTTAGTAAAATATTCAATACCATTAATTACAGCCAAGTGCTTTAACTTTAAATTTGGACCAAGCATTACAAAATATCTCAGCCCCATCCTCAGCCTCGTCTGCCACCTTTTTTTTAACAGATTTGGGCTTAAATTTTTAGCTTATTTGATTGTCTCTCTATCTTTTTGTTTCCCGAAAGAATTGTCCTCACTCGGCTTAGAGTTTTTCTTTTTCTTTTTAGCTTGAAATTATCATTTCTTTAGGAAATGACCTTTTAAAGAAGCAGCCTAATATCCTCAACTAGTTATTCCCCACTTTATCTACTTGTTTCAGGCCCTCTCTAAAATTTTAAATAATGGATTCTGGCTAATTTCACTTAATTAGCCAAATTTCCTAAAATAAAATCCATAAATTTCCAAATGAGAAGTTTTTCTCATTTGGACCTCTTTTGATCCTCACATACAGAACGAAACATTTTTCCTCTGTCTTCCATGAATCTTTGAGAATTCGCTAAAGTTCCATTCATAGTTTTAGATAACCAACCTTTATTATCATATTTGGTCGTTCTCAGAAAGGTCCGATATTACACTAACTTAGTGACAGATAGTGATGGAATAATATTCTATCACTAAATTTCATCGCTAATTTGTCACTAATTTCGTCACAACAAATTAGTGACGAAAATTAGTGACAGAAAATTTCCATCACTAGTTTCCGTCATTAATTGGTTATTAATTTCTGTCAAAAAAATTTTGTGACGGAATTAGCGACAGAATTTTTTTATTGCTAATCCGTCACTAATCCTTCACAAACTAATTTGTGGCATCAATATGTGATTGAAATTTGTGACAGAAAAAATTCCATCACTAATTTGATGGATTTTGTAGTGTGATGACTAAAAGTACAAGTGTGGCATGATCTTAAGCAAGAAGTAAAGGAAGAATAAATTATAGCCATTGGATTATGGAAGTAATTAAAATTATATTATTTTGGTTGGAGGATTTTATTTAAAGAGTTGAAAATGAGATAAAAACATCTCCACCCTCCCATTTCTCTTATATGTCGGCCAGAACTATAAAATGGAGGGAGAGTCTGACAGAGTGAAGGGAGGAAGAGAAGAAGAAGAATAAAAGGAAAAGAGAAGCGAACGAGACATCTTCCTAAGCAACTCCTTGTTCTAGAAATCATCTATACTATTAGCTTGATCATCTAAAATTTTCAGTGGTTCATAAATCCCCTGTACATTATATTTACTATTTAGCAAGGGTTAAAGCTTGGAATTTTAAGCTTCAAGAGAAGAAGTTTCAAGGAAGTCAAGCTAATGTTAAGGTAAGTGGTGATTTTGTTGTAACTAATGAGCTATGGATGTTAGCAATAGCCGGATTGGATTTTTGATGAGTTTTTGTAATTTTGGAGAGCATGAAATATAAGGGGAGCTTCTGTACAAAAATTTAAGAAAAGGAGAAAGGTTGATTTAGGCTTAAACCATAATCAAGAAAGTGATTAGAGATGGAGTTATGGCAGCTCGTGGAATGAAATGGTGAAAAATCATTTTCTCTTTCCCACTATAGTGGTTCAGCCGAAACAGGGCAGAAAGAACGAGATGGTATTTGCTTGCTTTGATGCTTCCACTGATTTTAAAATTAAAAATTGTGTAGAGTACAAGTGAGAAAGTGTTCTTGGAAGCATTAGGAATTAGCATGGAAAATATGTCCCTCAATGCCCTATGTTTCAGTTTTGGCTAAATTAAGTGAAAGAAAGTTGAATTTGATTAAATTGCTATGCACTTCCCAGAGTTTGAACTTGTGAGTATTTTATATTTTAAATACACCTTAAATAAAATTCTATTACCTCAAATCCTTAACATAAAATCCATTTTCCAAAATCTATTAGCTCTGAGGTCATCAAGACATAGGTCTATGTTGATGGAATTGGCTACTGTCTTTTTCTTTAAAAGAAAAGGATGATCATTTTCTTTATCGGAGCTATCGGAGTAAGATCTCAATGGTTCAGATTAAATATATTATTATAATATTATTTTTGCAATATTATTACAAAAATAATATTTTAATAATATATTAAATCTGAACCTTTGAGATCTTAATCCGACAGCCCCGATAAAAAAAGGAACATCCTTTTCTTTTGAAGAAAAAAACGGTAGCCAATTCCTATGTTGATTTACTAGGAAACATCCACAAGATGATTCTCATGCTTATGTTCTGGGTTTTAATGGAACTTGCGCCAAAAAGCTCTGTGCATGTGGATGATTCTATCAGGGGCCACTAAGTTCCTTACAGTGCTACAACTTTTTGGCTTTGGGTCTTCTTTTAATTTCTGGTTGTTGTTTGCTTGTTTTGTGTATAGTGGCTTTGTTCTTGGTTGTTAGTTTGTCTTGGATTGTTTATGTCTAAGTTTAGGGATTTGGAAGTTTGTCAAGTTGCCCTCTTTGGGTTTGGTCTCCTCTACTGGTCTAGCTATATTAAGGCAGCCTTGTCAACGCTTCATTTGAGCTTCTCTACTTTTCCAGTTTCATTACCTTGTGTAATATTTCAACTCCGAAAAGAGCCCTTTTCAAAGAATTGCTTCCTAGTTCATTCTGTTGACGAGAGGATTTAACCCATCTTTCAATCTCTAGTTGCTAAACCTGGAGTAGAGCTCGAATTTAGATCTATGTTGCCCTCTTCCAAGCTAGTTGCTGATTGTTCTGTTGCTGTTTTTTTTCTTTTTTTCTTTTTTTACTGCCTATTGTATGCAGCTGATTGGGCTAGTGATCTATCTAGCAATTATTGGATCTGTTCCCAAAAGCTCCAGTTGATCTCAGCCTTTTTGTGTAACTCGTTTTATCCTTATAATAAGTTGTCTTATTTAAAAATATCAAGGCAACAAACGGGTCATGGGGTCATGAGAACAGTTGTGTTGGTAACCACTTTTCACTTGAGGTATTTGGTGCAAGACATCAAACTAAATAATAACAATAATAAGAACGCAACAGAGATGGTATTTGTTGCAGTAATACATCAAGCATTAAGGCTCTGGCAAGCATTAGGGTGACATAAATCTTGTTATGCAGAATAAATTTGGTACTATATTTTTGCAAGATCAAGTCTTTGGTATCACTCCATAATTGAAACCACAAAAAAAAAAAAAAAAATCTTATCTTTAGATATCAAAGCAAAAACATTAAGCAAATAAATAAACTAACTAAAAATAAAGGGAAAATCCTAATTAAGTCTAACTAAAATAATCAAAACATTACATTTACATTCAATTGTTTTTTTAACTATATAGGGCATTGGCATTCTAATCTTTAAACCACGTTTAAAAATTTCTAATGAGACTAATTGGCCTGAATAGGAATTTACTAAAAGTGTATATCTAAATTTGAATTTTGATATTTCAGCTTGATTTAATTAGGAATTTCCTGAATTCTAATTTCTGTGTTATATATATATGAAATAAGCGCCAACATTACAACTGAAATATTTCTAGAATCCATTTAAGCATGAGATCGTGGATAAAGTTTAGAGCTTGTGAGAAACATGTCACTCCCCCTAGGCAATCAAATTCACCTCCGTTGGTGCAGACGTGGGTCGAACTTGGTTGCAGATAAGTTTTACTATCCTCATCATACACAAAATTGAAGAAAACAAGATAGATTAGTTTTAAATTTAAATCTTAATGCTAGATAACATATAACAACCAAGTAGCGTTACGCAGGATTTGAACTCCTTCTGAGCCCTGAAACTCTCATGCCTCTTTTAAATGGCCCATATGCCTCTTTAACATATGCTATCTAAAAGAACCCCTCAACGACGCATTCATTAATAAATCAGTCAGCTAAGATTGAGAATTTATAGATGCATAGTCGCCAATTTGGTTCGATGCATTTGGGTTAGTGGCTTTTTGTATGGTAGCTTTATTATATTATACTACTATAATTATAATATTATCGAAGGCAACAAAATAATTATAATGTTATCTATTAAAGTTTAAACACACACATATATTCATGGTAAAAAATATATATATTATAATATAATCACTTAGACTTAAATATATTATATATGTATTTCACTTTTAGGTTTTTGTTAGATATGATTAGTTAATGTCAAATATAAATACTAAATATTAAGAGCAAAAAGTTTACAAAATGCCTTTATCATATATATTAACCAACTACTATGTTTAATGTGAAATATATCTTGTAAATTGGTCAAGCAAAGATTAGAAGATATCAAATTGGAATATGGAGAATGATCAAGAGAAGAATAAGAAATTATTGAACAAAGAAGTTATCAAATTTGGGAAGAATAAGTCAAGAAAAGGAGGAAGTTATTAAATTGGATTGATGAGAATGATCAAGAAAAAGAAGAAGAAAGAGATTGGAGACATTAATTAAGAAAGCAAAGAGTCATCAAAAGGATCGTGGAGAATAATCAATAAGAAGAGAAGAGATTAAAGAAAGAAAAACTTGCAAAATATAATGAGAATATCTAGTTTTTAAATTATTAGATTTGATATTGAATGTCTATATGATCAAATGGAAGTTAGAATGTCTTGATTGGAATTAAAATGTCTTATATCAAAGTCATATCAACTTCACTTGGGTGATACTTTATTATCACTCAAGTTGCACCTCCAAAAGTGATTTTCACATGTTTCACTTGAGTTAAGGAAGCATCACTCGAGTGATAATCATATTTTAGCATATTCTATTCAGATTTGTTTTTTGTTCAACATGAGAGAGATTCGATAATTTGGTCATATCTCCCAAATCACAATGTTTAGTAATTTGATCATATCTCTCAAACCACAAATCCGATTGAGCTTAAACTTATTTCATATAAAATTAGACTTCAAATACAACACACAAACACCAAGATCAAGCTTAACGGAGTTCAAATGGAAAACATATGAGTTCTGGAAATTGAAATTGGAATTTCTCGCTTTATTCCAAAATAGGTTCAATAATTTGGACATATATCTTACACCAAAACTTTAAATGAGGTGAAACTTATTGCATATGAAACAGCACTCAAAATGCATTTTTAGAAGCCTTGATTAAGCCCAAAGAGGCTCATGAAAGAAGTATAGATCTTGAAATTTGACGCTCGATGTTCCCACAATGTTCTAGAACATCAGTCATTATTCGGATCATACCTTTTGAAAGACAATGAGTTTTGAACTGAAACTTATTACATATAAAAGTAGACTCAAAGGCATTTCAATGACATCAATTTCATGCTCAAATATTGGCAGATGAAAGAGATATGAACTTCAAAATTTGGTTCTCGAAATCAATGCTGTGTTCCATACCAGATGTTATGAATTGGATCAGAAAGTTTGGAATACAATATATTTGGGATCGATTCTAGTTGTTGTGACAAGTAGACTTAAAGTGCTTTATGGAGATTTGTCATTTGTCAAATTTGGAATTATAGTTGAAGAGTTATGCCTACTAGAAGTTAACATTTGTGTCAAACTATCTATGTTCTGGAAAGAAAAAGGGCACTCGAGTGATATGAGAATCACTCGAGTGATGAACATGACTTGCAAGTATTTGCAAGTGACTTATAAGCAATCTAAGAGTGATGTGATGATCATACGAATGATTGAGGAAATCACTCGCATGATCTGTGATCACTTGCAGGGCATCTGTAAGTGATTTGAAAGTGCACTTGAGTGATTGGGGAAATTACTTGAGTGATCCATGATCACTTACAAGGCATCTACAAGTGATCATAAAGTGTACTCAAGTGATAAGGAATCACTCGAGTGATCCTGAGTCACACTTGAGTGATTGTTCATCAGTTTTAATTACTATCTCAGATTTCTTGATATCCTTCCAAACTCTTATTAACCTTGATTATATTGCTTCTAATAATTCATAATGATTAATCAAGTTTATATGAGGATTATAGGTGATTAAACTTGGATTAAAGCTCAACGACCCAAAAACAACTTCGTGTCAGAAGCTTTAACAGCTACTTTCGATGGACTTCTAACAGTCATATTCTCAAGGCCAAATATTCTTCATCAACTATAAATAAAAGATCATTAAAAATAGAAAATAGACAGAGCCAGTGCATATATCGTCGAGTTGCCAACACTCTGACTCCAAAATTCATCTCACAAAGTCTTTGTTTTATCAGTTCTTATACTATTTACTTTAAGAGAGACATTATTTGTATTGTGCTTCAGTAATTGTCATTATTCACTATTAAGAGAGAAGATTAATTGTAAACAATTGTTATCAAGAGAGATTATAACCTTACGGTGTGTAACGGGAAGTTGTTATCTTGGTAAGAAGATTATAAGTGGCTTAACAAGTGTCCGAATCAAACTTGTGGGATTGTAGAGATTCTCAAGTACCCAGTTAAACTTGGAGAACATAGTGGATTGAAATCTCAAGAGGAGCTTGGAGATTAGACGTAGGTCATCGTGGATTTGACCGAATAAGGATAAATCACAATTTGCATCTTATCTTCCTTAAACTCTTATATTTCCAGCATATATTATTTGAATAATTGACTGTGGATTTATGATTCATCACTTTCATACTTATTGATTTCATTAAGATGTGAAATTTTTTTTAAAATTATTAATTTTTTATTTTACACTCAATTCATCCTCTCTTGGGTGTCAGCCAGTTTTAATAGTTTTGAATCTACCTTAGTCCTGAAAATAAAAAATTATTACCTTTGGTCCTAAATATAAGACCAATTGACTTTTTTGAGAGAGATTAAGAAAGCTAAATTAGTTATTTAATCATATCATACATTGTGTATGATTAATTATATATCAGTTTATAAGTTATACAATTTAGTTTAGAGAAATAACGATAAATATAAATACTTTAACAAAATTTAATTAGCTTCATTAATCTCCCCAAGAAATTCAACCGGGTCTTATAATTTGGGCTAGAGAGAATAACTTATCCTATTACACTTTTATTTCCCCCTTTTTTCTTTAATATTTGGCTAAAGTATACATTTTGTCTTTTAAATTTTACATGATATATACTTTTTGTCCCTTAACTTTATAAAATATACTTTTTGTCGTATATTTCTAATACCTTTAATGTTGCCAATGGACAAAGTTGACGTGGCAAACTCAAGTGATGATTATGCAATTGACAAAACATGTTGAAGTTTTAATTTTTTAATATAATATATTTATATTATTAAACTAAAATAAACCGACAAATTGATATAAATAAAATCAAGGTTTTTCTATTTAGATTATTAAACTACTATATTTAGATTATTAAACTAAAATTTATTTAATACAATTAAGGTTTTGATATTGACTACTTCATGAGGCTTTTAGATAATTTTTTTTAATTTGCACATATTTTAAATTTAAGATTAATAGCATTTAATTACACAGTCATCACTTAAGTTACCACTTGAGTTTGTTGCGTTATGTTTTCCATTAGCAATATTAACAATTTTAGACAGTGTTAGAATTATATGACTAAAATTTTACTTTATAAGTGAATGGACCAAAAGTATACGTAATATAAACTTAAATGACTAAAATTATACTTAAGCCTTAATATTTTCATTTATAAATTTATCTATCTATCTCAACCTGCTTTTTTTTTATGATAGTGAGCAGAATTTTTACTTTATTTTATTTTTTATCTTTACTTTACATATAGTCACCGCAGAATTATAAGAGTGGTGAATGAATGATATATTTAAAAATCTTGTTGTTGATAGCTTGATATAAAAATATAGTTATAAAGTTAATTCATCGGAATGTTTTTAATATTGTACAATCATGTCCTTGTATGGTTGCAGAAAACTAATGTACTGTTACTTAATCATTTTAATGCATTTTCATCGTTTATAAAAAAAAATTTTAAAAAAAAGAAATACCATAATGTGATTCATGTAGCTAACTTTACTTAATGAAATAAGACCTGTTGTTTTTATTGTTGTACGAGTGCTTATTATCACCTTGTTGTCCAACATGACCATAATAGGAATCAGAGAGGAAATATTCAATCAATTACTCTAATACCCGACCATAATAGGAATCAGAGAGGAAATATTCAATCAATTACTCTAATACCCATTTTATCCCAATCTCATTGCAAAGTCCAATGGCGAGCTCTTTGGAACACTGTTCTGCACTATGTCTTGCTAGTCACATGATCTCAAGAACCTGAATCAACAATGCAGGGGGGTATATTTTCTCTGCTGGAGGATGAAGAGCATTTAAAAGATTGCCCTTTGAGAGGCAATATTAGAAGTGGATGATGAATGATATTGACATGTCAGTTTTTGAAGTCACTCCACTTGTAATTTGCTGAATAAGGCTGTTTCCCTTGTATTTTCCCCTCTCTTTCTTCTAAAGTGACAGTATATTGTGTGTTGCTTCTGTGTTTTTTTTTTTTTTTGGCTTCCAAACACCACTATGCATGCTTCATGAGTATGAAATATGAATGTGCAACATACAGTATCAAAGGTCACACCAAACTTTCTATTTTTTGGTTTGCTGTCAAGATTTTGGGCTCACACACTTCAAGTCATAAATGATAAGGGCATAACCATCAGGCGGAGCAGCAGTAGCCAAAGTGATTCTCATTTTGAGTTTCATTCTGCTCTCAAAGTTATGTGCACCACTAATTATACGTCAGATCTTCTGGAGCTCCTCCATCTCTTCAAGAAAAAACTTCCAAAATTTGAAATCAAACATTAAGCTATCACGAGAGAAGAGCTACATACCCCACAATTTTCCTTAGAAGGCCCCAATCAGGCAAATCCCAGAATTCAGCTGGTAGCCTTCGTTCCATGCATTGTCCCTTTAGATTTACTAATATTGGAAATGGAGCCATTGATACAAAGATGACTCAGAACAATAGAAAAATACACACACGCACACACCAGCAACCAACTCAACTTGAGGTTAGTGATATGGACTAATATGTGTCTGGTTTCATTTGCAAAAAAAAAAAAAGAAGAATTTACTTAAATAGAGTAAATACATAATGTAAGAGAAAATCAACGCCCTTCAATATATATAAAACCAGTGGCAGATTGACTTGTCCCACATAATCCACAAACTAGGGATTGAATTACATAAAACTAAGCAACTAGAATTTACAAAAGGTCAAATATGGCAAGATAGCATTTTTCAAATATGGAGGTTGTCAAGTAGCACAAGGCTTTCCACATAATCCAAAATCCCAGGACTATAGCTACATATTGGGATATCAAAAAAGTTGAATTCATCGGTAGTGATATTGCACAAAACAACCTTTCCTTCATAATCCTCCTCTTCACCTTCGATTTGGCATTCAGGTAATGCTTCCACTAAGCAAACAATTTCATTTCTCCAAATAATCTCTGGACAAATGATAAAACCGTATGGATTGGGTCTGCTAGTATATATTTTAGCCCAGCTCCATCTCTCTCTGGATGGATCTGCACACTCCTCCAACACCCACAGTTCAATCACATATGATTCAGAATTTTCAATCCTAGTAGGAAAAAACATAGTTAGTTTGTTCTCATAGCAAGCAAGCGTATTGTAACATCCTTGGGCAGAAGTCATAGTAGGAAATGGTGTCAATGTGAATACTTCCTGTGCTATATCAAATGAAACTATCAAATCAAGACAACATTTGCTGTGCCCCTCCACATCTTTTCGTCCAATCCAAAAGATAACTCCATTACAAGGGAAAGCGCCGTAACTGAGATCATATACACCCTCTAAGTTCCCAACTTCAACTTTTCTCCACAACCCCGTCCTTAAGGAATAAACTTCCCCTTGAACAACGAAATACCCAGATAAGAAAAGTTTAACAATCTTGTAATCATTAATGATTGGGCTGAACCCAAATCCTACGCAAAAACACTCATACTCATACGTGTTAAGAGATTTTGGCACTTGTCTAACCACTCTAATAGCTGGATTCCATAGCCAAAGGGAATCTTGAGATTTACCGTCGAGGTCCACACAGAGCAAGCCATTACTGGAATAGACCCGCCCCGACATGAAGGGATCAATAATATGTGTATTCTGAAATTCATGGATTTGCATCTCACGATTGAGCAAATATAAGTGCCAAGGATTACCTTTAGAGATAATTCTATCGATAATAAGTAAAGGGTTTTGCAGAGTGGAATGGTGGAGGTGTTCTGCAATGAAGGATGGGGTTCTGAACAGGTTCTTCCAATCTTTACAAACACATTGAAATCGGATTAGGGATTTCACCGGAAGTCGTACCAGAATACTTGTGATGACTTCTTGGGGAAAAATTGGCGTGTCGTTCTCCATTATTGCCTGCTCCAATGAGTAGCGGAGGGATGAAGTAGAGACTGAGGCAGAGACGGTGAGAAGTGATGAAGGAAAAATATAGAAGAAGCCAAGTAGCCAACCACGAGTGAGCCTTGAGAGCAAGAGATATAGCGAGACTGGGGTTGGGAGGAGCATTTGCGTTACTCCTAATATAGCTTGTTTTTTTTTTTTTTTTGGGCCAACTATAGCTTTATTACATTATACTCCCTCCTATTTAAAAAATGAGACTGAGTTAATTTTTCTTGAGTGATTAAGAAAATTAAATAAATTATTTAATAATATCATATGTTATGTATTTTAGGTTATTTATTAGTTTATTAGTCAAATTAATTATTTTTAAAAAAAATATAAAATATAAACATTTTAAAGTAATTTAATTAGCTTCCTTAACCTATTTAAAAATATAACTTTATTTTATATTTAGAAGTGGATGGAGTACTATTTATATTATAATTACGATACGATCCAAGGCCAAAAAAAGAAACAAGCTATGACACTAGTATTATCTCTTTTTTTTCCAGAATAGGAGTATTATCTATTAAACAAACACACCCACTAGGGATTGTTAGCCGTCTAGCTTTACTGCAAACGTATGGGTCGTAAATAATATAAAAAGATCATTCCTATGAGAACTATGACAAAAACTGAATTAATTATCTCAATTAAGTTCTCAATCAGGTTGAGTAAGAATATTTTGAAATTTAATTTGTTTAAGAAAAGATTTATTTGAAAATTTTAAAGTTAAGATTTTTCTTCAAAATCAGAGGAGCTTAGGATTATCTATCCCCTTTCTATTTCATGAACTAATTAATTTACCCTCAATAAGTAATAAAACGAATATATGTATTTGTTTAAGATTCAAAGACATTCGATAATACTTTCTTGAGTTTAAACCAAAAATTTATCCTAATAAACTAATCAATTTATTGTATTAATTTATAAGGACTAACTTTAAACACCAATCTTAATCTGATAATGTTAAGTTAGTAACTAAATCTCTATGATACTAACAAATCATCAATTTAATACCTAAATTTCAAGTCTAACATGATTTTACCCAAGTTTTATACTTAAATTATTTTTCTCAAGAGTAATTTAAATGAACAAGACAACTAAATGGTAATCAAGCATTTAGAGGCATTAAGAGTAAGATAAAATAAATACAAAAACTTCATTTGATGTAAAAAAAGAAAGTAAATAAATAATTCAATCCATAAATAAATTTAAAAAATCCTAAAATAATAAAATTAACTACTTATGTTCATCAACAAACCACAACCATAGATAATAACTCGGTCCATATTAGAAACTAAGAAAAAGAGATGAGAAAAATTAATGGAAAATCAAGTTTAAAGTTCTAAATTTCTTTGAATCTTCAAGCCCAAACTTCCTAATCTCCGCTCTACTTCCCTTATTCAGTTCTCGCTTATGCCAATGAGGTTTGACACAGTTGGTTAAGGTCTTGCCACCCCGATCATAAGGGAGTGTGTTCGAACTCTCTGACTGATGAAGAGATCTCATTAATAGGCGATTTCATAAGTCCCTTATAAGTGCTTTAAGAGTTATAGGATCATACCCTAACCATTTTAGATATAAAAAAAAAAAAAAGTTCTCTCTCGATCCTAACTCTGCTTCTCGTCTCTTTTATTTTTTCAATTGCTTTGTACGGCGCTGCAACTCTGCTCTTCCGCTCTCAACGTCCCAGCGTCCTTTTTTTTCGTTCCTTTGCTTCCTTTTTACTTGATGCATTGCCTGCGGGTTCACTCGTTTTTTGAGTTTGGAATAGTTTAGTTTTAGATAATAAATGTTTATTATATAAATCAAGATAAAACTCAACTCACTTAGTTATCTTATATACAGTAAATTATAATTTATAAGTACTTATAAATAAAAAAAATAAGATATCTCAAACCAGCATTACATCATATCTGTCAGTCCAATTTGCGTCTTCACATCCCTCACGCGGGACCCACGTTTTTATGCCTTTAATTTGCTTTTCTTTCTTCCAATAAATCCAAGATAAGATTTGCTTTGCAATATATGTTGTAATATAATATATATATATATATATATATATACAGTATTTAATTTATTCTACCTATGCCTCATGTCTTCAAATCCGACGCGTAGATTCATGTAAATGTGATATATATTATATCATATTTCTAACTTTTCATCTCCTAAATTTCACAATAATATTTTTTGCAAAAATAAAATAGGATCTGAGTAAATCTTCTATAAAAATCTCTTATTATCTTATTTTGATTTAAGAGAGAAAAATATACAAAAAATAATTAAATAGGTATAAAATATTAATAAATCCAGTGATTATATCCAAAATATATACCTATTTAATTACAAAATATATATTTATCAAACTCCCCCACACTAAATCTTTTGTACTCTTGGGCAAAGAAAAATTGATATTGAAAACAAGTTGAAGAAAGACGAGAGACAAATTGAATTAACTAAGAAACCACGAGAACTCAAGTAAACATATATTGGGTACTAAGTATGCAATATCGGTTGTCAATCATATATAAAGAAATTCATATTAAGATATGAAGTTTAACAAAATTAAATCCAGGTAAAATAGTCACACAAGGGTATAAAGTGTCTCACTCAACTTACTAGCATATAGGTTCTTTTTCGCTTAGTTCAATCACCCTATCATAGGCTTGTAATAGTTCTGATTTTCTACCACCAGTTACATGTGCATTCAGAAATCAAGAGGACTTTATAGCTTGTAATGTTGGAATATAGGCTAAGCAATATGCATGTAGATCATGTTATACAGATAATTTAATGTAATAGTGGTATGCGTGCTATTCTTCAAGATTCAAGAAGAGTATTATATATATGTATATATATATATATATATATTTCACTCTTTTATTTATTTATTTATTTATTATTTTTCTTTTTTTCATCTTGAGCTTGTTGTAGATTCCCTTTTGATGCGACCCTGCACATGGGTAATGCAACATCGGTTACTTAGTTACTTCAACAAATGCCTCAAGAGGCTTTTAGCCTAACTCATTACCCTCTTTAACTTTACCTTTTGACGAGAGTGCCAACATTAGTGATGAAGTGCCCCCGGTTACTAAGTGAGGTCGAGAGAAGACATTGGAGTTATGTTTGTTGTTTTTTGTTTCTTTCTTTGTTTTTTTTTTTGAAATACCCTCCAACATAAAACACTAATAGCGACAATACCACATCTTGTGATTTGATAACATGAGCAAACTGCTACAATAATGATTGTACATGCATATTAACTTACTATAGATATGACATACAAAAAGAAAAAAATTAATGATTGTACATGCATATTAACTTACTATATCTGTGTAACCAGTGCAAATCTCTTTTTGCATATAACGAGCTAGAACACTAAAAAGAAGTACATTAGCATTGCTAAATTATGCATCAACTTATGCTTGCCTTTATGTTAAATTAATAAAGACTCGTACAGGTCAACAATCAATTGCATTGAATCATTTTATATCTTATATTTTTTCAAAAGAAGCCTAATTTTTATAACGTGGCCACTAGGTAAATGAGTAAATATTGCAGTTTCCATGAGTGTAAATTTTGGCCACCTAAACACCATTAAAATCAGGGCAAAAAACTCCAGCAGGAAATCATTAAAGCATAATATCATCGATGGAAAAAATACAGGCATAAAGGTGCGAAAATCAATGTTTCTCCATCCTCATCATTGCTTCTCCACCAAGAGGAATGAAAAAGCAGAATGCAGAGCTATAGAGGTAGAGCGAGAGAAAGAAATGGCACTAAAAAAAGGTTGTATGGTGGTAAAAAGATTTGAAATTTGGAATCAAAGTAATGACTACTGACACATCGGATGAAGAGAAAGAGAGGGAAGGTGGAGAAGGGGATTTTGAAATAAGAACCATATGTTGCAAGATAATATCCTCCATCACATCCTCACTGGTTCCTCTCCGTCGTCGCATCATCGCTTGAAAAAGTGAATTGTTAGTTCCTCTCTGAAAGACTAAAATTGGCAAAGGCGCCTTCCCTTCATAATATCCTCAACCCAAGTCAAACGCAACAAGTCTAGAGATTAACGACCAAGGTGTTAGCATCACCATTGCAACCACTTCTCTGCCTCTTCACCATCCTCACTTCTAGGGCAAACCTAGAAAATGAAAAAGAAGAATGGGAAGGGATAGAGAGATGGTGGAGTATGAATAAGAAGAATGAAAAAACAGTCACAGAGCTTGGTGGAGTCGCCATCAATGGAGTTGGAGCAACATAAAATGCCGAACTCGGACAGGTTGATGAAGCGATTATGGAAACGCTTGTACCGAGGGATTTGAAAAGAAACAGAGAGGCATCATTTCTTTAAGGAGGCAATAAGAAGTTTTTCAGAATGGAAAAAGAAGGAAGTTAATAGGATTTTAAAATTAGAGAGGAGAAAGACAAAAAGATGGGTGGGGTCTGAGCATTTTGGAATTTGAACTCAAATCTCCCTTTAAATAAAGGCACAAGCCACATGACAAAAAAAGTAAGTACATGCAGTGTAACACCCCGATTTTTGATTAAGGACTAATGATAATTATTGAGAATAATTATGTGTTTTATGGCAATAATAATTAATAAGCCATAATTAGTGGAAATTGAAGGAGTGAAATTGTTGGGAATTAGTTAGTGATTAATAGAGAGATTAATTACTAGCTAAGAGAAAATGAGATGTGTGATTAAAATGATCAATGGCTAGGACTGATTGTGTAGTTGGGCAAGGGGCATAATCATGTGTATGTGTGTGCATGTAAGCCCATGAGAGTTGAAGTGAGATGGTGACAAGTGGTAAAGTGTGGACCCTTGGATGTGGGATAAGTGATGTGGGACACATCATCATCATCTCCATCTCCTCTCTTCTCTCTCTCTTTCGTTTTCTCTCTCTTGTGCGCATGGTTGAAGGAAGAAGAGAAAGGAAAAGCTTGGGAAAAGGTGAGTAAATGGCTTCCTTTGCTCAAATCCTTTTCATAAATGTTGATCATTGAGTTGAGAGCTTTATTTTGGTGGTTGTAGTTTCTCCATTGGTGGTGATTTGAGGATCACGAAAATATGAAGTTTGGAGAATCAAAGAGTGCCTTTGAGGAAGTTGATAAGGTATGTGAACCCAATCTTTCTATCTATGTTTCATGCCAAATGATTAAGTTTGGAATTTCTGGAATAATTGCCCTAAATTCGAAAATATGGGTCAATGGGTAGTTTGGCATGTTATGGTTATAGAAATGGTATCTTAGAGTGAGTTTGGAATAGATAGATTGATTGGGGATTGAAATGATTGAAGTTAGTGATTTTGGAAAAAATGATGATTGTGATGCCCTAGACCAAAGCATGTAAATGGAATGGGATTTTGGTAATTCTATTGATTCCATTGAATTCAATGAGTGATTTTCTGTGGAAGTAGCTTTGGTAGAGGTTTTGGGTCCATTTGGATCAATTGGGCAAATGGTAGAAGATGTGGTATGTGTTGCTGCGTTTTCTGGAATCTGATAGATTCACTCGAGCAGACATGGGTGTGCTCGAGTGATAGAGGAACATTGCTCGAGTGAGGGAGATCCTGCTCGAGTGATACGTGAGTTTTCCCTTGTTTTGCTTCGAGTGCACCTGGGTTTCTATGAGCAATGCTCGAGCACATCGCTTTGTGCTCGGTGAGCGAAGAACATGCTCGAGTGAGCATGGTCTGCTCGAGTGATAGTGGGGGTCCAGAGGGAAGGGTTGCTTTCTGGTCTTCACTCGCGGGCTGGTTGCCACGAGTGTGCTCTGACACTCGCGAGCATAGCCGTTTCACTCGAGCACTGGGGGTCATGCTCGAGTGAGCTTGTGCCTCAGGTGAAGAGTGGTGCTCTCGGGTTCTCACTTCCTGGATTTCTCTCGCGGGTGCTCGAGTGAGGCATTTAGCCTTGTGCTCGAGTGAGGTTCAGCGTGCTCGAGTGAGCTTGTGCCCCAGGTGAGAGTTGTGCTCTCGGGTGCTCACTCGCGGTCTCACTTTCTCTTGTGCTCGAGCGCTGTCCGTGCCAATGCTCGAGTGAGAGCATTTGTGCTCGAGTGATGTCCATACTTGTGCTCGAGCATGGTCATCTGTGCTCGAGTGAAGCAGTGTAAAATCTCAGTTTTGTGCTTCCAAAAGGGGATCTTTGGGGGTAGTCTTCCAACCCTTTAGAGCTATCGATAGAGGTGTTTGAGGGTGCTTGAGGAGCAATAATGATAACCAACTTGAGTGTCTAAAAGTTAAGGAATTGGAAAAAGGGATTAATCCTATGTCCTTGATTTTGGTTATAGGATTTGATGATTTCCATGATCGTGAACAGCCGGAGCTGGAGCTTACGTGGAAAGAGAGTAGGGAACTTACCTCTCCTGCATGTATTGATAATTGTATTTGTGTATTGATGCATGTTATTGCTTTGCATGATTATGTGAAACATATGAGAATGATTGTAGCTCTGTTTCTAGTTATGCTATGGCCATGAGTGTGTTATGTGAACATTGAGCATGCGGATATATCATTATGTGAACATGAGTTATTGTGATGCAAGCATGTCATGCATTAAATACTTATCTTGTATGCATATTGGTACCTGTTTCCTACTGAGATTCCCCAGAATCTCACCCTCCCCTATCAACATTTTAGACAGGGAAGGAAGATTGAGGATGAAGCGAGCATTCAAGGACGAAGAGGACTCGTTTCTGGGTGAGAGCTTAGTAGTTGGTTATCATGGTGCAATTGAGAATATGTATTTGTATTTTTGGATTAGTGTTTGAGCATGTATTCGAGTAAGTTGTGTAATCCCTGTTGGTGGAGTTGTATGGGCTATTGTGCCCTAGGATTAATGAGCGAAGATATGATTTCGGGATTGCCGGGAATTTATATTGCGTACTCTGATAATTGTTTAAATGTAATTTATCTTCGCATAGTAATTATATTCGGAGTGTGGATGTGAGACCGTGTTTTAAATGATTATGAAATGTGTTTGTGAAAACCCCGTCGGGTTGATGGGTTTCAAAATGTTGTTTTGAATTATTGGTCTCTATTTCACTTCAATCACGTAATCCGGATATTAATTACGGCTGGGGGTTACATGCAGCCTAAAAAATTAAGTATAGGAATTAATACATACCTGACTTTTCATTGTCGCAAGTGGTCAATTTTAAATGGGAAGGTTTGAAATTCATATGTGAACTTGTTAAAACCTTATCAAAATTTGTTAAACCCTTATTGCGCTATCTTCTCTATTTTTTCAATCACTTCTCATATTCTCTTGATATATCTCTATAAGCAGTGCAAATCTCATTTTGCATGTAACATGCTAGAACACTAAAAGGAAGTACATTAGCATTGCTAAATTGTGCATCAACATATGCTTGCCTTTATGATAAATTAATACTTACCTTTATGTTAAATTAATAAAGACTCATACAGGTAAACAATCAATTGCATTGAATCATTTTATATCTTATATTTTTTTCAAAAGAAGCCTTATTTTTATAACATGGCCACTAAGTAAATGAGTAAATATTGCAGTTTCCTCGAGTTTAAATTTTGGCCACTTGAACACCATTACATTCAGGGCAAAAAACTCTAGCAAGAAATCATTAAAGCATAATATCAACAATGGAAAAATATGGGCATAAAGGTGCAAAAATCAATGTTTCTTCATCCTCATCGTTGCTTCTCCACCGAGAGGTGATTAGACCACCCCACCATCCTCCCACTTTTTAGGAAAACTTGAGGAATGAAAAAGCAGAATGCAGAGCTATGGAGGCAAAGCGAGAGAAAGAAATGGCACTAAAAAAAGGTTGTATGGTGGTAAAAAGATTTGAAATTTGGAAACAAAGTAATAACCACTGACATATCGGATGAAGAGAAAGAGAGGGAAAGTGGAGAAGGGGATTTTGAAATAAGAACCATACATTGCAAGATGATATCCTCCGTCACATCCTCGTTGGTTCCTTTCCATCACCGCATCATTGCCTGAAAAAGCCAATTGTTAGTTCCTCTCTGAAAGACTAAGATCGGTGAAGGTGCCTTCCCTTCATCGTATCCTTACCCCGAGTTAAACACAGCAAGTCTGGATATTAACGACCACAACGTTAGCATCACCATCGCAACCACTTCTCTGCCTCCTCACCAGCCTCACTTCTAGGGCAAACCTAGAAAATGAAAAAGAAGAATGGGAAGGGATGAGAGATGGTGGAGTATGATAAGAAGAATGAAAAAACCGTCACAGACCTCGGTGGTGTTGCCGTCAGCAGAGTTGGAGCGACATAAAACACCGAACTCGGACAGGTTGATGAAGCCATTATGGAAACGCTTGTACCGAGGGATTTGAAAAGAAATGGAGAGGTATCATTTCTTTGAGGAGTCTGTGAGAAGTCTTTCAGAAAGGCAAAAGAAGGAAGGTAATAGGATTTTAAAATTAGAAAGAAGAAAGACAAAAAGATAGGTGGGGTCTGAGCCAATTTTGGAATTTGAACTCAAATATCCCCTTAAATAAAAGCACAAGCCACATGACAGAAAAAGTAAGTCCATGTAACCAAAAAAATTAAGTATAAGAATTAATACATACTTGACTTTTCATTGTCGCAAGTGGTCAATTTTAAATGGGAATGTTTGAAATTCATATGTCAAATTGTTAAGACCTTATCAAAATGTGTTAAACCCTCATTGCGCCATCTTCTCTATTTTTCCAATCACTTCTCATATTCTCTTAATATATCTGTGTAAGCAATGCAAATCTCTTTTTGCATGTAACATGCTACAACACTAAAAGGAAGTACATTAGCATTGCTAAATTATGCATCAACTTATGCTTGCCTTTATGTTAAATTAATAAAGACTTGTACAGGTCAACAATCAATTGCATCGAATCATTTTATATCTTATATTTTTTCAAAAGAAGCCTTATTTTTATAACGTGGCCATTGGGTAAATGAGTAATATTGCAGTTTCCATGAGTGTAAATTTTGGCCACCTGAACACCATTACAATTAGGGCAAAAAACTCCAGCAGGAAATCATTAAAGCATAATATCCACGATGGAAAAAAATACAGGCATAAAGGTGCAAAAATCAGTGTTTCTCCATCCTCATCGTTGCTTCTCCACCAAGAGGTAATTAGACCGTCCCACCATCCTCGCATTTTTTAGGTAAACTTGAGGAATGAAAAAGCAGAATGCAGAGCTATGGAGGCAAAGCAAGAGAAAGAAATGGCACTAAAAAAAGGTTGTATAATGGCAAAAAGATTTGAAATTTGAAATCAAAGTAATGACCACTGACACATCGGATGAAAAGAAAGAGAGAGAAAGTGGAGAAGGGGATTTTGAAATAAGAACCATATGTTGCAAGATAATATCCTCCATCACATCCTCACTGGTTCCTCTCCGTCGTCGCATCATCGCTTGAAAAAGTGAATTGTTAGTTCCTCTCTGAAAGACTAAAATTGGTGAAGGCGCCTTCCCTTCATCGTATCCTTACCCTGAGTCAAATGCAGCAAGTTTGGAGATTAATGACCACGGCGTTAGCATCACCGTCGCAACCACTTCTCTACCTCCTCACCATCCTCACTTCTAGGGCAAACCTAGAAATGAAAAAGAAGAACGGGAAGAGATAGAGAGATGGTGGAGTATGAATAATAAGAATGAAAAAACTGTCACAGAGCTCGGTGGAGTCGCCGTCAGCAGAGTTAGAGCAATATAAAACCCCGAACTCGGACAGGTTGATGAAGCGATTATGGACACGCTTGTACCGAGGGATTTGAAAAGAAACGGAAAGGTATAATTTCTTTGAGGAGGCAGTGATAAGTCTTTCGGAAAGGAAAAATAAGGAAGGTAATAGGATTTTAAAATTAGAGAGAAAAAAGATAAAGAGATGGATAGGGTCTGAGCCAAATTTAGAATTTGAACTCAAATCTCACCTTAAATAAAAGTACAAGCCACATGGCAAAAAAAGTAAATGCACGCAGCCCAAAAAAATTAAATCAAGACACAGAACCCTATATGAGCTGTCACTATTCTTATGAATAGTGAAATTAGAGAAAAGCCACAAATAGAAATGGCTTGGCTCATCTCTATAACGATACAAATTTATAATAGCAAGCATATTTTATCGAATGTCCCCAAAAAGATTACACAAGCAAATATTGTACTAACCCACCAATGACACAACATCTTGCAAGATGAAAAACTACTAAGAGCATATTTAATTATAGTTTTTGAAGTTCACCACCCTCCTCCTCCATTCCTCCCCATTACTTCAGTGTGAGAATGGAAGTGTGTGTTAGATTTGAACTTTGTAATTGGCTACCGAAGTTGTTGAACCTTGACTGGGGTAGATGCCGGTACGCTTGTGGGGATTGGTGCGAAGGTCTCTACGATTTCACCCTCTTCAGCTCTTTCTTTCTTTTATTTAAATTTTATTTAAAAAGAAACTTAGGTGGAGCTAAGTTGGAAGAGTATTTTGCCACATACAAGTGAGATATATTTGAAAAGGAAGGTAATACAAGAAAATAAATAAAAATAAAAAAAGAACTGAGTCATAAGTTAGTTAAAAATTTAAGGGTTAAGGTGCAAAACTATCCATGAACTTTTCTCAAAAGTGCATCCAACACCATAAAATTTTTTTAAGTGCAAAAATACCCATGAACTTTTCAAAATGGGGCAAAAATGTCAAACCGTTAATTGGTACAGACATTCGTTTTATGGGACCCACAATATTATTTTTTGAGGTGCAAAAATACCCATGAACTTTTCTAAAAAGTGCACCCAACACCATAAAATTTTTTCTAGGTGCAAAAATGCCCATGAACTTTTCAAAAGTTTATGGTGTTGGGTGCACATTTTAAAAAAGTTCATGGTTATTTTTGCACCTAAAAAAATAATATTGTGGGTCCCACAAAACGGACGTTTGTATCAATTAACGGTTTGACATTTTTGACCCATTTTGAAAAGTTCATGGGCATTTTTACACCTATAAAAAGTTTATGGTGTTGGATGCACTTTTGAGAAAAGTTCATAGGTATTTTTACACCTTAACCCTTTTAAGGAATAAGTTACACCAAATCATAGTTGAAGAACTCAGTTAAAAACGAGTTAAAAGTTGGAAGATTAAAAAACTAATTTTTTTAGATAAATTTTATTTACTAAATTACCATTCATCATACTAAATTCTCGATTTTCCCTAAAATTAATTTGAAAAATTTAAGAGTTTTTTTCTTTCCTTTTCCTTAAGTTTTTTTTTTCTTATTTTCGCAATAGTTATTTTTTTAATATTTTTATCATTCAAGGACAGGAGCTCAAGTAATTTAGTTAACGTAGACATAAAAAACTTAATTGAAATGTTGATTAATTATTTTAATAAATGTGTACCATTAAATGTGTTCATAAATGTTTTTCGCAAAAAAAATGTGTATAAAATTTTAAATGTTTTATATAATCTCTATTGATGAATTATAATATGCGTTTGAAATATACTTTTAGCCATTAAAAGAAACCTAAATAAATAAGTTGCAATAAATGTGATGAAAAATTGAAATTTTAAAATATAATTAAATTTAATACATTTTATAAGATATTAGAAATTTTGAAAAATGTTCTCAATAAAAAAAAGAAATTTTGAAAATTTTTAAATAATTCTTTTTGTTAAAGAAGATATTTTGGTTATAACTAAAGTTTAAGAATCAAGATAGCAATCAACTAATAATTGGGTGAATGAAAATGAGATATGTCATATAAGGGAGGCTTGTATAAAAGGGAAGCTTGTATAAGGTAAATTTTGATTTTAAAAGGGATTTATATAACTTTTAAAAATAGAATGTAGCTTTACATAATTTAGATAAAATAATGGTTAGTGCGTTTTACACTAAAGTTTATTGGCAATTCTCATGAAACTCCATTCGCCAAAAGCTTATTTACGTCGCTTTTCTTGTTTTACCTAATGTTGTTCGAACATATGACATGTGGTGAGAAAATTGTTCTTCTCAATTAACCAACATCCAAACATTCACATATGAGTTACTTTTTAGAAGTTACTTTTTAAAAGTTTTTATAAAAATAATTTTCAGTTACATTTCCAATGATAAACTTAGATCCAGGTTATTTTTCAAACAACATTCAATTTAGCAAAGTAACTTTTTTAAAAATGCGTTTAAAAATATGGGTACGTTACATGGACAACGCTCTATAACGTGGTCATATTCCTATTTAGTTATAATTTTGATGTAATTACATATTTTTTTCATAAGGAATCTTGATAAAGGATATATTCTTTAACCCTTATAAAAAGTGTTTATTAGTATTCGTTATTTTGTTTAGGGTTAAGAGGCAAAAATGCCTATGAGCTTTTCTCAAATGTGCACTCAGCACCAAAAACTTTTGTTAGGTGCAAAAATGCCTATAAGCTTTTAAAAATAGAGCAAAAATACCATGTCCGTTAAATACCCAAAACGTCCGTCACTTTTGTTTCTGTGGGACCCACCTAGTGTCCATGTGTCAACGATTCCCATGTTTTCTCATCTCATTCAACTCTTTCTCTCTCTCCCTTCCTCTCTCTCTCTTTTCTCTCTCTCTCCCCAGTCATGGAAACACCATCTAGTTCCATACTCTAACTAAATTTTGTACTCATATATCTCTCACGGTCATACTCTCTCCTCCTTCAAATTCTCATTCTACTTTTGTCCACCATGACCTCCAAAAATGGAGAAGTTGAAGGGCATTGAAATTCTTTGTTTGGCTTCCATGGTGACTTTGGATAGCTCTTTTTATCTGTCGCTTTCTCTCTATCCCTTTTTCTGAAACAAAGTCTTCTTAATTACATACAAGATGATGACTTATTCATCCTTTTTCGACGCTTTTCACTTTTATTATGCATTAGATGCTTCTTTTAGTGAGCTCTGCTAGTTTTGTGAAATTATAACCAATATGTTTACTGCTCCAAAGTTCCTTTAAATATGGGAAGATCAGTTCCCACCAATTTTGGTGAGGACCCATCTTCCTTTGCAGAAGAGAAAATGAAAAAGACAAATATACCCACAAAAAAATTAAATTAAAGCGTTAGATGGAGACAGAGAAATCACTCTGATGATCTCGACACCGATGGATTTCAGCAATAGAGTTTGTGAGGAAAAGGATATGGAAGACGAAACAAAGCAGTATCAATGAAATTTGAGAAAAATGGAAGACGAAACAGTGTAGCATCGTAGTAAATGGATTTACACTGTGTAAATTGATTTACACAGTATATAGTAAATCGATTTACTTTACTGTGTAAAGCGATTTACTATATTGTAAATCGATTTACACATGTAAATCGATTTATTATATTGTAAATCTATTTAATCCATTTTTTTATTATAAGGGTGTTATGGGTATTTCTCATATTCTTCCCATTTCCATCACTCTATTTTCTTTCCACCAAACGTCTCATTTTCCTTCAACCTAAGTTACCTTCCCATGCCTATCAAACAAACATACCTTTTTAAGTTACCTCCAATATTCTCTTCCTTTCCATTCACTTCCCTTCCTTTCCTTTCCTTCATCATACATTCCTTGTACCAAATGGGTCCTTAGTTTATAATGCTTGCATAAACTAGTGATGATGCTTTGAAGTGGCCTCCTCCTATTTTGGAGGTGTAGGGGGTGGTGGTGGAATGAAGTGAGTGGTTTCCGTTCTATTCTGAACTTCGTATCTCTTTAAAAATATTTTTTGCTCTCCATTTTTGCCATCTCCAAGAATAAAGTTACTGTGGAATGATGAACAAAAAGGAACACCACATCAAGACAAACACTGTACTTACTCTGCTTTTTGTGATTAAATTATTTTGCTCTGACTTAAACGAAGCCTTACTCACACCTTGCAAGCTCATTCTTTTAAATGAAATTTCGTCCAACTATTGCAAAGCATGAATAATTCTTTATTTTTATAAAGCAAAATTCATTTCGAGTGAACTTGGAAAGTGTGGTGATTTAGATGGAGTATGGAAGGTGTTTCCGTAGGAGGGAGAGAGAGTCAGAGAGAGCATGGGGAAAGGGAGAGAGAGTTGACTGACATGAAAAAGAACATGGAAATCATTGACACATGGACACTAGATGAGTCCCGTAGAAACAAAAGTGACAGATGTTTTAGGCATTTAACGGAAATGCTGTTTTTGCTCTATTTTTAAAACCTTATAGGCAATTTTACACCCAACAAAAGTTTTTGGTGCTAGGTGTACATTTGAGAAAAGCTCATGGGCATTTTTGCCGCTTAACCCTTTTGTTTAACAAATAACTTGGTATCCTAGGTCTCCTTACCATGTTTGAACTAGGAAAAATTTCACTACACTCCCTCTCTAGCCATTTAATATCAAAGAGCCCCCAAAACTTTATGAAACTTCACCAAACCACCCTAGGACTTCTAAAATTAAATTTTGTGGCCGAAAAAACATATATGCCCTTATTTTGTACATGGCCGGGATGGTCTTGTAAATTCCCACACGTGTCTTATAAATAACATGTATTCTTATGAATATACTCCTTATCTTGTACATGGCCGAGATGGTCTTATAATTACACTTATTTATCTTATAAATAAACATATTTGACTTGTAAATAACCATATTTCACTTATAAAGTAAGGGCACAATTGTCTTTTGACCCACCAATTTTAATTTCAGTTCAAGTCTAGGGAGCGCAGTGAAAAGTTGTAAAGTTTTGAGGGGCTGTTTAATAATAAATGGCTGCAGCAAAATTTTCCCTAAAATTCTATTAGTGTCGGCACTCCTTAATTTGTAAGCGATTAGATTGCATTCCCAACCATAGAATTTTTTTAAAAAATTTGACATGACAATTTTCAAATTCTACCTAATAGTATTAAATAGGGAGAATGACAGAAAAATACCATTTGAACTTCAAAATCCCACTGACAAGAAGAGTAATAGGATTGACAAAAATAATAATAGGATTGACAACGCAGATCTTTGTCAAATGACTAATTTAGGATTTTAAAATTCAAGTGATATTTTTCTGGCATTCGCCCTATTAAATATTCCACAATTATATCAAAAAATAATTTTTTAACTTTTTGCATTTTAAATTTTAACAATATACTTTTTTGACATATTGAAGACGTGTTCAAACTTTTATAACCCATATCCATATCTCCCTTTTTTGGTTAGATTAGCACATAGTATTACTGAGAATTTTATTCTCCTTGATCACCTACCACCTTCCTATCCTGAGGCTATCGTTGATCATAGCTGATTGTTGGTCCTATAGGAACCGTTATTTGTGTTTAGTCTTAAATGGATTAATGTATTCCAATTTTTCATTCAAAAAAGTATCCATATCTCCCCGCTCTCAATTAAGTCCCATGAAAAAAGGACGTAAATTCAATCTAGAAGGATGGTCAAGTGAAATGATCCTCGCTTCTAAATGCCTTATTAGACTACCAATGGAAGTAGGAAGGCGTTAGTCCATCATAATACGGCGAAATCAACATTAAAATTTCTACTGAGAGAGGTATCCACTTTTAATACTTAATAGTACCTTAAGTAAGATTACTTCTAATAGGAGAATACATATACTTATAAAAAATGCGCTATTGGACTAAGAAGAATAAGTATATTTTTATGTATAAAAAATAAGTATATTTATAGCATTAAGATAATTATGCTCCCTTGATATTTGTTTTTGGACAGGAATCATACCGCTTTCTACATGACACTCTACAAGTATAATGAGTAAGTTTTTGTTTGCTTTAGCTTTTTTTTAAGTGTTTTTACGATTTACAAAGAAAACATATGTAAAAAGAGTTTTATTTTAATTTATGGAAAAAAGGGCTTTTAAAACTATGGTTTGGGGGTTTCCCAGATAGGCACTAAGATACAATCATGGTAGAATTTGGAGCTTTCAATACACATAACTCCTAAATTCTACTAAAAATAACATTCTTCTACAAATAGCTCATGCACAATTTTTCCCCCGCCAAACATTTCAACCAACATGTATCAACTATACATTGTGAAATGCTAGCTTTAGTCACAGAAGAAGTATTTCCAAAATCTCCATCTGGTTTCCACATTTCTCAATCAGAATGAAAACCATCCACCATGTTGAAAATTTTACCGTATTTCCAATCCAACATCTGTTTTATAAATTTTTTTCAACCATATTGTTGAAATGTTTCTTTTAAGTAAATTTGTGTCATGCCAAGGGCGCAAGGAGGGGCTTAAAAACAAGGCCTAAATAAAAAGTTCATCCTTTTTCTTCCATATTTGCTTCTACTATTCTCTAACGACATGAAGTTATAAGCAGAATTATACGCACAACTTTCGACTTATATGAGTTTCTATCATTCTATGCCATGAGGCTACAAAACCTTTGGCAACACCTATCAGTTCTAATGAAACCTAAATTAAATATTAAGTGGGAAGAGATATAAGAAAGGTCTTGACTCTTTACTAGTTTAAATCTTAGAATGGGATAGATTGTAAAAGGTTTCAAATTTGTGGGGTTTTCTTTTGTGAATGTGGGTGTTTTGTTTGCTGAGAAAAATACAAAATGAAATTAATAAGACAGATAATTACAGAGTAGTATAAGACAGAAACATCAAGTAAAAAATAAATTACAAAAATAAAAGGAAGAATCAATAGTAACTAATGTCTTTAAAACACAAAAATAACAAGGTGATCTCCTACTACATTATATGCGTTTTGGTTGTAATAGTCATGGGTGCAGCAACATGGTGGTAACAACTTTTTACTGGAGGTATATATTTGGTGCAAGACATCAACATAAATAATAAGAACATGACAGAGAATGGTATTTGGTGCAATAATACACCAAGCATTACGGTTCTTGTGAGCATAATTGGGATGACATAAAAGAGAAAGAGACATGGTAAAGTGTACCTCCCATAAAAATCTTAAGTAACACTGTCCTCATCCACCAATTGCCAAAGCCGCACAGAGCACACCCTTTCCTTAAAAATAAAATAAAAAAAGGCAAGAAACTCATATTTGCTTAGCATACTTTTGTTTCATCTCATATGATATAGCTTGGACAACAATATCCAAATAATTAATCCATGCGGCACCTATCAAAGTATATATCAAATAACCATAAACTGAACAATAAGATACTCCACCGGTCCTAAATAGGATAAATAACCCTGCAAACATCTGGCAATTCTTAATTCTAGATAACATCTCTAAAGGAGCACATGGTTATAGGTATAGAATGATCTAACTGTTGAAGAGTTCATTACAGCAAAAGTGCTAAAAAGAAAATATATAAATGCAGCGTAATACATTAGATTACATATCAGAGCTCTTCAATGTGGCTATTGCCAAGTGGTACCAAGCTTTTGAAATAATTGACAATATCATCATCATCATGGAACAACCTGCCCATAGGAAATTTCTCACATTCACTAGTAGTGAGATTTAACAGATATAGAACAGTTGTTAGTTCATGATTCTTCCCTTGACGATTAATCTTACTAACGCGTTCAGGCTTTGAAACAACATTGCAGACAACTTCACTCTCCAAATAGTCACAGGAAATAAAAAGTATGGATAACAGTAGGTGCTGCTAGTATATTTCTTAGTCCAATTCCAGTCTCACTAGTTTCATTTATATCCTCCTCCATTACCCACAATTCAACAGAATATTCTAAATTTCCACTTTCAGTGAAGACAATAAATGAAGTTTGTTCCCATAAACAGTAAGCCTAGGAAATGAGATAGAGTATAAAGCACGAAGTGGGATTACTGTAAACACTTCCGTTGCTATGTCAAATAACACTATCAAATTACCATAATCATCTCCATATTGGCCCTTCACAACCTGCTTTGACCCAAGCCAAAAGATCACTCCCTTGGCGGTTGTAGTTTGATGCATGAGACTTACTCCCTCTAAGTTCTTAAATTCTATTTCCTTCCTATTAGAGTATAAGTGCAGTTGTGTATCAGTTAGGCTGTTAGAAGTGTAGTTAAGTTAACCATAGTACTAATAGCCATGGTTAGTGAACCAGAGTAGTGTTAGCATCTACGCTCACTTATATATATGTATGTGATACAAATAGTGAAGCAATACAATAACATACACTTTTCTCAGTTCCTTTTCTCTCTTCTGATCTTCTTCTTTCTCTCTCCACCTTCGTGTTAATGTACATGGTATTAGAGCTTCTCCATACCAAACCATGACTTCAATTTTATCATCTGTGTCTCATTCAACAAAGCTCACAACTATTGAGTCAAACTAAACTAATGAGCTGGTTGCCCTTAATCACTCAATTTCTTTGAAGCTGGACGAATGAAACTTCCTCGTTTTGAAGCAACAAATTGAATATGCAGTCAACTCTCAACGAACACCATTTTCTTTGAGCAAAATTGAGTCTCTCATGATTGCTCATGAACTCAAGATCGCTCCATGAAGTTTGTTCTCTCTTAAGGACTGAAGCCTATTGTCAATGTTGTGCAATCATCTATGTCTTCTAATGAGCCTATTCATAGGGCCATTGCTCACCATCTTGCAATGGCAGAGGCCTCCCACTCCACTAGCTCCTTTACGACTCAATACTCACCTCATGGTGACACAAGCTAAGAATGGCATTCATAAGCCAAAAGCACTCTCTAATGTAACTTCTATTCATGATTCTCATTATGTGCCAACTGATCCATATAAAGCTTTTGCAATTCCAAATTGGCAAAAGGCTATGCAGGCTGAATATCAAGCTCTCCTTCATAACTTGGACTCTTGTCCAACCTCCTACCAATCGGCCTGTGATAGCTTGCAAATGGGTTCTTCGCATCAAACAAAATCCTGATGGTTCCATCAAACAATACAAAGCTCTCCTTGTTGCCAAAGGCTTTCATCAAACTCAAGGCTTTGACTATAATGAGACTTTCTCTCCCGTTGTGAAGCCTATTACAATTAGAATACCGCATCATTCGTGGCCTATATCACAGATTGATGTTAACAATGAATTTTTGAATGGAATATTGGAAGAAGAAGTCTACATGTCTCAACCACCAGGATTTGAAGCCACTGATACATCTCTTGTGTGCAAACTTCAAAGAAGTCTCTATGGCTTGAAACAAGCTCCTAGAGCTTGGTTTCATCATTTGACTGATGCCTTGCATGGACTTCAGTTTGTCTCTAGCAAGTGTGATCCTTCTCTCTTTATTCATCATAGCTCAAGTGATCTCACTTATGTCCTTTATTCATCATAGCTCAAGTGATCTCACTTATGTTCTTGTCTAGGTGGACGATACTCTTATCACTGGCACATCACCTACATATATAGCAAAGCTCAAGCAGTGGCTCAATGATGAACTCATCCTAAAAGAACTTAGTGATCATCACTACTTTTTGGGCATTGAAGTCAAACGACCTAGGGACAATGTCATCTCATCATCTCAGCGCAAATATATCAGAGATTTGCTTACCAAAGCTGGCATGATTCAGTCCAAGGGGGTAGCTACACCAATAGTTGCCTCCGAAAAATTAAGTCATCAAGATCAAACAAAGTTCTCAAATAGTCAACTCTATTGGTCAATTGTGGGAGGACTACAGTATGTTACAATCACCAGGCCAGAGATAGCATACAGTGTTCATAAGGTTTTCCAATACATGCAAAATCCTAAAGCAAGTCACTGGCATGTAGTTAAACGAATTCTACAATATCTCAAAGGCACTATGACCCATGGTCTTGTCTTCACTAGACAAAATCATCTTAATTTAACAACATTTTGTGATGCTGATTGGGGGAATGATGTTGGTGAAAGGCACTTCACCTCAGGCTTCTGCATTTACTTTGGTGGCAATCTCATCTCTTGGGCAGCTAAGAAACAGCCATTTGTTTTCAGGTCTAGCACAGAGGCCGAATATCGGAGTCTTGCTCACACCACAACTGAAGTTCTGTGGCTGCAAAGCCTGCTATCTGAGTTGAAAATACCTGTCTTCAAAAATACAGAATATCCTTTGTGATAACTTGAGTACAATTTTGCTCTCTCGAAATTCTGTTCTACATCACAGAACTAAGCATATGGACTTGACTTGTTCTTTGTTCGAGAAAGAGTTTTGCAAAATAGATTGCTTGTGCCTCACATTCATTCAATCCACCAAGTAGCTGATGTGCTTACCAAGCAATTATCAACCTCCAAATTTGCCTTGTTAAAGTCTAAACTCAATGTCAAAGACACCTTGAGTTTATGGGGAGATATTAGAGTATAAGTGCAGTTGTGTATCAGTTAGGCTGTTGGAAGTGTATTTAAGTTAACCATAGTACTAACAGCCATGGTTAGTAAAACAGAGTAGAGTTAGCATCTACTCTCACTTATATATATATATATATATATATGTATGCGATACAGATAGTGAAGCAATACAATAACATACACTTTTCTCAGTTCCTTTGCTCTCTTCTGATCTTCTTCTTTCTCTCTACACCTTGGTGTTATTGTACACTTCCATATTCCTGTGCTTAAGGAGCACACTTGAACTCGATTAACCTTACAAGACAACTTAGTCTCATGAATTATTACTATCTTGTTAACAATAGGACTGAACCCAAACCCTGTAAAAAATTACCATCAAATTCAGCAAGAAGTATAGGCACCCGTCTAACCTCTCGAGTGGCAGGATTTCACAATAAAAAGTAAGGAGGAAATATATTAAATTTATAATTTCGAAAACAGAGCAAGCCATTGCACGAGCTGACGATTCTTTCCCAAGGCCATTCAATCACAGGTGAGTTCCGAACTTCAAGGTGTTGCATCTCGCAACTGAGCAAATCAAAGAGCATAAGATAATCTACATCAAGGCGTGTCAAAAAAAGAACCCAATCTTTGCATAGACATCGAAATCAGATTAGAGATTTTACAGGAAGTCGTTTGAGAATGTTAGCGATGATATCTTGGGGAAGAAATGGTACTTGGCTATCCATTGTCATCCGCTTCATTGTGCTCCACTGCGCCTTCGGTGAGGAATGAAACTCACAAAGTGACATTATGGTAGGGTTTAAGGGAGAAGAGAAGAGAGTCACTTTGTCGCAGTTAATGGACCTGTAAATGTATCAACAAATTGCGCTTACATCTCTCCGTTAATTTTTCCTTCGTTTCCTCTGCTTCCCGTGTTAATTAGTATTCCATTGAAATTTGACCGATTTATCATAAAATTGAATATTAAATTATTAAAATTTAAAATAAATAAATGTTATGAAAATAGGAAAATATAAGAGATCAAATAAAAGAGATGAAAAGAGAATTGGAGAAAAAGATGGAGCAATATCTTATTCATTTGGATACTACCAATCACTTGATACAAGGCCACTATTTATAGGCCATAAGTCTTTAAATTACGTTTCAAGGGTTACACAACAGAATAAATCTACATAATTGTGAAATATGTTACATTGAGAGGTTATGTGTATTAATCATAAGAAACTCCCAAGAAGCTATTCATTTATAGGTTATATTGACTTAATTGGAGAACCTCAAAAGACATTCTTGAAAGTTTATGGATATCCACATAAATATAACAATATTTATAACACTTTCCATTGGATGTTCATAAACAAATATCGTACCTCATTAAAACCTTACTAAGAAAAACCCAATGAGACAAAAACCTAATGAAGAAAAAAGAGTACTCAATATATATTGAAGCTGCCTTGTTAAAAACCTTATGAGGAAAATCCAGTGGGACAAAAGTATAGCATGGCCTCTACTCTCTTGAAGATAATATCGTATTTATTCTCACCGATGACAATATCACTTCAAATGTATCTTTGAGCATATCTATCTTTTAGCTGTCAAACTATAAATCATGCATTGTGATCAAATATTCTGCTGAAATGTATTCCTCTAACATATTTTTTGGATATATTAAAATATCAATATATTTCCACTACCTTATGCATTCTGGAAATAACAAAGAAAACTTATTCAGAAAATTACCAACATGTTCAACTTGTTTTGAACAAAATGTTCTCATGTAATAGTTTCATAGAACTACACCACCAAATATCAGTTTTATAGTATTCATGGGGTACCAGGAACTTAGTTTTACCAACAAAACATAATAAATACAATATTAGCATTTTATGAGTATTCATAAAAAATACGGTAGTTATAATCTATTAAATTCAATATATTTTGCAAACAAAATAATTATAGCAAGAATATGTGATTTTGAAATCATTAAAGTATTCAATAACTTGACCTACAAGTTAAGTGAAATGTAAAATTACTTATTTTCTAATATATTCTTTCAATCAAGTACATAGACTCGAATTATTTTCAAATTTGCATAACATTTTATATATAGAATGATTTTATTGTACATGCTTCTGACATTGTAGATTCTTCAAAGATTTTCATATAAATTTTACTATTTAACGGGCCATATGTTTAGACTATATATATATAATAACATCTAACAAACGCATAATTTTATTTTCATATGATGTAAAAATAGTAATATATGCAAAATTATTGTATCCACCATAAAATAATATACCTTATCATAGTTTTCATTAGCATTTGTGAAAACATTTATTTTCACTTAAATATTTATATATTTTGTATTTTAGTTGGGACTACAGATCCATAATTTTCACATATCGAAATAATGTAATCCTATTTTCATTGTGTCATTTCCATTTTACTTGTCCTTTGGGCCAATCACAATTGTGTTTACCTTGTAAGATGGATTTATGCATAAGATCCTCACTTGATCACATGAAATTATTAGCAAGCCCATTGTTGACAACTTAATCTTTTCAATTCCATTTTTCTTATGACATAATTCATTGAGATCTCTTTATTGCATTCATATACCTGAGCCTTTTTTGAGTTTTTTGCAATTAGTTATGTCTTGGCCTCTTCTAGAGTACCTGAACCTTTTTTGAGTTCTTTCATGTACCTGAACCTTTTTGGAGATCTCTTGATTATTTGCTCTTTTCTCTTTTCTTTTGGAACCAATTATTCTTTCATGCTTCGGGCATGTCTTACTTTCCTTTACGCTGATTAGAGCATTTTCAATAGGAATATGAGATTTACTAATTCCCATTTAGATTAGTAATTGCATCTGGCAGATATTATACAATATTTGATGAACGCAAAACATGATGAACTTCCAGTTCCTACTGCTATATTCGAGGATCTATACTTGATAGTAATAATACATTCCTTTTATTCACTTTTCCAGCTATTCAATTTCTCCCTCTCATGTTAGGAAAACCTTGTCCAATAGCAATCAACTAATCATGCAGTATAAGTTTCCTAAATCCATTTGTTTCCATTAAAAATATCCTTTTGTTTCATTTAGAAACTAACAAGAATAACGAGATCCTTACCCAACATTTATCCCAACTTTCTTTAAATATCTATCTATATGCATTGTGGTGGATTAATAGAAATAAACATTGCACATTCAAACCTTTAACATGGAAAATATATGGCTCTTGACCAAAAGCCAATTTTACTGGAGCAGTTTGTTGGCTAGTATAAGTGTTATATAATATGTAAGATCAAATATGCCAACACTGAAATAAAAATTTTGTTCTCATAAGTATTGATCTAGTTATTTATGGTAGCTTTAATGAATAAATCGTATAATCTAGAAATTGTGTGCTTAACATAATAATTCTTTCAAACATTCTTGCAAACTTCATGTTGCAAACTAATAATAATCTCACGTGCAACCATCTTAAATATCCATTTATCAAATTTATTGAACACTTATATGATTTACATGTTATTTAAATGGGCCCATATATTTCAGTTGGATATATTTCCAGAAATGCAAAGATCCATTCCAAATCTCATAATCAATTTTCTTTGAAAACATGTAGCACATTCTTAAATTATATAATGTGTTGGCTATTCATGAAGTATATTTTAGTTATTCAATGGATGTCAATGCGTGTAATTCTTAATAGTATGTTGCATCATATGTGACTCGGATAATTAAACAAGTCATGACAATAAATTTATTTCGATAAGTAAACTTCTAGTTTAGTATAACATGTTTCTTCACTAATAATAAACTTTTCAATTTCCATAACATATTGATTTAAAATCTTAATGTGACATCCATTTTTGGGAGATTAGTTAAGCTTTGTGATAAAGCATATAAGTATAAGTTTTCAATATTAACTCACTTGTATTCTAACAATCTCTCCCTCAAATGTGAGCCATATAAATATACTTCAATTATTTTTTGTATTTCAAAGACAAAACTAGTATATAGTAGGTTAATAACATACTATTTAACAAAATGAAACTCTAATGCAAATCTATGGATCATAAATTTTTGCGATCAATTCTTCCCCCGCCCATATGAAAAAATAAAAATTATTAGTTCTTCAAGAGCTATATCTATTTTGTTTTCTTTAGGATTTATATCAATTTTATTACATATAAGTTCTTTAGGAACTAACATATATTATTTCATTTCTATATAACTTTATTGCTCATTAATAATATACTTCAATAATAATTTGTAATGCTGTTTCTTTTCTTCATAAAAAACATAATAATATAAATCAATTTGCTTCTTTTGATACATATACAAAATATGAAACATTTAGAATTTTCCACTACATAAAGAAATGTGAATAGATCTATAATCAAAATACATTATCATACATGCCTTATAATATAAAATAATGAATATTTTTTATATTTATAATCTTCGTTCAATATTTCCCTACTTACTACTATAGAAATAGCTATATAAGATTGTTATTAACTGTCATATATCATGGTTGCAAACCATCATATATGGGGCCCCTATAAAAGTTTGGTGCAAACACATTATGGTTGCAAACTGTTATTTATTCCGGACCTATTATAACTTTATAATATAACACCCATTATGTATTAAAATGTGGTGAGGCTATGTTGTCCATAATGTTGTCATAATAAACAACGATCTGAAGTAAACAACCGTTATAAAACTCTAAAACATACATAACGGTGCTTTCAAAATAATCGCTATATAAAAGTTTAACATATACAACTGTCGCTATGTAGCAACCGTTATTTATTTGCTATAAAATGATAGCAGGTTTAATGAAATAATCATCATATATAGTGTATAAATATACAACAGTTCTTTTTTAATGACTGTTAACTTTTTAGGCAATTGTTTTAGAAAAAATGGGGATTATCCTTTCTCCCCTGCATGTAAAATGAAATTGTACACAAATTTGTATATTATAGAAGTTCACACATTGAGTATAGCTATGCAATTTGGGATGGATTAAGACTTTCTCGACTTTGTGGCTAGGCTCAATGGAACTCCTTACCATAAAAGGCCTCAACCAAGATTTGATAGAGAAGAAGGGGTTATATCTATAGTATGCCATTTACTACTTCTCCTTAGGAAGCATTTGGCGTTCTATATATCTAATCTCTCATTCTCTATCAAGTCTTGCTTCAGGTTGCATAGCCCTTGAGCCCTTTACAATAAGAGTTCTATTGAGTCTAGCAACAAAGTTAGGACTACCTTGATCCATCCTGAATTGCATGGCTATATTAGATGTATGAGCTTCTGTTCTATATATACACAGTAAAAACCAACAAATAAAGCTAAAGCAAAAATCTATCTAATGCATATATATATATATATATATATATATAAATTGTATACCTTTTTTGTCATAGATGGTATGACAATAAGGTGTTTAGGCCAAGCAACAATTTCAAGCATGCAACACACAGTTCCTCCTTCGAGCATTCTGTGGAGGACACAGGAAGAGCTAACTTGGATTGATTAAGGTCTTTAGTTCTCTAGGATAACATGATTTTGAGGGAGAGGTGAGTTGCGGATTGTGTTATCCCTTATAGGTTACACATGTAACTTGTAGAGACAGTTGTGAATCTTGTTCTCCCCCTATAAGTTATACATGTGGCCCATAGCAACCATATACCACTTAAGGCTATCTGCCACACATTCAATATAGTGAAATCTTTATAAATCTTTAAAGACTTCTTGTAATAGGAGAAGAACCTTCGATAAGAGATTTTTCAAAAAAAACATGAGAATGACTTAAGTCAAAACCTAGCTAAAAAACATGAAGTGAATAATAATGAAGAATGTAGGATGGAGAAGGGAAGTCATACCTCTATATGATTAGAATAGACCACACAAAGAAATGCAACCTGGCTAGGGCTGAAGAACGAAAACATGAGATATGAACGAAAACGAGTGTTAGGGCTTTCGCAGCAACTCGAGTAGGCTATTACTAAGAAGCATGGAGAAGGCTTTGTGGATGGTGTGGTTCAACTGAAAATGATAGTCAACGACAAAAAAAGATGACCAGAGTAGTAGGGTTCTGAGGTTGTATGGGTTAGGGTTTACATTTGACATAAGAGGCTAAGATGAGTGTGCTCATAAATGAAATGAAGAAGCAGAGAGACGTTGAAATATAGGGGAAAGTTTAATTTCATAACAGTTGTTGTAAGAAACTATTAGGTAATTTCAAAACATATATTACGGTTTCTAGCTAATAACCGTTAAATATCTGCAACATTTTTAAAAAAAAAAAGAAATTAGGAGGTATTGCTATCGATTTCCACTTGCTTTCATAAACAACACATAAACAAATAACAATACAATAGACCATATATAAAAACATAGAAATTAACTGAGCCCAACAGCAGGAAAATAACAATACATAGTCAAAATATAGAAATTAAGTGCCTCTTTTTCTTTTCCTATTATTAGCTTTTTATAATTTAATTTTTTTGCTTGAATTCTTCTCTTCTTGTCAAGTAATAATTTTTTCCTCTTCGAAACCCAAATGCCTTCATTATAATCATGCCTGATGTACGAAGCATCTTCTTTATCCAAATTTAATAGTTTAAGTGACGTCCCACTGAATGGATCATCCTCAACTCCATCACCCAATTCCTTATCAATCACTTTATTTGTCAACAAAATAATAGACCATCCATGTTTAGAAGGATCATCGACATAAAACACTTGTTTAGCTTGAGAAACCAAAATGAAATGCTCTTCTTTATACCCTTCCTTGTTCAAATTCAATTGTATCAAGCCTAAGTCATCAATTCTCATGCTAAGATTATTGTCATCCCACTTGCAACCAAAAATGGAAACCCGTAAGCCGATATAATCCAACTTCCAGAATACTCAATCACACTAAAGTATGACATCTTCATATAGATAGGATTTCTATCTTTTGAACTCGATACAAGCATGTAAAAAGTTGCACCACTATTTTACATTTTACTTTTGTCATATTGCTCCTTGGTGTAAAAAGTGAACTCATTAATACTGCAAAGTGACTTAAAGAAGAAATATAACTTGGTCATTGAAGCTCACACCTCATAAGGATGAAGAAATGTATGGCTTCCCTTCTCCTCTGATGCTAATTCTTCACTTATTCCTATATCAACCATATCTAGCCTAATATTTATGTCATCTTTGATCTTCCCTGGCATATGGAGCAATGTGCCAACAATACTTTCACACACAATTTTCTTAATGTGTATAACATCAAGAAAATGTCTCACATCTAAGGTCCTCCAAAAAGGCAAGTAAAAAAAAAATGGACATCTTCTACCTAGTTGAGGTGCCCCGCCATCTTCTGATTTCTTATAGAAATATTTTTTTAAATGTCAGTAAGGATACTCTTAAAGCAACCATCTTTGATGTCCCATATAGGAATTCTTCATACCATGCTTCAATTTAATTGAATGCATACCCTCTTCACAAATTGGACATTCAAGTTGGCTTTTAATGATGTATCCTAATAAATTACCATATGCAGAAAAGTCATAGATAGTTCCAAATAGCATGGCTATCAAGTTGGACTGTTCTTCCTCGTAAGCATCATACACCATGACCCCATCATCCCACAAGCGCTTCAAGTCTTCAATTAGTGGAGCCAGCTAGAAATCTATGTCATTCCTGAGTTGTGTAGGCCTTGAAATTAGCATGGACAACATTGAGTACTTGCTCTTCATATAGAGCCATAGAGGAAGATTATATATAAACAATATTACCGGCAATGTGCTGTGGGCATTACTTTGCATCCTAAATAAGTTCGTCCCATCAGTAGCTAATGTAAGGCATAGGTTTCTATCTTCTTTAGCAAATTTGGGATGGTTCATATTAAAATTCTTTCATTCTGGAGAATCAGCAGGATGTCAAAACATGTCGTCATATGTCCTTTCATCGGTATGGCACCTCAAATTTTTTACATCATTAGGATTTCTATATAGGCGTTTAAATCTTGGTATAATAGGCAAATACCATAACACCTTATTCAGGCTCTTCCTGTTCTATTGGCAGTATGGATCCTCACACATGGAACAATGTGTTTGCGATGTATATTCATTCCTGAACAAGACTCAATCGATGGGGAAAGTATATATCTTCTCGTAGCTAAGGCCAACAAGCATAACATCTTCTTTGTGGCATATATTTTAGCAGAAGCATGTTTTTGGTTAGTAGCATTTTATTCAAAGCCTCGAGCAATTATGTGAAGCTCGTATTAGACTACCAATTTCTCGCCTTCAAGTTACACAACATCAACATAACGTTCAATAAAGTAAACTCAGTAGACCCCTCATATAATGGCTTCACCTTGCATTCTTAAGAATTTTCATCATTTTAGGATAATCCCGGAGGTCCTCTTCTACTGCCTTGGCCATATCATTGAGATGGTTGGCGTCAAATGCACTTATGTCAAAATCATGTTATGTATAACTTTTCATATGTTCAACTGCCCTACTGATTGTCTTCCCATGCCTCTTCCAGCATGTATAAGTAGGATTGATTCCATGAATCACTAAGTGCGACATACAAGTTTATCGATCACACCACTATATATTGCCACACTTTACACAGGGGCAAAGAATCAAATTTTCGTTTGGGGATGATGTTCAAAGGCAAATTCAAGAAAATCTGTTGCCCTATCTCAGTAGTCTTTCAATAGCCAATCAACATACATACACTTCTTATTCAAAGACCCCATCTAGCATAAATCATGTAGAAACAAAAACTCCAATAAAAACCCAATAATTATCCACAATCAGAATAAATTCATAAAAATGTACAATGAAAGAAAAACTACGAACCATATGTCAACCTGGCCGAAAGTTGAAGAAAGAAAACTTTAAGGTTGAATGGACAACTTTCTCAAAGCTGAAAGATCTATAATTTTTGATTGAGTGCAAAAGTTTTCAAATGTCAAGCTGATTGGATGTTTGACAAACAAACCCCAATTGTAGATTTTAAGGTCTTACGTAACGGTTAGTTTGTAAGATTGCTAATAGTTTTTTTTACAATAGTTATATTCAAGTAACCATGAGGTATGTTATGAAGAAATCAACAATGTTTAACAAATCAAAATCAACATAACCTATTCATAATGAACATCAATAAATTAGCTATAACCGTTATGTATTAGGCGTTATAAAAGCCTAAATCTATAGTAGTGACTATTTAAGCATCAATAAATTTGACTTGCACATATTATAAAAATGGTTTTGTCTAACAAATCAAAATCAACATAACCTATTCATAATGAATTTTCTCATTATATTATATAAATTCCCATTCTCTCAATTCAATTGTGACATAGATATATGATTTTTCTTTTTCTCATAAGTGTCACATAAAATTACTTTCATTCCAATACCAAAATAAAATAAAAAATTGCAAAGTATTTATATGTCACTAGTACAAAAAAGGTGATTTAGACCGGCACATTTAAACCGGTTGTAGTAAATGAGGTTTAAAAGAAATGCGCGGTGGCATTTACGTAATTATAAAGAATTTGGGAGACCGGTTATTATGTTTAACCGGTCTAAAAAATACAATTTAGACCGGTTGCTAGAGAACCGGTCTTAAATGAAGCTTTTTAAGACCGGTTGTCTAACAACCGGTCTTAAAAATTAGCTTTTTAAGACCGGTTGCTAGAGAACCGGTCTTAAATGAAGCTTTTTAAGACCGGTTCTCTAACAACCGGTCTTAAAAGGTGATTTTAAGACCGGTTGTTAGACAACCGGTCTTAAAAAGCTTGGTTTTAAACCGGTTAGTCTACTTAACCGGTCTTAAAAAGTTCCCCAAATATTTCCCCCCAACCCCTGCCGCGCGCCCTCTCCATTTCTGAAATTTTTCATCCCAATCATTTCTCTTCTCAGTGCTCAACTCCCCCCCTTACCTGATCTAATCGGAACGATCGAATCCGGCAGGTCGCTGCTAATTGTTGTCGCTGTTGGGTCGCCGTCTTCGTTTGGTCCTGGTTTTCGAGCTCCGTCCGTCATTCACTGCTGCGACTGAAGGAGGTCTTCGTCTTCATCGCTTGTTTGAGGTATGCTTCCTCGATCTACATTTACCCTTCAAAAATACTTGCCACTGTTGTTTATTTTTATATTTTTTCAACTCTCCAGAAATATCACATATTATAATGGAATTTCAATTATGGCACTTCCTGTTTTAAATAAAATATCTCTTGTGCGTGACTCTGTGGTTAGATAAACTGAGCTTGGGTTTATAGTTTGTATTATAGTTTGTTAATTAACCGGGTTGTTCTGGGTACACATTAATGCACAGTAAAGAATTTTGTGATGTGGGGCATTCAATATGTGTGAACGGTGAATTAGAAAGCGCATCATTTTTATAGAACACAGGATTTGTGATTTGGGTTTTAGCTTGTACTTATTGATTGATTTAAATATGAAGTTTGTGGGGTTATATGTTGTGATTGAGAAGAATCAAATAAAGACATTAAGATAGGACACGTAAGTAATAAGTTGTGACAGAGTAGCTGGATTGTAGTGGAAGCAAACCATTAAACATGTATGTGGTTCGGTTGGGTGGTGAAAAACGAAAAGTGGAAATAGTAATGAAGAAGGACAATTAAGGGGACTCATAAAAGCATGCACAAAAGGGATGAGTTATTACCAGCTGATGCAAATACAAATAATTGAGTTACATAGATTAAAAAATTGATTAAAATTTGTTAAAGGTCACTCAATATATACACACAAATAGAGAGGGAGAGATGAGTTATTACCAGCTGATGCAACAAGAAACAGAACCACCAAGCAAGCCAATTTGACAAAGCTCTTCCCATTCCTCTCTGAGATTTTAAATCAAAGCTATCTTTGAACCAACGTCCAAACGTGCCTTTGATTATCAATATATACATGCATGGATATATATATATATATATATGACCATGGTCCCAGGTCCGTTAATAGAAATCAATTGTATGCTACTAATAAATATCAGTTAACAAGATTTATAATTCATCTTAATATGTTGAAAACAAATGGAGTATCGAATAATATAATATAAAAAACGTTTATTATTGTAAATACGTACAATAAATGTAAATTAATACATCGAATACTTGGCTACAAATGTTAGACATTTTTATATCTAGCTCTTTAATTATTTAGATATGCACATAAACAAGGTTTTGAACTTTTGAATTTTGATGATCGTGCACTAATTCCATTGATTTGCAATTAGTAATAATTAATTAATTACTCATTGGTTCAACTCCATCCGTTTATTTTTATCTATCATTTAAGGTGTTTTCAAATTAATAGATGGTTTTTTAATATTCTCTAATATAGTAAGCCTTTAACTTAGATCTTCATCTATGTTGAAATAGAGTCTATAGGAATGTAGTCATTTATTCATATTGCTTAGAAGCAATTAACTTGATTTTGTGAGGGTGTGGGTGTGACCATCCCGGATATTTATCCATATAGGGGCTGGAATATTATTCGTTAGAGTTCGAGAGGACCTTTGTACTGCCGATTAGCCAACTAAGAGGGATGGAAGGAGATTGCATTTTAAATTCTTCCATGATGATACCATCTCCATCTTCATTCAAAAATGAAGGCCCCGAGATCACTTCTGCTTTGCTTTAAAAATCAAAAATAAAAAATGAAGGCCCCGAGATCACTTCAATCTCTGTAAGCAGCTGCCATTTTTCATGCATATCTGGGATCTCATTTTGAAGTAGGTCGATAACCTCGTAGGAGTCGCACCTAATCAACACTTCTCTGAACCCCCCATCCCAAACTCTTTTCATGCCCATAAGGCAACCCCAAATTTCAGCACTCAGAGCATCACCAGTACTGAGCCTCAACATAAATCCCTCCACTTATAGTTCTTTTTGCTATGTTTAACTAGTTACCTTCTATTGGTTTCCAACGGTATTGCTTGGATATTATTAGTCGAAGGACCAAAGTCACCCTAAAAAATATATCCAGGGACAAACAATATAATAATGGATCTAGCGTATGCAGGCGTTAGACATTAAAAGAATATATATCCAAGTCACTTTCTCTGACGAACGCGCATTCTTTGCTTCCTCTTTCCACCTCCATTTATCATTCCCTCACTCCTTCTCCATTCTACTTTCCCTCATTCCATTTTTTCCTCACACGCTACTCTAAATCACGATATTCTTTGTTTACTTCTAGTTACACTATGTACTTGGGTGTAATGATTGCATGCTCTCATCATTCTCCTACCTTTTCCAGGGAAAAAGTACAAAACAAAAAAAGGTGTTAGAATATATGGATCGTAGTTGGATACAAGCTAAACGGACGAGTGTTGAATATGATGTTGGGGTCAAGGGTTTTTTAGACTTTGCAAAAAGAAATACCGATGATGATAGTGGGATGTTTTATTGCCCTTGTGTAAAATGTTTGAATGAGAAGCGATTAAGTGCTGCAGATATATATACACATTTAATTTGTGAAGGGTTTTGTAAGACGTATGTAGTATGGGTATGGCATGGTGAACAATTAGAAATGCCAAGTGCATCTCAACAAGGGGAAGTGACTTGTGATGATAATGAAACGGACATGGATGATCGGATAGAAGACATTATTTGTGATGTAGGAGAAGAGGCTTTTGAATAATCACATGCATATGGTAATATGTGCAGTGATGCTGAGAAGCCGTTGTACCCGGGGTGTAAAAAATACCAATTGCTGAATGCTGTATTGAAATTGGTAAGCTTGAAAGCACGGCATGGATGGAGCGACAAGAGTTTTTCAAAAACGCTTGAGGCCTTTAAAGATATGCTTCCTAATGATAATGTGTTGCCTTGTCGATACTATGATGCTAAGAAAATACTGTGTCCACAAGGGATGAAGTATAAAAAGATCCATGCTTGCCCTAATGATTGCATATTGTATAGAAAAGATCATGAAGAGAAGGAGCAATGTCCGATATGTGAAACTCCGAGGTATAAATCAAATAAGGGCCCTGCAAAAGTGTTGTGGTATCTTCCAATCATTCCAAGGTTCAAGCGCCTGTTTGCTAATGAAATTGATGCCAAAAATTTGAGATGGCACGCAGATGAGCGGATTTCTGATGGAAAGCTTCGGCATCCAGCTGATTCTTCTCAATGGCAGAAAATCGATCAATTATTTCCTAGCTTCGGTGAAGAACCTAGGAATCTCAGGCTTGGGCTTAGCACAGATGGTATGAATCCTTATGGTAGCCTAAGCAGTATACATAGTTCATGGCCTGTTCTATTGGTAATTTACAACTTATCTCCTTTGTTATGTATGAAACGAAAGTACATAATGTTGTCTATGTTGATTTTAGGACCAAAGCAACCCGGAAATGACATAGATGTTTACCTACAACCCTTGATCGAAGACTTGAAAGAGTTGTGGGATAAAGGTGTCGATGTTTTTGATGCGAACAAGAAGGAGACTTTTAATATGCGAGCAATGATCTTTTGTACTATAAATGACTTCCCTGCATATGGGAACTTGTCAGGATATAGCGTTAAAGGCCACAAAGCTTGTCCGATATGTGAAGAAGGCACATGCTACCATCAACTTCAACATGGAAGAAAGACGGTTTACCTTGGCCATAGGCAATTTCTAAGATGAAACCACCCTTATCGTAGATTAAAAAAAGCTTTTTTCGGTGGCCAAGAGTTTGAAGATGCTCCAGAGGCATTGACTGGGGAGAAAATTTATGAAAAGGTGAAAAATATCAATACTATGTTTGGTAAGTCATCAAAGAGTAGAAATGAGAAAAATATATGGAAAAAAAGGTCCGTCTTCTTCGATCTTCCATATTGGGGCAATCTTGACGTCAGACACTGTATTGATTTCATGCATGTGGAGAAGAACGTATGTGATAGTATTGTTGGGACACTGCTCAACATACAAGGAAGTTCTAAGGATGGCATGAAGGCAAGATTAGACTTGCAAGAAATGGGAATACGAGAAGATTTACATCCAAGGCCATACGGTAATAGAACTTTTTGTCCTCCAGCTGCTCATACTTTGTCTAAGGTTGAGAAAAGAAGCTTTTGTGAGTGTTTACATGGCGCTAAGTTCCCTCAGGGTATTGTTCAAATTTTAAAAAGCTTGTATCGATGAAAGACTTGAAATTAATAGGGCTAAAGTCTCATGATTGTCATGTCTTAATGCAACAACTACTCCCAGTAGCTATTCGAGGCATTGCCGAATATGATCTTCAACACATATTGACTAGACTTTGTTTCTTCTTCAATGCCATTTGTTGTAAAGTCATTGACACGGAAAGATTGGAGGAATTGGAAAATGAAGGATACATTATCTTATGCCAGCTTGAGAAGCTTTTTCTTCCGTCCTTTTTTGATATCATGGTACACTTGGTTGTTCATCTAGTGAGGGAGATAAAGTTGTGTGGCCCTATCTATTTCCGGTGGATGTATCCGATCGAAAGAACTATGAAAATACTAAAAGGGTATGTGAAGAACCCCAATCGGCCTGAAGCATCTATTGTTCAAAAATATGTTTCTGAAGAAGCTATGGAATTTTGTCAACAGTATTTGTCAAATGTACGACATATTGGCCTTCCTAAGCGTCATGATCAAGAAGGGGGTAGACGCGGGGCAACAGTAAAGAGCATAGATGCTGATGAATTGCAACAAGTCCACCTGTACATCTTGAACAATGTTGATGAAGTTCAATATTACATGAATGCCCATAAAGAAATTGTACGGAAACAAAATAGTCGAATGAGCGAACAAAGGTTAATCAGGGAGCATAACAGAACTTTCGCACATTGGTTCAAACAAAAGGTTGACGGAGAAGAATGTGTTTCTGATACAATAAATTGGTTAGCACGTGGTCCTGAAGTTGATGTCATAAGTTGGACTTCATTTGTGATCAATGGTTATACCTTTTACACAAAGTCCCTAGATGATAAAAGCACCGTCCAGAACAGTGGTGTTGTATTAGTGGCTGAATCTATGCACTTCTCTAGTTCGAAAGATAAGAACCCTACGTTGGCTGCCATACCTTATTATGGGGTGATTGTAGAGATTTGGGTGGTTGACTATGTTAAAATTAGATTTCCCATTTTCAAATGAAAGTGGGTTGATGTCAATAATGGTGTGAAGATCGATAGGTTAGGATTTACATTAGTAGATCTGAATAGTAGAAGTTTTGGAGATGAACCTTTCATTATGTCAGATCAGGCGCAACAAGTGTTCTATATCACTGATCAGGCAAATAAAATGTGGTCTGTAGCTCTCCAAGGAAAAAGGGTCGTTGATATTGACGAGAAAAGTCACTCAAATTATGATCTTCTTGAGACTCCTTCTTTTTCCAGGGGTCTACCAGAACTGAACGAAGAAGATGAAGCAGATAATGCGCACGACATAAGAAATGATCATCACGAGGGAATATGGGAGGATATCTCTTTATGATACTACTTTGACCTTAACTAACTAAAGTAATTATGATTATGATTATTATCTGAAGAATATGTTTAGTTATTTTATCGATATAGTCTTCACATGTCATAGCTTAGGATTTATCTTTCTTTATTGTCGTTATAGACAAATGACGGATCCCCAGCGTCCTAGTGCAGAGGATCAGCCACCTTCTCCACCTCTGAGTCAGCCACCTAGTGTTCAGCAGAGTCAGCCAGCTAGTGTTAACCAAGGCGAGCCTAGCAATGCTCCGAGCCAGGGTCGTAGTGAGCGCAGTAGCCAGTCTGTACGGAGGGGTAGACGTGCCACACGGTTGACAGATGTTTCCCTCAGTCGGAGTGCAGGCCAAAAGATACCGATTGAGTTTGATAGACATTGGAAACCAATCGGGCCTAATGCACAACGATATAGGAGTTTCGTCGGCCTCCTTGCACGTAACAAGCCGAGCATCTTGATAGAGGAGTGAAGAAATGTCGATCCAAAGGTGAAGCATCATATTTGGGACACTATTCAGGTATACAATTCTCTTCTGTATGTAATTAATTATTATCAATTGTCACTTCATTTGTCACTTACTCCTTCAATGCATGCATTTCAGCTCACCTACGACGTTCCTCAGAGTGTGATCTTGTACAACAAGACGATGACGTATTGTTATGAGCGCTGGAGCAAGTTTAAGACAAGTCTGACCAACAATTACATTCATATTGAGGTGCAAGATGGTCAGCCTCGTCCTAATCCGTGCAGCACGTATACATTTCTTGATCAAGCGACTTGGCAAGAATTTGTTAGGCTTTGGACTACTCCTGAATCTTTGGTTAGTTGACTTATTTTTTATTTTATTTACTTAGCAATTATCTTAATTGATTATAACACTTTCCTTTTGTATCATTTCTTATTCGCAGGCAAAAAGGCAAAAAGCACAAGAGAGTGGTAGAAAGAATGATTGCCCTCATACAATGTCTCGTGGGGGTTATGCAAAGGCTGAAAGAGACTTGTTAGCGGCCAAACGAAAGAGATTGGAAGAAGCATCTCAATCGGATCCTTCTGTTCTTCTTTCTCCGCCATCTCCGATTCGTCGAGAAGAAAAATGGCAATTTGCCCACCAAAAGAGGAGTGGGACTTATACGAGTGAACAATCTCATATAGTTGGTGAAAGAATTGTAAGTATATATCGTTATTGTAATTAATTACATAAGAAACCTACATTATTACTTATGTTTGTTATTTTGTATTATGTTACAGGATGAACTTAGAAAACAACAAGCTGAGGGCTCTTTTAAGTCGGAGGGCAGGAATGACATCCTCACAGTTGCTACTGGCAAACACGAGCATCCAGGCCGTGTTAGGGGAGTTGGAGGAGGGGTAGGGATACGGGATTACTTTGGAGCCCCCGTACACCATTCCTCAAACATCGTGACTAGGGAGGAATTGGAGACTATGTTGGCCATTGCAAGAGCAGAAGCAAAGGCCGAGGCTGAAGCATCTTTTGATGCACTATTAGAGACCCGGTTGAGCAAGATGAAAGTTGAAATGATAGTGTTTATGAGCTCAAGACAAGATACCAGTGCTCCCCAGCCATAATCGATTGATCCTAATAAGTAGAGCACTAAAGGTAGTTGTTGCAACATCGGGCAGTCATCAGAGGGTCCTAACCCGCAAATTACTGGGCTTTGTGATCTTTTTGTCGAGGATCCTCTGAGATGGTTAGTTGCACGGGGTAGTGTGCATAACCTGGGATCAACTGTCCACCACCGACAAATGGAAGGTGATCAAGTCCGGGTGTCAGTTGACGAGGTGATTATTGCGGATGCACCTGTCCCTATCCCTTCTAATGAATTCAAGGTCGTTAGCGATGTCTTGGGCACATTCATCTTGTGGCCAACGAACCTTGTTTCTGGTCAAGCCGAGGATAGTCCGATCAAAGCCCCACCACCAAGTCCGATCAAAGCCCCACCAAGTCCAGCTCCCTTCACTCAGCAAGAAGTTTCACAGCCTCCATTGAATATCATGCAGCAAGTGATTCTGATGGCATATGATACATCCTTCAAAATAAGAGAGTGGCCTACAGATTCAGTTATTGGAAAGTCAGGAGTGACATGCTATCTTGAGAGGGATGATTTGATGTCCCTGGTAGCTCCTGGACAAAATCTTACGATTGGGATTGTCCAACTGTTCTTAATGTAAGTAGCTTCTGCAATTCAAAGTAAATATTTTAAAAGTTTCACCGTTTACCTTTTATTTATGTTCTTGCGTTATTATAGGTACATGCATCGTAGGTTGGTCTCCTCTGGCAAAAGCGAAAAATTTGGATTCTTATGCCCCCATCACATCCAAGAGAAAGGGACCACTGCTGCTACTAGACATCGATACTTGTCAGAGAGGCTTAGTGAAACTGGAACTGAGTGTTTCTTGGCTCCATATGTGCATAGGTAAGAAACAAATTGATAGTTTATAATTTATATAATGTTTTATGTTTGCTTATTAATATTCTTCTGTTTTTTTCAGTGATCATTGGCAGTTGCTTCTTCTATGCAAGAGTAGTTACACTGTCATCCTCTTATGTTCCCTCCACTTCAAACCAGGGAATGATTTGAAAAAGACCATTAATTTGTTAATTTTCTTGCATTCTTACCTTTTGTATGCAAAGTTTATGGAATTTGTGTAAAACCAATAACCTTTGTCATTGTGATGATCATAGGGCTATGCGGACATTCCTACACAGTGCTTGTGGTAAGCATGTTCGTGACTTAAAGGACCCTACATGGATCATGCCAAAGGTTAGTACATATGGATTTGTTTAAAGAATGTAATAAGACATGCCTTTATATTTGTTTTAATGATATCATGTTTTTTCTCAGAGCCGTCGGCAACCAAAGGGGTCCAACTTATGTGGTTTTTATGTTTTAAGACACATTTACAATATTATCACTCTATGTACGACTGATTTTACTCAAGAGGTAAATTTATATTTCTGAACTTTTGTTTTAATTACTTTATTGTTTTTAAGTTACTAAGTCAATGTTTCGTCTGGTTTTGGTGTTACAGATGTTTGATCTTGCTGATCCCTTTCCTGAAGAAGATATTGATTTCATTCGCACATGTTGTGCTGAATTCATCCATGAGCTATTACAAAAATAGTGAGTTTTTGAATCCAAAGTTCATTGTACATTATTGTAAAAATGTACCCTATATTCATTTTCTCTCAAGCTTGCAGGTTACTAGGTGAATTTTGGGAGGCTAAGGGATGGAGTAATGTGGAGGTTCAGCCAACTATTCCAAGGGTGGTAGAGATTAACGAGCAACATACATGGAAACCACCAGAAGGTAATAGCATTAAAATTAATTCAGATTGTGCCTTTGTGGATATGGAGAATAGAGCTGACATTGCCTTTGTGGTAAGGGACTCTAATGGTTGGTTATTAGGCAGAAGAGCACGAATTGTACTAAATCTGCTAGAAAAGGATGCGAGGAGCATGACAAGAGAGCTGGACTGATTCTCATTTTGGGATATAATATTGCAGTTGTAGCGTTATGTTAAAGTACAGTAGTTTAATAGTAATGTTGTAATTTATTATGATAACGCTGGTCTGATGTTGTTCTAGTTATGGTATGAATGAATCAGGTTTTGTTTTACTGTTGTCATTTGGTCATCCTTACTGTCTAATTGTAAATGAATCATCAATATATGACTGTACTGCCTGGTGATTGTTATGTATTGCTGTTTAAAATTGGAGCATTCTGTGCGTGTACATATAATAAAAGGGACGTTTTTAAAAAAATGAAGCTTTAAGACCGGTTGTAGTCACAACCAGTCTTAAAAAGTACTTTAAGACCGGTTGTGGGAACAACCGGTCTTAAATATGAGACATTTAAGACCGGTTGCTCCCACAGCCGGTCTTAAATGTCTCATATTTAAGACCGATTGTGGGTACAACCGGTCTTAAAAGTTTGACTTTTAAGACCGGTTCTAACAACCGGTCTAAAAAATAACAGACTTTTTAGACCGGCTGTATCAAGACCTAATACAGAACCGGTCTAAAAAGTCATTTTTAACCGGTCTAAAAAGTCATTTTTCTACTGGTGTGTCTTCCAATAATGAAAGGTTTGGGAACTAAGAAAGAACTATACATATATACTAACATTATATGAAGGATCGGAGGTAGTATAAGGCAACATAATAACGCTTAAAAGGAGAAAAGCCATGAAAGACAAAACTAAAATAAAAATTAAGGGCCAATAATAGAAGAAAGTACCTTCATATTAGGGTATATAAGTTGAGTGTTTGATGGGAAGTATGTGAAGAAACAAAGAAGAAGAAAAAATCCCAAGAAAATAGAGGCGGGATTGGAGATTGACATGAGAAACTCAATTAATGACAAGATGAACATGCTCGTTTAATTCCAATACACACACACACACACATCATATTATGATTAATGTATGAATAACATTCACACACATCATATATTTAATTTTACAAATAAATTGTATAATTATACAAAAAGAATAAAATTAAACAACTTAATTGTACAATTAGAGGTTATATTAATAGGTACTAGAAACCTTTCAATTTGGGAGTTATAAGGTATAATGAGATTAACCATGAGTTGGGATCCTAAAGGCCATGGAATTATATGAACATCCATACACAATAATATTTAAATTTAACTTGCAAATAAATTGGCACAATTTCAAATATTAATTTGAACACTTATTAATATCACAATATCAAAAAATAATTTCTCTCTCACAAATTAATCACAATAAATCTAAACAATAATAAAAATTAAACAATATATAGCCTTTTGGGCTTATGATTATTTTGTTTGGCTTTATAATAAATTTGAATATCTTTCTTTGCAACCCTTTGCCTCTTTTAATATTTTTGATAATATCTCTTGATCCTTTTTGGCCAGTCCATAATATTTTTGATAATATCTTTGATACCACTGGGAGGGTCTCTCACTCTCTCCTGAAAATCTGAGACCTAGTCTAGATTATTTGCCAAATTGTAATAATTGCTCATGATTTTAAATCTAAATATCATTTAAAATCACGAAACATTATTGCCTCTAATTATCAATTTAGGCATAGGGTATATGTGATCATGGAAAAATATGTTAATTAGTCTTCAGGACTATTAGCCTTTAGAACTATTACTTTTGAGTTGCATAATTATCTACAATTTATTCTTCTTCAAGACAATATATATAGTAAAAATACATTTTCAAAGCTATAAAGCCCTTTTGTATCATTCAGTATTTGAACCATAAGCCTTCAGGGCTTTAATATTTATAACAATCCAGTAATCAAAGTGCCACAAAAATTTTATTGTCACGCCATTTGTTAAAATCGATAATGTTCTTTTATAAAAGAACCATTACAAAATTAATGTGACTTTTGGTCACCAAATCACAAAATTAAGAATACTATGGTTTCTTTCGCTATTCAATTAAATCAAAATACTGTAAAATAAATTAAGTAAATTCAAATTCATAATCAAATGTAAACTATAGATAAGCCCATGATCATATAGATCACATAATAGAATCATACATAATATTATTATGTATTAATGTAATAATAAACAAATGAAAATAAAAGATTGATATAATGAAATAACAATAATACAACAATATAAATAAATGAAATGTAAATAAAATAACATTAAAATGAGATGAAATAAATAACATAAAATAAAATAAAGAATATAAATGCTAAATAAGTAAATAAACAAATGAAATGTAAATAAAATTAAATAATATAATATAATAACATAAAATGTAAATAATAGCATAGTATAAAATAAAGAAATATAAATAGTGATAAATTAAAGTGAAAAGAAAAAGTTGCGAAGGAGAATAAAGCAATAATAATCTCCAATCTTAGCTGTAGAATATGATGTATAAAACAATTGGTAAAATGTTATTTTTAATTTCATATAATAGCATAGATTATCTCAGATAAATCAAATAGATATACAGTAAAAGAAGGTAGGGGAAATCGTGAAGCCAACAATAAGAAAAATATACCTTCATTAGAGCTTCATGTTGATAACATGTTAAGAAAATAGGAAAATACAAGAGATAGATGAAATGAAAAAGATGAATAGAGAATTGGAAAAAAAGATGGATCAATATCATATTTATTTGAATGCTATCAATCACTTGAGAATAAATCTATATAATTGCGAAATACGTTATATTGGGAGGTTATGAGTATTAATCATAAGAAATTCTCAAAAGACTATTTATTTACGTAAATATAATAATATTTATAACAATAAATAAATTGTCAATCGGTTACTTGCTATTCTTTTAGTCTTGTTTATATAGCACTTTCAACATATTTTACACTACTAAGAAAAATTTTAACTTTATTAATTATGACTTAAAATTTAACAATTTTTTAACTCCATCCCTATTTAATATGCATTATTTCCAAGGGAAACAAGGCCCACGCTAAAATAAATAAAGGATAAAATTATTCATTTATACGAAAAAAAATTTAATGGCGTGCCTTATAAATGGAATTGAAAATTCCTTCTCTATCTGCCCCATAAATAGAACCAAAGGAGTAACTTTTTAAAACTTTCAGCCATTGATAAGCTAGATTAACAAAATTACCACACTTTTAATTGATCATGAGTGATGACTTTGAAAACGTCGATTTTGTTCTATACTCCCTAATTTAGACTGGTAACTGTCTAAATTAGTATTTCATCCCTCCCTAAAAATTTAGGATCATTTTTTTAAATCATTTGCTACACAACTACAATCACTTGCAACGCTTCTAACATATTTCACAGTTTCATTAACGCTATTTTCAACAACTTTTTTATAATTTCAACACTTGAGAAAATGAAATACTAATTTAACTTATTTTTTTTTAACCGAATTGCAGATTATAAAAAACAATTAATTTAAAAATAATACATTTGTAGAAAAGATAGTTTTGTTCTAAAAACTATTTATGATAGAGTGAGAAAGAGTAACGATGAGAAAATGAAGAAAGAGAATGTGTAAGGAAATAAAACATATGCTATTATAATTTTAAATAAAAAATATTATTATAACTAAAAATATATTATCATCAAATCAAATTAAAAAATATATTTTTATAATTAAAAAATATTAATTTGAAATAAATTTTAAACAAAAATATATTTTCATAAATAAAAAAATTATTATAATTATTAAATATGTTCATATAATTTTAAATTAAATTAAAATATATTAAAAAAATATTTGATAATTAAAAATATATTATTATGAATTTAATTTAAAATAAATAATATTTTATTATAAATAAAATATTATTATAATTAAAAAACTAGGGATTCTTTCCCATTGTATGGACTGGTGCAGTGTATTGTACGATAATATATCCAAAATTTGAGGTTGTGCGAGCCTTTTTTTTTCCGTGGTTTTGTTAGGTTTGCATCGGACCATTTGATGTGTGTCTATTTTTATTTTATTTGTAGTTTTGAAGCACTCGAATGAGACCACAATAGTTGCAGTATGTCAAAATGAAAGATCGCCGATCATCTATCCTAGAAGATAGTGTGTCCCATCATTAGTCCTTCAAGTTTCAATTTGAACACTCAGCATAAAATTAAATGTTTGGAAGGCTAACGCGCGGAGTTTATGTTTTCTTGCAGAATTTTGTGATCTCAGGTCAAGTGGGAATGCACGTTAATGTTAAAAAGATATCGCGATATCCTACCCATTTGAACACTGTCATTGCATCTTATTGATTGTTTTGAATCATGTATCTAGCTCCTCTAGTGAAAGATGAGGGAAATATATTTTCCTTTTGCCCATCTTTGCTACATCGGTATTGCCCTATGATATTTCAACCACCCTCTTGCAGGGTGGTTCTACATTTTGTATGGGTCCGGTTTCTCTCATTGTCTATCTTCTCATCATCTCTCATAATCTTGTAATCATGTCCGTCCAATCAATCTGAAAGATCAAAAATAAGCCACGTCATCAAATTATCACTCCTTTCACTTTTCTCTCCTTTTTTCAATCAACGGTCCAGATGGCTCCTCTTTCTAATCAATAGTTTAGATGAGCTCATGAGGGATGATGAGAAAATAAATTAATGAGAGGATCTACTTCCATTTTGTATCATTTAACAATTACAATTGCAGAGGTATTGTAAAAGTGGGGAGAGGCACACAATATAGTCATACTCATTTACTGCCTTCAATGGTTGATGAAAGTGCCTCCGAGTTGAGTATCTGTTGCCATATTGGTTTGCCGTTGACGACGATTCTTCTTCAACGGTGAGCTATCAACGCTTTTTTTCTATTCATCAACAACTCCTCGACTGTGAGTTACTTTTCTTTTGTTGGGTTGTTGAAAGTTTTTTGAGAAATGCGTTATTTCACCGCTTAAATTTTGTTTGGATGATATGAGGCCAACATTGATCACATGCTATGTTTTGCTAGCGGTGAATGGTGGTCAAATTTAAAGAATGGAATAATCTCTCTTCATGCCTAAGGAGTAACCTTTGAAGAAATAGCAACTATTCCACTTTATTTGCCTTATTATGACATAATCAATTCCGAAAGTGATTTAGTGATGCGTTTAAATTTCATTTATTCTCTTTAACATTGTGTTCATTATTGCCTAAGTTTAACTATTCATTTTTTCATGAAATAAGTTTAATTATTTATAATTTTGGCTTTAACTTTCTTGTTGTGCAGCCTTAGCTTTTTAAGTGGTACCTTTGTTTTTGGATTAAAGGCAGGTTAGTTTTTTAATATCAAATCTGAAAAAGTAATTATGTGTTTACATTTTGTAGGAATCCTGAATAAGCATATGGTATTATTTCATTTAATTAAATTAAATTATTTTATATATGCATTTTTTTTTTATAAAGTTACATGTGCGTTTTAATTTGTAGGTATTTTGCATTTTCATATGTTATGTGAGTTTTTAAACCGAATATCTAATATTAAAGTTGGGTGCCACCTTATTTTATACATATTGCCAGTGATTCTAGTCTATAATCATTATGTTCTAATGCCTATTATCAATAGTTCTTGAACTAATGGAATTTTATGGTGTTATCATGGCGTTGTTTTGTTGTTTTTAACCTTGTTACTCCTCGTTGTTCAACATTTTATTAGGGGCGTTATGTTTGGTGAAATTATATGACTCTTTTTTTGTCAATAGAATTATATGGCTCTTTTGGGAGTTCCAATGTTCTGGGATTAATTGCCTTGGTGTGATTTTAAACATGTTTTTCCAATTAAATATGGTCTTCTTTTTCCAATTAAATATAATATTAGAAAATTAATTTTTAAAAAATATATTATTACATATAATATAATATTAGATAAGATGTAAATTAATTTAATTAATATAGAAGTTCTGGTTACAAATTTATCCATATCAAAACATAATTTTTTTTCGAAAGGATAAAATAAAATCGAAAGATAAATGATTTCAAAGTACTATTAAGTAAATATGACAGAAACAGAAAGTAAAAAAAAACAAAATAAGAGGAAAAAATCAATAGTAACAAATGGCATTAAGAACACACGCAAATAAAGAGGAAATATCCTACTAAATTATATTCACAGAAGCCCATGGCTAAATATGATAAATTTTCAAAACTTTAATTAAAGCTCATTCACCCGAAGTCATTCCTATTTATGTTTTCAATTCCTTTTCTTTTCTTTTTTTTTGCCCATATTTATGTTTTCAATTCTAAAAGGGACATTTTTGGCATTTTGTATTTTAAATACACATTAAATAAAAGCACATCCTAAGATTCTAGCTCCAACCAAACATAGTTTTAACGGTCCATTTGCTATATCCATTCATATAGTCCAATCAATCTTCACCAATTAATTAACTTTAAACTAGACAACTCGTGATACCCACTAAATAACCCAATTAGCTCAAAAACAGGTTGGATAAGCATACCTTCAAAAATGATTATATGTGATTAAAAGGATTTGAATACAAGGAAGGAAGTTAAATTTGAAAGTAGATGTAAAATAAGGAATCATAATAATATTAGTAATTATATTTACATGTTCCATGCATGAACAAAAAATTCACTTTCCACGATTGTATGAATCTATGTAACTGATTTAGTTTCGACGGGATAAATTGAATATAAATTTAGAGCATTTAAAGGGAAGAGATGATGGTGAAGACACGGAGATTTGGAAAGGGTGAGTGAGGTGCCCATGGAAATATAGTATATAAGAGATGTTTGTATAATACCCATTTTAATTTTAGGGTATAAATTTGGTAATGAACAATTTCATCCAGAATATCCATAAGACTTATCTATTTTTGGATGCAAAAATGGAAATAAACTATTTTTTTTGAAGCAGATTTAGCAACACCGTTAAATTTACTTAACTGCCGTTACTTTTTGAAATGTGGATCCCAACATGCTTCTCCATCTGTATTATTTTAATGGAAAAATATCACTTAAGTCACATGGAAACAATTTCATTTCAATTAAGGCCCAAAAGATTCTGAAATCTCACTACAAAGCTTAATTTATTTTTACTGACAGAGCTTAAATTTATTTTAATCCAAGGGATACAGTGATATTTCAGAATCTTTTGGGGGTTATCTGAAATAAAATGTTTTCTATGTGGCCTAAGTCATATTTTTTCATTAAAACAATATTAAAATAATATAGAGAGAGAAGCATGTCCCACATTTCAAAAAGTAACGACAATTAAGTAATTTTTAACGACGTTGCTAAATCTGCTCTAAAAAATAGTTTATTATCATTTTTACACCTGAAAATAGATAAGCTTTATAAATGCTCCGGACGAAATTGTTCATCGTCAAATTTACACCTTCGCTATTAATTTTAAAAAAGATTTGTATACATTTTTAAAATAGAGTGCAGGTTTTTATAATCTAAATAAAATAGAGAAAAGGTTAGCGTGTTTTACCCTAAAGTTTATTTATAATTCTAGACGAGAACTTTAGAAGTTCTTTTGTTTAAATAACTTTACTTTCCAATGATAAAAGTCGATCCAGGTTATTTTCCAAACAACGTTCAATTTAGCAAAGTAAATTTTTTAAAAAAAATGCGTTTAAAAATATTGGTATGTTACATGGACAAAGTACTCTATAAGGTGATCATATTCCTATTTATTTACAATTTTGATGTAATTATATATTTTTTGATGAGGAATCTTGATAAAGGATAGATCCTTTAACCCTTGGAAAAAATGTTTATTAGTATTCTTTATTTTGTCTAACAAATAACTTTGTATCCTAGGTAGAGCCGGCAAAACGGGCCAGCCCGCGGGTTGCGGGCTAGGCGGTGCGGGACTGTGCGGCGCGCACCTCTGTGGGTTGAAAAAAACCCAACCTTAACCCGCAGTGTGCGGGCCAGCCCACAAAAAAAATTCTTTTTTTTTTTGTTTTTTAGAAATCATTACTTAATGGACTGATTTTAAAGAAGGCCCTCTAACGGCCTACAACAGAACTCAACTTAGAAACTAATGGGCCAATTGTCCACATACATTATACAAGTCCAATTGTCCTGCCCCCAATACTCAAATTAACTTCATAACTCAACCCAGAACCTAATGGGCCAATTATCTACATAGAAGCCCAATTGTTCTACTACAATTATACATTATACAAACAACATAGCACTATATTAAACCAACAAAGCCTACTACTGTCAACGTCTCAACCTAATACTTAGTAAAGATAGAAATAGTCCGATTGTCCACATAAAATTATACATTATACAACAAACTGAAGTGACTGAACCCAGTAGCCAGCACTATTAAACAACGACAAAATGAACAGAATTACAGAACCTTACATCCTTCAAAACAGAGAAAACAAAAGCCATTTTGGCATTTACTGGAATTCTGGAAGTGACCAAAAGTTCAAAAAGTGTAGTGATTAAACACATTATCAAAAAGAGTCAGTGTAATATGCTTCAAGTTAAGGATTCAAGCAGCTGGTTAAAAACTTCAAATTAGGGAAATTTGACAAATGAAAACATCAATTCATGTGGCATGCTGTGAAGCAGCATCTGAAGCAGCCTCAACATTAATTGCTTCCTCCTTTTCCACAGGTTCAGATGCATCTGCCACATCACATAAAATGGAAAAAAATGTTAGATTAATAGTTCATACTTTTCTAAATTCCTCAATTACAAAATTAGCAAGTATAAGGTAAATATTAAATGGAAACATATTACCACTACTAGGAAAACCAAGCATCCAATTACGAGTACAAATGAGAGCTTGAACATTCTCCGGAAGGAGACTGCTTCGATATTTTGTGAGAACTCGTGAACCAATACTAAAACCCGATTCACTAGCAACTGTAGTAATCGGAATGCTAAGAATATCACAAGCCATCCTAGCAAGACATGGAAAACGAGGTGAGTTAGTTTTCCAATAATCCAAAACATTGAATTTTACATACAAGTTGGGATCAAGTGTTCGTTATTCCAAATAGTGACAATGTGTAAATCTGAATTGGACAACTATTTGGAAGAACGAACACTTGATCCCAACTTGTATGTAAAATTCAATGTTTGGATTATTGGAAAACTAACTCACCTCGTTTTCCATGTCTTGCTAGGATGGCTTGTGATATTCTTAGCATTCCGATTACTACAGTTGCTAGTGAATCGGTTTTTAGTATTGGTTCACGAGTTCTCACAAAATATCGAAGCAGTCTCCTTCCGGAGAATGTTCAAGCTCTCATTTGTACTCGTAATTGGATGCTTGGTTTTCCTAGTAGTGGTAATATGTGTCCATTTAATATTTACTACCTCCGGTCCTAAATATAGGACAAAGTTTGTAGTGCAATTTGCACTACAAACTTTGTCCTATATTTAGGACCGGAGGGAGTACCTTATACTTGCTAATTTTGTAATTGAGGAATTTAGAAAAGTATGAACTATTAATCTAACATTTTTTTCCATTTTATGTGATGTGGCAGATGCATCTGAACCTGAGGAAAAGGAGGAAGCAATTAATGTTGAGGCTGCTTCAGATGCTGCTTCACAGCATGCCACATGAATTGATGTTTTCATTTGTCAAATTTCCCCAATTTGAAGTTTTTAACCAGCTACTTGAATCCTTAACTTGAAGCATATTACACTGACTCTTTTTGATAATGTGTTTAATCACTACACTTTTTGAACTTTTGGTCACTTCCAGAATTCCAGTAAATGCCAAAATGGCTTTTGTTTTCTCTGTTTTGAAGGATGTAAGGTTCTGTAATTTTGTTCATTATGTCGTTGTTTAATAGTGCTGGCTGCTGGGTTCAGTCACTTCAGTTTGTTGTATAATGTATAATTTTATGTGGACAATCGGACTATTTCTATCTTTACTAAGTATTAGGTTGAGACGTTGACAGTAGTAGGCTCTGTTGGTTTAATATAGTGCTATGTTATTTGTATAATGTATAATTGTAGTAGAACAATTGGGCTTCTATGTAGATAATTGGCCCATTAGGTTCTAGGTTGAGTTATGAAGTTAATTTGAGTATTGGGGGCAGGACAATTGGACTTGTATAATGTATGTGGACAATTGGCCCATTAGTTTCTAAGTTGAGTTCTGTTGTAGGCCGTTAGAGGGCCTTCTTTAAAATCAGTCCATTAAGTAATGATTTCTGAAAAACAAAAAACAAAAAAAAAATTTTGTGGGCTGCGGGCTGGCCCACAACCCGCACACTACAGGTTAGGGTTGGGTTTTTTTCAGCCCGCGGGCTGGCCCGTTTTGCCGGCTCTATTTCCAGTATGGTGAAACCAATATTTGAATTCCTGCTGGGAGATGTACCCACATATAGTATCCAACAGACAGTGCCTTAAGTAAAATCGCTTCTAATAGGAGGATACATGTACTTAAAAAAAATGTGCTATTGGACTAAGAAGAATAAGTATTAAGATAATTAGGAAAAAAAGGACAAGTATTATGTTTCCTTCATATTTGTTTTTGGACAGGAATCATACTGCTTTCCATATGACACTCTACAAGTATAATAAGTAAGATACAATCATGGCGAATTTGGAGCTTTCGATATAGATAACAAAACTCTTACATTCTACTACTAAAACAACATTCTTCTACAAATAGCTCATGCACAATTTTTCCCCAGAAAACATTAAAACCAACATGTATCAATTCTACATTGTGAAATGCTAGCTTCAGTCACAGAAGTAGTATTTCCTAAATCTTCATTTGGTTTTCACATTTCTCAATCAGAAAGTAAACCATCCACCATGTTTTTGTTGAGAATTTTGCCATATTTTGAATCCAACATGTTTTATAATTTTTTTCCAACCATATTGTTGAAATGTTTCTTTTAAGTGAATTTGTTTCATGCCATGGGCAAGGAGGGGCCTAGAAACAAGGCCTAAATAAGAAGTTCATCCTTTTTCTTCCATGCTCACTTCTACTTATATACTAACGACATGAGGTTATAAGCACGATTATATGCACGACTTTCCTCTTACATACGAGTTTCTATGCCACTAAGCTACAAAAACCTTTGGCAAGACCTATCAGTTGTAAAGAAACTTCAATTAAATATCACGTGGGGAGAGATAGGTCTTGACTTTTTACTAGTTTAAATCATAGAATGGGATAGATTGTGAATGGTTTCAAATTTGTAAGGGTTTTCTTTTGTGAATGTGGGGGAGTTGTAAGAGTTTTCTTTTGTGGATGTGGGGGAGTTGTTTGAAGCAATTATAGAAGTTCTTGTTAAAACTTTTCCATATCAAAAATTTTAAATTTTTTTAGAAATAGACAAAATAAAATTAATAAGACAGCTAATTACAGAGCAGTAAAAGTAATATGACAGAGACATTAAGTAAAAAATAAACTACAAAAATAAGAGGAAGAATCAATAGTAACTAATGTCTTTAGGAACACACATAAATAACAAGGTAATATCCTACTAAATTTCATCAGTAGGAGCCTGTGACTAGTCAAGAAATGTGATAAATTTTCAAAACTTTAATTAAAGCTCATTCATACGAAGTCATTCCTATTTATGTTTTCAATTCTAAAAGGGGCATTTTATATTTAAACACACATTAAATAAAAGAACATCTTAAGATTCTAGCTCCAACTAAACATAGTTTTAACGGTCCAATTCCTATATCCATTCTTATAATCCAATTCCTTCAAAAAAAAAAAAATTCATACTTCCATACAGGCCTGAGAAACTCTAGAACTGAAAATGCGTTTTAGTTGTAATCATGGTTGTGGCCACATGGTGACAACCACTTTTTGCTGCAGGTATTTGGTGCAAGACATCAACATAAATAATAAGAGAATGGTTTTTGGTGCAATAAAACATCATGCATTAGGGTTCTTGTGAGCATAATTGGGATGAAATAAGAAGAAAGAGACATAGTAAAGTGTACCTCTCAGAAAAAACTTTAACTAACATTGTTCTCATCCACCATTTGCCAAAGTCGCACGTGGAGACAGTTTCAGAGCATACGCCTTCCTAAAAATTAATATATAAAAGGCAAGAAACTCATGTTTGCTTTGCATACTTTTGTTTCATATCATATGATATAGCCTGGACAACCAATTTCCAAATAATTAATCCATGCAGCACCAATCAAAGTATAAATCCATCAGCAAATAGAAGAAAGAAAAATAAAAAACTGAACAATAAGATATTAAGAATAGGCTAAATAACATTACAAACATCTCACTATTCATGATTCTAAACAACATCTCGAAAAGACCATACAGTTATAGATACAAAACAATCTAACTGTTAAGAGTTCATTACACCAAAAGTGCTTAAACAACATATATATAAATATATATGCAGCGTTATACTTTAGATTACTGATCAAAGCTCTTCAAAGTGGCTATTGCCAAGTGGTACTAGGCTTTCAATATAATTGACAATAGCATAATCTTGGGACAACCTGCCCATAGGAAATTTCTCAAATCCATGAGTAGTGAGATTAAAAAGATATAGAACAGTTGTTGGATCATTATTCTTCTCTTGAAGATTAGTTTTACCGATGGGTTCAGGCATTACAACAACTTTGCAGACAACTTCACCTCTCCAAATAGTCACAGGAGATAAAAAGCATGGATAGGTGTTGCTAGTATATTTCTTAGTCCAAGTCGACATCTCCCTTGTTGCATTTATATCCTCCTCCATTACCCACAATTCAACGGAATATTCTGAATTTTCACTTTTAGTGGAGATTAGAAAAGCAAGTTTGTTCTCATAAACAGTAAGGCTGGGGAATGAAATATAGTCCAAAGCAGGAAGTGGTATTACTGTAAACACTTCCTTTGCCATGTCAAATGACACTATAAAAAGAAAATCACCATCACCAAATTGGCCCTTCTCAACTTGCTTTAACCCAAGCCAAAAGATAAAGCCATTAACGGTTATACTTTGAAATATAGGACTTACTCCCCCCAAGTTCTCAAATTCTATTTCCTTCCATAATCCTGTGCTTAAGGAATACACTTGGACTCGATTAACCTCATAACAGAACTGAGCCACATAATTTACTACTATCTTGTAATCATTAAGAATGGGACAGAACCCAAACCCTATAATGACATGACCATCAAATTCAGGAAGAGGTCTGGGCACCTGTATCACCTCTTGAGTCGCAGGATTCCATAATAAAAATGAAGGAGGATCAGATTTATCATTTTGAAAACAGAGCAAGCCATTGCAAGAAGCAACCAATCTGTCCCAAATCCTTTCAATCACATGTACATTCCGAACTTCACGGCGTTGCATCTCGCAACTGAGCAAATCGAAGCACGTAAGATGATTTCCACCATATTGTGTGAAAAGAAGAAAAGTGTTTTGATTACCGGAGTGGTGGAGGTGGCCTGCGATGAAATGAGGGGTTTTAAGGAGGTTTTCCCAATCTTTGCAAACACATCGAAATCGGATTAGGGTCTTGACAGGAAGTCGTTTGAGAATGTTTGTGATGATATCTCGGGGAAGAAATGGTACCTGGCTATCCATTGTCATCCGCGTCATTGTGCTCCACTGCGACTTCGGTGAGGAATGAAACTCACAAACAAAAGGCGTCCCAATCAACGTGATGACGGGGTAGGGTTTACGGAGAGTCGCTTTGTCGCAGGTAATGGGCCTGTAAATTGAAGGTTCTGAAAACCGGATCAGGCATTCAATTGATTAGGATAGTGGGTCTGGGTCAAGAGTTAATAAATCAATAGATTAGATCAGAGTCAAATCAGGATCAATTTGGGACCTAAACCAGTAAGGTATAAAAATTAAAAAATAATATAATTTCTCAATTCTTATCACACCAGCCAAAATTTTAAATACTATATATCTCCTTTTTTTTTGTCAATAAAATACTATATATCAATTTCATACCTTGAATTACAAATAAAATCATCCACAAAAATATTAATATATCTATAGCCAAATATTCATAATATGATAATCAAGAGCATATATCATTAACAAAAAAAATTACACTTCCTAAAATAAGTTTTTAAAGCCAAACCATACACCTTTTTGCTCAAAGTCAAACCATATTCCTTTTTGCTCAAAACCAAACCGTAAGTCTTGGATACTCTGTGGGATACACTTCCCAAAACCGTGAGCGACGTAAGTGAAGAAATGACTGAATAGTGAAGTGATTTGATTTTGATCACTATTCACTATCTGATCAGAAGTTCAGAGTTGCCTGGAGCCCAACGCATGCAGTAGTGTTCAATCAAATTAGGTTTGAATATTAAAAAATAAGGACAAACGACGCGGTTTCAACTAGAAAGCAGGAAAAAAAAACGTGTAGTCGGCCTGACTCCTCAACTCAACCGAGTCAGGCCGAGTTTGACTGGTTGACCCGGGTCAACCCCTTAACCCGATTTAAGGATTAAATCGGATCGATTTTCTGGCCAGTCCGCCAGTTTCCGGTCCGGATTTTAAAACCATGTGTAAATGTATTAAGCTTTTGTTTGGGACGGCTAAGTACTTTTTTACGTAATCGGAGATAAAACTATTTTTATATACTCATCTCGTATATCAATTATAAGTCATAATTGAAAAGCTATTTTTAAAGTTTTCAATCGCTATTCTAAACAAACATGTTAATAAAATTGAATATTAAATTAAAAATAAAAATAAATAAATAAATCGCCATTCTGTTAGTTACTACTCCTATTGTCCTTCTTATAAAGCATTTCCAACCTATTTTTCACCGATCAAGAAAAATCTTAATTTCACTAACTCTCTTTTAAATTTTAACAACTTTTCAACTTTATACATATTTAATATGTATTCAATGTTGTCAAACTCACCAGTTTAAACAAACTCGTGACAGTGGCGTTGTAAGAGTTTACTTTTATCATTAAATAAGTATTAATAGTGTATAATTAAATAATTAAAATATAAAAATACAACAATTTGATTTAAATATATTTTAAATCTAAATAATTAAAATTAAATCTATCAACATATATATATAATTCATCATATTTAACAACTAAATTTCTATAAAATTCATATATAAAGCAACTTAGCATAATCAAATAAAAAAAGTTAATACGAGTTCAAGAGCAAGTTAACGTGATTTTATAATGTAGAAACGAAAAACGGTAAGTTCGATGCGTAAACTCGTGAGTTTAATCAAGTTTACAACTTGCATGAGTTTACCTACGACTAGGCATGATGTTGTAAGTTAGAAATATAAAAATAGTAAACTCAGAGAGTCAACTTGCGAGTTTGATAACAATGTACATATTATTCCCTAGAAAAACAAAGTTCCCACTAAAATAAATGAATGTTAAAATTGTACATTCATACAAAAAAAAATTAATGAAGCTGTAAATTTACTCACTAAAGGGTGTGATCATAGGCATCCCTTTAAGGAGGTCATTGATGAAGCTAGGATATAGCTGTCTAGAGAATGGCATGTTCTTATTAGACATATCTCTAAAGATTTGAATGTCTAGGCTGATTACTTAGCTAGACTAGCTCATAAGAGCTATGAGATTTTTGTAATCTTTAATCAACCACCACCTCCTCTCTTGGCAAGCGGTGGTTGATGAGAGAGCCTAGAGTGTGCCTCATCCTGAGGTGTTTGTTTTGTATTAATCTCTGTTGGATTAATGTATTCCAGTCTTTAATAAAAAAAAAACTCCTTTTCTTTTCCTTATAAATAGAATAGATAGAACATATGAGTAAACTTTTTAAAACATTCAGCCGTTGGAGCAATATTTGCCCCGGCAGATTCTGTGTGCACATTGCAGGTGTGGATCAATATATGTTTTGAAGTTTTTTAGTCAACTAAATGTATGTTTGAGTTAGTGTTTAAAAAACATGATCATACAAGTCAAGACAAAACTTCTCTCATATTTATCTCATATATCATAAATCATGTTGAAAAAGTAATTTCTACCATTAATCAAAATAGGCACTAAGATGGCATTAATCATTAAGAAGAGTTTGGCACTGTAGCAAATGAATCAATTGATAACCTATATTTACAAAATTACCAAACTTTTTAATTGATCATGAGTCATGACTTTGAAAACGTCGATTTAGTACCATACTCCCTCTGTAGGTCTTATAAGATAGTATTTTTTAGTATGTCATGTTTCTTTTTATAAGATAGACTTGGGGGATGTCTGAAAAGTTTTTTTTATAAACTCTTCATTTTACCCTTACTTGGTTACAAAAATTATTCATACCATTATTGTATTTAATTCTCATATTTGATTAAAACACTTAATATAACGTATCCTCTCTCTTCTATATAAACTATGGCATTTTTGGAAAACAAAATTCATGTTTTACATATTTATTGCACCTAATTAATTTTAATTACCTCTTGGAACAGCACAATTCGATGAATCTTATCTTATAAAAGGGAATGGAGGAGTACCATTTATGTAAGCATGGCTTAACCATTCGAGCTCTCCCATTTTGACACATGACATAGTGCGCCCATTTAGTAATCTTAAAAAAAGTGTTTTTTTAAGTATTTTTTTATAAGTTGAGATAAAACTTTTCTTATATACTTATATCGAAAACCATAAAAGCACTTTTAAAAAGCTAAAACAAAGATGCACTACTCTTGCAAGGATTAAAAAATGTAGAACCTAATTGGAGAGTTGATCTTGCTTCTAAATGTAAAACATTTCTTCCATATATTTCCTAATTTATCCCTATTGAAGCTTTTTCAATAATAATCAGTAAGAAAGATGGGGGGAATTAAGGAAAATGATTAGGGTGGTTTAGAAAAAACATATCATATTAATTAACTTAACTAATTTTATTAATTTACTCAAATTTGATAAATAAGTCCTATATTTAATACCGGAGAGAGTAGCAATTTTTTTGTCTTGCAAATATGTTCTTATATGGTCTGATGTCAACCAGCTCTTGTTGACTTAAATCTTATATTTGGTTGTTATTCTACGTTCTTTTTTTCATTTCTAACACAAGATTCAACAGAGGTTTTCTTAATCAATATGTCTTACAAAACTTGTGATTAGTTGTTGAATGATAGTCACCAGATGTTTAATAAAAACTTCAGATGAAGCTGAACACAGAATGATAACAGGTGACAGAATTCTCACTCATTCAGTTAATCAAGAGGGTACTGAGTATTTATAGAGAATCACAGACTTCTAGCTCACAACTTGCCAATACTAGTCTCAATCTTAACTGATTCTAACTACCAGCACCTAGAATCTTCTGGGTCCTTTTAGGAATGATGTGTTGAAATTCCATTTAGGTCCTAAAGGAAAGAAATTATTATGATTCTGAAGTTGACATGTCTTGATTGGTTGATATATTGTCTTAGTTTGCTCAGTTCTATAACTTACTCACCCTTTTAACAAATAGGACTTCATCAAAAGATAATGTGCTCGAGTATCCTTTTTATTTGTGGCTGGTGATTTATGACGGTTTAAGGGGTATTTTTGTCCTGGAAATGTTCACCAAATTAAAAGATAATGTGCATCAAGGAACAATTTTGCCCTAAAAGGCTTTCGGGGGTAATTTTATCCTAAAAGTATAAAAAATAGAACAATTTTGGCTGGCTGTTATTGCAATTATTTTGACCGTTAGTTGACAAAATATGTTGAGCCACTGGCAATGCACAAATCATCCACATCACTTTCGTTAAGTTACAAATTTGCCTTGAAATTTTTTTTTTTTGGTTTTACAACGGCACGGGTCGAACCCGTGAAGGGGGAGTAGGTCACTAAGCCCACACATACGACCACTGCACCAAAGGCGCTGGTTCTAGAAATTTTAAATTTAACTTTGAAAAAAGATGAAGTAGATGACACATAGACTTGCAGCGCAAATTTGTACCTTAACAAAAATGACATGAATGACAAGTGGACTGTCAGCTTAGTATATTTAGTCAACTAATGGTCAAAATTAACTGAGATAACGGCAAGGACAAAATTGCTTCCTTTTTTATACTTCTGGGGCAAAATTGCTCCCCGAAAAACTTTTAGGTTAAAATTTTTCTTTGGTGAAAACTTCCAAAATAAAATTGCCCCTTAACCCATTTATGAAATATCAGGAGGTTTCTGTGAAGGAGTTTCTGGATCAAGACTTTTCTGGATCAAGACAAAATTGCTTCATTTTTTATACTTCTGGGGTAAAATTGATCCCCGAAAAACTTTTAAGGTAAAATTGTTCCTTGGTGAAAACTTCCAGAACAAAATTGCCCATTAATCCATTTATGAAATATCAGGAGGTTTCTGTGAAGGAGTTTCTGGATCAAAACTTTTCAGGCGCTGCAGGCTGAATTCAGGAGAGAAGCAAGCATCAAGTTAACATACACTTGTTTGCTTAAAAGAAATGGTACTGGGGAAAGTAAGTGGACATTAAGAATACCGTTTCATTACTGTAGATGATAAACCACTTTGAAGAATTGATTAATGAACTGTATTTGTGGAAAATAAATTCATAGTTACTCCCTTCATTCCATAATAATCCCTCTAATTATTAATATAATATATATTTCAGAAGTTAATTTTGGCTCTAAATATAAAACATAGTTTACATATCTGTCAACCTTTTCCTAAATTACCCCTATTAATTCTCCCTCAACAATAATCAAGAAAAAGATGGAATGAGGGAATTAAGGAAAATGATTAGGGTATTATAGAAAATATATATCATATTAATTAACTTAACTAAATTTTTTTATCTAATCAAATTAGATACATACGTCTTATATTTTCTAAACCCTAAACCCTTAACTAACTTCATCAACTTCTTTAATCTAATCAAATTAGAGGAAATATAAGACTTATTTACCTAATTTGATTATATTAAACACCCTAATCTTCTTTCTCCATTCCCTCTAGCTCTCTCTTATTATGGTTGAGGGAGCATCAATAGAGATAAATTAATAAAAATTGATAAATATGGGAAATATGTCTTATATTTAGGATCAAAATCAAATCCTCAGTTAGGTGCTATATTAAGTACCGGATGGAGTATTATGTTGGTGTTGCTTTTATAGAGGATGGCATCCACGGGGAAAAGGAAGCACATCAGTTATGATACTTCTAATGGTGATGATATTTATTCTTTTTTTTTTCTTTTTTTTTTTGCCTTTGTTAATTTTCCCCCAATGGAACCAAAATGTTAGACGCATTACATAGTCATAAATCCCTTTGAAGATTGAAAATTCTGGAGCTTGAATGTATTTATCGTTATGATGTTGATCAAACTATACTACTACAGATTTAGACATTTATAACGCCTAATACATAACGGTTATAGTTAATAAATGTTATGTGTGTCAAGGCAGAGGTCTCGTAAGGATACATAATACTTAAAAGTACTGGTTAATTATGTGCACGGTCATGTATTACGAGGCAGAATTCGTGAAACACAAAAATAATGGTTGTAGTTAATAACCGTAATTTATTTAGTGATGAAAGTGACAGTTCTTTTGAGACAATTATCATGTAACACTTACAAACGATTCGTCTTCCAACCTTATATAAGCGAAAACACATATAAAATGTTTATTTCAATTGACCATAAAGTATGAACAACATAAACGACATTTCATAATAAACAACGGTCATGTAAAGTACAAATCTGAAAAACACATTTTCAAAACCTTGTTCTGTCCGACACCAAGTACCAATTCTCTTAAAGTTAAATACTTTAGAATAAAGTATTCATTTTTTTCATAGTACTTTTCTAAAAAGCACCTTTTCATAACCTTGTCCTTCTCTTCCCCATCAGGATTAGATGCTAGAGAGCTCTTTCCATTCGCCCTCCACCTCATCCCTGTGCTCGCCTTGCTCCATGTCATCCTCATCCTCCTCATCCACAAGACCCTCCTCCTCCATCATTGCCTCCTTCTCCTCCTCCTCCTCCACCACCACCTCCAGAAGCTCCACCCCCTCCTCCACCAACACCTCTTCCTCCTCCTCCTCAAATGAAGAATTTGCTGCAGACGTTAGCCAGTCTTAACCACTCCACAAGGCATCTTATTAGACACACCCACAGTCTGAATAGAGAGTTGGACCTCATCCTTCATCACAATCAGGTTGTATATGATCCCTTCCAGTTAGACCCTTCATCTCCTTCCTCCGACATCGATGATGTGCTAACTGAGAGCGAGGGACAGGAGGAGGCAAAGCACAGTAGTAGTGCTAATGACTAAAAACCACTATTGTTTTTTTTAATATTAAAAAAACTTAATCGTTAGGGTAATGTAGTCCAAAAATATTTAAAAAGCAATTGTCTCTTTATGGTTATTATGTAAAACCCATCACTTTTCAGAATACCATATCAAATAGCTAATGATTATTAAGGAATCATCGTCACCTTTTACAAAACTGAATGACTGTGATGTTAAACTAAAACCGTGAACTGTCATTCAAAAGTTCATTATGGTTGTAAATTAAGAACCGTAAGCAAAGGCCACCAATCATAACGATTCTAAACTTAGAATTGTGAGCAAGGGGGAACTGACCTCTCTCGTTTTCTTTTTTTAATTTTTTGATTATACTCTAAGGTTGAATAATCAACTTTCAATATTATTAAAAAAAAGTCAAATAACTTTCGGTTATTATGTAAAATCTGTCACTTTTCATAATATTATGTCAAATACCTAACAATTATTAAGAAATCACTATCACCGTTTACAAAACCTAACGATTATGATATTAAAATAGTGAACTTTTGTTCAAAGATTCATTGCGGTTGTAAATTAAGAACCATAAGAAAAGGCCACCAATCATAACGGTTCTAAAATTAGAACCGTGAGCAAGTTTCATCAAGTCTTTTGAAACATGTACCCACTATCTCTTACCTCTTCACTTTCCCAAGTTATTATACTTAACACACTTGCCTTTATTCGAAAGTTACCAACCATCTTCAGAGCCCCACAACTCTGATTGACTTTTCTAGTCGTCGACAGTTGCATCCAAGTGAACCACTTCCCCTACTGCTTTCTTTGAACTTTGGTCTGATAGCCTTGCGAGTGGCTTTGATTGTCGTAACTCACTTTTTCATTTCAAAGTGCTAGCTAGGTCGCAATCCTTCGTTTGCTTTGTTCATTATATTTTAAGGTATGATTTCTCTTCTGTGTTTGCATTCTCTATTCTGCATTCCACATTCTCCTTATTTTTTACTTTGTCTTGCCTAAGTAAGGTTTGACCTTCGTCGTGCATCGTGTTTTTTTTAAAAACCCATTGCTCTGCTCCTTGTAGCTGACTGAATGAGTTTTGTTTTCTAATTAAAAAAGCTATTTCTAGTTCCTGCAATACTGATAATGCCCTTAGTTCTAATAGTGTCTCTAGTTTCGATGGTCATAGTACTGGTATTCCTACTGGTATTTATTTTGTCCCTATGAAAACCAGAAATGAGACCCCAACAAAGGCATTAGAATGATTGCGGGATATTGTTAAGACGGCCTACTACACGTTGACTTTTGTGAACAAAGCAAAGTCTTTGGGGCAAAAATTTCACATGACATAGAACAATGATGGTCAACCTTTTCAGCCTCACACTTTAACAGCTATATCGGCTTAATGGCAAAGACTGACTTTCCTATGACGGCGAGTAACTAGCGTAGGGTACAAAGACATTACACAGGCATTATTTAGGACAATATCATGGTAGGGTATATGCCAATTAATTACTTGCTATGTACTTATTAAAAATATCAACTTAAATTATGTGTTTTGCAATCTGCATATTGTGTAGATGGAGTTTACATTAGGGAATTTTTTGTCAAGAAGGCAAGCAATGCATTGCGCACATTCCTTCATGCATTGATAAAGGCATATTTGCAGAATCCTAAAGAGGCTAATGACATAGAAGTTCATGTAGATCTTTAGTCCACCATTAAACTGGATGATTGGAGAAATTTTGCATCTCGCACCGCGACCTCGCATTCTAGGTAATTGTTATTCACAATCCATAAAACCCACATGTGTATGCTTAATATTAACTTAAGTGATGTGTGTTTCCATAGGAAGTAAGTTGGGTGAATAAGAGGAGGGTGAAGAACAAGTGTCCCTACAAAGGAGGGCAAAATTGGTATGCTTCGATTGTTGAAAAGTTGGCTGCTAAGAGTGGGGATGATAGTAAACCTCCCTATCATGAACTTTGGTCAGTGGCAAGGCAAAATAAAAATAGCTTTTATGACGATCAGGTGAAGGAGGTCACCAATAAAATGGTAAGTATTAATATTAGTTCCCAATTTATAGAAGTAATGCTTACAACATGGGGGCTGCCTTTCTGCGGATTAGGACATGGTGGTGAAGACATTGGGGCCTGACCATCCCAGTCTTCTTAAGGGTGCTAACTTTAGATTGACCAAGACAAAATATTAAGGTCACCAGCAACCTCAAAGAAATAATTGGGATGAAAAGTTTGAAAAGCTTCAGAAATAGTGGGTTGAAATGTAGGAACAAATACGGTTTCTCACACAAGAATTAATGAAGGAGTGTACTATGAAGCATTAAGGGGAAAATGATAGTCCAAATACTAGAGGCAACTACTCATGTCCCCCCATTGATTTGCTAGAGGGAGAGGCAGATGTTGAGTATTTTGCTGATAGCCCTGGACTTTATACAATTGCAATGAGCCACATGTTCAACCACCCGAAGGATAACACACTTCATAACCATCATATCCCTCCTAGTACGTGAAGGTACAAAGCAACACTAACATCGACCCTAGCTACCCTCTCCTTGTGCCCACCAAAGATACAGATATAGTGGAAGGGGCTACGGGTAGCTTCGTTGCATGGCCTCACCATCTACTTAGTGTATGGAGGCCTCCCACTCAAAAGAAATTGGCTACTCAAAAGAAGCTGCCCACCAATAAGTATAAGCCCCTCAAACAATCCAAGCTCCCCACTTCTAAGACTTCCAATCAGTCTAAGCCCTCACTTTCAAGACCCCCAATCAGTCCAAGCCCTTACTTCCTAGACTCTAATCAGTCTAACCCTCCCACTTCCTAGACCCCGACTCAATCCAAGAAAAGGAAGCATCCAACCCTCAATGATGAATCTGAGATGAAGTCTTTCTCATAGAATAAGCACGTTGGTCAATCTGCTTAGAAGTCCTTCCAGGAGTTCGCTAGCAAAATCTTGGCTTCAAACTTGTTTACATATATCAAATTTGAGAAAAAGGTCTTCAGACAAGAAGACCAAGAGGATGTTGTAAGTAAAGAGCTTGTTTCTGAGGTGCTGAACAAGGAGATGGCAAGTACAAGCTCTATCCACTTCTTTATGAGGTATTTCTTCAACTGTGATTAAAAGTTGGCTACTTAGAACTTTAATTATATTTTGATATGTTGGTTTCGACATTTCAGGCACTTGTATCATGCTTACATCCTTCCCCGTGCCCTCTAGGAAAAGATCAATTTCATCTGCTCTGACCATATCAGACACCAGGCTGTTAATAGGGAGGAAGATGCCAAGCAAAATCACGTGAGGTTTTTGGGCGATGAATTCATTAGGACAGAGCTAGACAGAAGGTACACTTACTTCTTTGTGCTTTACATTCAAGGGTAGGAACATCATTAACTCTACTTAAGTTTGTTTTATTTATTTTGTAACTGTCCTGATGATGTAATATATTACTGTACTTAGGGAGCACTGGATGCTCATAGTTGTAAATCCAATTTGCAAAAAAGCTTTGGTTTTATGACTCTATGGGTAGTGATCCAGACCAAAGACCATACATGCAGGAGACATTCAACCAATAAGTTATTCATTCATTATCTCTTATAATTCAGTTCAACTTGCATGTTTCTATATATATATATATATATTGTATCTTCTCAGAGTGATGTATAGGTACCGGATGGAGAATGGTCTTGACTGCAGCAATTACAACCTTACTGATAGCCACTTCAAATACGCCTTCCAATGGCATCATCTAAAGGTATAAATATTATTCACCAATAACTATAATATTAAATTGAAGCATACATATAGTTTATATATATATATATATATATATATATTTATATCTGACTGACTAACAAATTTTTTTTCTCATTTCTTTATGGTGCCCAAAGCAACCAGACATGAGCGATGGTTGTAGGTACTGTATGATGCAGTACATAAAGGACATAATCACGCATGGTCCTGAATATATTGATTCAAATAAGGTATATTATATGCTCAATTCGTTCATATATACACTCTGTCAGCTATATGTTACAATATCTAACTTCCATTTATTATTTCCTTTTCACACAGTATTTTAATGCCTCCTACATGATGTTTACCAACTCACAAATGGAAGAAGTGGCTGAAGAGTTGGCAGCATCTGAGCAACGTTAGTTGGAGCATAAATAATATATAGTATGACTGTACATTTATAGATATTGATGATAGTTAGCCGTCTAGCATTACCGCAAGTGTACGGGTCGCAAGTAATATAAAAAGATTATTCCTACGAGGACTATGAAAAAAATGAATTAATTATCTCAATTAAGTTTTCAATTAGGTTGAGTGAGAATATTTTGAAATTTAATTTGTTTAAGAAGGGATCTATTTGAGAATTATAAAGTTAAGATCTTTTCTTCAAAATCGGAGGAACCTAAGATTATCTATCCCCTATCTATTTCATGAACTAATTAATTTACCCTCAATAAGCAATCAAATGAAAATATGTATTTGTCTAAAATTCAAAAGTATTCGATAATACTCTCTCGAGTCAAGATCAAATATTTATCCTAATAAACTAATCAATCTCTTGTATTAATTTATAAGAACTAACTTTAAACATCAATCTTAATCTGATAATGCTAGGTTAGTAATTGTATCTCTATAATGCTAACAAACTATCCGTTTAATACCCAAACTTCAAGTCTAACATGATTTTACCTAAATTCTATACTTAAATTATCTTTCTCAAGAGTAATTTAAATGAACAAGACAACTATATGGTGATCAGATATTTAGAAGCATTAATAGCAAGATAAAATTAATACAAAAACTTCATTCGATACAAAAAGAGAGTAAATAGTTAATTCAATCCATAAATAGGTTCAATAAAATCCTAAAACGAAAAAATTAACTACTCATATTCATCATAATCAAAACACAAAAATAGCAATAAACATTTCAGAGTTCAGATTTAGAAAGAAAAGAAAAATATTAAGGAACGGAGTGTTGATACAATTACCTTCAATTTCCAGCTCTCCTTAGCTTCTCTGATCTCGTCTTATTCTCCAGCATGTTCTCGTCCGACTCTGCCTCTCGCCTCTCGCCTCTCGCCTCCGCCTTCTCATCTCCGCCGGACTGTTCTTCTCTTTTTTATAGATATAAGTTAGGTGCCTTTTTCACTTTTTGCGGTGGGCTCCACGTCAATTTCCTAATCTCTGCATATATGATATATCATGCGGGCTCCGCGTTTTTTTGCTTGAATGATTTACTTGAATTGCCTTATCTCTGCTTCTTCCATTGGACTCGATATCACATATCTATATGTATATATAGATACAGATATATATATTATTTCATTCACCTGCTCTTTCATTGATTTGATATTTTTCTTCTTTCTTCAATATGATAATATCCTCTCCAAGATAAAATAGGATATGACAAGATTTTATATTCAAATTCTTCTTTTCTCTTATAATTAATTAAAGAGTAGAAAATATAAAAAAGATAATAAAATAGGCATAAAATATTAATAAATACAGTGAATATATCCAAAATATATACCTATTTAATTATAAAATATATACTTATTAATTATTTGTTTAGTTTGTTTTAATGTTTTGGTTTTAATAGTGTATAAATATACATGACTGACTATATATATTTTAATTGTTGTATTGTTCTGTATATAAATGAAACACTACTACAAAAAGGGGCTTTAGTGGCGTAGCTCCTGTGGCATTTCTTTAAAGAAGCGCCAAAAATAGTTATTTATTAATTTAAAATCAAAATTATTTGAAAGCTTTGGCGCTTACAATTATAAACGTCATAATTGACGTTAACTTTGCATGACATTTCTCTGAACAAGCGCCAAACAAGGCCTTCAGTTTTTTTTTTTAAAAAAAAAACAATAGGAAGCTTTGGCGTTTTATGTGGAAGCGCCAAAGCTTCCTATATTTTGTTTTTTAAGAAAAAGAAAATATAATAGGAAGTTTTGGCGCTTCCTTACTAAGCGCCAAAGCATATTATATTTTTTAAAAAATATATATATAATAGGAAGTTTATGATTCCAGATTTCACGGTCATGTGGGCTGTAGAGGTAGATTGATCTTTATAGAAAACCGAAGCTTTGTCTCTGTCCAAACCAATCATGTACATCTTAAGGGTGTAAACAGGGTCACATGCATTCACTGAGTCAGCACAAGCAGAGTCTAACTTATATATTAAATGCCAAAGCTTCCACATATATATTTAAAAAAAATGAAGGATATGAATCACATGATCATTGTAGATTTTTTTTGGATCAAGATGGGAAGCTTTGTTTTGAGCAAAAAAAAAAAGATGGGAAGCTTTGGCGTTTTATAATAAAACGCCACAGCTTCCACTATCACAAAAAAAACGAAGGATAAGGCATCACTGTAGTTGATTTTGGAGGGGAAGCTTTGGCGTTTTATTCCAAAACGCTAAAGCTTCCACAATTACAAAAAAAAAACGAAGGATAAGGTAGGGGAAGCTTTGGTGTTTTGGAATAAAACGCCAAAGCTTCCACAATTAATAAAAAAACGAATTTGGAGGGGAAGCTTTGGCGTTTTGTAATAAAACGCCAAAGCTTTCACAATTATTAAAAAAAAACAAAGGGATCATCTTTACCAAAGAGAGAAGAATCACGTGAAAGCTTTGGCATTCATTAAAAAGTCAAGTCAAAAAAGAATCAACATATAAAATATAGTTAAACTAACCAATTACATAAACACAGTACCAAAACTTCATATTGAAAAAATAAAAAACACAATAGAAGCTTTGGCACTTCCTAAAGAAGCGCCAAAGCTTCCATTTTTTTTTTTAAAATTTTATTTTGAAAATGGGAAGCAATGACATTCTTTTATGAAGCGCCAAAGCTTCCCCTGTTTACAAAATTTAAAAACCCCGCCATTGACACCCGCCATTATCACTCTCCCGCTTGTCACTTCCCATAACTTCGATCCATTACTCTCTCACTTTATTGGTCTATTAGCTTTTCTTATTCGTTATCCCCACTCCTTCCTCTCTTTGATGTCAGCAAGAGTAGAAGTAGGAGATCCCTAACTTGTAAGCATTGTTTTTTAAACATTTGATCCATGTTTTCTTTTTTTTTTTCTTTTTGGTATAAATTTGCAATGACTCTTATATGTTTGCTTATATTTTTTATTTTTTAAGTATTGATTTGAAGTTTCAACTTTGTCAACTTAAACTTCCTATATATTGTTATTTTTTTAATTTTTAAACTTACAAATTAATAATATTGTAGTAATTTTGTTGTAATACAAATCATTGTAGTTAATGTTTTGTATTTTTTACCATTGTATTGTGATTTGTTTGTTTTATCAAGAAAATAAAATAATTAAAAAAATGATCATCATCGTTTTATATTGTAATTTACCTACTAGATGAAATGTATAGTCATTTACTTACTAAAAATTATATATGATTATCAGGTATTTATTTTTACATAACATCGTAAAAAAAAGAAATATTTAAAAAAATTATTTAAAAAAAAGTAAATGTCCAAAGGAGGCAATGAACACCTCCTTTGGCGTTTATGATATAAATGCCAAAGGAGGTGTCAACCCTCCTTTGGCGATTATTTTATAAACGCCAAAGGAGGGTACCTCCTCCTTTGGCACTTGTCAAATAAAACGCCATAAGTAATTAATTAATTTATTTAATTTGATAAAGTAATGTATGGCGTTTTTATAGATTGAAAAGCGCCATAGGTATTTTTAATGACGTCAAAAGCTTTAGCGTTTCTTAAACGCCAAAATATGTTTTAAAATAAGTGCCATTATACCGCTTTTTGTAGTAGTAAAAATTTAAATATATATTGTGATTTGTTATGTAAATGTACATGCAAGGGGATCTCAAAAGCAGAACTCCTCCCTCCCCGCACCCTTTTTTTTTTATAAAATTAGCTTATATAAATCATGGTTGTTACCTAACAACCATTATCTATGTCAACTATATATAACGGTTGTTTGGAAAGAACCATTATATATGTTAGTAGATATATAATAGTTGTTAAATTGGAATCGTTATATATTATGCAAGCATTATCATACCTAACAACCATTATTTATGTCAACTATATATAATGGTTGTTTGGAAAGAACCATTATATATGTTAATAGATATATAACAATTGTTAAATTGGAATCGTTATATATTATGCAAGCATTACCATATATTATTACGGTTATTTACGTGTGCCCGTTAATTATTATCACATTAATAGGCATATCAAGGCCTCATCAAGCCTCAATACATAATGGGTGTTATAATGGTTCAAAACTGTAATATATCTGCGCGGAACTTTTATAGCGCCAGCACATATGACAGTTCGGAACCATTATGTATGGCATTTAACAACCGTTATATATCGCGATTTTTGTAGTGATAAGTAAAATATTTGCATATTTATTTTCCCTTATATAATTATTTTGTGGATGATAATTGAGCTCAATTTAATAAATTTGGGTGTAATAAATAAATAAATAAATAATGATTTTGGCATAAAATAGAATTTCTTGAAAAATACTAAATTAGACCCTCTTTTAGTTTTCAGGCAATGTCTGGAGTTCCAGATGTTGGATTAGGACGTTCTTTATAAGGATAAAAAGTCAAGAAAGAACTCTACAACTTTTATGTTGAGGCCAAAATCCAGTTATATCTCCAAGGGTTTCGAATTTTGCTTGGAAGTTGAGAGCGGGAATCATCTACCATTCCATCTATCACATTCTATCTACCACTTCATCTTCCTTTTTATCTACCACTTCATCTACCCTACTCCATTCTTTTCTATATATAGCTACCCTCTCCTTCACATTTTATACACCATTTTCATATCCATTACTTTCCTCTCTTCTCCACTGACACAACCATTTCATATTCATTTCTCTCGTCTCTTCTCCACATACACCATCTTAGAGTAGTTTCATGCATTATATTTAATTCCTGCATTCCTCCTATATGGAATGCTTAGGTAGTTCTCCTTTATGGATGGTATAGATTGCCACCTACATGGAAGGTTTTACTTCCTAAAAGTACGGCTAGATTTTCTCCATTTTCATGCATCTAATTGTTGTACATTTATGTTTTAGAATTTATTAATTAAGTTTTATGCGATGTTAATTTATTTTGGTTTTGTTTTTAATTTCATCATGTTTTAAATTTCTAATTTCCTAGGGTGATGACGTAGCTTACTAATAATGGATTGAATCTTAACTTATTAAATTTAGTTTGAATTTCTCCTCCATGATTGAGTTTTAATTATTGTTTTTAATGCTTTTGATTGATTGGCCACCTTTTGAATGATTTCAATATGCATGTTGAGACCGGAAGGAGATGCATGTGTATATATCCTATAATTAAAACCATGACTTGCATATGAAATAGAAATATATTCATATGAGTTGTGTAGTCTTACTAAGTTCCATAAATCTTAATGCATAATTAATTGCTTAAATTCATATAGGAATATATTGGATTAACATTTAATTATAGAATTGCTTGACCTTGGAAGAGGCTAGTAATTAAATTAGGGAAACTCGACTATCAATCATGTGGAATAAACTGGACTAGAATAGATAAGTGATTCAATCCGGAATTTTTTCTAAGTGAAATGTGACCCCTGAGATTTTTCTTATAGTTTCTTTCATATTATTTACGCTCATATTTAATTATTTTTAATTTTCTAATCTTAATCACCAATCGATCGATCGACTAAATAGAGTTAAAATTACTCATTTTGGTAATTAGTGATCAATCCTCGTGGGAATGATACTCTACTCACTTCTGTATTATTTGATTATGACAGTGTACACTTGCACTATTCAATAGACCATTTACACTCATAACATATAGTAATGCTACCAATATCAGAAAGAAAAAAGGAAATTACAATGAGATCCCAAGTAAGGAACTTAATTATCGAGAAGCACCAATGGCAAGTGAGGTGTTATCATTTCTTACTCTAGAACTTGTCATTTCCCGCTCTTCAATTGTCATTGAAACTTAAGGGTAATCAAGTTATTTTCTTGGGACCTCATTGTCATTCCCCACAGAAAAATCTTTAATGTTGGAGGTTAAAAGTAAAGCTAGTTTGTTCTTTTCCTCATCATTAGCAAAATTGAAGTTTACAGGAAAAATTAACTTTAAATTTAAATCTAATTAAATGCCAACTAACATATAACAATCAGGTATTGTCTATTCTCTGTATTAGTGTTGTTCAGCACTTGGACTCCTTTTGATCCCCTAAAGTCTGAAACTCCCATGCCTCTTTTTAATAAAGGCCCACATGCTTCTTTAATTAACTGGTCAACTGAGAATTTATAGATGCATAGGATATTTCCGCTAGACAAGAATCTACTATCTCCTTTGTAAAATTATGATCTATCTCAACATATTTTATTTTTTTTAACCGAGTTGAATTTTTATTTTATTTCATTTATTTGTTTTTACTTTACCTATTGTCACTATAGATTTGTGAATGGTGAATAGATGATATATTTAAAAATATAATAGTTGATGTCGCAAACTAGCTACGACATCATGTGATCGTGGACATAGCAAACTAGCAATGACATCATGTAATTCATATAGCTAACTTGACCTTAGTTAATACTACTTCTAGTCCTTAATATAAGAGCTAGTGAATTAATTTGGGGAGATTAAAAAAGTTAAATAAATTACTTTAAAGTATTTATATTTATCATTTTTCTCCAAACTAATGTGCCTAACTTATAAACTGATATATAGTCTAAAGATATACATGAGTATTTCAGAGAAATCAGGTAACATATGTTATAATTAAATATCATTAATCTCTCTAAATAAGCTGACTAACTCTAATATTAATGTAAGAGGTAGTAAAACAGGGCTTATTGTTGTTCATTTTTTCACCTTCTTGTCCAACATGACCATAATAGGAATTTGAGAGGAAATATTCTCAGTTACTCTAATACCTGTTCTATCCAAACCTTATTGCAAATTCCAATGGCAAGTTCTTTGGAACTCTGTTTCTGCATCACGCCTTGTTAGTCATATGATCTCTCAAGCACTTGAATCAACAACACAGAAGGCATTTTCTCTGCTGGAACATGAAGAGCATTCAAGAGATTGCCCATTCAGTGGCACATTAGAAGTGGATGGTGAATAATTTGCTGAATAAGGCTGTTTTGCTTGTTTTTTCCCTCTTTCTTCTAAATTGACAGTATACTATGTTGTTCTTGTTTTCTTTTTTTGGCTTCCAAATGCCATTATGCATCCTTCATGAGTATGAATTTGCATCTGCAGTATCATAGGTCACACCAAACTTTCTATTTTCTGGATTACTGTCAAGGTTTTGGTTTACACTTCAAAGACAAAGGTATGATAAAGCAATTAGATGGAGTAGTAGTACCAGAATTGGTTCCAATATTGAGAAAAGAATATGAGAAGAAACTAAGGTTGAGAGAGCAGAGAGATATTTAAGTATGAAAGAATACCTCAATGTGTTTTCAACATGAAGGCCTTTCTTCCCTGCATAGTCCCATTACATTTATTAATATTGGAGGCTGACACTACATCAGTGGTAGGGACTAATGTGCGTGGATTCATTTCCATAAAAAATTTACTCAAAATAGATATAAAACTATTGGATCAACGACCTATAATATATTGAATACCAGTGGTAGATTGGCTTGTCCCAAATAATCCATAAACTAGCAACTAAATTATATAAAACAAAACAAGTAGAAATTATAAAAAGGTCAAATATGGCAAGAAACATTTGGTATTAAATATTAGCATTCTTCAAATATGAATGTGTTCAACTAGCACATGACCACATAATCAAAAATCTAATGACCATAACTACATTTTGGGATATCAAACAAGTTGAATTCATCAGTAGTAAAATTGCATAAAACAACTTTTGCTTCATTATTCTCCTCTTCTTCACCTTTGATTAGGTATTTAGATTCTTCCACTCTGCAAACAATTTCATTTCTCCAAATAATTTCTGGAATAATGATAAAGTTGAATGAACTGGGTTTGCCAGTATACATGTTAGGCCAACTCCATCTCTCCCTGGATGGATTTGTACACTCCTCTAATACCCATAAATCAATCATATATGATTCAGAATTGTCAATCCAAGTGGGAAAAAACATAGCTAGTTTCTCCTCATAGCTAGCAAGTGTATTGTAATAACAGTGGCTAAAAGTCATAGAAGGAAATGGTATCAATGTGAACACTTCCCTTACTATATCAAATGACACTAACAAACCAAGTTAACTTTTGCTGTCCTCCTCCACATCTTCCTTTCAGCCAAACCAAAAGATGGCTCCATTATAAGTGAAATGGTTACAACTAAAAACATGTACACCCTCAAAGTTTCCGTGTTCAACTTTTTCCCATAACCCTATTCTTAATGCATAAACTTCCACTTGAAGAACCAAGTGGTTAGGCATAAAAAGTTTCACAATCTTGTAATCATTAATGATTGGACTAAAGCCAAATCCTATAGAAAAATACTCATAGTCATAATTATTAAGAGATTTGGTAATTTTTTTTGACCTCTCTAATAGCTGGATTCCACAAACAAAAGGAATGTTGAGATTTACCAATGAGTTCCACACAAGCCAAGCCGTTACTGGAATAGACACACCCTAGCATTAAGGGGTCAATAACATATGGGTTCTAAAATTCAAGGACTTGCATTTTACAATTGAGCAAAAATGAGTGCCAAGGATTAACTTCAGAGATAATGCTATCGATGATAAGTAAAGGGTTTATATCTAAGTGGAATGGAGGAGGTGTTCGGCAATAAAGGATGGGGTTTTGAACATATTCTTCCAATCTTTACAAGCACATTGAAATTGGATTAGGGATTTTACCGAAAGTTGTACAAGAATACTTGTGATGATTTCTCATGGAAAAATTGGCATGTCGTTCTCCATTATTGTTTGCTCCATTGAAGTGATGATGAGTAGCGGAGGGATAAAGTAGTGATTGAGACAGAGACAATGATCGATGATGAAGGAAAAATAGAGTAAGCCGACCACGAATAAGCCTGTGAGAGTGAGAGATAGAGAGATGGCAGCTCTATTAGAGACGGGTGGTAATTGAGCAATAGCAAGACTAGGAACAAGCTCAAATTGGGGTAGTGGCTAATTGTATTCTAACCTCAATGTCGGTTGGAAGTATTTGCAATGGTGTAATGTTGTCTTAGAAGTTTCCCAAGTCTTAATATCGCCCTGAAGTATATAAACATAGCAATGTTGTCCTTGACTATTAATAAAGTTAACTTTAACCGTTAAAAGACACATGTCACTGCCACATAAAAGTTGAAATGCCACCTCATAACCATACTTCATCTCCCTATCCATCTCATCATCTTTGATCCCTTCCTCTCTCTCTCTTCCTCTTTCTTCTTCTCCCCCTTTCACGGCTGACTGTTTTACGTCAAACACCGTACACTTTTTAGATCTCCAAAATCTTCATTGAAACTTTACAAGGCAAGATCCTCTGTCGTCAATAGCGCCAAGGCAAGACTGATTGCAAGGATCTGAATTCTAATCTATGTCAGAATAAGTTAATTTTTCTGAAAAATCTAGGTTATATACATTTACGTAGATGGATTTTGGTCTAAAAGCTCCAAGAATTGCAATTAGTGGCAGTTCCTGCCTACTATTTGTTCTATATATGTATAGACATATCATGTATATATTTAGTCCTCAATTAGAATTTGGTTTCCGATAAATGAAACAAGGTTCATGCTGAATCTCTTCCGTGCATATTTCAGTTCTCAAGTGATTTCTGAAGCCAACTTTATCGACCGGAAAGTCTATGAGAGTATTGAGGAAATCGAAAGGATCAACAAGTAGCTACCCATGTTGGAAATCTGATTGGTCTTGGTCGAAAATCTGCTCGCCTTCTCTACTAATGCGATGATGGCCGAATCAATACAGCCAAGGCTCTGTTCAAAAATCCCCTTCCACACCGTTGATTCTCACCACTGAGTTCATTAACGCCGATATGCGCACGTTGAGCCTGTTTGGTAAATACATAGCCACCAAATTATATCCGAAATTCTTTTAAAGCCACTAATTTTCATGCTGCCCTTTTCATTTTATTTTTAATTTGATTTGTTGCTTTCAACCTACCTTCATCCAATTAAACATATGAGAGGGGAACGATGAGCAGCGGTGTGGAAGAAGGAAGAGAGAGTAATTTTAAAGTAACAATGATGGGTTGAAATTTGGCTCAACAAATCAAAGTTAATTTACAGTGTAGGATTAAAATTTGGCCAAAATAAAAGACTAAACATAAGAATTCCAAAACATAACTAAGCAGAGATGAGATAAATTGCTATAGATAGGACTTGACGATTCCCAAATTATAGGCTACAAATCGATACATTATAGGCCTTAGTTTTGCCAAGGCCAAATTGGCTCTTGACGACGGCGACGAGGATGGGCTTCATCTCCATGGTTGTGAGTGGGCGAACAATTGAAGAAGAAGAAGATAGGGAAGGAGCTTTTTCTTCCACGGTCGAAGAAGAATAAGACATGGAAGGAGCTTTTTGTTTTCCAAGAAATATTTTTGATTGAGGGAGAGAGAATGAGACGGAGAAGTCTGAATAGATGTGGCTGTCGTCCAAGCAATTAAAGTCAAAATTAATTATAACATAAATGGTGGTTAAAAAAGGATAATATTACTATGTTTTTATATTTTCAGGAGATATTGATACAAAAAAACTTTCAGAATAATATTGTTTCTTTATAAATACTTTCGGGACGGATTTTCTACTTAACCCTATATTATATTATAGTGGTATCTATATATACACCCATATATAATATTGTGCATGTTTGTTTAAGCTTTTTACAAAGTAAAAACGCACTTATTACGCAAGCCGAGAAAAAACTCCTCTCACATACTTACCTCGTATACCGTGAATCACGAATTATAAGCACGTTTTGGACAAAAATAAGCCATTCCAAACGCACACATTGTCACTTAAACTTAAATATATTATATATGCATTTCACCTTTCGGTTTTAAATCAGCTAGTCCCTGAAAATAAGATATTATCATAGTCTATTACTTTTTGTATTTTACTTTTTTTCTTTTAATATTTTCATTTTTGAATTTTAAATGGTCAATTTAAATTTATAAATAGGTACTAATTATGCAATTAAATTGCTAAATGGCTAGACTAAAATTTAAACAATGGAATTATGTATTTTATTTATAAGATCGGATGATTATTGAAGCTTATCATGTGCTTTTATTATCGTTGTTGATCAGAAAAGGAGTCATTGATCCAAACAACATCGACAACATGGAGAGATCGTCACTATTGTTGGCGATGGAGGACTATAATCATCGTCACCAGTGGAGGACCACTGTTGTAGTTGACGTGTGTCACCCTCCATCACCCGCCACATGTCGCTCTTTGTCAGCCACCACTAGTGGTGGAGATAGGCCAGGTGGCCTAACAGGGGCCTGTAGCCTGGTCTATTTCCAGCTTGCTCAGGCCAGGCCTGTCAGAAAAAAGACAGGCCCAGGTCTGTCTTTCTAAGCAGGCCAGGCCTAGGCCTTTTAGGCCTACTAGGCTAGCCTGGTACTATTTATAAAAAAAAATTGGGCCACCCCAAATTCCCTTACTCTCAAATCTCAATTACACGTTTGAATTAAAATTGGGCCGCCCTCAATCACTCTCACTCTCACACTTACTCTCACTGTCGCTCACAGTCTTACTCCGTCTCTCTCTCGAGTCCCACTCTTTGTCTCAGATCTCAGATTCTCAGATCAACCGCTCGATAGTCGACAAGTCGACATACACCCACTCTCACTCTCTCAGTCGATCACCGTCACTCTGATCTCAGCCCTGTTCCTTTCTCAGTCTCAGATCTTAGCCAACACTGGACAAGTCGACTCTCAGGCTCAGATCTCAGCCCTGTTCCTTTCTTTAGCTTCTCCTTGATCTGAAGACCTAACCAGTTGATCATTGTCACTCCATCTTCCATTGATTCTTGAGCCATCTCATCTATCGTTCATCCTCTCCTTCCTAACCTGAAGTCCTGAACCTCCGAGAGTCATCATCCTCTCCACTCTCCGTCGGACCGTCAGCCGTCCTCTCCAATTTGCTTCTCTTCTGGTTCGATTTCTCTTTCGATTTGCTTGCCTGATTAATGATATTATATGTTAGGTATGAGCATTGTGGGATCTTAAACGAGGTAATAACTCTTCTGAACATGCTTTTTAAAATGCTAATCATCGAAGAATGAATTAGCCTTTTCTTTTCTTTGAAAAGTTGTAATAGGTCTGGCCAAATCCCACACTTTATATTGACTAAAATTTTCTTTTAAAGATCTGTTTATAGCTTAAGTTTATATATTTGTGGTTTGAAAACATAAGATGCAAATCGATAAAAAAAAATCATAAGATACAAGATCATAAAGTAATTAACGGAAGATAAAAGTTCATAAAGAAGTGGCTACTATATGCTTGCCGTAGAAACAAGTTGTTTGTTCATGTTCTAATTTCTGAGAGACAAACGTGCATATAGTGTTATTGTTCATGTTCTAATTTCTGAGAGACAAATGTGCAAAATTTCTGAGAAGCAAGCAATTCCCCTTATGAAATTAGAATTGGAAGCTTATCTTGAGGAGGGTGTTTATCTTTTGAAGATTTGATGTGAATGTGAGAAGGTCCACTTGTGTCAATGTTCCCTTTTCTTGTGTCATTGTTGGTTGGCTTGTCTTTATCTCCATCAACTTTAATCATAATTGGTATTATGGGTATGTATTCAGAACTTGTTCTTTCTAGAACTTGGATCTATCATGCTGAAAGCTCAGTTTGTCATGGTTTAAATTGTAATATTTGACAACCAATATTTTTCACTTCATCTTTATTCTGTAAAAGTTCCCTTCCCCCACTATTTGATCAATTTCATATCATGTGTGTTGCCATGTGCTTCGAGTAATTATACACAGTGTACTGATTTATGCAGCGAATTGAATCACTGTGCTTCATGAAGACAAACAAGTATATGTTATTTCTTCTGTAAAAGTATGTGACAAACAAGTTATCTTGGTTCTGATGTGTGTTCCTTACTTGTTCTCTTGTATTTTGATATCTTTTGAATCATTGGTAGTAATTTATGTAAATTTCAGCCTGTTTAAGGAGGCCTGTTAGCCTGTTTTGCAGTGTGGCCTGTAGGCCTATCGGTTTGCTTAAAAAATTTTAAAAATTTAGGCCTCCTTAACAGTGTAATATCCCGATTTGTGATTAGGGCTAATGACTATGAGAATCATTGTAATTAGTGTAATTAAGCACTTTTAGAATTTATGTAATATGTTTGGCCAAAAAAAAAAGAATTTATGTAATATGAATTTTGGAATAAATACATGTGGTATTTAAGATCAAGGGTTAAGATTCATTGCACATGGGTCGGAATCCATGTGTTGTGATTTTGTGAGCTCATTGAAGGAATGTGTGAGATTGTGACATGTGGCATAATGGAAGCCATTGGAAGAAGCTACCCAAAAGACCCCTTTTTTGAAGGCAAAACACTCATTTTTGGTCATCTCACTCCAGCACAGATGCTCTCACTCGAGCACAAGTACGGACATCACTCGAGCACAAGAGAAAGTGAGACAGCGAGTGAGCACCCGAGAGCACAAAGAAGCTTCCAGGAATTGACTCACTCGAGCACGCTGGACTTCACTCGAGCACAAGGCCAAATGCCTCACTCGAGCACCCGCGAGAGAAGTCCAGGAAGTGAGGACCCGCGAGCACACAAGGCTCTCAAAGAACTGGATCACTCGAGCACAGCCATTTGCACTCGAGCACACACCTCATACCTGCGAGTGAGAAGGCACACTCGCGCACCTTACCCACGAGTAACAACCCGAAAGCACCACCCTCACCTGAGGCACAAGCTCACTCGAGCATGACCCCCAGTGCTTGGGTGAGAAGGTTATGCTCGCGAGTGTCAGAGCACACTCTTGGCATCAACCAGCAAGTGAAGACCCGAAGGAAACCCTTCACTCTGAACTCACACCATCACTCGAGCAGCCCCAAGCTCACTCGAGCATGTTCATCCTTCACTCGAGCACAAGGCAATGCACTCGAGCATTATTCATAAATCCCAGACGCACTCGAAGCAGAACAGGGAAAAACTCTCCCATCACTCGAGCATGATCATCCCGTGCTCGAGTGATGCTCATCAGAGACCCAAAAACGCAGTAAAAACCAAAAAACACCAGATGGTCAAATCCTCACCCAAAGGTTCCCAACTCTTCCCAATTGCTCATACACTCTAAGCACTAACTAGGGAACACCTTGGCAACTTTAAAAACACTCCAAAAACCAATTTGACCACAATCAAACACTAAGGTCTCTATGATACACAATATCCAAATTTCATTCCAACATTCCAAATCATATTCAATACTCAAATAACTCCACATTAACTCATTTCTAACATCAATCACAATGAAACTCCTAAAATCCACATTTGGTGCAAATTACGGCAAATTTCCAGATTTTACTCAACTTAACCAAACATCACAAACAATATACCAAAATGCTCTAAATGCCTACCTCTTCTCTTTGCCCAATTCAGAACCTTGATTCTTCAACTTCCAATTTCGGTCAAATCACAAATCAACACTCCTCAAGGTTCTACAACCACCACCATGGAGCTCTCAATGAGACACACAATATTAGAAGAGAGAGTTTGAGCAAAGGAGGATCATAACTCACCAAGATTCAAGCTTTTCTTCTTCCTCTTTCTTACTTGATCCAGCGAAAATGGAGAGAAGAGAGAGAAAATGGTGAGATGGTGAAATGATGATGATGGTGTACACCATCGAAAAAGGGGTCTTTTGGGTAGCTTCTTCCAATCCTTTAGGCATATGTTTAGGCCTATTTTAGCCACCTAAAGAGTCCTAATTGATAACCAACTTAGAGTATTATTGAAATATACATATGGAGAAGAGATTGATTGGTTGTCCCTAATTTGAATAGGATTTGACATTTGTCGCCCTCGCGAGGCCACGGTGCCGGAGCCAGTCAGGAAAGATACAGGTAGTGACTCTTTCTTTATACCTTGTGTGATACATTGTATGTATATTATGTCATTGTTTTTAAATGGATATCGTATGCTGCAAGTTTATGAAAACTGTGGAAGCACCGCTTTACCAATAGTCCCTGAGTCGCTAACAACGGTTCGGGTGAAGGTCGTATGCCTTCCCGGCGGTAAAAGGGGATGAGGTTAGGGTGTGATATATGTGTATATGGGGGCCGAAAGGCTAATTGTGAGCCGAAAGGCTATTTGTGAAGGCCGACGGGCCATTTGTGAAAGCCGAAGGGCTATAATTGAGCCGTGTGGCTATTTGTAAGCACTGCCACGCCGATAGTCCCTGAGTCGCTAACAACGGTTCGGGTGAAGGTCGTATGCCTTCCCGGCGGTAAAAGAGGATGAGGGTGGAGTGACGTGTGTTGCTGTATGATGTAACATCCCGATTTTCGATTAAGGATATTGAGATTAAGCCTGAGATTAGTGGACTGCTAAGCCCTGGTTTAGCAAGAGTCCAAATTATGATTAAGAAATATGAAAATGAATTGATGGTAATTCTAAGTGAATTTCCATAACCAGGGGCAAAACGGTAAAGTTACCGACCGGTTGATCGGTTACCGAGGAGGAAACTCATTGGTAGCTTTAAGATCAATGGCTAAGATTAATTGTGTGGTTGGATCAAGGGGCCTAATCAAGTGTATGTGTGTGCATGTGAGCCCATGAGAGTTGGAGTGAGATGGTGACAAGTGGCAAATTGTGGGCCCTTGGATGTGAATGACACATCATCATCATCTTCCATCTCCTCTCTTCTCTCTCTCGTGCTCTCTCTTCTCTTCCTCTCGGTTTCTCTCTCTTGTGCGGAAGCCATGGAAGCTTGGGAAGAGAAAGGAAAATCTGAATTGTGAGGTAGGCAAATGGCCTCTTTAGCTCAAACTCTCTTCTCCAATGTTAATCCTTGAGTTGAGAGCTTCAATTTGATGGTTGTAGCTTCTCCTTTGGAGGTGATTTGAAGATCACGAAAATATGAAGTGTGGAGAATCAAAGAGTGTCTTTGAGAAAGTGGATAAGGTATGTGAAGCCAATCCTTCTATCTATGTTTCATGCCAAATGATTATGTTTGAAATTTCTGGAATTATTGCCCTAATTTCGAAAATATGGGTCAATGGGTAGTTTGGCATGTTATGGTTATAGAAATGGTATATTGGTATGAGTTTTGAATAGATAGAATGGATTTGGGATTGAAATGTGTGAGGTTGTAGATTTAGAGAATTGATGATTATGATGCCCTAGACCAAAGCTTGTTAATGGAATGGAATTTTGGTAATTCTGTTGATTCTATTGGATTCAGTGAGTGATTTTGTGTGGGAGTGGCTTTGGTAGAGGTTTGTGGTCCATTTGGATCAATTGGGCAAGAGTTAGAAAAATGTGGTAAGTTTGCTGCGTTTTCTGGAATCTGATAGATTCACTCGAGCAGACAGGGGTGTGCTCGAGTGAGGGATGAATGTTGCTCGAGTGAGGAAGAACCTGCTCGAGTGATATGTGAGTTTTCCCTTGTTTTGCTTCGAGTGCATCGGGGATTTATGAGCGATGCTCGAGCACATCGCTTTGTGCTCGAGTGAGGGAAGAACATGCTCGAGAGAGAGCATGGCCTGATCGAGTGATAGTGGGAGTCCAGAGTGAAGGGTTGCTTTCTGGTCTTCACTCGCGGGCAAGGTGCAAGAAGTGTGCCTTCTCACTCGCAGGTGGAGGGCATCTGCTCGAGTGAGCCGAGTGTGCTCGCGGGTGAGAGGTGTGTGCTCGCGGGTGTGCTCGCGGGTGAGAGTGGTGTGCTCGAAGGGATCCAGTGCTTGGAGAGCGTTGGGTGCCCTCGGGTTCTCACTTCCTGGATTTCTCTCGCGGGTGCTCGAGTGAGGCTTTTGGACTTGTGCTCGAGTGAGGATTTGTGCTCGAGTGAGCCAGTTCCTGAAGGTGAGAGTTGTGCTCTCGGGCAAGTGCTCGCGGTCTCACTTTCTCTTGTGCTCGAGTGATGTCCGTACTTGTGCTCGAGTGAGAGCTTCTGTGCTCGAGTGAGACAGTGAAAAATATCAAGTTTGAGTGATCAAAAGGGGATCTTTGGAGATAGTCTTCCAACCCTTTAGAGCTATGGATTGAGGTGTTTGAGGGTACTTAAAGGGCAATAATGATAACCAACTTGAGTGTCTAAAAGTAAAGGAATTGGGAAAAAGGGAATTAATCCTATGTCCTTGATTTTGAATATAGGATTTGATGATTTCCTTGAGCGTGAGCAGCCGGAGCTGGAGCTTACGTGGAAAGAGTGTAGGGAACTTACCTCTCCTGCATGTATTGATAATTGTATTTGTGTATTGATGCATGTTATTGCTTTGCATGATTATGTGAAACATATGAGAATGATTGTAGCTCTGTTTCTATTGTACTATGGCCATGAGTATGTTGTGTGAACATTGAGCATGCGGATATATCATGATGTGAACATGAGTTATTGTGATGCAAGCATGTCATGCATTAAATACTTATCTTGCGTGCATATTGGTATGTGTTTCCTACTGAGATTCTCCAGAATCTCACCCTCCCCTATCAATATTTTAGACAGGGAAGGAAGATTGAGGATGAAGCAAGCATCCAAGGACGAAGAGGACTCGTTTTGGGTGAGAGCTTAGTGTTGGTTATCATTGCGTAATTGGGATTATGTATCTGTATATGGATCAGTATTTGAGAATGTATTCGATAGAGATTTGTGTAATCCCTGTTAGTTGAGTTGTATGGGCTAGTGTGCCCTATGATCATTGAGCGAAGATATGATCCCGGAATTGTCGGGAATTTATATTGCGTACTCTGATATTTGTATAAATGTAATTTATCTTCGCATAGTAATTATATTCGGAGTGTAAATATGAGACCGTGTTGTAAATGATTTTGAAATGTATTTGTGAAAACCCCGTCTGGTTGATGGGTTTATAAATGTTGTTTTGACTTATTGGTCTCTATTTCACTTTAATTGCATAATCCGGATTTTAATTACGGCAGGGGGTTACATTTTGGTATCAGAGCTACAGTTCCTGGCAAACATGGGCATTTGCTAGGATGGCTCTCTTAGATCTCTACCTTGGTGGTAGATGATGTCTTGTGATAGTGATTATGTATACACATGTGTGATTTGTCGTTGTGGACATAAAAGATTTGAGGAATATGTGTATACATTGGGATTATTCTTGAGTGGAGAATCATTGTGTAATCGAAAGATATAGTGATTCGTCCGAGAATTTGAGGTGTAAACCCAGAGGTGGTGGTAATCAAACCCCTCATCTGATTTGAGAACCGAGGAAAATGGTTTCCGAGGTGCTTGATATTGATGTTCTAGGTATCAGGACTAACCTCGATGTTGGGTATGTAACCCAAGGTGGTGTGATGTTACATGTAGTAATGTCATACTGATCCTGTGTGTGTAAAAGCCTTAAGACCTAGGGGACTTGTGTGCCTTCGGCTGGCTGAGATATTTGACTTTGTGTTAGAGCAGATGGTGCTCTGTGGAAATGAGGGAAGTGATTTCCCAGTTCAACTGAGGTTGAGGTTTACAAGATGAGTTGTGATCTAAGGATTGGACTCAATAGCTGGGTTGATTCTTAGAGATTGGATTTGACCTCAATGGTCTGTGGTACCGAGGTATGGTACTAGAAGTGAATTGAAATGTGTATCAGTTATTCTGAGAGTGTTGGTTGTTAATCCAACACAGGGAGAAAGTTATCTACGGAGGATTCGGATCGGAGAACGCTATCTACGGGGACTTTTGATTGGAAAGGGCTACCTACGGTGAGGTCTGATCGGAAAGGGCTACCTACGGTGAGGTCTGATCGGAAAGGGCTACCTACGGAAAACTCTGACCGGAGGGGCTGACCAGTCGGTGGACTGAGTGAAGCACCGAGTGCAGTAGCGTAGAGTGGAGCCACCATGACGATGAACCCTAGAGTGGAGCCACTGTGACGATGAACCCTAGAGTGCAGCCACCTTGATAATGAACCGTGGAGAGCAATTGCCGTGACGTTGAATCGTAGAATAGAGCTCTGGGAACGTTGGGAGTATGGGATCTCAACGAAGTGTTGATTATGGCTTTTAATGATTCGAGTTGAATCAGGCCAAGATTTGGTACAGATTGTGAAGGTTGTCAGTTGTAGTAGGAGATTCCTATGGGACTCCTGTTAAATCAACTTGACATTGTTATAGCCCAGATGAGGAGTATGACCTCAGAGTGCGCAGCGGAAGCGTGGGAATGTGATACGTTTGAAAACTGTGTTGAGCAAAGACTCGAGGTTGCTGTGAGAATGATATGATAACTATGGCTTCGGGAGATAAAACTTCGGGGTCAAGTTGTGTTGTAAAGAGAGGTCTTGAAGGATCTCAGTAGAAAGAATTGGAAATGTTGAAAGTGAAGTTGTTGAGATGCCTGGTTCCAGCTTGTTACAATTGTGCATTGTGAGTCCTGGGTTGACATAGTGTACCAGCCTCCCCGCACCCGATTGGTGGGAGAGGGCACCAACCGTTGTGGCCCGGTGGGGTGAGACGGCGGTGGGGTGTGACGGCTATTTGTGAGTCTCTTACCTGCGGCCGCATGGGGTGATTCCTATGGCGGAGGACCGTGCCTTCGGGGCGGTAGTTTACGGGGGACAGGCTATTTGTGAAGGCCGACGGGCCGATTGTGAAAGCCGGATAGCTTATGAGCTATAAGGTTATGTGTATACACTGCCACGCCAATAGTCCCTGAGTAGCTAACAACAGTTCGGGTCAAGACTGTGTGTTTTCCCGGCGGAGAAAGGGGATGAGGGTGGAGTGTGATGTGGAAGCCGAAAGGCTATGTGTGAGCATCGCTACGCCAATAGTCCCTGAGTCGCTAGCAACGGTTCGGATTAGACTGTGTGTCTTTCCGGCGGTAAAAGGGGATGAGGGTAGGGTGTGATTGTGGATCTACCATTGTGAGCCAGAATGGCTATGTGTGCACTGCCACGTCGATAGTCCCTGAGTAGCTAGCAACAGTTCGAGTAAAGACTGTGTGTCTTCTCGGCGGAGAAAGGGGATGAGGGTGGAGTGTAATTGTGAATCTGTGAACATTGTGGATAAGCTGGGACTGAGGTATTGTTGTGTAGTAGAGCAGAGCTATTTAGCTGATGGCTAATTCGACTACATGTTTGGGGATTCTTGTTGTGAGGACAATTACCCCAACATGGCCAGCCTGGCTAGCTACCACGTTGGTTGCACCGGTGTTGACCCAAGGCCGAAAGGCGGTGCGTAAAATTAAAGTCTGCGATGCGGATTGCGGTGAAAGCAATGTGACAAATTGCAGCGTGTGCAGGTCAGCGTGAGCCATTTAGGGTTTGACGTTGGTCATCTCTAGCTCGGCCGTTGAACTGCCGTTGTAGTTGCTTTATGTGGTGCAAGAGCATGAAGGTGGTGTTGGGAGATTGAGACTCTCAACCGGTCGCCTGGATAGAAGAGACTGAGATTCTAGGTGGGCCGTTACGGTAGGGTGCTTCGGATAGAAGAGATTGAAATTCTGGAGTGACCTGAATCTGGGATATATGTTGTTGTGATGAGAATGCCGGAAGGGCAAGATGTATTTGTGAGACAACGGGAAGTTGTCGTATTTGTGCAAGTGGCGAAAGCTACGTATCATTGAGTATACAGCCGTGGGTGCTGTCGTCTTGTGACAATCGTCACGCATCAAAGTGAAATTGTCAAGGACATTGTGATTGAGACCCAAAAGTCCCGGAAGGGTGAGGGTAATGCCGTGGAATTTGATACGGCAAAGTGATTGTTATGGATACCCGAAAGTCTCGGTTACCACTAGTGGAATCATTGGTGGGTGTACGGGTGAGGGTAATGCTGTGAAAGTGGATACACAAGCACTTGTGCGGAAGCGGAATGTTTGTGTATACGGCTGCGGCTGTTGTTATGAAATGAGTTGGTGATGTTGTTGAGTTATTCCAAGATGGAATCACTAGATTGAGTTAAGCAGGTTGGTGGCCTATGTCACCTAACTGCCGAGATCTTATGATATGGCTCATGAATTAGAGTCACCGGATACTGAGATGCGCTAGCCACTCATGAGTGAGGAGGCCTTGCGATGATTGTGGTTATGCGGTGATAGAGTGTGTGGCAATCGTATGTGGAGGCGATTGCACTTGTTTGGAGATAGTATGATGATTGTGGTTGTATAGCAATCGTGAAATGGGTCGATTGCAGGTTATGGCAACTAGGGTTGCATTTATGTTTAAGATTCTTACAAGAATCAAGTTGAGACGCTCCATTGTGTAGGTAGTCTAGAAGGGACCATCCAATGTGAAATGAATTGTGAAACGGAAGCTGTCGTGAAGAAGCGTCCGGAGTTTATGTCCTTAGTAGTGGAACAAATTTCGAGGACGAAATTTATTGAACGGGGGGAGAAATGTAACATCCCGATTTTCGATTAAGGATATTGAGATTAAGCCTGAGATTAGTGGACTGCTAAGCCCTGGTTTAGCAAGAGTCCAAATTATGATTAAGAAATATGAAAATGAATTGATGGTAATTCTAAGTGAATTTCCATAACCAGGGGCAAAACGGTAAAGTTACCGACCGGTTGATCGGTTACCGAGGAGGAAACTCATTGGTAGCTTTAAGATCAATGGCTAAGATTAATTGTGTGGTTGGATCAAGGGGCCTAATCAAGTGTATGTGTGTGCATGTGAGCCCATGAGAGTTGGAGTGAGATGGTGACAAGTGGCAAATTGTGGGCCCTTGGATGTGAATGACACATCATCATCATCTTCCATCTCCTCTCTTCTCTCTCTCGTGCTCTCTCTTCTCTTCCTCTCGGTTTCTCTCTCTTGTGCGGAAGCCATGGAAGCTTGGGAAGAGAAAGGAAAATCTGAATTGTGAGGTAGGCAAATGGCCTCTTTAGCTCAAACTCTCTTCTCCAATGTTAATCCTTGAGTTGAGAGCTTCAATTTGATGGTTGTAGCTTCTCCTTTGGAGGTGATTTGAAGATCACGAAAATATGAAGTGTGGAGAATCAAAGAGTGTCTTTGAGAAAGTGGATAAGGTATGTGAAGCCAATCCTTCTATCTATGTTTCATGCCAAATGATTATGTTTGAAATTTCTGGAATTATTGCCCTAATTTCGAAAATATGGGTCAATGGGTAGTTTGGCATGTTATGGTTATAGAAATGGTATATTGGTATGAGTTTTGAATAGATAGAATGGATTTGGGATTGAAATGTGTGAGGTTGTAGATTTAGAGAATTGATGATTATGATGCCCTAGACCAAAGCTTGTTAATGGAATGGAATTTTGGTAATTCTGTTGATTCCATTGGATTCAGTGTGTGCTCGAGTGAGCCGAGTGTGCTCGCGGGTGAGAGGTGTGTGCTCGCGGGTGTGCTCGCGGGTGAGAGTGGTGTGCTCGAAGGGATCCAGTGCTTGGAGAGCGTTGGGTGCCCTCGGGTTCTCACTTCCTGGATTTCTCTCGCGGGTGCTCGAGTGAGGCTTTTGGACTTGTGCTCGAGTGAGGATTTGTGCTCGAGTGAGCCAGTTCCTGAAGGTGAGAGTTGTGCTCTCGGGCAAGTGCTCGCGGTCTCACTTTCTCTTGTGCTCGAGTGATGTCCGTACTTGTGCTCGAGTGAGAGCTTCTGTGCTCGAGTGAGACAGTGAAAAATATCAAGTTTGAGTGATCAAAAGGGGATCTTTGGAGATAGTCTTCCAACCCTTTAGAGCTATGGATTGAGGTGTTTGAGGGTACTTAAAGGGCAATAATGATAACCAACTTGAGTGTCTAAAAGTAAAGGAATTGGGAAAAAGGGAATTAATCCTATGTCCTTGATTTTGAATATAGGATTTGATGATTTCCTTGAGCGTGAGCAGCCGGAGCTGGAGCTTACGTGGAAAGAGTGTAGGGAACTTACCTCTCCTGCATGTATTGATAATTGTATTTGTGTATTGATGCATGTTATTGCTTTGCATGATTATGTGAAACATATGAGAATGATTGTAGCTCTGTTTCTATTGTACTATGGCCATGAGTATGTTGTGTGAACATTGAGCATGCGGATATATCATGATGTGAACATGAGTTATTGTGATGCAAGCATGTCATGCATTAAATACTTATCTTGCGTGCATATTGGTATGTGTTTCCTACTGAGATTCTCCAGAATCTCACCCTCCCCTATCAATATTTTAGACAGGGAAGGAAGATTGAGGATGAAGCAAGCATCCAAGGACGAAGAGGACTCGTTTTGGGTGAGAGCTTAGTGTTGGTTATCATTGCGTAATTGGGATTATGTATCTGTATATGGATCAGTATTTGAGAATGTATTCGATAGAGATTTGTGTAATCCCTGTTAGTTGAGTTGTATGGGCTAGTGTGCCCTATGATCATTGAGCGAAGATATGATCCCGGAATTGTCGGGAATTTATATTGCGTACTCTGATATTTGTATAAATGTAATTTATCTTCGCATAGTAATTATATTCGGAGTGTAAATATGAGACCGTGTTGTAAATGATTTTGAAATGTATTTGTGAAAACCCCGTCTGGTTGATGGGTTTATAAATGTTGTTTTGACTTATTGGTCTCTATTTCACTTTAATTGCATAATCCGGATTTTAATTACGGCAGGGGGTTACATATGAGATGAATTGTGTGCATACTCTGTGATTGCATGTGGTATGAAATTGTTGTTACTACTGGGATTCTTTAGAATCTCACCCCTTCCATATGACTAATCTTTTCAGACAGGGCGAGTGGCTCGAAAGGGAAGCGGACAACCAGGAGTAGTTAGGACTACTCTGAGACTTAGTGGATGTTGGTTATCTTAGTTTTGGATTTGGGATTGCCTAGAGTATATTTAATGTAAATGCATATTTTGGATATGTAATCCCCAGTTTGGGAACTTGTAAACCCATTATATTTATGAGGCAACCCGGGGTTTGCCGGGATTTTGGTTTCCGCACTTTGATATTTATTATGTATTCTGATTTCTCAAGTAATTATATCCGCCCGTGAATGTGAGACCGGCAATAAGTATGTTTTGGAACTGAATTTCGAAATACCCCATCCTTTAGATAGGGGATTATAAATTGTTATTTCATCTTATTGGTCTCTATTTCACTTAAATTTTGTAATCCGGATGTAATTACGGTGAGGGGGTTACATTTTTGGTATCAGAGCTGCAGTTCCTGGCAAGGGTAGAGTCTACTAGGATAGCTCCCTTAGTGTGATCTTAAGTGATAGAAAACCATCCATGAATATTCGTTGTTTGCATATATCTGTTTGGCTATGTGGATGTATGTACTTTGTGGAAACTATGTGAATAGCATAATTGTTGGAATAATGGGGTGAGTTCTTTGTTGAATGAAAAGAACAACAAAAGGTCACCCCAGAGGACAACAAATAGATCTCGAGGTGGAGGTTGTCAATATAATGACAATCCACCAGATCCTATGCACGAGTTGATGGGCTTGATAAAGGATCAGCGGGACATGATCATGGAGCTCAGAGAAGAGCTTCGAGCTGAGAAAGCCAAGAACAATGAGGGTAGAGGTCAGTCTACTCAAGAAGGAACTCGAGGGGAAACCCGAGAGGAGACTAGACCAGAAGAGATGCTGAAGGGTCGGCACCACCACTTGAATCGCCTACTCGTACTGAAGTAGATCCAAGGCCGCATGGAAAGTCGGTCAATGAGGAAAGAGACCTTCAGTTTTGGGTCTCCAGATTCTGTAAACACCTACCTCCGGCGTTTAAAGGGAGATTTGATCCTCAGGCTGCGGAAGATTGGTTGAATCGCCTTGAGAAGATATTCGAGGTGCTAGAGTGTCCCTCGGAAGTGAAAGCCAAGTTGGCGGTATACAAGCTTGAGGGTGATGCAGACCGCTGGTAGCGGAACATAGCTCTGTCGCTGAAGAGCAAGAATATAGCATTGACCTGGGAGGTGTTCCAACAACACTTCGATGAGAAATACTTTCCCAAGTCAGTGAGGCTTGAAAAGGAGACCGAGTTCCTACAAATCAAGCAAGGGGACACGGAGTCATTTGATGAGTATTTGTCCCGATTCACCCGGTTGTCTCGATACTCCTCTTATCTTCAGAAGAGGGATGACGAGGAGTTGAGCTCGAATTTACTTATTCGGGGCTTGAGGCGTGATATGAGAAAGAGAATAGCCACCCATCAGTTTTCAAAGTTCAACAAGGCTGTTGAGGAGTGTCGGATTACAGAGAGCAATCTGAGAGAATTGTATCCGGCTAAGCCTACTGGTGGTTATAGTGAGCCCAGCAAGGGTGGTGTTTCCCAGAAGCGGAAGGGTTCGGGATCATCTTCGTTTAGGGGCAGTGGTAAGAAGCCCTATCAGCCCAGAGATCGTGAACCTCAGAGAGTGGTGACTGAGAGGAAATGTCCTCGCTGTAACCAGTCACATTATGGCAAGAATTGTCGGGGTGAGATGATTTGTTTTAACTGCAAGCAACCCGAACATCTTTCCAGAGATTGCCAACTACCGCAAGCGGAGCAGAGGCCGAAAACTCAGGGCCGAGTATTTGCTATGACTCATGAGGAAGCCCGGAAATCCCTAGAGCTGATACAAGGTACAGTTCTTCTCAATGGATTTGTATTACAAGCATTGTTTGACTCGGGTGCAAGCCACTCTTTTATTTCGTGTGATTGTGTGAAGCGGTTGAGTATGAATGTGTATAAGTTACCATTCGAGCTGATTGTGTCAACACCGATGGGGGTAAAGGGTGTAACTACTGATGCCTATTTGAATTGTGTTATAACCGTAGAGGGTCGTGAGTCGGTGATAGATTTGATTTGTTTACCGCTCTGCCAATTGGAAGTCATTTTGGGTTTTGATTGGTTGAGAGCGAATAATGTGTTGTTAGATTGTGGGAACAAAAGGATAGTGTATCCTGTTTCTCAAAACATTGAGGACGGCAACGTCGGTTTGAATTTCCTTTCAACAGCTAAGGCTGAGAAATATTTGCAAAAGGGTTGTCAGGGGTATATGGTTTTCTTTTCTGTACAAGGAGAAACCAGTGAAACTTTGAGTAGTATACCCATAGTGAATGAATTCTCTGAAGTTTTTCCGGATGACTTAAGTGGATTACCTCCGGAAAGGGAAGTTCAGTTTCCGATTGATATTGTGCCTGGAGCGGGTTCCATATCTAAAGCCCCATATCGTATGGCCCCAAATGAAATGGCTGAGTTGAAAAAGCAGATTGAGGATTTGCTTGAGAAAGGGTTTATTAGACCCAGTGTGTCACCTTGGGGTGCTCCAGTTTTGTTTGTGAAAAAGAAAGACGGGAGTCTTCGTCTATGTATCGACTATAGAGAGTTGAACAAGGTTACCGTCAAGAATAAGTATCCTCTCCCGAGAATTGATGACCTATTAGATCAACTATCTGGTTCAAGTGTGTTTTCGAAAATTGATCTAAGGTCGGGGTATCATCAGCTGCGTGTGAAAGCGGAAGATATTCCGAAAACTGCTTTCCGGACTAGGTATGGTCATTATGAATTATTGGTGATGCCATTTGGCTTAACTAATGCGCCTGCGGTTTTCATGGATTACATGAATCGTATTTTTCGACAATACCTAGATCAGTTCGTTGTGGTATTTATCGATGATATTTTGATATACTCTAAGAGTAGAGAAGAGCATGAGCATCATTTGAGAATTGTGTTGAATATATTGCGTGAAAAGCAACTCTATGCTAAATTGAGTAAGTGCGAGTTTTGGCTATCAGAAGTGAAATTCTTAGGCCATGTTATCTCGTAAGGAAGGGTCTCTGTGGATCCTAGTAAAGTGGAAGCAGTACTGAACTGGAAGAGGCTAGAATCTGTGGCAGAGATACGCAGTTTTCTGGGTCTTGCTGGTTATTATCGGAGATTCATTCAGAATTTCTCCCGTATTGCGTTGCCGATGACCAAGCTCACGAGAAAGGATCAGCCGTATGTGTGGGATGAGAAATGTGAAAATTGTTTTGTGGAGCTGAAGGAGAGGTTGACTACGGCACCTGTGTTGATTTTGCCCGATCCTAGTTTGACATATGTTGTGTATTCTGATGCCAGTGGGCAGGGATTAGGGTGTGTCCTTATATAGCAGGGACGTGTGGTGGCCTACGCCTCTCGACAGCTCAGACCTCATGAATTGAACTATCCCACTCATGATCTGGAGCTTGCGGCTATTGTGTTTGCCTTGAAGATTTGGAGGCATTATTTGTATGGTGTGACTGTGGAATTGTACTGCGACCACAAGAGTCTCAAATATCTGTATGATCAGAAAGAGTTGAATATGAGACAACGGCGTTGGATGGAGTTGCTTAAGGACTACAACCTGGAAATAAAATATCATCCAGGTAAGGCAAATGTAGTCGCTGATGCTCTTAGTCGAAAGACTGTGGTTGTGGCAGCTATGATGATACATGAGGAGAAATTGATTGCTGACTTTCGTGATATGAATCTGTCAAACCAGATCATCTGTGCCAACTATACTGTTTCCCAAGGGGAAAGTGATCTAAGAACTGAAATTGAAGAAGCTCAGAGGCAAGATGACTGGATACAGCATAACCTGCCTAGAATTGAGCGTGGAGAAGCTCAGGGCTATGATGTGTCGCCTCGTGGATTGGTGCGCTATCAGAAAAGAGTGTGCGTTCCACTTAAGGCGGATTTGAGACAGAAGATTTTAGATGAGGCGCATAAGAGCCGGTATACTCTTCATCCTGGTATGACCAAAATGTACCATGGTTTGAAATCTGTGTATTGGTGGCCGGGAATGAAGAGTGATGTGACGAAATATGTGGCGAGGTGTCTCACATGTCAGAAAGTGAAGATTGAACACCAAAGACCGCCTGGTTTGTTGCAAAGTCCTGAAATTCCGGAATGGAAATGGGAAAGTGTGACCATGGATCTTGTTGTGGGATTACCCAAGATCAGGAATTATGATGCGATTTGGGTTATCGTAGACCGGTTAACGAAGTCAGCGCACTTCCTACCGATCAATGCTAGTTACTCTCCGGACAAGCTAGCAGAGATTTATGTTCGTGAAATTGTGAAGCTCCATGGCATACCGAAGAATATCATCTCTGATCGAGATCCTCATTTCACTTCGAGATTTTGGAAGGCATTGCATGAGGCACTGGGCACTCAGTTGAGATTCAGTAGAGCCTATCATCCTCAGACGGACGGACAGTCAGAGAGGACTATCCAGACTTTAGAGGATATGTTGCGGGCATGTGTTCTTGACTTCAAAGGAAGTTGGGACCGTTTTCTTCCACTTGCGGAGTTTGCCTACAACAATAGCTATCATGCGAGCATTCAGATGGCGCCGTATGAAGCGTTGTATGTAAGAAAATGCCAATCACCGTTGTGTTGGAATGAGTTGTTCGAACGGAATCTTTATGGGCCAGATCTTGTGGATCAAACCTCAGCCCAAATTCGAATCATTCGTAAGAGGCTTCTTGCAGCTCAGAGTCGGCGGAAGAGTTATGCGGACAAGAGAAGAAGGCCTCTAGAATTTGAAGTTGGTGACCATGTATTCCTGAGAATATCACCTGTCACTGGTATTGGGCGAGCTATCAAGCGAAAGAAGTTGAGCCCAAGGTATATAGGTCCTTTTGAGATCCTTGGAAGGATTGGGCCTGTTGCTTATCGTATAGCCCTACCTCCGAACTTGAGCAGACTCCATGATGTGTTTCATGTTTCCCAATTGAAGAAGTACCAACCGGATCCATCTCATGTCGTTGAGTATGAGAATGTGGAGTTGTGAGATAACTTCACGTATGCGGTGGAACCAGAGCAAATTATCGATCGAGAAGAACGTCGGCTCAGACACCGGAGTATTCCTTATGTGAAAGTGATCTGGAAGGGTATGACCCAGCGGGAAGCAACCTGGGAAACGGAAGAGGATATGCGGAGACGATATCCGGAGTTTATGGCTCAAGGGGTGTAGCAAATTTCAAGGACGAAATTTAATTGACGGGGGGAGAATTGTAATATCCCGATTTGTGTTTAAGGCTAATGACTATGAGAATCATTGTAATTAGTGTAATTAAGCACTTTTGGAATTTATGTAATATGAATTTTGGAATAAATACATGTGGTATTTAAGATCAAGGGTTAAGATTCATTGCACATGGGTCGGAATCCTATGCTTTATGATTTTGTGAGCTCTTTAAGGGAGTGAGTGGATGATGACATGTGGCATTGTGTGAGCCATAGGATGTGGAACTAAAGGACAAAACCTCACTTTTCTCTCACTTTTTCTCTCCTATTCGGCTAGCATGGGCAAGGAAGAGGAGGAAGTGTACACCATCATCATCATTTCACCATCTCACCATTTTCTCTCTCTTCTCTCCATTTTCGCTGGATCAAGCAAGAAAGAGGAAGAAGAAAAGCTTGAATCTTGGTGAGTTATGATCCTCCTTTGCTCAAACTCTCTCTTCTAATATTGTGTGTCTCATTGAGAGCTCCATGGTGGTGGTTGTAGAACCTTGAGGAGTGTTGATTTGTGATTTGACCGAAATTGGAAGTTGAAGAATCAAGGTTCTGAATTGGGCAAAGAGAAGAGGTAGGCATTTAGAGCATTTTGGTATATTGTTTGTGATGTTTGGTTAAGTTGAGTAAAATCTGGAAATTTGCCGTAATTTGCACCAAATGTGGATTTTAGGAGTTTCATTGTGATTGATGTTAGAAATGAGTTAATGTGGAGTTATTTGAGTATTGAATATGATTTGGAATGTTGGAATGAAATTTGGATATTGTGTATCATAGAGACCTTAGTGTTTGATTGTGGTCAAATTGGTTTTTGGAGTGTTTTTAAAGTTGCCAAGGTGTTCCCTAGTTAGTGCTTAGAGTGTATGAGCAATTGGGAAGAGTTGGGAACCTTTGGGTGAGGATTTGACCATCTGGTGTTTTTTGGTTTTTGCTGCGTTTTTGGGTCTCTGATGAGCATCACTCGAGCACGGGATGATCATGCTCGAGTGATGGGAGAGTTTTTCCCTGTTCTGCTTCGAGTGCGTCTAGGATTTATGAATAATGCTCGAGTGCATTGCCTTGTGCTCGAGTGAAGGATGAACATGCTCGAGTGAGCTTGGGGCTGCTCGAGTGATGGTGTGAGTTCAGAGTGAAGGGTTTCCTTCAGGTCTTTACTTGCTGGTTGATGCCAAGAGTGTGCTCTGACACTCGCGAGCATAACCTTCTCATCCGAGCACTGGGGGTCATGCTCGAGTGAGCTTGTGCCTCAGGTGAGGGTGGTGCTTTCGGGTTGTCACTCGCGGGTAAGGTGCCCGAGTGTGCCTTCTCACTCGCGGGTATGAGGTGTGTGCTCGAGTGCAAATGGCTGTGCTTGAGTGATCCAGTTCTTTGAGAGCCTTGTGTGCTCACGGGTCCTCACTTCCTGGACTTCTCTCGCGGGTGCTCGAGTGAGGCATTTGGCCTTGTGCTCGAGTGAAGTCCAGCGTGCTCGAGTGAGTCGATTCCTGGAAGCTTCTTTGTGCTCTCGGGTGCTCACTCGCTGTCTCACTTTCTCTTGTGCTCGAGTGATGTCCGTACTTGTGCTCAAGTGAGAGCATCTGTGCTCGAGTGAGATGACAAAAAATGAGTGTTTTGCCTTCGAAAAAGGGGTCTTTTGGGTAGCTTCTTCCAATCCTTTAGGCATATGTTTAGGCCTATTTTAGCCACCTAAAGAGTCCTAATTGATAACCAACTTAGAGTATTATTGAAATATACATATGGAGAAGAGATTGATTGGTTGTCCCTAATTTGAATAGGATTTGACATTTGTCGCCCTCGCGAGGCCACGGTGCCGGAGCCAGTCAGGAAAGATACAGGTAGTGACTCTTTCTTTATACCTTGTGTGATACATTGTATGTATATTATGTCATTGTTTTTAAATGGATATCGTATGCTGCAAGTTTATGAAAACTGTGGAAGCACCGCTTTACCAATAGTCCCTGAGTCGCTAACAACGGTTCGGGTGAAGGTCGTATGCCTTCCCGGCGGTAAAAGGGGATGAGGTTAGGGTGTGATATATGTGTATATGGGGGCCGAAAGGCTAATTGTGAGCCGAAAGGCTATTTGTGAAGGCCGACGGGCCATTTGTGAAAGCCGAAGGGCTATAATTGAGCCGTGTGGCTATTTGTAAGCACTGCCACGCCGATAGTCCCTGAGTCGCTAACAACGGTTCGGGTGAAGGTCGTATGCCTTCCCGGCGGTAAAAGGGGATGAGGGTGGAGTGACGTGTGTTGCTGTATGAGATGAATTGTGTGCATACTCTGTGATTGCATGCGGTATGAAATTGTTGTTACTACTGGGATTCTTTAGAATCTCACCCCTTCCATATGACTAATCTTTTCAGACAGGGCGAGTGGCTCGAAAGGGAAGCGGACAACCAGGAGTAGTTAGGACTACTCTGAGACTTAGTGGATGTTGGTTATCTTAGTTTTGGATTTGGGATTGCCTAGAGTATATTTAATGTAAATGCATATTTTGGATATGTAATCCCCAGTTTGGGAACTTGTAAACCCATTATATTTATGAGGCAACCCGGGGTTTGCCGGGATTTTGGTTTCCGCACTTTGATATTTATTATGTATTCTGATTTCTCAAGTAATTATATCCGCCTGTGAATGTGAGACCGGCAATAAGTATGTTTTGGAACTGAATTTCGAAATACCCTATCCTTTGGATAGGGGATTATAAATTGTTATTTCATCTTATTGGTCTCTATTTCACTTAAATTTTGTAATCCGGATGTAATTACGGTGAGGGGGTTACAAACAGGCTTCAGGTCAGGCCAAGCCTAGGCCTAAAAATTGGCCTCCAACAGGCCACAAGCCAGTTTGTGCCTTAACAGGCCAGGCCTGTTAAGGTAAAAGTCTGGCCTTGCCTGGCCTGTTTCCACCCCTACCCACCACATGTCCATGTCACAAATTGGTTGCATTTTGTGACCAACTTAGGATTCAAAGCCATAACCTCTCACGCGCGTGCCAGTGCCTTTGCCAGTTGAGCTAAGAAGAATCTATGCGATTTAGTTTTCAAAATAGAAATATAAATTTTCATACATTATTAAATATTTCAATTTAGTTTTCTTATTTTAGTTTTTATAAATATTCTACCTAAATTTTCATTATTAATATCTTTTTTTATTCATTTTATTATATATATTTTTTGTTTGTATTTATAAAATTTTTATTTTTATTTGTATATAATATATTATTAAAAAATAATATATCTTATATTATAATTTCAATTTCAATAATAAATATGAATTAATAATTTTTATTTATTTATATTATAATTTTATAATAATTTAAATTTTGAATAATTTAACAAATTTATAATTATGAAAAAGAATATAATTATTGAAAATTTTAATTATTATAAAATTTAATTGTTTTATTTAACAAAATCAAATAATTTGGAGATATTATAAACTAAATTTAATTGTTCAACATGAGTTATGACTAAATCAAATTATCTTTTTGATTGGATGTGATATCAATTCAATTTACGTTTTAAAATTATATTATCAAAATAAAAGATATTTTTAATCAATTTATTTCATCATTATATAATTATAAAAAAATTCTAATTGCAGAAAATATAATTGTTATAAAATATAATCATGTTATATAACAAAATCAAATAATTTGAAAAGGTTATTTGTACTCAATTATGCCGCCTTTATAGCTGATTAACTTATTCGGATGCCTTTGGATAAACTTCTTCACTAAAGTCCATTCTCTTAGGATGTTTGTTTTTTTGTTAGATTATTCTCTTTTTATAATCGATTATCTTAATGATTCATTTGATTGATCATGTCTTCCTCTGATAATGCTATATGCGATTATCATGACCTTACTCAGGATTATAACTAAGTTTTTCCTATCTACTAGTGAAGCACTTAATCATGTTTTGTTGTTATCGAAACATGGAATCTAACCCTTGTCATACTTAATCAATTATCATTAAGGCACAAGAAGTATTGATCTTAATGAATCTAAACAAGTTTTTTTGAGATTATAATCTTAAATAATACAATTTGAAATTAGCAACAGAATTTTTTGTCACAAAATATTTTGTAAAGGAAATTAGTGATGGATTAATGATGGAATTTTTCCGTCCCTAATTTCTATCATTAATTTCGTCCCTAATTTTTGGAACAAAAAATAGTTATGGAAAAATTTTGTCCCTAATTCCGTTGTAAACTATTTTGTGACGAAAATTAGTGATGGATTAGCTACAGAATTTAATAATGGAATTTTTTCCATCTCAAATTTCCGTCACAAATTTCTATCACAAATTAGCTTGCGATGGAATTAGCGATGGAAAAACTGCGTCGTTAATTCCGTCACAAAACATTTAGTGATGAAAATTAGAGACGGAAATTAGTGCTAGAAAATTTTAGTCATTAATTCCCTTATAAAATATTTTTGATAGATATTAGTGACGGATTAGGGACGGAAATTAGTGACAGAATTTGTCCATCACTAATTTCCGTTGCTAATTTTTTTATGACGGATTAGAGATAGATTAGTAACAGAATTTAGCGATGGAATAACAATACGGAAAAATTCCCTCACTAATATTTGTGATGGAATTTGTTAGGGATTAGTGACGGATTAGCGACAAAATGAAATTCTGTCATTTATTTTCTGTTTTTTTTGTAGTGTTGTGCCAAAATCTTATTTCAACTTCCACTACTCTTCATCCAATTCCTTACTACAAAACCAAGCATTAGGCCGATTTGGTAGGAAAAATTCATTGCGATAGAAAAGCAATGAAGGGAATGAAAAATTTCTCACTGGTAACATGTTTGGAACACATGGGAATGAAAACTAGTTTGATGGGAAAATTTATGTTTGGTAGGTTAAAAATGATGATAAGATAGATAGAAAAATAGTTAAATGACCATATTACCCTTAATGAGTATATATTAATTAAATTTATATTCTAACTTAAAAACCAAAATATTTAAAAATTCAATTATTCATACTATGATTCATAAAAAACAAAACAAATAAAAAATCCATACTTTGGTCATGGGTCCTTATGTTGAATTACATGGCAACAAACGGGTCGCGACAATAGTGGTGTTGCAACCACTTTTAACGGGAGGTATTTGATGCTAGACATCAATATAAATAATAAAAATAATAACATAACAGATAGAGTTGGGAATCAGGGTAGGCTCGCCTCTATAGGGCTGGCTCTTGACAGGCCAGGGCTTAAAAGGGCCAGCCCTTTTAGGTTCGGGGTAAGAAAAATTGCTATTTTTTAAAGCCCGGCCCAAAAGCATACAGGCCAGGGCCGGCTCGAAGGGCCTAAAGCCCTTTTCACAAGATTTAACAATTTTTATTTTTTTTTTTCAATTTTTTTAAATTATAACAATGAAATTCCTAATTTAACATATAAATTTTGTCAAAATTTGAATGTAAACAGTATGTAACATGCAACAAACAAATACAGTTATTAAGTCATAATCAAAGGTAAACTATTGTCTACATACCACGATTACAAATAATTAATGTGAAAACTTAATAAAATAAAAAATACTTCTTATAAATATATCTTGAAAAGTGTAAGTAGTCAACAAAATAAATAACACAAGATATAAATAAAACAATCACCAGAAAATAAGTTATAAAATACAAAATTGGTAAGAATACTTATGAAATAAGAAATATCTTTTATAAGTTTTTAATTTTTAGGATTATGAATACAAGATATTCTTATGAAACTTAATTATAAAAAAGATAAGAACAACTAAATATTTGCAATATCATTAACAGAAAAGATAAAAAATCAATAATATTATTATCATATAAATAATTTTAAAAATAAAAAAATATACTGGCCTAAAAGGGCCGACCCTTTTGGGCCCTCGGCCATACAGGACTTGCCCTTTTAGGCCCACTTTCATTTTTGAGGCAAAAATCTTAGGCCCAGCTCTTATAAATTTAGGGCCTAAAAGGCCGGCCTGACGGGCTTAGCCCATTTTTCCAGCTCTAAATTAACAGATATGGTATATGTTGCGATAATATATCAGGCATTAGGGTTCTTGTGAGTTGTGAGCACTAGGATGACATAAATCTTGTGCAAAATAAATCTGGTACCATACATTTTTGCAAGATCAACTATTCGGTACCACTCTCTATATGAAATCGCAAAAAAAAAAAAAAAAAAAAAACTATCAAAAAAAAAAACAAACAAATGAAAAAACTAAAAATAAAGGGTAAACCCCAACTAAATCTAACTAAAATAATCAAAACATTGCACTTACCTTCAGTTTTCTTTTTTAACTACACCGGTCATTCTAGTCTTTTAACCACGTTTAAAATTTCCTATTCTTTGAACACATTTAAAATTTCTAATGCAATCGGCCTCATTAGGAATTTATTAAAAGTGTATACCTAAATTTAGACTTTAGCATTTCATAAGGATTTAATTAGAATTTTTCCTAAAGTATAGTCAAGGTTGAAAGATAAATGGTTTTTAAAAAATTATTTTACGAATCCAAATCTAACGAAGAAAACTCAGAGTAATTAGAACTATCAAATCATGTGTTAATCAATATGGAATGAAAGCATTGCAATTTTTTAAAATTAAAATAAATTTAGTCTTGTGCTATCCTCATCATAAACGAAATTTAAGATAACAAGATGGATTAGCTTTAAATTTAAATCATAATGCTAATTAACATACAACAACCAGGTAGTATCTGTGCCTGTCATTGCATAGCACTTGAACTCCTTTTGAGCCTTGAAGCTCCCATTTAATGGCCCGCACACTTCTTTAAGATATGCTATATAACACCCCTCAAGGACACATTCATCAACCCTTCCTTAGACCAATGGGAGTTAGATCTAGCGGTAGGGACTAGTCCCTCATAATATGGCGAACTAAGGTTTGAATTCTTACAGAGAGATGTGCCCACATTTAATGCTCAGTAGTATTTCGAATATGATTGCCTCCAATAGGAGGATACCTGTGCTTAGCAAAAAAAAAAACAAACAAACCCAGCCTGGAGCTACATCCTTTTGCTCTATTCTTCCTCTTCATGCTGTGTTGGTTAATAAATCAATCACTGAGAATTTATAGATGCATAATTGCCCATTTGGTTCGATGCATTGCATTATGATTACCTATAATCCTAATGCAATGTCATTACAAAAAAACACTGAATTTCTGATGGAATTTAGAGTTTCTGACGGAATGGATACCGTCAGTAATAATAGCGTGACAAAAAAATTTCTGATTCTGTTGGAAATTTCCGACGGAATTTCCTTGGCAAATTTCAGACGGAATTTATTTCCGTCGCAATTTCCGACGGAATTCATTTCGGTCGGAAATTCCGTCGCAAACTTATTTTTTATTTTTTAAAATTAAAAAGCCATGTGGCAACTCTGGCGACCTCCCCGTCATCACCGGCGACGGCGCGTGGCAACACTGGCGGTGTCCACCTTGTCGCCGGCGCCCAGATCCGCCACGTGTCGCAACCTCTTTGTTCCTGGAAATACAACTCAACTTGCTCCTCCTTTGGTTCGAACCCATAACCTCGTTCGTAAGCACGAGATGCCTTACCAGATGGGCTTAATTGCTTTGACGTTCTATTACTACATAATTATATATATATATATATAATCTTATTATACATAATCAATTATTTATAAATATATATTTGTTTCTCATATATAAATGTAATAGTAGTATAAAATAATTTTATATATTCTTATAATTTTAAATATAAATTAACTTCAAATTAAAACATTTTACATCTTAAATAAATTTCATATGACTATATTTTTTCCTAATTTCTAAAATTAATTTTTTATTAACATTAATTAATAACTAATAAATAATTATTAACTAATATTTTTACTAATATTAATTAATAACTAATAAATTTTGTTTTTTATAAATAAATTTTTATATGACCATTTTGCCCCTACAGGGACCAAAACCTATGATTGGAAATTAAAAATATTTTAGAAATTAGAAAATAATAATTAAAAAATAAATTTAAAATTAGACTTAAAATATTAATTAATAAATAATAATTTTTTAAAAAATATTTTTTTAAAATTTAATTTAATTAAATAATAATAATTTTTAAATTTTCCGACGGAATTGAATTCCGTCAGAAATTGTGAGGAAATTTGCAACAGAATTGAATTCCGTTGGAAATTACGAGGGAATTTGCGACGAAATTATTCCGTGGCAAAAGACAGAATTTGTCACAGAATATTTTCCGTGGCTAATTTTCCAAGAAAAAAATTCCGTCAGAAACTTTTCCGGCGGAAATTTGCCATGGAAAATTTTTTCGTGGCAAATTCCGTCGGAAATTTCATGTTTTTTTATAGTGTGTGCTCCTCAAGCATTTGGTTGGCACATTTAGGTTGTAAAGCGGACTACGAGGTGCATTAGTATTACTTTATGAGTTGATAATTAAGCATTATACTTCTCAGGTAAAGAACGAGGATTACAACATGTAGTAAATATGCAAAAAGACGTTATACTTCGATATTGTTGAACAACAGCGAAGGAGTCACTGAGCATGAACAACAGTGACAAACATGGATAGACCGTCGCCTTTGTTACCAATGAAGGACTATAATCGCCGTCCAGTAGAGGACCACCGTTGTTGTTGACATGGATCATCAGTTTTGGTGGAAGTGAGAACCATACTTGATTCCACTTCCACTACTCTGCTTCCAATTCCTTACTTCAAAATGGAGCATTAGGCCTGTTTGGTAGGAAAAAGTTTATAGTGATGAGAAGAGAATAGAAATGAAAGTAACAAAAAACTTTTTATTGCCACTACTACAAAAATAGGGATTAGTGGCGCATCTTTTGTAGCACTTCTTTACAGCTTCTTTCTAGATTTTTTTATTTTTTTTTAAAAAAGCACCTTAGGTGGCGTTTCCTCAAGGAAGTGCCACAGTTGCTTGATGACATTAGGTGGCACTTCCTTGAAGAAGTACCACCTAAGGTGTTTTTTTTAAAAAAAAAAACTGAAGTAGCAGCTGTGGCGCTTATTCAAGGAAGTGCCACAGCTGCTACGTATTTTGTGTGGCGCTTGCTCAAGGAAGCGCCACACAAAGTATTTTTTTTAAAATTATTTTTTCTAATTATTCTCTCTCCTACAATCTGCTCTTATCATCTTTATCCTTTTAATCATCACTCATCATCCAACACATGCCATCGCTCTTTATCCTCTTAGTCCCCATATTTTCTCCTTCTCCTCTTTTTGTCATTCATCACCGTCCCCACTTCGATCGGCAATTCCTCCTTATTCTTTTGTCACTCATCACCTTTGTGAGGATTTTCTTTTGAAAAAATTGTGGTCTGCTAGATTTTTACATCTATAAATAATAGATCTTTAATCGCTTTCCCTTCTCTGAATCTTATGAAAATAATGACACTTTCTTCATCAACACACACACACACACACACACACACACACACACTCTCTCTCTCTCTCTCTCTTCACTTATTTCTTCTTCCATTATTTTTATACTAAGCTTCAGATTTTAGATCTACATTGTCCAACTTACCATTAGCGACAAAGTAGTAAGTTTATTTGGTCTAATTGCTATTTTAGCTGCATTATATCATAGATATAGCTTACCAATTTATTTTGAATAATAGTTTCTTACTATTATGTTGCATATGTTTCTACAGGAGAAGAAATGTTTCGTTTTTTATTATGGAGGGAATGGTGTTCGTATTGTTTTATCAATTGCAGCATTGGTAAACAATGGTCATATTTACTTTCAAGTTTCCTGTTTTTAATTGTTCTAATTTTCCTTTACGAAGAATGATTCTGAAATTTCTTCTCTCATTTTATTCCTAAAAAAATTATTCTCATTTTTATATATGCTGAAAAATAAATTAGATAAAATTAAATGTCATTATATATAAGTTGTATTTATGTAGTAGTTATAATTTTTAGTTGTTATAGTAACTATTAACATTGATGATTTGTATAAGTAAAATAATTATTTATTTTTAACACTTGTATTTTACTTAGTAGTGATTTTGTTAATTAGTTATTTATTAATTTATATCATTTTATTGCAGATATAAAAATATGTTTAAAGTATATTATCAACTATAATTATAGAGTTCTAAAAAGAAAATTATGAAAATAATTATTTTTTTAAAAAATAATTATTGATTTCCTATGGCCCTTCCTCAAGGAAGCACCACATTAAGTGTTTTTTTTAAAAAAAATATATATAGATATGCTGTGGTGCTTCCAAGCGCCACAGCTTCTATTAGTAGCGTCTTAATATGTGGCACTTACTAAGCGCCATAGCTTTATTTTTTTTCAGTAGTGTGCTGACATGTTTGGTACGCAATAAAATGAAAACTGGCTTGATTAGAAAATTTATATTTTGTAGGTTGAAAATGATGATAAGATATGTAAGGAAAATATTCAAATAAACTTATTACCCTTAATGAGTATTTATTAATTGAATTTATATTCTAATTTAAAATCAAAATACTTAAAATTTCAATTATTCATACAAAATAAAATGAATAAAAAAAATACATACTTTGGTGTAATGGAAGATGAACATGAATAAAAAGGCTAAAATACATAAAGCTCTCCTGAATTTTGGGTTGATTACATAAAACCCCTTGATATTTCGAAGTTTAAATTTAACTTCCTAGAGGTTTTAATTTTTGACATTAAGCCCCTACCGTTAATTTTTTCGTTAAGTTTAACGGAAACTGCCATATCAAATTTAATAAGGGCCGGGTGATATGAGTATGACATCCTACATGGCATTTGTATGAAATAATAATTTTATGAAATTAGATTTATATGTAATAAGAGTTAAAATGCCATTTCATTTTTGAATAAACAAAACACATCATCGTCTCCTCCTTAAAGAGAGGAAACCTAATTCACGTCTTTCCTCTCAGTGAAGAAAAGCAGGCAAACCTAGCATTACCTGTGCAACCAACCCTCTCAGAGGGACAGTACACTGCAATTTAAGTGCATCACCATGGAGTTTCCACCATCTCTTCTCTTATTATCTTATTAACTCAACGGTGTTTGCACTTGCAATTTAAAATCTTTAGGTTAATTTGCTTTTCCACATTTTTTTAATGTGTCAATTGTATACTTTTAATTTGATTCAATGTCAGAGCGTTCAACTTATCCTTGAACACGAGAGACGAAATATGCAGCATATCATATTTGCCACAATGTGTAGTTTGAAGATCATGGATGGGTGTAAGAGTAATCAACTCTATCCTTTAAACCCATCCCAATATCAAATCAGAACCCAATCCATGCGGAGCAAATCCGTTTGGAAATTGCAAGTTCCAAAAGTGAAGCAATCGACTTTGTTGCTAATAGCCTAATTCCGGATGAAGTCGCAACAGCCTGCCGCTCAAGGAGGCGCTAAACGACGATTATATGTTTTGTTCTCTTTTTTTTTTTACCTTTTAAATCTTATTAAAAAAATAAATAATTATCATAAAATTATGATCTTATGCAGATGTCATGTAGGATGTCATGTTACCCTTACTAACTCTGCCGTGATAGATTCCCTTAAACTTAAGGGAAAAATTAATGGCAGAGGTGTAATGTTAAAAATTAAAACGTCAACGAAGTTAAATTTAAATTTTAAAATGGGATTATTTGCAACTAACCTAAATTTTAGGGGAGTTTTAAGGATTTCCCCGAATAAAAAAATTATATACTTTGGTGATTTTTCTTATTTTGTTTTCTCCTCTCCTTCTCTCTGTTGTTTCTTGGTTTGGTTTTTTCTTTTCCCCAAGATCTTTACGGTTTCTGCTCAGTTTTTTTCTCTTCCTTCAGGTGATTCTCACCATATCAATCATCGTCGAAGCCATTTTTTGTTTGATAAAGTTCTTTCTCATCGCTATGTTCAAGCTAGCAAGCTTCGGCCTCTTATTACCTTTAATTGGGAGCCTATAGGAGAGGATTTTATTGGTCAACAGTATGAGAACTTTTTTTTTAATTCATTTTAGCAATGCTTCCGACTGTTCTTTTATTCTTTAATTCTGGACCATAGGTTATCGCTTCTTCAAGTTTTTGTTTTTGTTTTTGTTTTGAATAAGAGGGCGCGAAAATGCAGAAACAATATTTGGTTAAAGGAAGCCAGAGACTCCTATCTCCTCTGCTTCTTTTTCCTACTATCATGCTTGGATTTAGGTGTTGAACTTGCCACGAGATTACTTTTCGCTATTGGCTGCTCGTTTGAATGGTAATTTATTTGGCTCTTCCCTTGATTTTGATCCGTGCTCTTTGGTTCAGTTTGGTGGCCTTCACATTAAAATTACTCTCCTTAAGGGGCTGTTTGGTATGTGGGGTTTGGAGAGGAAGGGAGAAGAAAGAAAATTTTTATAATATGGATTTTAAAAAAATAGAAAAGTGGGGTTGAAATTTTTCTTATTCTCCTATTTTATATCTTATCTTCATTAAAATTTATAACCCCATTTCTCCAATTTTTCAAAATCTTGGCTCACCAGAATTTTTCCTCCCCTCCATTTCCCTCCTGCTAAACAGACACTAAGCTATTTTGTTTTCCATAGATTGCTTATACCCGACTTAGCTCTGGGAAGAAGAAGCTTCAGTTCTCTATTCTCGTGGAGCATGCGTGTTCATGTTGCGTTTTTGGGGTCTAGTTATGAATTTGGGGTAGTGAATTGGGCTCGGTCTTAGACGACAACACCGTGTTGGGTCAATCTTCTTGGGTTAATTCTAAAGCTTCCTTTCATTCGGTCTCTTTTCGGCACTTCTCACCAACCTCTGACTTTTCTAATCCTAGTTTGGTCTTTCGGAAATGGAAAACCGATCCTCTCTTTTCTCATTACGCTAAGCGAACTAAGTTAGTCTCTGTGTTCCAAGCTCTATGATTCTAGCCCCAAGCATTCCAAAGTCCCTTCGATCACTGATGATCCTCCCGTTTCTTACTCAGGAATTTTGAGACAAGCACAGAGTCATAATGCCTTCCTCTGTTCCTGGCGAATATGTAGGCAATCCCATACTTCCTCCAATTGCCGTTTAGTGGCTATGAAGTTTTGCTCTTCTTGCCAGCAATGTCAATGAGCTTTTTTAAACCAAGGCGCTCCAATGTCATGACGTGGCTCTACGTTGCTTTACTAGGAAACGTCCACGAGATGCGCCTCATGCTTATGTTCTAAGTTCTGATGGAGCATGTGCCAAAAAGCTGCATGCATGTGGATGATACTGTCATGGGCCTCTTAAGTTCCTCAGCATCTACTTAAAGGTCCATCTTGTAGTACTGCAACTTTTTGGCTTTGGGTATTCTTTTATTTTTTGGTTGTTTTTCGTTTGTTTTGTGTGTGGGGTGCTCTGTTCCTACTTGTTACTGTTTATGTCTAAGTTTGGGTGGGGATTTGGAAGTTTGTCAAGTTTCCCTCTCTGGATTTGGTCTCCTCTACTGGTATGTCTACCTTTAGGCAGCTTTGTCAACACTTCATTTGAGCTTCTATGCAATTCCAGCTTTATCACCTTGTGTACATTTCAACTCGGACGGGAGCCCTTTTTCAAAGGATTGATATCCGATTCATTCTGTTGGCACGAGGATTCAACCAATCTTTCAATCTCCAGTTGCTAAACCTGGAGTAAAGTGTAACACCCCAAATTTTATATTCACCAAATATATTGTAATTATTTGGGAAATTCAATAAAATGGTGAATATTCATGAATTTGGAATTTATGAATTTATAAATGTTCAATTTCATGGGAAATTGGGCAAAAATAATTATGGAATTAATTTGGGTAATTTAAAAAGCCCAATATTAAGGTCCAAAAGTGAAGGAATATTAGAGAAAATATTTGGTCCAAAAATAGATGAAAATTGGTGAAAGAAAAATAAGAGAAGAAATTGGATTAGAAAGGTAATGGCAAAATCATAATTTTGCCAAAATAACACAAAATAAATTATTTTTCAATTAATTGAAGTTAATTTCAATTAATTAAGGAAAATAAAGGTTAAAAATATATTTAGAATATTTTGGTCAATTTAATATGAATTTATGGAAAATTTGAGCAAAAAGTGCAATTTTGACCAAAATTGAGACTTTACGTGTATACGTAACCGAAACAAGTTGTGAAGCCAATTGAGACTATAGGGAGGGACCCCTAGGTGTCTCCTACATGTGGCATAAATAAGGAAATATTGATTGGGCTTAATGAGCATGGTTATATGTACATAAGGATTTATGTACATAAGTTCATTTTTGAAATTTTGGGAAAATAAAACAAATAAATAAAATATTGTAAAACATATGATAAATAAATATATCATCATCCTCTTCAGCCATTTTCGTGCTCAGCAACCTGAACCATAGAGAGAGAAGGTTGAGAGAGTTTAGAGAGAGAAATAGAAGAAAAATCACAAGGTAAGCCGATTTCTCCGACGATTTCGCTCCTAACGCGTATATCTCCGACTCTAAGCTACTCCTCTTTGTTCTTTAGGGTTTGGAGGCTCAAAAATCTGTTCTCTAAAGGTTAGGGTTTCAGCCATTTTTGGGAAAAGCTTGTTGGAGCTTGAGGTAACTTCCAAACCTTCGTATATTAACTATTCTGGCTGCTGTGGGCAATTTAATCGGTGAAATTTCGCCTGATTGCCATTGGTTTTAAATTTTGGAAAGTTGTATATCTAAGGGTTATGCTGCCCAATTTTAGTTCAAATGGTTGTTATAACTCAATTAGATTGTTAATAAAGTGGTTAGGAGTAGAAAGGAACGTGTTTACGGAGCCGAAATCGTAAAACCCCGATTTTTCCCGGAGAACATAATTATTTCGGCCAGGGATGTTTGAAGGCCTTAGAGTTGGATTTTCAATGATTTTATGGTTCCATTGGATTCAGTGGGCGAAAATAGGTGGGGTTACAGTTGGGCACTTTTTCAGAAAAGGCTGAGAAAGCATAATTACGGGAACGCCCCTAAAACCCTAAAAGTAGGGCTGCCAAGGGCAATTTCGTAATTTGACATTGAATTTGGTAGTTTTGAGTCCGGAAATGGATTCCTTGGTTGAAAATACGTCAGGATAGCCCTAGTCAAAAATTTGGAAAAACATGCCATCGGGCCAGGTACTGCGAGGCCGGGGTCCCGGGGGCATTTTGGTAAATTTTCACCATAGGCTAATATAACCACAAGAAACACTATGGAAGTGTCTAAAATGATACTTGGATAGGTTATGACCTATTTCTTGTATATTTGATGTTTTAGGACCGAGTTGGACGCCTTTAGTTGACACGTTTTACGGGGCGGGCCCTTTGAGACAAGAAAGAGGTTAAGGTAGGGACTACTATCTCTCATATACTATGTGACTATTTGTATGATGCATGTTACTGTATTTTGTGATCTGAACACGTGCTGGAGGCACATTACCTAGCTGTGGTCTAGGACCTAGCTGAGGTACACTGGTCTTACCTAGCTGTAGTCAAGGACTCGGCTGAGGTACATGCAGGGGTTTCAACGGGTTAGTTGGCCCTGAATTTTGTGTACACACACGGATGATATGAATTTTCATTTTACTTGATACGGTGCATTGCATATTTAATTTTCGCATTTTATATGTTGATCGTATGTTTCTACTGAGATTCCTTGGAGTCTCACTCCTTTTTTCTAATCCAAATGTCTCAGCGGGTGCCAGCGGTTCAAAAGGCAAGGACATAGTTCCGGGAAACTGACGGGCATGTTTCTCAAGACACAGTTGGTGGTTACATTTAGCCTGTACTTGGAATATTTTGGGATATTCTGTATATATTTGTAATTATTAGTGAATTTTGCTCTGTTAATGTCTGTCTGTAAACAAATACTTATTATCAGTATAACTGTACTTTTCTGTTTACCTATGAAACTTGTTCATTATTGCCCTGCGCATATCAAAATGGAAACGGGTGTTGACATAAAGCTTGAATTTAGTTCCGTGTTGACCTCTTCCATCTCCAAGCTCGTTGCTGATTGTTCTGTTGTTTTTTTTTTGAACTTCCTATTACATACGGTTGATTTGGCCTATAATCTATCTAGCAATTATTGGATTAGTCCCCAGAAGCTTCAATAGATCTCATCCTTTTCATGTAACTCGTTTTATCTTTGTAATAAATTGTCTTACTTAAAACAAGGCAACAAACAGGTCATGGGGTCATGAGAATAGTGGTGATGGTAACCACTTTTTACTTGAGGTGTTTGGTGCAAGACATCAAACTAAATACTAAAAATAATAAGAACATAACAGGGATGGTATTTGTTGCAATAATACATCAAGCATTAGGGTTCTGGTAAACATTAGGATGACACAAATCTTGTTATGGACAATAAATCTGGTACCATATTTTTGCAAGATCAAGTTTCGGTATCAGTCCCTAAATGAAACCACAAAAAAAAAGTATCATCTTTGGATATCAAAGCAAAAACATAAAAAAATAAATAAATAAACTAAAAATAAAGGGCAAATCCCAATTAAGTCTAACTCAAAAAATCAAAACATTACATGTACATTCAATTGCTTTTTTAACTACAAAGGGCATTCTAATCTTTTAACCACATTTACAAATTTCTAATGAGACTAATTGGCCTGATTAGGAATTTACTAAAAGTATAGATCTACATTTACATTTTGGTATTTCAGTTTGATTTAATTAGGATTTTCCCTGAATTCATTTTTTTTAAGGAAATAAGCGCCAAGATTACAACTGAAATATTTCTAGGACCCCCTTAAGCACAAGATCGTGGACAAAGTCTGGAGCTTGTGAGAAACATGTCACACCCCTAGGCAACTCAAATTCACCTCAGGTGGTGCAGACATGGGACGAACTTGGTTGCAGATAAGTTTTACTATCCTCATCATACACGAAATTGAACATAACAAGATAGATTAACGTCACACCATAAAAAATGTAAAAGGTGATTGACACAGAATATGAGAGGACTCACATTCTTTAAACCTTAAAACATATAAATGAGTAGTCGTAGTAATAGTTATAACAGTCTTAAATATGCATAAATCATTTCTAATACATAGGTGTGGATATTGGCTAGGTTAGACTTTTCCTAAATAGGCCTAGGCCTACAACAGATATTCAAAGCCTGGGCCTGAGCCTGAGCTTATACGTATATTTTTTTAGGCCTAAGCTATTGGAATTGTTAGGCACAGCGAAAAATTAAAATTCAAAAAATTTTCCAATTCCAATTGCGAATCTATCAACGGTGTTTAATTCGAGTAGTAGAGGAACGTACCTCTCTTATGTATTCAATCTTTCTTTACGATATCAAGGAGCTAACAACTCGAATCAGCTCCCTCTACCGATATTCACGCGAATAGGAATCCAACAAGAACAGTGTGCTAGAGTCACCAACGTCCCTATCTATCCTTTTCATGTCTCACGGCTCTCTATCTATCCTTTTTATCACCTATAGAAAACCCTAGCTCACCTTTTAAATAACTAGTCAAGGCTTTTTATTTTATAATGAATATTGGATTTTTAAAATTAATCTTAATTAATTTAAATCCATATCATATCAATTAACACTTATTTGTCTTTTGATAAGCAAATTAGATAAATATGGTTTAATTAAATTTATCCAACAGTTTTAATTTAACATATTTATTTAATCTAAATAAAGAGCCACTAGAAATAGATTTAATTTATCTTTATAAATTAAATCTGATATATTATATCTTTATCTTGTTAGTTGTTAAATTTAATTTATCAGATAAAACTAAATTTAAAACTAACATAATATAATAATATTATCATATTATATATATATATATATATGTATGTATGTATGTATGTATGTATTTCGAAAATACATATATGTATATATAATATTATTAATTTTCTTTTCGAATATATATATATATATATATATATATTCGTTCACCCTAGACTAACCATTACATTCATTAAATTTAGACATATCTTGGATTCAATAAATCTAGACATTATAGCTCGTGTTGGGCTATTTTTGTGTGCTATCCTGTAGGCTAATACGAAGTTGACAGTGGGCCAATGACTATACTAACCCTCAAGTCATAAGCGGCCTCTAGTAATATATTATAACTACCCAATTCATATGAGAATCGATAAACTGATGCAACCTGTCATACAACCATATCACATCCCTTTTGTCACACAATATTTCGGTCAAGGATAAGGCATAGAAAATGTCATTCTCCTATTCCTAACCATTACTTTCTCGATCCCTGAGTAGTCTGACTATAGAAATTGAAACTCCTTTCCATTATAGTGTGGCCATATATTTCTTAGACTCACTCATCATGGGGCCTGGTAATATCTCTCTCTACTAATGTAAGGGACAAATTCCATCTTGACCATTCACATTCCTCTACATGAAAACCACAAAGGCCGAACATAGCCTTTATCATAACCCGGTCAAAGGTGATTTTTGACTAGGTCAAAGCTAAGCGACTCTCATGTAAGAATCCATGATGATCTCAGGTTAAAAGGGCATAGTGACGTGGTTATACATGAGACAAACCTATGACTTAGATCCATGCAACTTTCTCATAGCGGGTCGATCCAGCACCTTGTATTCTTATGAGTGCCTAGGACTTTAATTTGTATCTTCATATCTCTTCAAAATCATACTGGTCTTATTTCATCTTTGCTCCCGCATAGATGACCGACCACGAATATTTAGAACAATCATTATGATGTATTCAAGAATAGTCATGACAATGAATATGCAAATAATATAATAACAAAATAGAAAAATTTATTGAATAACAATTTTCAAAGTACAATGATTGGCCCCTATGGTACAATTTCCAACATCAGCCTGGGCCTTTAAAATGCCTGAAACCTATTTAAAGGCTTACTTAAAATATAGGCCCTTAAAGAGCCTTTAGGGTCTGTTTGGTTCACTGGATAGGACAGAAGGGGAGGGATTTTAATGGAGGGGAGGGGAGAAAAAGGATTTTAATATTACCTCGTTTGGATTGATAAGATGGGAGGGGAGATAAGGGATTTTAATGTTATCTTGTTTGGTTGATGAGGGGAGGGGAAGTAAAATATTTTCATACAGACAACTTTATCCTTATTTTATTTAAGTCATCTTTTGAATCTTGTAGAATGTTTAATAATTATATAAAATTATAATTTTATAATTATTAAATTGAATAATTATAACTTTCATGGGCATAATAGTCATACTATGCCAAAATATTATAGTGGGGGTGGGAATGAAGAAGAGAGTCAGAAAGGTATCATAGGAATATTAAAAACTTTCAGGGGCAAAATAGTCACACCATGCCAAAATATTAGCCATTCCCTCCAAATTCCCCCATTTTGGGAGGGCTCCGTTCTCCTCCCCTCCCCTCAAACCAAACAGACCCTTAGTGCTTGTTTAAGATCATGTTTGGTATCCAAAAAGAGTTTATTCACATAAATTGAAATAAAACTTCTCCCACATATTTATCCCATATACTATAAATCACGACTGAAAAGTTATTTTTAAAAGCTCCAATCACTATTCCAAACAAGCACAGTATTATACATATACGTTAACATGATCATCTTAGCACGTCAAAACTTGGCCTACGATGTTTTTTGGGTGGTGTTGGCCATTGTCATTGGTAAGTTCTGTTGTATACTGAAACGATATGTGAAACTGATAATATTAATCCTAGAACTGATTTGAAAGTATTACGAGTTTTTCATTATATCATCAATAATAGAAATAAGTAAAAAAGATCTTAGCCATATGGCCGGGGCTACCTCAGGTGACCTTCCATATGTAATATAATTTTGTTTTTTTCAAGCGTAGTTTTTTATTCTTGATTCTTAAAGCTGCTGTTTCTTTTCTCTTTCATTTTGTCTACCGGTAACAACTTGTAATTTTGCTCCAAATTATATGGTAACTCATTACATTTCCTTGATAGGTGATTTCTTATGGATACTTGCCCCTGTTTCTATCTCTTCAGTGTCTTGTTTGGTTATATACATGATGTCATGATTATACTTTTTCTGTACTAATGGTTATGTTTGGTCTTCCTCATATCCTTAATATAAGATATATTTAAAGTGTTGATCATGTTCTCAAATATAAGATATAGTTTTTATATTCGTCAATCTTTTCTAATTTACCCCTATTAGTACTCTCTCAATAATAATCAAATAGAAGAATGAATGAAGGAATTAAAGAAGATTGTTAGGATATTTTAGAAAATATATGTTATATTAACTAACTCAACAACTCTCTTAATATAATCAAATTAGGTATGTATATCTTATACTAAGAAGTAGACGGAGTGATTTCAAGTGTAGAATTTTGTGTTAAAGTTAGGCGTTCAAATTAAAGCTATATTTACTTTTGTTTTATCCATCCTTACGAATCTTTAGCCCCCGAAGAGATGTCAGGAACTTCTTTATTGGCGTAACATGCTATGAGGCCCCCATGCTTCTATATATTAACATTTGTTGTTGCACCTTTAACATGCATTTTTCAGTATCCGGTTTTTGAAAAAGAAGAAGAAGAGTATATTGGCTATATGCGTCTTGTAACCCCCTTCACGATTAAGGCCAATATTTAAGTTTATAAATATATAATTATGTGAAATTAGAGACCGTAAGATGATTTGGGACTTATAAAAAATTAAACTTCCTAAAATCAAGGTTTACAAAAACTTTCACAAAACCTGTTCACAGCGGTCTCATATTCCCATTTCAATACATAAATGGCCTATATAGGTTGATTTCATTCATACATATCAGAGTCCAACAAAATTTCCCGACACACTCAGGTTCCATTAATCAAATAAGAGTCTACAAGGCACAATTGCCTAAAGAGTTATCCATAATTAGGGGATTACACAAATACTATCCACTATGTATAAGTAATTTCCAACAAAATGTAACCAAATGATTACAAATTGATAACCAAATATTCCAAAAGTAAAACTCCTTGCCCGGAGCTCTAACTGCTCTTCGTCGCCCGCTTTCCCTTGGATCCTTCAACCCTGTCTAAAAATTTATGTTTTTGGGAGAGTGAGATTCTAAAGAATCCCTGTAGTAACAAATCACTCATAATATTCACAACATCAAAGCATGAAAGTAAATCATCCACAACACACAGCAATCACAACAACAGTTGCAACGACCGAGGTAGGTATCATGGGCATCGCCCCCTACAACGGCTCACACGGAATTGCTTGCTGTATTGCACATCCATATGAACATATCACATATATCACCACAGCTGGGATCTATATAAAACATTTCACACGCACAGCCCCACGGGCTAGATACTCAAACAGGAATCCATGATTCCATCATACAGCCTCGGCACTTACAACAGCAGAAACAACAGCCAAGGTAGGTATCATGAGCATTGCCCCCTACGACGGCTCACGCTGAACTGCTCGCGCTGTAATGCCCTATAGCCGATAGCACATTCACAATGATAAACATGCATACCAAGTATCATACACAACATGAGAGAAAAGTTACTACCTGAGTCCTTCCGGGTGTTCCTTGGCATCGGTCTCTCCCACGTCGGGCAATTATCGTATCCTAGAATAATAATTAGGGACGAAGAGTTGTTTCTCTATTCCAATTCTCAATATCTTCATAACACTTAATTGGTTATCATTATTGCCCTTTTAGTACTCAAGAATACCTCTAACCATAGCCCTAAGGGGTTGGAAGAACTATCCCAAAGATCCCCTTTTAGAATCACAAAACTGACATTTTCTACTAAGGCACTTGAGTGAAGACGGCCTCACTTGAGTGATGGTACAGCCTGCACTCAGGCACCAGAGAGTGAGAGACAGCGAGTGCATACCTGAGAGCACAAAGAAGTTTTTTAGAGACAGGATCACTCAAGCACACTGGACCTCACCCGAGTGAAAGCCAAATGCCTCACTCGAGCACCTGAGAGTGAAGTCCAGAAAGTGAGAACCCGAGAGCACATGAGAAATGGCAATAGCCCGAATGGCTCACTGCACTCGAGCACAACACAGCTCACTCGAGCGGATACCCCATACCCACGAGTGAGAAGGCACACTCTTGCACCATGCCCTTGAGTGACAACCCGAGAGGCAAGTTCTTGGTGCCAAATACACCAGTCACTCGAGCACAAGGAGGCTCACTCGAGTGATATTCATCCCTCACTAGCGAGTGAGACTATGCACTCTTGGATTTTCTAGAAAGCACAACAGAAAAATTGAAGAGAAACAAAAGATACGCACATCACTCGAGCATTATTTAACCCTACCCGAGTGATCATCATCCCTCACTCGAGTGAATCCCGAATCACTCGAGTGATTCTATCAGAACCAGAAAACACAGAAAATAGAGGCATTTTCCCAACACTTGCCCAATTGATCCTAATGGACACAAAACTTTCCCTAAAGCCACTCCCACAGAAAAACACCCAATAAACTCAATGGGATCATCAGAATCATCAAAATCCTACTCCATTATCATACTTTAGGTTTTGGGAAACTAAACCAACAATATACCAATCTCATCCACACATCACATTTTAATTCACCAATCAATCTATCTATCCTAAACTCATTCCAAAATACCATTCTCATGCCAAAAACATACCAAATGAACAGTGGTACTCATTTTCGAATTCAAGCCCAAAATTTCCAGAAATTATAAACTACTTCAAATGGCATGAAACTTAGATAGATAGATTGGTTTCACATACCTCTTCAACTTCTCTATAAACACTCTTTGATTCTCCAACAACCAGATTTTCGTGTGATCACAACCCACAGCCAATGGACAAGCTACAACCACCAAAATGAAGCTTATCACTCATGGAACAACTTTAATGAATGGTGTTTGAGCAATGGAAGGCATTTACTTACCCAAATCACCAGCTTTTCTTCCTCTCTCTTGCCCACAATGGCTGCTGAAAATGGAAGAAAGAAGAGAGAGAGAAGAGAGATGGAGTGTGGAGGAAGAAGGAAAACAATGATAATGCTACTCCCTCCTATGCTACCAGCCAAACAAGAGAGGAGAGGAAGGAGAGAGAAAAACATTTAAAATTCCTATTTGACTTACACACACATGCACTCTCTCGCATACTCTCTTTGCCACATGTCACAATGCTATTGGCTTACCCAAAGTAAGTCACCAATTAGCTTACCTAATCCATCCATTAGCCATTTGTTCACACATTTCATTTCCTCTTAATTAGTAATTAATTTCTCCTTTAATTATCAACTCATGGCCAAAAATTCCATTCTTCCAATTTTTCACTAATTATGACATATTAATTAATATTGCCATAAAACATATAATAATTCCAATTAAATTCATAATTATCCACAATAATCATGATTAGTCCATAATAAAAAATTGGGATATTACAATTCTTCCCCCATTCAATAAATTTTGCCCTTGAAATTTGTTACACATCATGGGGCATAAACTCAGGAAATCTTTTCTTCATGTTCGCTTCTGCCTCCCAAGTGGCTTCCCTTGGAGACAATCCCTTCCAAACCACCTTCACAAATGGTAAGCTTCGATGCCTGAGCCTCCACTCCTCTCGATCAATAATTCTCTCTAGCTCTACCGCATAAGTGAAGTTATCCTGCAATTCAACTTCCTCATACTCAATGATATGCTTAGGGTCTTGTTGGTACTTCTTGAGCTGCGAGACATGGAACACATCATGCAATCTACTTAAACTCGGGGGTAGTGCTATCCGATATGCCACCGGCCCGATTCTTGACAAAGTCTCAAATAGACCAATGTATCTCGGACTTAGCTTCTTCCGCTTGATTGCTCTCCCGATGCCTGTAACTGGAGACACTCTCAAGAAAACATGATCCCCCACTTCAAACTCTAGAGGTCTTATCCTCGTGTCAGCATAGCTCTTCTGACGACTCTGAGTTGCAAGGAGCCTTTTTCTGATAACTCAGATTTGCTCAGCGGTTTGGTCAACTAGATCTAGCTCATACAACTTCCTCTCAGACAACTCATTCCAGCACAACGGTGACTGGCATTTCCTCCCATACAATGCTTCATACAGAGCCATCTGAATGCTTGCATGATAGCTGTTGTTGTAGGCAAACTCGGCCAACAGAAGATAATAGTCCCACTTTCCTTTGAAGTCTAGGACACACACTCTCAATATATCTTCCAGAGTTTGGATAGTCCTCTCTGACTGTCCGTCTGTCTAAGGATGGTAGGCCGTACTAAACCTCAATTGAGTACCCATAGCTTTATGCAAAGCCCTCCAGAATCTCGAAGTAAACTAAGGATCTCTATCGGAGATAATATTCTTCGGTGTACCATGGAGTCTCACTATTTCTTTGATGTATATCTCAGCCAGCCTGTCAGGAGAATGGCTAGCGTTGATAGGTATGAAGTGTGCAGACTTCGTGAGTCGATCAACAATCACCCAGATCGCATTATAGTTTCTGATCCTGGGCAGACCCACTACTAGATCCATAGTCACACTTTCCCACTTCAATTCTGGAATTTCTAGACTCTGAAGCATTCTTGGTGGTCTCTGGTGCTCAATCTTCACCTTTTGACAAGTAAGACACCGCGCCACATACTTTGTCACATCACTCTTCAATCCTGACCACCAATACATAGACTTCAAGTTGTGATACATCTTGGTCATACCGGGGTGAAGAGTATACTGCCTCTTATGAGCCTCATCAAGAATTCTCAACCTCAAATCATCCTTCAGTGGAACATAGATTCTCTTCTGATAACGCACCAGTCCACTTGGTGACAAGTCATAGTCTCAAGTCTCTCCTTGCTCAATCATAGCTCGGATCGACTGGGCTCACTCTTCATGCATCTGAGCTTCTTCAATTTCAATCCTTAGGTCATTCTCCCCTTGGACCACACTATAGCTGGAACACAGGATATCATTCGAGAGATTCAAATCCGAAAAATCCTCTATCAGTTTCTTCTCTTAGATCATCATCATTGCTACTAACACCGCCTTCCGACTCAAAGCATCCGTGACGACATTAGCCTTACCCGGATGATATTTTATCTCTAGGTTGTAATCTTTCAGCAACTCCATTCATCGACGTTGTCTCATATTCAACTCTTTATGATCATACAGATATTTGAGACTTTAGTGGTCGTAGTACAGTTCCACAGTCACACCGTACAGGTAATGACGCCAAATTTTCAATGCAAACATTATTGCTGCAAGCTCCAGATCATGAGTGGGGTATTTCATCTCATGCGGTTTTAGCTGTCGAGAGGCATAGGCTACCACTCTTCCCTGCTGCATCTGGACACACCCTGACCCCTGCTTACTCGCATCACTGTACACAACGTAAGCCTCACTGGGATCAGGTATAATCAACGCTGGTGCCGTAGTCAACCTCTCCTTCAACTCTGTGAAACTCTGCTCACAACGTTCATCCCACAAAAATGGCTGATCCTTCCTCGTGAGCTTGGTCATCGGCAATGCAATACACGAGATGTTCTGCATAAACCTCCGGTAATAACCAGCAAGACCTAGAAAGCTGTGAATCTCAGAAACAGTTTCTGGCCTTTTCCAATCAAGTACTGCTTCCACCTTACTAGGATCCACCGATACCCCGTCTCGTGAGATCACATGGCCAAGGAACTTCACTTCCGTAAGCCAAAACTCATACTTACTCAGCTTGGCATAGAGTTGCTTTTCTTGCAAGATTCACAACACAATTCTCAGATGTTGCTCATGCTCTTCCCTACTCATAGTATATCAGAATGTCGTCGATAAACACAACCACAAACTGGTCGAGATACTGTCGGAAGACGCAGTTCATATAGTCTATGAATATCGCCGGTGCATTCGTCAACCCAAAGGGTATCACAAGGAACTCATAGTGCCCGTATCTTGTTCTGAAAGCAGCCTTCAAAATATCCGATGCCTTCACACGCAACTGATGATATCCCGACCTTAGATCAATTTTAGAGAATACACACAAACCAGACAATTGATCTAACAGGTCATCAATCCTTGGGAGAGGGTACTTGTTCCTAACACTAACCTTTTTAAGTTCTCTGTAATCGATACAAAGCCTTAAACTTCCATCTTTCTTTTTCACAAACAACACTGGAGCTCCCCATGGCGATACACTGGGTCGGATGAACCCTTTCTCAAGCAATTCTTCAATTTGCTTTTCAACTCTGCCATCTCATTAGGCGCCATATGGTACGGGGCTTTGGATATTGAACCAACTCCAGGTACAATCTCAATTGGGAAATGCACTTCCCTTTTCGGAGGCAATCCGCTAAGATCCTCAGGAAATACCTCAGGGAATTCATTTACCACAGGTATACTCTCTAAAGCTACGCATGACTCTCCCTGAACAGAGAAGAACACCATATACCCTTGGCATCCCTTCTCAATATATCTTTCTGCTTTAACCATTGCAAGTAAGTTCAAACTAGCATTCATATTGTTTCCCCGCAGTGCATTACGGTAAGCTATCCTCTTATTACCACAATCAAGCAGCACATCATTTGCTCGTAACCAATCAAAACCTAGAATAACTTATAGTTGTTGAAGTGGTAAGCAAATCAAATCAACCACGGACTTAAGTCCCTCAACAACTATCACACAATTGAGACAAGCTTCGGCCGTCACAACCTTGACACCCATCTGCGTCGACACAACTAAATCAAATGGTAGTCTATGCATAACTAATTCCAGGCGCTTGACACAGTCATAAGCTATAAATGAATGACTTGCACCCGAATCAAACAAAGCATCTAATTCATTGTCACCAGAAGAATTTTACCTTGGATCAATTCAGGCGACTTCTGGGACTCTTCATGTGTCATTACAAACACTCGACCCAGATTTTTAGGCCTTTACTCTGCCGGCTGTCATGGGCACTTAGAAGAAATGTGACCCACTTGCTTGCAGTTGAAGCAAATTACCTCCCTAGTACAAGTTATGCCCGGATGGTACTTTCTGCACTGATTACATACTGGTCCCACTCGAGGTCTCTGATCACTACGACCCCCAGATTGATAGGGCTTTTTGTTACCACCCCCATATGAGGATCCTTGCCCCTTCCGCTTCTAGGAAGTATTAGTCTTACTAGACTCACTACAACTACTTTACCCCTAGTTGGGTACAAATCTCTTATATTGTTCTCAACAATCCTACACTGCTCCACTGCCTTGTTGAAGTCAATAAACAGGTGAGTGGCTAATCTCTTTTTCAGTTCACGCCTCAAGCTCCTGATAAGCATATCAGAGCTCCACTCCTCATCGTCCCTATCCCGGAGATATGTAGAGTACCTAGATAGCCGGACGAAACGGGAAAGATACTCATCAAAACTCTCCGTATCTCCCTGCCTGATAGCCAAGAACTCAGATTCTTTTTCCAATCTCATGGACTTGGGGAAGTACTTCTCATTGAATTTTTCTTGGAACACTTCCCAAGTCAATAGCACATTCTGGCTCTTCAATGACATGGCGATATTCCACCACCACCAGTCAGCATCACCTTCTAGCTTATACACAGCTAGCTTCGCCTTTACCTCCGTAGAGCACTCGAGGACCTCAAAAATCTTCTCTAGATGATTCAACCAGTCCTCAGCAACTTGAGGCTCAAACGTCCCTTTGAACACTGGAGATAGATGCTTGCAGAACTTAGAAACCCATTATTGCAAGTCTCTCTCCTCACGAGCCGGCACCCCTAGGGGCTCTTATTAGGTACCATGTGAGGTGGGGATTCAAGAGATCCATTGGACCCCTCAGCTGTCTCCTCATGATGAGTCTCTGGTTGAGTTACCTCATGAGTTGACTGGGTCATTCCCTCATTACGCTTGGCCCTTTCTTCTCTGAGCTCTTCCCTCAGCTCAGCTAACATATCTCTTTTCTCCCGTATGAGATCCATTATCTCTCACATTGGATCAGGAGAATTGTCATTCAACTCCTCCACCTCGGGATCCTCTTGCCTGACTCTTAGGTGAACCATGTTGTCCTTTAACTCTATAATGATTCACCATGTTAGTTTCAAAACAAATGTATACACATAATCCATAAGACTTAGATATATCCACAAACAATAGAAATACTCATATGTATACAACCAACAATTATCAATCATCGAGCTACCTTAAGCCAAAGAACTAAGGCCAACTAAGGGAGCTATCCTAGCAAATCCTCACCTTGCTAGGAACTGTAACTCTGGTACCATAAATGTAACCCCCTTCACGATTAAGGCCGAGATTTAAGTTTATAAATATGTAATTATGTGAAATTAGAGACCGTAAAATAATTTGGGACTTATAGAAAATTAAACTTCCCAAAATCAAGGTTTACAAAAACTTTTACAAAACATGTTCACAGTGGTCTCATATTCCCATTTCAATACATAAATGGCCTATATAGGTTGATTTCATTCATACATATCAGAGTCCAGCAAAATTTCCCGACACACTCAGGTTCCATTAATCAAATAAGGGTCTACAAGGTACAATTGCCTAAAGAGTTATCCATAATTAGGGGATTACACAAATACTATACACTATGTACAAGTAATTCCCAACAAAATGTAACCAAATGATTACAAATTGATAACCAAATATTCCAAAAGTAAAACTCCTTGCCTGGAGCTCTAACTGCTCTTCGTCACCCGCTTTCCCTTGGATCCTTCAACACTATCTAAAAATTTATGTTTTTGGTAGAGTGAGATTCTAAAGAATCCTTATAGTAACAAATCACTCATAATATGCACAACATCAAAGCATGAAAGTAAATCATCCACAACACATAGCAATCACAACAACAGTTGCAACAGCTAGGGTAGGTATCACGGGCATCGCCCCCCTACGACGGCTCACGCTGAACTACTTGCTGTATTGCACATCCACATGAACATATCACATATATCACCACAGCTGGGATCTATATAAAACATTTCACACGCACAGCCCCACGGGCTAGATACTCAAACAGGAATCCACGATTCTATCACGCAGCCTCAGCACTTACAATGGCAGAAACAACGGCCGGGGTAGGTATCATGAGCATTGCCCCCTACGACGGCTCATGCTGAACTGCTCGCGCTATAATGCCCTATGGCCGATAGCACATTCACAATGATAAACATGCAAACCAAGTATCATACACAACATGTGTGGGAATGAGCTTGGTTATTGATTTTGGGTTCATTTGAATCACTTGGGAAAAGTTGGAAAGTTGTCTTGTTTGAGCTCTGTTTTGTGCAGTTTGTTTGTACGAGCGTTTTGAATGACCAAATGGTATTGGAAAATTATGAAACTTTCCAGTCTTAAAGTTCACATCCCAAACTTCAAAATGGACATATATTTTGTGTCATTTCGTTTAGAATTCTGTGAGATATGGTTGTCCAATGTTTGGGATTGAAACAGAACTCTGTTTTGGAGTAGTGTTTAGTTTTTGGTGATTCTGTATTTGTGTTGTGATTTCCAGTGATTGGCTATATTTTTCCTTATAAGAGGACTTATATACATTTCATTTGGCTTTGGAATCAACTCGTTTCGATTTTTCTAAAATTAGTTATGGTTTTTCGAAGTTCAGCCAAGTGTCAGGAAATTTCTTGGCCGCGGCCCAGGAGTGGCTGGCCGCGGCCCAAGACTATCTGGCCTGATTCGGGCCGCAGCCCATGGATGGCTGGCTGCGGCCCACAGCCTTCTGACCATGTTTGGGCCGCGGCCCAAGGAAGGGCTGGCCGCGGCCCACCCCTATGTTCCAGCGCTTTAAGTTTTTGAAAGGAGATCTCTAACCTATTGTTTCCCAACCTTTTGGGGCTTTTATTTGAGGCATTTGTGGCCTCTTAAGGGTTAATTATGATAACCAAAATTAAGTGTTTCAAGTTAATTAAGTCTTGGAATAGAATGTAACTCTTCGTCCCTAATCATGATTCTCGGATACGACATTTGTCTTCCTCGGGAGAGACCGGCGCTAGGACATGCTTGGAAGGATCAAGGTAGTGACTCTTCTCTCATATTATGTATGATGTTTTGGCATGTATAACTTATCGTTGAATTTGTGAAATGTGTGCCATGGTCCATTACGGCGTGAGCAGGTCAGCATGAGCCTTGTAGGGATTGACGGTGGTCATCTCTAGGTCGTCCGTTGAACTGCCGTCATAATCAACATGGATATTATGAATCCGACTCGTGGGGCGGCGTTTGTGAATCTAGCCGTGGGCTGTGTGTATCTTGCCTGTATGGCTTGTGTATGAAATGCATTATATAAATCTCAGCTGTGGTGAAATGTATTGTGTGGATTGCTGTGATGCAATGCAACGTGAGCAATTCAGCGTGAGCAATCGTAAGGGATGACATGTGTCATACTAACCATTGCCATTGTAACTGCCGTTGTAGTTGCTTGTTGTGGTTAATGATTTGCTTACATGAATTATTATTGTACATTATATGATTGATTTGTTACTACGGGGATTCCTTATAATCTCACTGTCCCAAAAACCATGTTTTAGACAGGGCAGAAGGATCAAAGGGAAAGCGGGCGACGAAGAGCGGATAGAGCTCTGATTTAGATGTATATTTTGGGTTATTGGTTATCATGTATATCTTTTGGATATTTTTGGGAAACAATTGTGTATATTGGGATTGGTAGTATAGTTTTGTGTAATCCCCAAGTTAAGGGTAATGAATTGTGGGCTTTGTGCCTTTATAAATCCCTTATTTAACGAATGGAACCCGAGTGTGTCGGGAATTTTCTTTATACTCTGATATCTGTGAATGAAATCAACTTGTACAGGCCATTTAGTATTGAAATGTGAATATGAGACCGTCATGAATAGGTTTTGTAAGAGTTTTTGTAAGCCATGATTTTGGGAAGTTTGATTTTGTTTAAGTCCCAAAATCATCTAAGGTCTCTAATTCTACATCAATTATGTTTTTACGAACTAATCTCGGCCTTAAGCGTTAAGGGGGTTACATTTATGGTATCAGAGCTGTAGTTCCTGGCAAGGTGAGGATTTGCTAGGATAGCTCCTTAGTGAACCTTAATCCTTTGAGTTTAGGGTAGCTTATTGATTGATAAGTGCTTGTTGCATATACACACGAGTATTTCTGCTAATTGTGGATTGAGATGAATTTTATAGATTATGTGTATACATTGGCTAAGGTACTGACCTGGTGAATCATTTGTAGTGATAAAGATGAAATGGTTCACCCTCTTACTAGAGTCAGGCAACAGGACCCAGAGGTGGAGGAACTTGATGATAATCCTCCTGATCCTATGCGAGAGATGATGGATCTCGTACGGGAACAAAGGGACATGATAGCTGAGCTGAGAGAAGAGCTCAGAGAGGAAAGGGCTAAGCGAAATGAGGGAAGGGCCCAGTCAACTCATGAGGAGACTCGACTAGAGACTCATCATGAGGAGATAGTTGAGGGGTCCAATGGATCTCATGAATCCCCACCTCACACGGTGCCTAATCAAGAGTCTCTAGGGGTGCCGGTTCGTGAGGGAAGGGACTTGCATTCTTGGGTCTCCAAGTTTTGCAAGCATATGCCTCCGGTGTTCAGGGGGAGGTTTGACCCCCAAGCTGCTGAGGACTGGTTGAACCGGTTAGAGAAGATTTTCGAAGTCCTCGAGTGTCCTACAGAGGTGAAGGCAAAACTAGCTGTGTATAAGCTAGAAGGGGAAGCTGACTGGTGGTGGAGGAACATCACCACGTCATTAAAGAACCGAAATATTTCCCCAAGTCAGTGAGGCTTGAGAAAGAGTCTAAGTTCCTGGCTATCAAGTAGGGAGATACGGAGAGCTTTGACGAGTATCTTTCCCATTTCACTCGATTGTCATGGTATTCTGCCTACCTTCGAGAAAGAGATAATGAGGAGTAGAGCTCCACTATGCTAATCCGGGGATTGAGGCACGAATTGAAGAAGAGGTTAGCTACTCATCAGTTTACTAACTTCAATAAAGCCGTGGAAGAGTGTAGAATTGTTGAGTATAATTTGAGGGAATTGTACCCATATAAGGGTAGTGGTAGCCGGAGTGAGCCTAGCAAGGCTAATACTTCCCAGAAGCGGAAGGGGCAAGGATCCTCATATGGGGGTGGTAGCAAGAAGCCCTACCAACCTGGGGGTCGTGGTGATCAGAGACCTCTAGCGGGACCAATGTGTAATCAGTGTAGAAAGTACAATCCGGGTAGAACCTGTGCTGGAGAGGTGATCTGTTTTAATTGCAAGCAAGTGGGTCACATTTCTTCTAAGTGCCCACGACAGCCGGCAGAGCAAAGGCCCAGGAATCAGGGTCGAGTGTTCGCGATGACACATGAGGAAGCCCGGAAGTCGCCTGAATTGATCCAAGGTAAAATTCTTCTTGGTGATAATGAGTTAGATACTTTGTTCGACTCGGGTGCAAGTCATTCATTCATAGCTTATGACTGTGTAAAGTGCCTGGGATTGCATGTGCATAGACTACCATTTGATTTGGTTGTATCGACGCCGATGGGTGTCAAGGCCGTGACGGCCGAAGCCTGTTTAAATTGTGTGATAGTTGTTGAGGGTCGTGAGTCTACAGTAGATTTAATCTGTTTGCCACTCCAATAATTGGAAGTTATTTTGGGCTTTGACTGTTTGACAGCTAATGATGTATTGCTTGATTGTGGTAATAAGAGGATTACTTTCGGTAGTGCACAGCGGGATAGCAATGTAAATGCTAGTTTGAACTTGCTTTCATTGGCTAAAGCAGAGAAATATCTTGAGAAAGGATGTCAAGGGTATATGGTGTTTTTCTCCGTTCAGGGAAAGTCAAGTGAAGCTATAGAGAGTATACCTATGGTAAATGAATTCCCTGAGGTATTTCTAGACGATCTTAGTGGATTGCCTCCGGAAAGGGAAGTAGAATTCCCAATTGAGATTGTGTCGGGAGCTGGTTCGATATCGAAAGCCCCATATCGTATGGCCCCGAATGAAATGGCGGAGTTGAAGAAGCAAATTGAAGAATTGCTTGAGAAAGGATTCATTCGACCCAGTGTATCGCCGTGGGGAGCTCCAGTGTTGTTTGTGAAAAAGAAAGATGGAAGCTTGAGGCTTTGTATCGATTATCGAGAACTTAACAAGGTAACCGTTAAGAATAAGTATCCACTCCCAAGGATTGATGACTTGTTAGATCAATTGTCTGGCTCGTGCATATTCTCCAAAATTGATCTAAGGTCGGGATATCATCAATTGTGTGTGAAGGCAGCGGACATTCCGAAGACTGCTTTCAGAATGAGATATGGGCACTATGAGTTCCTTGTGATGCCCTTCAGTTTAACGAATGTACCGGCAGTATTCATGGATTATATGAATCGCATCTTCCGACAGTATCTTGACCAGTTCGTGGTTGTGTTTGTTGACGACATCTTGATCTATTCCAAGAGTAGGGAGGATCATGAGCAACACCTGAGAATTATGTTGAGAATTCTGTGAGAAAAGCAACTCTATGCCAAACTGAGCAAATGTGAGTTTTGGCTTACGGAAGTGAAGTTCCTTGGCCATGTGATCTCTCGAGACGGGTTATCGGTGGATCCCAATAAGGTGGAAGCAGTACTTGAATAGAAAAGACCAGAAACTGTTTCTGAGATTCGCAGCTTTCTGGGTCTTGCTGGTTATTACCGGAGGTTCATTCAGAACTTCTCGCGTATTGCATTGCCGATGACCAAGCTCACGAGGAAGGATCAACCATTTTTGTGGGATGAATATTGTGAGCGGAGTTTCACTGAGCTGAAGGAGAGATTGACTACGGCACCAGTGTTGATTATACTTGATCCCAGTGAGGCTTACGTTGTGTACAGTGATGCGAGTAAGCAGGGGTTAGGGTGTGTCCTGATGCAGCAGGGACGTGTGGTGGCCTATGCCTCTCGACAGCTGAAACTGCATGAGATGAACTACCCCACTCAAGATCTGGAGCTTACGGCAATTGTGTTTGTATTGAAAATTTGGCGTCATTACCTGTATGGTGTGACAGTGGAACTGTACTGCGACCACAAAAGTCTCAAATATCTATATGATCAGAAAGAGTTGAACATAAGACAGCGTCGGTGGATGGAGTTGCTGAAAGACTATAACCTGGAGATCAAATATCATCCGGGTAAGGCTAATGTTGTCGCGGATGCTTTGAGTTGGAAGGCGGTGCTAGTGGCAATAATGATGATCCAGGAATGGAAACTGATAGAGGATTTTCGGGATTTGAATGTCTCAAAGGAAATTGTGTGTGCCAGTTATGGTGTGGTCCAAGGGGAGAATGACCTGAGGACTGAAATTGAAGAGGCTCAAATGCATGATGAGCTAGCCCAGTTGATCCGAGCTATGATTGAGTGAGGAGAGACTCGAGACTATGACTTGTCACCAAGTGGACTGGTACGTTATCAGAAGAGAATCTATGTACCACTGAAGGCGGAGTTGAGATTGAGAATTCTTGATGAGGCTCATAAGAGTCAGTATACTCTTCACCCCGGTATGACCAAGATGTATCACAATTTGAAATCTATGTATTGGTGGCCAGGGTTGAAGAGTGATATGACGAAGTATGTGGCGCGGTGTCTTACCTGTCAAAAGGTGAAGATTGAACACCAGAGACCACCTGGTTTGCTTCAGAGTCCAGAAATTCCAGAATGGAGGTGGGAGAGTGTGACCATGGATCTAGTGGTGGGTCTGCCCAAGATCAAGAACTACGATGCGATTTGGGTGATTGTTGATCGACTCACGAAGTCTGCGTACTTCATACCTATCAATGCTAGCTATTCTCCTGATAGGCTGGCTGAGATATATATCAATGAGATTGTGAGACTCCATGGTACACCTAAGAATATAATCTCCGATAGAGATCCTCGGTTTACTTCGAGATTCTGGAGGGCTCTACACGAAGCTATGGGTACTCAGTTGAGGTTTAGCACGGCCTACCATCCTTAGACAGACAGGCAGTCAGAGAGGACTATCCAGACTTTAGAAGATATGCTGAGAGCGTGTGTCCTAGACTTCAAAGGAAAGTGGGACTACTATGTTCCATTGGCTGAGTTTGCTTATGACAACAGTTACCATGCGAGCATTCAAATGGCTCCGTATGAAGCACTGTATGGGAGGAAGTGCCAGTAACCGTTGTGCTGGTCAGAGTTGTCTGAGAGGAAGTTGTATGGGCCGGATCTTGTTGACCAAAGTGCTGAGCAGATCCGAGTTATCAGGAAGAGGCTCCTTACAGCACAGAGTCGTCAGAAGAGCTATGCTGATAAGAGGAGAAGACTTCTTGAGTTTGAAGTGGGGGATCATGTTTTCTTGAGAGTGTCTCCGGTCACAGGCATCGGGAGAGCGATTAAGTGGAAGAAGCTGAGTCTGAGATACATTGGTCCATTTGAGATTCTGGCATGAATCGGACCTGTAGCATATCGGATAGCCCTACCCCCGAGTTTGAGTAGATTGCATGATGTATTCCATGTCTCGCAGCTCAAGAAGTACCAACCAGACCCTGAGCATATCATTGAGTATGAAGAGGTTGTGTTGCAAGATAACTTCACTTATGCGGTAGAGCCAGAGAGAATCATTGATTGAGAAGAGCGGAAGCTCAGGCATCAAAGCTTACCATTCGTGAAAGTGGTCTGGAAGGGTATGTCATCAAGGGAAGCCACTTGGGAGGCAGAAGCGGACATGAGGAAAAGATTTCCTGATTTTATGCCCCATGATGTGTAATAAATTTCGAGGGCGAAATTTATTGAACGGGGGGAGAATTGTAATATCCCAATTTTTGATTATGGGTTAATCATGATTATTATGGATAATTATGAATTTAATGGGAATTATTATGTGTTTTATGGCAATATTAAATTAATATATCATAATTACTAAAAAATTGGAATAATGGAAATATTGCCATAAGTGGTAATTAATGGGGAAATTAATTACTAACTAAGAGAAAATGAGATGTGTGATTAAAATGGCTAATGGAGAGATTAGATAAGTTAATTGGTGACTTATTTGGTGAGAACCAATAGCAATTTGACATGTGGCATAGAGGGTATGGGGGAGAGGGCATGTGTGTAAGTCAAAATTGATTAAAATAATCAATTCTCTCTCCTCTCTTCTCTCTCTTTCTGCTGAAGTATGGGGGAGGGAGTATGTTATCATTTCCTTCTTCTTCCTCACTCCATCTCTCACATTTTCTCTCTCATTCTTGCTTTCTCTCTCTTGTTCACCATTGTTGAAGGCAAGGGAAAGAAGAAAGCTTGATCTTTGGGTAAGTAAATGCCTTCCTTTGCTCAAACTGCCTTCATTAAAGTTGATCCTTGAGTTAAGAGCAACATTTCTATGATTGTAGTTTGTCCATTGGTTGTGGTTTGTGGCCACACGAAATTTTGGAAAGTGGTGAATCAAGAACTCCCTTTGAGAAAGTTGATAAGGTGAGTGAAACCTATCTATTTATCTATGTTTTATGCCAAATGGATTAACTTGGATTTTCTGGAATTCTTGGGCCATTTTCGAAAATGAGGGCCATTGAGAGTTTGGTATATGTTTGGTATGGAATTTGTATGTTTGGAATGCATTTTGGATAGATAGAATTGTTTGGGTTGGAAATTTTTAAGTTTGGAGAATTTGAGATTTTAGTGTTTAATGTTACCCAAAACCAAAGCATGATAATGGAATAGGATTTTGGTGATTTTGACATTCCCATTGGATTCCTTGAGTGATTTTGTGTGGGAATGAGCTTGGTTATTGATTTTGGGTTCATTTGAATCACTTGGGAAAAGTTGGAAAGTTGTCTGGTTTGAGCTCTGTTTTGTGTACTTCGTTTGCACGAGCGTTTTGAATGACCAAATCGTATTGGAAAATTATAAAACTTTCCAGTCTTAAAGTTCACATCCCAAGTTTCAAAATGGACATATATTTTGTGTCATTTGGTTTAGAATTCTGTGAGATATGGTTGTCCAAAGTTTGGGATTGAAACAGAACTCTGTTTTGGAGTAGTGTTTAGTTTTTGGTGATTCTGTATTTGTGTTGTGATTTCCAGTGATGGGCTATATTTTTCCTTGAAAGAGGACTTATATACATTTCATTTGGCTTTGGAATCAACTCGTTTCGATATTTCTAAAATTAGTTATGGTTTTTCAAAGTTCCGCCAAGTGTTAGGAAATTTCTTGGCCGCGGCCCAGGAGTGGCTGGCCGCGGCCCAAGACTATCTGGCCTGATTCGGGCCGTAGCCCATGGATGGCTGGCCGCGGCCCAAGGAAGGGCTGGCCGCGGCCCACCCCTGTGTTCCAGCGCTTTAAGTTTTCGAAAGGAGATCTCTAACCTATTGTTTCCCAACCTTTTGGGGCTTTTATTAGAGGCATTTGTGGCCTCTTAAGGGTCAATTGTGATAACCAAAATTAAGTGTTTTAAGTTAATTAAGTCTTGGAATAGAATGTAACTCTTCGTCCCTAATCATGATTCTAGGATACGACATTTGCCTTCCTCGGGAGAGACCGGCGCTAGGGCACGCGCGGAAGAATCAAGGTAGTGACTCTTATCTCATATTATGTATGATGTTTTGGCATGCATAACTTATCGTTGAATTTGTGAAATGTGTGACATGGTCCATTACGGCGTGAGTAGGTCAGCGTGAGCCGTGTAGGGATTGACGGTGGTCATCTCTAGGTCGTCCGTTGAACTGCCGTCATAATCGACATAGATATTGTCAATCCGACCCGTGGGGCGGCGTTTGTGAATCCAGCCGTGGGCTGTGTGTATCTTGCCTGTATGGCTTGTGTATGAAATGCATTATATGAATCCCAGGTGTGGTGAAATGTATTGTGTGGATTGCTGTGATGCAATGCAACGTGAGCAATTCAGCGTGAGCAATCGTAAGGGATGACATGTGTCATACTAACCATTGCCGTTGTAACTGCCGTTGTAGTTGCTTGTTGTGGTTAATGATTTGCTTACATGAATTATTATTGTACATTATATGATTGATTTGTTATTACGGGGATTCCTTAGAATCTCACTCTCCCAAAAACCATGTTTTAGACAGGGCAGAAGGATCAAAGGGAAAGCGGGCGACGAAGAGCGGATAGAGCTCTGATTTAGATGTATATTTTGGGTTATTGGTTATCATGTATATCTTTTGGATATTTTTGGGAAACAATTGTGTATATTGGGATTGGTAGTATAGTTTTGTGTCGGGAATTTGCTTTATACTCTGATATCTGTGGGCTTTGTGCCTTTGTAAATCCCTTATTTAACGAATGGAACCCGAGTGTGTCGGGAATTTGCTTTATACTCTGATATCTGTGAATGAAATCAACTTGTACAGGCCATTTAGTATTGAAATGTGAATATGAGACCGTCATGAATAGGTTTTGTAAGAGTTTTTGTAAGCTATGATTTTGGGAAGTTTGATTTTGTTTAAGTCCCAAAATCATCTAAGGTCTCTAATTCTACATCAATTACGTTTTTATGAACTAATCTCGGCCTTAAGCGTGAAGGGGGTTACAGTTATCATTATTTCCCTTTTAGTACTCAAGAATACCTCTAACCATAACCCTAAGGGGTTGGAAGAACTATCCCAAAGATCCCCTTTTGGAAGCACACAACTGACATTTTCTACTGAGGCACTCGAGTGAAGACGTCCTTACTCGAGTGATGGTACGGCCTGCACTCAGGCACCAAAGAGTGAGAGACAGCGATTGCATACCCAAGAGCACAAAGAAGTTTTTCAGAGACAGGATCACTCGCGCACACTAGACCTCACTTGCCCAATTGATCCTAATGGACACAAAACTTTCCCTAAAGCCACTCCCACAGAAAAACACCCAATAAACTCAATGGGATCATCAGAATCATCAAAATCCCACTCCATTATCATGCTTTAGGTTTTGGGCAACTAAACCAACAATATACCAATCTCATCCACACATCAAATTTTAATTCACCAATCAATCTATCTATCCTAAACTCATTCCAAAATACCATTCTCATGCCAAAAACATACCAAATGAACAGTGGTACTCATTTTCGAATTCAAGCCCAAAATTTCCAGAAATTATAAACTACTTCAAATGGCATGAAACTTAGATAGATAGATTGGTTTCACATACCTCTTCAACTTCTCTAAAAACACTCTTTGATTCTCCAACAACCAGATTTTCGTGTGATCACAACCCACAGCCAATGGACAAGCTACAACCACCAAAATGAAGCTTATCACTCATGGAACAACTTTAATGAATGGTGTTTGAGCAATGGAGGGCATTTACTTACCCAAATCACCAGCTTTTCTTCCTCTCTCTTTCCCACAATGGCTGCTAAAAATGGAAGAAAGAAGAGAGAGAAGAGAGATGGAGTGTGGAGGAAGAAGGAAAATAATGATGATGCTACTCCCTCCTATGCCACCAGACGAACAATAAAGGAGAGTAAGGAGAGAGAAAAACATTTAAAATTCCTATTTGACTTACTCACACATGCACTCTCTCCCATACTCTCTTTGCCACATGTCACAATGCTATTGGCTCACCCAAAGTAAGTCACCAATTAGCTTATCTAATCCATCCATCAGCCATTAATTCACACATTTCATTTCGTCTTAGTTAGTAATTAATTTCTCCCTTAATTACCAACCCATGGCCAAAAATTCCATTCTTCCAATATTTCACTAATTATGACATATTAATTAATATTGCCATAAAACATATTATAATTCCAATTAAATTAATAATTATCCACAAAAATCATGATTAATCTATAATAAAAAATTGGGATATTACAAGTCTCATAATATAACTAAGTCACTGGAATCATTTCACCAGGATGCCATTATTTTTAATTAATAAGTATTTAGTCAAACAAATCCTTGCAAGGTCAACTAAATTAACACGTACTGCGCTGTATTTACTGAAACTTATCCAAAAATAATGCTTGTAATTTGTAAAGAAGAGGAGCATATATTAAAGCATAGATGAGCGAATAACATACATGGAAAGCTTTGTTAGATCTCATGTTTTGATGATAACAAAGAATGGTATGAAAGAGATTTGATAAACAAATTAGTTTGAACAAAGCAATAACAGGGCAAAATCATCACTTGAAATAAGTATTGGAATAATGAAGAAAGGCCAAGACAAAAAGCTGAGAAACTTCATCACTGGCAAGTTTTCTAAAGGGTTACTCGAGTAGGTACTCGAGTAATGGACTGAAACTTAAAGTAACCAGAGTCGACCTTCAAGTAACCTGCCAACGTTACTCGAGTAAGTACTCGAGTAAGAAGGTAAATGACTCCAAGTTGCTCTCGGCCTGCCAATGTTACTCGAGTAACCAGGTAAATCACTGGCAGTTGCTCTCGGCCTACCAACGTTACTCGAGTAACCATGTCAAAGACTTCCAGTTATTCTCGGCATTTTCAACCCTGCCAATGATACTCGAGTATGTACTCGAGTTACTCTGTTTCAAGAAATGTGTTGCTCTCGGCATTTTCAACCCTGCCAATGTTACTCGAGGATCTACTCGAGTAACTCACTGTGGTAAGTCAAAACCTGAAGGTATTACTCGAATAACATAAAATGCTTTTCTCACACTTCACTTCAAGTCACTACTCGAGTATGCAGATTATTTAGAAGAAAAACTTCAAGTCACTACTCGAGTATGCAGTGTTAGTTGGAAGAGAACTTCAAGTCATTACCCGAGTAAGCTATGCAGAAAATTTATGTTTACTCGAGTAAGCACTCTAGTAACAAGGTAATCAAACTTGAAGTGCTCTCAGCCTTGAAATCCTGCCAACGTTACTGGGGTAAAGCATCGAGTAACCTAAAGTTTATTTGAAAGATTACTCGAGTAACCTATTAAGAAAAATGTGCCATACTCGAGTAAGTACCCGAGTAAACAGGTATTTCCAAAGGTTTGAAATTTAGTTTACTTCATGTACTACTCGAGTAATGTTATGTTTGCTTATTGACTTGCAGTGAATCAAAGTTTTCCCGATGATACTCGAGTAAACTTAAATGAATACTCGAGTATGCAAGTCCAGATTTTGAGAATTCATTCCAACATTCATTGATTTTTTTTTCCTATATGATTAACCTTTCATTGTATTAGTATTCTTAGCATATCCACAGATAAACAAGGAAGAGATCTTACCAAATAAGGAAAGTCAAATGCAACGTTCAAATGTCACCTACCGCCACCTGCCGCAAATGGATATTTTTCAAATACTGGAAAAGTCAACAGTGGCTGCGTACACTCTAACGGACGAGAAGAAAATGTTCCAACGATCATTACCAACACACCTATATATATGGGAACATCCAAACAGAGAAATAACAAGAACACACACGAACGCATTATCAAGCTCATTACTCTGTTTTACATTATACTTGTAATTCTATGCTTCAATGATTCTTATTCACTCTGTGAGAGAGATTGTAGCGCCCGGAATTTAGAAAAACATGGAGCCGCCACCAAAATTTTAGAAAAAGGATGATTTTGGAAACCTTTTTAAAAATGGAAACTGGTCTACAAAAACCATTTAGGGTTCAGGAATTTAGAAAAACATGGAGCCGCCACCAAAATTTTAGAAAAAGGATGATTTTGGAAACCTTTTTAAAAATGGAAACTGGTCTACAAAAACCATTTAGGGTTCAGGAGTCGATTGTGTGTGGGGAAGGTGTTAGGCACCCCATAACACCCATTCATAAGAATGGTTACCCTAAGTTAATTATTTAAAAATAAAAATGGCCTTTAACTTTATTATAATTACCCAAATAAAAAAATATTTACAAAACTAAATGAAATGAAAGCAAAAGAAGAGGAAAAAAAAAGAACACTTATTTACAATAAGGAAAAATATACTTATTTAAAAAAACATTTATTTACAATAAGAAAATAAGAAAAAACAATATATTTATTTACAAAATTGGACTTAACCTAGGATGAAAACCTAGGGCCTACATACCCTTTAGAGGGATCAAAGCCCACGTAGTTCGGTGGGTAGAAATGCATGTCATTTTGTTTATGTTTTTTAGAAAAAAATTTTTTATTTAATTTATTTGAGAAAAATAATTTTTTTATTTGGTTTGTATTTTTTATTATTTTTTTAAAAAAAACGTTTTTTTATTTTCTTATAAAAGAGAGTTTTTCCATTTTATTTTCATTTATCAAAATGTGTTAAAATGTTTTTTTTCCTTTTCATTTTTTGAAAGAGAACCTAAGAAAGGGATAAAGGAAAAGAAGAAGAAGAAGAAGAAGAAGAAGAAGAAGAAGAAATAGCACAAGTTAAAAGAAAAGGAAGTCAAAGGTGAGGAGATTTATGCGTACCTTGTATCCTTTAAACCCGCTACAACAAGAGATAGGGTGATAGAACCACATAATAAATAAGAAGCAAGTATAGACAAAGCGACACATACCTCTTGAGCTCAAACACAAACACGTTCAGCAATGTTAATGTCAACCGTACAAGTGCTCCAATGAATAGATGATTCACGTCCAACAGTGTAATATCATATATTAAGGTAGGTGGAGTGATTCATGCAATTGTTGAGTCATCAAGATAAACACAAAGCCAAGTACAAAGTCATAAAACATTACAGTTGTGGGGAGAGTTAGTCAAATTCATCATCTTGCACATATGGCTAAAAATTATCAAAAAGAAGAGCATGCAAATTTAATCACAATCAAAGAGTAGTGAGCAAAATAAGATGGGCTCTTATGTTAACTACCCTTCCCCATGAGAATTATGTATGAGCAATAAAATTAACTCTCTACCTTGACTCCCTCTTTCTCCCAAAATTTTTTTGTCTCTTTGCTTCAACCCTTACACTCCTATTTATAGTCTCAAGGTAGGGTTTTCTTCATAAATGCTCCATTTTTTCTTTTTTCTTTTTTAATTTTCATTTTTTGATTTTTTTTTTGTATTTTATGTTAAGAACTACCTAACTTGACCCAATCACCATCAATGGAGATTTTTTTTAATTTTCTTTTTTTTGTATTTTCTATTGATAAAACTTCCTAACTTGATCTAATTACCATTAGTGGAGATTTTTTCATTTTTACTTTTTTTTTCATTATTCTCCCCACAAGTAACTTCCTAATTTAAAGCTATCAACATAAATGAGATTTTTTTATTTTTTATTTTTCGTTTTTTTTATTTATTATTTTCCCTTAATGAATGACAATGCCAATCATATCAATGAGGGGATTTATTTTAATTTTTGTTTTTTTTAATTTTTCCCTTTCAATGATGATTGACTATTTAGACACCGATCATCATCAATAGGAGGGTTTCCTTATTTTTTCTTATTTTCATTTTTTTTATTTTCAATGATGATTGCCATTTTGGACACCAATCATTATCAATTATTTTTGTATTTTTTAGTGAGGCATGAACAAAATAGGGTGTTCACAGAGATATTTCATTCAAACTCAATATTTGTTATTGAGGTAACTTAAGGTTGTGGAACCTTGAGTTGGGATTGGATTACAACTTGTAAGGGGGAGCGAGTGTCCAGGCGAAGGAACTTGCTTGTACTGAGGTGCCAAGAACCCACTGAATTTTGGAAGTTATAGTGAAACTCTCAGAGAAGCTCTGAGGATTGGACGTAGGTCAAAGTGGTTGTGGCCGAACCAGTATAACTCTCGGTTTACACTTCGGTGATATTTCTCCTTACTTTTTATTGCTTTATATTCACCGTCAATTTTTTATATTTGCAACGAAATTTTAGTATCACCCAATTCACCCCCCTCTTGGGTGAAACACTTGCTCTAACATTTGGTATCAGAGCGTAGGTCTTCTTGTTAAGGTATAACAACCTAAGAAGGATCCAATGGCAAGCATGGGTGAAGGAATTCTTCCCGATGGAGCATCCATCACTAGACCTCCAGATTTCAGTGGCGAACACTTTTCTTTCTGGAAAGCAAAGTTCAGAGTATTCATGATAGCTACTGAATATGGGCTATGGGATGTGATTGAGAGTGGAAACTATCAACCTACAAAGATTGTAGATTCTCAGAAAATTCCCAAGATACCAGCGGAATATGATGAGAATGACAAGAAACTTATCACTCTCAACAGCAAGGCAATTCTGATGTTACAAAGTGCCTTGAGTCAAAGTGAATACTTCAGAATTTGCACACTTCCAACAGCAAAGGAAATGTGGGAAGCTCTGGAAATAGCTCATGAAGGAACTTCGGGAATAAAGGAGAATCGGATCAACACCTTGGTCACTAAATTCGATCTACTTCGAATGAAATCAGGTGACTCAATATCTGAATTTGAACTTAGATATACTCATCTTGTTAATCAACTTACAGCACTTGGGAAAGTTTATGATCAGCATACCCAAGTATGAAAGATTTTGAATATTCTTTCTAAAGAGTGGGAGGCCAAAATCACTGCGATAGAAGAAGCAAAAGGAGAATCAATGAGATCAGTTGCTTCTCTATTTGGAAGTCTTTCTGAATATGAAAGAAAACTAAAGTTCAAACGGGAACTAGATGATATTGGTGACAAGAAAAAGAAAGGCCTAGCACTAAAAGCAAAAGAAGAGAATCAAGATGAGGATAAGGAGTTTGACGATGATGAAATGGGCCTAATCATAAAATGATTTAGAAAGTTTTACAAGAAAGGTCAAGGATTCAAACACTTTCAAAAAGGAGGACCTAGCAGCAAAGATCATATCATTTGCTACGAATGTGGAAAACCAGGACATATCAAATCAGAATTTCCAGAGTTGAACCAAAAGAGCAAAGAAAAGAGAAAAGGAAAATTCTTCAACAAAAAGAAGGCCTTCGTATATGCTATATGGGGTGATAGCTCCTCTGACGAAAAAAGTGATGAGGAAGAAGTAGCTAACATATGTCTTGTTGCTCAAGAAGAAACAGAAGAAGAGGTAAATGATTCTGATCCTACCTATGATGAATTACTCTCTGAATATAATGCTTTACATTCTGAATTCATCAAAGTAGTTAAAGAATTAATTGTTTTCAAAAAGAAAAACAAAGCTCTTGAAATTGAACTTAAAGAAAGTTCACAAAAGAATTGTGAAAATTGTTCTTCTTTGAAAAAGAAAAACACTGATCTTACAAAAACTCTTGAAAAATTTACACAAGGAAGTGAGATGCTAAATGTTATTTTAAAAGCTCAACGATTTGTAAATGACCGAACTGGAATTGGATATGATCCAAAATCAGATAAAATGAAAGGTAGAAAGAAAGCAGGAGGTAAGTCATATTTGAATTATTTTCAGCATTCTATGCATACATCGAATCCTTTTGCATTTTGTAATTACTATAATAGAAAAGGTCATTATACCTCTTCATGCATTCATAAGAAGAAAGGAAACATAGGAACCTACAAATGGGAACTAAAGGTTCATATGTTCAGAAAATTGTTTGTACTAACCCAAAAGGACCCAAAAAGATGTGGGTACCTAAGACTTAGTCATTTGATTGCAGATATGTCTCAAAGCATCCAAAAATAGCAAGTGGTACATAAACAGTGAATGCTTTAGACATATGACCGGAGATTGCGAAAGTTTTACTACATTGTAACCTAAGGAAAGTGGAAAGGTAAAATTTGGAGCAAATCAATCTGAAAAAATAGCAGAAATTGGTGAAATAAAAAATGACAAAGGAATACAAGTCAAAGATGTATATTATGTTGAAGGCTTGTGTCACAATTTGCTGAGCGTAAGTCAAAGTGCAAATAAAGACAACTGGATAATATTTGATTCAGAGGAATGTCTGATTGTCAACAAAAATGACTTACTACTGATAAGAAGAATATCAAGGCTAAGCTCAGAGCAAAAAGAGATGGTAACTGCTATACTCTAGATATTAGTAGAAATGAATCTGAAAACTGTTTTCTGAGTAATACCGATGAAAGTTGGCTATGGCATAAGAGATTGGCTCATGTCAACATACATCAACTAGGCAAATTACTCAAAAAGGATTTAGTTCTTGGATTACCCAAAGTAAATTTCAAAAACGATTTGATTTGTGACGCATGTCAAAAGGGTAAACAAACTAAATCATCTTTTAAATTAAAAAATGAGATTTCAACAAATAGACCACTACAATTATTGCATATGGATCTAGTTGGCCCAGCAAGAGTAAAGAGTCTTGGTGGCAACTTATATTCGTTGGTCATTGTTGATGATTTTTCTAGATTTACATGGGTTATTTTTCTATTATCAAAAGATGAAACCTTTGAAGAATTTATTGTTTTTGCCAAGAAAGTGCAAAATGAGAAAGGTATGTCCATTACAGGTATTAGGACTGATCATGGTGGAGAATTTGAAAATCAAGCCTTTGAAGAATATTGTGATCCTAATGGCATTGATCACAATTTCTCTGCTCCAAGGACGACTCAACAAAATGGAGTCGTGGAACACAAGAATAGAGTACTCACTGAAATGGTGAGAGCAATGTTGAATGAAAAGAACGTGTCTCAAGTGTTCTGGGCTGACGCTATGAGTACAACATGCTATATTTCAAATAGAGCATATATTAGAACAAAACTTGGAAAGACACCATACGAGCTGTACAAGGGAAGGAAGCCAAACATTGCTCATCTACACATCTTCGGTTGTAAGTGTTTCATTCATAATAATGGTAAATATAACTTAGGAAAATTTGATTCTAAAACTGATGAAGGAATTTTCCTAGGATATTCTAACCGAAGTAAAGCATATAGAGTTGTTAATAAAAGAACATGTGTTGTTGAAGAATCAATTCATATTGTATTTGATGAATTTGAATCCTCTGACAAAACCATTGATGAAGAACAGAAAGTTGTTTTAAATCAAGAAAATGGTCAATCTATTTCTAAATCTCTTATTCCAGAGGTTGATGAAACCAAGGAATAAGAACAAACACTAGGACAACCTAGAGCCTGGAAATACAATAAAAGTCATCCCTTAGATCAAGTCATAGGAGATGTGAATGAAGGGATCAAAACTAGAAATAGAATTTTCAATGAAGTAAGTTTTTCTGCATTCATTTCTGAGATTGAACCTTCTAACATTGATAAAGCCCTATCAGACAATGATTGGGTTATAGCAATGCAAGAAGAATTAAATCAATTTGAAAGAAATCACGTTTGGGATTTGGTACCCCGACCCAAGGATCATTCGATCATTGGTACTAAATGGGTATTCAAGAACAAACTCGATGAATCCGTAATTATTGTCAGAAACAAGGCAAGATTGGTGGCCAAAGGCTATAATCAGGAAGAAGGGATTGATTATGAGGAAACGTATGCTCCAGTGGCTAGATTGGAAGCTATACGCGTACTCTTAGCCTTTGCATGCATCAAAGAATTCAAACTCTATCAAATGGATGTAAAGAGTGCATTTCTAAATGGCTACATTATGGAAGAAGTATATGTAGAACAACCTCCAGGTTTTGAGGATGTAACTAAACCTGACCATGTTTTCAAACTCAAAAGGCTTTATATGGTTTAAAACAGGCTCTTAGAGCATGGTATGAAAGGCTCAGTAAATTTCTTATTGATCAAGGTTTTGTACGAGGAAAAGTTGATACAACACTTTTTATAAAACGAAAACGTGATGATATTTTAATTGTTCAAATATATGTTGATGACATTGTTTTCGGTGCTACTAATGAATCTCTGTGCAAGAAATTTTCTGAGATAATGCAGGGAGAGTTTGAGATGTCAATGATGGGAGAATTGAATTTCTTTCTTGGTTTGCAAATCAAACAAAGAAAGAATGGAATCTTCATATCTCAAACAAAGTATTTGAAAGAGTTGTTGAAGAAGTATGGAATGGATGAAGCAAATGGAACGGACACACCTATGAGCTCAACTACATTGCTTGATGCTGATGTTAAAGGGAAAGACTACAACATCACAAAATACAGAGGAATGATTAGATCATTACTCTATCTCACGGCAAGTAGACCGGACATTCAATTTAGTGTTGGCATATGTGCAAGATATCAATCAGCACCAAAGGAATCACATTCCGAAACTGTCAAACAAATCTTTAGATACCTTGCTGACACACCAGAATTGGGTCTGTGGTATCCCAAAGGAAGGAATGAATATCTAGTTGCATATTCAGATTCAGATCATGGAGGATACAAAACAGACAGAAAGAGCACCAGTGGACAAGGACAATTTCTTGGAGGATCTCTTGTCTCATGGTTCAACAAGAAATAAAATACAGTGTCTCTTTCGTCCATGGAAGCCGAATATGTTGCAGTATCAAGTTGTTGTGCACAAGTGATATGGTTAAAACAACAACTACAAGATCTTGGTATTTATCTCAAAGAAATACCAATCTATTGTGACAATACCATCCAGTTCAACATTCTAGAACCAAGCATATCGATGTTAGACATCACTTCATCAGAGATCATGTCCAAAAGAAAGATGTGAAAGTAATATTCATTCTTACTCATCTTCAACTAGCTAATATCTTCACTAAACCCCTTGCAAAAGATCAATTTCTATACATTAGAAGAGAATTGGGAATGGTAAATCCCAATTAATTGTAAGTTATTTCAGTCTCTTATAATGTTAGATAAAGATATTTGATAATGTTTTGATGATTACTAATTTAAGCATCAGAGTATGTAGAAACTTGTTTTGCAGGAAGATTGAAACTCTGTTCTGAGAAATAAAAATAGAGGTTATCAGAGGACACCTTTACTGGAGTACCAACTTCAAGTAATGACTGACAGTGAAGCATTACCCGAGGAACAACTTGAAGTAAAAGAGAACTTTACTCAAGTAACTACTCGAGTAATGGTCTTCCAAAACTGGAAGTAACGTATCAAGTTTCTTGGAATTTGAATCAAACGGTTCATTTATGAGAAATGAACAGTCCAAACTAGAAATGACAGGTTACCCGAGGAGAGCCTCGAGTAAACTTGAAGATTACTCAAGTAAGGCCTCTAGTAACTGCAGGTCCAGATCACAAATTTGATAAGAATCGACTCAAATTTGCTCTAAAATGGCTATCAAATGATCGAGGGAACATACATGGATAATTACAATATTATTCATGCCAGGTACGCAATTTAAATGAATTATTTTGGAAATTATCTGTATGATCACTTGAGTAGGAACTCGAGTAAACATGATATTTACTCGAGTAAGTCCTCGAGTAACGTCAGGTTCTAGGTCTTTATCAGTTGCAAACTTGGTCATTTCCACAAAATCTCCTCGAGTAAATCACCCAGTCCTCTCACAAAAACTTCTCACAATCTCTTTCTTTCTTGATTTCCATCAAAACCCATCAAATTTCAGCTCCAAAAACTTCCTATTTTGTTCAGATTCTTCTAGCCCTAACTCGCGACTTATCCCTCTGTTTTATGAAATTTCAAGCTTTCTTTGATTCAAAATGGTTAAAACCAAAAACCTCACTCCTACAGACTCTTCTGGATCTCCACAACTCACTGACCCTCTTTCTTCTCCTCCCAGAAAGAGACGAAAACTTACTCCTAGATCCAAAGCTAAAGTTCAACCGAAACCTCAACAAAAACCTAAAGAGAGAGGAGTTGTTATCAAAGAGCCAGTAGTTACAAGGGCTCAATCCAAGAAGAGCACCTCTACTGGGAGAGGCAAAAGTGCCAAATCTCCTTCTCCTCCAATTTCTGATTCCTCCACTCCCTCTTTCACTCCAAAACCATCCAAAAAGCCTAAATATGATGTGAATGTGGCTAAGGCAATGGCTGGCATTCTAGATTAGCTTGAGAAGGGGCAGTCTTCAAAGAAATCTGTATTGCCAGAAGAGGAGATCACTAAACCTCCAAAGGGGTTTAATGTCAACAAGCTAGAGGAGTCCCAGAAGTATCTCACTCAGTTCTCAAGGAGAAAAGTTTGTAAGACTCACTATGTGGATCTCAAAGTTCTTCAGGTGTTATTGAAGCATGATCTTAGTCCCTTTCTAGAACCATTTATGCCTTGGCTATCTATTATACTTCCTTTTTGTACCAAAGTAGTCACACACTTTTACTGCAATCTTGAAATTCTTGATGAGCCCAATAGAAATTTTGCAGAGGAAGAAATGACTACCACTGTTAGAGGCCAAAAGATACTTATCTCACCTTCTAGGATCAATCTGTGGTTAGGAATAGAGAACCCACCAGATGACATTTACTCCAAAATTGACTCAAACCAAATTTTCTCTGTCCTTAAACCTGGTGAGCTTGTAGGCCCTTTGAATTTCAAACTTAGTGATATGTGTGATCATCACAGAGTTCTATAGTATATCTACTCTAGATCCCTTGTGAACAAGGCCAACAATTATACCCACTTTTCTGATAGGGACTTTAGATGGTTTGCTTCCTTACTCCTGAAGGAACAAAAGGATTTGGGGGAGTACATATTTTCTAAGATGAAGAGATACAGAGTAGATGGGAAAGCTACTACGCCTATGCCATATCCTCAGATTGTTTCTCTCATTCTAAAGGAAAATAAGATATGGTACTTAGAGAGCAAAGAGCATATTGAGAGATTGACCCCGGTTGGGAGAAATCAAATTGGCAAGCTCAACATTGATATTCCTCTCAAGGGTCCTCTGGAGTCTGGGTCTAAGAAGAAGAAGAAGACCGAGACTAAGACAAGTAAGATGGATGACACTCAGTCTTCGGCTCCAGCTGCCACTACCTTTTCACCCTCTTTTCTCAATGCCACTCTCCAACACTTTATGGAGAATATGCTCAAGGGATTCCATGTAGACATTGCCAACACCAATGCTGAGATGATAACTCATATGAATGGCAAGATTGCTGAGTTGGTTGAGAAGATGGATAAGAGGCACAAAGAGTTGCTAGCTGAGCAATGTGCCTAGGGTGAGACTTTGCGGTTGATCTTAGCGAGATTGGACTCTTTGGGTCCTGGACCTTCTGCTGGTCCATCATCTTCTGCACATGAGCCATTTTCATCTCCAGAGCATATACCACCACCTCCAGAGAACATCCAATCTGAATTTCATCACACTGAGGTTGAGCCAATTATCCCTCCAGTCTCTAGTCCACCTGAGCCAAGACCCAAAGATATCCTATGCTCAGTGGATAACCCTGAAACAAATGAGACCATACATATCATTATTGAGGATTCACCACCTAAACCTCAGCCTGAACCCTCTCCTAAACCTATTCCATCTCCTACCCATACAGAGGAAATCTCTCCCTCATCCTCTGATCTTCAAACTCCAGAGGTTGAGACCACCACTATGATCATCTACCAGCCTTCTCCTATTCCTCCAAGAGAAGACATCCATATCCCTCCACTTAATCTTCCTGAACCAGAATCTTCAAGTTCTTCTTTTGATTCTTCTGGTTCAGATGGTCCTTTGGTTCTTCCTGTGAAACCTATTTTTGTAGTCAAGCCTTCTAGTCCTCCACTTGATTGATGAAGACAAAAAGGGGGAGAAGAGCTTGAGTGTGATTTTATGGAGTTTCTGAGTTTCTTTTCATTTTGGGTATATGGGTGTACATGGGATTTAGGGAGCTTTCTCATATTTGTAATGCAATTTTTCAGTTTAATACAAGCCTTCTTTAAATTATTATTCCATTTAAGTGTTTAAGTTACAATACATTGTGGGACTAATGAGTTTGTTATGTATGTAAGGTCAATTTTTTTTCAAAAACACTTTGAATCTAAACTTAACAAGGTTTTCAAAAAATTATCATTGAATTCAAGAAGTGTTTATTTGATAACTTAATTTCAAAAATCTTGTTCAAAATCACCAAGTTTTGTCATCATCAAAAAGGGGGAGAATGTTAGATCTCATGTTTTGATGATAACAAAGAATGGTATAAAAGAGATTTGATAAACAAATTAGTTTGAACAAAGCAATAACAGGGCAAAATCATCACTTGAAGTAAGCATTGGAGTAATGAAGAAAGGCCAAGACAAAAAGCTAAGAAACTTCATCACTGGCAAGTTTTCTAAAGGGTTACTCGAGTAGGTACTCGAGTAATGGACTAAAACTTGAAGTAACCAGAGTCGACCTTCAAGTAACCTGCCAATGTTACTCGAGTAAGAAGGTAAATGACTCCAAGTTGCTCTCGGCCTGCCAATGTTACTCTAGTAGCTACTCGAGTAACCAGGTAAATCACTGGCAGTTGCTCTCAGCCTGCCAACGTTACTCGAGTAAGTACTCGAGTAACCATGTCGAAGACTTCCAGTTATTCTCGGCATTTTCAACCCTGCCAATGATACTCGAGTTACTCTGTTTCAAGAAATGTGTTGCTCTCGGCATTTTCAACCCTGCCAATGTTATTCGAGGAGCTACTCGAGTAACTCACTGTGGTAAGTCAAAACCTGAAGGTATTACTCGAATAACATAAAATGCTTTTCTCACACTTCACTTCAAGTCACTACTCGAGTATGCAAATTATTTAGAAGAAAAACTTCAAGTCACTACTCGAGTATGCAGTGTTAGTTGGAAGAGAACTTCAAGTCATTACCCGAGTAAGCTATGCAGAAAATTTATGTTTACTCGAGTAAGCACTCTAGTAACAAGGTAATCAAACTTGAAGTGCTCTCAGCCTTGAAATCCTGCCAACGTTACTGGGGTAAAGCATCGAGTAACCTAAAGTTTATTTGAAAGATTACTCGAGTAACCTATTAAGAAAAATGTGCCATACTCGAGTAAGTACCCGAGTAAACAGGTATTTCCAAAGGTTTGAAATTTAGTTTACTTCATGCACTACCCGAGTAATGTTATGTTTGCTTATTGACTTGCAGTGAATCAAAGTTTTCCCGATAATACTCGAGTAAACTTAAATGAATACTTGAGTAACTACTCGAGTATGCAAGTCCAGATTTTGAGAATTCATTCCAACATTCATTGATTTATTTCCTATATGATTAACCTTTCATTGTATTAGTATTCTTAACATATCCACAGATAAACAAGGAAGAGATCTTACCAAATAAGGAAATTGAAATGCAACGTTCAAATGTCACCTACCACCACCTACCGCAAACGGATATTTTTCAAATACTGGAAAAGTCAACAGTGGCTGTGTACACTCCAATGGACGAGAAGAAAATATTCCAACGGTCATTACCAACACACTGGGAACATCCAAACAGAGAAATAACAAGAACACACACGAACGCATTATCAAGCTCATTACTCTGTTTTACATTATACTTGTAATTCTATGCTTCAGTGATTCTTATTCACTCTGTGAGAGAGATATTTCATTCAAACTCAATATTTTTTATTGAGGTAACTTAAGGTTGTGGAACCTTGAGTTGGGATTGGATTACAACTTGTAAGGGGGAGCGAGTGTCCAGGCGAAGGAACTTGCTTGTACTGAGGTGCCAAGAACCCACTGAATCTTAGAAGTTATAGTGAAACTCTCAGAGAAGCTCTAAGGACTGGACGTAGGTCAAAGTGGTTGTGGCCGAACCAGTATAATTCTCGGTTTACACTTCGGTGATATTTCTCCTTACTTTTTATTGCTTTATATTCACCGTCAAGTTTTTATATTTGCAACGAAATTTTAGTATCACCCAATTCACCCCCCCCCTCTTGGGTAAAACGCTTGCTCTAACAAACTTCATCTAATAAACCAAGTCTGATACAAAAATCCCACGCATGCATAATAAATAAACAAAACAATTGCTGGAAAATATCTATTTGAGAAACTTTTTGCTTAAAAAGACTTGAATCAACAATGCAGGAGGGTACATTTTCTCTGCCGGAGGATGAATAATGCATTTTCACTTGGTTTTCCCCCTCTTTCCTATAAAGTGACAGTATACTCTGTGTTGTTTCTATTTTTTCTTTTTAGGCTTTCAATTACCATTATGCATGCTTCATGGGTATGGAATATGAATTTGCAACTACAGTGTCGGAGGTCACACCAAACTTTCAATTTTTTGGTTCACCGTCAAGAATTTGGTTCATATTTCAAGTCATAAATGATAAAGGCATTATCATCAGGTAGAGTAGCAGTAGCCTACCTCAGAACTATGGTGTATTTAAAAAGCATCCTAGGAGCTAGGTTATGAACATTAAACCCAACAAGAAAAGGGGAAAATAAAAGTAGGAGTTATGGATAATTCAATGTCATGGAGCTCTTAATTTTTTTCAAGAAAAAACATCAAAAATTTGGAATCAACATTACGCCATCATAGGAGAAGAGCCACATACCCCACAATTTTCCTTAGAAGACCCCAATCAGGCAAATCCCAGAATTCAGTTGTTGGCTTTCCTTCCATGCATTGTCCCATTTGATTTACTAATATTGGAGATTGAGTCTTTCATACAAAGATGACTCATAACAAACAGAAGAAAACACACCAATAACCAACTCAACTTGAAGTCATTGACATGGACTAATATGTTTGTGGTTTCATTTCCAACAAAAAAGAATATACTTAAATACAGTAAATACTTCATGTAAGACTGGATCAACTCCCTTCAACATATATAAAACCCGCGGCAGATTTGCTTGTCCCAAATAATCCACAAACTTGCAACTAAATTATATAAAACTAAGCAACTAGAAATTATAAAATGGTCAAATATGGCAAGAAAATTTTGATTTAAACATTAGAACTTTTCAAATATGGATGTTGCCAAGTAGTACCATGCTTTCCACATAATCCAAAATATCAGTACTATAACTACGTTTTGGGGTATCAAACAAGTTGAATTCATCAGTAGCGAGATTGCACAAAACAACTTTTCCTTCATAATTCTCATCTTCGCCTTCGATTTGGTATTCAGGTAATGCTTCCACACTGCAAACAATTTTATTTCTTGAAATAATCACTGGATAAATGATAATCCCTAGATGGATCTGTACACTCCTCCAACACCCACATATCAATCACATAAGATTCAAAATTTTCAATATCAGTGGGAATAAATATAGCTAGTTTGTTCTCATAGCTAGCAAGTGTATTGTAACATCCATAGGCAGAACTAACAGTAGGAAATGGTATCAAAGTGAACACTTCCATTGCTAGATCAAATGACACTATCAAATCAACATCACTTTTCGTGTTCCCCTCTATACCTTGCTTTTGTGCAACCCAAAAGAGAGCTCCCTTACAAGGGAAAGCATCACAGTTGAGACCATATACACCCTCTAAGTTACCAACTTCAACTTCTCTCCATAAGCCCATCCTTAACAAATAAACTTCCCCTTGAACAACGAAATATCCAGACAAAAAAAGTTTCACAATCTTGTAATCATTAACAATTGGGCTAAATCCAAATCCTACACAAAAACACTCATAATTTCAAGAGATTTGGGTACTGGCCTGACCACTCTAATAGCTGGATTCCACAACCAAAAGGAATGTTGAGATTCACCCATGAGTTGGACACAAAGCAATCCATTACTAGAATAGACCCACGCCGACATTAAGGAATCAAAGATATGTGGTTTTTGAAATTCAAGGACTTCCATCTCACGATTGAGAAAACATAAATGCCAAGGATTACCTTCAGAGATAATCCAATCAACGTGAAGTAAAGGGTCTTGCTTAGTGTAATGGTGGAGGTGTTCAGCAATGAAGGATGAGGTTTTGAACAGATTCTTCCAGTATTTACAAACACATTGAAATCAGACTAGAGATTTTACCGAAAGTCGTACAAGAATACTTCTGATGATTTCTTAGGGAAGACATGGCGTCTTGTTCTCTATTACTATCTGCTTCATGGTGCTCCACTAGTACAAAGGAATCTGGAAGGGCTAGCAATCTCTTAGGGCTATTAGGGTTATGGTATGTTGTTCTCCATTGTTGGCTGCTCCAATGTAAGAACGACATGAAGAGGAGGGATGAAGGAGAGACAGAGACTGAAACGGTGATTTATGATGAAGGAAAAATAGAGGAAGGTGACCACGAGCGAGTGAGAGACTCCGAGAGCGAGAGAAAAACACGGCGTCTGTGAGAGACTAGGGGCAGGGCAACTTAGCGATTGTGAGGCTGGGAGGAGCTTATTTATTTCTTTAGGGTGTGTTTGGTTTGAGAGGAGGGTGGGGAAGGGATGGGAGGGGAAGGTTACAATTTTGGGTAAGAGAAATTTAAAATTTATCTTCTCATTCTTTTAAATTTTGGGTTGCCGCCCAAAATTTATCCTCTTATTCCTTTTAAATTTTGGGTTCCAGCCCAAAATTTAAATACATTTAATCCCAAAAAAGTAATTTAACCCCCTACCCTCCCCTCCTTCCCCTACCCTCCCCTCAAGCCAAATACACCCTTACAATTTGTTTGGTATGAGGGATTTAGAAAGGAAAGGATTGGAGGGAAAATTTTTATAAGTTGGATTTAAGAAAATTGAAGAAGTGGGGTTACAAAATATTAATATAGATAATATGTAAGATTAGAGAGTAAGAATACTTAATTAAAAACTTCATTCCCCATGTCTTTCATTTTTTCAAATACATCTCAAAAAATTTTTTCCTCCGCCCACTTTCCCTCCTCTCCACTCATACCAAACAAGCCCTAGGTGTGTTTGGTTTGAGGTGAGGGGAGGGAATGATGGGTAAATTACAATTTTGGAGAAGAGAAACCCAAAATCTACCCTCTCATTCCTTTTAAATTTTGGGTTCCCGCCTAAAATTTAAATACCTTCAACCCAAAAAGGTAATTTAAACCCCTCCCTCCCTCACCTACCCTCCCTTAGGGTATGTTTGGTTTGAGGGGAGGGAGGAGAGGGGAGGGTTGGTAAATTATAATTTTGGACAAGAAAAACCCAAAATTTACCCTTTCGTTCTTTTAAATTTTGGATTCCCACCCAAAATTTACCCTCACATTCCTTTTAGATTTTTTGTTCTCGCCCAAAATTTAAAGACCTTTAACTCAAAAAGGTAATTTAACCCCCCTTCCTCCCCTACCTTCCCCTCAAATCAAAGACACGTTTAGGGATAGTGGGTCATTGTAGCTCTAATACTTTTTGTTTTTGTTTTTGTTTTTCCAGAGTTATTTGTTGCTTTATTCAAAGTATTAAAACTTGGACCGGGCATTGAACCGATCGGGGTACTAGGTTAAGGGTCATTGGGTCAGATCGGGGCCAAACCGGGACCAAACCGATGAGAAATTGAAGATTTTAGACTTATATTATGAAATTCTAAAGAAAAAATTAAAAAAAATTAAATATGAACCGGACCGGACCGGGAACTGGACCGGACTGGGAACCGGACTGGACCGATTTACAGGCCAGTTTGCCGATTTCTGAGCCAGACCGGCCGGTCCGGTCCAGGTTCAAGAACCTGGGCTTTATTACATGTTCGTTTCCCAACCTTGTCGTTAGGGGAGAGCAATGGGGGGTTGAGTAGCCCGTGCCTAAACCCATAGCCCGCCCAATTAACTTTATACAGGTACAGGCTAGCCCATACCCGTACCTCAACCCATTTAACCTATGTTAAATGGGCTAGCTAATAAATAAGCGGGCTAGCTGGCTTACCTGGAACCCATTTACATTGGACCTATTTATTTTTTTGAAAAAAAAACATACATATTCACATAAACATCAATCTTTCAATCCAAATTCATCTATCTAAATTCTAAAATCTGAATCTTCAAAGTTCAATAATCACAATTCACACAAAAGAACCTAAATTCAAACAACCTCTAACTTTTAAATTAACACATTACAACTGCAACTTTAAATATTAAGAGAAAACATAAGCTAAATCTTCAGTTTTCACCATTATCTTCAAAATCACTTGAGGAAGGGGTTGCAGGTCCATAAGCTAAATCTTCCTCTGTACAACAAATTAAAATAAAACATATCCATTACTATAAGACACTATGAAAATTTCTACCATTGCGGTTGCTTCATTTCCATAGCAGCATAATGAAATACGCATCATTAAGAAACCAAAAAATGGACAAGAAAAAATTCGTCAGAAACAACCTTTACTATGAAAAGTTTTATTACCATGAAAGACTAATAACCCAAACATGAACATCCAATCAAAATGAGCAAAAGAATCATCGATGTTCAAAGCAAGTTTAAAACTCCATTAACATCTAGATAAAATAGTACAGCCTTACAAATAAGAGAACATACAAACGAAGCCCCAAAATAGCAATATAGATTGTAAAAACCATAGGAAGCATGAAAAGAACAAAGGAAAAAACTCAGTAAAGAAAGAAAAATAGAGTAAAATAGAGAAGCACAGAGAAGGATCCAAAAGACGAACTAGGAAAGCAAATTGCTTATATAGTAGAAGGAGGCTTGAGAATCAAATATGGAATCAATGAATCAATCACAGCATTATTCAACCATAACAGCATGATCTATCTAAACAACTAAAACCTGCCACTTTCTGGAATTAATCTTAACAAATAAGGCTAGCAACTTAAACCTGCCACTTCGTAATCTTTGCTAAACAACCTAAAGTATTCATCAAAAACAGAAAGAGAACAAAAATAATTCCCACCAAGGCAACAATTTCATAAATTTCACCAATCCTAATGTTCCAAAAAGTGGACAATTCTGTCTACAGAGAAATTTCAAAGATAGCAAACTTACTACGGTGATAGGCTTACTTGGAATGAAGTGGATGAGTCCGTCTATGGCGGTGGTCGGCGGAATTACAGAAAATGCTGAGTGGATTAGACAATATCGTCTCAGTCTTGTGTCAATTAGAGAATTTCCCCTTAGTATCTACACTGCAGAGGTGAAATTAGAGAACTGGACAAGTCAATCTATGATGGTGGGCGGTGGAATTAGAGAATCTCCGCTCTTAGTCTCGACACGGTCACACGGCAGAGTCAGAGCACATACATTCGATTAGAGAAGATTAGAAGAAAATGCCATTGCTGAGGGCTGAGTGGTGAGTGGGACATTAACAGACATACAATAAGTGGTGGTGGGTGAGTGGTGTCAGTAAGAGGTGGGCAACAACTGGGGGCGGGGAGGGACAGGTATGGCTGGGATGCATTTACTGACGCATTGTTGAGCTAAGTATACTAGACTGGATATTGGACAACACTGAACTATAGGTTAGTTTAAAAAAAACTAAATGGGTTATGGGCTCCTCGCTCAGCCCTACTTGTCATCCGGCAACAAAGGTTTCCCTACTTTATCTTCGTTTCCCAGCTTATTATATCTATTAATATAAAAAATAAATATATATATATATATATATATATATATGTAAACATACATGTGTGTGTATGTATTATATATTTTTATTACCATTAAGGTATAATTTTACCAACAAAGTTTTTCATCGCACCTCCGCTTTTGAATATATATACCAAATAATTAAATTATGCAATTCAAAAAGTTAGTTAAAATTAGTTAAAGACAATAAATATAAAAAAAATATAACTTACATTCTCAAAAAACCCTGGCCCAGTCCTAAAGGGCTAGCCGTTAAAGGACTCGAGTTTAAAATAGACGAGCCTAAAAGGCCCATTTATCTAAAATCTGACTATTTTTTAAAGTTTGACCATCAAACATGAGGGCTTAAGGCCAGCCCACATGCTTTAAAAACATTTTTTATTTTTTTCTATTTTAAAATATATAAAAATAAGAAAATAAATTTTATAGAGTTTTTTATTCAAATTATAAATATTACCAAAATAAACTGTTTAAACTTATAAAAATAAACTACATCAAATAATTGTCAGCAATATTGATGTTAATAAACTATTACCCTAATTTTAAAAGAGCTATAAAACTAATAAATAAGACAAATCATATGCCAAAACACTAAAGGAAAAAAAAAGACAACTTATTTTCATTTTGTACAAGAAACAAAAAGAACTTTTTTGATTAGTTATTACCACACAATATCAATATATTCTTAAGAGGAATAGGGAGATAAGCCGTTGGCAAAAATGAATTCAAAAACGTCTCATGATTTACTATTTACAACAACAGTGCCGGCTTCATGTTGCAAGCTATTTCCGTCTGAGTCGGCTTGGTTCAAATGTGATGCCCTATGAACAGTTCCTCCTCCACTAAAAGTTAACTACCACTGCCAGGTCACTTCAGTGTGTCATATTCAGTAGTAAATTTTCTGACTTTCTTTCAGAGTTGGTCATGCTTTTGCTTTCCCAATACACTCTTTCTAGTCGAATTAATGGATTCATTGATTCGGCTTCCTGGAGGTCAAATTGGAGTTGGTGAAGACAAATTCCTCGAAAGTTTATGCCTTTTCTTTCTATTTAGTCGGTACACTCAGAAATTCCCTTTACTCCTCCTAATTTTTTCTGCAAATCAAACCTCTGGACAAGATTTTCTCCCCACGTTCCGATACTGATGTCTATCTTCAAGGAGCTGCGACCATGCTGTGGACTGAAGACAAAGGCATCAAATGGGTAACAAAGAAACAACAAAGGCCTCATCTTTTTTCTTCCAAACTTCCGATTTAACTTTAGGTCTATTAGTTTTCCTCCAAACTTCTTATGCTATTTCTTCTTTCTGCCTCTTTTCCATCATGGTTATACTCGACCTAAGGCTTGATGCTCTAGATCCTCACAATACGGAAGCCACGGTTTTGGTGAAGGTTGATCGAGAGTTTTCGAGGACAGCTTCCGATCTGAGTAGGACAGAGTATGGTTACCCAAGGAAGATTATCTGTATTGATTATGTTGTATTTGATGAGAAGGTAATTTTTCCAATGTTGCTACATTAAGTTTCTTTCTGGTTACAACTTAGTCAGTTTTAATCATTTTGTTCTTTGTGGCTGTTGTATAGGGGAATTGCATGTTAATGAGGTTAGGGAATGATGAGGTTATGGACCAATTCTTTAACTTAATTAAGGAGGGCCAAGAGTTTTTAGTTCAGAATTTCGTTGTGGCATGTTGTGGTGAAGGCATTCATGACAACTTTATGATTAAACTGATGCTGACCTCTAAGGTAATGGTATGTCGAGCTTTGTTTCCTAAGCATTGCTTCAAGCTTCGGGATGTTGTTGACTTGAAAGAGCATACGTGTCAACCTGCCATGGTCACAGGTGAAGGTTTCTGAAGCTTTTTTTTGCTATCGGCTTCCTCTCTATCATTTGTTTTACTAATTGTTCTATTTCAGATGTTATGGGGCTTCTTTATAGGATTGGTCCATTGAGGAAAGTAAGGATCAAGGGAATGATGACATATGAGCTTCCATTTGTCGTTGCAGATAGAAGGTAAAGGAAATTGCATTCAAACACTTTTAAGTTTCAAAAATTATTTTTGGTCTAATTTCTTGCAACTTCTCTTCCATGGTGACAGGGGGAAACATTTGCCTATTGTTCTTCATGGTGAGTCGGCCAAGGAAGTGAGCAAGGACTATGAGGTTGTTTCTCAGCTGTTCAACCTCATTCTAATAGTGCAGTTTGGCTTGATCAGGAGAGCACACGGTATATAATAACCACACCATGTCTTTTCTGTGTCATACAAATTTTCCTACCATCAATAAGATCTACATTACGATGGCTATACAAAACATTAAATATGTCTTCATGTTCTGATTTATATCGCTTAATAGTTTCTTAACATTAAGATATTACATATGCTCTATTCCATTTACTTATTTTATGTGCTTTTATGATAGCTGTTCATAACATTATCATGACATGTGTCAATTTTAGCTAACTAAAATTACTGAATTTTTTCAGCCATATTAACTGAAATTAGTAAATTACACATCGCTCTGTTAGATATGGCTATGATATGTTGACTAAGATTACTGAAATACAGTTTGTAATTTGTTGGCTGTAATGTGGTGACCCCCAGTCTTTGAACATATCGTGTATGTGGAAAAATCATTGATAAAGTTTGAAGTCATGAAAACATCAACATCTTTTTGGTTACTTTGTGTCTTGGGAAATTATCCTCCACATCTCAGTGCCTTTTTCTTGATCATGTAACACTACTCCTTACAGGGAAAGTGACAATGGTCAACTACCATTCTGTAACAAGGGTGCTGTGGAATCCAAGATTCAATGAGATCCTTTCATTGAGGGCTTTGCTATTGTCAAAGAGGTGTATCAGGAAAGTATAGTCCCTGTAACTATATGGTCGTTTGTCAATTACTGTTACAATGCATATGGTCTTGCACGACCTCATTTTGACATGTTTTGTGTATTTCAGAATTAAAGTTTGAACATTGCTGCTTTTTGTCTAATCCGGAGTTTGAAGTATTTTTTATTAAGGTCTTTAGTTACTACTTAATTAGGTCTCAGTGATTCAGCTATTTGTTTTATCCATTGGTTAGTACCATACCTGATCAAAATCACAGAGGTGAAGGGGATCTGAGTAGTAGTTATGTGGAAGAATTTACATTCTGGATTCATTGGAGACATTTACAATCAAGTTAAAATATGGTACTAAGGAAAAGGCATTTAAACTCATATCTAATCAAGGACAAAATTAGTTAGTTTTACTACAAGATCGATTAATTAAAATAAAAAACGAATCTATCATCTTTAAGAGTATGTAGGTCCACACCTGCTGAGTAATGTTATTAGTTAACCACTAATTAATTAGTTCCCACGTTGAAGATCTATAGACTGAGCCTTTGGTCAGTACTTAGTTCATTTACCATGAACATTTTAGAGCAAATTTGATTAAAGGTTAATGAGGTTAATATATGTTGCTAACCATAAGCCATTTGTCCAAAGTCACCAAACAACCAATTAAAATTTTTGACTATTTAAATTCCTTTCACTTGGTTTTCATCAATATGCTAACAAATTCATGTGTTGTTTGTATGTTCTCAGAATTAACTATGGAAAAACTATATTCCTTTAAAGGCAGTCTTTTTCCTTTTATCAGGCATTTACAAGGTATGGCAAACTCTTAAATCTTGGTGTATTGTGTAATTATTGCTACATTTGATTAGGTGAATTTACATTCCTGTCAATGAAGCTAATCCTATCAACTTTTGAGCACTGGTATGTTTAAAAACCTTCCAAAGAAATGTGATCCTGCATTAAGTTGTTCAAACCAAAAGATTAAGTCAAAAATATTAATTAATAATTAATTAATCCTCTAGATGTTGCTTACTGATATTTTGTTTTGTTCATGACATCCCACAAAAACCATAAAAATGGTTTACGGCTTTTGCTTAAAGGTCATCAGACAACCAGACCAACTGGAAGCACAGTTGGTGGTTCTACAATCAATTTTAAATCTTACTAGGCTGCAAGGTGTCTTTTATTAGGACAGCCATCTTTCTTCCATCAATCATTTCCAAGGTATGGCAACCCCTTAATTCTCGGTCTAGCATCTCATTCTTTGTACTTTTTCTGAAGCTAACTTTAATGCATGTCAATCAATGTGTCATCATCAAGTTATATGCACTGATATGTTCTAAATGCGGTACACTGTGTATGCCCTGTCCTTTAATTCCAAAGTCCAACTTCGATGAGTAATAAAGTACGTGCCAGACAGATCCCCATGGTAGTTGGCATGAATAGTTAACTTCCCTTGAACTGTTCCAACTATCACCTGATCTATTTTAAATGCTTAATTTCTTATCCCTAATGGTCATGGTAGCTGGTATTGTAATATCCCGATTTGTGATTAGGGCTAATGACTCTCATAATTATTGTAATTAGAGTAATTAAGCACTTTTGGAATTTATGTAATATGAATTTTGGGAATAAATACATGTGGTATTTAAGATCAAGGGTTGAGATTCATTGATAATGGGTCGGTATCCTATGTGTTGTGATTTGGTGAGCCCATAGAGGGAATTGAGTGGATAATGACATGTGGCATGGTGTGAGCCATTGGATATGGCACTAAGAGACAAAACCTCACTTTTCTCTCACTTTCTCTCTCCTATTCGGCTAGCATAGGCAAGGAAAGAGGAGGAAGTGTACACCATCATCATCATTTCACCATCTCACCATTTTCTCTCTCTTCTCTCCATTTTCGCTGGATCAAGCTAGAAAGGGAAAGAAGAAAAGCTTGAATCTTGGTAAGTTATGATCCTCTAATGCCTTAATCCTCTTCTCTAATATTGTGTATCTCATTGAGAGCTACATTGTGGTAATTTCAGAATCTCGATATAGTGTTGATATGTGACTTGGTCGAAATTGGAAGTTGAAGAATCAAGGTTCTGAATTGGGCAAAGAGAAGAGGTAGGCATTTAGAGCATTTTGGTATATTGTTTGTGATGTTTGGTTAAGTTGAGTAAAATCTGGAAATTTGCCCTAATTTGCACCAAATGTGGATTTTAGGAGTTTCATTGTGATTGATGTTAGAAATGAGTTGATGTGGAGTTATTTGAGTATTGAATATGATTTGGAATGTTGGAATGAAATTTGGATATTGTGTATCATAGAGACCTTAGTAATTGATTGTGGTTAATTTGGTTTTTGGAGTGTTTTTAAAGTTGCCAAGGTGTTCCCTAGTTAGTGCTTAGAGTGTATGAGCATTGTGGAGAGTTTGGGAACCTTTGGGTGAGGATTTGACCATATGGTGTTTTCTGGTTTTTGCTGCGTTTTTGGGTCACTGATGAACATCACTCGAGCACGGGATGATCATGCTCGAGTGATGGGAGAGTTTTTCCCAATTCTGCTTCGAGTTGTCTGGGTTTCATGAAGCATGCTCGAGCAGAGGAAGAACGTGCTCGAGTGAAGGATGAACATGCTCGAGTGAGCTTGGGGCTGCTCGAGTGATGGTGTGAGTTCTGAGTGAAGGGTTTCTTTCGGGTCTTCACTTACTGGTTGATACCACGAGTGTGCTCTGACACTCGCGAGCATAAGCCTTATCACCCGAGCACTGGGGGTCATTCTCGAGTGAGCTTGTGCCTCGGGTGGGGAGTGGTGCTTGCGGGTTGTCTCTCGCGGGTGAGGTGCGCGAGTGTGCCTTCTCACTCGCGGGAATGGGGTGTGTGCTCGAGTGCAAATGGCTGTGCTCGAGTGATCCTGGTCTTGGAGAGCGTTGTGTGCTCTCGAGTCCTCACTTCCTGGACTTCTCTCGCGGGTGCTCGAGTGAGGCATTTGGCCTTGTGCTCGAGTGAGGTCCAGCGTGCTCGAGTGAGCCGATTCCTGAGAACTTCTTTGTGCTCTCGGGTGTTCACTCGCTGTCTCACTTTCTCTTGTGCTCGAGTGCTGTCCATACCAATGCTCGAGTGAGAGCATTTATGCTCGAGTGATGTCCGTACTTATGCTCGAGTGAGAGCATCTGTGCTCGAGTGAGATGACCAAAAATGAGTGTTTTGCCTTCGAGTAAGGGGTCTGTTGGGTAGCTTCTTCCAACCCTTTAGGCATATGTTTAGGCCTATTTTAGCCACCTAAAGAGTCCTAAATGATAACCAACTTAGAGTATTATTGAAATATACATATGGAGAAGAGATTGATTGGTTGTCCCTAATTTGAATGGGATTTGACATTTGTCGCCCTCGCGAGGCCACGGTGCCGGAGCCAGTCAGGAAAGATACAGGTAGTAACTCTTTCTTTATACCTTGTGTGATACATTGTATGTATATTATGTCATTGTTTTGAAATGGATATCGTATGCTGCAAGTTTATGAAAACTGTGGAAGCACCGCTTTACAGATAGTCCCTGAGTCGCTAACAACGGTTCGGGTGAAGGTCGTACGCCTTCCCGGCGGTAAAAGGGGATGAGGTTAGGGTGTGATATATGTGTATATGTGGGCCGAAAGGCTAATTGTGAGCAGAAAGGCTAATTGTGAAGGCCGACGGGCCATTTGTGAAAGCTGAAGGGCTATATTTGAGCCGTGTGGCTATTTGTATGCACTGCCACGCCAATAGTCCCTGAGTCGCTAATAACGGTTCGGGTTATGGTCGTATGCCTTCCCGGCGGTAAAAGGGGATGAGGGTGGAGTGACGTGTGTTGCTGTATGAGATGAATTGTGTGCATACTCTGTGATTGCATGTGGTATGAAATTGTTGTTACTACTGGGATTCTTTAGAATCTCACCCCTTCCATATGACTAACCTTTACAGACAGGGCGAGTGGCTTGAAAGGGAAGCGGACAACCAGGAGTAGTTAGGCTTACTCCGAGATCTAAGTGGTAGTTGGTTATCATAGTTTTGGATTTGGGATTGCCAAGTGTACATTTAATGTAAATGCATATGTTGGATATGTAATCCCCATATTGGGAACTTGTAAACCCAAGTTATATATGTAAGTAACCCGGGGTTTGCCGGGATTTTGGTTTCCGCACTTTGATATTTATTATGTACTCTGATTTCTCAAGTAATTATATCCGCCTGTGAATGTGAGACCAGCAATAAGTATGTTTTGGAACTGATTTTCGAAATACCCATCTCTTGGATAGGGGAATATAAATTGTTATTTCATCTTATTGGTCTCTATTTCACTTAAATTTTGTAATCCGGATGTAATTACGGTGAGGGGGTTACATTTTTTGTATCAGAGCTGCAGTTCCTGGCACGGGTAGAGTGTGCTAGGATAGCTCCCTTAGTGTGATCTTAAGTGATAGAAAACCATCCATGAATATTCGTTGTTTGCATATATCTGTTTGGCTATGTGGATGTATGTACTTTGTGGAAACTATGTGAATAGCATAATTGTTGGAATAATGGGGTGAGTTCTTTGTAGAATGAAAAGAACATCAAAAGGTCACCCCAGTGTACAACAAGTAGATCCCGAGGTGGAGGTTGTCAATGACAATCCACCGGATCCTATGCAAGAGTTGATGGGCTTGATAAAGGATCAGAGGGATATGATCACGGAGCTCAGAGAAGAGTTTCGAGCTGAGAAAGCCAAGAACAATGAGGGTAGAGGTCAGTCTACTCAAGAAGGAACTCGATAGGAAACCCGAGGGGAGACTAGACCAGAAGAGACTGCTGAAGGGTCAGCACGATCGCTTGAATCGCCTTCTCATATTGAAGCAAGTCAAAGACCGCATGGGAAATCAGTTAATGAGGAAAGAGACCTTCAGTTTTGGGTCTCCAGATTCTGTAAACACCTACCTCCGGCGTTTAAAGGGAAATTTGATCCTCAGGCGGTGGAAGATTGGTTGAATCGCCTTGAGAAGATATTCAAAGTCTTAGAATGTCCCTCGGAAGTGAAAGCCAAGTTGGCGGTTTACAAGATTGAGGGTGATGCAGACCGCTGGTGGCGGAGCATAGCTGTGTCGCTGAAGAGCAAGAATATAGCATTGACCTGGGAGGTGTTCCAACAACACTTCGATGAGAAATACTTTCCCAAGTCAATGAGGCTTGAGAAAGAAACTGAGTTCTTGAACATCAAGCAAGGGGACACGGAATCATTTGATGAGTATTTGTCCCGATTCACCCGGTTGTCCCGATACTCCTCTTATCTTCAGAAGAGGGATGACGAGGAGTTGAGCTCGGATTTACTTATTCAGGGCTTGAGGCGTGATATGAGAAAGAGGATAGCCACCCATCAGTTTTCTAAGTTCAACAAGGCTGTTGAGGAGTGTCGGATTACAGAGAGCAATCTGAGAGAATTGTATCCGACTAAGCCTACTGGTGGTTATAGTGAGCCCAGCAAGGGTGGTGTTTCCCAGAAGCGGAAGGGTTCGGGGTCATCTTCGTTTAGGGGCAGTGGTAAGAAGCCCTACCAGCCCAGAGATCGTGAGCCCCAGAGGTTTGAGACTGAGAGGAAATGTCCTCGCTGTAATTAGTCACATTATGGCAAGAATTGTCGGGGTGAAATGATCTGCTTTAACTGTAAGCAACCCGGACATCTTTCTAGAGATTGCCAACGACCACAAGCGGAGCAGAGGCCAAAAACTCAGGGTCGAGTATTTGCTATGACTCATGAGGAAGCCCGAAAATCCCCAGAGCTGATACAAGGTACAGTTCTTCTCAATGGATTTGTATTGCAAGCATTGTTTGACTCGGGTGCAAGTCACTCTTTTATTTCGTATGATTGTGTGAAGCGTCTGGGTGTGTATGTGTATAAGTTACCATTCGAGCTGATTGTGTCAACACCGATGGGTGTAAAGGCTGTAACTACTTATGCCTGTTTGAATTGTGTTATAACCGTAGAGGGTCGTGAGTCGGTGATAGATTTGATTTGTTTACCGCTCTGCCAATTGGAAGTCATTTTGGGTTTTAATTGGCTGAGAGCGAATAATATGTTGTTAGATTGTGGGAACAAAAGGATAGTGTATCCTGTTTCTCAAAACGTTGAGGATGGCAACGTCGGTTTGAATTTCCTTTCAACAGCTAAGGCTGAGAAATATTTGCAAAAGGGTTGTCAGGGGTATATAGTTTTCTTTTCTGTACAAGGAGAAACCAGTGAAACTTTGAGTAGTATACCCATAGTGAATGAATTCCCTGAGGTTTTTCCGGATGACTTAAGTGGATTACCTCCGGAAAGGGAAGTTCAGTTTCCGATTGATATTGTGCCTGGAGAGGGTTCTATATCCAAAGCCCCATATCGTATGGCTCCAAATGAAATGGCGGAATTGAAAAAGCAGATTGAGGATTTGCTTAAGAAAGGGTTTATTAGACCCAATGTGTCGCCTTGGGGTGCTCCAGTTTTGTTTGTAAAAAAGAAAGACGGGAGTCTTCGTCTATGTATCGACTATAGAGAGTTGAACAAGGTTACCGTCAAGAATAAGTACCCTCTCCCTAGAATTGATGACCTATTAGATCAACTATCTGGTTCAAGTGTGTTTTCGAAAATTGATCTAAGGTCGGGGTATCATCAGCTGCGTGTGAAAGCGGAAGATGTTCCGAAAACTGCTTTCCGGACTAGGTATGGTCATTATGAATTTTTGGTGATGCCTTTTGGGTTAACCAATGCGCCTGCGGTTTTCATCGATTACATGAACAGTATTTTTTGACAATACCTAGATCAGTTTGTTGTGGTATTTATCGATGATATTTTGATATACTCTAAGAGTAAAGAAGAGCATGAGCATCATTTGAGAATTGTGTTGAATATATTGTGTGAAAGGCAACTCTGTGCTAAATTGAGTAAGTGCGATTTTTGGCTATCAGAAGTGAAATTCTTAGGCCATGTTATCTCGCAAGGAGGGGTCTCTGTGGATCCTAGTAAAGAAGAAGCAGTACTGAACTGGAAGAGACCAGAATCTGTGGCAGAGATACGCAGTTTTCTGGGTTTTGCTGGTTATTATCGGAGATTCATTCAGAATTTCTCCCGTCTTGCGTTGCCGATGACCAAGCTCACGAGAAAGGATCAGCCGTATGTGTGGGATGAGAAATGTGAAAATTGTTTTATGGAGCTGAAGGAGAGGTTGACTACGACACCTGTGTTGATTTTGCCCGATCCCAGTTTGACATATGTTGTGTATTCTGATGCCAGTAGGCAGGGATTAGGGTGTGTCCTTATGCAGCAGGGACGTGTGGTGGCCTACGCCTCTCGACAGCTCAGACCTCATGAATTGAACTATCCCACTCATGATCTGGAGCTTGCGGCTATTGTGTTTGCCTTAAAGATTTGGAGGCATTATTTGTATGGTGTGACTGTGGAATTGTACTGCGACCACAAGAGTCTCAAATATCTGTATGATCAGAAAGAGTTGAATATGAGACAACGCCGTTGGATGGAGTTGCTTAAGGACTACAACCTGGAAATAAAATATCATCCGGGTAAGGCAATTGTAGTCGCTGATGCTCTTAGTCGAAAGACTGTGTTTGTGGCAGCTATGATGATACATGAGGAGAAATTGATTGCTGATTTTCGTGATATGAATCTGTCAAACAAGATCATCTGTGCCAACTATAATGTTTCCCAAGGGGAAAGTGATCTGAGAGCTGAGATTGAAGAAGCTCAGAGGCAAGATGACTGGATACAGTGTAATCTGGCTAGAATTGAGCGTGGAGAAGCTCAGGGCTATGATGTGTCGCCTCGTAGATTGGTGCGCTATCAGAAGAGAGTGTGCGTTCCACTAAAGGCGGATTTGAGACAGAAGATTTTAGATGAGGCGCATAAGAGCCGATATACTCTTCATCCTGGTATGACCAAAATGTACCATGGTTTGAAATCTGTGTATTGGTGGCCGGGAATGAAGAGTGATGTGACGAAATATGTGGCGAGGTATCTCACATGTCAGAAAGTGAAGATTGAACACCAAAGACCACCTGGGTTGTTGCAAAGTCCTGAGATTCCGGAATGGAAATGGGAAAGTGTAACCATGGATCTTGTTGTGGGATTACCCAAGATCAGGAATTATGATGCGATTTGGGTTATCGTAGACCGGTTAACGAAGTCAGCACATTTCCTACCGATCAATGCTAGTTACTCTCCGGACAAGCTAGCAGAGATATATGTTCGTGAAATTGTGAAGCTCCATGGCATACCGAAGAATATCATCTCTGATCGAGATCCTCATTTTACTTTGAGATTTTGGAAGGCACTGGGTACTCAGTTGAGATTCAATACAGCCTATCATCCTCAGACAGACGGACAATCAGAGAGGACTATCCAGACTTTAGAGGATATGTTGCGGGCATGTGTTCTTGACTTCAAAGGGAGTTGGGACCGTTTTCTTCCACTTGCGGAGTTTGCCTACAACAATAGTTATCATGCGAGCATTCAGATGGCGCCGTATGAAGCGCTGTATGGAAGAAAATGCCAATCACCGTTGTGTTGGAATGAGTTGTCCGAACGGAAGCTCTATGGGCCAGATCTTGTGGATCAAACCTCAGCCCAAATTCGAATCATTCGTAAGAGGCTTCTTGCAGCTCAGAGTCGGCAGAAGAGTTATGCGGACAAGGGAAGAAGACCTCTAGAATTTGAAGTTGGTGACCATGTATTCCTGAGAATATCACCTGTCACTGGTATTGGGCGAGCTATCAAGAGAAAGAAGCTAAGCCCGAGGTATATAGGTCCTTTTGAGATCCTTGGAAGGATTGGGCCTGTTGCTTATCGTATAGTCCTACCTCCGAATTTGACCAGACTCCATGATGTGTTTCATGTTTCCCAATTGAAGAAGTATCAACCATATCCATCTCATGTCGTTGAGTATGAGAATGTGGAGTTGCGAGATAACTTCACGTATGCGGTGGAACCAGAGCAAATTATCGATCGAGAGGAACGTCGGCTAAGACACCGGAGTATTCCTTATGTGAAAGTGATCTGGAAGGGTATCACCCAGCGGGAAGCAACCTGGGAAACGGAAGAGGATATGCGGAGATGATATCCGGAGTTTATGGCTCAAAGAATGTAGCAAATTTTGAGGACGAAATTTAATTGACGGGGGGAGAATTGTAATATCCCGATTTGTGATTAGGGCTAATGACTCTGATAATTATTGTAATTAGAGTAATTAAGCACTTTTGGAATTTATGTAATATGAATTTTGGGAATAAATACATGTGGTATTTAAGATCAAGGGTTGAGATTCATTGATAATGGGTCGGTATCCTATGTGTTGTGATTTGGTGAGCCCATAGAGGGAATTGAGTGGATAATGACATGTGGCATGGTATGAGCCATTGGATATGGCACTAAGAGACAAAACCTCACTTTTCTCTCACTTTCTCTCTCCTATTCGGCTAGCATAGGCAAGGAAAGAGGAGGAAGTGTACACCATCATCATCATTTCACCATCTCACCATTTTCTCTCTCTTCTCTCCATTTTCGCTGGATCAAGCTAGAAAGGGAAAGAAGAAAAGCTTGAATCTTGGTAAGTTATGATCCTCTAATGCCTTAATCCTCTTCTCTAATATTGTGTATCTCATTGAGAGCTACATTGTGGTAATTTCAGAATCTCGATATAGTGTTGATATGTGACTTGGTCGAAATTGGAAGTTGAAGAATCAAGGTTCTGAATTGGGCAAAGAGAAGAGGTAGGCATTTAGAGCATTTTGGTATATTGTTTGTGATGTTTGGTTAAGTTGAGTAAAATCTGGAAATTTGCCCTAATTTGCACCAAATGTGGATTTTAGGAGTTTCATTGTGATTGATGTTAGAAATGAGTTGATGTGGAGTTATTTGAGTATTGAATATGATTTGGAATGTTGGAATGAAATTTGGATATTGTGTATCATAGAGACCTTAGTAATTGATTGTGGTCAATTTGGTTTTTAGAGTGTTTTTAAAGTTGCCAAGGTGTTCCCTAGTTAGTGCTTAGAGTGTATGAGCATTGTGGAGAGTTTGGGAACCTTTGGGTGAGGATTTGACCATATGGTGTTTTCTGGTTTTTGCTGCGTTTTTGGGTCACTGATGAACATCACTCGAGCACGGGATGATCATGCTCGAGTGATGGGAGAGTTTTTCCCAATTCTGCTTCGAGTTGTCTGGGTTTCATGAAGCATGCTCGAGCAGAGGAAGAACGTGCTCGAGTGAAGGATGAACATGCTCGAGTGAGCTTGGGGCTGCTCGAGTGATGGTGTGAGTTCTGAGTGAAGGGTTTCTTTCGGGTCTTCACTTGCTGGTTGATGCCACGAGTGTGCTCTGACACTCGCGAGCATAAGCCTTCTCACCCGAGCACTGGGGGTCATGCTCGAGTGAGCTTGTGCCTCGGGTGGGGAGTGGTGCTTGCGGGTTGTCTCTCGCTGGTGAGGTGCGCGAGTGTGCCTTCTCACTCGCGGGAATGGGGTGTGTGCTCGAGTGCAAATGGCTGTGCTCGAGTGATCCTGGTCTTGGAGAGCGTTGTGTGCTCTCGAGTCCTCACTTCCTGGACTTCTCTCGCGGGTGCTCGAGTGAGGCATTTGGCCTTGTGCTCGAGTGAGGTCCAGCGTGCTCGAGTGAGCCGATTCCTGAGAACTTCTTTGTGCTCTCGGGTGTTCACTCGCTGTCTCACTTTCTCTTGTGCTCGAGTGCTGTCCGTACCAATGCTCGAGTGAGAGCATTTGTGCTCGAGTGATGTCCGTACTTATGCTTGAGTGAGAGCATCTGTGCTCGAGTGAGATGACCAAAAATAAGTGTTTTGCCTTCGAGTAAGGGGTCTGTTGGGTAGCTTCTTCCAACCCTTTAGGCATATGTTTAGGCCTATTTTAGCCACCTAAAGAGTCCTAAATGATAACCAACTTAGAGTATTATTGAAATATACATATGGAGAAGAGATTGATTGGTTGTCCCTAATTTGAATGGGATTTGACATTTGTCGCCCTCGCGAGGCCACGGTGCCGGAGCCAGTCAGGAAAGATACAGGTAGTGACTCTTTCTTTATACCTTGTGTGATACATTGTATGTATATTATGTCATTGTTTTGAAATGGATATCGTATGCTGCAAGTTTATGAAAACTGTGGAAGCACCGCTTTACCGATAGTCCCTGAGTCGCTAACAACGGTTCGGGTGAAGGTCGTATGCCTTCCCGGCAGTAAAAGGGGATGAGGTTAGGGTGTGATATATGTGTATATGTGGGCCGAAAGGCTAATTGTGAGCCGAAAGGCTAATTGTGAAGGCCGACGGGCCATTTGTGAAAGCCGAAGGGCTATATTTGAGCCGTATGGCTATTTGTATGCACTGCCACGCCAATAGTCCCTGAGTCGCTAATAACGGTTCGGGTGATGGTCGTATGCCTTCCTGGCGGTAAAAGGGGATGAGGGTGGAGTGACGTGTGTTGCTGTATGAGATGAATTGTGTGCATACTCTGTGATTGCATGTGGTATGAAATTGTTGTTACTACTGGGATTCTTTAGAATCTCACCCCTTCCATATGACTAACCTTTACAGACAGGGCGAGTGGCTTGAAAGGGAAGCGGACAACCAGGAGTAGTTAGGCTTACTCCGAGATCTAAGTGGTAGTTGGTTATCATAGTTTTGGATTTGGGATTGCCAAGTGTACATTTAATGTAAATGCATATGTTGGATATGTAATCCCCATATTGGGAACTTGTAAACCCAAGTTATATATGTAAGTAACCCGGGGTTTGCCGGGATTTTGGTTTCCGCACTTTGATATTTATTATGTACTCTGATTTCTCAAGTAATTATATCCGCCTGTGAATGTGAGACCAGCAATAAGTATGTTTTGGAACTGATTTTCGAAATACCCATCTCTTGGATAGGGGAATATAAATTGTTATTTCATCTTATTGGTCTCTATTTCACTTAAATTTTGTAATCCGGATGTAATTACGGTGAGGGGGTTACAGGTATGACCATGTCTCTTTTTTTAGAAATAAAATAAGGCACCTTAGCAGCAGTTATGGCATGATATCTGACTTTAATTTAAATGCCTATTGTCTAATACCTATTGCATATGCCTACTTGTGTATAAAATAATGCACGTGGGATAAAGTGGATCTCAGTTTTGCGTCTGTCCTTCTATATAGTCCAGTTTTGGTTTTGTGTTTAATGCACATTGAGCATAAAGGTGTATGTTAGAATAGTGATCTTATTCATTGAGTGCAATGGCAGGGAGGAAATGTTCCATGATCAGAGAGATTGATGATAGCACTGATATGTGGAGGATTGTTGTGCGTGTCATGAGGAGGTGGATAGCTATCTGAAAGACTTACCAACACAGTTGTATGCTATATGTTTCCTTCTCATGGACCAAGAGGTGAGTAGCCTTAATTAACTTCCCTTCATTTGTTACATTGGCTGTGTATGGTGTCACCCGAGTTTCAATTATGGGTTTTTATTTGTTTAGGGTTCTAAGATTCAAGCCTTAATAATGAACAAATACATGTTCAAGCAGTATTAAAAAGACCCTGCTGAAGGGCATTCATACTTTATTGCGAATCTTGGGGTCATTCCTAATGGGAAGGACTTTAAAGTTACTAACCACAAGTTCAAGATGCGTTTTAATTCTGTAACTTATGTCAAAGAAGAACCTGCTGCGATCCCTCTTTCTGTTTTCAACTTCCTTCCCATATCAGACATACTATGTCAAACTGTGGAGAATCACACTGTGCATTTATTTGGTGAGTTCCTTTTTCTTCATACGATGATTATCTCACTTCAGTCCATACTAATCTACTCTCTCTTATTAGATGTCATTGCTTTTGTGATAAGCATTGGGCCTTTAGAGGAATACCATTCAGGAACTGAAGTGAAAACTAAGATGCGTCTCATACTGAGTGATGAGAGGTACGGATTCAATGTTTCAACTAATTATTTAGTACTAAAGACATGGTTTTGGACATTTTAATTGACTTGAAGACTGCATGTGCTGTAGGGAGAATACTATCCAGATGGTATTGTATGATGAATGTGCTCTGAACTTTTGTACCAATGATTTCAATTCCATTCAAAAACCTATAGTGTTGGTTGCTCAACTTGCAAGGTTTGGATTTGATGAAAAGGGTAAGTATGTTCTAAGTTGTAACAAAAACTAAAAGGACTTAGTTGTGTTCCTTTTTTCTGTTCTTTCCTGTCATGGTGGTTATAGACCCTCATTCAAGTTCTATATATCATGTTCTAGGTACACCGAAGGTTTGCAGCTCATACCATGCAACTAAGATCCACCTAAATGGGAAGTTCAATAAGGTTAAGCAATTTATTGCAAGGTACAGAGAATATGCTCCACTTTGCACTTAAATAACTGTTTTCTCTTTAGTAATCATGATGGAAAATCAGATGTAGTTTCACAAATTTTTAATATGTAGTCAGTTTATTTCCATTCACGTTTTAAAGGGGTCCCTTCTATCACTTGGCCATTGTTTAATATTGGTTCTATTATGTGTGGACTGTATATCTCTGTTACCAAAGGTGGCTGACCTTAAACCGTCTATGCTTCTTTCTAATATTACACTACTTTATACTTAGTCATGATGATAAGGTCAACACATGGCATAGGAGTTATAAGTTAAGTTTACTCATGATAATTAATTTTTTTATAGGTACAGAGATTATGATCAATTTGCTCTTAAATAACTGGTCTCTCGTCAGTAATCAGCATGGAAAATCGACTATTCTTCTCAGTTTCTAATATGTTGTCAGTTTTTTATTTTATTCACGTTTTAAAGGGCTCCCTTCTAGAACTTGGCCATATTTTAATATTGGTTATGTTTTTTGTGGATGATTTCTTATTATTACCATGATAACAACACTTCATGAGGTGTCTTCATAACTTATTATTACTATCATCAATAATTCTTTTGTGTGTACTCCATTTTGAGGCTCTCACACTGGGTTAGTGCTCACTTTATTTTGAACTGTCGACAGAGCTCAGAACCTGACATCTCCAACTATTAGTTCGCTGAGTCAAAGTGTTGAGACCCAAAGGTCTAATTCTGCAGCTGCAAGCATTCTGAAAAACACTCCAAGAGTCAAAGTGTCTGAAATCCATAACCAGGAAGTGGTATGTTTAAGTCTGCATTTTTTAATGACCACCAGTGGCCTATGCCAAATAACTAACATACAATTTTTTGCAGGAGAGTTATTTTGCTATTTTGTGTGAGTTCAAGAAATTCGAAACCCGTCATAATTGGGTTTATGAGGGGTGTGCAAGGTGTGGGACTAAACCCAAAGTTGTTAATGGATTAGCTTCATGTGCAAGCAATTACTGTAAGGGGAAACCCTGTAGTATCCAGTCAAAGTATGTTGATCAGCTCTAATTCTACTATATAGTAGTTCTACTTAATGTTTTTGATTAATCATATATTACATGATGTCCATTTATTATAGGCTGAGGCTTAATTACTTGGTTGCTGATGAATCTGGTACTACATCCATTGTCCTTTTTGACAAGCATGCTTCTGAGCTTATGAAGAAAAGTGCAGTTGAGTTAAAAGATGATATTCCTGAAGTACGATTGTTCAATTCTTTCCCTTTACCATTACCTTATTTTACTAAGTTTCTGACTTTACCCATGCTATTTTTAAATAGGACGCAATCGACTATTAGTTCCCCAGTGAAATAAACAACTTGATTGGGAAGAAAATGCTTCTTAAGATGAAGTTGAACAAGTACAATAAGGACCACCCAAGCTCAAGTATGTCGGTCGCCACATATGCTGAGTGTACTGACCTTATCGATGATTTTAATGAAGCTGCTTCTCAGGTCCATTGTACATGAATTTACATTACTTGCCTACACAAATTCAAGAATATTTAATGTAATTACTTATGTTTGATTTGACTGTTTATCAGATGGGACAAATAAGTGATTCAGTCTTATCTGAGCAAGATGTTCTATTGATGAGTGATGCCATTGTCGAAGATAAGGGCACAACAGATACAGATCCCGCTGTCACACTATCTTAAACTTTCCCTACTATGGAGCTAGATGGAGTTTCTGTCCCTTATGCCATGCTTAGAGCTCCTGTGAAAGGGAAAAGGAAGGTTACTTTGAAGAAAACTCATACTCTGGGTGCAAATTCTGTTGCATTTAGACCTGGCTCTCCAGCAAAATCACATTCAAAACCATTGAAGTCGATCAAGCAAGAGAAGAATTGAGTAAAACAAAGATCTTCACTTTAGTATTTTAAGTAGTTGTCTTTAACTCCTTTTGTACTGCTGAACTTTTGCTGGTCTTGCATTTCCAATGTCCTTATATATGTGGTTAGTGTAAAATGCCACTTATCTAGGAATTCAGTAGTCATTTTGGGTATGTACTCCTGCTATATCAGGCCTTGACTGGATACCATATGATGTAAGTTCCTTTATTATGAATGATATTAACCTATAAGGTGGTTCCTATATTATTCACTAGTTTTATATGTGGATTGCAATATGATTATGAGTGATACCATTATTGTCAATTACTTACATTATAATGGGGAAGTTTACTTCCAAATACTTTAAGTGTAGTCAAATTTTATCATGATGTCTCAAACCAATTTTAACAGGAAGACACAATGACACGAATATAGTATTCTATAGTATGACTATAGAACCTCAATTTTGGAGATATCATTGCTTATGGACTCATTGGTTCCTTATTCGTCTTGGACCATGTTCATTTGCTGATAGTACAATATTCCCTAATTGGTTGCCACGTTGTGACTCATATTATTGCTGATTTATTTCTGTTCTTTCAGGTTAACATACATATTAGAGGATTGGGTGACATATTTCTGTATGTAAGGGTAGACTTATATCTTACTGACTTTGATTTAATAGGACAACAAAAGTAGGTAGGAGCTATATACTATGAGTTCTGCAGTCATATTACTGAATTTGTATGGCTATTTATTTAACTTAACAGACATATAGCTTCTAAATTGAATATACTATCCAATAGTACGTTGAATTTAGTTCTTTAGTTGCTCAGAAGTAGGTTTACTTTCTATATCAACTCTTGATTCATTGAAGATCAGTCATTATCCTACAGCAGCAAATTATAAGGTATGGTAGTCCCTTAAATCTCTCTACAAATCTGTTGCATTTTGGAAGAATGTCATTGATTTTTTTGCATTAATAGCTTAATAAATTCTAACCCCTTCACGGTTGACTGACATGTTGTATGTCAAAGTGGACTTTTATATTTAGATCCTTGAATTATTAGGATCATAAATTAGTGTTGCAGCAATATATTATGACTTTTCTTCTTTTATGATTTCTGTTCTTCTCATCAAACTGGTGTGTGCATACTCAATTAAATAGGTTTTACAAGTGCGAAATGAAATCAGTTTCTTAGCTTTTTTCCTCTTCTGCATGTTCTGCACAGGTTTGACAAAAAATGTCATAGTGGACATATATATATTGCAACAAGTTCTTCGGATTAAAGGCCTATCAAACAACTAGCTATACTGCTATATTTCTATTCTGGAGGTCCAGCCATGAATAGGAGTATCAAAAGCTTGAGTATTTGAGATGACACTCATGATAGTATGCAATCAACCGAGCAACACTTACTTCAATTTACATAATAACAATGTGAGGTGAGTCTGCTATTACTCGTGGATGCAGTGAATTATCTCATTATGTTTCTCTACTAATTGAGCTTCCCATTTAAATGCTATTCTTTTATTGTTCCAATGTCCACAACTTCAATGACTGTCAATCAAGATATCATAATCAATTTTATGCCATTCCCCTTAATTAATAGTGCATACTGTTCTAAATATTGCACAGTTTATTTCTAAATTCTGACACAATCTACCCAATCACACCAACCTCACTAAATGTGGCTTCAGGAATACACTGTCCCTACTATGTCTGAAATGTCTACATGTTTGGTATGAGGTTGAATGAATAAGTCAAGCCTCACATATATTCTTTAATGATTATAAAAAAGCTCTAAAAGATACATTCAACAATGACCATTAAGGATTGCCTTTAATTCCAAAGTCCCCCATCTATAGTCAACACCCACAGCTGTCCCATAATGGCTGAAGAAGTGAGTAAGCCTATATATCTTCGTTTAGTTTCTCAACATGTATGTTGTTGTTAGCATGGTATGCCTCTTCTGTCTGCACTATGGAATCATACTTGGTAATGTATACATGCTCTACCTGCCTTTTTATAACGTAATCTATGTTTAAATAGGGTTGAGATATGCTTTGTACCTTCTCATTATACATGGGTTAATATATTGGGCAAGTTGCCTCTGTTTCAGTTACCTTCAGTATATTATTCTTCCATATCTGTTTAGAATTTGATTATGATACATGGTCTCATTGGTATTAACATGCTCGAGGAGGAAATCAATACTACCTTAAGTTATTTATGGTGCAAGTTGAAGTTCTTTAGTTTACCTCTTACTCAATTCTTTATGATGCCCCTGAACTATTTTGCATTTACCCATAATGGGGCTACAGTATACAAGCTGAGAAAAATACGTTTTTTCACTTTGTTCTGATTATTCATTTGGATCGAGCTTGTACCTACAGTGAATTCAACTTTACAACATGCTCATCACTTAAGGCTATATTGCTTACTACTATAGATGCTTTTTTGGTAAACCGATAGTTCATTTCCAACACATTTGCCCATCCAAACCAAGTAATCCAACCTGTGTAAGTTCATATGCTTCAAGTAAGTTCATATGCTTTATTACCTGTAAAATTGAATGCAGGTCATAGTCTAATGCTGTATCATATAGTTTTTGCTATATCTGTCTTCACTGCAGACATTCTGATGCACATCATAGTCTAATGCTGTAAGTTCATATGCTTCAACTAAGTGCATGTGCTTCCAGTTTTTCCTTTATCATGAATGTGCCACCAAGATTTCGAATTCTTTGCAAAATTGTGATTCTGACTCACGTTAAAATGGTTAACGTTTGGGCTAAGAGGTTTCATCCATATTTACCCCACAATGTCTTTTTTTGACATATGCACATAGTCTGCAATTCGTAGGTTCTTTGTGTTGGGGTTGACATAAAAACCATGATGCACATCTCTTCCGCATTGATCATGGAAAAAATTTCACCAACACTTTGCCTCAGGCCATGACACAAACCCATTGCAATGGGTAGGAGTGATTATGCATTTAACTAACACTTTTAAGATGTTCATTACCTTCTGTTCTAATGAAGAGATGCGAAGCATGTTTAATAATACTGAGATATAAGTCAAAAGTTATATAAGTTCTAGCTAACTTATTTTATATTACTTATTGACATGCTGGGTATGATTTGGAAGGCTTCTGTTTGATAGAATTGCAATATGAGCACTGCAACAACTCTTCACAGCATGAAATGGCGCTGTTCAAATAAGCAAACTGTCAAAATAAGCTTCATTATCTTCAAGAAGTTTTTATAACATACCTGCATTTGTAGTGTGGCCTCAACATTTTCAAAATTTTAGACTATAGTTATACCTCGTCATATATGTCAAAAGATATATGGAAAGTTAGATTTTGCTGCCATAATATCTTCATTAAAATTATTGTATAGGTACAGAACCGATGCAAGTTGGATATAGGGGATTCAAGTATATTAATCAAAATCTTCTACATTTATTGAACCACGTTAAGCACCCTTCTTCAGTCACTATTTACTGTTTCTTTACTCAAGAAGTTGTCTTCCATATGTACATGCTTCACACCATGTCTAACTTTAGGACATTATTCAGACACAGTCAAGTTACAAAATACTGCATTCTAATTTGGGAAGACTATGCATATATGCTACAACCAATTATTTTCTTTGACATGTTTGCCCCAAATGCCTCCAAAAAAAAGACCACTCTGTATTAATGGCTCCAAATCTGACTACAAAGAACAGGCTAGGAGGATTGTTTTTTAGGATATCACAAATGTGGTGGATACTGAAAACTCACTATTTAATTCATTCACAAGTCCTAGTATGCTGGTTTACAATTCATTCACTTACAGGTTGATAATCATACCAATTATTGTGGTATTTTATTCATGCATGTTGGCAAGGGAGTTGGAGTTCAGGAATAGTACCATCAGGCGCCGAAGCAACAATTTTGATTAACTAAAAAAGATTCCAGCGCCGAACCAACAAATGCCTCATTACGCAGTCATAAAAAGATTTTTATACCACATGAGACAACGCGACGTCTAGATTTCAATCTTGAGCCATCATCTTCAAGTAATGAAATAGTGTCACACATGTCACTTATCATAGTTCACTTATCTAAAATTCAATGATGTAAATAATATACTCGAGTACCTTTTGTACAAATAAAGGCTTTGTGGCATGTCATTTTTTTTTGCTTACATTAACGCAAAGCTTCAGTTATGTACATCAAGTTTAACTTTTTTTGCTATGCTCTCAAGGTTCAGCTCGATATCACATCCTTACAGAAAGCTCATCCACATGTCCAACTACCCAACCAAGTTGGATGAGTACTTCATCCATGGTTATAGACCAAACAATACCAATCCCTCCTCCTCTTCAAATGCATCCAGGTTATCTTCACTACAGCCTCAATCTCATATTATACTTCAATCACTTTTGGCACAAAAGAAAATTTTGTCACTCATATTTCACTACTTCATACATTCTCTCTACCTTTTTTTTTGCCATACTCCACTGATGCATTCAATTGCATAATTACCAAGATATTCACTTCGAATATAATGACCCCTTGGGCTCTAACAACCTAGACATTCAGGAAGAGGCATAATCAGTTGAAGGTTGCCTTTATACCTGTTACAATAAGTTCATGTATCATGTCAAACGGACATTGACTCATTGATTGATGCAGATTTGGATAAGGAGACAGACTCTGAAGTTATTGCAATCGTAGACAATTTGAAAGACAAAAGTAGAAGGAAGCGACCACTAATTATTGGTGTGATATAACTTTTTTTAAAATGTTAATTTTGACAAATACCGCATGTCAATTAATTACTTTAAGATAGTTTTTTCATCCCAACAGTCAACCCTACATTTTGACATTAATTTACTATTGTTTACACCTTCATAAAACGTTGTAGAGTATCTAGATGAAGGGGATGCTAGCTACACGTGCAAAATCTATAAAGCAAAGCTGTGGTATAATGAAAGGGTTCATAATCAAAAGCATTCTACTGAACCAGATTTCACAATGTGTTGTCATGGTGGGAAAGTGAAGCTCCCAAAGAACAAAGACCCTCCGTCAGTGTTGTATGATCTGTTCTTCGACAAAACATCTATTAAGTCCAAGAATTTTCATGCGAATATTAAGTCATACAATAATATGTTTGCATTTACATCCATGGGTGGAAGAATTGACCATACTAAAAATAATGGTTCTGGTCCTTACATATTTGTACTCTCTAGACTAAATTACCATCACATCGGCAGCCTTCTACCTGAAAATGGCGTGAAACCAGTCTACTCACAACTTTATATATATGACACAGAAAATGAAGTTCAAAATAGGATATCTGCGGTGAGGTACGTATGATATGTCTCTTCAAGTTTGCTAGCTGATGACAACAACGTGATAATCAATCATACTTACATTTAATTGGTTTTGTTTTTCTTCTTTTACAGCAAACACTTGAACAACTCGAGCATAGATCCTGTCATTGTTGCTTCCATTATGAATGTCTTGAATGAATTTAATCCGTATGTCAAACAATATCGGATGGCTGGTGCAATGGTAACAAGACCTCACCCTCATGCATTAAAGTTACGTCTTATAAGCACCAGACAACAGGATGGTCGAACATACAATTTGCCTTCTGCTTCCGAAGTTGCAGCCCTAATAGTTGGAGATATTGATATCAACTTTCACCGTAGAGACATTATTGTTGAGGAGTTATCTGGTACCCCACTAAGGCTACATGAGTTACATCCTTCATACCTACCATTATAGTACCCTATCCTCTTCCCTAGAGGAGAGGATGGTTAAAGGGATGATATTGAGAACTTCAGAGAGGACAGCTTAGTTACTAATAAAATGAATAAAAGAGTTAGTCTGAGGGAATATTGTGTATAAGTTGATGGCTAGAAATGATGAAGTCTCTGTTGTTTTACATACTGGGAGACTATTTCAGCAATATGTGGTATATGCATATACAATGATTGAGGCTCAAAGACTGTTATGGGTCAGGACACATCAAAAATAGCTTCGTGCTGACATGTACAAAGGTTTGTCTAATGCTTTATTTAGTGGGGAGAGAAGTGCGTCGGCTACTGGGAAACGAATTATTTTTCCTTCATCATTTATAGGTGGGGCACGTTACATGATACAAGCCTACCAAGATGCCATGACGATATGTAGATTTGCTAGGTTTCCAAATTTATTCATCACATTTACATGCAACCCATCGTGGCCTGAGATATCAAGATTTTGTCAAAGTGGTTCTCTGACTGCTGCAAACAGAGCTGATATATTATCCAGGATTTTTAGACTCAAACTTTGGGCTTTAATAAAGGTCATCAAGAAGAAGAAGATATTTGGCAACGTTCGTGTAGGTACAAAATGTTTATAGGTTAATTCTTCATGCTTGAAGTTATGTCAATCATGTGCTGTTTTAAAATAGATACAAGTTTAGTGTAACATCTTTTCATGATGACCATCTGATGTGTTTTATTATGAATCAATCTTTAACCTTTCTTTTATGTTAAGAATTAACTTTTTTAATTTTCATCGTACCAAAGTTTATACAATTGAGTTCCACAAAAGGGGCCTTCCCCATGCACACATCCTTATATGGCTTGCAGAGCGTGACAAAATTAAATATCCTGTTCATATAGATAATATTATATCTGCTAAAATCCCAGATGTGGAGTCTAATCCTCAGTTGTATGAGCTCGTACAGAAATTCATAATGCATTCTCCATGTGGCCATCTTTATCCCAAAGCACAATGTATGGTCGACAAGAAATGCAAGAAATTCTTCCCTAAGAGATTTAACAAAGAAACTAGTGTTGATCAAGAAGGATTTCCTACCTATAGACGAAGAGATGATGGCAAGTCTATTGAGGTGAAAGGCATTCCATTGGATAACAGGTTTGTGGTTCCATACAACCCAACATTGTTGTCTATGTTTCATGCTCACATCAATGTTGAAAAATGTAATCAATCTACCGCAATCAAGTATCTATTCAAGTATATTAGCAAAGGGAATGATTGCGTGGTTGCCTCAATTTATGGTAGTGGTCAAAATGGGAATTCTGAAACATTGTTCGATGAGATTCAACAATATTACAATTTCTGTTACATCTCTGCATGTGAGGAGCTTGGCATTTATTTGGTTTCGATATCCATCATAGGTTCCCACCTGTGGAAAGGCTAAGTTTTCATTTACCAAACCAACAATGTGTCGTTTACTCTAAATCTGATGATGTGGCTGAGCTTCTAGACAAGCCTGTTAGAACCGGCTATTACCCAAGAGGGGGGGTGAATTGGGTGTATAATAAAAACTTAAGAACTTCAGAAATCTTTTCGTATCTTAACAAAAACAGTAAATATGAAGGTTTATAAATCAACAGTTAGATTAAATAATATATGCTGGAAATATAAGAGTTTAGGGAAGAGAATATGCAAACTGTGATTTATCCTGGTTCGGTCCAATCTGTGATGGCCTACGTCCAGTCCCCAGGCTCCTCCTGAGATTTTCAAATCCACTATCTTCTTGTTTAATCCGGGCACAAGAAAAGCCTTTACAATCCCACAAGTTTAGCCGGGTACTTGTGAAACCTTTTACAAATCTCTCACTGAAATACTCCCCCTTACGGCAAGTCTTACGAGCAGAGCAATCCCTAAGATCTTCCTCTCTGCTTACTCATGCAAGTCTTACGAGCAGCAACGTTCTCTCCTGCTTACACCCCTGTAAGTCTTATGAGCAGCTACGTTCTCTACTGCTTGCACCTTGTAAGTCTTACGAGCAGAATGTCTTACGGCAATTCTCTCAACTGCTTCCCCGTAAGAAAATCAACCCTCTCAAGGTCTCTCTACCTTGAGATCAACTCAGAAATGTAGATGAAAGTGTTTACAGACTCTCTCACAGAGTGGATATAATCTCACTGAAGTACAATACAAATAATCACTCTCTCAATGATAAGTAATACAGAAACTGAAAATAGAGAGTGTATGGGTAGAAGCAGAGGATTCATGATATTCACATGTTGGTGTCGTTTCTCTATTTTTCTCCGTTTCCTCTATCTTTCTCAGCTCCTCTCAGTTTTTCTGTCTCACTTCCAAGTTGAATGCTCTCTCTCATTTATAGTTGATGAAGATGATGACCGTTGTGAACATTCGTCCGTTGGAGTTATTTTGTCCGTTGAGCACATTTGAAAAACAGGCTCCTATCCGTTGTGAAGCAAGGTGGAGCGTCTAGTTGGACAGCAAGGAAATTCATTTTGAGCTGTGCATCACGTTGTGGAGTGTTTTGTGTTTCAGACAATTTTTCATGGTGGGTCATTTGCTGTCGTGGTTGGTAGCTGCCTTTTGGTAATGGAGTTCACGTGATTGACTTTTATTTGAATCTGTAATCTGAATGTTTAATATCCTGTTTCACACTTGAAATATATGTTAGCTAACATTTAGAATCAATAACAAGTGAAAACATACTGATTTAATAACATATAATCATATTCGGATTGTTCGCTGTGAAACTTGGTGTTTTTGGACTTTTTCCAGAATATCACTCGAGCATGAATGGCTCACTTCGAGTGATCTTCCATTTTTCCTTCATATGCTTCAGTTCACGGTCTGTGCTTGCATAGGATTTTAGAGGGATGAAATTATCACTCGCAGGTGATATACAGCCTCACTTCGAGCACGACTCCTTCTGCTCGAGTGATCTTATATTTTGCACTGGGAAGCTCTTCTCTGGACAGCACTCGCAGTTCCTTGCTCGAGCACAGAATACTCATGCTCGAGCACTGACGTCTCTGCTTCGAGTGAATGAAGGAAGCACGCCTTTACTTGCTCTCGGCCAAACACTCGCATACCCTCACTCGCATGTGTGCTCGAGTGAGAATGACTTCTCTGCTTCGAGTGCATACCTTGTGCTCGAGTGTTGCAACTATCTTCACATTTCAGCTGCTTCTGGACATCACTCGCACGACATTTTCAGAGAGTCAGTTTTTTTACTCGCGGGTGATGTGGGGCCCCTTTATAAAAATTTGATTCATTTGATTCAAATGATGTATCATAAGAATGCTCTTATCATATGCATTCCAATGCAACAAGAATCAGCTCCAAACTCCTTGTATTCTGCAAGTTATGATCGAAGGAGTGTATATTTCGCTAGTCTGCACAAGCATCAACTTCCAGAAGGCATAGCTCCTAGAATATACGTTCAAATTAGGCAAATTAGCTATCCATGGAAAGCTCTTTGAGTCTACTTTCATTTGGCACTGGTCTCGTCTCAATCCGATCTGTGGTTTGTGAGTTATACTCAAAATACCGAACCTGTGTCAGAAAAAGACGGTGATTTCAATTTCATTTTCGACGAGTCATATCTACTTCATTTGATCTTCTTTCAATGTGATTATGGTGCCAATTTTACGTGTTGGGAGTCTTCTTTCATATGCCACCGGTTTCGGGTCAATCCGACGTGTGGTTTGAGAGATATGATCAAAATACCAGACCTCGCTCAAGCTGAACGTAAAACAGAGTAGAACAGAGTATACACCCCGTGCTCGAGTGAAATGGGCTGTGCTCGAGCATGTTCTTCCTGTGCTCGAGCATAACACCTTGTGCTCGAGCATAACTCCTCTAGAAGTGCCAAAACTCATATATAAGTCATCTTGGCTTCATATTAACATATTCCAACCATTATTTGATCATAGAAACCTCCGGTAACATTATAGAAACCTCCAATATCACATCTAACAACTTGAATCTTGATATTCATGATAGATCTACCAAATTCTTCATTCTTCAATATCTTTATTTTTTATCTTCCTCTTGATAATCATTCTTCATAATCCGAGTAGGCATCTCCTTGACTATCTTCAATTTCTTTTCTTCTTCTTCCTCTTGTTCATTTTCATTAATTCAATCTTCTTCATTCTTTGCTTGACTAATCTACAAGATATGTAACATTAAATATAGTAGTTAGTCAAAGAAATACATTATATAAACTTTTTGCTCTTATTACTTCATATCTATATTTGACATCATCAAAACTAATCATATCTAACATTCTCCCCCTTTTTGATGATGACAAATCCTTTAAGAAAAATATGTCTGAATGAAGTGCAACATAAATATATATATATAATGCAAAGTGCAAGATACATATATAATGCAACATACATATTTTTCTTACATTTTTCTCCCCCTATTTGACATCAACAAAAAGTTTGAAATATATAAAGAAGTAAAGCTTGTGAAGAAGTAAATAGAGTAGAAATTACTTTAATGACAATGAATGAACCAAGAAAATAATTGACTCTCCCCTATGTAAAGGAACTGAAAATAGATTTGGAGAGGTTTTCAAGAAAACTTTTATAATGAAGATCAATGAAATATATGAAACGTATTCTTGAAATGTAAATAGTGAAGGTTTAGAAATGCTCATGTAGATTTGGAAATTGATGGAGCGCTCCATGAAGTCCGTTGCTTCTTTGGCAATGCTGGTGCATGCTGTTGTACTTTGTACAACTTTGATGTACACCACACTTCTGTTATGCAACTTAGATATATATTCATGTTGTTGCCAGGATTCTCCAATTGAGTTGAGCTTCTGTTTAGCATGTTCAATGCTCAGTTGTATTGCTTTGAATGTTATAGCCAATATATATTCCTTGACTGAGCGTTAAAGACATCCTCAAGATTGATAGAGTCTTCTTGTAGTATGTTGAGGAATGCTATTGCACAAAACAAATTCTCCTGTCATAAAATTTAAATCTTTCTTTGCAAAGAGAATTGTTAGTTCAATCAAGTAACAAACTATTCCTTTCCATATGATATATTAAAATTAAGATCATGAAAAGAACAATGTAAGAATAACTCATCATCAAAACTAATCAAGACATGGTGAATACAGATGAGTATATTAAAAGGATTTTCTTTCAAATAGGAGATGAACTTTCAATATATAAAACACATGTGAATGTGAAGCTCCCCCTTAATTGATGCATGGTTTTAAACATTATCAAGAAAACAGTTAATAACTCTCCTGGATTTGAGAAACCATTGAAAACTTTATAGAGAAAATGATTTTGAAAGATTTAGAGAGAAATTAAATGGCAATTGCTAATAAGAGGTTTTAAGAGATATAACCCAATATCACCTGAGTGGTTACTTGAGTGATTCTACTCAATCATGACTCGATTGTATACTCAAGTGATACAACTCAAGGATTTTGAATTAAGCAAGAATACAATACCTCACTCGAGTAATATCGTAATCACTCGAGTTATAATCCTTTGTAGTCCATTGGTGCATAATGTCCTAGTCAATATTGAATGATGTGACTAGTACTGAGGGATTCTGAAGTGTAGTCTTCTGTGAGCACTTTAGGATATCAAGATGAGCTCGGAGTAAGGCTTTATGCGCATATTGGCTTAGTATGTGCCCCTTGCTTAGCAAACATCATTGAGAACTTTTAATTTCATCATAGCACATAACACCTTTATTTTGTCATCCATCATCTCAAATAGAACTTTGAAGTTCTGGTTCACATAGCTGCTTCATCTTATCATTGACTGATGATCTCAGCATTGTTTGTAGCAAGCTCTGTGTGATTGTTGAAGCTCCTCTCTTAGAAAGCCTTAGACAAATAGACCAAAGAATGACGAATCAAGGAGACCAACTCTAGCAAGATGTTGTCTCTCATTTATTGGTCTTGTTCATCATAGCTCTAGTATAGGTATAGTAGATAATCCAGTGAAGATTTAGACATAGAGCTAGGATAGTAGTTAAGAATCCTCATAGGCTCATCAAGCTTTATGATTCTGTGCATCTCAGCATTTTCCTTTGAACATCTCTGTTGGCTCCATATCATAGTGAAAATGTCTGATCACCTTGAAATGATAAGAAAGGTAGGTAGGCAACAAGGATTCATATTGGATAAATTTATTCTTGGCTCTGTGCTGCTTTGAAATAATCTTCGCTGGGTCTACTAAGAGATCTTCCTTCTCTTTCTCTTTCTCTGATTGTATCACTAGCTAGTTATTTGCTAGTAGCGGAATGTCATTTGAGTAATATCACATATTCTACTTCAACTCACGCTGCAACACTATCAGTCATGCCTTTTCTGTTAGCCTTTGGTCTTTGTATCCAAAAGTAGAGCATTTTGGTCAACTCCTGCAAACGTATAGTGATATGCTCTTTGGTACCCAACTTCTCTTGGGTCCATACAATATTAGATATAACAACTCTTATGCTCTTATGCAATTAATCATATGAATTTTGAGCAAAGAGTATGATAAATCAACAAATATCAAAATATAATTTTACCTAGTAAAATTAATCCATTGAGACATGAAGCATGATGAATAAGTGATACCAAGAATGATGATGATCAATGACAATTTGTAAATACACTTTAAAAGATATGTCATTGATAAAATTTTCGTGCAATCCATGAAGGTTAGATAAAAGAAAGTAGAGAATCTATCCATAATGACCAACTTTTATGAAATGATAAATCATGAATGAAACCAAATTTTCAAGAATGATAATGCGATATGCAAATTGTTTCAAAATCTCAAATATTCTTTCGAATCATAAGTATGCATTATGACATTAAGATTTTGAATGCATGAAAACTCATTTATGAAGCTTGTTAAATACCAATACTTATGCCAAAAACAATGGAAGTCAACAGTTATAAAATATATATCAGAAAGCTTCACTAAGGAGTTCAACAAAGATAACATGTTAATTATAAGAGTTAACATGTTCGAGATTTTTCCCAAGGACAAAAGTCATATGAAAAATGAATTAGCCAAAATGACTTATCTTGACATATATAAGCATGATGACTTTAGTATTGATCAAGAGATAACCTTGCCTCTTAGAGTTGCATCTTAAAATGGATAAATATTCAAGGCAACAAGACTTAAAGTGCAAGATTCTAGTTACTCAAAAATGGATGAAGACAAATGGTAATGCATTTGAGCAACAATATGAGTATAAGAATTTATGGATGATGAAGCACATACTCATTGATCCAAATGACTAGAGTTCTAGAATATTATCCCGGTAAGTTATTCCACAATAATGGTTAATGCATTAAGATTCAATGCACTAATGAACATTTATAATGCTTGGAATGACATGGCCAACTAATGATTTAAGTATTAGGTACAAGGCTTTCACATATAGAATTCTTTTCTAGAGAATACACTTGAAACTCATATAGATAGTTAACTTGTTAGACATAAGATCTAACTTGTTAGAAAATAAAGATTGAGGAGTTCAAGTATTGGATAGCACATTTAAGATCAATGTGTCAATGATGGGAAAATACTTTGATAAATAAATTTGAAGCATTCTGACTTTCAGTATACAAAAATATTAACTTCCAATTTTGAAACCGATTTAAATGAAAATAAAATATGAAAAATTTTCAAATAATGTGTATGCATTTTTATAAACAAGATGAATTTAAATCCAAGTACATTTTTGAAATGTGCATTTCGAAACTCAAATACATAGAAAGATTATGCACAATTTCACTTTCAGTCTATTTAGCAATCTAAAAACAATTTAAAACCCATAAATGATTGATTGCTAATGGTATGCAATAATGAGCAAGTTATTCATTACCCAAATAAACAATTTATATAAGCATAATATCAGGTAAGAATAAAGAAGACAGTACCGTGCTCAAGTAATCTCGTAATTACTTGAGAAATTATCCTTTGGAGTTCATTTGTGCATAATTCCTTGACTTTTACCTTCCAATCTTCCAGTTGATGTTATCACTTGAACATTCACTCCCAGTTGTCATGCAGTGATGATGATCACTTGATTAGTTACTTGAGTAACACTTCACTGTGCATCTTTTCTTCCTTTATTGCTAGCTAGGAACTTGTAGTGTTGCCTCAAGTAATGCCTCCTTTTGTTTACATATTTAAGATGTATCCTCCAGGTCCAACTTCACCAAGATTTGAGTGAAATCTTATGTAGTCATAATCTTGAGATGAAGCTCTTACTTTCTTCTTCCTATAAAACCTTATAGATATTTTTTCTTCCTTTGGTATCCAATTTTATTTGGATCCACTCATGGTTACCTTGTAGGAATCATAATTCACATGCTCTAATAATATAATTAATTTGAAACAATTGAGCATAATGAATTAAATATGTCTTTATGCATAAGAGAAATATTTTCTTTTCAAATCATTATACATGCATAAAGAATTAACCTGTTGAGCATTACAATCCCTTTATAAATAAATCTATTAAATGGCTTTTTAAGGGATGCGAAAACATAATTTCAAACTCATTTGCAATGCTCATTCCTAAGGTTCCAAAATATAAAACCTCAACAAATATTACAAGCAATAGTATAGGAGGTTTTATCATTGTGTACCTTTGCCTTAGATATTTGGAGGATTGCTTTTGCTTACCCATTGCATCTTTCTATGATGTTGATACTTTGAATATCTTGCTTTAGGTACTGGCAACCTTCTCTCAAAATATATAGACTCCAGGAGTCTTTTATTTGATGCTTGAGAGATCCTCCTTTTCTTGTTCTCCTCAAGATAGTTGAATGGTATTCTATGGTAGTTCATTCTTGAGGTGGAACGTACTCCTTTTCTCCATTGCCTTTCTTTGTGGTTAAACTTTGCAGTTCTAGCAATGGGTGATTCGAGAGTTCTCCTAATTGGTGTGAATCTCCATTTAGGTGCATGAGAAACTCTTGGCTTCTTTTTCATCTTCTCCTTACCCTTATGTCCATTTCTTTTCGGATCATCCTGCATACATAAAGTACTAGATGGACATTTTGGTACCCACATATACTTGGGTCCTTGATTGTTAGTATTAAACCTTACATGTTTCTTCGGTACCCAAATATACTTATTTCTCACATGAGAATTTCTTCTAATATAGCATGTGTGAGAAATATGACCGGATTTACCACAATAATTGCAAATTGTATCAAGATATGCATTATGAGATATCATGCAAGTATTATGTCGATCATAAGAGTAGAAATTCGAATGGATTTGATTTGAACTTTCTTTCTTCCCAACAAACTTTCCAGCATATTTGAAAACATTTTTGCTTTTCTCAATAGAATCAACAATTGGTTGAGAAACAAACTTTTGTAAACTCTGAAAATCATTTTTATGAAAATCACACAAAGAATTGGAACTTTTTACCTTAAGTTCATCTTGAGCTCCGGAGAGTGATTTTTCATGTTCGTCTATACTAAACTCTTTTCGGGAATCCTCTTCTTCTTGTCTATCCATGTTGACTGCATGGAAGTGTTCTATGATTTTTTCATCTTCATCATCAACTTCCAATTGTTCATGCATAGTAGATGTGTAGCGTGTAATTTCACATGAACTGTCAACACTTTCAACTTCAACACAATTGTTAGAAGTATACATAGAATCAAGAGTGTCCCAAATATGTTTAGCATTAGAACAAAATCTAATTTTCTCAAAATCATTTTCGGTTAAAGCACTATACAGAATTTTCATTGCTCTAATGTTCAACGAAAACATTTTCTTTTCACTTTCTGTCCAATCCTTTCTTGGTTTGAAATCAAAAACATTTGTAAAAACATTCCACATATCAAAATCAAAAGCTTTTAGAAAACTAGTCATTCTAGCTTTCCAAAACCAAAAATCAATATCTTTCAAAAGAGGTGGAATTGTATAATCAAAACCTTCTGAAAGTATAAAACACCCAAAATTAGCCATTGTAACTCTTGAGACGGTTAAGTCCTTTAAACAAGAGCCCGGGCTCTGATACCAAATGTTAGAACCGGCTATTACCCAAGAGGGGGGGTGAATTGGGTGTATAATAAAAACTTAAGAACTTCAGAAATCTTTTCGTATCTTAACAAAAACAGTAAATATGAAGGTTTATAAATCAACAGTTAGATTAAATAATATATGCTGGAAATATAAGAGTTTAGGGAAGAGAATATGCAAACTGTGATTTATCCTGGTTCGGTCCAATCTGTGATGGCCTACGTCCAGTCCCCAGGCTCCTCCTGAGATTTTCAAATCCACTATCTTCTTGTTTAATCCGGGCACAAGAAAAGCCTTTACAATCCCACAAGTTTAGCCGGGTACTTGTGAAACCTTTTACAAATCTCTCACTGAAATACTCCCCCTTACGGCAAGTCTTACGAGCAGAGCAATCCCTAAGATCTTCCTCTCTGCTTACTCATGCAAGTCTTACGAGCAGCAACGTTCTCTCCTGCTTACACCCCTGTAAGTCTTATGAGCAGCTACGTTCTCTACTGCTTGCACCTTGTAAGTCTTACGAGCAGAATGTCTTACGGCAATTCTCTCAACTGCTTCCCCGTAAGAAAATCAACCCTCTCAAGGTCTCTCTACCTTGAGATCAACTCAGAAATGTAGATGAAAGTGTTTACAGACTCTCTCACAGAGTGGATATAATCTCACTGAAGTACAATACAAATAATCACTCTCTCAATGATAAGTAATACAGAAACTGAAAATAGAGAGTGTATGGGTAGAAGCAGAGGATTCATGATATTCACATGTTGGTGTCGTTTCTCTATTTTTCTCCGTTTCCTCTATCTTTCTCAGCTCCTCTCAGTTTTTCTGTCTCACTTCCAAGTTGAATGCTCTCTCTCATTTATAGTTGATGAAGATGATGACCGTTGTGAACATTCGTCCGTTGGAGTTATTTTGTCCGTTGAGCACATTTGAAAAACAGGCTCCTATCCGTTGTGAAGCAAGGTGGAGCGTCTAGTTGGACAGCAAGGAAATTCATTTTGAGCTGTGCATCACGTTGTGGAGTGTTTTGTGTTTCAGACAATTTTTCATGGTGGGTCATTTGCTGTCGTGGTTGGTAGCTGCCTTTTGGTAATGGAGTTCACGTGATTGACTTTTATTTGAATCTGTAATCTGAATGTTTAATATCCTGTTTCACACTTGAAATATATGTTAGCTAACATTTAGAATCAATAACAAGTGAAAACATACTGATTTAATAACATATAATCATATTCGGATTGTTCGCTGTGAAACTTGGTGTTTTTGGACTTTTTCCAGAATATCACTCGAGCATGAATGGCTCACTTCGAGTGATCTTCCATTTTTCCTTCATATGCTTCAGTTCACGGTCTGTGCTTGCATAGGATTTTAGAGGGATGAAATTATCACTCGCAGGTGATATACAGCCTCACTTCGAGCACGACTCCTTCTGCTCGAGTGATCTTATATTTTGCACTGGGAAGCTCTTCTCTGGACAGCACTCGCAGTTCCTTGCTCGAGCACAGAATACTCATGCTCGAGCACTGACGTCTCTGCTTCGAGTGAATGAAGGAAGCACGCCTTTACTTGCTCTCGGCCAAACACTCGCATACCCTCACTCGCATGTGTGCTCGAGTGAGAATGACTTCTCTGCTTCGAGTGCATACCTTGTGCTCGAGTGTTGCAACTATCTTCACATTTCAGCTGCTTCTGGACATCACTCGCACGACATTTTCAGAGAGTCAGTTTTTTTACTCGCGGGTGATGTGGGGCCCCTTTATAAAAATTTGATTCATTTGATTCAAATGATGTATCATAAGAATGCTCTTATCATATGCATTCCAATGCAACAAGAATCAGCTCCAAACTCCTTGTATTCTGCAAGTTATGATCGAAGGAGTGTATATTTCGCTAGTCTGCACAAGCATCAACTTCCAGAAGGCATAGCTCCTAGAATATACGTTCAAATTAGGCAAATTAGCTATCCATGGAAAGCTCTTTGAGTCTACTTTCATTTGGCACTGGTCTCGTCTCAATCCGATCTGTGGTTTGTGAGTTATACTCAAAATACCGAACCTGTGTCAGAAAAAGACGGTGATTTCAATTTCATTTTCGACGAGTCATATCTACTTCATTTGATCTTCTTTCAATGTGATTATGGTGCCAATTTTACGTGTTGGGAGTCTTCTTTCATATGCCACCGGTTTCGGGTCAATCCGACGTGTGGTTTGAGAGATATGATCAAAATACCAGACCTCGCTCAAGCTGAACGTAAAACAGAGTAGAACAGAGTATACACCCCGTGCTCGAGTGAAATGGGCTGTGCTCGAGCATGTTCTTCCTGTGCTCGAGCATAACACCTTGTGCTCGAGCATAACTCCTCTAGAAGTGCCAAAACTCATATATAAGTCATCTTGGCTTCATATTAACATATTCCAACCATTATTTGATCATAGAAACCTCCGGTAACATTATAGAAACCTCCAATATCACATCTAACAACTTGAATCTTGATATTCATGATAGATCTACCAAATTCTTCATTCTTCAATATCTTTATTTTTTATCTTCCTCTTGATAATCATTCTTCATAATCCGAGTAGGCATCTCCTTGACTATCTTCAATTTCTTTTCTTCTTCTTCCTCTTGTTCATTTTCATTAATTCAATCTTCTTCATTCTTTGCTTGACTAATCTACAAGATATGTAACATTAAATATAGTAGTTAGTCAAAGAAATACATTATATAAACTTTTTGCTCTTATTACTTCATATCTATATTTGACATCATCAAAACTAATCATATCTAACAAAGCCAAGAGTGTGTGAGTCTATGTTCCTAGCTTGGATGAAAGAAAACAAAGATGATGATTTCGCAAAAACACTCTACTATTATGAATTCCCATAATATTATGTGTATCATCGGAGGCAACGAATCTGGAAAAAAAGGAAAAGAGGATTTGCAATTGGCCGTCTTACTCATGCTTCACCTGCATCTGGAGAACTTTACTATCTCCGAATTTTATTAACTAAAGTTAAAGGGCCATCATCGTATGAAGCTATTAAGACTGTTGATGGCGTCGTACGTCCAACATTTCATGTAGCATGTATTACATTAGGATTGTTAGATGATGACACAGAATTCATTTCTGTTTTGAAGGAGGCTTCAGTTTGGGCAACCGGTCGGTTACTTCGTAGTATGTTTGTGAGTATGCTACTGTGTAGTTGTCTAAGTCGGCCTGAGGTTGTTTGGAAGGAAACTTCTCAAATTCTATCTGAAGATCTATTATACATCCCACATCATGACCCATTGTCGTCAAGTAAGTTGATGTTCATTACCGCTTTTTTTTAAACACTTTGTAACATGTCCTTACTTATTTGTCTACTCATACTTACGTAGGTATTGAGATATCAACATCAGATAGGGAGGAAGCTGCTCTTACTGATATTGAAGGTCTCTTGCAGCAAAACGGAAAGAGTATTTTAGATTTTCCTTCATTGCCACTACCTTCAACAGCAAGTCATGTAGATGTTAGTAATCACTTGTTTCGTCAGGAATTAAATTACGGCAAAGTTCAGCTTGCCAAGCAGTCATTAGAAATAATTAAGTCCTTGAATTTAGAGTAGAAAGTTATTTATGATTCAGTCATGTCTTCACTTAACGCTGGTATTGGTGGTTTTTACTTTATATACGGTTACGGAGGAACTGGGAAGACATTTCTGTAGAGTGCGTTTACTTCAACACTTCGGTCCAAAGGTGAAATTGTCCTAACGGTTGCTTCAAGTGGTATAGCAGCCACATTGTTACAAGTTGGAAGGACAGCTCATTTGAGGTTTGCAATACCTATTGAAGTGAATGAAGATTCTATGTGCAATATAAAGCAAAATTCAATCCTAGTTGAGTTGATTAAGGCCAGTAAATTGACTATATGGGATGAAGCACCCATGGTTCAACGTTTCTGTTTTGAAGCATTTGACAGGACTTTGAAGGATATTATGAGTTGTAATCAAGCATTTGGTGGAAAGGCTGTCTTGATGGGTGGTGACTTTCTACAGCTGTTATCTATTATTCCAAGGGGATCTAGAGCAACTATAGTCGATGCTTGCATCACGTCATCATATTTATGGGATTCATGTACAATTTTCCATCTCACAAGAAATATGAAACTTTCATCTACACTAAATCAAGATAACCACAAATTACAAGTGTTTTCGTAATGGCTCCTAGCTGTAGGTGATGGTAAGTTAGGGTTGCCACATGATGGTGTTATAGATATTGAGATTCCTGACGAATTCCTTATTCAGAGTTATGATGACCCTGTGCATGCTATTGTGTAGGTCACATACCCAGGTTTGCTAGCGAATTTATGTAACTCATACTATTTCAATAGTCAAGCCATTTTATGCCCTACTATCAAGAGTGTCAACCATGTCAATGAGTATATGTGCTCTTTATTGCCAGGTGAACTGATGGAGTATCATAGTTGTGATACTATTTGTAAGTCATCACAAGAGGTTGATGGGTTTGAAGATCTATACACAACAGAGTTTTTGAATACAATTAATTGTTCAGGTTTGCCTAGGCACAGTCTTAACATCAAGGTTGGAGTTCCTGTAATGCTGTTACGGAATATCGATCAAGCCATTGGGTTATGCAACGGTACCAGGTTACGTATCACACTTCTTGGAAAAAATGTTATTCAGGCTATTAAATGGGTCAAACCCGGATCAAAAGGTTTTAATGCACAGAATGGATATGAATCCTTCAGACATTAGACTTCCCTTTCGGATGAAGAGAAGATAGTTTCCTATTGCTTTGTCCTTTGCAATGACAATTAACAAGAGTCAAGGTCAATCTCTGCAAAATGTTGGCTTATATCTGCCAACCCCAGTGTTCACACATGGGCAATTATATGTTGCCTTATCAAGGGTTAAGAATATTACTGGTTTGAAAATTCTTATAGATCATGGGAGTAATACTCCTAAAAACACAACCACCAATGTGATTTACAGAGAGATATTCAGAAATATTGGGTAGCATTTATTTGAACATGTGCACACATCTTCTGTGTCGGATTGTTTTTTGTGTTTCTATTTTGACTGTTGGTTGTTGAATGTTTATCTCAAGTTGATGATTTAGTTGTGAAAAGCATAATTTGGATGAGTTTTTTTCCAACTTGGGGGGGGGTCCGATATTATGATGTGCTAAGCAAATGCAATTTGTGAGTAATGTTTACCCTTTCTTTTCTGCGTATGTTCTGGAAGAATAATTTGGCTATGTGTATTAAGTGGACAATGTGTTGTTAATTGATGTTCTTTGTACCTAATGAAAGGTTATTCAAATTCATGTTTGAATGTGTGCCTAATGCATCGGATGAGTCGGATGCAACTTTATGCCTGGATGTGATGTGGTTGATGCACCCGCACAAAGCGCAGGGGGATTTTTCGCTTGTTTAAAATCTGAATCAAAGATTAGGAGGGGATGGATGGAAAATGATAAGAAGCAAAACTTTGACATATTCACTTTAAACTTCTCATGAATTCATAATCAATTTCCCCTCTCTTACTATTTAAACATAAACCTCTCTAGATACTTTTATCCTCTTACTTCTTTCCAAATTCCCAAATTTTTTAACCACATAAATGCCAATAATAATATTAATAAGTAAGTCATCAAGTAGATATCAATAATAAGATAATTAAAATATTTATCTTCTAATCCTATATCAACAAATAATATTTTATTGAAAAACAAGCTTAAACGGGATGGCCCTCGATCATAAATGATTGGCTCTTTTATTTGCGAGTTTAAAAGGGTTGGCCCTTTTAATCCCGATTTCCCTTTACAAACTGTAAAATTTAAGCCCAACTCTTGATTTAAGAGGGTTTAAAAGGGCCAGCCCATTTTGACAACTATACCTATTTATGGAGAGGGTAAGTAGAAGAGAGAATAAGGGGGAAAAGATATGAGAGAGAATAAGTGAGAAACATACATGAGAGAGGCATATAATTGATTAGAGGTAAAATTGGAAAAAAACAAAAGAATTAAATAATAAGACAAAAACAAAGTGTATCTTATATAAAAAAACCACACCCCTTCACAAGTCAAGTACAATATTTTGAACGAGAAGGAGTATAAAACTAAATACAATTTCTTAAAAATAATGCAATTTTAATAATTCTATTAATAATTTTAGCATGCTTGCAACCTCAGAGTATGAGTAGCTAATAAGGAGACAATAATGTTAATAATATTTTAAAAAAATTAATAAAATTTAATGCCAACATTCAATAGTCATTAATCAATTACGTGTGTGTTTGGAAGAGCTTATTTTTGGGCAATAAGTGCTTATAATTCGTGATTTACGGTATACGAGGTAAGTATGTGAGAGGAGTTTTTTCTCGGCTTGCGTAATAAGTGCGTTTTTACTGTGCAAAAAGCTTAAACAAACATGCACTACGTCTTGGAATACAAAGAGATTATTGATATTTTAGAGATATATGATATATAGTGCCCAAATTCTTTTGAAATTAGAAGATAATATTTTTTGCAATATAGGGTTGCATTATGCAAAAACTTTCATTAACATGTGCCTTAACGAATTATGATATATGAAGGTAAAAAAAAATTATAATATACAAAAGGATTCAAAAGTGCACCCAACACCAAATATTTTTTTTAGAAGCAAAAGTAACTATAACTATTAAATCTAATCTAACACCATTAGTTTTACGGTGAGGTCCACACTACTGTTGTGAAAATACGAAAATCCCAAACTAAGAAAAACACCCTTCCCCCTCTCAACCTCTGAATCTTCAACCTATACGAGCCAGGGATAGAGAGTACCGATAAAGGCACCCTCCACTGACATTGGTGGCAGAATCAAACACACGAAGGCTAAACATCGTTTTCATCAATTTCGACTTTAAAGAATGAAAGTTCATTTAGTTCAACCTCATTACATGCTTATAATGGTAATCATAATTGTATTACCAAGAGAAGAGTGTTTGGTTACTCTTTAGCATGATAATAGGGTTTACCATGATAATTTTAACTAAAAAATTGGTAATCTTTATTCATACCTCTTCCTCTATGAATACTCATTACAGTCTCATTATATGATTTAAAAAGTTCAATTTACCTTTTTATCTCATTTATCTATTTTTACTTGTTTCATTTGACCCGCCACATTACTCTACAACTGCCGCCGCCACTACCTCTTCTCCCACCACCACCATTGCCGCCACCCCCGGCCGCCAGCACCTCTATTGTTGTCGTTGTCACAGCCATGATAGTCACCACCACTACCTCTTCCTCCATGGTTATCGTTGTCACCACCTACATTGCCACCGCCGCCACCCTACCTTCTCCTCTTCTTCTACCACCTCTACTGTTGCCGCCATTGACATGATAGTTGTTGCCACCGCCACTACCTCCTCTTCCACCATTGTCGCTATCACCACCTACCATTGCCATTGTCGCCACCACTACCTCCTCCTCCTTCACTACCGCCACCACTATCTCCTCCTCCACTATTGTCCTCTGTCACCACTTGTCATCGCCACCGCGGCAACTACCACACCACTGTTACTGTCACCTCTACCATCACAACCATCGCCATCGAATGATCCTTGGCAAGGTAACATGACGGTTACGATGAAGCAGCACGATGAATCTTAACTATTTTTTTACAAATATTATATTAAGGGTAAAATAGACTTTTTGTAATATATTAATTTTAAATAATTATTAAAAAAAATAACTTATTACATCTTACTTAAAAATCAAACCAAACACTGGCTCTGTAATTAATATTGTATTTCCTTATCATTGCATCGTATTATACTGCACTATGAAAGAACATAGTCATACCCGATTTCTCTGGGTTAATTGACTTTGATGGAGTTGGTTGAACCTAATAAAAATTTTCTTCTCACCCACACTCTCTCGGCTACATCTTCAAACAAAGCAAACGAGGCTTTCATCGGTAAAAAAAAAAAAGCTTTAATTAGTGTCTTTGTGAAATATAACTGGGAGGGAGTTCTCATACTAATGGCCAGGGCCGACCACTTGCAAATTGCCCAAAATTTCAACCAGATTGATTGATTTAAGCTAGATAAACTTCCTAATTTACACTGACAAATTACTACAAAATCCTCAGTATTATACATGTACGTCAACACGAACATCTTAGCACGTCAAAACTTCGCCTACGATATTACTGGGTGTTGTTAGCCGTATATTGCCATTGCGAAGTTCTGTTGTATACTGAAAAAATATGTGAAACTGATAATATTCCTGGAAATGATTTGAAAGTATTACAAGTTTTTCTTTATGGGGCTACCTTAGGTGACAAGAATGAGTTAGGACATTGGTAATGGTGAAGGTTCTGACCTTTCTTATCTAATCTAAATTCTTTTTTTTTTTTTAAGCTTATTCTTTTATTCTTGATTCTTGAAGCTACTGTTTCTTTTCTCTTTCATTGTGTCTTCTGGTAACAGTTTGTGATTTTGCTCTAAAATATGGTAGATCATTACATTTCCTTAATCGGTGATTTCTTAGAGCCCTGTTTGGATCAAATAATGGGTTGAAAATGAATGGCAAATATTTTGCCACGAAAGTGTTTGGTATGTATTGAAAAAAAAAACGGATTGACAAGAAAATTTATGTTTGGTATAATGAAAATGAGTTTTATGACAATTTTATCCTTGATTTATCATTATATTTATTAATGAAATGTATCAAAATAAGTATTAATTGCTATTTAATTATTATTATTATTATAAATGAAAAAGATAATTCCTGTCCTGCATAAATTTAATAAATCAATAATAATAACAATAATAATAATATCATCATCATCAGTAATCAAATCTCTCTTAGACCTTTAGGTAAAAAAAATCTCACTTGGATTCACTCTCTTGTTGTTGTTGTTGTTGTTGTTGTTGTTATGCTTTTCCATTAATATTATAATTAATAACTCCCTCCTCCATAATCGCACCGCGACTGCTCATCCCCACCCCAAAATCTTCACCCTCAAATTGCAAATTGCCGACGTAACCAAAATAGAGAGCTTCCTCACCGCCATCATCCTTATATAACCACCTTCACCATCGACGTCTCCACCTTCCTCTCCACCATCCATTCCTCCACCTTCACCGTCGATTTAGCCAACTTGGAATAGAGAAAGAGCTAAGAACGAGGGAGATGAGAGAACAGACCATCATCTCACTCTCACTGCTGAGAATAACAGGCCAAACAAGGAGGAACCAGAGTCATACCACCACTGTCGAAACCCACGTTGGGGCAATTCCATAATTTCACAAGATTTTTAAGTGGAAGATCTCATTTTCCCTAGTTTATTGGTGGGAACCGATTTTCATCTATATAGATGAAAATGGGTTCAGGCTGGAAAATATTTTCCAACAGAAAAAGTGAACCAAACCAGCATCACCAGCATGAAAATTGAAATTTCTATTTCTCTCCTCTGATTTTCGACGAACCAAACAGGCGCTTGCCCATTTCCCCCAGTTTCTATCTCTTGAGTGACTGGTTTGATCGTATACATGGTGATTTCATTTTTCACGTACCAATAGTAATAGTAATGTTTGGTACTTTCAGCTGTAGAATTTTGTGTTAAGTTAGGTGTTCCAAAGTGAAAGCTATATTTATTTTGGTTATATCCATCCTTACTAATCTTTAACACCCGAAGCTGAAAGTTATACATAAGAGATATGAGGAACTTCTTTGGTATAACATGCTCTCAGGCCCCATGTTTCTATAATTACATTTGATAATGCACCTTTAAAATGCATTTTTCAGTCTGATCCCTTTACTAAAAAAAATTAAAAAAAAAAGTATATTGGCTAAATGCGTCTCATAATTATTGGCATCTAACTAGGTCGCTGGACTCATTTCGCCAGGATGCCATTATTTTTAATTAATAATTATTTAGTCAAACAAATCCTTACAAGATCAACTGAATTAACACGTACTGTGCTGCATTTCATTAAACTTATCCAAAAATAGTGCTTGTGATTTGTAAAGAAGAAGAGCATATATAAATGCATACTGTGAATAATATAAATGGAAAACTTCATTCATTAAACCAAGTCTGATACAAAAATCCCACGCATGCATAATAAATAAACGAAAAAATTGCTGAAAAATATCTATTTGAGAAACTTTTTGCTTCAAAAGACTTGAAAATGCAGGAGGATATATTTTCTCTGCTGAAGGATGAAGAGCATTTAAAAGATTGCTATTTTAGTGGCAACATTAGAAGTGGATGCTAAATAATATAGACATGCCTGTCTTTGAAGTCACTCCACTTGTAATTTGCTGGATAAGGCTGTTTCACTTGGTTTTTCCCTCTCTTTCTTCTAGTAGCAGTAGCCCAAGGGGATATTTATACGCCAGACCTATGGGGCATTTAAAACAGCTTACCTAGGAGCTAGGTTATGAACATTAAACCCAACAAAAAAAAAAGGAAAATAAAAGTAGGAGTTTTGGATAATTCACTGTTCTGGAACTCTTCCTTCATCTTTTCAAGAAAAAAACTTTCTGTTGGCTGAATGAATCAATGGAGGAGATTAATTTTAAACTTAAGAAATGGAAAAGAACTTTGGAGTTTGAGAGTTTTCATCTAAGTAGGAGAAAAACAGAATACATGTATTGCAAGTTTGATAAGAGACAAGCGAGAAATGATGTGGAGGTTAAATTGGGAGAACAAGTCATTTGACAAATGGCAAAATTTACATATTTGGGATCAATTATACAACAAGATGTTGAAGTTGATGAAGATGTAAATCATAAAATTTTTCTTAGAAGGCCCCAGAATTCAGATGTTGGCCTTCCTTCCATGCACTGTCCCTGGAAATGGAGTTTTTGATACAAAGATGACTTAGAACAACAGAAAAAGTATATACACACACATACCAACATCCAATCCAACTCAACATGAGGTCAATGATATGGACTAATGTGAGTGGTTTCATTTCCAAAAAAAAAAAAAAAACCGAATTTACTTAAATAGAGTAAACACTTAATGTAAGAGTGGTGCAACACCCTTCAATATATATAAAACCAGTGGCAGATTGGCTTGTCCAAAATAATCCACAAACTTGTAACAAAATTATATAAAACTAAGCAACTAGAAATTATAAAAAGATCAAATATGACACGAAACATTTGGTAACAAATACTAGCATTTTTTAATTATGGAAGTTGTCAAGTAGCACAAGGCTTTCCACATAATCCAAAATGCCAAGACTATAGCGACATATTGGGATATCAAAAAAGTCGAATTCATCCGTAGTGAGATTGCGCAAAACAACTTTTCCTCTATAATAATTCTTCGCTTCACCTAACACTAAGCAAACAATTTCATTTCTCCAAATAATCCTAGGCCAAATGATAAAGAGGTATGGATTCGGTCTGCTTGTATATATTTTAGCCCAACTCCATCTCTCTCGGGATGTATCTGCACACTCCTCCAACACCCACAAATCAATCACATATTGAGAATTTTCAACCTGAGTGCCAAAAAATATAGCTAGTTTGTTCTCATAGCTAGCAAGCGTATTGTAACATCCATAGTCAGGAGCCATAGGAGGAAATGGTATCAATGTGAACACTTCCGTTGCTATATCAAATGAAATTATCAAATCAGGCCAACTTTTTTTGCGCCCCTCCACATCTTCCTTATGTCCAATCCAAAAGATAGCTCCATTACAAGGGAAAGCCCTGCACTTGAAACGATGGACACCCTCTAAGTTCCCGACTTCAACTTTTCTCCATGCCCCCGTCTTTAACGAATAAACTTCCCCTTGAAAGACGGAACATCCAGAGAAAAAAAGTTTAACAATCTTGTAATCATTAACGATTGGGCTGAACCCGAATCCTACAGAAAAACACTCATACTCATAATGGTTAAGAGATTTTGGCACTTGCCTAGCCACTCTAATAGTTGGATTCCACAACCAAAGGGAATCTTGAGATTTACCGCGGAGGTCCATACAGAGCAAGCCATTACTGGAATAGACCCACTCCGGCATTAAGGGATCAACAATGCGTGTGTTTTGAAATTCAAAAACTTGCATCTCACGATTGAGCAAACGCAAGTGCCAAGGATTACCATCAGAGATAATATTATCACAAATAAGTAAAGGGTTTTGCAGAGTGGAATGGTGGAGGTGTTCTGCAATGAAGGATGGGGTTCTGAACAGATTCTTCCAATCTTTACAAACACATTGAAATCGGATTAGGGATTTTACCGGAAGTCGTTCAAGAATACTTGTGATGATGTCTTGGGGTAGATCTGGTGTGCCGTTCTCCATTATTGTCCGCTCCAATGAGTCGCGGAGGGATGAAGTAGAGACTGAGACGTGATCGAGGAAGCCGACCGCGAGGGGAGTGTGAGAGCGAGAGATAGAGAGACCGCCGAGACTGATGTTAACTGAGCGACCGGGCTAGTAGTGGGGTACTGGACAGGCCGCCAGGGTGAGCAAATTAAATCTGTTTTCTACTTTTCTTTACGTAGAGAAAATTAAATCTACAGATATTTCGGCACAAAAAAAAATTATACAGTATTAGATTAAATAGAGAGATATTTTATATCAGTTTGATTTATTTTATATATTTTTCTGTTAAATCTAATCAAAATGATAAAAAGTAATCTTTTTATAAAATATCTTGTGCGATGCAACAATTCTAACTATAAATTAGATATACTGTTCATTATATATTAACATATCAAAAAACAATTAGGAAGTCGTTAGAAACTATCTCGCACATATTTCTATTTACTTTTGACATATTTAATCAAATACATTTTAAATTTATTTTTAGGGTTACATTTGGTATATTAATTTTGATATACATTATTTTATACAATGGAATTATATCTCATTTTAATTGCTAAATTTATTTTTGATATATTCATTTTGAATAAAATACTGTGATCTGTATTTATTTTTGGTACATTTTTTCTTAAAATATATTTTTATATTTAGGAGAACTGCTATAGCTCGGGAGGTTATGGATAGTGCGATAGTAACCACATATATTGGAAGTCATGAGATTTATTTAATATTTAGTATTCATATATTTTTATTGACTAAATATCTGATACAAGATTTTTATTTCATATTTTGAAAATTTTAATACGAATACATTTTTATATTTAGGAGAACCGCTATAGCAAGGGAGGTTATGGATAGTGTGATAGTGACCACATATATGGAGAGTCATGAGATTTATTTGAGATTTAGTATTCATATTTTTTTATTTAAGATTGAGTATTCATATTTTTTATTAGACTCAATATCTGATATAAGATTTTTATTTGACATTTAGAAAAATTTAAGAATATATATAGATAAAATAAAGAGAAAAGAAAAATTCTAAATAAAGAAAGTTAGGACTATATAGATAATATATATATATATAATATATATTAATTTAAATTGTTTTGAATTTGAAAGAGAAGTACTTACATGTCGTAAGGAGGGTTGCTTGAACTGCTCCTTTTATATGCGAATAGATTAGAGTATTTTACTATATTTGTGCGAGACTTTTCCCTCTGATAGGGTTTTATCTTCCCTCCGCGAAAGGGCCGACCGGCGTCTTAACACAGCGATGCGAGGGTGGCGGTCAGTCCTTTCTCCGTGTAGGGCGTCTCTTCTCCGTCTAGTGGAGTGGCTAGGATGGTTTATTACATTGTGGCCGGTGGTGATGTTGAATGGGAAATCATCCGTTGGCAGTGGTGTAGGCGTGCGAGGTTGGATGCTGGCTGAAGGCGAGGTGGTGCTCCGGCATCACTCTCTTGAGGCGATCTCGGACCATGACCTCCGATGGGTGCCTCCATGGCTCTCGACGGCGAGATCTGTGGTGGAGGAGCGGAGTATGAGACATCTGAGCATATCGGTGCTGACAAAAACCCCAGGGGACTGCAAGGCGAGTATCAATCAATTAATTTGGGGTTTTCGAGGCTCGTTAGCAGCTCTGAGGAAGCCAATGCCGACAACGCAAATGCGATCCCAGAACCAGGGTGCGGCGCCTACGATGGAGGAGAAGAGGTATTTGGATAAGAAGTATCCGACACCATCGCTGCGCATAATGGGTTCTGAGGTTAGTGAAATTTTCGAACTCTTTAGCCTATCGATTTATGTTGACTCTGGATGGAATCCATCGGTAGCTAATTTGGCTATGATTGAAGCTGGCTTTAATTTGTTGAGTCATGCTATCTGTGTATTCGAATGGCTGAGAGTTATTGTGGCTTGGTTCATACGGGAACTATGGAAGAATTTATGCTTTAATCTGGTTGGATTTGAGTATAGTCAGATTGCTTGTCGAAAAATCATATCTTGCTGTGCCTGTACTGCTGGGAGAAATATTAGTCTATCAGTTCGGGATTCCTTTGGTTGGCTCTCAAACGGGCACCCAAGGAATTTATATCTCGTTTTGAATAGACAAATATTTGCTCATAATGCAAATCTACAGTTAGTTTTATCAGGCGAAAGTTGTGATTCTCTCCTTGAGAAATGTTTCATCTCAGGGAAACTTATCAGGAACCCTCCTTGTGAGTGGACTCCCAAAGAAGCAGATTTAGCAGTCTTGAGTGCTGTTAAAGCTTCAACGCACGAGTCTTGCCCTTCAATTTGGGTGTTGCGACTCTCGCTCCAGTTGCAGAGATGGCTGTTGATGGATAATCGGAAGCTGCTCTGTTGGCTTTGCTGCTCAGACTTATTTTGTTACTATTCTGTTTTATTTGGATACTTTATTATGTTTGCGACTGTCTTAGATTATGTTGTAGCTGTTGTTTTACTTTGTTGTTTCGATTGGCTTGTTTAGCTTCTAGTTCTTATCACACAGACCTTTGTACCTAAGATATCTTGATTAATGCATTTCTTGTTGGCAAAAAAAAAAAAAGAACTGCTCCTTTTATATACTATACTACAGGGAGGTTATGTGGGTTAGTGGCCACATATAGGAAGTCATGAGATTTATTTAAGATTCAGTATTCATATTTTTTTTTAATTAGACTAAACATCTAATATAGTGTTTAAGATTTAAGATTCAATATTTCTAAATAAAGTGGTTACGATTATATAGGAAATAAATAATATATATTAATATAAACGTTTTGAATCTTAGAGGTGGAAGTGCTGCGTGTCGTAAGGAGGGCTGCTTGAACCGCTGCTTTTATATAGTATTTAAGTTTTAACATTTAGTATTCATATTTTTTTATTAGACTAAATATCTAATATAAGATTTTTATTTGATATTTAGAAAAATTTAAGAATATATCTATAGATAAAATAAGGAGAAAAGAAAAGGAAAAAAAATAGAAAAAGAACTTTAAAAATGCAAAATTAATCAAATTTGTTACCAAAAGTTGATAAAAGAATGACGAAATTTGATAAACAATTCACAACTTATTTTTTGGAAAATTCCTAATTTAGAATTTTACGATTCAAAATTCTTTTTCTTTCTTTTCCCCAAGAGAAAAACTCTAAATAAAGGGTTACGATTAGAGCCGGGATACCATCTCATCAATGTTAATGGTTACTAGGGTGGTCATTGGGGCGCTATTTATCCTCAAGTAGCGTATTCGATCTCCTGGGGAGACGATTAAATCCTCTAGAGGAGAGGATAGTTCTTGCTTGATGTCCTAGGCGGGTCGGTGGATTCCGATGCCGTCGGATGGTTGTGCCAAGCCGGTCCTGGTGTGTCCTGTGGCTTAGTGTCCTCTTATGGGACCGTTACAACCAATGACTCAAGATCCTCCAATCTCAAATATACCCTCCCTTCAATCCTCCTTTTCAGTAAAAAGAACTGGGGTTGGAGTTATACCACAAAAGACTCTTTAGAAAAGAGAGAGAGAAACACCCAATCACCCCACACTAGCCGAAACCCTTTTCCATTGTTGCGTTAGGTTTCCAATAATGCAAAGAAAGAAGCCAGATAGAGTAACAAGGAAGAGAAAAAATGGCAGGAGTCTATGGTAGAAGAATAGTCTCCTACGAGCATTCTCTCTTATTCCCTTCCCTATTTCTTTTTCTTTCCCTCCATTCTTTCAAATTTCAAAATTTGAATTTAATTTCCAAGATTCAATATATACATTGTTAAGCCACTGTGGACGAACTGATGAAAACAATAGAGGTGGGTTGAAGAAAAAAGGGACCAGAGAAGGCGTCTTGATGCTCCGTTGCCTCTACTCACTGCTCACTCCCTTCATGCTTTGTTTGGGCGATTTGATCTTTTACATACTTCTCTATCTTCTCTATCATTGAGTTTGCTTATGGGTTTGCTTTTTTCATTTGAGTTTTCAGATTGGAATGAATGAAAATGAGAATGACAAATTCTCTTCAATTGACGAGGGAGAAGAGGCTAAACGCTATTTCTACAAGTTCACCATCTGAGCACACATCTCTTGAGGGTAGCAAACTAAACCAATATCATTGCTTCTAATTCACCAGCCCCCTTAATCTTTGCAATATCTATTTATTTCATTGTTTTCTACCTCGTCTAATATAATGATTTGGGTAGTGTACTAAGTGAAAGATAATGGATAGTACAAGGGAAGAAATAAAGATGGCACATGAGGGGAGAGACGTCTGAATTGGCTTCCTCCACAGTTTGAGCTATGGTCTTTTTCATTTTATTTTTTTCATCTATACCCATGTTTTTAGTCATTTATATGTATCCTATGTTCCCATTTTCTAACTTATTGTTTTATGTTCTTTTCTTTTCTTGAGACAGACAGTACAGTATTCCTTCATCATAGCATCAAAATTCTACTCCCTCTGGTCCTATTTATAAGCAACTTTTCTTTTGATTGCGCAAAATGAACTGATAGTTAAAAGTAATAAGTGTGTCAAAAATGCCATATTTTTGTTCATATATACCTCTATTTATGAAAAGAGTATAGGAAAGAGGATAGATAAAAAGTATGAGAGAGAATGAGTATTTAATAAGGGTAAAATAGAAAAAAGAGGCTTATATTTTTAGACAAAAAGTGAAAATTGCTTATAAAAGGGACCAGCCCTATAAAAGAGAAAGTTATTTATAAATAGGACCGGAGGGAGTAATATTTGTATACAGAGTCTGTGCGTGTCTATATGTTTGCTTTTAATATTTTCATGTCAAAAAATAATAGTTAAAATTATATTGTGTGAATTTTATAGAGTTTTAGTTGGAGGCTAGACGTAAGAGCATAAAATATAAGAGGACACATAAAGGTAGGTATTATATAACTTGCCTTTTTGAAACTTTACATTCTCCCATTAAAGATGCCTGGTTCACAAGAGCAGTGCATATATGGAGGCATTAGTCTTTAGAGAGAAGTTGATATGTCAAGTCATTCTGTAATTTAACATACATTTTTTTTGTTTGTCATTGGAGCTCTTTTCTTTCCTTTCCTTTTTCTCTGCATGTAGAATCAACTCTTTCTCTTTACATGAGCAGATAGCTTTTTTCTTTAAGGCATGAAGGCCAACAAGCAATATAATCCCCTATTTTTAAATAGTTATGTTCATTGGCGGATTGCTAACCAAATTTATGAAATCGATAGTGGTACTACTACAAACAGTGGTTTTAACGTCCCTATTTTGGCACTTTTAACATCCAAAAACTGGGGGATGTCTATGTGGGAAGCGTAGTATGTTTTAAGAAATGACATCCCAAAAAAATGGGACGTCTAAAGTCCCTTCATGAGGGTTTGGGACGTCTAAAACCTCCCACAGGGGGCCTTTAGACGTCCTAAATCTCAATTCTATTCCTAATTAATGGGTTTTCATGGAAAATTTTAAGTCCAGAAATGGACACAAGGCTTTATTTGTTATTAGAGTGAAATGTAATTAATTTGATGCAGGCATTTTTTCCCATTTGAGGTAGAAAATAAACTCATGACAAATTTTTTCCCTTAAATACAAACATTGCAATAAACAACTACACATATTACTTCTATTTGAAGCTTTAAAATAAATTGTCTCACAATATTATGAAGTCAAATAGGTGAAATTTCAGAATTAGAAAAGTGTTTGTATGATTCTAGCAAAAAAAAAAACCAATGAAGGAAAAATCACTCCAGTAACTAACTAGAATCATCATGTAAATAAATTGAAAGCATTATAATAATTTCACATTATAAGTTTAACTTAATTCTTCATGTAAATTTATATTTAAAAAAAAAAACTAACCTAATGATGAAACCAAGGAGAGGGTGTAATATCCCGATTTGTAATTAGGGCTAATGACTCTGATAATTATTGTAATTATCTTGGTTAAGCACTATTATGATTAATGTAATATGAATTTTGGAATAAAGACATGTGGTATTTAAGATCAAGGGTTAAGATTCATTGATAATGGGTCGGTATCCTATGCTTTGCGGTTATATGAGCTTAAAGTGGAAGTGGATAGGATGATGACAAGTGGCAAGAGGGTAGCCTTTGGATGTGGCACTAGAAGACAAAAGTCACTTTTTCCTCTTCCCTCTCTCTCTCTTGTGCGGTTGTGTGTGTGTGAGGAAGAGAATTTCATCATCCTCCTCCCATTTTTCTCTCTCATTTTCTCATCTCTCTCCTTCCTCCATTTCTGGCGCTGGTTTGAGCTTGGAAAGAGGAGAAGAAAAGCTTGATCTTTGGTAAGAAATACTCCTCCTTTACTCAAAACCTCTTCTATAATATTGTTCATCTCAATGAGAGCTACATTGTGATGGTTGTAGAATCTTGAAATAGTGTTGATTTGTGAGTTGCTCGAATTTGGAAGTTGAGGAATCAAAGTTCTTGATTGGGCAAAGTAAAGAGGTAGGCATTTAGAGCATTTTGGTATGTTGTTTGTGAGCTTTGGCTAAGTTTGGTGACATCTGAAATTTTGCCCTAATTATGCCTATTTCTGGAAATATGAAGTTCATTATGATTGATGATTGGAAATGATTGAGTTTGGATATATATGAACATTTGATGCATTTTGGATAGATAGAAATTGATTGGGATTCATTTGGGTCACTTGGGAAAAGTTGGAAAATCTGTTTTGTTAAGCTCTGTTTTTCGCTGTCAGTTTGGACGAGCGTTTTGATTGACCAAATGGTATTGGAAAATTGTGAAACTTTCCAGTCATAAAGTTCACATCCCAAGCTTCAAAATGGACATATATTTTGTGTCATTTCGTTTAGAATTCTGTGAGATATGGCTGTCCAAAGTTTGGGATGAAAACAGAACTCTGTTTTGAAGTAGTGTGTAGTTTTTGGTAATTCTGTATTTGTGTAGTGATTTCCAGTGAGGGGCTGTATTTTTCCTTGAAAGAGGACTCATATACCTTTCATTTGGCTTTAGAATCACTCCGTTTCGATTTTTCTAGAATTAGTTATGTTTTTTCGAAGTTCAGCCCAGAGTCAGGAAACTTCTGGGCCGCGGCCCATGAGTGGCGGGCCGCGGCCCAAGAGTGGCGGGCCGCGGCCCAAGAGTGGTGGGCCGCCGCCCAAGGCCTTCTGACCATCTTTGGGCCGCTGCCCAAGGAATGGTGGGCCGGGGCCCAAGCCTGTGTTCCAGCACTTAGTGTTTTCGAAAAGTAACCTTCAACCTATTGTTTCCCAACCTTTTAGGGCTTTCATTAGAGACATTTGTGGCCTCTTAGGAGTCCTAAATGATAACCAACTTAGTGTATTATGGGATTAAGTAATTGGAAAAGAGATTGATCAATTGTCCCTAATTTGGTATAGGATTTGATATCTGCCGAACGCGTGAGCCCACTGTGCCAAAGATTGTCAGGAAAGATACAGGTAGCGACTTCTCTCTTATACTTTGTGTAAATGTATTGTATGTTTGTCTGTCATTCATTGTGTGGATGCTGCTGCTACTGCTTTGTGATACCTTGTGCATTGAGATACTTTGTGGAGCATAGTGATACATCGTGCGTTGAGATGCTTTGTGGTGCTTTGTGCTTTGTGTTGCTGCTACATAGTGTTCACCGCGAAAGCGGGCGTTGTGCATAGTGATTACAGCGAAAGCTGGCATAGTGTTCACCACGAAAGTGGGCGTAGTGCATTGTGAATACAGCCGTGAGGGCTGTCGTATGTGGCGCGAGCCAGAGATCATTGTGAAGCTGCTGAATATGATGAACATACATGCTTTCTGTTTATATATTGTATGAGTGACTTGTTGCTCTGGGATTCTTTAGAATCTCATTCTTTCCATATGACTAACCTTTTCAGTCAGGGCAAGTGGCTCGAAGGAGAAGCGACCAGCCCGGAGTGGTTAGGATCTCTTTGGGACATTCAGGACTTTGGGATAGTTGGTTATCTTTATTTTGGGTTGGGATTGCCAAGTGTACATAGATGTAAATAATTATTTTGATGGTGTAATCCCCTTTATGGGAAAACAACTAAACCCATGATATATATATGTAGTAACCCGGGGTTTGCCGGGATTTTGGTTTCCGCACTTTGATATTTATTATGTACTCTGATTTCTTTGGTAATTATATCCGCACGTGAATGCGAGACCACGAATATATATATGTTTTGAAATGATTTTTAAATACCCCATCTCTTGGATGTGGGACTATAAATTGTGATTTTCATCTTATTGGTCTCTATTTCACTTAAATTTCGTAATCCGGATGTAATTACGGTGAGGGGGTTACAGAGGGCAGCCGACGGTGTAAAGGGTGATCGAGAGAGCAAAGTTTTTTTTCGCAGGATATGACCCTTGCCACCTTACTCTAGTTACTCAGCCAAAAAATCACAATCTTAGTGGGCGCAATCATAGCTATAGCTCAATCACAATCATCCAAGGCTGTTGATACTTAACCTATAACCAGAGAGTATTAGCCAAGCACAGTACCCAAGCAAAAGCTCTGTTCATTACCTGATTACACTACACATTCGATTCCCATCCCAAGTACAAGTGATGCCCTACCGTTCACCTTTAAAATTGATGAAGGAAAATAATTAGGATACCTCAACAAAAAAAGCTGTGATGAGAAATGGAAGGTGACAGGATTGGTTACGGAGGAGGAGGACTATCCCCGAAAAATAGAGTTCAGTTGCCCGCCAGAGAAACAGGAAGAAGGAGGCAAGCAGGAGCGCAGATTAGACTAAATATATAGAATCTCATTTAATCACTTGCCAATGGGCAATCAACCTAATGAGGAAAAGAAAAAGGGAAGAGAGGAAGAAAAGGAAGACAAAGGAAGTGGAAAGCTTACCCAGGAGCTCTTCACGGATGGCAATGGCAGCAGCAATCTCATGAAAAGGCAATGAAGAAAAGCTGAAAGAAGAGAAGTCACAGGATGGGAAAAGGGTGTGGGGGTGGGTCTTCTGAAGGGAAAGCATCTAAAGTCTCTTGCATGTCAGAAATTTCTGACATGCAGGTGCCTTATTTGGGACGCCTAAAGTATGGGTTTTGGCGTCCCAAATTAATTTGGAAAATCTAAAGTAAGTTAAATTTTTTTAGGTTCATATTTTTAGCACCCGCGAGAATCTTTAGGCGTCCTAATTTAAATTTGGGACGTCTAAACTCTACTTTAGGTGTATCAATTCAAATTTGGGACGCCTAATGTTCCCATTTCCCATCTTTATTTACAAAAATGCCACTGCCTCTACCTTTCAATCTCCCTTTTTAAAATAGGGACATCTATAAGGGTAGTAGTATCTTCAACCTGTAGTAGTGCGGGTTCCTAAGACATGGATTTGGTGTTTGCTAACCAAGTTTTAAGTGTGTTTGGATAAGCCCTAAACCGTGGTTTCAAAAGCTCTTTTCCGCAAATCGAGATAAAATTCCTTTCACATACTTACCTCATAAATTGTAAAAGCTATTATCCAAAAGCTAATCTAAACACACACAGGCAGAGAAGCAAATATTGGTAGTTGGATGGCCAAAATACACACGTATTCAAAATGTTTATGCACAATGAGTAGTGCCATGCTTTTATGGAAGCTTCGTCATGTGTCATTCGCTTGGAACCTAAATAAATGTTGAGCTGGTTTGAAATAGCTTATTTTTTGGCAATAAGTGTTTATAAATCATGATTCATGGTACACAAGGTAAGTATGTAGAGGAGTTATATCTCAGCTTGCATAATAAGGACTTATTGTCCAAAAATAAGTAATACCAAATACAGTATCAATCAACAAATAAGCGATATTGAACTACTTTTTTTCCTAAGGGTGTCAAGGCAAGCTTACTTGTTTGTTTTAGTGCTAAATTGCATATGGATGTTTCCTGTCAAAAGAAAAAAATTATGCAGAAATATGGAGGAAGATAACATTTTGAGACTACCTTAAATCTGCATGGACAATTTTTATTTGGAACACATGTTAAAGGAATTTATAGTTCATAATCCATTTCGAATATCCTTCATCTATTTCAATTGCTTTTTTCTCATGCCCGCTAGATTATGTATGATACCTTACCAACATACCAGAGGTCATAGCTGTGGAAGGTGACAGTATACTTATTTTGGTAGTCATTTTATTTTATAGCTTACTTTTCTTGGTTTAGAATTTTTTATCTTTTTTTGTCCAAGAAGTATCATCTTCACATAATTTGCATGAGTTTATCCTTTTCGGTAAATTTTTGCACCCTCTCATTTCCAAAACTCTTGAACTCTATGTAATTTGCATATCCTCACTATTACTAGTGTTCTTGCTTACAGGTTGGTACTTCAGTGGATGAATTGTTGCATTCCCTAGGTCTTGAGAAGTATCTCATATCAAATAAGTATTCACACATGATCAATTATATGTTGCACTCTCTAAGGTTAGAAGTATGGATGGGTTAAAGATATACATACCTAATAATGGACACGATGCTTAAAGCACTATAACAAATGTAGTTTATAAGGAGATTTTTAAGAACTTGAATACTTGATTTGTTTTTGTTGTCCAATTAAATGTGCTTTCCATATGTTGGTAAATGTATAAGGTAATTGAGTTTGATTATGATCTAATAATATTCAGGTAGTGTAAACTGCCAACAGATGTTAAACATGTGCAATATCAATTACTGTCATAATATAGAATGTATGTTGGAATTTGGAAATACTATGGTGTGCGGGGGAGGAAATGCTCGTTTGGTCCAATAATATATCAACCATTAGGCTTCTTGTGAGCATGGTTGGGATGACATAAATCTGGTTATGTAGAATAAATCTAGTACTTGGATATCACCCCCTAAATGAAACCACCAAAACAAAAATATTATCTTCATCAAAACAAAAAAAAATGTATACCTAGATTTGGATTTTTGCATTTCAAGACCCTACACTTAAGTTCAACTTTCATTTGTACTTATATAGGTGTATTCTAATCTTAAAACCACATTTATAAATTCCTAATGAGGCCAATTGGTTTGATTAGAAATTTTTTAAATATGTAGACTTAAATTTAAATTTTGGCATTTCAACTTAATTTAATTGAAATTTTTCCTAAACTTCAGTCAACATAGTTTGAACTGCGATAAGTAATTATTTAAAAAATTATTTTACAAAGCATTAAATCCAAACAGCTCAAATTAAATCTAGCTATTATGATAAGAGGTGGAGTGAATCCAAATCTGATGAAGAAAATTAGGAGTAATTAGAACTATGAAATCATGTTCTATTCAATATAGAATAATGGAAGCATTAAATGTTTTTTGAAATTAAAATAAATTTAGTCTTTTACTATCCTCATCATAAATGAAATTGAAGATAACACAAGATAGATTAATTTTCAATCTTAGTGCCAACTAACATATGTTAGTGCAAGCGTTTCACCCAAGAGGAGGGTGAATTGGGTGATTCCAGAAATTTCGTTGCATATAAAGAAATTGGCGGAATATTAAAAGCATTTAAGAGCAAGGAGAAATATCACCATAGTGTACACCGGGAGTAATACTGGTTCGGCCACAACCACTTTGACCTACGTCCAGTCCTCAGAGCGTCTCTGAGAGTTTCACTATATTCTCCAAGATTCGATGGGTTCTTGGCACCTCAGTACATAGCAAGTTCTTTCTCCTGGACACTCGCTCCCCCTTATACGTTGTAATCAAATCCCCAACTCAAGGTTCCACTACCTTAAGTTGTCTCAATAACAAATATTGAGTTTGTAATGAAAACCTCTCTCACAGAGCAAATATATAATCTCTGAAGTACAAATGAATGACTATAAGAAAACAAAGCACTAAGAGTATGTTGATCAGTGTAATCTCAGTTTGTGACTTCTTGTTTTCATCTCTTTGAATGTTCCATATATATAGATGATTTGTAGCATCCGTTGGAAGCAATTCAAACTTGTCTATTAGAGTCGCGCAGCAACAGTTGACTATTCTTCGTATTTTAAAACTATCCGTTGGCGGTAGGTAGCGGTAGATGAACGTTTGGACTTTTATTTGACTTCTCAAATCTGTCATACTCTTTCATTGTTTCTCTGTAAATGTACTTAGAATACTAATACAATGAAGAGTTAATCATATGGATAACAATTCAAGAGATATTCGATGAAAATATAATTTATGGACTGCCTTACTTGAGTGACTACTCGAGTGATCAAGTTTGTTACTCGAGTGCTCCCTTGAGTAAACTTGTCTAAAATATGGCAGTGAGTAAATCAACAGTTTATATCATATATTACTCGGGTAAGACATGGAGTGATATATTACAAACCTTGAAAATACCTTATTACTCGAGTGGCCATGTCTTTACCTTCACAGATTACTCGAATAATCACTGTGGTAAACTGCTTACTCGAGTGAGCTTCATTTTTCTTCACACCTTACTCGAGTGGCTTTCAAATAACCCGGACGATTACTCGATTACACCCTCGAGTAATGGGATCAGATTCTTGGCTGAGAGTTTGTTTACTGGTTACTCGAGTGACTACTCGAGTGGTACTTTAAATAACTCTGTAGATTACCCGGGTGGTCCCTCGAGGAATGCTATTTTCTCACTGGTTACTCGAGTGGCTGCTCGAGTGACATGCATCATTTCTTGGCCGAGAGTCACTGGAAGATTTTGAACCTGGTTACTCGAGTGGCTACTCGAGTAATGCCTGTGAAAATCTTGTTACTCGAGTGGCTACTCGAGTAATGGTCTATATAACTTTGCAGATTACTCGAGTGGTCCCTCGAGTAACTTCGTTCAAAATTTGGCAGTGCATCACTGGATGAAATTCTGTTTGCTTACTCGAGTGGCTACTTGAGTAATGGCTTTTGTTACCCGAGTGGCTACTCGAGTAAGCCTTCTTAAAAATTGTTGATTACTTCCAGTGCTGACTCCAAGTGATGCTTTACCACTTTATTCAAATTCATTTGTTTGTTATCAAATCCTTTCATATTATTGATCCAATCTTTGTTATCATTAAAACATATGGGATCTAACAATATATAACAACGAGGTAGTGTCTGTACCTAATGCTGCACAACACTTGGACTACTTCTGAGTCCTGAAAGTCTGAAACTCCCATGCCTTTTTTAATGGCTCACATACTTCTTTAACATATGCTATCTGTAACAACCCCTTAACTACGCATTCATTAAACCCTACTTGAAGCTACATTTTTTTCACTATGTTCTTCTTCATAATGCCTTGGTTAGTAAATCAATCAACTGAGAATTCATAGATGTATAGTCGTCCATTTGGTTGGCACATTTAGGATGTAAAAGGGACTACGAGATACATTAGGATTACTTTACATGAGATGATAAAGATTATACTTCTTAGGTAAAGAATGGGCATTACAAATCTGGCCTTTTCTTTCAGGAGCCTCTGATCTTAGTGCTTAGTAAATGAGATTGAAGAGAGAGAGAGAGAGAGAGTATGCAGAAAATGGATTCTGAGAGAGACAAAGGACGATTCACATAGGGGTCTCTTTGATCTTAGTTCTGGATAATTCAGTGTTCTTGAGCTCTTCATTTTTTTTCAAGAAAAAACTTCCAAATTTTGGAATCAACATTACGCCATCATGAGAGAAGAGCCGCATACCTCACAATTTTCCTTAGAAGTCTCCAATCAGGCAAATCCCAGAATTCAGCTGCTGGCCTTCCATCCATGCATTGTCCCATTTGATTTACTAATATTGGAGATTGAGTCTCTCATACAAAGATAACTCAGAACAACAGAAAAATACATACACACACATCAATAATTAACTTGAGGTCAGTGATATGGACTAATATCTGAGTGGATTCATTTCCACAAAAAAAATACTTAAATAGAGTAAATACTTAATGTAAGAGTGGATCAATGCCCTTCAATATAAATAAAACTAGTGGCAAATTGGCTAGTCCCAAATAATCCACAAACTAGCAACTAAATTATATAAACTTAATCAACTACAAATTATAAAAAGGTCAAATATGGAAAGAAACATATGGTATTAAATATTAGCATTTTTCAAATATGGATGTTGTCAAGTAGTACTAGGCTTTCCACATAATCCGAAATCTCAAGACTATAGCTACATTGTGGAATATCAAACAAGTTGAATTCATCAGTAGTGAAATTGCACAAAGCAACTTTTCCTCCATAATTCTCCTCTTCACCTTCGATTTGGTATTCAGGAAATGCTTCCACTAAGTAAACAATTTCATTTCTCCATATAATCTTTGGATAAATGATAAGCTTGTATGGATTGGGTCTGCTAGTATATATTTTAGCCCAACTCCATCTCTCCTAGGATGGATCTATACACTCCTCCAACACCTACAAATCAATCACATATGATTTAGAAATTTCAATGTCATTGGAAAAAGATAAAGCTAGTTTGTTCTCAAAGCTAGCAAGCATATTGTAACATCCATAGGCATAAGTCATGGTAGGAAATGGTATCAATGTGAATACTTCCCTTACTATATCAAATGAAACTATCAAATCAAGAAAACTTTTGTTGTTCCCCTCCACATCTTCCTTTTCTCCTATCCAAAAGATAGCTCCATTACAAGGGAAAGCGCCACAACTGAGACCATATACACCCTCTTAAGTTCTCGACTGCAACTTGTCTCCATAATCCCGTCCTTAATGAATAAACTTCCGTTCGAACAACGAAATATCCGTGAAGAAAAAATTTCATAGTCTTGTAATCATTAATGATTAGGCTGAATCCAAATCCTACAGAAAAACACTCATACTCATAATTGTTAAGAGATTTTGGCACTTGTCTGACCGCTCTAATAGCTAGATTCCACAACCAAAGGCAATCTTGAGAATTACCCGAGTTTCACACAGAGCAAGCCATTACTGGAATAAACCCAACCCGACATTAAGGAATCAATGATATGTGTGTTATGAAATTCAAAGACTGGCATCTCACGATTAAGCAAACATAAGAATGGGGTTTTGAACAGATTCTTCCAATCTTTACAAACACATTGAAATTGGATTAGGGATTTTACCGGAAGTCATACCATAATACTTTTGATGATTTCTAGGGGAAAATTGGCATGTCGTTCCCCATTATTGTCTGCTCCAATGAAGTGACGATGAGTAGCGGAGGGATGAAGTAGAGACCGAGATAGAGATTGTGATAGCATGAAGGAAAAACAGAGGAAGCCGACCAAGATTGAGAGACTAAGAGTGAGAGATAGAGACGACGGCTTGTGAGAGATTGGCGGCACCTGAGCTAGAGTGAGACTAGTGGCTTGATTTTTTTTTGTTTCCCCAATCCAGAGTTACTGGCTTGTTGTATGGTTGCTTTATTTTATTATACTACTACTACTACTATTCTAGTTCTAATATAAGAGTAATTATGCATCAAAAAAAGGAGTAATTGTAATATTATAGGTCTGGCAAAAAAATTAGGGAAAATTTCAGAAAAATACAAACAAAATTGATAAAGGACAAAATGGTGTGGTGAATTACTGAAATGCCAAATCAAACCATTAGTAGGAATTTGGGATCTGAAATTGTGAGCAAAAGACGAGAATACCCTGAGTGAGTGATAGGCTATAGTCCTGTTTCCAGAGTGCTGCCCTAACTGTGGGGAGAATATTGACAATGTCGTCCCTGCCACCACTGTCAATTTGGTCTGGCAACGTTATCAAGATCTCCTACACAACGTAGCTAAGATTGATGTTGGTGACAGTTCCGATTCCGGCCTTCCCTGACTTTCCCTCTGATGCTGAGCCCTCCTCCTCTGATTGGAACTCCGCTAATCAAATTTCATTCAAATCGAAGCCGCCCAAGAATGCTGACACTGACAAAAAGAAGGGCAACCCTGGACTGAGGAAAAACATGGTAAAGAAGAAAGTGAAGTCGTTAATGTAGAATATGGTATTGTTAATAAAGAGTGAGGTGTTGTTATTGGTCTCCCCAACTTGTTAATTTGGCACTTTTCCCTACGAAGTTGTTAAACAAGAAAGTCAAATCGTTAATGTAGAAGATATTGTTGTTAATAGAGATAGAGGTGTTGTTATTGGTCTCCCTAACTTGTTAATTTGGCACTTTTTTCTACGAAGTTGTTAAATAAGAAAGTGAAGTCATTAATGTAGAAGATAGTATTGTTAATAGAGATAGAGGTGTTGTTATTAACCTCCCCAACTTTTTAATTTGGCACTTTTCCCTACGAAGTTGTTAAACAAAAAAGTGAAGTCGTTAATGAAGAAAATGGTGTTGGTAATAGAAAGAGAGGTGTTGTTATTGGCCTCCCCAACTTTTTAATTTGGCACTTTTCCATACGAAGTTGTTAAACAATAAAGTGAAGTCGTTAATGTAGAAGATGGTGTTGTTAATAAAGAGTGTGATGTTGTTATTGGCCTCCCCAACTTGTTAATTGGACACTTTTCCCTGTGAAGTTGTTAAACAAGAAAGTCATTAATGTAGAAGATATTGTTGTTAATAAAGAGATAGATGTTGCTATTGGCCTCTCCAACTTATTAATTTGGCACTTTCCCATGCGAAGTTAGACAAGAAAGTCAAGTCTTTAATGTAAAAAAATGTCAAATTAACAAGTTGGGGAGGCCAACAACAATACCTTACTCTTTATTAACATCATCTTCTACATTAACGACTTCACTTTCTTTTTTACCACGTTCTTCCTCAATCTAGGGCATGCTCTTCTTTCTATCAGTGTCAACATTCTTAGGTGGCTTCGATTTGAATGAAATTTGATTAGTGAAATTCCAATTGGAGGAGGAGGGCTCAACATCAGAGGGAAAGTTAAGGAAGGCGGGAATCGGGACCGTTGCCGGCATCAATCTCGGTAATGCCTTGTAGGAGATCGCGATAATGTTGCCAGGACAAATCGACGGTGGTGCAGGGACGATGTCGGCAATATTCTCCCCGCAATTGGGGCAGCCCTCTGAAAACAGGACTATAGCATGTCACTTCACTCAAGGCATTCTCGTCGTTTGCTTGCAATTTCAGATCCCAAATTCTTACCGATGGTCTAATTTGTGATTTCAGTATTTCACCTCACCATTTTGTCCTTTGTTGATTTTGTTTGTATTTTTTTGGAAATTTCCCAAAAAATTATAATATTATTGAAGGCGAGAAAATAATTATAATATTATCTATTAAACATGATATTTTTAATTTCACTTAAACTCAAATATATGTATTTCACTTTTCAGTTTCAAATCTAGCTTTGTCTAGAAAATAAGAAATTATCTTATCCTATAACATTTTGTATTTTTCTTTTTTTTTTCTGAAGTATATATTTAGTCTTTTATGTTTGTGTCAAGTATCATTTTAGTCCCTTAATTTTATAAAATACACTTTCAGTCTTAGAATCTTAACACTGTTAGTTTTATTTAACAGAAAATGATGACTCATCAAGTTTAACTGACAACCGTGAAATTAAACACTAACAAATTATGTTTGCATTTTTATTTTTATTCTTTTCACATAATGTTTTAATATTTTTACTTGTGAGAATTAAAAATGATTTTAAATGAAAACAACTCTAAATTTATACATTTCATCCTTGCCAGTTGCCACTGCACCTCGTCCCCATAAGGAACATCATTTTAAATTACAGGGCAACTTAAACAAAGGCCATATGTTCCTAACGAACTATGCACAATTATGGAGTTTTGCCTAATAAATTCACGTTCCCATTTGTGCTCAAGTCCTATGTGAGCCTTACACTTCGGACTTGATGACAATCTTCATATCAATAATACGATGTTCACGTGTATTGTTGCTGTAACGAAGGAGTCAAGTCTGCAAGAAATGTGTTCCACAAAACTCAGAAATTAGATTTCATTGTTTAGGGAAATGCAGGTTATGGGAGTTTGTTTATAAATGAAATCACAATTTTTTTCAATTTTATCTGTGTGTACAAATTCAGGAGCACTTGAGTTGGGGAAGTGGATAGAATCTTACGTTCGTCGAGAAAAAAAAAATACAACAGCCTGTGAAGCTCTGTACTGTAATAGAATTTTAAATTGCTGGGATGAGATGTTGGTAGCAAGGATGAAGTTGAGAAATTAAGGGTTGCTTTCATTTTAAATTATTTTTAATTTCCACCATTAAAAATATAAAAATGTTATGTTAAAAAAATGCAAATAGGTTTTGTTAGCGTTTAATTACATAATTATCACTTAAATTTGATGAGTCATCATTCTCGGTTAAATAAAACTAATGGGGTTAAAATCTTAGAACTAAAAATGCACTTTATAAATTTAAGGATCTAAAATGATACTTAATGCAAATATAAATGATCAAACATATACTTTAGCCTGATTTCTTTAATAAGAGGGTGAGTCTGAGAACAACTGTAAAGGTTGTCGCCATGTGACTAAGGGGCTGTTTGGTATGAGGGAATTGGAGAGGAAGAGAGGAGAGGAAAAAATTTTATGACTTTGATTTAACAAAATTAGAGAAATGGAGTTAAAATTTTTTAATTAATTTTTCTCTCTCTTTTATTTTACATCTTATTTTTATTAAAATTTTATAGCTCCATTTCTTCAATTTTTTAAAATTCAACTCATAAAAATTTTTCATCCCCTCTATTTCTCTCATGCCAAACAGATCTTAAAAGGTCATGGGTTTAAATCTTAAAAATAGTCTCTCCACTTGTGAAATAAGACTACGTATATCTAAATCTCACAAACCCCACCTGATAACATTCTTGTGTAATGATACACAAAATTTTAAATTAGGTCATTAAATTTGATAAATCTTAAATCAGGTGAAATGTTAAAGAAATGAAATTTCAAAATTTGATAATTTCATCAACTACCTCATTGGATTTTGTCCTGATGGCTATCTCTCTCTCCCCTTCCATCCATCATTTCCTGTTCTCCCCTATTTCAAATTTCAATGTAGAAAAGAAAATGTCCATACATATAAGGGATTCCTGTTAAAAAACAATTCATATCTGGTGCATTCGTCATATAAATACTAGGTGCAACAATGTGAGAATCGGAAAATTAAAATGTATTAATGTTAATGTAAAAAAATTAAATTATATCTGTTAGGTATAAAAATATAGATGAAAGTACGACAGAAATTTTATCATTTGTAAATTGAGTATAAATATATTGTTTGGGTATGGAATTGTTGTGGTGTTCAAGTTTTATTGAATTTTTTTTGTGCGAAAAGGAAAAATGATTTTATTTATAGGGTCTTACAAATAATATTAAATATCTGGGTCAATACAAATATTATAAAACTGTCCAAGTTTTATGGAAGACTAGGGCATAGGTTAGATTGGGCAGAAAAACTAGGCTGTAGGTTGTAGGATCATTAACCCATAGGTTGGTGGATGGGACAGAAGAGACAATCAAATGAGAGATAGTAATATAAAATTGTTGAATTCTGAAATTGTATTTTAAGAAATCTAATCTATTTAAAAAATTTTAAATTTAATGAATCAATTTAAAATTCGGATAATTTAATAATCTTTTAAAGAGATTTTTCGTTTTTTAAAAAATATTTTCATTTATAAATTTTTTATAGCTTTGTTTTATCATATCGAGAAAAATTTTTATTTTATTTTAACTTCTGTTTACTTTACCTATTGTCACCGTAGAATTGTGAGAGTGGTGATTGGTGAATGAATGATATATTTAAAAAAATAGTTGTTCATGTTACCGTAATGTGATTCATGACTCTACTTATTGTATGTTTGAGATAACGGTAGTAAAAATGATTTATTATGATTCTGACTTATTAAAAATGACTTAATAAAAAAGTCAGTTTTTGTAATATAATTTATGTTTGGATGAACGATTTATTTTTGAACAATAAGTGCTTATAAATCATGATTTAAGGTATACAAGGTAAGTATATGAGAGAAGTTTTATCTCGACTTGTGTAATAAGTGACTTAATAAAAAAGATGTAGTATGTGTTTGGGATAGCGGTGGGAAAAATGACTTATTATAATTCTGACTTATTAAAAATGACTTAATAGAAAAGTCAGTTTTTGTAATGTGATTTATGTTTGGATGAGCGATTTATTTTTGGGCAATAAGTGCTTATAAATCGTGATTTACGGTATACGAGGTAAGTATGTGAGAGGAGTTTTATCTCGATTTACGTAATACTTGGACAATAAGTAGCTTATTACGCAAGCCAAGATAAAACTCCTCTCACATACTTACCTCGTATACCGTGAATCACGATTTATAAGCACTTATTGCCTAAAAATAAATTATTACAAACGAGCACTAATGAGCAGCTTATTTAATAAATAGCTTATTCTACCTGTGATGCAATTAAAATAAGTTGAACCAAACACTGCAAAAATGCAACACGTTTTTATTTGAACTTATTGCCCAAAAATGGATTTATTTCTGTCTAATAAGCTAAACCAAACACACCCTTAATAAAAGAAGACTTGTGACCATTGTACGTATTTTCACCTTGCTGGACCATAATAGGAATCTGAGAGGAAATATTCAATCAATTACTCTAATACCTATGTTATCCCAATCTCATTGCAAATTCCAATGACGAATTCTTTAGAACTCTGTTTCTGCACTACGCTGTCTTGTTAGTGTGTGTTTGGAATAGTGATTAGAATACTTAAAAGCAGCTTTTCAATCATAATTTACGATATACGAAATAAATATGTGAAAGAAGTTTTATCTTGATTTACATAAAAAACAGCTTAAACGCTATGGGAACGCCCATCCAAACACTCACTTGGTCATATGATCTCAAGCACTTGAATCAACAAAGCAGGAGGGTAATTTTGTCTGCTGGAGGATGAAGAGCATTTAAAAGATTCCCCATTTAGTGGCAACATTAGAAGTGGATGATGAATAATATTGACATGTCAGTTTTTGAAGTCACTCCACTTGTAATTTGCTGAATAAGGCTGTTTCACTTGGTTTTTCCCCTCTCTTTATTCTAAAGTGACAGTATACTGTATCCACACACAAAAACAAGTGACAGTATACTCTCTCTGTTGTTTCTGTTTTTTTGGCTTCCAAATACCATTATGCATGCTTCATGAGTATGGAATATGAATTTGCAACAACAGCATCAGTGATCACACCTGAATTTCTATTGTTTTGGTTTACCGTCAAGATTTTGGTTCACATTTCAGTCATAAATGCTAACGGCATAACCATCAGGCAGAGTAGCAGTAGCCAAAGTGGTTCTGATTTTGAGATTCATTGTGTTCTCAAAGTTATGCGCACCACTAACTATACGTCAGAACTATGGTGCATTAAAAAATCATCCCTAGGAGCTAGGTTATGAGCATTAAACCGAACAAAAAAAAACGGAAAATAATAATAGGAGTTCTGGATAATTCACTGTTCTAGAGCTCTTCTTCATCTTCTCAAGGGTAAAAAAACTATCAAACTTTGGAATCAAACATTATGCCATAATGAGAGAAGAGCCACATACCCCACAATTTTCCTTAGAAGACCCCAATCAGGCAAATCCCAGGACTCAGCTGCTGATCTTCCTTCCATGCATTGTCCCATTTGATTTACTAATATTGGAGATTGAGTCTTTCTTACAAAGATGACTCAGAACAAACAGAAAAAATACACACACACACACACACAACAACAACAACCAACTCAACTTGAAGTCAGTGATATGGACTAATATGTGTGTGGTTGCATTTCCACAAAAAAAAAGAATATACTTAAATAGAGTAAATACTTATCATAAGAGTGGATCAACGCCATTCAATATATATAAAACCACCAGCAGATTGGCTTGTCTCAAATAATCCACAAACTTGCAACTAAATTATATAACACTAAGCAACCAGAAATTACAAAAAGGCCAAATATGGAAAGAAAAATTTGATTTAAATATTAGAACTTTTCAATTATGGATGTTGTCAAGTAGTACCAGGCTTTCTACATATTCCAAAATATCAGTACTATAGATACGTTTTGGGATATCAAACAAGTTGAATTCATCAGTAGCGATATTGCACAAAACTTCTCCTTCATAATTCTCCTCCTCACCTTCGAAAACAGGTGCGTGCACCATGCAAACAATTTCATTTCTCCAAATAATCACTGGATAAATGAAAAACTTGTATGGATTGGGTCTGCTAGTATATATTTTAGCCCAACTCCATCTCTCCCTGGATGGATCTGTACACTCCTCCAACACCCACATATCAATCCCATATGATTCACAATTTTCAATGTAAGGGCAAAAAAATATAGCTAGTTTGTTCTCATAGCTAGCAAGCGTATCGCAACGTCTATGGGCAGAAGTCGTAGTAGGAAATGGTATCAATGTGAACACCTCCCTTTCTATATCAAATGACATTATCAAATCTACATCACTTTCCATGCCTCCCTCTACACCTTGCTTGTATACAATCCAAAAGATAGCTCCATTACAAGGGAAAGCATCGCAGCTGAGACCATATACACCCTCTAAGTTCCCGTCTTCAAGTTTTCTCCATAACCCCGTCCTTAAAGAATAAACTTCCCCTGGAACAATGAAATGTCCAGAACAAACAAGTTTCACAATCTTGTAATCATTACTGATTGGGCTGAATCCAAATCCTACAGAAAAACAATCAAACTCACAAGTGTCAAGAGATTTTGGCACCTGTCTGACCACTCTAATAGCTGGATTCCACAACCAAAAGGAATCTTGAGATCCACCACTGAGTTCCACACATAGCAAGCCATTACTGGAATAGACCCACCCCGACATGAAGGAATCAACGATATGTGGGTTCTGAAATTCAAAGAGTTGCATCTCACGATTGAGCAAACATAAGTGCCCAGGAGAACCTCTAGAGATATTCCTATCGACAATAAGTAAAGGGTTTTGCCGAGTGGAATGGTGTAGGTGTTCGGCAATGAAGGATGGGGTTCTGAACAGATTCTTCCAATCTTTACAAACACATTGAAATTGGATTAGGGATTTTACCGGAAGTCGCACAAGAATATTTGTGATGATCTCTTGGGGAAGATTCGGTGTGTCGTTCTCCATTATTGTCTGATCCATTATTGGCGATGAAGAAAAGAGAGAGGAAGGTGACCACGAGTGATACTGTGAGAGCGAGAGACAGGGACAGCGGCTGAGTGAGACCAGAGGCAACTGAGCGATCGGGAGACAGTGAAAGTGGGAACTGGAGTGGGAAGAGTATCTTAGGGGTAGGTGTGTTGTTATTAGCTTTTGGAGATTCTGGGGAGAATAGTTTTTGGAGAATAAATTATGGAAAAAAAGTGATTTTGGTAAAATGAGAGTGTTTGGATGATTTGATCAGCTTTTTTCATGATCAAATGACTAAAAAGGACATTAACTTTTATAATAATTACATATAAAGAATAAGATTATATTTTAAGTATTATTTTATATTAAATTGCATAATAATTACAAAAAATGAAATAAATTTATCAAAAAAATTTAAAATTATAACTTTTGTCAATTATGGAATATAAAAAAATAGATGTAAAAATTTTAAAATTATAACATTAGTCAATTATGTATTAAATTACAAAATTAGATCAAACGTACATACTAAAGGCGTACACTATATTAATTTTCATCTCCTTTCACAACCTGGGTTATCTTTTACCAAATCCACTGTATTATTCTTCATTAAATTCTTTGGAATGATTTTGATTTTTGCAAGTGTGTCCGTGTCTTTAATTTCTGTTTTTTTTTTCCACTCCTGCCTAGTCTCTGAAGATATATATATATATATATATAAGTATATTCTCAAGTAAAGACTAAAGACCTGTTCTTCTTTTTCTTCTTCTTAGATTTTTATATATGATTCATAAAAAAAAAGTAGAAACAGTATATGCACAAGAATACTAGTAAGAAAAGATGAACAACAACAACAAAAATTTTCCTAGCAAGAAAAGATGAACAATTTTTTTTTGAGATGTAGCTTATATATAAAAATTTAAAAAACAAACTCGATCAGAAAATAGAGAACATGGAAACATATACAGTAAACATAGAAACTGGAAACGTTTTAGAAAATGAGAAAGTTTGAATTGAGTTCGGAGAAGAAGAGAGTGGATAGACACAGAGTTAGGATTGAAATGGTCTGCAACTTTAATTTAGAGTACTGAGAACAAGAAAGTGAACAGACACAGAATTGAAATTATTGTGAGCAACTCGAAGGAAAGGGCAGAAGAATTTTGAAGAAGAGAGAGTTGTAAGCTGAATGGAGAGAGTGAGGCACAGAACAAGAAGAAGATGAAGAAAACAGCAAGATCGAAGCCGGTCCGTTCAGCGCTTCCGTTCACCGCGAGAAAACGGCAAGATCGAAGCCAAACTTTTCGGATCCGCAAGACAATGGGAACGAGAAGGGTAAGGGGGGATCTGTTGAGGGTGACGGAATGCCGACCGAGAAGGGAGACGGAGAAAGGAAGCGAGAAGATGGCAGAGAGACGAGAAGGAACGAAAACGAAAGACTGATGAAATATGCAGAAATGGGGAGAGCACGGGAAGAAGAAGAAGACGCTAAAGAAGAGAGAGAGAAGGGAATCTCTGAAAAAGGACAGGGGCGCAGACGAAATAATGACTCCCAACGGTCAGAATTGAAACCAGCAAGCAATTGAAAATAACTTCTTGTGATATAGCTTTTTTCCCCAAAGTCATGGTTTGGGCTAAATACGGGATTGTCAGATTTTTTTTGGTGTTCGGTTGTTCACATGACAAAACCAAGGTTTGGGTTAAAAATCACTTTTTTTAATGTCACCCGAACACACACTTCAGTGTGTGTTTGGGAGCTTTCCAAACCATGGTTTCAAACCATAGTTTGCGCAACCCGAGATAAAACTCTTCTCACAAACTTACCTCGTAAGTCGTAAAAGCTATTAAAAAAAGCTAATCCAAACTTAGTTGGTTATTGTAGCTTTATTATATTATAGTATATTATTATTTATTAAAGTAACTAATTTATAGGGTTAAGGTGCAAAAATACCCATGAACTTTTCTCAAAAGTGCATCCAACACCATAAACTTTTTTTAGGTGCAAAAATGCCCATGAACTTCTCAAAATGGGGCAAAAATGTCAAACCGTTAATTGGTACAAACGTCCATTTTGTGGGACCCACAATACATTTTTTTGAGGTACAAAAATACCTATGAACTTTTCTAAAAAGTGCACCCAACGCCATAAACTTTTGAAAAGTTCGTGGGCATTTTTGCACCCAGCAAAAATTTTATGGTGTTAAGTGCACTTTTTAGAAAATTTCATAGGTATTTTTGCTTCTTAAAAAATAGTATTGTGGGTCCCATAAAACGTACATTTGTACCAATTAACGGTTTGACATTTTTGCCCCATTTTGAGAAGTTCATGGGCATTTTTGCACCTAAAAAAAGTTTATGGTGTTGAATACACTTTTGAGAAAAATTTATGGGTATTTTTATACCTTAACCCTAATTTATATATGTATTGTTTTTTTATAAATACACAAATTCATTCCTTCAAAAGGAGATACATATTATATATGTATTTTCCTCCGGTAAAATGTGTGTGTATTTCCCTTTTTTATTTTAAATCTAGGTAGTCCCTAAAAAAATAAGAAATTATCTTATCCTATCATATATTTTGTATTTTTCCTGTTTTCTTTAATATTTTCATTTTCTATTTTTGATTAGTTAACTTAAATTTATAAAAAATTACAAATTATGCAGTTACATTACTAAAGATCCAACTTGAATTTATGTTAGCAAATTTTTATTTTATACTCTATTTAAAAAACCAGGTTGGAAGAGAGAATAATTGCTTTAAAAAATAAAAAAATAAGAACAACTTTTATAATGCTCTTATTTTTTTATTGTTGAAATCGTTTTTCTTTTTCAATTCAAAATTTTCATTCTCCAATGTCTACTCAAACAATTTTTTCTTATAAAAATATTTTCTGGAAAAAAATTATATAAATATTTTTAAATATAATTTTTTAGAACAATCAATTATTTTTAATTTATCGTGAATTATGAAGGAAGATTGTAAATTTTAAGTCAGACTGAAGTTTTCTCCGCTTTTTTAAAAGAAATCGAAGTTTTCTCAAACTATCATTCTCCTTTTTTTTTTTCTTCTCACACTTTCATTCTCCTACTATCTTATATTACAATTGACTATTATTCATCTCTATTTTATCAATATTTATAATATAACCTTTTTTTTTTTACTCAACTTTATTGCGACCTAACAATAATAAGTCAATTTTAGAAAACTTACTAATAATCAAATTTTATGTAGGTAACCTCTCAGTATTTTTTTGGGAAAATCACTCCTAGGTCCCAAGTAAGGAAGATAATATCAGAAAGGTCCCTGGGTACAACCCCAAAGCGCGCATTCACAACTTGATCAGTGCATTTTTACAACCTCAAGGGACCTTTCTGATATTATCTTTCTTGCTTGGGACCTAAGAGTGATTTTCCCTATTTTTTTGGGTTTTCACTTATAAAAGGGGCATTTTCAATAATTTTTTTAAAAAAATTGACTAAGGGTTTCCCCTTTTGAAGGTTAGAGTGTAAAGGGCTTTTATTTCTCTTAACAAGTGCACTTCCCGAAGTTTGAACTTACGAGTATTTTATATTTTAAATACACATTAAATAAATTATATTACCTCTAATCCTTAACATAAAATCTATTTTACAAAATCTATTAGCTCTTATGTCATTAAATAGGTCTCTGTTGCTTTACTAGGAAACGTCCACGAGATGATTCTCATGCTTATATTGTAACATCCTTATTCTTAATTCTAGTATATAATTATAATTAGGAAATAATTATTTATTTAAAAAAATGACTCCACGATTCCTTAGGCTATACGAGATTTTGGAGTGGGTCGGGCCTATTGCTTGTCGGATTGCCTTGCCTCCACACTTGTCTAATGTGCACGACGTGTTCCATGTGTCACAGTTGAAGAAGTATCATACATATCCTTCCCATATGATTGAGCCTAAGGAGGTTGATTTGAGAGAGAATTTGACTTATGTGCCCGAACCAGAAAGAATTTTAGATGTAAACGATAAGCAGTTGCAGAATAGAACAATCCATCTCCTAAAAATTTTCTAGAGGGGTATGTCTCTCGGTGATGCTACCTAGGAAACTGAAGAGCGAATGCGACGTGATTTCCCTAAATTGTTTACTTAGGTATGTGTGTGTTGTAGTAACGTTGATATTTATATTTGTATTATATATATAGATCGAATTTGTGTAATGTTGTGTAGGAATCTTGTGTTGTGAATTTTGGGGACAAAATTCTATTTAGGTGGGGAGAATTGTAACATCCGTATTCTTAGTTCTAGTACATAATTATAATTAGGAAATGATCATTTATTTAAAAAATGAATTTAGTAGGTAAATTTTGAAATAGAAAGAACACAGATCTAGTTAAAATATGTTATATATATATATATATATATATATATGCACACACACACACCCATATATATATATATATATATATATTCACACGTATATAAAAAAATGATGAAACACCTTTCGGTGGAAATTGAAGAAGAAGAAGAATGATGATTTGAAAAATGAATTTATTGTATGTCTTAAACTTAAAATTGGGGATTTTGTCTAAGGGAATGAAATTAATAATAATCAATGACTTGAATAGGTTAATTGAGTTAAGAAAAATTATTTAAATTAATAATTGAGATTTTAGTGTGAAATTGGAATTTTGGGAGTACTTAATTCAAAATTTTAAAATTATAGAACTAAGTTAAGTAAATTAATTTTTCCAATAACTCAAAGAGTTATTAATGTATAATAAATTGATTGTTGTAGATTGATTTTTGGCATGTATTTGAGCTCTTGGATTAGGAGCCTTATGATTATAATTTGCTTTGGTGAGAGGTAACCACTTTCCTCTTGTTGTGCATGCTTATATGATGTTTGTGAGTAATTTTTAACCATATAGAATTATAAATTTGGCTATTGAGATGGGACGTGGACTTTGAAATTATGTTGTTAATGAAATTATCTTGTGGGATTTATTTTCATTGAGAAAATGGCTAGTGATATTATATTGATATTTATTTATGATATTGGAAAATTCCTTTTGATAATTATGAATTGATAATGACATGTTATAATGATACAATATTGATATGAGAGGGGATGGTAGATGTGGATTTGATGGGATGTTACTCAAAGAGAAAATAAGGGGGTGAATTCTTGTATAAAAAGAGAAAATAAGATGGTGGACTTCCAAGTGTATACTGGTTAGTCCTTTAGCCCATTTGTGTCTAATAGAGCCTTGACACCCCACTAATATATTAGAGGGGGAACAAATGATCCGGTCTTATGCTCTGTGGATTTTGAGCGGTTCTATCACCTGATCGATGAGCTTGTTGAGTTAAACTACCAATCATATGGGTGAGTGCTAGCCTATGGGTTCAGTCAGAGGAAATAAGGAAGGACAAAGAATAAATTCTTGTATACTTATGTGATAAATATGATTATGATATTATGGATTAATGTATATATATATGTGGACATGTGACATTTTTAATAATGCTATGATCTTATAACTGTCCCACTTGGCACCTCATAGGCACTTACTCGTATACCCGATGAGATGGATTGTTGATTGTTGAGGCTTTTGTTTCACCCTATTGATTTAACATTTTTACATGTGATAGTTGTCGTGCAGGTCCATCAAGGAGACTCTGGAAGCTTAAACTACTTCTGTTAAGAGTAGTGCTTCTATCTTTTTAGAATATGTTGGATTATTGTATATTGCCACGTTATGGCCCATTTTGCTTACTCTGCTTTTATTTTGGAGATTTGATATTTTAACTATATGTTTTTAATTACTCTTGATGATGTTGGATGGCTTACAAGCCTTATGACATGTTTTGAATTGATGGAATCATAATTTAGTCTGATATGGATATTTGAATATATGATGAGATATTATTCAATTAAAGAGTTTTCAAATGGTTAGTTGAACTCTTTTCTACCATAGTAATCTTTTAAAAGATGAGTTGTAATATTTGCTTTGTAGGGGCTTAAATCCTTTATTACTATGGTAGAGTTTTCAAATGGTTAGTTGAACTCTTTTCTATCATGGTAATCTTTTGAAAGATGAGTTGTAATATTTTTATTACCATAGTAGAGTTTTATATGGTTATAATAATGTTTTTTTAAAAAAAGAAAAATCCCTATAAAATACTTTTGAAATAGGGAAATCCCTATTTGGTGCAATGAAATAGGCAAATCCCTTATCAGTGTGGCTATAGGAATAAGGGATTTTAAATTTCACAGAAAATGACACAACTAGCCTTGGAAAGTTTAAAACAAGAAGGGAAGTGAACAGGCCGAAGTACTCTCGTAATTGAAGAAGATGATGTGAACGAAGTTGGAAAAACTGAAGAGCGGTGAAGGCGTTGGTGGAGCGGATGGTTGGAGGGAATGACGGCTTGTTGGGTGAGGTTCGGTGGCGGTGTTCGGAGTTGAGAGTGGTGGGCTCAGGGAGAGACGGTCGGCGGTGTTGTGGGGCTTCGAATAGAGGCTTGTTCGGTGAGTTTCAACAGTGGTGTTTGGCGTTGACAGTGGTATGTTGGAAGAGAGACAAGCGGCGGAGTTATGGGGCTTCGAACGGCGGTTTGTTAGGTGAGTTTCGGTAGCGATGTTTGGAGTTGAGAGTGGTGGGTTCGAGGAGAGACTACTTGAATCTGTCGCTTTTAATTTCCCTACTGGTGTTTTCATTGTACTAATTGAGAATGTGTTAATTTGCAAGACAATAGTGTTATTGTTATTTTCCTCCCAACTTAAATTATGAATTTCCCCTAGGCATTTCTTCATTTTCCAAGAACAAAGTTGGTAAACAAGAAGATTAAGTTGTAAAATAAGAAGGTTATATTGTAAATGCTGAAACGGTAGTTGTAAATATAATACCCACTTATTGATCTTAGAAGTTACCCTAGCCGTGTCCCGTTATGAAGGCAGGAAGATGTGAGACAAGATAAGAAAGGTGTTAAATAAAGACGTGATGTTGTTAATGTAGAAATGGTTATTGTTAATGCCCCCCCACTTGTTGCTTTCAGAGGTTACCCTCAGCATGTCCTATTTTCAATGTTGTAAGTTGTTAAACAAGATAAGAACCTTGTTAAACAAGAACCTCAATTTGTTAATGTAGAAACAGTTGTTGTAAATGACCCCCCTTTGTTCCTTTCAGAGGTTACCCTCGGCATGCCCTGTTTTCAATGTTGTAAGTTGTTAAACAAGATAAGAAAATTGTTAAACAAGAACCTCAAGTTTTTAATGTAGAAACAGTTTTTGTTAATGGACCCTTCACTTGTTACTTTCTAAAGCGACCCTGGGCTTGTCACATTTTCAGAGGAGTAAGTTGTTAAACAAGAATAGAAAGTTGTTAAATAAGAACATTAAGTCGTTAATTGCTAATATTGTCTTGTTACACATGTACTTAGTTTTTCCTAGGCATGTACAATCATCTGCCTTACAAAATAGGCTACACTAACCACAACATGGGCATAACAGTAGCATAATATTGACAATTACAAAATAACATAACCCATCACAAAAACCAATAACTAGAATAAGTTCCGCTGCAGATTTACAAAATTAGCCTAAAAACTATTGTGTCACTCGTTGATGTTTGCTTCTTTGCTGGGACGGAAGATGCAGAGCATCAAATCTGGATGAATTTTGAGGGTGATTGACTGGCCACCACATAATGTCTCACTTGTAATGTTTAACTTGAGCCTGTACACATCCTAAACAACAACAGTTCAGTGCATTGTACAATGAAAACAAAACCAAACTTGACATGCATATGAACAGAAGTGGTTACCTCTGTGTAATCAATTTGCACATTTGAACTTTATTAGAACAACCATATTAAAACGTGAACACCACATCAAGCCTACAAAATGGATAGAATAGGCATATGCGTCTACAACATTGAAAATAGGACATGCCGAGGGTAACCTCTGAAAGCAACAAGTAGGGGCAATAGCAACAATCGTTTCTATATTAACAACATCACGTCTTTATTTAACACCTTTCCTATCTTGTCTCACATCTTACTGCCTTCATAACGGTACACGGCCAGAGTAACTTCTAAGATCAATAAGTGGGTATTACATTTACAACTACCGTTTCAGCATTTACAACATAACCTTCTAATTTTACAACTTAATCTTCTTGTTTACCAACTTCGTTCTTGGAAAATGAAGAAATGCCCAGGGGGAATTTCATAATTTAAGTTGAGAGGAAAATAACAAAACATGTTCCAATAATAACACTATTGTCTTGCGAATTAACACCTTATCTGTCAGTACAATGAAAACACCAGTAGGGAAATTAAAAACAGATTCAGCCAGTCTCTCCTCGAACCCACCACTCTCAACTCAGGACACTACCGTCAAAACTCACCCAACAAATCTCCGTTCGAAGCCCCATAACACCGCCTCTTGTCTCTCCTCCAACCCACCACTGTCAACGCCAAACACCGCCACTGAAACTCACAGAACTAGCCGTCATTCGAAGCCCCACAAATCCGCCAGCCATCTCTCCCCGATCCCACCACTCTCAACTCCGAACACCGCCACCGAACCTCACCTGGCAAGCTGTCGTTCCCTCTAACCGTTCGCTCCGCCAACGCCTCCATTGCTCTTCAGTTCTTCCAACCTCGTTCACATCTTCTTCTTCAATCATGAGAGTACTTCGGCCTGTTCACTTCCCTTTTTGTTTTAAACTTTCCAAGGTTAGTTGTGTCATTTTCTGTGAAATTTAAAATCCTTGATTCCTACAGCCATACTAATAAGGGATTTGCCTATTTCACTGCACCAAATATGGATTTCCCTATTTCAAAAGTATTTTATAGGGATTTTCCCTAAAAAAAATGGTTTTATCAAATCCATAGTAAATTACTGCGTATAAGGAAAAGATTTTACATATGTTCTAGGTTTTGACAGAGCTTGTGCCAAAAAGCTCTGTGCATGTGGATGATTCTATTGGGGGCCTCTATGTTCCTTGGTAGCTACATAGAGGTCCATCTTGCAGTGCTACAACTTTTTGTCTTTGGGTGTTCTTTTAATTTATGGTTGTTGTTTGCTTGTTTTGTGTATAGTGTGCTTTGTTCTTGCTTGTTAGTTTGTCTTGGATTGTTTATGTCTAAGTTTGGGGATTTGGAAGTTTGTTAGGTTGCCCTCTTTGGGTTTAGTCTCCTCTACTAGTATAGGTACATTAAGGCAGCTTTGTCAACACTTCATATGAGCTTCTCTGCTTTTCCAGTTTCATTACCTTGTGTGACATTTCAACTCCGACAGGAGCCCTTTTCAAAGGATTGCTTTCTGGTTCATTCTGTAGGCGCGAGGATTTAACCAACCTTTCAATCTCTAATTGCTAAACTTGGAGTAGAGCTCGAATTTAGTTCTGTGTTGCCCTCTTCCATCTCCAAGCTTCTTGCTGATTGTTTTGTTGTTGTTGTTGTTTTTTTTTCTATTCCTATTGTATGCAGCTGATTGGGCCTATGATCTATCTAGCAATATTGGGTTAGTCCCCAGAAGCTCCAGTAGTGTTGGTAACCACTTTTAATACATTGTCTTATTTAAAAAAAACAAGGCAGCAAATGCGTCATGGGGTCATGAGAACAATGGTGTTGGTAACCACGTTTCACTGGATGAGCATTAAGATGACACAAATCCTGTTATACAGAATAAATTTGGCCCTATATTTTTGCAAGATCAAGTCTTTGGTATCACTCCCTAAACGAAACCACAAAAAAAATCTTATCTTTAGATATCAAAGCAAAAATATTAAAAAAAAATAAATAAACGAACTAAAAATAAAAGGCAAATCCCAATTAGGTCTAACTAAAATAATCAAAACATAACATTTACATTCAACTGTTTTTTTAACTACATAGGGCATTGGCATTCTAATCTTTTAACCACATTTAAAAATTTCTAATGAGACTAATTGGCCTGAATAGGGATTTACTAAAAGTGTAGATCTAAATTTGAATTTTGGTATTTCAACTTAATTTAATTAGGAATTTCCCTAAATTCTAATTTCTCTGTTTATATATATATATATGAAATAAGCGCCAACATTACAACTGAAATATTTCTAGAATCCTCTTGAGCATGAGATCGTGGACAAAGTTTAGAGCTTGTGAGAAACATGTCACTCCCCCCAGGCAACTCAAATTCACCTCAGTTGGTGCAAACGTGGGTCGAATTTGGTTGTAGATAAGTTTTACTATCCTCATCATACACGAAATTGAAGATAACTAAGATAGATTAGTTTTAAATTTAAATCTTAATGCTAAATAACATCTAACAACCAGGCAACGTTACACAGCATTTGGACTCCTTTTGAGCCGTGAAACTCTCATGCCTCTTTTTAATGGCCCATATGCTTCTTTAACATATGCTATCTATAAGACCCCCTCAACTACGCATTCATTAATAAATCAGTCAGCTGAGATTGAGAATTTATAGATGCATAGTTCCCAATTTGGTTCAATGCATTTGGGTTAGTGGCTTTTTGTATGGTAGCTTTATTATATTATACTATTATAATTATAATATTATCGAAGGCAAGAAAATAATTATAATGTTATCTATTAAAGTTTAAACACACACATATATTCATGGTACAAAAAACACATATATATTATAATATAATCACTTAAATATATTATATATGTATTTCACATTTAGGTTTTTGTTAGATATGATTAGGTGATGTTAAATACAGATGTGAAATATATATTGAATATACATTGAAGAGCAAAAAGTTTACAAAATGTATTTATCATATATATTGATTAACTACTATGTTTAATGTGAAATACATCTTGTAGATTAGTCAAACAAAGATTAGAAGATATCAAATTGGATATAGGGAATGATCAAGAGAAGAATAAGAAGTTATTGAACGAAGAAGTGATCAAATTTGGGGAGAAAAAGTAAAGAAAATGAGGAAGTTATTAAGTTAGATTGATGAGAATGATAAAAAAAAAGAAGAAGAAAAAGATTGGAGACATTAGTCAAGAAAGCAAGGAGTTATCAAAAGGATTGTGGAGAATAATCAATAAGAAGAAGAGAAGAGATTAAAGAAAAAAGAACTTGCAAAATATAATGGGAATATCAAGTTTTAAGTTCTTAGATTTGATATTGGAGGTCTCTATGATCAAATAGAAGTTAGAATATCTTAATTGAAAGTTAAAGTGTCATGTTTCGAAGTCATATCAACTTCATTTGAGTGATACTTTATTATCACACAAGTTGCACCTCCAAAAGTGATTTTCACATGTTTCACTTGAGTTAAGGAAGCATTACTCGAGTGATGATCATATTTAAGCATACTTTGTTCAGCTTTGTTTTCATTCAGCACAAGAGAGGTTCGGTAATTTGGTCATATCTCCCAAATCACAAATCTGATTGAGCTGAAACTTATTTCATATAAAAATAGACTTCAAATGCAACACACAAACACCCAGATCAAGATTAACGGAGTTCAGATGACAAAGATATGAGTTTTGGAAATTGAAACTGGAATTTCTTGCATTATTCCAAAACAGGTTCAATAATTTGGACATATCTCCTACACCAAAACTTCGAATGAGGTAAAACTTGTTGCATATGAAACAGCACTCAAAATGCATTTTTAGAAGCCACGATCAAGTTGAAAGAGGCTCAGACAAAAGAAATATAGATCTTAAAAGTTGACGCTCGATGTTCTCACAATGTTCCCACGATATTCCAGAACAGCAGTCATTCTTCGGATCATACCTTCTGGAAGACAATGAGTTTTGGACTAAAACTTATTAGGTTAAGGTGCAAAAATACCCATGAACTTTTCTCAAAAGTGCATCCAACACCATAAACTTTTTTTAGGTGTAAAAATACCCATGAACTTCTCAAAATGGAGCAAAAATGCCAAACCGTTAATAAGTACAAACGTCCGTTTTGTGGGATCCACAATATTATTTTGAGGTGCAAAAATACCCATGAACTTTTCTAAAAAGTGCACCCAACACCATAAAATTTTGAAAAGTTCATGGGCATTTTTGCACCCAGAAACAATTTTATGGTGTTGGGTGCACTTTTTAGAAAAGTTCATGGGTATTTTTGCACCTCAAAAAATAATATTGTGGGTCCCACAAAACGGACGTTTGTACTTATTAATGGTTTGACTTTTTTGCCCCATTTTGAGAAGTTCGTGGGTATTTTTGCACCTAAAAAAAGTTTATGGTGTTGGATGCACTTTTGAGAAAAGTTTATGGGTATTTTTACACCTTAACCCAAACTTATTACATATAAAACTAGACTCAGATGCATTTCAACAACAGCAATTTCATGATCAAATATTGGTAGATGAAAGAGATATGAACTTCAAAATTTGATGCTCGAAATCAATGCTGTGTTCCAGACCAAACATTACAAATTGGATCATAACGTTTGGAATATAATGTATTTGGGATTGATTCTAGTTGTGATCATCAATGAAAGTAACAAACCATTTCTCATTTTCCTGGGTGGTTGTTCTTGCGGGGCCCCAAATGTCACTATGGATGAGTTGGAAAGGAATGATGGGTCGCTAGGACTGTTTTTTATAGGAAGATCGTGTTTGTTTAGCTAATTGACAAGGTTCACAATGAAAAGGAACAGAATCTTTATTGAATAAACTTGGAAACACATTTCTCATATAATCAAAACTAGGATATCTTGAATGACAATGCCATAAAAGTACATATTTGCCTTAAGAACTTGAGCTGACTAGAGCTTTTTGTGTGTTCCAAATCTCTTTATTATCCATCTCCGATCTCTCCAGGTAGAAAAGTCTATCCCACTTTTTAGAAGTCCCAATCGTCTTTCCTGAGTATAAATCCTGAAACAGACATATATCATCATCAAATATCACTCGGTATACATGTCCTTTCGTTAACTTGCTCATAGACATTTAAATTACAAGTAAGTGATGGAACAAATAGAGTTATGAGGAGGGACTTAAGTGAAAATATTTGAAATGTTTTGGGGCTGAAACAAAATTTCCTGAACATGTTGGTTCTCTTCTGTGATTCTCCCCTAGGCATGTTTTCTTCACAGTTTTGTAATTTTCAAAAATTGTGGGGCTCTTTCTATAATTTTTCCCAATCCTCAAAATATTAATTCTAAAACCCCAAAATCTATCTTTTTCTTCCCAAACACCTACAATGCAAAATTAAGTACAAGGTAGCATCAAAAGTTTAAGAAATAATTGTACAAAATAATTAAAAAAGTATGACCATTTTGCTCCTAATTACAATTAATTCAATACAATTGTCTCTAACTAAAATTAATCATTAATCATGCAATAAAGTCCCAGAAAATACATTAAAAATCCCAATTTAATTATGAAAATCATATATAAAAATATTGTTCAATCTAATATATAAAACATTAAAGAATTAAAAACCAAAATAACTTTGATACTTGAATGAGATACCTGGCCTTTGGAAAATGAAAATTTACAAAAGCTCCTTCATTTCGTGTGTATGGCAGCATTGATACTAAAATAATTATCCTTTATTGAATTGTAACAACCGAACGTTCACATTGAAATCCAAATCACTTTTTAGACCAATTAAACATATGACTCTACACTCTTGATTTTACAATATATGTATGTATGCATGCATGGATATGTATATGTATATTATCCTTTTAATTTAAACAAAATATTAAGCATAAAAGCCCCTAAAAAGGAAAAAATGTGATTTCATTTCATTCCTGCTTTGTTTATGTTTATTATCATATTTATTGTTGATTGATTTTAATTTGTATTTTATTATTAGGATGTCCCATTCTTCTTCTATATAAGCCCTCTTGGATGAAGTAAATGTACAATTTTCTCTCTTAGCGTCACTACAAAAAAACACCCGATTTCAGATGAAATTTGCCACAGAATCAGCTTTTCCAACGGAATTTCCGACAGACCACGTTTCTGACAGAATTTTAGACGAAATCCATTCCGTCGCTAACAGGTGCGTTTCAAACAAATTTGTGACAAAATTTCAATTTCGTCGGAAATTCCGACAGAAGCCAATTTCGTCTAAAATTTCTGATGGAATTCGTTTCCATCGTAAATTTTTTTTAAAAAAATAAAAAATTATCTTAAAAAAATTTGAATTTTTTTTAATTTACAAATGCCATGTGTTTGCTCCTCAAAGCGCATGTCTCCCTCTCTCTTGGCTGCCACGTGTCCGCACCTCATAATTCCTCCAAGTGCCTCTCCTTTAGCTCGAACCCGCGACCTCAGGCAGCCGACACCTTCACGCGTGAGTCTTTGCTAATTGCGCCAAAATAAACCTATGTCATAATATTACATATTATTATATATATAATATTATCATTTACATATATAAACATACATACATATAATTAATTAATTATATATATAATTAATTATTAATTAAATATAATATTATTAAAATAGTAAAAAATTTAATAAAAATGTAATAAAATATTTATATATTTAAATTAAATAATTTTTTAATTAAAATTACATAATAAATAATAATTTAATATTATTAAAATTATTTTTAATATAAAATTATAAATATAATATTAATAAGATATATATTAATAATTTATAATATAATTTTAATAATTAAGGTTCAATATAATTATTTAATAATTAATATTTTAATTTTATAAATATTATGTTTTAAAAAAATAATAAATTTTAATTTTTTCGACGGAAGTTTCTGTGGAAAATTGCCATGAAAATGGAAAAGATTCCGTTGGAAAATTTCTGAAAACAAATTCTGGTTGAAATATCCATCGGAATTTGCCACAGAAAAAATTTCATTAGAAATTCTATGGCTAAATTTGCCAAGGAAAATTCAGTCAGAAATTCCGTGGCTAAATTTGTCATCGAAAAGGTTCCGTCAGAAATCGAGTGTGTTTTTGTAATGCATTATCATTTCTCACAATATCATATCCTTCAAAGATGGGTTCCATGAAGATCAACAAGATATTTGTCATTTTCGTTCTTCTCTTTCTCACTGCTAATAAGCATATATAGTTTCTAAACCTGCTTTTTTTTTAAACATGTTTTTGTTCGTTCTTAAATAATTTCTAATTTTGTTTTGCTTTTTTAATGTAACTTCACATATTTTTCACAAATCATACAAATTTTGAGAAGTAAGTAGTATTACCTCCAATTGTAAATATAAGTTCCAATTGATTTTTTTTATAGAAATTAAAAATGCTAATTAAATTACTTTAAAGTATTTATATTTATCAATTTTTCTTCTAACTTATTTGCCTGACTTATAAAGTGATATATAATTTATTCATACACAACATATGATATGATTAAGTAACTTATTTAGCTTTTTTTAAGTTATAAAAAAAAGTTAATTAGATTTTATATTTAAAACCGGAGTCCGGAGGTAGTATTTTTTTTTGGGTTAAGGTGTGTCAAGCACCCTGAAATATTTTTTATGGGGCATCCCGCTCCCTAACATTTTGTGGTGCAATCTTATCCCTTGTATAACAAAAAGGGATCAATTTTTCCTTGTTTAACAGCCTTCCAAACATCCGTCATCTTTTTCTCCAACCAATACTTCTAGGTCGGGAGGGAGATTTCTATCCCTAGAATTGTAGACAAAGTTTAGGCTTTTTCATGCTTTGTTTTGACTTACTCGATAAATCCAATTAGTGGTCGGTTATCCTGCTTATATCGCTGATTATAATTAGGAATATAAGTTAAGTAAATAATTAATTTGTTTTGACTTACTCGATAAATGTATTAAAAATATAAATTTATTAAGGTACTAATTTGTCATTTTCTTGTTTCAGTAGGGGGATAAATATCTTTAACAATGTAAAAAAAAAAGCAAAAAGCAAAAGATGGTGATCGTAAAATGCTTCTGGAAACCAAAAAAAAAAGAGAGAGAGAGAGATCGTAAAATGGTAAGTAAATTTTATATGTAAAGTGAAGAAGCCAAGACACCAAATTGATGAAGAAGAAGAAGTTGAGATAATTTAGTAAGAGAAGTCACCGACTAATCTAAGAGATTTCTATATTAATATATGTCTCGTTTTGATGTTGCATTTAAGAAAGCAAAATCCAAATATACGTCTGTTGAAACGCAAAGTTCAACAAATACCACTGAAAATAATCGTTATCTAAAAATACATTTTGCTTTTTATTTCTGCTCACTATCAAAGTATAGTTGGAGTATTTTTGAAAAGATATTATCGATATCAATGTTCATAATTTTTTTCACTGTCAAACTATAAATTGTTTTTTTATCAACAAAGGGTGTGCGTGTTGGTAGAGAATAAAGAATATATAGATGAGGGCATCACTAGCCTACTACTGAAAATAGTTTTTACTATATTTTGCGATATGTAATATAAGCATGTATATGTATATTATCCTTTTAATTTAAACAAAATATTAAGCAGAGAAGCAACCAAAAAGGAAAAAATGTGATCTCATTTTCATTTCTGTTTTGTTTATGTTTATGTTCGTACTTAATTTTTTTGGGTCAAAATTATCATATTTATTGTTGATTGATTTGTGTTTTATTATTAAGATGTCCCATTCTTCTTCTATAAAAGCCCTCCTGGATGAAGTAAATGTACAATTTTCGTTTTTAGCGTTATCATTTCTCACAATATCATATGCTTCAAAGATGTGTTCCATGAAGATCAACAAGATATTTGTCATTTTCGTTCTTCTCTTTCTCACTACTGGTAAGCATAGTTTCTAAACCTGCATTTTTTTTAACATGTTTTTGTTCGTTCTTAAATAATGTAACCTGACATATTTTTCACAAATCATATAAATTTTGAGAAGTAAGTAGTATTACCTCCAGTCCTAAATATAAGTCCTAATTGATTTTTTTTGGAAATTAAGAAAACTATTTTAATTACTTTAAAATATTTATATTTATCAATTTTTCTTCAAACTTATTTGTCTGACTTATAAAGTGATATATAATTTGTTGTAAATATTGTGTGTGAGTGTGTTAAAGGAAGAAGTCTCATATAACTCAAGATTGGGAACGCCCTAGTATACAATTAAATATGAGCTTGAGTTAGTAAAAAGGCTGATAAGAGGAGTCTATGAACTGACCGTTGGAGATGACCATTAGAATTTTAATTGACTGGTTTTAATGATATTTAAAAAGTTTTATTACATTAAATTGTCATTAACACTTGTTTTATAATTGTCGTTTTAATTGTCATTAAACCGTTGTTAATAATCATTATAACTCCCAAACGGTCACATGTTTCAGCCTATAAAGGGCAATGTTCTGTGCACGATTATGAAACACCGATGTCCCCGATCTCCTCTCCTCTCTCCAAGGGGCATAATGGTAAAATTATCAACACTTTAAAATTTTAATTTGATACATGTCACCTTTATGTCATTTCTATGTGTTAACAAACTTTTTGGAGTTTTCTAATTTCAATGGTATTTATTTGGAATTTTCCTTTTATAATTTAACTTATAAATTTTTTTTAGGGAAAATCCCTGATTTTTTTTAAAAAAAGAGAAAAAGGTGTTCTGAATATTCATAATGCTAGTGAGGCATAAAGACTTGATTTGTTCTTTGCAAAATCAAATGGAAATGACGGGAATATTCTCTAAGTTTTAAAAACGTGCTCCTATTTTTTATAAGGTTTAATAAGTTCAGATAAGGTTTTAATAAGTTATGATAAGATTTTCACAAATTCCAATTTAAAAATCACCACTTGCTACAATGATAAGGTATTGATTCTCACTTCTGATAAAATCTTATTAGAACTTGTTAAAACCTTATCTAAACTTATGAAACTCTGATTATGAGTGGTTTTCAATACCTTGTCCTTGTAACAAGTGATGAATTTTGGATTATAATTTGCAAAAATCTTATCAGAACTTATTAAAACCTTATCTGAATTTATGAAATCCTTATAAAAAATGGGAATCAATACCTTGCCATTGTAGCAAATAGTGCTTGTGAATTGGAATTTATGAAAATTTTATTAGAATTTGTTAAAACCTTATTTGAACTTGTGAAACCCATATCAAATGTGGGAATCAATACATTGTCATTGTAGCAAATGGTAAATTTTGAATTAGAATATGTGAAAATCTTATTAGAACTTGTTAAAACTTAATCTAAACTTGTTAAACCTTTATCAAAAAAAGGATAAATTAGACCCGCACACCTCTATGGTATTGTGAATATTCGAAACACCTTTTTATCCTTTAGTATTTTTAAAATTCATTTTTTGGGATTTTCCCAATTTTTACACAAATTTATTGAGACATATCAATAATAAGTCCATTATAAAAGACTTATTAATTATAAATAATAATTAAATTTTATGTATGGGACGTCTCAGTAGTTTTTTTTTTTTTTTGAATGAAAAACTAGAATTCATTAATCTATCAAAGATCAATATAAAATACACTTCAAATGGAGGTACACTACCTAGAATCTCTCATCAACCACCGCCTACCAGGAGAGGAGGTGGTAGGTGATCAAATATTACAAAGTTCTCAATACAATTATGGAATAACTTAGTTAAGTAATCGGCCTGGCGATTTTGATCCCTCTAGATATGTCTAATACTGACATGTCAATCTTTTGACAACCAAAGCCTAAACTCCTCTATAACCTCTCTAAAGGGATGTGTACGATCACAACCCCTAGTGAGCAAATTTACAGCTTCAATACAGTTAGTATAGAGAATAAGGTTCTTGAAATTCCTACTCCAGCAGATTTATAGCCCCTGAATGCTGAATGATTGCAATAATTTCGGCAATTACCGGTGGCACGTGTGTAAGTTTACACATGTACCCACACATCCAGCCTCCTCAGTAGTTTTTTTTCAATTCTGAAAAGAGCATTTTTGGTATTTTATATTTTAAATTCCCATTGAATAAAATTATATCAAGATTCTAGCTCCAACCAAACATATTTTTAAACAGTCCATTCGTATTTCCATTCTTATAATCCGATTACCAAAGTCCATTTCATCGTCCCTGACAGGCCTCACCGTCGGCGGAGCGAAGAGGGTGAGAGAGGGAAAATGAAGTTTAACGTGAAGGCTTGGAGCAGCGGCGCGCGTGCCGGAGTAATGGAGATCGGAAGCTGTCCGAATCCTATAGAGACGCCTGCTCTTCTCTTATCTACTCGTAAAGGCCTCCCTTACTTCATATCCCCCGACCTTCTTTCTTCTCTCCCTTCTCCTGATTGTCGTCTCCTTCAAGTTTCTCCTCTCCACTTGTAAGTACTTCGCCCAATCTCATTCCTTCTTCTGCATAAATTTGTTACTAAAAGTATACCTCCTGCATTATCTCGATGAATATATACTTTGGTATAGTGGAAGATGAACATGAAGTTATGTAAAGAAATAGGACCTTGTGTTGAATCACAAGGCATATCTATAAGGGACCTAATTGTGTATTTATTATTAAAAGTGAGTCACTACTGTAATGTTGCTTGTTTCCAACTTGTGATAGCATCGTTTTGTTTTAAACATATTTGGGGCATTGAGTTTTGGTGGTTTTGGTGATTGTGTGATCGTGCTTTATTGACTTGAGCTGATCATGGGTAGGGTCTTGGGTTTACAGTGGTGTTGGGGTGTGTTGCATGGGGCCAGCTATCATGCTATGGTCAAGGTGGAGTTGATTGAGAAACTTTAGAACTGAAAATGCGTTTTGGTTGTAATAATCATGGTTGCAGCAACATGGTGGTGACCACTCTTTGCTGGAGGTATTTGTTGCAAGGCATCAATATAAATAAAAATGGTGCTCGGGAAATTTCATTCCTGTAAAAAGTTAAAGATTGCTATAGTACCTGATTGATTTGAGTTGAGTGACCTATGCCAAATGTGCTTTTGCAGTTTGGAAGGACTTCCTACAAAGAATATATCAAAAATAGGGGGGCTCCATCGAATGCTCAGTTTGCATGAATATGGGATTGCAGCTGTAGTTAGGGATTCTATTTGTTGTCTTCCTGAGGCTATTGGAAGTACCAAACTTGGGGCATCTTTTGAAACCCCTTGTGGTCGTCTCTTGGTAAAATCAATATACACTTGCTGGATGAATTGACTAGTTCTTTGTTTTTGTTTAAATAATGGTGAATGTGATGAAGGTTATTAATTTTGACAGATTAAACCCAAAGATTATATGGAAATGATTTCACACATGAGGCCAAACATATGGGTTGCTTTGGCTGATGAAGTACCTGCTTGGGTGACGGATAAAAGGAACAAAACCTCAGTAGATCGAACTGTCAGATGGCTTGATGACTGCCTTGCATTGAATCCGGTAAAGGAAAATGCATGATTACGTGATATATTGTTATTCTTCTCTCTGTTAGAATGGAATGAAATTCCTCATAATTTATTATTATTGTTTGTTTCAAGCTGGTTGAAAGGATTTCCTTTTCCATATTATCGGTTTTTCCTATGATTTTAACATTATTACTTGAATGCCCATAATCAAGACCCTTGATACAAAGTGCGGGAAAGAAGACAAATGGTCAAATCTGGGACAAGATTATTGAGCTTTTCAAATCTAAGGAGATGGATAGCTCCCCTGCCCAAACAACTACCATGAACCTATGCTCCCTACCTCTTTTTTTGGTTAAACTAGTTTGGGTCCTATGCATTGCATGGAGTTTGAGAAATGAACCGCATTTTTTGTGGCTTAGGAATAGTGCTGTTTGTTAGGGTTTTTTATTTTATATATAGATATATAGATTTGTGAGCTAAATCAATTGCAAGTCATGCTCTTGCTCTCGTTCTCACTCTCACTCTCACTCTTTCATCATAAGTGGAAAGGAAAAATATTGCAAGGAATTCTTCATTGATTGACTTAAGGCTTACCATTCAGCCTTGCAGCATAAAGATGGGTTTTTTAATGTCATCTAGTCAGCTTTGTTTTGACATGGGTGATTGATAAATTTGTTTATTTTAATATATTCACTTTGTGACTAAGCACTATGGTATCAATATGATAGACTTAAACTGGAGATGCATTTATCTTTCAAAATTCAGGCAGGTGGATGTGCCTTTGGCACCATTGTTGGAGGTTCAAATTTGGAAGAACGAAAGCGTTGTGCGGAGGAGGTAGCCAAGCGAAATGTATCAGGTTCTTCCCTTTTTTTGAAAAGACATCTAACTAAATTAATATTTTACATTATTTATATTATTTACCACTAGAATTTCATAGGTAGTGAAAATTATGCAAATATGCTGGAACTTTCCATTGAGTAATTATTGGATAAATGGTTTACACCATTTATATCTATTTACTGCTTGAGTTTCGTAGGTAGCGAAAAATTATGCAGATATGGTGATATTTGCTTCTGAGTAATTATTACATGCTTCTGATCCCTTTTTAGCCTAGAGTATGGTAGATGCAGCACATACTTTGGATATGGGACAAATTGGTCTACTCTGGCATGTCTATATAAACTTTGCATCTTTCTTTTTTCCTTGTCTTCCATTGTTTCTCTGCCAGAGTAAAGTGATCAGGCACCACTAGTTCTCTGATGTGTTACTATGAAGTGTTACTGCTTAGAGACTTGTATTTTATTAGTTAAGAATATCTGATAGTGATTAGTGAAAGCTTGTTATACTAATACATTTTTCCTCTTACAACGTTGGCCCCTTTCTAACTAATATTTTCATCTTTTGGCATGTGTTTCTGTTTGGAGTGGAAGAAAAAGTTTTTGAGTGTATAACTGAATATCTTTATTTCCTCTTATCGCTAGTCACATAATCCTTTTTCCTTCTGTTGTCTCCCATCCTTAACTGAATACAGTCTTGGTAACTAACTGGAAATGTGAAGTTGTACTTAATTACTTATATTACCTCCAGAGTTTCTATACTGACTGAGTGACTGTTGCTTATCTTACATTTGAAGTGGGCATTTTCTTGAGTTATAATCACACATTTCAGTTTTAGAATAATTATCCACATATATTGTTGTGGACAACTCAAAAATGGAGCTGTAATAATTTATGCAGGTTATTGGATTGGGGGCTTTGGGCTTGGAGAGAGCACTGATGAACGACCTTCTCTTCTTACTGCCATCATGGTAAGATGCTGTGTTCTGAATTGGGACCTAAAGCCTAATCTATATTAGTTCAATTGGTACATTGAGGGGCACCAATCTATAGCCGCTGTATGTCAGTACTCTATGAAATATATGAGAAGAACGTATTTTTCTCTCAAATTATCCACAGAACCTAATTGAACTAGGGCCTTATCTTTTGTTTCCTTAATGATAATGAACTGGCTCCATTGGGAATTATTGTATCCATTGAGAATGTGAATGCTAATAATTACTGGTGATAAGTCAAAGCCTGCTTGGGTCAGCGCATTGTCTTTGTAGAGTTTCCTCTGTTCTGCGACATCATTTCATTGGTTGTCTCCACCTTGTCTTCGTCACTTAGTAATAATCTTTAATTATACAGAGTGGTTTGAGCTAGTAGGCATTGTTTCTGAACAAGTGAAATAGAAAGAAGTGGCCAGGGCTTTGGCTCTAGAAACGCTTAAGTTATTGATGGTCTTCTTTCTCTCAAACAAAACTTTAGTGCCCTGTAAATTCATGGAGAGGTGTTTTCTTATTAATTTTCTTTAACGCAAAATCACATACACACGCACACAAGCCTTTTGTTGGTAAAACTCGAGCATGTTTTATACTTGTACATAGTGGTAGAAAATTGACGTTTTCTTTGAATAGCGAGAAATAGAACATGACAACTTTATTCTCAGGATATCCTGCCAGATGATAAGCCACGCATGGTCTCTGGGCTTGGTCTTCCAGGTACCTTGTTTAATATAGCTATTTTTTTTGGTTCATTGACATTAATCTTTGATGCAAAATGCCATATTTAGTTAGTGTTATGAACTACCTGCTGGATTTGGCACTTGAAGCGGCATGATCATATAAGAGTGAGGGAGACATGATTTTAATTCTGTTGATAGTTGACCTAGGATTGGGTTAGTAAATAATTCATGACTATCATTTTATTCACCCTTTTCTTATCCATATATATAATCTTTGTTCTTTAAAATGTTTATAAAAAAAATCCTTACAAATTTGATTTTTCCTTAATTCAGCCAGAATGAATAGAAATTTATTACATTTACATGAAAAAATAATTTTAACTTTACAGAGGAGGTCTTGCAAGGAATAGCCACCGGAATCGATCTTTTTGACTCAACGTAAGTTGCCAAGACTACTTAATATTTTTACTGACAACAACCTGATCCTTACAGTATTATGATCTACCATGAAATTTGAATGGTTAATGAGATGATTTGCAGGTACGTATATTCCCTGACACTTGGAGGATATGCACTTACCTTTCTACTGGACAAACACAGGAATCATTATAATATGCAGCTGAGTCAAATAGGAAGTGACTCCACCAAAATTAATTTGAGAGCTACTGTTTATAGGTAACATGATAAATTGTTCAACATTTTTGTTTTTTATTTTGTTTATGTTTTAGTATGCTACTACTGGTATGGGGTTGAAATTTTAATCAGTAGGTAATGTAAAGTGGCACTAAACTTGAGGTCAATGCATAATATTGTTTGGTTATTCTTGTTAATAAATCTAGATCTTTAGGAACCCTAACGGAATTTGTGAATTTTTTAGTGGCTGAAAGACTAGAGTTATTTGGACAGTTTTGGTGTACTATTTTATTGATTAAAACAGATATAATGTATTTGATGACGAGCTTTTAATTTTTATTTTTTCAGAGATAAAGACTATTTACTCAACTCTCCTCAGGGCTGATTTTAGTGGCTTTCATTACACATATCCAAACTACCTTAACCAGTTTTCTGCAATTTTCTCCTTGATAGATGCATGGAAACTTTCTTTCATATACAACTAATTTCTTCTTGTTTTCTAATTGGTATGACGATGCATCCATCTTAACTTAAACGAAAAGCGTTTGCCACCCTATAGCTTTGCTGGCCTTATAATAGTTTGATGGGCTTTCCTTTTAGCTTAGTAGATTTACTGTGGTCATAAACAACTCATGATGCCTTTTCTTATTTCAACCACCCAGTCCTATGACTATGCATAATGTTTTCATCCATTTCACTATCATTTTGTAATATTGATTCCAAAGACCTAAATTTTGACACTTGTGGTATTTATTGATAGTATTTTGTTTGAATCAACTCTGGTCTATAAGAGAATAGTTTTATTTCTTAACTAGTGAGCTAGTTTGTGTTATTAAACTAGCCAACCCCGTGTAATCGACCCTCCCTAAAAGGATAAGGTTTTGTTGTTTTTGTTGAGCTAGTTTGTGTTATTAACTTGTAATTATAGCTATTGGACTGACATTAGAACTAAATTTATGTGGGAACTTTGAACTCATCTTAAGTGATGGAAATGTTGTGATTATAGCTATTGTCTTTTTAACTTTTTTTTATGCCTTTTCATGCAGGAAAGATTTGTCTCCCATTGTAGCAAATTGCACCTGCTATACGTGCAAGAACCATACCAAAGCATACATCAATCACCTACTCAACGTTCACGAGATGTTGGCACAAATCCTACTAGAAATGTATGAATATCTTTGCTCAAATAGTGTTGTTATTAGCTGTGTTACAATAAATCTGTTCTGTAACATATAGTTATATGTTATTGCTAGTTATAATGGTGTTACTAAATTTATTTATTATATTGGAATTTTGCAGCCACAATACACACCACTATTTGATGTTCTTTCGTCTGATAAGGGAAACGATCAAAGACGGAAGCTTCGAACAATTTCGACAAACATTCATCGAGAGCAGGCGCGACCACTTGAAAGGGGAAGCTGTTCCTGCTTAGAGCATCCAAATTTTGCAAAGATTTTAGCTCTAGGGTTTACGGGTTTACATTTAAAGTTAAATTAGCAAGGATCTCATGCATTATATGGAGATACAGAGTTTAAGAAATGAGTAGTGTTGTATTATATAGATTTGATGTGCTTTTGTAGACCCTAAACAGCAAAACTGTATATTATATGGCTACATCATCAGTTCTCTCATTTTGTTCTTCTTTCGTTGGCACAAGAAACATTATGTTAGAGCTAGTAATATGGGCTAGACCATTGGGTTTGGCTAACCCGTCACAGGCTGGAATCATATAGGTTTGCACAAAAAAGAACTGCATCAATATAGGTTGACATTTAGTTAACTCAATCCATAATCTTTAAGTTGGCTGGTTAGTCTGCTCAATCCATATCATTTTTCTATTTTGAAAAAATTTTTATATTGCATTTTTCAAACTTTGTTTTAACATTATGCTGAAATTTTTTTCTACAAACCTAAACTATAAAAAAATTAAAAAGACATTACAAAATCATAAAGTGATGATAATAAAACATCAAATTCAAAGTTTCAAACATTGTAAATTAAGCATTCATTATAAGTCCACACATTATAAAATAAACATAAATTCAAATGCCATAACTAACATTTAATATAATCAATAATTATTTGATATTAATGGTGTTAGGTTACATAATACACTAAGAGAAGTCATAGATTTTTTTTAAGAAAATAAAATAATAAAAACTGTCAAACCTGCGGCGGGTTGGGCCCACATGGATTCAAGCAAACAAGAATAACATCAAAACAGTCCCACTTTTGTAGAACCTAAACCTCCCATTTTTCCTGGTTAGGTAGGTTCGGCTCATAGTTAAAACCCATGTTACTAGCTCTATTATGTACCCTCTCTAGTGTGGAAGGATGTAAGCTTTTGGTAGAGCTAGGAATGCATAAGCCCGCACATCGCTTAGCCCATGTGACAGACGGTACGACTTGGGATTTTCCCAACCCTAACCCATAGTGCGGGTTGGCGAGTCAGTCCACAGGCTCGCATTTTTTAAAAAAATTTGTTCCTATTTTCTTAAGATGGCCTAAAGTCTGAGGCACATATATGAGTCATCAAATTTGCCTTCCTAGTATCAATCATTCCACTTATCAAAATTCAAAAGATAAAGTTATCAAATTTGTTAAAGTTTACACACAAAAAATATTAAATCATCCTCAAGCAATCAAGATATACTAATTTAGTTTAAAGGAGGAAATAGGCTAAGATTTGTTCTCTTTAGGATTGAGAGGTACTAAGGTGGGAGTGTGAGACTTATAGATTTTGTAATATTATTATATATAAAAAAAAATTATGCCGGCTAACTCGCCAACCTGCAAGCTAGACACAGGCCCGCACTTTTGAGGGTTAGGATTTTCCCAACCCTAACCCTATCCTAAACAGCGGGCTCGTGGGTGGAGCCCAATATTACCGGCTCTAGTTTTTGGGTAGGTACGAGTTGTAACCCCCTTCACAGTCAAGGCCGGGATTAGTTTGTAAAAACGTAATTAAGTTTGAATTAGAAACTATGTATGATTTGAGACTTATAAAAATTTAGACTTCCCAAAATCAAGATTTTCAAAAACTTTTACAACATCTGTTCCACAATGGTCTCACACTCACATTTCAAACATAAATGGCCTGTACAAGTTGATTTCATTTATACATATCAGAGTATAATGCAAATTCCCGACACACTCGGGTTTCATTCAATAAATAAGGGTCTCCAAGGTACAATTACTCATAGAGTTTCCCATAATAAGGAGATTACACAAATACTATCCAATATGTACATGTAATTTCCAACAAAATATATCCAAATGATTTACTAATGATAACCAATTTTTCCAAAATAAACTCCTAGCCAGGAGGTCTATCCACTCTTCGTCGCCCTCTTTCCTTTAGATCCTTCAGCCTTATCGAAAATTTGTGTTTTGGGAGAGTGAGATTCTAAGGAATCCCCATAGTAACAAATCACTCATAATATGCATAATATCAAAGCATGAAAGTAAATCATCAATACAACACACAGCAATCACAACAACAGTTGCAACGCCTGGGGTAGGTATCATGGGCATCGCCCCCTTACGACAAATCACACTGAACTGCTTGCTGTATTGCACAAACACATGAACATATCACATATATCACCACAGCTAGGATCTATATAAAACATTTCACAACACATAGCCCCACGTCCGGATGCTCAAACAGGAATCCATGATTCCATAACTCAGCCTCGGCACTTACAACGGCAGATACAACGGCCAGGGTAGGTATCATGAGCATTGCCCCCTATGACGGCTCACGTTGAACTGCTCGCGCTGTAATGCCCTATGGCCGATAACACATTCACAATAATAAACATGCATACCAAGTATCATACACAACATCAGAGAAAAATCACTACTTTGATCCTTCCGTGTGTGTCCTAGCGCTGGTTTCTCCCGAGTAAGGCAAATGTCAAATCCTATATCCATAATTAGGGATGAAGAGTAAATTCTCTATTCCAATTCTCAATGACTTCTTAACACTTAATTGGTTATCATTATTACTCTTTTAGAGTCATTAAATACCCCTAACAAAACTCCTAAAGGGTTGGAAGAACTATCTCAAAGATCCTCCTTTGGAAGCAAAAAAACTGATCTTTCACTGCTGCACTCGAGTGTTGGTACGGACACTCGAGTGATAGTATGGTCTGCACTTCAAATGCTAGAAAGTGAGGACAGAAAGTGTTTGCCTGAGAGCACAAAAACTTTCAAAGAAGAGGAGCACTCGAGTGAAGAAGACCTTACTCGAGTGACAACTTAACACTCGTAAGTGTTAAAGCGTACTCTTAAATTTTGGACACGAGTGACAACCCGAGGCGATAGATCATGCTGTCAACTATACCCGCATTCGAGTAAGAACCCACAACACTTGCAAGTGAGGCAACACTCTTGCCTCTCGACCCGGAAGTGCAACATGAAAACCGAAGGCTAAAGGGGAAAATACACTAACACACTTAGGTGATCCCACCCTCACTCGAGTGATGTTCTTCCTTCACTCAAGTGATTTTATCAGAAACCAGAAAACGCAGGAAAACTAACCACACTTTCTAACACTTGCCCAATTGATCCCAATGGACCTAAAACTTCTACCAAAGTTACTCCCACACAAAAACATCCGAAGAGTTTAATGGAATCATCAAAATGACCCAAATCCTACTCCATTATCATGCTTTGGTTTAAGGCAATATAATCATCCAAATTCCAAAATCATCTAAACATACCATTCCCATCCCAAATCAATCCTATCTATCCATATACATTTCCAACATATCAATACTATGCCAAAAATGAAGCTCTCACTTCAAGGATCAACATTAATGAAATGAGTTTAAGCAAAAGAGGCCATTTACTTACCTAAATCACAAGCTTTATCTCTCTCTCTTTTGGCCAACAATGGAGGACAAATTGGAGAGAGAAAATGAGAGAGATGGAGTGAAGAGATGAAGGAAATGATAATAATTCTCCCTCCCCCGTGTTGCAGCCGAATTGGAGAGAAGAGAAAGAGAGATAAACAATAAAATATTGAAGTATTTTACTTTTCCTTACTCCTTTCTCTACTTCCAACTTGCCACATGTCACACTACTATTGGCTCCCATAAAGTGAACAACCAATTAGCTTCTCTAATCATTCCATTAGCCATTTAATCACATATCTTATTTTTCTCTTAGCTAGTAATTAATTTTCCCTTAATCACTAATTTATGGCTAATAACTCCATTCTTTAAATTTTCCACCAATTATGACATATTAAATAATATTGCCATAAAACACATAATAATTCCAATTAAATTCATAATTATCCACAATAATCATAATTAGCCCCTTAATAAAAGATTAGGATATTACATGAGTAGAGCCAGGAATTCAAGCCGAACTTGTCAGGCCTGACCGTCAAGGGCCGGGCCGGTGATTTAGAGCATGAAAATGGAAGCGGGTTTAAAAGGGCCGGCCCTGTAGAGCCGCGGGCTTAAACGGGCCAGCCCTATAACCCTGTAGGCTCGGCCCTTTTAGGCCCGTTTGGATTCTTTTTTGTAAGGAATCACTGTAGCTGCTATTATTATTCGGCTAATTGGGAAAATAAGGAAAAGAAACAGTCGACCTTAAGCCCTATTCCAACCAGTTGTGCTCCACCTCCACTCATTTCTGACTCTGTGTCTCTGCCTCTCACTCCCTCAGTCTCTGAATCTCTGGAAGTTGGAGCTTGGATCCAAAAAACTTGCCCTGTTGCCCGTCCCCCGTCCCCCGTCGTCCTTCGCCACTCACACTTGACACCATTGTCTCTGAGACGAGACACGCTGAGCACCGACACTAACCTAGAGCTGGTCTGTTGGAAGCCTGGAAGTGAACCTCTCTTCCCCTCCTCGAGACGGACCCCGACCTCGACAGTGACGAGGGACGAGCAACGCCGTTGCGCTGACGGCCGAACTTGGAAGTGAACCCCTCTCGCTCGGAATCCACACTCGTCAGACCTCAGTCCTCAGTCCTCACTTGACGACACTCCTTCCTTCATTCTTCAAATGGTTGACAGCACCTTAGACCTCAAATCTGACCTCAGATCTTGTTTGGTACTACTACTAATTTATCTATTAATCTAGTTTTCTAGTGATCTCTCATGTGCTTTTGGTAATGTGAAATTGTGAATCTGGTGTTTGATTATTTGAATGTTTGAGATTGATTTGTTAATTTTGACAATACCACAATATCAAATATGTTTTAATTTTCTTCACAAGAATAATTTCTATTTTGGAAGCTTTCCTCTGACATTGGCTCATTGCATTGAACTGATTGAAGCTAGCTGCGGCCTTTATTCGCCAATTGGAATTAATTTGAGTGTTTGACTGGTTGTGGACATTAATTATAGTCTGTTTGTTAGGTTTTTGTGTTTATGTTTTATTGAACATGGATGATATTTATGTTTTAAAATAGTTTTGATGATATTTATGTGTTAGATTAAGTATTTTAGTCATTAGGGGCATAAAGGGGGGAAAAAATGCTAAACGGGCCTGAAGCCCGCAAGCTTCAGTTAAACAGGTCGGGCCGTTAATTAGGGGTTGTTTTTAGGATTTGGCCCGTTTAGGCCCAAGTCTGTCACGGGCTGACCTGTTTTCCCAGCTCTACATGAGTCTTCTCATAAGATATCTGACATTTTAACAATAATTTTTATTCACATATTATATAATTATCCCTCTCATCCACTTCCCCATAAGTAAGGATATTTTAAAAATAGAATATATTTTTTACATATTTATTCTCTTTAATTGATTTTATGTTTAACCAATTTTTTTATTTTAGCAAATCAGTTATTTTTTTTTGGGCCAAAAATCGGTTATTGTTATGAATATTAAATATGTGGATGTCCATTGACTCATATTAATCCTCCAGTCATCTTGACATAAAGAAGAAAAGAAGACATGACACAAAGCAAAAGCAAAAGAAGACAAGGATATAAAGAAGATATAAAGTAACCATGGTCATGTAACCAGAGTTAAATATAACCATGGTCAGGCAACCAGGGTTAGATTTCTGACTCTATATAAAGGGCTGTAATCGATTGTTTCAGTTGAACTGAATGAGAACTTCTCTCTAGAAATTCTATAATCCTTTCTCTGGATTCTATCAATCTTCTCTCTTATCACATATACTTTTATAACACGTTATCAGCACGAAGCTCTAAAAGAAGGTATGATCTTCTTATGGTTTCTTTAATGATTATATATCTCTTGTTTTATTTTATAGATCTGGGATAATCTGAGCCACTATATGGAATTAGAGAGATACTTTTACCGATTATTATATAACATCGGGTTCCATGGCTAAGATTGGAGATCGTTATTGTTTTTATATATTATTTACAAGTTCTTTTATATTATTATTATTGTTATTATGGCCAGAAGCCATACACATCTGATTCTTAAAATTATGACCAGAAGTCATAATGTTTTAATAATATGGCCAGAAGCCATATCCATTCTTATTATATAGCCAGAAGCTATATACATTTTTCATCTTATTATATGGCCAGAAGCTATATATATATATATATATATATCTTTTATCTTATTGTACGGCCAGAAGTCATGTACAATTTTTATCCTGAAGATAATAGTTAATTCCTCATCTTGAGATTAAATGGCCCGAAGCCATACATGGCCTGAAGTCATGAGATTAAATGGCCCGAAGCCATACATGTTTTAATTTTCTTATCTTGCCTTATGAATTATTTATTATCTTTATGAATTTACAGTTATTATATTGCATATTTACATTTCATATTTTAATTATTTTCATTTATTTCTTTAATTAGTTTGAACAATGGCAAACCTGGCAAAACTTGAAATTGTGGCTCTTGATATTACCGGGAAAAATTATTTATCTTGGAAATTGGATGCGGAAATTCACTTGAATGCCAAAAGTCTAGAAGACACGATTAAAGAAGGGAATAAGGCATCCAACAAAGATAAAGCCAGATCCATGATTTTTCTTTGCCACCACTTACATGAAGATTTAAAAACTGAATATTTGATAGTGATGGACCCACTTGTCCTTTGGAACAATTTGAAAGAAAGATATGATTACCAGAAGATTGTCATTCTTCCAAAAGCTCATTTTGATTGGATGCATTTACGCTTGCAAGATTTTAAATCTATAAGCGAATATAACTCAACTATGTTCAGAATTACTTCTAAATTGAAATTATGTGGAGAAAATGTTACTGATGATGATATGTTAGAAAAGACATTCTCCACATTTCATGCATTCAATTTGCTCCTGCAGCAGCAATATCGTGAAAAAGGTTTCAAGAAATATTCTGAATTAATTTCTTGTCTCCTTGTGGCTGAACAAAATAATGAGCTTTTGTTGAAAAATCATGAATCCCGTCCAACAGGCCCAACTCCATTCCCTGAAGTGAATGTGGTAACAAATGAATTTTATCATGGCCGTGGCCGTGGATGTGGACGTGGACAAGGACATGGACGGGGGCGTGGCTACAGCCGTGGGCGTGGCCGTGGTCGATATCATGGAGGTTCAAATTCCTACCAGAAGTGGGAAAAGACTGATAAGAACAAAAAAGGGGAAAGCAGTAGGCATAACAAATATGTTGATAATCCATGCTATCGATGTGGTGGAAAGGGCCATTGGTCTCGTACCTGTCGTACACCAAGGCACCTAGTTGATCTTTACCAAGAATCAATTAAAAATATTGGTAATTCATTTATCATTGGCTCATTTTGATCCTCATACAAAACAATGTGAACTTGAAGTTCAAAAGATAATTCATTTACAGAATTTAGCTAATCAAATGCCAGAAGCATTTACTGACCCAAAGAAAGTGACAAAGTCACATATCCCAGCTGCTAATGCTCCTATTAAAATTGATGTCCCTGAAGGACAACTTGCTATGAATGAATCCAAAGCACGCCTGAAGCGTGGCAGACCCATCGGTTTCAAAGATAAAAATCCTCGAAAAAGAAAAGGAGCAAAGAATATAGATGGTCAGGTTGAGGATAATGAAGAAAAATTAGTAGCTCCAGAGAGCCATCTCCTGAAGAGATATTATCTCCAGAAGAGAACATTGTAGTCCCAGAAGAGACCTAGGTACCTGATATATGTGAAAATAATGAGATCTCAATAAATTATGTTATGAATGGAATCCGATGGGATAGAAATGAAGTCAATGTTGATGACATCTTTGCTTATCATATAGCATATGATGTAATGAATGATAATGAGGATCATGAGCCAAAATCCATTAGTGAGAGCCAACAAAGAAAAGATTGGCCCCTATGGAAAGATGCCATTAATGCAGAATTAAAATCATTGGCAAAACGAAAAGTATTTGGACCTGTAGTCCTTACACCTGAAGATGTAAAACCAGTTGGATGCAAATGGGTCTTTGTACGAAAAAGAAATGAAAAGGGCAAAATAACTAGATATAAGGCACGTCTAGTAGCCCAAGGTTTTACACAAAGACCTAGTATTGATTTTGAAGAAACGTATTCACCAGTAGTGGATGCGACTACTTTTCGTTATTTAATTAGTCTAGCAGTAGATGCAGGACTTGATTTACATCTAATGGATGTTGTGACTGCCTATTTATATGGATCACTTGATAGTGATATTTATATGAAAGTCCTTGAAGGACTTAAGATGCCAGAAGCATCCAATTCAAGTTCTCAAGAACAATACTCAGTTAAGTTAAATAAGTCCCTGTATGGCCTGAAGCAATCAGGGCGCATGTGGTATAATCGCCTTAATGAATATTTGTTGAAAGAAGGATACAAAAATGATCCGATATGCCCATGCATCTTTATGAAAAGATCTAATAGTGAGTTTGCTATAATTGCTGTTTATGTTGATGATATCAACATCATTGGAACTCCTGAAGAGCTCCAAAAGGCAATTAATTGTTTGAAGAAAGAATTTGAGATGAAGGACTTGGGAAGAACAAAATTCTGCCTTGGGTTACAGATCGAGTACTTCAAGAAAGAGATCTTTGTATATCAAGAAACTTATACAAAGAAGGTTCTAGAGCGATTTTACATGGATAAATCTCATCCATTATGCACCCCAATGATTGTAAGATCTTTGAAAGTAGATAAAGACCCATTCCGACCCCGAGAAATCAGTGAAAAAGGTGATGAAGAACTACTTGGTCCAGAAGTACCATATCTTAGTGCTATTGGAGCACTAATATATCTTGCTAATCACACACGCCCTGATATATCATTTGCTGTTAATTTATTAGCAAGATATAGTTCTTCACCAACACGAAGGCATTGGAATGGAATAAAGCATATTCTTCGTTATCTCAAAGGTACTACAGATATGGGGTTATACTACTCAAATGTATCCAAGCATGAACTGGTTAGTTATGCAGATGTCGGATTTTTGTCTGATCCACATAATGGTAAATCACAAACGGGCTATCTATTTACATGTGGAGGTGCAGCTATTTCATGGCGATCTATGAAACAGACTATATCAGCCACATCATCTAATCATGCAGAAATTCTAGCAATACATGAAGCAAGTTGAGAATGTATGTGGTTGAGGTCAGTGATACATCATATACGTACAACTTGTCATTTATCTTCCGGAAAAATGATCCCAACAATCCTATATGAGGATAATACTGCATGTATCGCTCAACTTAAAGAAGGCTATATCAAGGGCGATAGAACAAAGCATATTTCACCAAAATTCTTCTTCACTCGTGACCTTCAAAAGGATGGTGAAATAGATATCCAGCAAATCAGTTCAAGTGAAAATCTAGCAGATTTATTCACCAAGTCACTCCTAGGTACAATCTTTGAAAAATTTGTTCATGATATTGGCCTTCGGAGATTCAAAGATTTCAACTGATATTATCAAGAGGGGGAGTCGATACACGCTGTACTCTTTTTCTCTTATCTAGGTTTTGTCCCACTGGGTTTTCCTGGAAAGGTTTTTAATGAGGCAGCACTCGATGGTGTATCAATGAATGATGTACTCTTTTCTTTGGCTAGGTTTTTATCCCACTGGGTTTTTCCTAGTTAACGTTTTTAATGAGGCACATTCATAATGGACATCCAAGGGGGAGTGTTATGAATATTAAATATGTGGATGTCCATTGACTCATATTAATCCTCCAGTCATCTTGACATAAAGAAGAAAAGAAGACATGACACAAAGCAAAAGCAAAAGAAGACAAGGACATAAAGAAGATATAAAGTAACAATGGTCATGTAACCAGAGTTAAATATAACCATGGTCAGGCAACCAGTGTTAGATTTCTGACTTTATATAAAGGGCTGTAATCGATTGTTTCAGTTGAACTGAATGAGAACTTCTCTCTAGAAATTCTATAATCCTTTTTCTGGATTCTATCAATCTTCTCTCTTATCACATATACTTTTATAACAGTTATTTATATATATTGAAGGAAGTACTTTGCTTGAACGCGTCAATTATTTCATCCTATACATCCAGAGTACCCATAAACTTTTGTTCTTATTTGTATGGTATAAAAATGTGAAGGGCTCATTTATTTCTTTTTCTTTTTTTTTTTTTGGGTTGCATTTGAAGAGAATTAGAGTGAGTTTTATATGAAATTTAGTTTGAGTACTTGAGTAGGACTATTTAGGTATTAAAATGCACTTCATCTCCATGGTTTAAATCAAAAGGCACTTCGTATATCCACAAGCGTTCGCAATATAATTGAATGATAAACCATCCTCAAATCCTGTATTAAAAAAATGACATTATTTATAATTTAGAAATAGTGTCTCGAAGTTTTTTTAAAAAAAATTTTAAACTATTTTTACTTTAAAGAAACATAATTTACAGGACGATATATTATCCATGCATTTTAAAAATTCATTTATTTTTTTAAAACTTGTAGTGGGTCAGGTCATATGGGTTGGATTAACTCAGAATTCTGCAACAATTTTTCTAGGTCAGGATGAAGTCCAATCTCTCAAATGGGTGATGCTACTATTGACCGATCTACGTCTTTTTGCATATTTTGTTTCAGACTGCTACTGGAGGGGTGAAATCGGGTCGAGCCCAATTAGATCCGGATGCATTAAGAGCCGAATTTGTGATTTAGAAAGAAAAGAAAGAAAGTGAGTTTTAAAAGCTGGCCCTATAGAACCTAGGGTTTAAACGGGGCCGGCTCTGCTGCCCGTTTATTTTTATTATTTTTTCATAAGTGAATACTAGCCTGTAGCCCTAGGAGAAAAGGAAAAAAAAATCGACCTTCGGTCCCACTCCCACCCTCCGACCAGCAGTCCCACACCTTTCTCTGCTGCTTGCCCGCTTTGCAACTGCGACTCAGCACTCAGCGGCGGGCAAACTGCAGACGGGGCAGTATAGCAACCGAACCGGTTGAGGTTTCTCCGCCATAACGCAGCAAAGAATTGTTCTGTGTCACTGAGCGATTGAGACTTGAGAGAACGGGGATAGAAACGGTGCGTTTAGAAAACGCAGCTCCTCAATACAATATTTTGTTCGGTTCATCATCGCCGCCTGCTCCTCCAGCCGCCGCCGCCGCCTGCTACTCCAGCTTTCCGCTGTCTTCATTCAGGTAAGTATCAGAGTTCGTTCTTCATTCTTGTTCTTCAACTTATGCCTTCATTCGATCCTTCTTGTGTGTACTGAAAATGAAGTTTTTTGTGGTTTATTTAAGTTTATTGCTTCGTCTGATTAAGTTTAACTTGAAAGTCAGGATCTTGAAGAGAAATCTTATTGTTTTTCATACAAATTTTCTGCATATGAAATTATTTTTTTTATGAATGCGACAAGAGCTATTAATTATCACGACTCTATCGTTTAAGGTCCAGTTCGTACTACTCTACCTATCAATCTCTCAGACTCACTAGTCGCCGTCGCCTGTCGGAGTTCGGACGCCGAGACGAGAGACGACGAGACGCGATGCCATCACGCCGACGCGAACCTGGACCTGCAAGCGAACTCCTCCCCGACCCCGACGAGGCCCTCCTGTGCTGAGTCGCCGACGAGAGACGCTGACGCGACCCGATCTTGCGATCCGGTCCTCCAGCCCCTCCTGTGCTCTCTCGTCTCAGGGCACTAACGGCAGCAACAGATCAATAGTCTCCGTCTTGCTCTCTTGTCTCTCGACTCTCGGTGGCAGCCTTGCTCTGTCTCACTCTCAGTCTCAAGTATTTTCGATCTCCGTCTTGCTTGTTGATCTATTAATCTAGTGATCACTCCTGTGCTTTTTTGTTAATGTGAATCTGATGTGATATGTGAATCTGAATGAATATTTTCACCGTGAAAATATTCCTGTGGCTCTGAATGAACATTATGTGAATCTGAATGTGAAAATATTTTCACCGTGATTATGTGAATCTGAATGAACATTATTTGTGGAAAGTATATGTGATCCAAAGTATATATGAATAGATAGGTAAGATTTCGAAAAGGAAAATAAGATCTTGTCAAACAAATGAAGCACTCCTTCCTGGTCATAGGGATTATTTTTTAGGTGTCTCTGCATATTAGATAAGTGAGCAAAGAATGAAGAACATGTTTGCTATGCATTCCTATCAGAAATTGATGAATAGATAGGTAAGATTTTGAAAAGGGAAATACAAGCTTTAAGTGAAGATCAAGCCAGTATTATTTGATATCCGTATACTATTACAAAACACCAGGTATACTATCAGTATACTATGTTGTAGTGTTTTTGTTTTATTAACATGGATGATATTTATGTTTTAAATTAGTTTTGATGATATTTATGTGTTAGATTAGGTATTTTAATCTTTAAGGACATAAGGGGAAGGAAAATGATAAACGGGCAGGAAGCCTGCGGGCTTTAGTTAAACGGGCCGGGCCGCTAATGTTGGATGCTCTTAGGACTCGGGCCTAAACGGGCCGGCTGTTTAGGCCCAAGCCCGTCACAGGCCGCTAATTCTGGACGCTTTTAGGACTCGGGACTAAACGGGCCGGCCCATTTAGGCCCAAGCCTGTAACGGGCCGGCCCGTTTTCCCAGTGCTAATTTCAATTGCCTGTGTTGTGATCAATGGATACCTTAGATTACTCCATTTTAGAGGAGAGAATTCAAATATCGTTGAAATTTAATCAAGACATTAAAATGATATAGGATATTTGAAAATTTTATTTTTTTGTGATAGACGTTGTTAAAAGTTAAAGATGAAAAGATATACTAGCATTAGTATATTATTTCTCAATTTTTTTTCTGTGAGCTGGGTAGATTGGTTTGTTGATCATGAGCTGGGTTACAGACTTGCAATTTTAAGTGAGAACTACATTTAATGTCTGCCGAGTGAAAGAGTTCCTTCATCTAACTGATGTATCACGAAAAAGTTGATAATAAGCAAATCTTTGATCATTTTCTCAATTGGAACTAGTTTTTTTTTGTTTGGGGCCAAGAAACTTGTTATTACTGCCCACTTATTTTGGACTTTGATTATGTTTTGGGACTTCATACTAATTTTCTAAAAAAATTTTGATAAATACTCCTATAAATATGTAGTGTTTCTCATCGGTTTCTTCTTTTTCTGCTCCTTAGGTGTCAGCGATTTGCACATAGGACCTCACCCACAAACTCGCTCCATGCCTCTTCACGCCGTCTCCGGCGTGACGCCAGAATCTCTATGGGCGTCTAGTCGGACCTCTGAGAAGCTGAGTTTGCCCTCACTTCAATCTAAAATGAAGTGTGACCCTGAGGGATACGTGTCTGAGCTGGTCCTCCTCTACAATCAATTCAATTCTTCATTGGAACTCTTCCAGCAACAAGCAGCGATGAGTTTCACCTCTATCAGCGGCATCGGTATCGACTCCTCCATAGCCAAAGACCTTGGTGACAGGGCTATGTTCTTGGCCCATGTCACTCCCTTCTATCCTGCACATCTTGCTGATTTCCCCAAGAAGCTAGCGAATTTGCTTCGCTCTGCTGGAAGCACTCTACTGTCTGGGCTTCGGTGTCACCTGACACAGGCTCTCATTCTCCTTGTAAATAGACAGGTACATTGTCAACTGGCTTTATGGTACCTATCATTAATTTAGTTTTTTATCATCAGGTTTACCACAAAAGATTTATAATTTAAAAATGTAGTGAAGCAAATTGCTTCATTATGTTGTATCATTAATTTTGTGAATCCTTGCTTATTGAGTTTCCCCCATTTTAACCATCATATTTGCCTCTATAATCTCTAAGAAATATGTCTATTATTGACGTTATGGTAAATGGAGAACTCTGACGGTGGGAAGAGTTAGCTTTCCTTAGGTGGAAAGTCAGACCTGACGTAGAGAATTAAATTTGAAAGAACGTCTGGAACATGCATAACTATCAAATATGACTTTTCTTTTGCTTTGTATATTAGATTGCTGATATTGGAGAAATACTTCCATTGTTCATGGATCTCCAAACCCTTGGTGACAAAACGTTAAGAAAGTTGGCATTTGACCATGTTGTTCATAGCATTAGGCGCATGAATCAAAAACATAAAAATGAAGCAAGGAACCGAGCACTTCAAAATGTCTTGTTTGGGATGCTACAGGTTAGTGAACATTTGCAAGATTTCCTATCTTCTGCTTCCTTATATGATTGGATGTCTTGTAACTGTCGTGCGCATGTTAGTAGCAAGAAGATGTAGCAAGGGCCAAGCAATCACTGATCACTCTGTGTGAACTTCATCGGAGGAAAATATGGTTTGATGATAGAACTGCAAATGCCATCTGTACAGCTTCCTTACATCCATCATCAAGGTATCCATTTTGCTAGGGGACTCTTGTAATTTTTCCCGACAGAATTCATGTTTTAATATTTGCGTCTCTCAGGATCATGATAGCTGCTTTGTCATTTCTTTTGGATTATGAGAAGATTGAAAACGATGAGCACAGTGATGATTCTAGCAGTGAACATGAATCATCAGCACAATCTCAAGTTCTCCTTAATAAGGAGGCAATTTACAAGGTTAGGTGTGCACTTAAGGAATAAATTAATATTGAATTACCGATTGATGATGCTATGTCATGTGCATAGCAGATATTGTTGGCAAACTAACTACGTTCATCCATGTCTGCATATACAACAACATTCATTATATAAATCGATGTGAACGATCCTACAATGTTAAACTTTCTTTTCTTTTTCTTTTGTACGTTGTGAAAATTATGTCTTGGAGCAAGACAATCTAGTTGAAGCTTGCCATTTTAGTTGCCTAATTGTTGGTCATCTTTATGAAAATCCAGGCACACCACAAAGGTACAGTAGCTAGCAAGAAAAAGAAGAAAGCTAAACTGCAGCGTGTCATGCGTAGCTTGAAAAAGCAGCAACGCATGTCCTCTGGAGACAAGAACACCAGTAGTTCACCACTTAATCACCTAAAAGATGCCCAGGTTTGCCCATTTTATCATCACCGTTATTACTTGCTTCTGGATTTAGATTTTGTTATGTTGGATCAAGAACATCACTATCACACGTGGTATGCAGGGTTTTGCTGAGAAGTTGTTCTCTCGCCTTCAAAACTGTAATGAACGATTTGAGGTGCATCCTCTAACTATAATTAACCATTCCTCCTATTTTTGGACTGGGATCCTTGACTTTTCCCATGTCTTCTAAATTATTTTCTGAAGAGTCCACTTTTAATGGTTTCTACTATTTACCATTATAATCTTCAGGTTAGGATGATGATGCTGAAAGTGATTACCCGAACAGTTGGACTTCACCGATTGATTTTACTAAATTTATATCCTTATCTTCAGAAATATGTTCAGGTATGATATCTGATAAATCTGCTTTAGTTTGGTAATCTATGGATCACTGAAATGTGACTAAATCTGCATTGTGCAACCAGCCACATCAACGAGATGTCACAAATTTGCTTGCAGCAGCAGTACAGGCTTGCCATGATATGGTATAAGTTTTTTTACCATTATGAGATTTATTGTTGTAATTTATAATTTTGATTATCAGCTTCTCTTTTTATTCCTCTTCCTCTGTTTTCTTTCATTTTTGTCATTCTGTATTTTATTGAAGCTTTATGTTGTAAGTAGGTTCCTCCTGATGCAGTTGAGCCCTTGTTTAAACAGATAGTAAATCAATTTGTGCATGACCGCTCATGTCCCGAGGTATTCTTCTTCCTCTTAACACTATGATTCACTATATAATTTATTTCTATGATAAGCTATACCTTACTTGGCTCTATGTTGCCAGGCTATTACTGTTGGATTAAATGTGGTGAGAGAGCTATGCATGCGCATGCCCTTAGTAAGTACCCCAATGTCCTCTTCTTTCGGATAAATTCTCTTTCGTGCGGATTCAAATTTTGAATGATGCATCTGGTACTGTTTAAGTTTCTTAATTCTTTATTCTGCCTATACAATGGTATCGAAGCTGACCTTTTGGCTTTTGAATCTAGCTTATGACAGAGGAGTTGCTACAAGATCTTGCATTATATAAGAAGTCACATGATAAGTCAGTTTCAAATGCTTCCCGATCTTTGATTGCCTTGTTCAGAGAGGTACTGCTGCTTGATTCTTTGGGCTTGGACATGTGCATACACTTCTGGTTTTGGCTATGAAATCTTTTAATGTCGTTCTTTGGCAGGTTTGTCCTTCACTACTAATTAAGAAGGACCGTGGGCGGCCTATTGACCCTAAGGCTAGACCAAAAGCCTACGGAGAAGTTAGTGTTGCAACTGATGTTCCTGGTCTTGAGTTGCTACAGACTCTTGACAGTGACAATGAGCAGGAGGGTGATGATTCGGATGATTCTATGCTTATTGGCTCTGGCAATGATGAGGATAATGCCAATGGTAATGAAGAGGACCTAGTGACTGGTGATGATGTTGGAAATGAGGATGATGATGCAGATGATAGTGATGTTGGATCAGAAAATGACGATAATGATACTGAAGATGAGGACAATCTTGAAGGCAATGAACAGGTTGATGAAGAGGATGGTGAGGGTATGGAACATGATGATAGTGATCATACATCTAGTGATGTTGAACTACATGTATCTAGTGATGATGATTCTCATTCACCTGGTGATGATGATGAGAGCATTGATAGAAAGAGTAAAAGTAGTCAACCCTCAGACAAAAAAAGGAAGTTTACCGATTTTGGTGAACAACTTAATGTTGGTGATGCAAGTCTTCGAGCTCTGAAGAAATTAGCCAAAACAGATGGAATACTTTCTAATGAGGACTTCCAAAAGATCAAGGAGCTAAAGGTTTGTCTTTGTTTTTTTGGATTATCTGTTGTTCACCAAGTGGAAATCCTAATATAATTATCACTGTTTTCTATTATTTCATTGGTTATCCTCAGGCAAAGAAGGAAGCTAAAAATGCATTGGCTCAGCATGGGTTCACAAAGTCTGCAAGCTCTGATCAACTTGGCTTGAAACCTGTGGATCCTGCCAAGCTTGAAGTAAGCAGTTCTGTCCTGTTCAGACTTCAAATTGTTTTGTAGATGATCTCTAGCTGCATGCCAAGCTGGAAAGAAAATGCAATCTTTTGGTTCAATAAGTTTATTCCATTTTAAATTCCTGCAAATCAATGTGTTAGCCTAGGTGATTTATATTATTTTTCAAAACCTGGTAATCCTTCAGTAAAATTTTTCATGAAGAAATGGGAGATTAGTTCTGCTTTTCTTAGCTACTCCTGCATGGGGTTTATAGCCAGATATAGATAATGGTCTATCAATTTTGAAGAGATTTTTTTGGTCTTGCTTCTTTGCGTTTCTACGTCGCTTCTTCTGCTGAGTTTTTCCTCAATGTTTTGGCTGAATTTTTTCCTCATTGATGCTTTAGTGTTACCATGCTAAACTCACGGAAAATAACGAGAATAATGCAGTATTTTATGCCAAGTTTTAGGACTTATTTGAGACACTTTTTCTTTTAATTGCTATAGTATTTCTGAAGAGATATTATTTCTGGATCGGGTTTCTGAAAAGGTGTTCCCCTTTATGTTTTATATTGAAACTTATTGTAACCACTTGTTTATTTATCTTCTAGGTTCACGTGAGGAAAAAACTAAGCAAGGATGAAAGATTAGCATTGATCAGAGCAGGTAGGGAGGATAGAGGAAAATACATGGCTCGAGCAGCTGTCAAACAGAAGAAGGTATGTTGCTCTTTCTCACAATTCCTTTGGGGTCAAACTTTTGACTGCTACAGTTTCTTCTGGAGTTTCTGTGATTCACTTTTAATAATCTTTGTAGCATGGTCTTGTGAACTCTATTGCCATAGCCAAAAAGAAACTTCCGGTTTTAGATCCTAGACTCCAATGGCAGGGTGACCAATATTTTATGTAAGAGGAAGCAACGATATAAATAACCAAACCTCAGGCATTTTGCAGTCTCATGGAGCTACATTTATAATTGATGCAGTCTGCCCAGGGGATGGTGGGAATGAAGAACAATCTAAAATGGAAATATTCATTTTATGTGATAGTTTCAAAAGGCAATACAAATTAATAAGAATTTTTCAAAGAAATGAACATTATGAGTAACCCTTGAGTGCTAGTCATGATCCACATTTTGTTACCAAATGTAGGCATATATTTTGGCCTACTTAGCAAACAGACTACAAACGCTATTCAAACACCACTTGGTTACTTTTCCAGCCTGCTCTCCTCTTCATCCACTACTCCTTTGACCTGGCCAGCCCCCTCTTCAACCCCCTCTTGTAACCTTGCACGTTTATGTTTCTCCCTTCTTTGTTCTCCCTATCACATACCAAATGCCTTTGTAAGGGGTTGTTTACTCAAAAGTTCCTTTTGACACATCCTTGTTAGAAAATGGTTCTTTTAGGCTTTCTCTGGGTGTCAACCAATGGTCTTCCCTTGGGGGGATTGGAAAATCTTGGGTGCTAATGATTCTGTAAACTTTGTTTTGGAAGGAATTCTTGCTCCTTAGCTCAAATTAATCCTTGGGTTATGATTAAAATCCAGTCAAAGTTGATAAACAAACAGAAATTTGGCTCTGTTTATTTGCCCAAATAGAGCACAATTATTCTTTGGGATGGATATGGGTATGGAAAAATATCTAAGCGAGATGTTTTCCCCTTTTCTAATTCTTGTATGGCTGTCGGATCAAATATATTTCACCCCTGCCTTGAAAGTTTGAAAAATATCTTTAAAGTCACCAATCAGCTTCTTTTGTTGGGTATTTGATCCGGATCTGGGCATGAGTGTTGATAAGTTTTGATTTGTGTGTGAAGATTTCACCGTTGCACCTTTGACAACACCACGTGTTAGTTAGGCACTCTCAGTACTGATGTTCGTAGTGTCAAAAAAAAAAAAAAGATCTCCGTTTTAAGAAACTAAGGAGTGTGAAGAGATATATTTTAATCTTCATTTCATCCCTGATAAATTAATCTTCCTCAAAGAATGTGAAAAGGGGAGGTGAAACCGCAATTGGAAAATATAACCATAGTTTACAAGATAGAAGGTTGACCATTTTGACATTGAGGTGGCACATGAGAAAAAATGTTTACCAGGGTTGCTTTAGAATTGCTACTAATTTGGCAATAACATAAAACTGTTTACAAGTGATTTAACTGTCAATATTCCTATATTGTTGATATGGAATTTTGATTGATTGTGTAGTTTTGGTTCTCCCAGAGCGAAATTATCATGAAAGCATTTTAGTTTTCTTCTTGATTGCCTTAAATGGGGTAATTGATTGTTTGTTTGTTTGGATAGACGGGTGGCCTGAGCAACCGACAGAAAGAGCATAAGAAGAATATGCCACTGGCGGCGAAGAGAAGTAAGGCGGCAAAATCTCGAATTGAGAAAAAGAGAAAACAGAATCGGTCTGGCAAACAGTTCCGAGGGAGGAAAGCCTGGAAATAGTCGCTCTTATGCCCTCTCTTCTGAGCTATGCAGTTTTGTTTTCCATCTTTTACTACTATGCATGTCTTTTTTTTTGCCAATACTACTATGCATGTCATACTCATAGGAGCTACAAAAGAGTCTTATTCTTTTTAAGGGTCCAAGGGAATGTAACATCATGATGTTTATGTTGAGTTTTTGTCAAGGTTTTGAAACTCGGAGGTACTGAATCGGTCGGGGTATTGGGTCATAGGTCAGATCGGAGTCAAACCGGGGCTAAATTGGTGAGGAAGTTGAGATTTCATGGTTATTTATATGAAATTCTAAATAAAATACTAAAAAAAAGAAGGAAAAACCATTTCGGTCAAACCATGGAAAAACCGGTTGAACCAGGGTTACCTATTGGACTAGATCTATCGGACCACCGATTGGCTGGTTTCTGGCCTAGATTGGCACGACCATCCAGTTTTGAGAATACTGGTTTTCGTTGTGATATTAGGAATGGTAAATTAGGAATGGTAAAGAAAAATTAATTTTTATGTTTAATTTAATAATAATATAGGTAAAAAGACTAAAACAACCCCATTCTATTTCCTCTCATCTATGCTGTTCTTTCTCACTACTACTTTTTTCATCCTGCTGCGCAAAGATTTGGCCGGACGCCAAGTGTTTCTTATGAGTATTATTCTTTCTTACCCATTATATATGCAAAAGCTTGTAGCTTTTTCCTAATATCAAACTTAGGGTAGATGAAGACATGGTTTTAGGAGCAGTTGACCTTTTATCCTAAAACTATTTTAACGTTTAAGTAACTTATAGTTTCTTACTTTAGACTGTTTTTTAATTTGAACTTCCTGCAACTATCTTTTTAACAAATCATTTAAAATCTTTTTTGTCAAACTAGTTTTTTTTAAAAAAGCTTATTTAAATGTATATCAAAATTTTAATTATCAAAAAGCATAAAAAAAATGAAAGTAACACTTGTCAACGTTAATCCAAGCAAGTCCTCCATTTATCATATGGAATCTTAGAGGGGAAAAAACATACGAACATGATCATGATATGAAAAATTTATGAAGTTAAATAATTTAAAAACAATTTATTTCTTGTCATACAAATTTACTTAAGAGGGAGTTTTCAGTCTCTCTATCTCTATCCCTGTTTTCTTTTTTCTTTTTTGAATTTAAGGGGCAGACAATAACAGCATGAGATTATAAACATGATCAAATTTACGACCTCACACTTAGAGGGGAGTTTTCATACCATTAAGCTATAAATGCTTTGGTAGTTTTCGGTCTTCTTGTTGAAGGTCGTTTGACCCAAAAACATTTGCACCTTCGGCCACTTTTACCTACTTCCAACACAAACTGTCTTAATTGAAAACAAAAGAGTAAAGGGTAGAATGTACTAATTAAAAACCTGGGTCAATTTATTTCCCCTGAACTCCTATATGAAGCATGTAAGTGTAATTTTTACCAAGATAAACATTGGTAATCTTACATAGGCACAAAGGATGAAGTTATCCTGGAATTGCAGCATAGCTAAATCATTAACGAATGTCAGACAGTTTGAAAGATGTGTCACAACATGAATTTCGTCGGCAAGTCAACGTCTGATGGTTGACTTGGAAGGTTCTGACTGACTCAGAATTGTTGAGCGCATAGAAGAATTTGTGGTATCTGAGGATCAGTGCTTTGTTGTCTGCGATGTTGGGATTTCTCAGATAGGGCCATAAAAGACCACAGGTAGGTAGGGCCAAGAAACCATATGAAGCAAACAGTTGAGGGTATTAATAACTTACAAGCTACTATCAAACACGCATTTAACAAACAGGAGAAGGGATCTCTGACTAGAAGAATAAAAGCCAATTTCAAAGTACTCTAGGATAGAATCTCTTCAGAACAGGAAGGCAAATCACATAACTGCCCAAATATATCAGGAATTCTATCCCAATTCTTTTTCTCTCTCGCTTCCAAATAGCCGCCACCTGGGATTTTCGAATTTTACCATACTGATTTGGGATTTACCTATTTTAAAGATATTTTATAGGGATTTTTTCTAACAAAATTAAGTTTTATATTAAGGATGGAAAACATTGCAGGGGAGGATATGAGTTTTTTTTTTTTAAATCCTACTAAAAAAAATCTGAAGACTATTGTGGACAAGAAAAGAGTGAGTGGATGTCACATAAGCATGCCAGTTTTGCATATTTAGTAAACAAACATTAACCGTTAGGATCAGTTAATGGAGGGACAAAATTGCTCTGTTTTTGAAATTTTTAGGGCACATTTACTCCGTCAAAAACTTCTAAGTGCCTAATGCTCATATGCAAAAACTTTTGGGGCATTTAAGCCCTTTGACCCAATAAAAAACGCATTTGATTTAACCTTAGGGCTACAAGCCTACAATCGGACACCTCAATTCAAAATTCATCATACATACAATTTTGTTGCATTTAATATCAACACATTTTGATATTTACTTCTTATGGAGCATATACATGACATCGGAGGGAGTTGAAGTTAAGATTATAAAAATTTTGTGCAAATCAGTTTGTCACCTTTTTAAGATTATTAAAAATTAAATTAAATTAAATTAAACATGGAAGAGTTGTTAGGGGAATGGGGAGTAAATAGTAGTAATTTTAAAATTTTAGTCGATCGAGTTGACTATTTTTATTGGGGATATTTTAGAATTTTACAATATATAATTAAATTTAATTAATAACTTTAATTAACACTTATAAAAAAATTAATTGAAACTTGTAAAAAACACGGAATCGAGTCAATAAAGGTAATGTTAGTCAACAAAGCTTCCTATGTGATAACCTGATCACACATTAATAACCAAAGGTACTGAGAAATTCTTGCATGAATTGAAGTCTCACCCATCACAACCCAACAACTCAAATCATCATTTAATATGACCGGGCAATTTGGGGAGGAAAAAAAACGACACCAGTGAATTTTTTCTTTGAATTAGTGTACATTTAAATTAGCTTTTGAAGAATAATTTTTACGATTAAAGATATAAGTATGTGAGAAGAGTTTTATCTCAACTTACGGAAAAGGGTTTCTCAAGCCACGGATTTGTGGTTTCCCAAGCACTCACTTACAAATGCAAACTTATCACTTTTTTTTCCCAGAGGCAAATTTATGACTTACTGAGGAACACCCACAGCGTTAGGTTAGGTTATAAAGCCTTTAATGTCCCCATGAATTTTAAAATGAAAGAAGAGTTGAAGGGCAAAAATACTCATAAACTTTTTTTAAAAGTGTATCCACCACTATAATTTTTTTTGGGTATAAAAGTAACCATGAACTTTTAAAACGTGGGCAGAAGTGACATTTCCGTTAAAATTAATTAATGGCCGTTAACACCAGTATAAAAGTACCAAAATACTCTCAGCGAAAAAAAAAGGTTGTGGGGGTAAAACTACCCATAAACAGTTTTCAAAAGTGTAAAAATATCCATAAAATTTTTTTAAAAATGCATCCACCACCATAACTTTTTTTTAGATAGGAGTATTTTTGTACTTTTACACTGGAGTTAATGGCTGTTATTTAGTTTTAACGGATATGTCAATTTTACTCCTCTTTTAAAAATTTATGGTTATTTTTGCATCAAAAAAAAAATTTACGATGGTAATACATTTTTAAGAAAATTTTATAGGTATTTTTAGCTTTTAACCCATGAAAGAAAGAATATAACCCTGACCCGGCGGCTGAGATGAAGCGGCGGACATCCTCTCCCCTGGGACCAAGACGAAGCTCGAGGAGCTTTATAGGCTGAATGTCTCTCAGCGAATTCGTGGCAACTGAGTAGCAATTTGTGGTTTCCTCTTCCTTTGTTTTTTGCACATTTATCCTTATATTCCTCTTCTTCTCCCCGATGACACTTCTATATTCAGCGACATGCACTCTGGATACTTTGCAGCAATAGGAACAGCTCAAAACTGAACCATTTGTGTTGATTGTGTTTCTGTCTCTTATGTCGAAGGAGGTACTGATACTTCTCTAGATTACAGATCCATTCGCCCTTTGTTAAAGTATCGGTATTCTGCTAGTCTGGGTTCATTCTAAGTTCAATATGATTTCTTCTGAGCCCTCACTTCAATGTGACTTCCACGGTACGAATAAAGGGTATGTGTGTTATGGCGTTGAAATTGTTTATAAGTTGCTTTTTTTATAAATTGAGATAAAACTCTTCTCATATACTTATTTTGTATATCATAAATCATAATTGAAAAGTTTCTTTTAAGCATTCCAATCGCTATTCCAAACAAGCACAAAATGTCATCAAATTAAATGATAGGGTCAAGCAAGAATACCTATGAAATTTTACCAAAAGGGTGTCCAACCACCATATATATTTCACAGGTGCAGAATACCCATGAACATTAAAAATGAGAGCAAAAATGCTAATATCGTTAAATATAACATACCACCGTTACATATGTATATACAAAAAGAATATAGGCCCTGTTATAACGATGTTAGTTCAAATTCAACAGTACTAACATTTTTGCTTATATTTTGAATGTTCATTAGTATTTTTGTATCTCTAAAATATATATGATATCAGACGCATTTTGAGTAGAAGTTCACGGGTATATTTACCCTTCCACCCTCCATGATTTAGTAAAAAAGAATCGGATATCTATGGTTCAAGTATGGCAAATAATTGTTCAGCATAGAGCTTTGCCATGCCAAGGCTTGATTAGGGGTGTTCAAATTTCAGGATGGGACCGGGATCACTCATTCCCGGTTCCTGTCCAGGGGGTTAGCCGGGAGTGGGTAGTCATTCCCGGTCCCGGGAAAGTCCTGGTATAACCGGGACCGGGAATTCTCGGTTTCAATAATATTATTATATTACTTAAAATTTTCTATAATACATTGTTTAAAGTGATTATTTAACACCTAATAAGGTAATAAAAAGCACACAAATTGATATAAAATTGAAGAATAACATAGTAGTAGTAGTAGTAGTAGTATTATTATTATTATTATTATTACATTCATCATTTTTGTTATCATCTTTATACATTATATAGTTAGGATTAATATCACGATATATATGATTTAACTCTAACTAAATATGTGATATACATTTTATCAAATGATAATTTCATTTATGGGGTAAAAAATATAAAAATAAAAGAATAACTTATTTTTTAAGGAAAACAATTTAAAAAAAAATCGGGACCAGGACGGGGCTGGGATCATAAGGTGTGATCCCGGTCCCGGCCGGGATGGGAAATTCCCGGAATAAAATGTTCGGGACTGGGCTGGGATAATCGGGAACGGGACACTTTGAACACCCCTAGGCTTGATGGCTGGAGGAGGTTTTAAATTAGAAACTCAAGGACAAAACTATCTGTAGGTACTTAATGTAAAAAATAAAAGCCTAAGGCAATTGGATTATATGTCACTGACTAAAAATTTAAAAGGTTTTGTAATATTAATGTTAAAATATAAATTAGGGGTATGACATAATGAGGGGTAAATCAGTAAATAATATGATTTTTAATTAATAAATATATTTCAACAATTTTTTTGACCCTATTAATAGTTTGAACTAATATGAATGTTTTCAAAATAAAGGATATGTATGTGTAATTAAGATAAAACGGAATGATGAGTTGAGTATTTTACTCTAGATTATATTATCTAATCCTATAATAATCAATTTTTCTTAATCTAATATCTTTTTAAATCCTTAAACTAATCCTATTTTCCAATATCCTTCAATATCTTTTTATTCATTAACACCACTAAACCATTTTTCATCAATTAGATTATATAAATAGTCTAATTAAAAAATTGTCAGATATATTCACAATATCCTTAGTTTTTTATCAAAATCTTTTTGGGTTTTGTGGCTAAATTAGTATTTTTTTGAAGAGTCCGAATTAGAATAAGCTTTATTAGTTTATAAATACCTCAGTTAATAAAGATGTGAAACCAAAACTCCCCATGCATTTCTTTATCAAATAATTAATTAAATTCAAATTGTCAAATTTTGATACAAATACTTTAATATTACAATAAAAAAAATTATTCTGTATAAAATAAAATATCAACCATTCAAATGTGTCATTCAAAAAACTATTCAAATGTTATGTTCGTATTATCCCTAAAATAGGGGAGGGGATGAAAAGGATGAATGAGAAGTTGGTCATCAATTATGAACGGAGAAGAATTATGGTAAAATAAAAAGGGAGAATTGCTTAAAAAGACCTCATGGATAACTTATTTGTTAAATGGGATCTGGGAAGATATCTTACACATGAAGGGAAGATATCTGCACATGGAGGGAAGATTTCTGCACATGTAGGGAAGAATTTTGCACACGTATAGGGAAGAGTTTTGCACACAGGGAAGATCATCTGCACACCAGGAAAGATATTTTGCACACGTGGAAGATAATCTGCACGCGAAGGTTCCATTTGGCAAATAAGTTGCTAATGAGGGATTTTTTCACAATTTTCCCAAATAAAAATGTAGAAGACATTTGCATATTGGATTTTTAATTATTTTTCTAATTGCTGAATAAAATACCAACAGATGCCCTAAGGCAGTAAGGCCTAAAGTTCGGTCGGTCTATCCCGCGCCTCGCTCACGCACTCTGATTTCTGAAGCCACACGCTTCACTTTCCTATATTGCTCCTACACAGGTCTCGCCATCCTCCACCTCCAAATCTCCCTCCTCCAGTCTCCAGATTCTGTCGGCCCTCAACGGTGGTTCTTACTTCCTTCATTTTTCCAGATTCGGTCTTCTCTTCCTTCGTCTTCCTTTCCTTCTGTCAAGTGAGAGAGACAGATAGGACATGTTTGTTTTCATGCAGTTGGTTAGTTGATCCATGTTTCCACCACTGTTAAGTGTATTACTTGATGAGCAACATCCTCTAGTGGTTTTAATTTCTTTTTTAAATTTTCAGTTAGCAGGATAATTATAATTGGGATTACATATATAGTGAAGAAATAGTTGCCTTGTTTGGTATTTGCCCGACAGCATGTAATCCCCGCCGTCATCAAGGTTGAAATTAGTGTTTTAACTCATTTTATAATTGGATAAGAGATCGAGAGTAATTAAAAACCTTTTTCCAAAAACCTGTATGACAATATCTCCTTCCTTTCATTCACAAAAACAATTGGCCTGTTTGGTTTGTCACATATACAATATCAGAGTATTAATAAAATTCCTGACATTCACCGGGGATAATATCATTAATCCAAGAGTTTTACAGGGCATCATTGCCTATCTCAGTTTTCCAAACCGGGGATTACACAATAATTACAAATCTATGGTCAATCCAATATATACATACAGTTGTCCAAATGATAACCAAAAACCAAAAAGAAACTAAGACTACCACCGGCAATTCTAGTCGCCCTTGCTCACTTGCTTGTCCTAAGATCCAATTGCCTTGGCTAAAAAATGTAATTTGGAAAGAGTGAGATTCAAAAAAATCCCAGTAGCAACAGTTTACATATATTATGTATAATTAAACAAAGTATGTAAGTATATATCACAATTCAGCTACACAACATTCAAAGCCGGGCTACTCGCCGTGACTCAATCATTCATTCAAGGCCGGGCTACCCGCCACAAACCCAATCAACAACATTCAAGGTTGGGCTAACTGCCACAAACCCAAGCAGCAACATTCAAGGCCGGGCTACTCGTCACAGACCCAATCAATATCATTCAATGATAAATACGTACGAGCAATGCATTAAACATGATATAGGATAAAGTGTTACTACCTTGTTCTTTCCGTTCTTGTTCAGGCGTATGCCTTCTACGTTCCGGGAAAATATCAAATCCTATAATCATTAAGGACGATATATTATCACTTATTCCAAAACACTTAGTTTTGGTTATCATTAAAGTCCCTTAAGTAGCTATGAAAGTCTCTAACAATCGTTTAAAAGGATTGGGAAGTATTAGGTTATTGGAAATCACTTTTCAAAATCACAAGGTGCTGAAAACAGGGGTTGGCTGCAGCCAAGAAACCTCTGGTTGTGGCCAGAGATAGCACAGAAGGTTTCTAGCTACGGCCAGGAAAATTCTGTTTCTTGGTTGAACTTCGAAAAATCATAACTAATTCTAGAAATATCAAAATGAGGTGATCCCAAAGACCATTAAAAGCTATTTAAGTCTTCTTTACTAGAAAAATATGGACCATTAGCAGAAATCACCACACAAATACAGATTTTAAGAAATGTCCACACTGCTCCAGAATTGTTCCCAGATTTAGCATCAAACTTTGGACAGTCATAACTCCTAGCTCACAAATCGAAATGACATGAAATATATGTCCATATTGAAGCTTGGCAAGTGAAATTTAAGACTAGAAAGTTTCAGAATTTTTCAACACCATTTGCTATTTTAAAACGTCCATACAAAGCCACTGCCAGAACAGAGTTTTTCACTAACCAAGACTTGCCACTTTTAAAACTAAGTTTCCAATGGTTCAAAATTCATATCCAACACTACTCCCACAAAATTTTCCACAAGGAACACAATGGAAATATCAAAATAACCAAATTCTCATTCCATCTATATGTTTTGTTTTTGGCCTATGTTCAACAAAAATCCCAAAATTGTCAAACTTGGCATTTAAGCTTCAATCAAATTCTATCTATCCAAGATACATCTCAAAGCATCATATCCATGACAACAACGACTTAAACACCACAAGACCCTAATTTTAAAAAATAGGGCTAAATTCCTTGAAATTCCAACTTAACCAAATGACTACAAAACTTATATCAAAATGCTCAACTCACTCACCTCTTTAACTTTCTCCAAGGAGTTCTTTGATTCTCCAAACACTATATTTCCTTGAGAGCTCAAATCACAACCAATGGCAAATCTAAAACCATAGAATTGAAGCTCTCAACACAAGGAACAAGATTGAAGAAGGGAGTTTTTTCCATTAGAGGTCATTAGAAGGGTCAAAATCTCACCTATTTCCCACGCTCTTCTTCCTCTTCAAGCTCCAATGGCTGCATGAAATTCTTGGAGGGATAAGATAGAGATAAGTGTGATGAAATGATGGGGATGAAGGTAGAAATTCTGCCCATCCCTTGCCCCATACACATAAGAGAGAGGGAGAGAGAGAAAATGAGAGAGGTTGAGTGTGTGGAGAGAGATGAATGATGATTATTTGGGCTCCCATGCTCTTTTCATTCAGCTGAACTATAGGAGAGAAGGAAGAGAGAAAAAAATGATGAGACCATACTTGGTTGACTTCCTCAACAACTCTCATCATGCTTACACAACAATGCCACATGTCACTTTCTCATGCAATCTCCTCACAACTAATCCTCCACTTAGTTACACTAACCAATTCCATTAGTCATTTAGTTACATTTCTCATTCCTTCTTGTTAGTAATTAATCTCTCCATTAATCACTAACTAATTAACTAATGATTTCCATTTTTCCACTGATTATCGCATATTTGCTGAAATTGCCACATACACAATTTAAATTCCCTTTTTCTTTATCCATGCGCCCTTACCTCAATAATTAGCCCAACTAATTATCTTGTCATATAATTATGCTAAAATATAGAGTGTTGGGCATTTCTAATAATTATTCGGACTTCAAATCCACATTAATCCACATAATCATTCTCAATAATTGTAATTAGCCCTTAATCGAAATTTGGGGTGTTACACAGCACATAGAGTAGTAATAGCTTTTGTTTAAAGTGTGCAATTTTATTGCATCCATTTTCTTTTAAATTTTAACAAACTATGATACTCTTAGAGAGATTATTGTTTATAAAAATGCAACTTTACTTTGATATAGAAAGTATGAGATTCTATGATCTCATTCTCACTTAATTCATATATCACAAATGATAAGAGGATTACAATGTATATATAGGGAAAGATATAGAAACTAAATACATGAAAGTCAGAGACAAATTGGAGGATAGGTGAGTGATAGACAGAGGTGTGTGTGAGTGTCAACTATTGCATGCTATTCAGTGCTGATATTGCTGACATTTAACACTCCCCCTCAAGCTGGAGAGTATATGTCAATCATACCCAGCTTGCACAAAAACTTTTCTAACGTAGCTCTACTTAGTGGTTTTGTTAGCACATCTGCAATTTGGTCTTTAGATATGATGTAGGACAAATTCATGATGCCTGCTTCAATTTTCTCTTTAACAAAGTGTCTGTCTATCTCAACATGTTTTGTTTTATCATGATAGACTAGGTTCTTGCCATTTCAATGCTGGATTTGTTGTCACACCAAATTTGCATTGGTCCCTCATATGGAATTCCTAACTCCTTCAACAATCTGATGACCTAAAGTCCTTTATGTACTCCATGATTACAGATCTCAGTTCGACTTTTGTACTACTTGGTGACACCACAGTCTGTTTCTTGCTTCTCCATGTAACAAGATTTCCTGACACATATGTGCAATATCCTGAGACTGATCTTCTAGTCTCTCTATTCCTTGCATGGTCTGCATCAATATATATTTCGATAAGTGCATTTCTTAAAGAAGATTCCTCTTCTAGGATTAAGTTTTAAATAGCTTAGGATTCTGTATACAGCTGCCATATGTTTTTCTTGTGGCTGGTGTATGAATTGACCTGCTATTCCAACTGCATAGCTAATGTCTGGACACGTATGGGTCAAGTATATGAGTTTCCCAACAAGTCTTCTGTACTATTCTGTGTTGACTGGGACACCATTTGATTTGATTTCTAAGTGACAACCTTTTTCCATTGGTGTTCCTGCGCCCCTAGCATTCCAGTTTCATGCAATAGATCTAAGGTATACGTCCGCTAGGATACATTGATATCCTTTTTAGTTCTTGCCACTTCCACGCCTTGGAAATACCTCATTTGTCCAAGGTCTTTCACCTAGAACTCAGTTGACAAGTCCTGTTTTAAATGAGCAATATATTCTTCATCATTTCCTGTAATGACCAAGTCATCAACATAGACGATCAAGATTGTGATTTTGCCGTTAACACGTTTGATGAACAATGTGTCATCTGCTTGTTCCTAAGTATACCCAAGTTTTTTCATTGTTTTAGTGAATCTACCAAACCATGCCCGAGGAGATTTCTTAAGTCCGTACAATGACTTGTTGAGTTTACACACAGAGTTGTTAGGAGCTAAAATTCCATCTAGAATCTCCATGTAAACTTCTTCTTCCAAGTTTCCATTTAGAAAGGCATTCTTCACGTCTAGTTGGTGCAATGACCAATCTAAGTTGGCTGTGATTGATAATAGTACTTGGATAGTATTAAGCTTGGCTACTAGAGCAAATGTCTTCTGATAATTAATTCCATATGTCTGGGTGTATCCTTTTGCAACAAGTCTTGCCTTGTATTTGTTGATACTACCATCAGGATTGTATTTTAGGTTGAAGATCCACCTGCATCCTACTGGTTTCTTTCCTTTGGGAATAATTGTAATCTCCTATGTTTTATTTTCCTTGAGTGCCCTTAACTCCTCTTCTACAGCTCATTTCTAATTCAGATAAGCTATAGCTTATTGAAACGTGTTTGGGATTTTAATCTGTGCACTGTTTACAACAAAGCTTTACATTCTTGTAGATAGGTTACTATATAAGACAAAACGTTGAATTGGATGTTGAGTAAAAGATCTTACCCCTTTTCTCAATACAATAGACCAACCCAGTTCTTTAGGATTTAATCCAGATTAGAGCCATGGTCGTTCCTTTGAATGAGAGAGATAGTTTTACCAGTGTTTGGTTCATCTCGAATTTGTAGTTTGAACTCTTCATCTTATTGCGGTTCGGAATCCATCCCTGAATTGATCTCAACATTTGTTTCCAGTTCATTAGGTGTCAGTTTAGGTTGAGGTGGAAGATATTTTTATTCATGATCAAGTTGGGTAGGACTAGGTTGGCTTATGGAAGGTAATGAGTTAATGATGGGTATAAGAATAGGTTGTGATGGTGATGGTTTAGGTTTATTGAGGATTAGCCATTCAATATTAGTGTACTCCCCCTGCATGGGTAATTTGGGGTAATATGCTTCATCTTTTGAGAAGACTGTATCTCAGGAGACAATAAGTTTCTTGGAAGTTAAACAATAGCATTTTTACTCTTTTTGAGCCGAGGAGTAACCAAGAAATAGGCTTTTGTTAGCTCAAGCAATAAATTTGTAGCCATCATTTTTGTGAACAAAAACGACACTACTAAACACCTTAGGAGGTAATGAAGTGATTATTTAGCAATTTGGAAAGTGTTCTAGGAGTTTTTGGATAGGGGTGTCGAATTGTAGAACCTTGGATGGCATGCGGTTAATGAGATAAGCTGCAGTGAGTAGGGCATCACCCCAAAAAATTGGAGGAAAATTTTTTTCTATTAGTAAAGTTTGGGTTACTTCCAAGAAGTGATGGTTCTTTCGCTCAGCTACTCCATTTTGTTGAGGTGTGTATGGGAAGGAAGTTTGGTGATGAATTCCTTATTGATCAAGAAATTCAGTAAAGGTGTTGTTCATGTACTCCTTGGCATTATCACTTCGAAATATCTTATTAGAAACATTAAATTGGGTCTGCACAAAGGTATAGAAGTTTTGAAATACCTTGGCTACTTCATATTTGTCTTTTATTAAATAAAACCATATGGTTCTAGTGTGACCATCTAGCATTGGTGAGGGTTTTTATTTGTGCAGGACCCCAAATGTCACTATAGATTAGTGTGAATGGTGACGAAGGTTTGTTTGGTTGTTTAGAATAAGAAGATCTAGTTTGTTTTGCAATTTGGCAAGTTTCACAATGAAAAGGAATAGACTTTTTATTGAATAAATCTGGAAACAACTGCTTCATATAATCAAAACTAGGGTGTCCTAAGCGACAGAGCCACAAGTGTACAGTATTATTCTGAGAATTGGAGCTAACCAGTGCCCATCTCGCCTTCCTTGCATCGTCTGATTTCAAGTGTGATCCTTCAAGATAGAACAATCCATACCATTATCTAGAAGTTTCAATCGTCCTCAGCGAATTTAAATCCTGAAAACACAAACATCGTTATAAAAAATGATTCGGCACAGTCTATCTTTAGTTAATTTACTCACAGATATAAGATTGACAGTGAGTGCATGCACAAATAGAACATTGTGAATTTTTAGGGAATTAGAGAGTATGACTATGCCAATTCCTTCAATTATAGTGTACAGGCCGTTCGCAACTTTGACTCGACGATTCTTATGAATCAATTTAAGAGTTGCAAACAATGAACGATTACCAGTCATGTGATCAGTTGCTCCTGAGTCAATAATCCAAGCATTTTCACTAGCTCATACAGTATTTAGAGCTATAATAGAGTTACCTGATTGCACAAGGTTGATACCAGGCATAGAGTTAGACTTATTCTATTTGTATAGCATCCTATGAAACATATGCAGTTCCTCTTTGCTTAGGGAATCTTCATTTTCAGTCTCTTGTTCAGTTGTAGTAATATGGCTTTGTTTGTTAATTGCTGGCTTTCCATGAAGTTTCCAGCATTCTTCTTTGATGTGGCCCTTCTTCTTGCAATAATTATACCATTTATTCGTCATTCGTCTTGTGGTCAATTTGGCTGCCAAAGCTTATCTTTCAATTGAGCTTGAGCTACATTGATTCAAGAGTTTTCTACTTTCTTTGACTTACACATAATTGACTACTTCAAACAGACGTGGCATGGGTTTGAGTCCTTTGATCCGGCCTTTTATCTCTTCGAATGAATCGTTGAGTCCCAGGAGGAAGTCATACACTGGTTCTTCTTATGTAACTGAGCATCTTTGACAGTATCCTATGGATGTGAATCGAAGAGATCTTGTTGTTGCCACAGTTTATGTAAGGTATTATAATAATTAGTAATTAGCAAGTTACCTTGTCTCATATCTTGAAGTTGTCACTTCAAGTGGATTAAAGCAGTGGTGTTATCAAGGGAAGAGTAAGTTTGCTTTGCTTTATCCCATATTTCTTTTGTAGTGGTTGTTAGGAGATAACCTTCACTGATTTCATCAGTCATAGAGTTGTACAACCTGTAACCCCCTGCCGTAATTATATCCGAAATACGTGATTTAAAGTGAAATAGAGACCAATAAGAAACACAATTTATTTAAATTCCCATCTTCACGATAGGGTTTTCACAAATCACTTTCAAAATCTAATTAACCTGGTCTCACATTCACATTCCGAATACAATTACTACACAATGATAAATCACATTTAAACATATCAGAGTACGCAATGTAATAATTCCGGCAATTCCGGATTACATTTATTAACTCAAGCTTTAAAGGACACAATTGCCCATATAAGCCCTCATATGGGGATTACACAAATCTTTCTCATTCATATACAAATATCCAATAACTCATTTCAAATACATAACCAAATATACTCATCCATATGTACACATCCAAATTCAAATATCCCATCCAAGATGATAACCAACTACCAAAATGACAACCTGAAGGAAGTCCTCATCGCCCTTAGCTGCATGCTCTATTCTTGATCCACTACCCTGTCTGAAAGGTTAGCAGGGGAGGGTGAGATTCGAGAGAATCTCAGTAGGAAACAAATACCTAAATGCATGTATGATATGTGTTTAATACATCACATGCTTGCAATACATATCTCATGTTCACATAATGACATATCTGCGTGCTCAATGTTTCAACAACATACTCATGGCCATAGCATAACTAGAAACAGAGCTACAATCATTCATACATGTTTCACATAATCAAGCAAAGCAATACATGCATCAAAACACAAACACAAATATCAAAGCATGCAAAAGAGGTAAGTTCCCTACCCTTTTCTTTCCGCGTATGCTCCAGCTCCGCATACTCGCGATCCAAACGAATATTGAACCCTATAAACCAAATCAAGGATATAGGGTCAATCTCAATTCCAAATCCTTACTTTTATATCACTTAAAGTTGGTTACCATTCACACCCTTTAGGTGGCTAAAATAAGCTCAACGAAAGCCTAAAGGATTGGGACGTACTAGGTTGGAAATCACCTTTCAAAATCTCAAAATGCTGAAAATGGGGGTTGGCTGCAGCCAAGAATCCTCTGGCTGCAGCCAGAACACGCACAGAAGGTTTTTGGCTGTAGCCAAGATTTTCTGGCTGCGGCCAAAACGTGCACAGAAACTTTTGCGCTGCAGCCAGGATTTTCTGCTGCAGCCAAGGCAACTTTGAAAATTCATAACTAATTCTACAAAAATTGAAATGAGGTGATCCTAAAGCCAAATGAAATATTTTTAAGTCCTATTCATAGGAAAAATATGGCTCATTACCAAAAATCACCACACAAATCCAGATTTACACAAAATCCAACATTGCTCCAAAATAGAATCCAGTTTCGTCCTCAAACTTTGGGCAAACATAAATCCCAGTTCACAAAACGAAATGGCACAAATTAAATGTCCATTTTGAAGCTTAAGATGTGAAATTCAAGACTGGAAAGTTTCAGAATTTTCTAACATCATTTGCCCATTCAAAACAGCAACACAAACAGACTGCCCAGAACAGAAATTCAATGGACAGATTTCCAGTTTTGCACCAATGATTCCAATGGTTCCCAAATTCACACCAAATACCATTTCCACATAAATTTGCACAAGGAATCCATTGGAAACACCAAATCAACCAAATTCACATTATATTGACATGTTTCACAAGATTCACAACATGTCAACACACAACCCTAACACAAACACACATTGCCACTCTTTTCATTCCAAGTTCTCATACCAATTCCAATGGCTCTATAACACAACAAGACACTAATTGCCACTCAAACACAAGGCCATTCATGCAATTCAAAAATCACACAAAATCAGGGCAAAATTCGAATTACACAATACTCAACCATAATTCACAAAACTTGGATCAAAAGGCTTCAAATACTCACCTCTTCCTCTTTCCCAAACCAATTTCTTGATTCTCCATCTTTCCAAATTTCCTCAAGCCATCAAACACCTCCAATCAAGAATCTAAAACCATAGAGATGAAGCTCTCATCACTATGAACAACTTTATAGAAAGGTGTTTTAGCAATAGAGGACAAGAAACAAGGCAAATCTTACCTTTTTCTTTTCTCTTTCCACCTTGAAGCATGGCGCCATGGAGAACAAGAGAGAGAGATGAGATGATGAAATGAAGATGATGAAGAGAGAATCAGTTTTTTGGGAGCCAAAACCGTCCACATAAAGAGAGGAAAGAGGGAAAATGAGTTGAAATCCTTGACCAAATCCAAGGGCTCAAATTGTGACACTTGTCACACCCTTAATCCATCTCTATGAGTTCACATGAACCCACACACATGGGATTCCACCCACTTAATCTCTACACAAATCAATCTCAACCATTGATCTTGAAGTTACCAATGAGTTTCCTCTTCGGTAACTGACCAATTGGTCGGTAACTTTACCGTTTTGCCCCTGATTTCGGTAATTCGGTAATTCTCATTGAATCACCACCAAACACTTCATATCGTTTCATTTAGCCACAATATGCGCCTTCCCTCTACTTTAAGTCAATTTAGATGTTAATCTATAATTGAGCTTAAATACAGGGTTTTGGCACTGCTCACAGCACATACGAATCACATCGAGTGCTAACTCACACCATAATCTCCAAAAGGGTTCATTTATCACTAATGACATCCACTTTTGGAGTCAATATCTCTTAATCATAATTTAGGATCTTGCTAAACCATGGCTTAGCAGTCCACTAATCTCAGGCTTATTCTCTAGCCTCGAATCTCAAAATTCGGGGTATTACACAACCAAGTCATAACTTGATTGCTTTCGGCAAACCATGTATCAAAATTGGGGTCATTAAGAGGAGGCTGAGGTGTTGATCCATTGATATATTTCTCCATTCGCTTACCATGAATATATCTTAGCACGGTTTGAGACTACTGGAGATAGTTTCTTCCATTGAACTTGTGGTTAATAGGCATAATCTGACTATCTGAAAGTCATGGTGTAGTTATTGTGCTACTAGTAGTAGAGGAATGAGAGGAGGAAGATGAGTCTTGAGTTTCAGGATTTGTACCAGACATGAGCGCCATTGGTGTGGCTCCAGTTATGGTTGGATTTCTACAAAGATAGCCAAAAAGAGGAGAAAATTTGGAAGAATCCATGTGTTTTCTAGAAGAAATGATGGCTGAAAACACTACGGCTTGTTTTTTAGGAGAAGAATGGTGAATTGAAGCACTGTGAACCGCCGCGTGTAGGGTCACACGTGGTGTACGGACAGTGGCGCGTGAAGTTCATGCGCCGGTGCACTAGTGGCACATGGATGCCACACGTTGCTTAGATTGAAACCGTGCTTCTGGGTTCCGCTGATTGGTGGTTTGTGGTCATCCTTGGCTTGGCAGTGTATGCTCACTGGCCGGTGTGGGTGAGATCTCAGATCTCTGTTGATCCCTCTATTTTTTTGTTTCTTCGTTGTTTCTCTCTCTCGCCTCACCTTCTCTGGTTGGCAGGCATTTTAGGATCAGCTCTAATACTATATGAGACTCTAAGATCTCATTCTCACTTAATTCATATATCACAAATGATAAAAGGATTACAATGTATATATAGGGAAAGATATAGAAACTGAATACATGAAAGTCAGAGACAAATTGGAGGATAAGTGAGTGATAGACGGAGGTGTGTATGAGTGTAAACTATTGCATGCTATTCGGTACTGATATTGCTGACATTTAACAAAAAGCACAAACAATAGAGACGAAATTTTCAATGTGTAACATTACATTTTCTTTGTCAGCTTTGTACAGACCAGTTAATTTCTATTGATCATTATTCGTGTACTAAATCCTTATTTCTTGAATGACACACAAATGTTTTTTTAGATTTATCACAACTTATGCCAGGATTATACTAATTTGAAAGAAGTTACTTTGCATCGGGAATAGGCTCAGGTGTTTTAAGACAATAATTAGCTTAAGAAAATCAAATTAAGGCCATTCAAAGAAAGCAAAGGTACCATGCATTTTCTGTCATTTTGTTTCTTTCGAATAAACCTGGTGGGAATTTACTGATGTCAATTTAGACTAGCCGTTTATTTTTTCAAAAACCAATTTTGTCTTTAAAATGTATGTACAAAGATTGACTGTTAATCTTTCAGTTTATTAGTGCTAATGCTTCATGATTTAGACATAAAATTTACTATATAGAGGGTTTATCATGTCAGCAAGTTGGCTCCCCAGCTTTGTTCCTTCTTTATTTGATGTTAAAATTTTATCAAAAATACAGTTCTTTGTTTCTAAAAAGTGATGAGCTAAACTGGTTTGATAGTGTTTTACCTGCTCTGCCCTCAATTTCAATTAGAGCTGGGAAATCGGGCTGAGCCTGTCAGGCCATCTCGTTTAAGCCCGAGCCTGCCAAGGGCTGGGCTTGTGATTTAGGGAGAAAAAAAGGAAGCAAGCCTAAAAGGGCCGGCCCTATAGGGCTGCGGGCTTAAACGGGCTGGCCCTGCAACCCTTTTATTTTTTTTGATAAGTGAATAGTAGACTGTAGCCCTAGGAGAAAAGGAAAAAAATCGACTTTTACTCTTCAACCCACAAACGACAGCAGTTGTAATGCCCCAAATTTCAATTAAGGGCTAAGGAAAATTATTGAGGATAATTATTGAATTAAGGTGGAATAATTATGGGTTTTGGCAGTAATATTAATTATTATGGCATGATTAGTGGAAATTTAAAAAAAGAATTTGTTGGGCAATTAGTTAGTGATTAATGGAGAAATTAATTACCAGCTAAGAGAAAAATGAGATATGTGATTAAATGGCTAATTGAGGGATTATATAAGATAATTGGTTGCTTATTTTTATGAGAGCCAATGAATTGGTGACACTTGGCAAGTTTAGAAGAAGAGAGAGTGTAGAGGAAGTCAAATACCCAATTGTTTATTATTTTCTCTTTCTTCTTCTTCCCTCATTTTCGGCTGCAAGTTAAGGGGGGGTGTAGCATCATCATTCTTCATCTCCTTCACACTCTTTTCTCTCTCATTCCCTCCTCCATTTCGGCAGCTATGGGAGCTTAGGAGAGAGAAAGAAAATCTAGAATTTAAGGAAAGTTAAAGACCTCTAATGCCAAAGTTCACTTCATTAATGTTGCTTCTTGGAGTGAAAGCTTCAATTTGATGGTTGTAGTTTCTCCATTGGTGGTGATTTGAGGAATCACGAAAATTTGGAAGTTGGAGAATCAAGAAGTGTCTTTGGAAAAGTTGAAGAGGTAAGTGAGACCAATCTTTCTATCTATGTTTCATGCCATTGTATAAAGTTTGGAATTTTTGGTAATTATGGCCTTAAATGCAAAAATGAGTGTTATTGGGTATTTGGTATGTTATTGGCATGAAAATGGTACCTTGTGGTGAGTTTTGGATAGATAGATTGATTGGAGGTTGAAATGTTAAGTTTGGTGGTTTTGGGATTTTGGTGTCTAATGTTGATTCAAACCAAAGCATGATAATGGAATAGGATTTTGGTAATTTTGATGGTTCCATGAGATTTCTTGGATGTTTTTGTGTGGGAGTAGCCTTGAGTAAAAGTTTGGGACCAATATAATCATTTGGGCAAAGGTTAGGACGAATGGTCAGTTTTGCTGCGTTTTCTAGTTCTGATAGAATCACTCAAGTGATTTGGGATTCACTCGAGTGTATGATGAACTTCACTCAGGTGAAGTTGAGTATCACTCGAGTTTTGTGGGCATATTCATTGTTCTCTTCAGTTTTTCTGTTGTGCTTTCTGGAAAATCTCAAGAGTATATAGCCTCACTTGCGAGTGTTGATCCATCACTTGAGTGCAATGTCCTATGCTTGAGTGCTCCTTTTCATTAAAAACTCATGTGCTCTCGGGTCCTCACTTCCTGGACTTCACTCTCTAGTGCTCGGGTGAGGCATTTGGCTATCACTCAAGTGAGGTCCAGTATGCTCGAGTGTTGTAGTCTTTGAAAAGTCCTTGTGCTCTCGGGTGTCCACTCGTTATCCTTCACTCTCTAGTACTCGAGTGCAGACCGTACCATCACCCGAGTGAGGCCTTCTTCCCTCGAGTGAGGTCATATTCACTCGAGTGTCGTTGTATAAAATATCAATTTGAGCTTTCAAAAGGGGATCTTTGGGGATAGTCTTCCAACCTTTTAGAGCTATTGATAGAGTGATTCGTGAGTACTCAAAGAGCAATAATGATAACTAATTAAGTGTGAGAAGTCATTAAGAATTGGAATAGAGAATTGATACTTCGTCACTCATTATGAATTATAGGATATGACGTTTGCTCTACTCAGGAGAAAACAGTGCCAGAGCGTGCACGGAAGGAACGAGTAGGTAGTGATTTCTCTCTTATATTGTGTATGATATCTGGTATGCATAATTTATCATAGTGTTTGTGAAATGTGATTTTGTGCTTAGTGAAATGTAAAGGAAAATGTGCCATGGTCCATTACAGCGTGAGCACTTCAACAGGAGCCGTCGTAGGGGGTGGATGCTTATCACACCTACCCGGCCCTTGAACTGCCGTTGTAATCGACATGGATCTATTGTGAACTGTAATCCAGCCAGTATGGCTGTGTATTGTGAACTGTTATATGAAATTCAATTGTGGTTATATATATATTGTTGTGAACTGTGATGTGTGCAATACAACATGAGCAATTCAGCGTGAGCAAACGTAAGGGTGGCGTTCATCATACCTGCCTTTGCCGCTGTAACTGCCACTGTAATGCGATGGGTGTGTTATGATTGATTTCATGCCTTATTGTTGTGCAAATTATGAGTGATTTGACACTACGGGGATTCTTTAGAATCTCACTCTTCTAAAAACTAAATTTTTTAGATAGGGCTGAAGGATCGAAAGGAAAGCGGGTGACGAAGAGTGGTTGAGCTCCGGATCGGGAGTTTTATTTTGTTTAATAGTTATCATGTATAAAATCATTTGGATATTTTATGCTAAATAGTTGTGTATATTTGATGGATAGTATAGTTTTGTGTAATCCCCTAGTAAAGGGAAAGAGATTATGGGCATTGTTGTTTTGTGTAATCACCCTTTTTTCTAAATCAAAATGTCTTAGCGGGTGCCAGCGGTTCAAAAGGCAAGGACACAATTACAAACAACTGACATGCACGTTTCTTGAGACACAGCCAGTGGTTATATTTAGCCTGTATTTGGAATATTTTAGGGATATTCTGTATATATTTGTAATTATTAGTGAATTTTGCTCTGTTAATGACTGTCTGTAAACAAATACTTATTATCAGTATAACTGTACTTTTCTGTTTGCCTATGGAATTTGTTCATTATTACCCTGCACATATCAAAATGGAATCAGGTGTTGACAATTTCTTTACTATGATTGTTTTCCTCTATTTCAGTTTCTTCCGATAATTTTAGTTTTTTTCCAGCACTTATGTAATCTTTCTTCTTCTTTTTTCTTCATTTGCTTATGTTGTACTTTGAACACTTATTTTTAAGGGAAAAGATACTTAAATACCACTTTAACTTCAAAATCCTAAATTGGTTTTGTTAACAATGAGAGTAATGTAATCGATAAATAGAGTATGACAATTGATAACTTAGCTTTTCAGGAAATCATTGATTTGGGATTTTGAAGTTCAAGTGTTATTTATTTGTCTTTTTCTTTATTTTTGATATGTCATTTTGTTTTTTTAAATAAAAAAACTCTTCCTATAAATCTAGTGTACTAATAATTTCTCCTTCTCCTAACCGAATTATACCACCTTATGTAATCTCCGTTTTTCAATAAGGTCAAGGTGCAAAAATGCACATGTGATCAATATATACATAAGAGGAATAGGAGAATAAGGTTACAGTTCCTAAGAACGGTAACGACTTATGTTATGGCTCATCACACGGTTTTGCGTTAGTTAGTGTATTTCATCTCCCGCTAATGTTTTCAAATTTTGAAATTTGAATGTTCCTCAGGCACAATTTCAATGTGTTGCAAGCATCTAGTCTGAATCATGCTTCCTTCATTACTGTGCACCATCATTAAATTCACCCTCTGCTAAAAGGTGGGATTTTTCCATGCTCTTTTTGTTTTTCACATACATTTTTCTTTCTTTCTTTATGTGCCTAAGATGAAATCACCAAAGGGGCCCACTCATATCGAGCTCACAGAATCCTCCACTTGGTGGCATGACATCAATAAGTCTCCACTCTGGCAGGATCATGTCTTCCATGATCTCACTGCTCTTTATGGGATTGTCGCTATCGTTGCTCTGGTAACTTGCAAATTCTGCCTCAATGCTTCTACGTTTGTAATGTCATTGTTGAGTTATTTTTTTAGGTTGCTATTCGCCATTAATTGCTTTTTGGGCAGATTTAGAATTGGAATTCTTTATTAGATAAGGACTTTTAGGGTTTTCGTATATCAGTGAATGCTTGAAGAGAATGAGACACGCGATTGTGTATAACTGTAGAATCTATGGTAGTTTTATGCCTATTCACTTGGATTTTTTTTTCTCTATATGTTTTTAGGTTCAACTGGGCTGTATTCAATTGAGAGTACTAGAATATGGTTGGACTACGTAGAAAGTCTTTTACTTTCTCAATTTTTTGATGATCGGGGGTTTGTTTTATTTTTTTTTCCCCATGTGTATTCTGATATAGTCGTTAATTCGGCTGTAAATAGGGGAATATTATCTGCAATAATATATACCCTTCTGCCTTTTGTAGTTTGATATTTTGTATTTGTATTCCACTGGGAAGTAGAGAAGTTAAAGCCAGAGGTTGGAACATACTCTTCCCCTTATATTCCATATTGCTGAATTTGTCTAAGCATTTAATATTCAGATTACCTGTATGTAGATTGTCCAACATATCATACTTGACATGCCAAGTCTTGCTTTCTTCACAACGTATGCACTCTTGGTCCTATTCTGGGCAAAGATATACTACCAGGCAAGTTCAATTTAACTTGTTGAACATTACCCGTGGTCTAAATCTGGTTTTTCTTCTGTTCTAGCAATCTAGCATATTTTGCAAGTTGGTGATCAGACTACTATGTTAATGTTGATATCTTTCAGGCTCGCATTGTGTCTACTGATAGACTAAGGCCAAGCTTCTATATAATAAATGTTGTGGTTTATGCTGTTCAGGTGAAACTTCCTACCTGTGTTTTGTTTGGGTAACCCAGCTATAGGTCATAGTTGGATTGTTTTAAGTCTACTTATGTTTCAAGAGTTTAGTCTTCTATTGTTTTGTGTTTTGTTCCTTGATTCTTTTTAATTTACTTGGCCATTTAGGTAGAAATTGGTGTTTGCTAGATCGCTTGTTAAAGCATTGATGGATTTTTGTGTAAACAATTTTACGTTTGATGATGTTAAGATCTAGATTCCATACTGATATATGGTTGTTTTGCTCAGGTAAATGTAATTCATTTTTAAATGACCTTAACTCAACAATTTCATGCTTGGTTGACCTTAGCTCCATGATAATGTCCCCTTAAGAAGAAAGTTGGAGGGTCATATTACATACCCTATTCCCGTTATCTCCTCACATCTTTAGACTTTTTAAAATTTATCATAATTTTATATCATTTTAAAGTTGGAGGGTCATATTAAATTGAAGTCACGTTCTACAATATCTCTATGAATGTCACTTTTTCTTGGCTAATTGATTGTAGCATACGTTTTATTGTACTTTCATCCATAATAGTGTGTGTGTGTGTGAGAGATTTTTTTTTTAAAAAAAAAATAGAGGGAGGCATCTAAGCTATTTGTAGTTCCCATTGTAGCACCTCATTTGACAAGACATATATACTTAAAGTTCAATCCATTAAAACGTCACTTATGAATTTAGGGACTTTATCTGAACAAAACTTGAACAACAATTACTTGATACTTTCAACTAATAATTCAAAGTTTCAAAAAAAATATGTATCAAACAAAATATTTTAGGACGAAGAATAATCCTAGTGTCATGGAAATTAAATATAAAGTGGCATAAAGGTGCACTAGGAGCCTAATAGAGCCTTCAAAGCTCACTTCATAGACGCCTTCCCTTGCTCCTTACTAGAATAATTACCTGAAAAATGTTAATATATAGAAATGAGATTCCACGTCTCGGTAACTACTGAAAGTTTTTACTGTACACAAGCAAATCACATATGATAAAAAGAAGGAAGTGATTACATATATATATATATATATATATATATCTGTGTGTGTGTGTGTGTATTTGTATATACCATAATCCTCATATAAGACAAAAACAATTTTAATCATTATTATGTCAATCTGTATTTTCATTACAACATGTAATATACAATTATGCAATATGCAATATATAAGATGCGACCTCCCTTATATCACCGTCCATCCTTATACCGTTGACTAGAGCTATAGGCTAACACATAGTCCAACAGAAAACCATCCATTTGATTGGATTGTCCCAAGCTCACCAATTCTTAAGATACACTCGGCCAAAGGTGTAGAGCTTAAGTCTGGACTATGGCTCCCGTCCTTAAAAGAACATAACTAAAGAGGTGTCACATATCCCATAACTCCTATGCAATCCTGGCCAAAGGAAAATATGGAAGAAGGGGCGCTAACAAGTACCATCCACTGTGCACTGAGTGACGGCATACCACGTGGTAAAAGATCTCAACATACAAATCCGCCTTACTTCAACCCATCATAAATGCAACCGCCATGACAGTTATATTTAATCACCAATAATATAATTAACAAACAAGGTACAATAAATTAAGCTTCCATTCATATAAAATATTATCACATATTCAAACATGTCCAAAAGGAAGCAATAATCCAACCATACATTTATTATAATTAAATTATTAACTATGTGAATAAAGTGAGTTATAAAGAAATTTACTTGTAACATTACTTAACTGGGACTTTATAATACATACACATATGCATATAATTCAATCCATTTTTTTAATAAAAGATTGTCATTCACAATCATACACAATTCATAAGTATATGGAAGAATATTTAGAGTTACCTGCTACACCTTAGCACACAAGTAATCACACAAGAGTTACTCCAAAGCTCTTAATGAGAGTCTACAAGGTCACCAATACAAATATCTATCAACATATAACTCAAAACTACATTGGCGTTACTCTAATACGACTCTAAAGCCTAAATCTACCTTTCTAAAAATTGATATTATAGGAATACATACTTATTAGTTTACCACATATTCAATTATACATATAGATTTAATTGTTCTAGAAATAAAAATAATTATACAAATGCATTATATTAAACATGAAGACCTAGAACTCGTATGTGTGCATTCTGGTAAGCAAAGAAAACCCCTTTATGAAGTGATTCCTTACATACATATGTATATATTAAAGAAGAGAGAACAATTTAAAGGTGTTAGTGCAAAACAAAAGTGACAATGAGGACACAAATTCTTCACCATATATCTATTTATTAGAGTAAACTTATTTAAAGTTTGGGGCCTATGTGAAGTGAGAATAATAAAAGTATGAACAGGGAATGCACTGCCCAAATAGATTATTTTATTGAGGTAGAAGAAAAACTGAGACCCATAGACAAAAACTTTAGTAGAAATTGGTGGGAACTGGAGGGGTTTTGCATAAAAAAACACAGACAGACAGACATACACTCACGCCAAATCAATTATGGAAGAGGAGGAGGTTAAATAAATATAAAAATATGTATATTATACCCACATACCAACAGGAATGAAGAAAAAGGGTGAATGAAATAATATATATATTATATATATTGATATGTACCCAGGCCAACAGTTTCACGAAAAGGAAATGGGTATGAGAAATGATGAATATACATATACACCCAGGCATAGTAATTGACAAGACAACAAAATAAAAAATAAAAAGAATGGGAAATGTAATAAAATGATTGAAAAGACGTTGTTACAGTGCAATGAAGGCAAGGACTAGATTTAGGACGCATGAGTGAGATAAAGATCAAAGAAGAATGGACCTGGATATCTCAGAGCTCATGCGGGCGCCGAAGTGTGAGAAGTACTGGAGAGAAGAAGTATTTATAGAAGAGAAATTAGGGTTAGGGTTCACTTTTTGATTAAAATAATATTTTTTTTAAAAAAATAATCATAATACTAATAATAGTTGTGGTAATAATACTCATACATTTTTTTTACTTATTCCAATAATAAGATTTATTTACACATATATACCCATATATTAAAAATATTTATTTTAAGGAGATATTTCATTTGTATTATTATTTTTTTGTATAGAATAATATTCAGAACTTAATGGTTCTTTTAAATTATTAATTTATTATATACTCTTGACTAAATAGAACTTAAAATACAACTAATCTTAATTGCTAGCAAAAATTAGGATGTTACAATTCTTCCCTCTTAAAAAGAATTTTGTCCCCAAAACTCATCCCCTTAACCAACATCCAATGAGTTTCATTAAAAATGCACCTCTACTCCAAACAGTAAACAATCATCAACTCTTTATTTTGTTTTGGTCAACCAAATAGTTATAATTTCATTCCATTCAAATGAGATCATCTACAAACTAATAGCATTGAACTCAAACGAACAAAATAAAATAGACCCACAGCAAACAAACAAAAAACAAAGCAAAGAGAAAAATGATGAAACAATGTAATAAATAAATAGAACTATAGAACCTTCATATCATAAAAGAGAACCCTTTACTTTAGCATACCAATTTAAAACTTATTCAATACCATTTAACATATATTCAATACATCATCATGTTTTTTTTAACCTGCAATGCTATCTAATGCACAAAAGCATAATGGCTATCCTCATCTTAAAACTCATTACTCAAATAAGATAATATGGAATCCCTAAGGGATTTATAATTTAGAAATTAGATTCACTTTGAATCATACCCTTGTAAAATCTATATATTTACCCCAACATACTATTAGGGTACCATCCTTAATTTCATCTTAATCTACTACAATTTTTTTTAATGCAGCCTTTTCAGTCTTAAATAGACATGCACCCGAAATTTAATCTAGCATCTATTACAGATATCTAACATGAAGCAAAATCTCAACGCCACAAATTACTCTCCTATCCTTAACACTACTTACTCAACCAGGGTCTTACACTTGGACCTTTTTATTACATATTTAGGTGCATGAGAATTTGCAAGTCTCTTGACACTCAAAAATAATTCTGTGTATGCACAGGAACTTCATGCTTCACACTCTCTCACAATTTTTTTTTGGAATTCCTTACACTAAAATATTCATGGGCAATATTATGTAAAATAAGTAGTTAAATAAAAATATTTAGAACGTATGGATTTTGCTAACTGTGAATGTGCCAAAATGATAACTTTTTTTTAAGACCACAGTTAAAAATCTTTTTCCCTTGTTTCTATTTTTTTTACACAAAATTTGAACATGTTATAGTTGATTATTTGTTTCTATTTGGCCGGATATGCAAATAGACTCCAAGCAATACATTGGATTTTCAACAGTTTATGATAAGCAGAAGAAATAATAGGGTATTTGAAAAAGGCAGCCGAAAGGTATCTTTTCCTCTGGCCTACTGTGCATTATATATTAAAGAATTAGGGTTACATTTACAAGGATTGCATCTCCACTGTACATGTGTATATAGATAAGCATAACACAACTGTAAAGTTATTCCTACTCCTATTTTACAATTCATTACTTTTCTTTTGCTCTGACACTTCCCCTTAAACGAGAGGGGGTTGCTAACAAGCCAAATTTGTTTATGTAATTAACAAAATGAGATTGCGTCAGAGCTTTTGTGAGACAGTCGGCAACTTGAGAGATAGAAGGAACATAACGAACTTCAATAGCTCCTAATAACACAAGATCCCGAATGAAATGGAGATCAGTTTCAATGTGTTTGCTTCTTGTATGTTGAACCGGATTTGCTGCAAGAGCTGAGGCACTCAGATTATCACACCAGATTGTAGAAGGCTGTCTCAACCAAAGACCAAGTTCATATATCAGGGATTGCACCATCGGCAAGTGATCTATATTCTGATTCTGAGCTACTTCTTGAAACTACCTTTGGTTTGCGAGATGACCAAGAGACAAGCGTGCCACCAAGATACACAAAACACCTAGCCATAGAATTTCAATCATCAATATCGATGGCCCAATCGGCATCTATAAAAGCCGTTAGATGAAGAGAAGTAAATGGCTTCAAATGTAAACCAAGATGGTAAGTTCCCTTCAAGTACCGTAAGATTCTTTTAACACCTTGGTAATGAATATTAGTGGGTTATGCCAAGAATTGACTGAGCTTATTTACGGCAAAGGCAATGTCTGGATGAGTTGATGTAAGATATTGAAGCGACCCAATTGCTCGTCTATAAAGAGAGGGATTAGACAATGGTGTACCTTCTGTAGCAGAGAAATATCGTCCAGTAACCATTGGAGTTGGAACTGGTGCACAATCAAGCATATCAAACTTCTTGAGCAAATCCAAAGTGTATTATCCTTGATTAAGAAAAATCCCAGTCAAATTTCGGTAAATTTCCAGTCCAAGGAAATAATATAAAGGACCGAAATCTTTTAAGGCAAACAAGGAATTCAATCTCTGTATAAAATCTTTGACATATTGAGTGATATTGCCAGTGACTAAAATATCATCCACATAGATGAGAATAAACATAGTAAGATTCTGAGTTCTGAGATAAAAGAGTGAGATATCACTTCTAGCATTTTGAAAACCCCACTGAACAAGTGTCTTTCTTAGTTTATCAAACCATGCTCTTGGTACTTGTTTCAGTCCATAAATAGCTTTTACTAATCTGCAGACATGTCTAGGTCGAGTAGGATCTATAAATCCTTCATGTTGATGCATGAAAATAGTTTCCTGTAAGTGTCCATTGAGAAATACATTATTAATATCAAGTTGTCTTATTTCCCAATTAAAGGTAACTGCTATTGTAAGCACAAGTCTAATCATTGTTGGCTTGATCATTGGACTGAAAGTTTATCCATAATCAATTCCTGGAGATTGTTGAAAACCTTTAGTAACAAGACGGGCTTTGTGTTTCAAGATAGAGCCATCAACCTTGAACTTGGTTTTAAAAACCCATATACAATCAATAGGTTTTTTATATGTATTTGGTGGAACTAACACCCAAGTGTGATTTCGAACAAGTGCCTCAAACTCCTCTGTCATTGCTCTGCTCCAATGAGGAATAGATAGAGCTTCTGCAGTGGACCGAGGCTCTACAATTTTAGACAATGAAACTGGATCCTCAAATTTTAGCAACCCAATAAATGGATATTTGGGTTTGTGGACTCCAGACTTGGCCCTTGTAACCATAGAATGAGTATTTTGCTGGGTTAGATCTTTTATGTTGGGCTCAGAAGCCATAGGTTCAGAAATATTAGTGTCTTTTGAAGTAGAAGAAAGAGAGTTAAATTGGGCCACTGAGGAGGATTCAAATTAGGCCTTTAAACCTTCAATGATAGTTTGGGCTCGCAAGGGAGAGAACGCAGGTGGTGCAATATTACTTTCTTGTGCAATATTTTGGGCTTCAGTAGTAGAGACTGAACCAGTCTTGTCCCCACCCAGCATAGGTCCTTTGTAAATCAATAATGGTAAAAGCCCATTGTCATCCAGTTGAGAAGCTCTTCTAGTCAGAAAACCTAATTCAAAAGGAAAAATGGAAGCAGAAAAAATAGCATGTCTAGATATATATATTCGGCCAGAGGAACTAAGACATTTAAAACCCTTATGTTGAGGTGCTAGTCCTAAATACACACATTTCTGACTATGAAATTGTAGTTTGTAGTTGTTATATGGTTTAAGACAAGGAAAACAAGCACACCTAAAAGGTTGAATAGCTTTATAGTCAGGCTCTGATTTATGTAGACAAAATAATGGTGTTGAGCTATTTAAGACTAGTGATGGAAGCCTATTGATAAGAAAAACAATAGTTTGAAAAGCCTCAACCCAATAAGTAAGAGGCACTTTTGCTTGAGCAAAAAAGTTAATCCCATTTCTATAATGTGCCTGTGCTTTCTCTCTGCTCTTCCATTCTGTTGAGATGTATAAGGGCAAGTAGAACGTATAACAATCCCAGCATTTTGTGCAACATGAACAAATGGTTTATATTCAAAACCATTATCACACTGAATGGACTTAATTTTGGTGCTAAAGTGATTCTTAACATATTGTCGAACATGGTTAAAAGCATTTATAGCTTTCCCTTTATGCTTTAATGGATATAACCAAGTAAATCGACTAAAATCATCAACAAAGTGAATGTAAAAATGATGTCCAGAGACCAATTGCACTGGTGAAGGGCCCCAGAGATCTGTATGAACAAGCTTAAAGGGTGAAGAAGCAAGAAACAAAGAACTTGGAAATGGTAAATATTTTGATTTCCCTAATTGACATGCTTCACAAACAAAGTCATGTTGGAAATTAACAGTCTCATTACAACTATTTAAAATTTGTTTCAGAACACTATCACTAGGATGTCCCATTTTGTAGTGCCACCTGAGAAAATTATCTTTATCTGTAGAGGTAAAAGTTGCACCAAGAGCTCGTGGTTGAATTTGTCCATAAAGCATGGGATACATCCCCTGTCTGGGTTGACCTTGCATCAGTAGTCTGCTTGTCATTCACAGTACAACCGGTATTAGTAAAGAGAACATCAACAGAATTACCTTCAACCAGCTTGTTAAAACTGAGTAAATTCTTAGTAGCAGAGGGAACAAGAAGAACATATTTAAGATGAATATCAGATTTAGAGCAGGGAAGACAAATTGAACCAATACCAGTCACATAAGCCTTTTCACCAGTGCAAGTTAAAAGATGAAACTTACCAACCGAATTAAGTTGACTGAAATTCTTAGAATTAGGAGTAACATGATAGTTCAAACCACTATCTATGTACCAAGCCGGGTCAGTCACTGTTTGAGGACTTGCATAAAAGGCCTGAGGAGTGTACCCTCTTGAAGATGGTGGTCAAAATTTTGGGTCAAAACAATGACAACAATTAAGCAAATCATGACCTGGACGCTCACATAGATGGCAAAAGGCTCTGCCACCATTGTTGTTGTTGTTATAATTTCCTCATCTTCCTCGACTTTGCCTTCCACGGTTGTTACGGGAGCCACTCCAGAAAGTCCTACGGTTATTGTATCCACGAACAGAGTTAGATGACTCCCGTTGAGCAACATTAGTAGCAGGTTGAATTGTTAGTGATGAAAAATGATTTAGTTGTTCCAACCGCGTTTCAAAAGCAAGAAGAGATGCTTGAGCACTTACCCATATAAGATTAGGCTGATCCACAAGCTTGACTACAATAGCATTATAGTCAGCATCGAGTCCATTAAGAGTATGCATAATAAGGTCTTCAGTGGGAACCGATGCACTGGCTATGGCAAGTTGGTCAGCAATATTCTTCATCTTGGCCAAATAGTCTTCCATTTTTAAAGCATTCTTTCGAGTTGAGTGAAGCTCCGACTTGAGTACTAGGACTCGGGCTTTAGAAGAAGCAGTGGTAAGATCTTGAGCTTCCACCCACAAATCTCGAGTTGTGAGACAATGCAATAGCTCAGCATCGACTTCAGCAGTCATGGTGTTTCTGAGCCATCCCACCAACATTCGATCAACTGCATACCACTCCTCATAGGCAGGATTCGTAATCAAACCAGCAGCATCCGGAATGATATGAGGAGGAGGAGAAACTGAGCCATCAATGTGAGTCTGAAGACGATTACCTTCGATAAGTGGGAGAACCCTTGATTCCCAAATCAAAAATTACCTCAATCCAGCTTAATAGAGGCTAGTTGGGCTAAAGAGCTAAACAATGAATAGGTCTTGGAACTAGCAAGAGAAGACGACACAGCAGCAGTAGTTGACGCAGCAGTAGCTGATCCTACCGTTTCAGATGAATGCGACATGACTATAGAGCTCTGGTACCAAGAAGAAATAATAGGGTATTTGAAAAAGGCAGCCGAAAGGTATCTTTTCCTCTGGCCTACTGTGCATTATATATTAAAGAATTAGGGTTACATTTACAAGTATTGCATCTCCACTGTACACGTGTATAGAGATAAGCATAACACAATTGTAAAGTTATTCCTACTCCTATTTTACAATTCATTACTTTTCTTTTGCTCTGACATAAGCTTTAAAACACAAGGAAGAACATATGTGCATTGGGAAAATCTTTGATCACAACGTAATTTACAAAGATTTTCCATTTATACTGAAAATCCTATAAAGTTGCAATAGTACAGTAAACTTGTATACTTTAAAAAAAACGAAAAATATTAAACTTTCATAGGTCACATTTCAAATCATTGCAAAAACAAAATACTTCAAAATTAAATTTCCCCTTCACCTCCTGATCTTTTCCCAACAAAATCATTACAAGAATACTACTCCCTCCGGTCCTAATTATAGGACATATTTACCTAACTTTGGAGAAATTAAGAATAGTAGTTAAATTAGTTAATCTTATTTATTTTCCAAAAATGCCCTGACTTTGGAGTATTAATTGGAGTACTTCTTGTATCTGAGAAAATTGTAGTTAAGTACCTCATAACTCATTGTTTGATTAACAAAATCAGATTTGATCCATTCATTACAAAGATTGAGAATTAATTTCTCTAGCTAGTGCGCCTAAAAGTCAAGAAAGAACCACAAACAACGTGTATTATTACTCTCTATTTTAAAAGACTATTAAAAGGCGTTAACTTAAAGTTTCTCAGGGTTTCAAAATTATTTTATTAAAAAAATAAAAGAAATAGTAGAATTGAGGTGTATGTAACATTAATGAGTTGCAAGTATTACTCACTTTATAGAATACATAGGTGTATTATAAAATTGTTATTGTGTTTCATTATTATTGAGAAAGTATCAATGGGGGTATTTTGGGAAGAAATTGACAAAAATTAAAAATTTGTCCTATAATTAGGACCAAGATCAACTCCTAAATGTTGTCCTATAATTAGGACCGGAGGGAGTATTATCTTATATCTCATACTTGACTCATCTTTATATGGTTAACTGACCATATATATATAATTATGTGCGTGTTTGGATGAGCGGCGGAGAAGGAGCTTTTTTTCTAGATGGGCTTTTAGAAAAGTCATGTAGGAAAAAAGTTAAATTTTAGATGTGATTTGTGTTTAGATTGGCGGTGGCATAAGTGACTTTTTTCTAACTTTGAAACCTGTTTGGATTAGCATTTGAAAAGCCCGTTTAGATGGAAAATGACTGAAAAGGGCATGAAATCTATTGAATAATATATATATGTATATATATATTATAGTTGTATATATTGTGATAATTGAAATGAATTTTTTTAAAAAAAAACTAGATAAAATAAAAAAGGTGCAATTATTATGAAAAAAAATACACGAAAGTATTTAATTAAAAAAGGATAAATTTATATTTAAATTAGAATGCATACATGAAATGTCTCATTATTGGATCATCTACCCCTAACAAGTTGGTCTCTGATTGTGTCACGCACATGATTCATTTGTGTTGAAGATAATTTGTGGGCAGTAGATGTGGATGCAACATCAATCGGATCATTAGTATGTTGACCAGGTATATTTCCTCGTTCAGCTTCTTGAAAATCCATATCTGTTTGGGAATTTCTCCGGATAAGATTATGTATAGCCATTGTTGCACAAACTATGTGGACTTGTGTTTCAAAGCTGTATGATTTCATTTCCCCCAAAAGCTGAAACCTATTCTTCCAGACTCCAAATGTCCTTTCTATTGTTGTCCGCAAACTTGAATGATAATAATTGAACATCTCTTTTGGATTTGCAAATCCCTCCCGTCGCTTGAAGTCTGGAATATGATAACGTTCACGTCTATACGGACCAAGATATCCAACTGGTGTTGGATAGCCAGCATCGACCAAATAATATTTCCCTGAGTAATACAGCGAAAATGTCTTTTACACGGTAAAATTATAGTAAATGTGAGGGGGGGAAACTACAACACAATGTAGGAGCAGGTGAGCAGTAGATACCTTGAGGTGGATGGGGGAAATTCATAGATGGAGTTGAGAGTGTAGTTTGAAACACACGAGCATCATGTGCAGTTCCCTCCCAGCCTGCCAGCACAAAAGTGAAGCACATATCCCAATCACATACGGCCATGATATTTTGAGTTGGATATCCCTTTCTCCCAATAAATCTCTCTTGCTCTGACTGACTGACCACACACCGGATATGAGTTCCATCAATTGCTCCTATTGCATCCTTGAAGTATGGGTAATATCGCCGATCGTTGCGGATTTTTGGGTGACAATGACTGAACTCGGGATCAACCGGTTTGATAAGTTCTGTCGATAGATTCACACAGGCACGTAATACCATGTGGAAGATCCTACTGACAGTTTCTCCTGAACGTTGAAATCTTTCTTGTAGGATTCTATTTCCTTGTGCATGTCCAACTGTGTATAAGAACATGGCAACCATTTCTGCAATTCCAAGGTTCCTAGTCTTCCGTAACCCTTGTTCTACCAATTTAGAGCATAAGAGATGAAAGACATGCTTTTCAACTTGGAAATTTTCAGGACAAACTTTATCATGGCCTTCCAATACCTCTTGTACCCACTGTGCACCGGTTTGCTTACTAGTTCTGCGTGGCTCTTTGCAAACATATGGCACGAGATATTGAGCCATCAAGACAGCCACCTTTTCATACTCCGTAATCTCTTCATCTAAAAGGGATATGAGTTGGGACCTGCGCTCTGCACGAGACAATCCTGCTGTCGTAATTTCCTCCGAACTACTGTGACCACTCGAACTTGCCATGGACGATGTATTCTCTGTGATTGCGAAGATTGTATGAAATCAACTACAATAACAAAATATATCACATAACCGAGATAACCAAAATAAAGTTGCTGCAGCATCATAATATACCAAAACATATCACATAACCGAGATTACCAAAATAAAGTTAGACATATGCACATAATATACCATAACATATCACATAACCGAGATTACCAAAATGAAGTTAGACATACCATCATAATGTACCATAACATATAACATAACCAAAGTCTTTCAAAATAAAGTCAGACATATCATCAAAATTATACATAACCGAGTTTGCAACAGTGATATAACATAGAGTTCACTGATTAGGGGCAAGCTGAAGATGTGGGCTATTATAAGCATGGTGCCGCAACCACGTTAGCAAGGTAGTTTTATCCCCTTGCAAGCCACGAAACATGTCGCGTCCAATATGATGCATCATCATGTTAGAACATCGGAAACAGAAGTCTTTGTCCTCAACAACCTCAGGAATCTTCAGTAAGTCAGCTACAATGTCAGTAACGTTCTGGGCATCATTCACGGACATCTTTTGTAGAGCATCTGCTCTATTCTCAGTTGCCGCAGCTATCTTACTAACCGCATATGCTATAACCCTCGAGGTTGCTATTTTTGTCTTTTTCCCTCTCTCTGACTCTTCAACCTTCTTTCTCTTCCCACTTCCTTCCGAAGCACGAGGTGTGGTTGTTTGAGTGTTTGTTGTCAAGGTGATTCCTTCCATATCACCTGTCACTCCCGCACTACCTCCAGTACTAGGACCTATAACATCTTCCTCGCTATCTCCTTATCCTTCCTCTAGGTCCAATGTGGGTTGGTAAACATCATCTTCGTTGTCATGTACTGGCAGTCGCTGTCCAGTAGACGGTGTGAACATAGTGTAGCCCGATGCCAGAACGTCCTTAAATAGTATATCCAATTCCCTGGCGAACATAAGACCTCTGTATATATACTTTGCGTACTCTGCATTCTCCTGCACGTATCCAAGTTACCACAACAAAATTTTATTTTTGGGAAATTAATAACAATACTAATAATACTAACAACAAAATTTTATTTCAGTAATTATAACAACAACAACAAGAACAATTTTGTACCTGTATTTTCCTCTCCCACCACTCATCTTCTGCAATCACCATATGCCTTGCAGGGTCATATTGAATACCAGTCTCTTTTGAGAACAACTTGTCCCACACCTTCCAATCCTTCTTCAAGTTATCCCATCGATTTTTCATTTGTTTCTTGTCATATGACTTTCCTGTTTTTTCATTAAAGCCGGACAAAATATTCTTCCATCCATCCTTCGTGAATGATGATCCTAGACGTTCTTTCTTATATATTTGTTCAATACAAAGTTCGATGAAAATCCCAGTGCAACTCACATCCCATGATGCTTTATCCTTACCCTAGTTCATATTTCTATGTCGACAATTGACCATGAATGAAAAAACAGATGTCCCAGGTGAAATTAATTGAAAATTTCAGCAAGAAAGGGCAATGCATAATACACGCACATATATAGAGGCATTGAAAAGTGAATGTGAACGAGTCTAGGCATGCAACACTAATAATAAAGTACACAGAAGAAACTCTAAAAGGTGAAAGAATGATTTCAAATGCAAATTTATCATATAAACATACAAGTCACAAGGTATGGACAGCAAAACCACTTCATAATATAATGCTTTTGATAGAGTATGGACAGTAATAGAACATTGTTTCAGACCAAGTCAGATATTGGAGCAAGCCCGTTTGGTTATAGAATCTCAAAACCCATGGTATATGTCTCACACAAGGCTAGGGAAAATCCTTGTATTAATTAGGGATGGTGTATGTTAAAATAAACCACTTGTAAATTCAAAAGTTTTTTCACTTACTATATGTTAAAATAAACCACTTGAAAATCATTGATATGCTTTTAGATTTAAAGTTGGGAAATGCCTTTGACAGTGGATCTTTTGAAGTAAAGATCCATTCAATGCAAGTGAACTCCTCCTTCAAAGAGTAAGCAAATGGCCATAACTAATATGACATAACACAGGAAATCCATAACTAATATGAATATACTCAATGATGCTTAAGCATTCGACCAAAAAAAAAATGACGCTGAAGCATAATTTCAACACTTGGTTTTGAAGTGAACCATTTTTTTCAAATTCAACATGCCTCCACTAAACAACAGCTATTTCTTAGCATCCACAGTTCAGCAGCTTCTTAAAAGTTACAATATTTCCAAAATAAATCCTAAATCAGAATAGAATTTTTGGGAGTATCAAATCTATGTGATCTCTACTATATGGCCTGAAGATGCCAATAACTGTTTTTAACAGAGCACAGGAAATCACAAATGGAATGAACCACTTCACATTGCAACAATGACAATTAAGATATCAGTGTTCATATATGTTTCAATGCAAGTGAGCTCCTCTCTCAAACCTTTCCTCAAGAGCAAATATAAACAACCATTATGATTATCTCATTGCAAACCAATAATAACCACAACGATTATTCACCTCTAAATAAGTACCAATCCTCAAATAAGTTTCAACTCAGCAGAGCATGTAATCCCTAAAATCCATCCTCAAAGTTCAGAGCACTAATTCACAGCGACTCCAATACCGACAATTAAGATATATATCTCACCAATTGTACCTTGCTAAAAGTCTAACAGTGGGAATAATCCAAAATTTGACTCCCAACTCAGATCAAATTAATCTTAAGAGGATATGACAGAACACAGGAAATCACAGAGCACAGGAAATCACAGAGCGAATGAACCACTTCACATTGCAACAATGGCATTTGTCTTAGAAAAATTTATTCCATTTCGAGCAGGAAGATGATTAAATTTTCAGGAGCATGGCGTATGGGGTGGGGTCACTTGAATACATAGAAGAAAGAAAAAAAAAACTCACTTGCAGAGAGCACACTGCCGACGGAGGAGGAGGACAATCGGCCCGAAGATTTGAAGCAGATCCGGCTGGAGATTTTAAGCACGGAGGAGGAGACCCAAAACACACTCCCGACGGCAAGAAAGCTGAAACGGACTCACTTTGCAACCAAGCGAAACCACAGAGAAAAGCATAGGAAGGCACACAAAATTTCGAGCAGAGCACTAGAAATCATAGAGAAGCAGATACGGCCACCATTCGAGCTCCGGCCGCCACCCCAGCTCCGCCGCCGCACATGCCTACACCCACAGACAAGGAGATCCGGCCAACCGAAGCACAACTCGTTGGATCTACCCACCGATTCGCCCTCCACTTGGGATGTCCTTCAGACCACTTGCGAAATCCGTCACGGTCTTCCACTCAACGGTGCCGTGGGTGTGCTGTGTTCAACATAAATAGAAGAACGAGGATGAAGCTTATTTACTCCGGTCTGTGAGGCAGCTGAGAGGAGTGTTTAATAGAGCCAACGGTCGCGCAGGTGAGAGGCAATTTTTGTGGAGAAGGTAGCTGAGAGATTTGAATGCCGCAATAATGATTGCCAACGGTCGCTGAGCAGCCCTCACCTCAGTTCAGAGCGTTCGGACGCTGGAGGGAAGTAGCTTTGAATAGCTTCACCTAAAAGCTCCATCTTCCTCAAACGCTCTGCCATCCGAAATGAAATGCCAAACACACCCAAATGAGCTTTTCTAATTTTTACCCTTCAAATGGGCGTTTTTTGGATGCCACCGGGATCCCAAACAGACCCTATATCTAGCTGTCATCCTACTTTGCTTCCTATTACAATTTTTTTTACTAAGGATATATATTTTTCCCCCCACTTTTTTTAAGACTATCAAGAAAAATTACTAGCACTGTTAATAAAGGTTTTGTTTGCTACCTTTAATAAGCTCACTCTATTATAAGGCTTATGACCTATTTATTTAGTTAGTTTCCTTTTTCTAAGATCCTCTAAATTCCCTATACTACATACATATAAAATTTAATCACCAGTCTATTCTTATATCAACTCTACAATTGCTCTTGCCTAGATATTTATCATTATAAATTGTTATTCCTAAAATCATGTTTTGAAGCACACAATATCTTAGAGGATTCTCCCCCCCCCCAAATAGTAAACTAAGTTTCCTCTATTTATTGACAATAGTTACAGCACAACCCCTTTTCAAATCTCTCCTTTCTTTTGCAGAATAAAATAATTAACCATGTACCTAAATCATTTTAATTAAAAGTTTTCTCATTGGTATATAGCAAATGGGTACATCATGGCACACAACAATTTAATCCACAACTGATCAAAACATAAAGATCTAAATCATCAACAACCTACGATATCATATTTTCTATAGTTTTTAAATAATACATATATCTCTATGATAATTTGACATAATTATAAAGTTCAAGTCCAGGAGTTAATACAACCACCACAATTCTTATAAAACAATCACCATTGCAAGGAAGCAGGGAACAATAAATAAACTATACTCATCCAGCTCCTATGAGGTATAATAAGTTGTAGTTTATAATGGGGCGCTGATGTTATAGTCTCAAAACTTATTTTCGATAGTGTAATTTTATTTATGATTTCTGTTTCTCATCATTAATTGATGCCCATAATTTTTTATGCTCATAATTTTTATAATATGACCCGGCATTTTCCACTTGACAAACTTTCTTGTTTTGTTTTTATTACTTACAATTCTAGCCTCCTAGGGTAATTGTAGTCTCAATCACCAAATCAGTATAAACTATAAGTAAACATAATCTAACATAAGTTAATATAAAATCTTTCATCATCATATCATTTCTAAGTTACATTTTATTTAAATTTGTTTTTAAATAATACCTAAAATTTTATGTCCTGGTGTCTAATTGATGATATATAAATTTTTTCTTAAAAAAATATTTTTGTAGAAATGATAGAAGATTACATTAGGCTGGCTTATTTGTTTTTTCTATACTCATCCAAAATTTATATTTTTTTTATAATATACATTTTTTGTAATATATATTTGTTTATTCCTATACATTTCCATAATCCATATACATACATATATGAATTCACATCTAAATAATGTGTCAAAGAAACTGAGTTAATTGCAACCTACATATGAAATTATGTTAAAACCTAAATCCAAATTTTAGGTGTTGATTTTTTTTCACACATTAAATCAAATAATATTATGACTAAAATAACACAAACATGACAAGACAAGTTAGATGTTAGCAAATCAATTTTTCTTTTTGGATGATGCAATTTTACAAACATACAACTTTAATTGTAAGTAATTAATTTATGAAGCATTTTAGAGTCATACTTAAAAGGAACAATACAATCAACGAATGATTTAAAAGAGATGGTAGCATGATTGGGTGAGAAATGTAACACTACAAGGATCATAGAGATGCAAATGAAAATCAAATTATATTAAAAGCATTTAAAATCAACCAGATTTTAATATAGAACAATACCTAAATGAGTTTTACTTAATAATACACACACATATATAATATGTAAAGGCCCTCAAAGTATACTACTTCACCCTAGCATTATTGTATTTGTTTCCTTTAGAGGACGTAGGAGCCTAGGAGGGGTAATTTAATTTAATTTTTTCCCCTTTATTCTAAACTTTAAAGTTTAAATTATCTCTTTGAGTAACAATAAATTTCGATTTGCTCCTAAGTTGCAGCAGCTTGATAAAATTGTCAATTATTGATTAGATGAATCTTTAGGGTTAAGACCCTTTCTCCCCTCCTATGTAAAATATTAGGAGCATACAAGGAGTTAAATGTTAAGCTACAATTTATTTTCTATCAAATAACTAAAACTAATAAGGAAGTGCACAAATCATATTTAAATTGCCATGACCTCTAAGAAGTGTAAAGAAATCAAACCTTTTTGAAAAATATTTTTCAAAACAATCAAATAAATGGCTACAGAATGTTGTAGCTTTGATATAAAAAATGTAACATTTCATTTGACAAGAGTCACAAGACATATATAGTTAACGTTCAATCCGTTAAAACGTCACTTATGAATTTAGGGACTCTATCCGAACAAAACTTGAACAACAATTACTTGATACTTTCAACTAATAGTTCAAAGTTTCACACAAATATTTATCAAACAAAATATTTTAGGATGAAGAATAATCCTAGTATCATGGCAATTAAATATCAAGTGGCATAAAGGTGCACGAGGAGCCTAATAGAGCCTTCAAAGCTCATTCCCTAGGTGCCTTCCTTTGCTCCCTATTAGAACAATCACATGAAAATGTTAATATATAGGAATGAAATTCCACGTCTCAATAAATTCTGAAAGGTTATATTGTACACAAGCAAATTACATATGATAAAAAGAAGGAACTGATTACATATATATGTGTGTGTGTGTGTGTGTGTATTTGTATATACCATAATCCTCATATAAGACAAAAACAATTTTAATCATCATTATGTCAATTTGTATTTTCATCACAACATATAATATATAATTATGCAATATGCAATATGTAAGATACAACCTCCTTTATATCACCGTCTATCCTTATACCGCTGACTGAAGTCAGAGGCTAACACATAGTGTAACAGAAAACCATCCATTTGACTGGATTGTCCCAAGCTCACTAGTTCTTAAGATATACTGGGTCAAAGGTGTAGAGCTTAAGTCTGGATTATGACTCCCCTCCTTAAAAGAACATAACTAAGAAGGTGTCACATATCCCACAACTCCAATGCAATCCCGGCCACAGGAAAACATGGAAGAAGGGGCCCTGATAAGTGTCATCCATCGTGTACTGAGTGATAGCATACCATTTGGTAAAAGACATCAACATACAAATTTCTCCTTACTCCAACCTATCACAAATGCAACTGCCATGACAGTTATATTCAATCACCAATAATATAATTAACAAAGAAGGTACAATAAATTCTGCTTCCATTCGTACAAAATATTATCACATATTCAAACATGTCTAAAAGTGAGTTAAATTATTAATTATGTGAATAAAGTGAGTTATAGAGAAATTTACCTGTAACATTACTTATTTGGGACTTTATAATACATGCACATATACATATAATTTAGTCCTTTTTTTTAATAAAAGATAGTCATTCACAATCATACACAATTCATAAGTATATGGAAGAATATTTGGAGTTACCTGCTACTCCTTAGAACACAAGTAATCGCACAAAAGTTATTCCAAAATTCTCAATGAGAGTCTACAAGGTCACCAATATAAATATCTATCAATATATAACTCAACTACATTGGCGTTACTCTAATACGACTATAAAGTCTAAATCTACCCTTCTAAAAATTGATATTATAGGAATACATACTTATTAGTTACCACATATTCACTTTTACATTTAGATTTAATTTTTCTAGAAATAAAGATAATTATACAAATGCATCATATTAAACATGAAGACCTTGAACTCATATGTGTGCATTCTGCTAAGCAAAGAAAACCCCTTTATGAAGTGATGCCTTACATATATATATATATATATATATATATATATGTATATATATTAAAGAAGAGAGAACAATTTAAAGGTGTCAATGCAAAACAAACGTGACAGTGAGGACACAAATTCTTCAACATATATCTATTTATTGGAGTAAACTTATTTGAAGTTTGGGGCCCATGTGAAGTGAGAATAATAAAAGTATGAACAGGGAATGCACTGCTCAAATAGATTATTTTAGAGGTAGAAGAAAAACTGAGACCTGCCAACAAAAACTTTAGTAGAAATTGGTAGGAACTGGAGGGTTTTGCATAGAAAAACACACACACGGGCATATACTCACGCCAAATCAATTATGAAAGAGGAGGACGTTAAATAAATATAAAAATATGTATATTACACCCACATACCAACATGAATGAAGAGAAAGGGTGAATGAAGTAATATATATTATATATATTTATATGTACCCGGGCCAACAATTCCACGAAAAGGAAATGGGTATGAGAAATGATGAATATACATATACACCTAGGCACAGTAATTGACAAGACAACAAAATAAAAAATAAAAAGAATGGGAGATGTAATAAAATGATTGAAAAGACGTTGTTATAGTGAAATGAAGGCCAGGACTAGATTTAGGACGCATGAGTGAGATGAAGAAGAAAGAAGAATGGACCTGGATATCTAAGAAGTATGAGAGATGTAATAAAATGATTGAAAAGACGTTGTTATAGTGAAATGAAGGCCAGGACTAGATTTAGGACGTAGTGTCGAGGTGTGAGAAGTATGAGAGAGAAGAAGTATTTATAGGAGATAAGTTAGGGTTAGGGTTCATTTTTTGATTAAAATAATATTTTTTTAAAAAAATAATCATAATACTAATAATAATTGTGGTAATAATACTCATACATTTTTTTACTTATTCCAATAATAAGATTTATTTAAACATATATACCCATAAATTTAAAATAAATATTTTAAGGAGATATTTCATTTGTACTATTATTTTTTTTGTATAGAATAATATTCAGAACTTAATGTTTCTTTTAAATTATTAATTTATCATATACTCTTGATTAAATAAAACTTACACTACAACTAATCTTAAGTACTAGTAAAAATTAGGATGTTACACCCATAATGTGTCATATATGAGAAGACATTTTAGTTGGAGAAATGAAATATAATTGATGTTGTTGAAGTTCTTAACTCCTTTAATTAATGTTGATGCTATTATTGAAAACTTTAAATGGATGAGTGGAAGGTAAATGCATTGGTTGAATGTGATATGTAGCGGATGCATTAGTAGTTTTGTTTGAACATCCGTTGAGATATATGTGTATTTGCTTATTATTTATGTTTAGTGTAGTCTTTTTTTTTTGGTGTTAAATCATACATGTACTAAGTGAAAATTATGATATCATTTTGGTATATATTGTGACAGTAGATGTTGATTATGTGGTGAATGATATATGGTTAAAGAATATTTAAGACATTTATATTAAAATTAATTTATATTAATTTAGAGTATGTATATGATTTATGAATATAATCGAAATGAATACATGTAAGGTTATTTAAGCGTGGGGAGTTGTTTCGTATTATTTCTAAAATGCACCCAATATGAAATAGGTTTTGAAAGGACAAAGTCAACTTAAATCTGTGAAAAAGGTGCAAAAGATACGTCTGCCCGTTATAAGCAAAACGTTGACCATGAGTGGAAATTTTTGACACGTCACAATCTTCCCTATCCTTAACAAATAGAAGGCGGTTTCGCCATTGATGGGTTTTTGGAGAGCAAAAAGACAAAGCTTTTAGCTCCTTCCAAGTCTCGCAATGGCTTACAAGACTAAGGGGAGAGCAATAAGCCCATTACCCATAACCCAACCCGCAGCCCAGTTTAATTGGGTCACTGTGAGCCGGCCCAAAATGAGCCCATAATGGGGCGGGTTCCATTTAAAAGTTAAATGGGCGGGCTATGGGCACAGTTTCGGGCTGCCCGTACCCGCCCATTTAGTTTTTTTTTAAAATTAACCTTACCTTGCCGACTGCCCTCCCTCCTTGGATTCCAATCATACCACTCTTCACTCAGTCAATCACCATTCCTCTCCACTCCTGCATGCAATCATTTTGTCCAATGCACTTATTCAAACTTTAATTACTTTTTCATTTTTTCACTTATTTTACCAATCATTTTATCTCTTTGTCGATCATTTACACTCATCCACTACTACATGCAATCCTACTCACTTGCAATCTCTCATTTTTTTAATTAGAAATTGGTCTCACACTCACTCAACCACTCTTGCGTGAAATCCTACTCTCAGAGTATTAGTAGTCAATCTCTCAGTCTGAGACACTCACGCATCACAAACTCCGACTCACCATCGTCCATCAACAACTCCGACCCTGCACACCACTACACCAGTAGTCTCGTTCGTTCTCGTCATCCCTAAATTCGTTCTCTCCAGCTGTGATTAGCATTTTGCAGATTCGGTCCTTCATTCAAGTGAGTGTCCGAGTTTTAAGGATCTTCATTCAAGTAAGTGTATGCGCTCAAAATTGGCTATTCAAGACACCCCCTAAATTTAAGGATCTTGATATTGATAATTTTGATGAGAGTGCAAGTATTGTTACGGGTATTTTCAATAACATTCTTAATTTGTATTGTTTCATTTTTTTATTGCATATTAGATTATTAATGGATTTTTTTTTAATTTATTTTGCAGAAGAAGATTTAGCTTCTGGAGCTACAGCCCCTTCTTCAATTGAATCTGATGATGATGGTGAAAAATGAAGCATCAACTCATGAAGAATTGAAGATATCAAATATTCAATGGAAGCATGCCATTTTGTTGATCTTTGAATTTGTATTTGTAATGTTTTAATTTAAAAGTTGGAGTTTAAACATCAAAATTCTATTATGATAGTACTTACTACTTTTCTAAATTTGGATTCTTTTGTGTGAATTGTGGACATCATAATTGTTCGCCGCTTAGCTTCCGCAAGCGCACGGGTCGCAAGTAATAAAATGATAAGTAAAGATCGTTCCCACGAGGACTATGACGAAAGTGAGTTAATTATTGTAACTATGTTCTTAACTAGGTTGAATGAAATCATTTGAAATTGAGTATGTCAAGTCAGGAAATTTGTTAAAAACAATAAGGTAAAACAAAGGTGATTGTAAAATTGATTCTACTTCAAGGTTTAAAGGCTTAGGATTACTTCTTCCTCATTGTATTTCATAAAACTATGCAATTAATTCACTTATGTTAGTTGTGTGAGTCCATATGCTAGTCAAAGATTCTAAGATCATCAATCAAGCTCTCTCAAGTCAAGATTGATTTTTAATCTTCATTAACAATGTTCAATCTCTTGTCTATCATTAATGAAAATCATCTTTCCCAAATCAATTCTTCATTAGACTATGCTAGGTTATTAGATATATCTCTATTCTAACAACAAACCATCCATTTAATCCCTAAACTTCAAGTCAAACATGATTTTTCTCAAGTTCTACAACCAAAATAGCTCTCTCGAGCATCATTCAATTGAACTAAACTAATCATGTGGTGATCAAGCACAAGATAGTAATTAAGCATAGAGGAAAATCAACATATATTCTCAACAACTATCAAAAGCAAGAAAATATAGTAGTTTTAATCCATACAATGAGTAGAAGTAATCCTAAATGAGAGTTTTAGCCACTCATAATCAATACAAACCAACAACTCAACATAAAACTCATGACCATATCAGCAAATGAGAAGAGAAGAGGGGAAAAACCAGAAAAAGAGAGGAAAAATCTAGAATTTCTCCAAGAATCTCTTCCAAGAAGCACCAAAATCCTCCTCAAGCTCTCCAAGAAGCCTCCTTGTAGTTCTTGAGCTCTTCCTTGTGCAGAATACCTTCAATTCGGCGCCCCCATTAGGTTAAAAAGTCAGCTAAAGCATCAGTTTTTCAAAACGCACAGTTGCAGTATCGCGACTTTGCTTTCGTTTCGCTATAGCGAACCCACAGCGTACGCGGTCAGAAGGGCCTATTTTTTATGTGTTTTCGCTTTCGCTTCGCTATAGCGAACTCACAGCGTACGCGGTCAGAAGGGCCTATTTTTGATGTGTTTTCGCTTTTGCTTCGATGTGGCGTAGCAAAAGCAACCGGAGACACCTTCAAGCTACTTTGATCTTCCTTTTTGGCTTTTGTTCTTATTTTCTTCACCTCCAAGGATCTATCTGAGCTTCCATTTCTTGTCATCATCTTCCTACAAAGAGAAGGATTTTATTAGCTTTTCAATTCTTCAATTTAATCTAAAACCCTATACATTTAGCTCAAAATTTGCACTTTTTCAAGTATTTTCAACATATCACATTTTTTTTCATATGTATAAAACTTATGCACAATTTTAGTTTAAAACCACAAATATATGAGAAAAATGCGATGAAATATAAGAATTTCCAGAGAATAACAATAATTTAGATTGATAGATCATGGACTTGAAATGAAGGCTTGCTGCTTATCTATCTTTCTTTTTTAAAAAAATAAGCAGGTCAAATCTAAATGGGTTACCCATAAACCGTGTTAACCCGCCCATTTATATGCTAACCCGTTTACACGGGTTTATATGGGTTGAGGTACGGGTTTCGGCTAGCCCATACCCATCTAAAGTTAAATAGGCAGGCTATGGGTTTGGCCATGGGCTGCCCAACCCGCGCATTACTCTCCCTTAAGACTAACAATGAAACAGGAAGTGAGATGGAACCACTCCCAGTCCCACCACTCGCACTTCACCATCGCCATCGAATTCATCATAAACCACCGAATCTTTTTCGGAATGATGCAATCTTCTTCCTCCTCCTCCATCCCCAACCTCGCCAATTTTCCGTGAGCGTTTTCATCACACTCTCTCCTCCGTATCTCTCATCTCTTTTTTCGCTCTTTTCTCTTTCTTTTTAATTGTGTTGTGTGTATTGAATTTTGATGGCGTCAATAGAAGCAAGGCTTCTTTTTAATGGCTTTGTGTGTGTTTGTTGATGGCATCCATACTCCGAACTACCACTCCCCCGTCAATTCAAAGGAGGAATAATACAGGGATACTGGCAACATTTTTCAAAAACTAACTGCAGTTATCTAATGTTAAAGGACTTACGTGGCTTTTGCTCTTTTTTACAAGTTCACAGTGAGTTTTAACTTTAACAAAATATTTAATGTTGGATATACTTTTTTTAAAAAATCATATATGTATTTTTACACCATACTCCATCTGATCTTAAATATAAAATAAATTTGATTTTTTTAGAGAGATTAAGGAAACTAATCAAATTATTTTAGAATATTTATATTTATATTTTTTTCTCAAAACTAATTAGTTTGACTAATAAGCTACATATAATCTAATGATACACAACATATGATATAATTAAGTAATTTATTTAACTTCCTTAATCTCTCAAAAAAAAAAGTCAACTCCATCTTATATTTAGGGTTTTTTAATATATCCTTTTATATATTGATCATTTTTTAAAAGGCTCACATTTCTCGCTCTTGGATTGGGTAACAAATTAAAAGCATTTTCCCTTAGTAGACACATTTTTCATATTTTGTTCTCCATTATTTTCATGAAAATTTGTTAAATATTATACATAAAAAATAATCGAATTTTCTGAAAAAATTTTAATTAATCAACCAATCATTAAATTAAATTTAAAGTTAATGTCCATGCACTTTTGTTTTCCGATTTTTGTGCTCATATTAAAAAATTTAAAAAGAAATACGGAGTAGGTTAATATTTTGGGAGAATTACACTATAGTCCCATGGAAGCTAAAATACGAAGAAATGGTCTCGGAAAAATTTGAAATTACCCTCAAGTCCCAAGGGACCATTTTGTAATAAAATCCAAATGAGAAAAGTCACAATTGCCCCTGTCAGACAAACAGTAAAATATGAGATTAAATGCTGTGAATCACGCATATTACGTCCGGAAGAAGTCTGGAGAAGGCGGCAAAAAATCAGCGAAGATCAGCAGCCATGGTTGAAGATTAAGGTAGGGAATTCATGCCATCTACTCTCTTGTCTTGATTATTGCATCTGACTCACATATTCTGTTTAGTTGGTAAACATAGCTTTAGGTTTTGTTGAGTCATGTTCGTTTTGATAATGAAAATGGAAAAAGTTATCTACTTTCGATGGGTATTGTCCTGTATATACTTGCAAATTATAAAGGAAGATCTATTAAATGCAATGGATATGGTTTGACAAAGTTTGCATTGTGTTTGGGTATGGTTTTGTATGCTCTATTTTTGGTGTTATTATGCTCTGTTTTCTGGTGTATGGTGCTGTGTTTCTACAATATAAGAAGTAAGGAATGAATATGTGGGTCAAAGGTTTGGGGCTACATGACATAATTTGCGTAGGAAAAAAGAGTTGTTAATGCAAGCAGCGATAGTTATCAATATAGGCGCCTTAAGTTGTTAATGACAATTAGAGGTCATATTTAAATGATTTTTGTGACAACTAAAGGTTTTTTATTGATATTTGTTTTGGTCAAGATTTTTGTGGGAATTGTCCTCCATATGCTTGCAAGCTATAAAGGAAGGTCTTGTAAATGCAACGGATATGTTTTGGCTAAGGTTTCAATACGTTTTGGTATGATTTTGTATGCTCTATTTTTTTAGTCATTATGCTCTGTTTTCTGGTTCATGGTGGTGTGTTTCTGCAATAGAAGAGGTAAGGAATGAAGATGAGGGTCAAAGGTTAGGGGCTATATAACCTGATTTGCGTAGGGAAAAAAGAGTTGTTAATGGCAGCAGCGATAGTTGTCAATGGAGGCTCCATAACTTGTTAGTAACAACTAGAGGTCATATTTAAATGTTCCTTCCTTGTGGTGTAATGGTGTTTGGAATAGGGCTAAAAAGTTTGCTATGTTTTTCAATATTTTGTGCCGTTTTCAGTCATTATAAGTAGGATTTAATGAACAAGGTGTGAAATATGTGTGGTTGGCGGTGTTGATTATGTAGTAAGAAAGTGTTGTTAATAGGGGTTGTGGCATTTGTTACTAAGGCTGCTGACATTAGTAATGACAACTTTTTTGTGCAGTAGACAACAGAGATGACTATGACGTCCGGCAAGAATCTACTATGTTTCCTTCATATAAGGGGAAGGTTTGAAGTCAGTAGAGATGGTGATTTAACATATGTTGGTGGAAGCGTCAGATCTAGAACCATTAAGGAAGGAACAAGTCTAGAAGAGTTTAAAACAATGATATCCTCCATTGTGGGAAAAGAGAGAGTGGCGGACTTGTTATGAAGTTCACATTGCCGTGTGATAGAACAATATTTGTGGACATACTAGATGATAAAGCAATTGAACATTTAATCAATTATAGTAGAGAAAGTGGGCATGTCTATGTAGATGAAGGACAAAATGAAGATGATAATACAACAACAATAAGGGATGATCGAAGTAATGAGCAATATGTGTAAGTGTAAAATAGTTATAAAAAAAAGCTTGTGAACGAATGCAAATGAGCTTGTCATTAGTAACATGTTTTACTTTGCAATGTGGTGCAGGTTTGATAACTTGTCAGAAGGTTGGGATGGAGGATCAGCCACTATGTCTATTGAAGATTCACCTGCATTGCAATGTGCTGTCCAAATGTTGCCAATAGGAACACCTGAAATGAACTTTACAAAGTGGAAGGATCTTATAATCGAGGAGGGACAAGTTTTTGTCAATGTGGATGGCCTTCGACAAACATTATACAAGTATGGCATTGCCCACAAGTTTGCATATAAATATGTAAAAAACAACAAGGAAAAGATCATCGCCAAATGCATAGTTGATGGATGTCCATGGTACTTGGGAGCATATTCAATGGGTGAACGACAAGATACGGAATTCCTCACTATAAGGACTTTCAAAGGTGACCACAAACATGATGCACAGGATAATCTACTTGTACCTCACTTGAAGAAATCCAAATTAACCTCATCAATAATTGCAGACAGTTTGAGGTGTAACATAGACAAGAAAGCAAATGAGGTTATGAGAGATATGTATAGAGATTACGGGGTGCGTCTAAATTATAGTCAAGCGTACAGGGGAAAAGAAAGAGCATTGATGGAAATACATGGCCGCGTCGAAGATTCATACATGACTCTTCCTTGGATATGTGATAGGCTTATAGAGACCAATCCAGACACGATAGCCTGGTGTGAATTCTCTAAGGGTGATAGATTTGAGAGGCTATTCATTGCTTATGGATGCTCGATTAAAGGCTTCTTACAAGGGTGTCGAGGCATACTGTATATAGATGGATGTCACCTTAGTGGTCTTTACAAGGGAACACTGGTTTCAGCTGATGCGTATGATGCTGATGATCAATTGTTTCCCTTGGCATATGACATAGTCAGTGGAGAAACACATGATGATTGGAGTTGGTTTCTTAAGATTGTGAAGGATATCATTGGCACAAGGGAGATCACAATAGTGTCAGATAGGAATCTTGCCATCATAAGTGCTGTTTGTTATATGTTTGGATCTTAGATACACGCATTTTGTTACCGGCACGTGAAGGAAAACTTTAGTTCACAGTTTGTCAAGCTTAGAAGAGTAAAGGATAGGACTTTTTCGAACAGCAAAGAAGATGCACTTAAAATGCTTGATGCTATTGCATATGCACGACATGAACATGAATATAATGTTGCATTAGGTAGGCTGAAATTGTTTTCTCTAGAGTTATATATGTGGGTTGAGACTGAAGGAGACGTTGAAAGATGGGCGCAAAGCAAGTTTCCTCACAAATATGGGATAAATTAACATCAAATGTTGTGGAGTCATTTAACGCTTGGGTATTGAAAGAGAGGAAGCACAATGTTGATGTTTTCATTCATGAGCATAGAGAAAAATTAGCCAAGAAGATGGTTGCGTGCAAAGCAGCGATGAGAAATTGGAGGAATAAGATTGGGCCGAATATAGAGTCTAAGTTGATGGAACAAGTCAAGGGCACTGAAAATCTGCAATGTGAATATTATGGTGATGATATGATTTCAGTTGCAGCAGTGTGTGATAGCTAAGTCATCCATCTGAGTGTTGACCTCATAGGGCATACATGCACTTGCCTTGCATGGAAGATGAGCGGAATCCCTTGTCCACATGCATGTGAAGCAATCAAGTTAGTTTATCGTAGTGTTTACTTGTACGTCGATGAATGCTACAAAGTTTGTACCCAAGAAAAAATATATGCAACGGCCATGAGGCCTGTAGCAACGCATGATTACCCACGTGCTGAAGCCCTTACAGTGACACAGCTGATGACTCAGAATTTATTGAGACCACCACTTACTAGAAGGCCCCCGGGAAGGCCAAAACGAAAAAGGATTGAATCTCAGTTTCAAGACAAAAGGGTTTATCATTGTGGCAGGTGCAATGAAGCTGGCCACACTGTAAAGACCTGTAAGAATCCTAATCCAAGCTGATAAATCATGCTCGTTTTGGTTCTTTTAATTTTTGGAAAGTGCATGTCATAGTATTTGTGTAAATATGAATAGATACAAATCCATACTAGTTCTATAACAATGGTATGTCACTTTTGTGTTACTTGTGCATGTATTTTCAGCTGTAAATGAAGGTTGGATATGAAGGTTGGATATAATATGGCTTCGTATCCCACTTTCATTTATGGAAGGTTGTAATGAGTTGTAAATTATGTTGTCAATGTATGGACCTAAAGTTATCAGTGTATGCCCATGGAGTTGTTAATATATATTTATGCAGTAATGTTGATAGTTGTGTAAACCACTGTCATGTTTTCAATGTTTGAAGCTGATGTAAATTTTGTTGTCAACGAAGGGACGTCAGTTGTCATTGTAGGCCCATGGAGTTGTCATTGAACGGCCATGGAGTTGTTAATATATTTTTATGCAGTAATGTTGACATTTGTGTAAACCACTATCATGTTTTCAATGTTTTCAGCTGATGTAAATTTTGTTGCAATGAAGGGATGTCAAGTTGTTATTGTAGGGCCATGGAGTTGTCAGTAAACACCCATAGAGTTGTCAATGAATGCCCCTTGAGTTATCAGTGAAGGCCCCTAAAGTTGTCAATGCAGGCCCCTAGAGTTGTCAGTGGAGACCCTTTGAGTTGTCAGTGAATTTAATAGAGTTGTTAATGAACTCCCCTTGAGTTATCAGTGAAGGCCCCTAAAGTTGTCAGTGGAGGCCCTTTGAGTTGTCAGTGGAGAGCCCTAGAGTTGTCAGTGGAGGCCCCTTCAGTTGTCAGTAGAGGCCCCTTCAGTTGTTAATGAACGCCCCTTGAGTTGTCAGTGAAGGCCCTTAGAGTTGTCAGTGAACGCCCCTTTAGTTGTCAGTGAACGCCCCTTTAGTTGTCACTGATGGCCCCTTGAGTTGTCAGTGGATGCCCCTTCAGTTGTTAATGAACGCCCCTTGAGTTGTTAGTGAAGGCCCCTTGAGTTGTCAGTGGAGCCCCTTTGAGTTGTCAGTGAAAGGCCATAGAGTTGTTACTGAACGCCCCTTGAGTTATCAGTGAAAGCCCCTAGAGTTGTCAGTGAAGGCCTCTTGAGTTGTCAGTGGAGGCCCCTTCAGTTGTTAATGAACGCCCCTTGAGTTGTCGGTGAAGGCCCCTAGAGTTGTCAGTGAAGGTCCCTTTAGTTGTTAATGAATGCCCCTTTAGTTGTCACTGAAGGCCCATTCAGTTGTCAGTGGAGCCCCTTTGAGTTGTCAGTGAACGGCCATAGAGTTGTTAATGAACGCCTCTTGAGTTATCAGTGAAGGCCCCTAGAGTTGTTAGTGAAGGCTCCTTGAGTTGTCAATGGAGGCCCCTTCAGTTGTCAGTGAATGCCCCTTGAGTTGTCAGTGGAGGCCGCTTCAGTTGTTAATGAACGCCCTTTGAGTTGTCAGTGAAGGCCCCTAGAGTTGTCAGTGAAGGCTCCTTCAGTTGTTACTGAACGCCCCTTTAGTTGTCACTGAAGGCCCCTTCAGTTGTCAGTGGAGCCCCTTTGAGTTGTCAATGAATGGCCATAGAGTTGTTAGTGAACGCCTATAGAGTTATCAGTGAAGGCCCCTAGAGTTGTTAGTGAAGGCTCCTTGAGTTGTCAATGGAGGCCCCTTCAGTTGTCAGTGAAGGCCCCTAGAGTTGTCAGTGAAGGCCCCTTCAGTTGTTAATGAACGCCCCTTTAGTTGTCACTGATGGCCCCTTCAGTTGTCAGTGGAGCCCCTTTGAGTTGTTAGTGAACGGCCATAGAGTTGTTAATGAACGCCCCTTGAGTTATTAGTGAAGGCCCCTCGATTTGTTAACACACTTATGCTGTTATGAATTGTCAAGTGAGTCTCAGTGTGTGTTTGGTTTACCTTTTACGACTTACGAGGTGAAACCTAGGTTTGGGAAATTCCGAAACACTCACTTAATGGGTTGGTCTGATGGCAAGCGATGCACTATGATATGGTACTAATTGAATAAAAGATGCTGAGACAATGAAAAACGTGCATAAGCAAATTGTTAACACACCCGTGCCACAGCACTTGGCCCAAGTGCCATAGCACCTGACAAGTGTGTGCAACTTTGCACTCTCGGGTGCAACGGCACTTGGCCCAAGTGGCATGGCACCTGAGAAGTGTGTGCAGCATTGAATTCTCTGGTGTGACGGCACTTGGCCCAATTGCGGAGGCACCATGGCATGCTTATATGAATAAACTAGAAGCATCTCTTGTATTTGAACGAATAAAGTATCACCTTCTTCTTCATTGCATAAACTAGAAATTCAACAAGGCTACAAAGTTTCAACAACATACTAGGACGCGACCATTACAGAGAAAAACATTACAAAGCTTCTTTTTTCTTTCACTGAATAAACAAGTAGCTTCTTCAGTGCATAAATTTTCAATTAAAATAAGGCTACAAATTTTCAACAACATACTAGGACGCGACTATTACAGAGAAAAACATTACAAAGCTTCTTTTTCCTTTCACTGAATAAACAAGTAGCTTCTTCAGTGCATAAATTGCAAAATCAACAAGACTACAAAGTTTAATGTTAATGATTGTAGCTCCAGATAACAAGGCATGTTCTTCAGAGAGGTGACTGCTAACTTCTGCACAAGGGATGTCTTGTTTAAAAGTCACATATTCTAGCTTTTTTTGGCTTTAAATTTACAGGTCATGTACAATGGACAGGGCCAGACTTAGCACTTCAAATAGAGCTTTCTTTGCTATATCAGTTGTCAGTGAGAGGACAAGAATCAGTCATCCAGAACTGGAGTTAAATGCATTCGTGCCTGCTGAAAGTAAATTTAATACATACTATCAGATATGTAAAAATATAGGACTTCCACTATTTGCAACATCAAGCAGAGACTCGCCAATACCAAAATCATCCATTAATAATACAATTCTCATACACATTATAATTACTGCTTATCTAAATTGGCAATGCAACATCCAAAAAATCTCACCAAAATAATTCATCTAATGAATAAGACCTCAACATGAAAAATAAAACATACAAAGGGAATGAATACTTCAGACCTAAAATAATTTGATAGTAGGCACTATGTAAAATCAGTATACATTAGAATGGAATGGAATGAACAATAATTTAATATGTGCAAATCCAGATTTCGAAACCATGGAGATTTGACAACCTAACTAGGAGTTATGATCCTTTTAGACCTTCTCACTTCCACATCACTCCCTTCTTGCTGGTTTTCTCCAAGTTCATGCTGCTGGAATTCTTCTTTTGCTGGTTCCCATCATGTGTTTCAATTTCAATGATGGCATCATAGTGTTCATTGTCTTCGTCATCCTCCTTATCATCGGGACCATTGTCTTCACATTCTGATTCATCGTCCTCTCCTTTTGTGTATGCCTCCTCCTCCTTATCATCTTCATTTTCTTCCTCTTCAGCTGCCTTGTCATCATCCTTCTCAAAAATCGTTGAACTTGATGGCTTATAGATTGTTGCATCTTCATCTTCATCTTCATCTTCATCGTCCTTCTCGTCGTCGACGTCGTCGTTGTTTCCATGCAACAACCTATTTTGAAGCGCAAGGAGCTCATTGCCAATAATGCCAACCAACCTAGTGTATATCCGCTACAATTCCTGTAACATTAACATACTGATCACATTTTGTAATTAAGGCATTACCAAGTTAACTGAAATGCAATCTACAACACCGTACATATTTAAATAGTCATAATTACCGGGTGTGTTAGCATTGTTTCAGGATTAAATAGTCTAGATAAAGGGCCATCCCCCTGCCCGACACCATAAAGAAGCCCTTTTTTGCTTGATTTCTCTAGTTGAACTCTGCTCCTCACCCTTTCCTCATTCCAGTAAAGGATGGCATCTTCATCTTTAGTTGCTTTCAGATTGGCCAAAGGAAAATGTTGTAGGCAAAACATTTGCATCACATGTGCATCACAATTAGCAATTATACATTGACATTTCCAACTGCAGAAAAAAAAAGACAACATAGACTGTACCATGAGGAAGTATATACAACCTCCAACAGTTTTTCTGCCTTTAGCGTTCCCTTTCCTCAACTCCTTCTGGAAATCCCCAATTGCAGCACAGAGTTCATTTAGAATGAAGGATGACCAATTGAATTGACCAAGTGCATCTTTTGTTAGTGTCATCAACTTTAAGACACGGTCACTAACATAAATACTCACACTTGGAGACAATAAGGTTCCTAAGGCGAAAATGATAAAAAGGAACTCAAAATTTTCATCTAAATCACCCATCAACAAATCCCCTATTTGTTGGTATTTTAGATTTCTGTATACGCTCCTAAGGTCCTTGAATATCCGATCTTCCTCGTGTACTTGTACTTGAATATCTACCCCACCATTAGGTAGACCAAGCAATTGTTGCACATCTTTAGGCTTTAACTCACGCGTCTGCCCTCGAAATGAGATTTGGTTGGTGGGAGGGTCAAAATATCGCATGAACTCCGCGCAGATGTGACGATTTATTTGTGGGCAACATATATGCACCAGCTTGTCAAATCCAATTATCTTCAGCCTTTTTATGGCGTCTGGTCTGTCCTTCAAGTTTTTGCACACAGCCATAAACTGTTTTGGTGCGCATCGTGTCAAAAATGGAACGACATACGTCTTCCTTTTGCTAGGGCCTCTTAATTCTTCAGCCCGTTTAGCATATTCTCTTCTCTTCTCTTCAGTTAACGTATTCCAGGCCTCCCTCATCTCTAGGTTGCCCTTTTGAAAATTCTGCACCTTATTCACCTTTGTCTTCTCTTTGTCCTTCACCTTTCCTTTCTGCTTGTTCTCCTTCTGGATGAAAAACTCTTCCGTGAATAGAGTATAGCCAAAAAAGCTGGCTGGCCTTGTTCGCATGGGGCTATTTGTTCGTTGTTTGGTTTTGCCAGAACCAACTTGTTCCATCTTCCTTTCCTGGACATGGTTAATTAAAATTATGTCATAGTTTTTATACAAAGGCCTACTGCACTTCACTGCAAAATTATATGTTGCTAAACATTTAACATGGAACTACTAAGAAATTTAACATATGCAGCAAAAAGAGGCCCATTAGATTCAAATTTTTTCATAAACCACACACATAGCCAAAGAAAATTTCAGGATTTTCCCCAAATCTTATCATATAAGCAAAACTTTATTTACAACACCAAACATGGCAGGCCATAATATTTAAATGCAGAATTGAATCAATCCATGTCCGAAAACAACGACCACTCAAACTTTCAAATATAAGACAAGGAACAGAGTAATTATTATAAACAAACACATTCCAAAAACAGCAAGTACAACATAAAAACAAACAACATCAACCCAATGAATTAATTCATGCAAATCACCTATGATAGACAGAGCAGGCCTTTGCACTTCACCCATTTACATTCTGACGAGAAGCATTTGAAGTTGGAATAAAACAACATCAACCCCATTACACAGGCAAAAGAGTAATTATTATAAATAAACAAAATCCAAAAATTCAAGTTTTTTCATCTTATTGCTCTGCTATCTTTTAGTTCTAAGCTAAAGAGTTCAAAGCCTAGTTTTATTCAGAAACACTCTCACAGTCACAAACAAACAAGCACCATTCCTAAATGCCTAAATCAATTGGAACCATAAAAATCTCAAAATAAGCCATTGGCAACAAATTCATATCGTTCCACTTGGGGATGAAGAGAAAACTACAAATTCATAGAGTAGAGACGAATGAGCTAATCATGAAAACTGAATAAAAAACATATGCAAAACATCAGAGTCAAGTTTAATGCATTACAAGTCAAACCTAGTGTACAGAGTTCAAAGATTTGGTAAGTAATATGTCAAAAAGTTTACTTTCAATGAAACACTTGCCAACCAACCAATTGGATGCATATCATAGATAAAATATTCACCTAACTATCGATGACTAATAGCATACTAAAAGCTCAAAGTAGAGAGGAATGAACTAGTTGGAAACACAAACCATGCCTCATAATTGCTGATTACTAATGATTACAAAATGCAGACAAAAGAAGAACATTGATGCAAATAATGTCATAAAGCTTCAACTGCTGAAACTTTTCAGCTGTGTAATATGTAAATTTATAATTCAATAAACCAAACCTCAAAGTTAGAGACAACTTAAGTAGCTTGAAATATTCCTTGTGGAGGTTCAGCAGCAGCCTCTGTAGCCTCCTTATAATGACAAGCTCCCAACTTTAGATGAGGATAGGAGGTTTTTTTGGGCCAAACAATAGTTGGCATGCCTTCAACTCTCCAGTTCAAGCTTTAACTTAAACAAGCTAAGAAAGCCTCGAAGGATTTAATCTATGTTTTAAAGTAATTGATAATTTGCTATGCACCAGATCATACAATCCCCTTCACAAGTAAGAAAACTTGAGACAGTTACAAAATATCCTCACACTAAACAAATAGATAAAACCTGGCAACATGATAATAATATTAACAAAATAGACCAGCTAAAATACATGAAAGGGACCAATTGAGAACTTCTAACAAATCACACAGATTTTTCCTCATCATGCCTTTATGTTCACAACTCATTAAGCTATACAAACAATTGAAATATAACATAATTGATTAACAGTTGGATAGGGACAAATAAATATAACATATATTAACTCATTACCATATTTAAGAAAACCGAACTTAATAGACAATGAATCAGTCCACATAACATGAATAGTAACTCTTAAGTCTATCAACTATTTCCAACTTCACTATTCAATTAATCAGTCCAGGCAACACAAATAGTAACTCATTAGAGCATATTTAACAGAAATGAAAATAAAAGACAAATACAGAGAGAAAGAGCCAGAGTTGTTACTTGAGAGATTTACAACGAAGACAAATGCAAGAAATAGAATCAGTTTGTGCCAATAAGTGATGACTCACAATACAGTTAAAAAAAAACGACCACACAAACTTTCAAACATAACACAAGAAAAAGAGTAATTATTATAAACAAACACAATCCAAAAACAGCAAGTACACCTTAAAAAGAAACATGTTATGCAACAAAAAACTAATAGCAAACGAAAAATTAAGAGAGTAAAGGGGAGTGAATTAACCACAAAAACTAACTAAAAAATATACATAACATTATAGTCAAGTTTAATACGTCAGAGTTGAAGATCCTAACAGATGATTTCAAAGCTAAAGAGTTCAAAGCTTTCACTTATTCAGAAATACTATCACAATCACAAACTACCAAGAACCACTCCAAATGCCTAAATGAATTGGAAGCATACAAATCTCAAAAGAAATCATTGACAACAAATTCATATCCACCTATCGTTCCATTTGGAGATTAAGAACAAACTAAAAATTCAGAGAGTAGAGACGAATGAGCTAATCATGAAAACTAAATCAAAAGCATATGCATAACATCAGAGTCAAGTTTAATGCATTAGAGGTCAAAGCTAGAGTACAGAGTTCAGAGATTTGGTAACTAATATTTCAAAAAGTTCACTTTCAATGAAACACTCGCAAACAACCAATTGGATGCATATCATAGATAAAATATTCACTTAACCATCGAAAAGTAATAGCAAACTAAAAGCTCAAAGTAGAGAGGAATGAACTAGTTGCAAAAACAAAATCCAAAATACACTCATAACATCAGGGTAAAGTTTAATGCATCAAAATTCAAAGCTATAGTTGACTACACAAGAAAATGCAAAAAAAAAAAAAAGGCCCCGTGGGGAAGAGGAGAACCTGCAGCCAAAAAGAAGAGAGTAAACAAGCTTTAAAAGCACAACAAATTGTAACTGTACGCCTACCAACATAGCTGGGAGAGAAGTCAAAGCACTTCTTCCTGTTGCAATATGTTTGGCATTGATTAGTCAAGTTAGGCACTGCATCAACAATTAATTTCGTACAAATTGTATTATGTAATTAGTGTATATGTAATAGAGACTAGCAAGCAAAAAAATAAAAAGAAACTCAGCTAGAAGTAAATGCATAGTTTGGAGAACACAGAGAGCAAAGAAGAGGAGCTTGATTATCAGTAACTCTAAAAGTATGAAATAGTTGCAAGTTTAATGATCATTCTAATCCCATATCAGCAACTGTATGATATATATAATAAGAGAGGAATTGGCTTCTTCTTCATCTTAATAAAAAGTTAAACAAAAGGATGAAACTAGGAAGCAAATATGAGATAAAAAAAGCTCAGGAACTTGCAAAGCTCAAACAGAAACGAATTTGAAGTTTGAAGAAACTTGCAAAGTGGAAAAACAAAGTTAATTAAAAGACAGTTATCATAGGAAGCAGGATAGTTGGCTCGAATAATAAGCTAATCCCAATTTGGAGGCATCCAAGCTTTAAAAGCAAAACTTCATAAACAAAAATTTACTTACTTTAAACAAGCACAACAATCAAACCATAAGAAATAGCAATTGTACGGTTACCAACAAAAATCACTTACTACCAGAAAACCACATTCACAATAACATCAATACACAACGTTTATGGAGAAGGCAACCGAGTAGCAGATCAATCTCAAAAAGTTCACTTCTACTAAGACTCAGCATTGCTCTGCAAAGACTCCACTGATTGCCATGGTCTTCCAACAAAACAATCTCAAATAGGGTTTTCAAAATCTAAGAGAAAATAAAATTCAAAGAAAAATAAATAACCATAAAATAAGAAGAAACAATTAAGATGGACTCAGTCAAATTAGAAAGAACATGGATATGAACGCAAGCATCAAACTTTTATGCCTCTAACTTGCTAAGCAATTAGGTCACAAATTAAAAACCACATTTTGTGAATGAGGTCGCTGAAAAAAGGGAATTTATACTTGGGTTTGACATCTATTTGCATCCACATATTGTAGAAGCTTACCGATTTTCACAATGCCGCTCGTCGGAGCCCAACCACGAAAGAGTGAAGATCGGAGTTGCTTTACTCGAGCGACTGCGCCTGAACTACACCGGAGATATCCTACCAATACCGTCGCACACGCTACTGCCTTTTGTCACACATCATCGAGTCTCGGGTTTCACAAATTAGACAAGGAATGCGTTCTGATAGATTTTGAATGAGGAAAAGAAGCTGATTTCGAATGACCAAAAGAATGAGGAGAAGAAGCTTATTTCAAATGAAGAAAAGAAGCCCGGTGTGTCTCCGTTTTTTCCCCTTCCTTAAGGGTGTTTTAGACATTTCTCATTTGTATTTTATTACAAAATAGTCCTTTGGGACTTGAGAGTAATTTCAGATTTTTCCGGAACCATTTCTTCGTATTTTAGCTTCTATGGGACTATGGACTATAGTGTTATTCTCCCAAATATTTTCAATCCCTTTCCTTGGATCCTGGTTAAAAATGAATCAGTTAAAAAAACGTATTAATCCACATGTTGGGCTGCGGAGCTCCAAAAGAAAATCAAGAACTGAAGAACACAAGAAATCAGTATTGGAGTTCCTGGGGTTTCCGTAGCTTCTGTCTTCTTCTCTATAGGTTGAAGTGTATGAGCAAAGTAGGCATTTTGTGAGATATGGAAGACATAGAGGATCTGTTAATTGGAAGCGGGGACGGATCTCCGCCGGGCTTTCGCTTGCCGGTAACCACCGTTGGGGTGAAGCCAAAGAGGAATAAGAACAAGGGTACTCTTAGTCACAAGCTTTCTCAAATCCATGATTGCAATTCTGCTAGCTCTTTCTCCCCAAAAATCCCCGGCACTCAGGTCCATTCTCATTGAATCTCTCTCCTTCCTACTTCTTGAAAGTTCTTGACTAAGTTTGTCTGTTTTGATGCTGCAGACCATATTTATGAAGACCTTCGGATGTTCCCATAACCAGGTAATGCTCAATTTGCACGACTCTTTTCTTGAGCGGACCGTAAGTTTATGGGCTAACCACTTCACAGAAAATTAATTAATTTATGTTGGTTTACTGAAAAATTTTCAATGCTCTTGAGGATAGTTGGAGGTAGTTTCTGGAGCATACCCTTTTTAAGTTCATAGCTTAGTGTAAATGGGTGCGGTTGATTATGTGGGCAGTTTAGCTATGATTTTTTTTTATTTTTTTTTTGGCCCATATGTGAGTCTTTTTCCATTTTAAACTGCCAGTTTTAAAGGGAGAACAATTTGTTAAATTTGGTGCTGCAATAATTTGGTAGGAAGGGAAGCATTTCACGAGATGGGTGCATTGATGTTTGCTAAGGAGTTGTTTGAAATGATGTCAGATCACATTCTTTGTCATCCATAGACCACAGTATTGAGATTCCCAAGTTTAGTTTGGGGTTTGAAAGTTATCATAGAAATTATTTTACTGATATTTTAGATAAGCCAACGAAGGTTGCAGATGGCAGAATCTTTAATAATTTGTGTCAGTGTGAGAATTGGCATGTAGCTTCACTGATTATAAAAACCAAGTAACTAGACATTAAGATTTATAGTGTTATGCAATAAGGTTGTATATTGATAATCACAGGGTATGTTCTTCTTTGCAAAGTTGAGAGGGTATTTGCGGATGGTTCAAAGTTGAATAGGGGTATTTTCATTTCTCCCTTCTTAATTGGTCTTAACTTCAAATTTATAATCACAGATTTGTGCATTTAATTAAGGGAAAATTGCTGAGCAGCTAGGCATAGGCAAAACAAAAAGTGACTTAACTTCTTTTTTCATTTTTAATTCATGCTGAATAGGGAATTTTATGGTCATTGAATGAGTCTAAATTTCATATGAACAAGTTTTTATTTTTTCAACATGGTGACAAAGGAAATTTCATTTCTGGTTGAACCGCACAAAATATTGCGGAATTCATTGTACTATCAATTTTTTAATTTATTAATCCTTCTTTCTCAATAGAGCTATTGCCTTATTGAGCTAGACTGAAAAGTGTTCATTAGCTAATATTAAAAATGAAGAGTGCACAACCCGTCCCATGTATATTAAAACCACACCTCCTACCTTAAGTTCAACTCTGATTTAGGAACTGATTATGCTTCTTGAGAAATTTTTTATTTATTGTATGAACTTTTGAGGGTGAGTATTGTACCCTTTGTTTAACTGTTCTCAATCGATAATTTTCATGTACTGTTTTGACAGAGTGATAGTGAATATATGGCTGGTCAGCTTTTAGCTTTTGGTTATACCTTGACTGACAATCCTGAGGAAGCAGACCTATGGCTGATAAACACGTAAGGCTTTTAGCTTTCTCATTGTGTTTCTGTGTTAGCTTTCTTTAGTTTTTGAACATTAATTATTTTGAGGCAGTGAGTTGTAATACTAAATTTTATTTTAGTTCATGGCTTAAGTTTGATGATTCCCATATTTCTATTCCAAAGTTTCTGAATTTCACCTTAAGGTAAACGGTAGATTAATTAATGAAGTTATTGATAGCCTTTAGTAGTTTATTGTGCTCTGAATTGATTCTTGAGCATGGAAGGAGGTCCTACATCTAAGGACCATCAGCTGGTCCTAATGAAAATAACAATAATATGAATGTATTATCTAGTAGGAAAAAAAATACTTGTGTGTTTATATATATGAGAAAGAAAATCATGCACATAGGATGCAGGTGCACTGTGAAATCTCCGAGTCAATCTGCAATGGATACCATAATAGCGAAGGGGAAAAGTTCAAATAAGCCTCTAGTGGTAGCTGGGTGTGTTCCACAAGGAAGCCGGGGTTTGAAAGAGCTAGAAGGGATCAGCATTGTTGGCGTCCAGCAAATTGATCGTGTGGTTGAAGTTGTGGAGGAGACACTAAAGGGTCACGAGGTGAGGCTTTTGACCCGTAAGACGTTGCCATCACTTGACCTTCCAAAGGTGAGTGAACTGCTTGCATAATTGCTGTCCATTTTCTTCCCTGCCCCAACAGTTTACACTTTCTTGTAGTTTGGAAGTTCTTCTATGTACACACATGACAATGAAGTTTTTCTACTTACCTGGGGAAAGAATGTAATGCTTTACTTTTGGCAACAGGTGAGGAAGAACAAATTTGTTGAGATTCTTCCTATTAATGTTGGTTGTTTAGGTGCTTGTACTTATTGCAAGACAAAACATGCTCGGGGTCACCTGGGGAGTTACTCAATTGATGGCCTTGTAAGTACTGACATTTAGAAGAAGCTAGAATGTATTGTGTCATTTTGAGTTCACTTTTATATGTTTGAACTTTCACTACTATAGGTAGGGCGAGTAAGATCTGTCATAGCTGATGGAGTCAGGGAAATATGGCTGAGCAGTGAAGACACTGGAGCATATGGTAATTTCTAACAGTTTTCAAAGTCCTTTTATTTCAGTCATTGCTTTAGGATATTTATGAATGTGATCTTGAAGAGTTTCCTTCGGGCTTGATACATGCACAATTCTCATCTGGATATTTTCTTTCCAGTGTAATAATATTCATTTTGTTTTATGGGTAATATTTTCACAGGCCGTGACATTGGTGTCAATCTTCCCGCATTATTAAATGCCCTCGTAAAAGAACTTCCACCTGATGCAAGCACAATGCTTCGCATTGGAATGACCAATCCACCTTTTATCCTTGAGCACTTAAAAGACATTGCAGAAATTTTGAGGCATCCGTGTGTGTACTCTTTTCTGCATGTACCAGTTCAGTCTGGAAGTGACACTGTCTTGACTGTAAGTTATGCAAATTGTATAAGATTCTGTAGATTGGAATGATAAAGATTTATTTCTATATGTTTATCTACATACTGACTACTCTGAATGCTGTAGGCAATGAATCGAGAATATACTGTAAGTGAGTTCAGGATTGTTGTAGACACATTGACTGAGCTTGTGCCAGGGATGCAGATTGCCACTGATATAATATGTGGATTTCCTGGTTAGTCAATGGTTGCTCTTATCAAGTATTTGTTCTGTACATTCTTTTCCTGATCTGTTCAATTTTACATGCAATAAACAGTGGAGTTAAAATAACGCCCAAGTAGCAGATGCGCTAAATTTGGTTCATTTTGCTTGAAAACTGAAAGGACCTGATTCTGGCACTGTTTATATAGCTGAAATATGGCTTCCTCAGTGTAACGGGATGTGGGAGGAAGCTATGCAAGTAATTGTAGAGATATAAACCAAAAAAAAAATGAAAAAAAGAGAACATACCCAACTCCTTTTGCTTCTGGGTGATGAGGTAATTTTTAGTTCTTATAAAGAAATTCCACGGCATTACCTTGCTACCTTTCCCTCTGATGAGTGACACACGGTTGCTGCCTTCTCTTTCCTCTCATGTACTACACAACATAGCTACCTCCTTTTTGCCCTTTCTCTGCCCCCTCATACATAATGCCTTTTGAGCTTCATATCTTGTTTTCATCACACAGGCCTTTCCCCATTTAGTATATCCTTCTGGGCCTTACATTTCCTTCCTCACAAAAACATTGCCTCCAACACCACTAGGTCCATATAAAACATCAGTAGTGGGTTTTCCCCCGTCCCACGAAGTCCATACAATGGCAATGACTTTTTCGTCATAATGAAATGACAATACAATTGTAAAAGTGAAATGTGATTGGGCTTTATGATTTGAGTTTCTTTTCATCATCATGAAATGCAAAAATATAATTGGAATTGTGTAAGATATACAAGTTTTAGTAATTTTTTGGGAGGACTTGTTGTCCTTGGTTTTCTCATTTTATTTTTCCTCACACTGGTTTGTTCTTTTTATATCAATACGTGTGCGCGCGTGTGTGTTTATATATTAGTACTTCAAGAAAACAATTATTTATTGGATTTCTCCAGGCGAAACTGATGAAGATTTTACTCAAACTGTTAGCCTAATTGGAGAGTACAAATTCCCTCAAGTCCATATTTCACAATTTTATCCCCGACCAGGTATGTCATCAATAGTGCCTGCGTTTGCCGTTTCATGTTTGGCTAGTACAATTACTAAAATCTGTGAGGCTTGGAATCCCAACATGTTATTTAACCTAATGTTTGTGTGATGTATTCTAGGAGTTGAGACAAACAGTCATCTTTTCCTTTGTTTGTAATTGGTATGGCCGAGAATAGAATATATGCTCATGAACAATGGGTTTACATATGGACCATTTCTACTGTATTAAGTTCAAGTGTTTGGGAGTAACAAGGAGCAAAATGTTCTTTGGCCGTGTGCTGTGTTTACAGGATTTACCAGGCCATGCAAAATGTTCTTGTTTTCATGCCCTCCCATTTAGTTAGATGTCCATTGTGCTTGTGAGTTGTTCTGTGATTAAAGAGAAGGGAAATGGACAAGGGATGAATTGATGATAGGAAGTTGACTATTTGACTATGTGAGAGATATATGCAATGCACGCATAAACATCTCAGATAGATTTAGCATTTGATTTTTTTTTTTTTTGTTTACATTTTTAAATATACAAACACACATGAATCTCCCTAGGATTGAAAACTAATATGAAGAAATTATGGGGAAAGGGATAATTGCATAAATGAATATGTTCAACTTGTAGATCAGGTTCTAAGCAAATGCTGTGATGGAAGCCTCTGTATGTGTCCTATAATGATTATAGTTTATTCTTTCCTGAGCCTTCCCTTAAGCAAATTTGCCTGTTTGTGTGATGTATGGTTGAGAAATCCATTGCATGATGTTCCTTATGCCTCCTAGAATTCCTATAGGAGAGAAAGGAAAGTTTATATTTTGCAGTTGATGTTGGATTTCGTAACCAAAGCTTCAACTTGCTCCAAATGCCAAGATGGTAGTAGGGGTGGTTTTTACTGTCAGATGGTTGGTCAATCTACAGCCCCGATAGCTATTAGGAGTCTGAGAATGGTAACTCGAAGCAGTTTTCTTGGTTTCTGGGTTTAGTTCAAATACCCATATGAGCTCCACAATATGTTCGTTATCATGGCACTATGGTTCCACTCGTCCCTTTTTGTCTGCGCAAAAGAGTATGCATTTGTCTTCACTGATTTTGAAGCCAAAATCTGCTTCAAAGCCCACTTTGTTCCTTCCCCTTTGAGGGACTTGAAACCTGCATTTCTCATCGACAAGGACTATTTTATCACAAAGGTTGCATTGTCTATTTACCCTTTCATTATGATACTCCACCCAAGTGTGTGCGCCATTATCCATGAGTCAGAGATTCAAGGGAAAGGGCATGGCAGGATTGATTAAAACCTGAGCGAAATAAAATTAATACCTTTTGTGGTGATTGCCACTGCTTGTTCAAGAACATCACCTGTAAAGTTCTCTAGTATTTCTGCTATTGCATCTGTATGATATTTGAGGTAGGTTGGAACAGTATCTTCTCACGACAAAAAATGCAGGAATGGAAAGATAATATTTGAATTTGCTTCAGATAAACTTAAAGGACGTAATTCCTTGAAAATGATTAAAAATTTGAAGTATATGAGAAGTCCCAGGGTTCTTTAATTCTCCCGGCGGGGGGATATTGCAAATTGAAATGAATAGACGTCTGCCCATTGGAGGACAAGTAGGCAGAGATTATAAAAGAGGGGTCAGCAATAGTGTGTCTAAAGGAGGGGATGGCAATGCCGAGGAAATGGATGGAGGAGAGGGGAGGCTGACAAGGTCAAAGAAAAACCTTCCCTTTAAGGTAGAAGGAGTTTGTTCTCTTGCTACCAAGGTTCATGAATTCAGGAGTTCAACCTTCCCCTAGCATTTTAACTAGATAGTTTTGTGATTGTGCTATTAAATAAGGTGTCAATTACAATTTTGTGTAGAATAGAAGGCATATTGCAATTTAAAGCGTAGAACAGGGTGAGCCAACACAATGATCATAATTATATTCTTGTTATTCTGCATTAGCTAATGGTTTTACTTGAATGTGTTAAAAAACCAAGTTAGCCCTTGTAGTTAGTAATTGAATGTGTTGTTCATCTACCTGATTTGAATATTTTGTACAATTTACTCCAAGTCCCTTGCCAAAACTATGACATTATCAATAAAAATGAATAGGGACTCCTGCTGCGAGGATGAAAAAAGTTCCAAGTAATGTGGTGAAAAATAGAAGTCGTGAACTGACAAATGTTTTTGAAGCCTTCACACCATATAATGGAATGGAAGGCAAAGTCGAAAGAATTTGGATTACAGATGTTGCATCCGATGGAATTCACTTGGTAAGGCGTTATAGTAGCGCTTCGTTAATTACCTTTTTTTCCTGATTTTATGATTGTTTCACAAATGTGTTGTTTGTTGCAATAAATATATATAGTTATCACATGATGTGATCCCTATAAGCTGCTATTTATTCAAATGACAAAATGATCATAATTGTTGGTCGCTTAGGATAAAATGGGAATAGATTTTGGGTTTCTACGGAAGAATAAAAATTCCCCAAGTAGTCTAGTGATACCTAACTTGAAAAATAGGATTTTCTGTCTTGTTCCTTTATGGAGCCAACTTTCATGCATGACCTTGCAGATCTTAAATGTGAATTCTTTGAATCACCCATTTGTTGCACTTGTAACTGTTGTATATTGCTTGTCCATTTCTTGACTGTATATATATCATCTAACTCAATTATTTTCAAATGCCCAAGGTTGGTCATACCAAAGGATATATACAAGTTCTTGTAGCTGCCCCAGATTCTTTACTGGGAACTTCAGCTATGGTTAAGATAACATCTGTTGGGAGGTGGTCTGTTTTTGGGGAAGTGATTAAGACACTCAACCACACAAATGATAACACAGCTTCAAATAAGAAAACTTCTCATCATGATGAGTCTTCTCTCTGCAATAACTCATCTGAGAACGATACATGCTTCGAAAAGACGGCATCTTGCGCATGTGGAAATGACATCTGCTGTAGTCAAAGTACGTTCAAGGAAACTGATGTTTCAAGAGACACCATGTTGCCACCGAATCATAAGCGCCAAAGTTTAATTGGTTGGATTCTGCAGAAGCAGAAGCATCTGCGTGGCAAAAGGGTAGAGAGTGAACTTGCCTCACAATCAATTGAAAAGCAAGGGACCCGTGAGATCACTAGAGAATGGGATTTTGTTGATAAGGCTCTTTTGGGTGGAATATTCATCAGCCTCTTGCCCATCATTGCTCTTGTAGTAGCTCGAGTTATTTGGTCTTGGTAAAAACTAAAAAGTTATCAAATTTTAACTCCCCATTTTTTTTCCGAAGGGGTTTTAACTTCCCCGTTTTGGTGGTAGAAAATTTTGACATCCACAAAAATTTCTTCTAGATTTTCATTGTAGTTTTTAAGTTATTATGTGAAGTGTCTCTACAACGTTGATTAGCTTTTACAATTAGACTAGTTGTATCTTATGATTATTAACATACAATAGGGATTCAATGAGACAAAATGTTGAGACTTTAGATTCACTCATTCTTGACTTGTTTCAATGGTTCATCAACATATATGACCACGAATTGATTGTGACTTTCAATTCAAGCAGCTCATTTATCTTCTTCTAATGTGCCTTTAATGTTGCAAACCCCTTTAACCAATTTTGATGAGCTACTAGATGATTTGAAGGGCATGGGGCTTTTAATATGTTTTTCTTAATTTCTCAACCTCCAAAATGTTTTTCTCTCTCTTTTCTTTTGACCATTGTATTTTACATAAATGAGTGATATTTTGAATTGTTTACAATTTTTAAAGAAAATAAATAAAAAATGTACAATTTGAGAGTATTCCTCTTAGGCCCCAAACCTATAATTGAATCACTATCGTTGGCAAAGTCATCCAAAAAATATTATTTTTGCTTTAAATAGTTGTCATATAATAATTTTTCAATTTTATTTATTTCATCAATAAAATGCCGCCAATTGGAGGACTTTATGCTTTGACAAAGCCTTCTGTATAACATCCAAAATAATAATATATCCTAAATATAAAAACTTGCTAAAAATAAGATAAAATAACTAAATCCTAATGAACGATTATAAATTAAAAGTTTCACATATTGACAATCTATTTCTTTTTTTAAGCATAGGTATTGTTCAATTGGAAGTCACATCTTCCGGTAAGATTCACACTAAAATGTTGAATTTTTCTAAAGTGGAAATAGTTAAAAATAGTAATAAATGTCGTTATTAAAATGTTGAATATCTTTATAAATGTTATCATTTATGTCATAGATATTGTTATTGAGTAAAACATTACATTCTTTTTTGTAAAAATTGACAAGTGTAATTAATTTTTCACTCCCTCACCCAATTAGTTGGGTTTCTCCAAATGTGGAACTTATTAATAGTAGTAGTTGTAAATGTTATTCAAATGGTAAATAGATTTGCTAATGTTTTCATTGGCATTACAAGTGTAGTTAATGCTTAAAACATTACATTCTTATTTGTAAGAATTGACAATTAATGTCAATTTCCCACCCTCTCACCCAATTAGTTGAGTTTCTCCAAATGTTTGTTAAATGTAGTGGTAAATGTTGTTATTGAAATGATAAATACTTTTACAAATATTGTCATTCACATTATAAGTGTAGTCAATAAGTAAAATATTACATTCTTATTTGTATCATATATGATTATGCATTTTATTAACAAAGAGGTCACCAAACCTCTTGGGAACCTAGGTGGAGTGAGATTAAATCCCACCTTCACCATCTTGACTCCAAATAAAAAAAACTATTGGCCTAAAAATAGTCACCGAAGTCGAAGTTCCAACAGCCAATAGACGGTGATACTCTAGGGGAAGGTGGCTTTTCTATGTTTTTTTAAAAGAAATAAGAGGAAATTTTGTAAAAACACCAACATTTTAAAATCTCAAATTGTTACACTCTCTCCAATCTGTCCTTTTATATATTCATATTTCCTTTCTTGAATTTTGGAATTCATGTGGCAATATTTTGGGATTTTCCCTATTAAGTATATGGGTGGGGACAATGAAGAAGCGACGCCGTTTGGTCACTCCCCAAAACCCCACATTGCCTTCAATTTGATTCGCGGGCCCCTTCTTCGGCGCTAGTTCCTTCCCTTCTTCGATCGGCTTACTGTCGCACCATTCAGCGCCTTCTTCTTCTTCAAGGCTTGAAGCTCGTCTCGTCTCTGTCTCTCAGTCGCTCATCATCCGACCCCTTCTCCGTTACTGTACTCGTAAATTGATGCTTGAAAATCCTTCTCCATCGCCGTCACTTCTGCCGCCTTCTCTTTTTGAATGGTTCTATTGTATAATATTTGAGACATCCAATTGTATTTGCATTGTATCATTCAACAATGTTAGTTTATGTAGCATAACATCACACTCTTCTGACCTTAATTATTTCCCATGCATGTATGCAATCGAACTGAATGTTTTTCTAAGCCTGTGACCAACCTTTTTTTTCTTTTCACACTATATGTTGCTACATGGTTCTGTCGTGACTTCAATCTTGTGTTTTAGAATATTCTTGCATGTGCAGAAGCTTTTGCATAGTGATCTCATAAAAGCTTATCATGAGTCTAAATCAAACTGGAGTAGTTAAACTGTTTTAATTAGTCTAATATTCTATATGTTGTTTATTTTAAAATTTCATAATGTCAATTTTACTACTGAATGTTTGCACTTTGTGTATTCCACAGCCTGGTTTTGTGAAATATGAGTTTAATATCTCAAAATGTTGACCGAAAAAATGAGGTCAAGAAGACCAAAAGAGGGGAGACCGGTGAACTTAGATATCTGGAAGAGGTTGAAGGTGTAAAAGAACCTGAGATTGTTATGTTGAAAATGAAAAAGAGGAAGACAGAGAGCAAGAAGGAGCAGTTGCAAATGGAACAAGTGAAGGAAATGAAAACCCTAGAGAATTTTTTGTTTGGATCTCTCTACTCCCCTATTGAATTTGGAAAGGGAGATGACAGTCTGCAAGAGGGGATTGCAAGGGTTCTGATTCATTCTTCACTGACGTTCTGCAAATAGTGTGTATCTGCTTTTGAAGATGTGGATTATTCAGAGGAAAGTGATGATGATAAGGATGCTTCACAAAGAAATCCAGCTTGGGTAGATGAAGAGGAGGATCTAACTGCTGTAAACATAGCTAAAGTTAGTAGATTAAGAAAACTGAGAAAGGAAGAGGATGAGAGCTTGATTGCCGGTTCAGAGTATGTGTCAAGATTGAGGGCACAGCATATAAAACTCAACCCTGGAACTGACTGGGCTCAGCTCGATTCAAGGTCAAAAGTGGATAAATCTTCTGATGATGAATCAACAGATGAAGAAAATGAGGTTGTTGTGGTCGCGGTTACAAGGATGTTGATGATATCCTTAGAACAAATGAAGACCCGGTCGTGAAGAGCAGTTCAAAGTTGTTGCCAGCACATTTGGAGTACTCAGGACTCGTGGATGCAAATATACAGGATCCTTCTAATGGTCCCATTAATTCAGTTCAGTTCCATAGAAATGCCCAGCTGCTTCTTGCTGCAGGACTGGATCGGAGGCTTAGATTTTTTCAGATTGATGGCAAGCACAACACTAAAATTCAAAGCGTCTTCCTTGAAGATTGTGCTATTCGAAAAGCATCCTTCTTGCATGATGGATCTCAGGTTATTGTATCCTGCAGAAGAAATTTTTTTTACAGTTTTGATTTAGTTAAGGATAAAGTTGACAAAATAGGCCCTTTGGTTGGTAGGGAGGAAAAGAGCTTGGAAACTTTTGAGGTGTCCCCAGATTCTCGTATGAGATAGCCTTTGTGGGTAATGAAGGCTATATTTTGCTGGTTTCAACCAAAACGAAGGAATACGTCGGTACTCTAAAGATGAATGGGACAATCCGCGCCTTAACTTTTGCTGAAAATGGACAGCATTTGTTGAGCACCGGTGGCAATGGCCACATCTACCACTGGGATCTTAGAACAATGACTTGCATACACAAGGGAAATGATGAAGGTTGCATAAATGGTACAGCTCTTAGCACATCGCCTGGAGGGGAACTTTTTGCAGCTGGTTCAGACATAGGGGTTGTGAACATTTAATATAGGGAAGAATTCCTTGGGGGCAAGAGAAAACCCCTGAAGACAATTGACAATTTGGTTGGCAAAGTGGATTTCATGAAATTTAACAGTGATTCCCAAATACTTGCAATCTGTTCGAGTATGAAGAAGAGCAGTTTAAAGTTGATACATATCCCATCTTACACAGTATTCTCCAACTGGCCACCGCCAAATAAGAACCTACACTATCCCCGTACTATTGATTTTAGTCCTGGTGGTGGTTTCATGGCTGTTCGAAACGCTGCAGGTAGAGTTTTGTTATACAAGTTGCATCACTACACGCATGCCTGGAGAATTTTAAATATTTTTCATCTGACGAACATAGCATCAGTTGGTAAGGGAGATTGGTCAATTTTTTGGGAGATAAATTGTGTCGTAGCAGTTTCTGCTAGTGCTGATGGCTAATAGGTAACTTGTCTCTGAGTCAATTCATCAAAATCTGCGTTCTTTAGTTTCTAGATTATGTTTTGATGTCTAACGCATCAAAATTTTCTGGGCAAATTTTAACTCCCCCAATTTTTTTTTCTTCCGAATGGGTTTTAACTTCCCTGTATTGGTGATCGAAAATTTTGACATCCACAAATTTCTGCTAGATTTTCATTGTAGTCTTTAAGTTATTATGTGAAGTGTAGCTGCCAAAGTTCATTAGCTTTTACAGTAGACTAGTTGTATCTTATGATTATTAACATATAATAGGGACTCAATGAGCTAAAATGTTGAGACTTTATATTCGCTCACTATTGACTTGTTCTATGGTTCATCAACATATATGGCTACAAATTGATTGTGGCTTTTCCTTCAAGCGGCTCACTTATCTTCCAATCTGTCTTTAATGTTACAAACCACTTTAACCAATTTTGACATGCTACTAAGCTGATTTGAAGAGTTCGGGTGTTTTAATGTGTTTTCTTCTAACACTATATGTAATATCTCAACCATTGAAATGCCCCCCCTACTATTTGATTCTATATAAAATGAATAATATTTTGGATTTTTTTACAATTTTTAAAGAAAATAAATCAAAACTACACAATTGTTGTGAAAATAAAAGAGATGTGGGAGACAATAGAGAGAAAATGGGGAGAGAGAAAGGAGAGGAGCAATTTTCATTCAGTTTCTTGTGATTATAATGTTTTGTATAAGATTTCTATTTATAGGCCTTAAAGAGTCACTACCAAAGGTCAAAATTAATATACAATAAATGGTATAATTATTACTATATGACCCTTTTTATTATTCAATAGTTTTTAAATTTTTCAACATCATATGTATGAATGCTGACTAGGATATGAGTTATTGAATATCCACATAATTAATATTCATAACAAGCCCTATTGGATGTCCATGATGAATGTGCTTCATTAAAAATTTTAACTAGAAAAAACTCATTGGGATAAAAACCTAGTCAAAGAAAATGAGTGCATCATTCATTGATACACTTTGTTCAATGATGTTTCATTAAAAATCTTTCTAGGAAAATCCAAAGGGGCAAAAACCTAGATAAGGGAAAAAGAGTATAGCGTGTATCAACTTCCCCTCTTAACAACATCAGTTTTACTCCCTTGATGATAACATTACTTCTAATGTCTTTTCAAGCATATCTTTTTTTTAGCCGTCAAACTATAAATGATGCATTGTTACCAATGTTTTGCTGAAATGTATTTTTTTAACATATCTTCTGAATATGTTACAATATCAATATATTCAACATTTATCTTATTCACTGTGGAAATAATAAAATAAAATTATTTTGAAAATCACCAAATCTTACTTTCACAATCCATTGTTTACCTGCAAGAACTAAATGTTACCAATAAAATCATAATAAATAGAATATTAACATGATATCTAAATATCCTCATAAATATAAGGCACTTCGAGGATGTGAAATTCAATAATATTTTGCAAGAAAAATCATCTTTAGGCATGCTTTTCGCTTTTTGGATCCTTCAAGGATTCTTATGTAAACTTCACTATTTATTGAGCCATATGTATAGGCTATTGTTCGTCATTTAGCTTCTGCAAGCATACAAGTCGCAAGTAATAAATTAGTAAAAAACAAGTGTCGATCCACAAGGATTATGACAAAAGCCAGTTAACTAATTTAACCATGTTCTTAATTAGGTTGAATGAAATCATTTGAATTTGATCAATTTGTATAAAGACTTTTGATAAAAATAACAAAGCAAAACAGTGGAAATTGGGAAATTGGGTCTTACTTCAAGAGGTATTAACTTAGGATTACTTCTTCCCCATTGTATTTCATGAAACTATGCAATTATTCACTTATGTTAATGAAATGAGTCTATATGCTAGTCAAAGGTGCTAAAATAATCAATCAAGCTCTCTCAAGTCAAGATTGATTTTTAATCCTCATTAAAAATATTCAATCTCTTGTTTACAATTAATGAAAATCATCTTTCCAAAGCAAGCATTCACTTGACCATGCTAGGTTGTTAGATATATCTCTATTTTAATAACAAACCATCCATTTAATACCTAAACTTCAAGCCTAGCATGATTTTTCTTAAGTTCTACAATAAAAACAGCTCTCTCAAGCATCTTCTAATTGAACAACTCTAATCATGTGGTGATCAAGCACAAGATAGCATTAAGCTAAAAAAAATCAACATATATACTCATTAACCAACAAAAGTAAGATAATCCAATAGTTTCAATCCATACAATGGGTAAAAGTAATCCTAATTAGGAGTTTTAGCTACTCATGATCAATACAACCCAACAACTAAGCTTAAGAATCATAACCATATCAGCAAAATGGGAAGAAAAGAGATAAAAACCAGAAAAAGCAAGGAAAACCCTTGACTTTCTTCACAAATTTCCTCCCAAAGCTCCAAAATCACCAAGAGCTCTCTCCTAAGTAGCCTCCTTGTGTTGTTGACCTTTCCCCTATGCACAGTGAGTGATTTTCGGCGCCTCTCTTAGGTTAAAATAGCATCAGCAGCGTCACTTTTTCAAAATGCACAGTATCAGTTTCGCACGTTCGTCGTGGGTTTGCTATGGTGAATGCCATAGCCAATTGTCATACAGACAGGAGTAAGGCTTTCTCAGGTGGTTTCGCTATGACATTGGCTACAGTGGATTTCACGGCCAAAAGGCAGATAGAAGGGTCATCTTTTGAGGCAATTTTGCATTGGCTTGGCTACAACATTTCCACAGCAAATACAGGCTTCTCCTTCATAGTGTCCATTTTCATCTTTCTCTTGCATTCTTCCCTTCCTTTCACATCTTCCCATTATCTTTGTGAGCTTTTACAACTTGTCATCTTCCAACAACAAGGAGGAAGATTTCATGAGCTCTTCAACTTTTATAATTAATCATAACTAATTGCATTTAACTCATGGTTTTGACAACAGTTTGATTTTGCTTATGTCCTATCATATTTTCTTCTATAATATCTTTATATGCACAATTTGAACCCAAAAATAAGTGAAAAGAGAAGAACATGTGCTAAAATATTCCTGATTTCTATGAGTTAACACACCCCCAAACTTAAGCTTTTGCTTGTCCTCAAGCAAAGAAGTTTATCCTCACTGAATGAATCAATTACTCATCATTTATGTATGAATGAATTGATCCTCATCAGCTGCTCAATAGATTATGTATTAAACAAGAAATGAAGATAATATGCAAGGATGAATGCCTTAGATTTATAACATGCTTTTTGAGAGTTCTTAAGTGTGAGTGTGTGAATGAGTCAATATATATTCCTTTTGCACAAACTAAAGTTAAAAGTAACACTTTAAATCCTATACCCATATTCAAACAAACAATTTTAGCATCCCTTAATTCCTTCCTCTTTTCTTTTAATTCACTCCACTTGACTTAAAAATCAAAGGGACTTTCTTAGCTTGTAATGGGGTCAGGGATTAAGGTTTTCAAAAGAAAAGGTAAAGGATAATCAATCAAATACCTTCAGATAGATGATAACTATTCAAGCGTTTTCTTCCTTTTCTCATGAAACATACTCCCACAAACTTGAACCAAATTGAATTTTTCACATCAAGCCTTCTTTGTAAGCATATTTCTTCTTGTCTTTTTTAACTACTATTTTGGCTTGATTTTTACACAATGTGAACCCTTTCACTTTCTACACCCCATTCCCAAATCTTTTGTAACTTTGCATAACAGTACCACATTCCACCACCCAATCACTTATCATCAATCTCAAAGCAAGGGCATCATGGTTTTACACATTAGCTAGGGTAAGTAGATGTTAGGTTTTTCAATAAGAATCTTTAATTGGTTTTTCAAATAGGCTCAAAATAAGGATTCAAAGGGAAATCACATCAATTAGGTAAGTTTGAAAGGCTCAACCGCATTTTATGAACCGCCTTAATCATTTTTTCAAATCTTATGAACTAAATCAAAAGTTTTTAAGAATTCCAAAGAAGATTCTAAAATCAAAAATTGAAAAACAGGTATATAACTTAATTTGCTACTAAGCCCTTCAACAAGTACATCCACAATACATTTAACTCCAATAGTGCGTAAATTACTAAAAAAACTCTTAAACAACATGTTTTATCACTACAATGCACTCATCCATACACATTACTAAAAATTTCCTATCTAATATAACATATACAGCAGTAATTTATATCATAGGATCATCCAAACAATATTTGACAAATAACTGAAACTAACAGCTCATTTTCAACAATTTTTCACAAGCAAAAACTCAAGTATGCGAAATCTCACATATTCCAACAATTTTCTAACAAAACTTGTTCAAAAATTTTCTTCTGTGTGCTCATTCTCTTTCAAAATTTGTTTTTCTTTCAAAATTTTCAAAATTGTGACATAATCTCACCCCCCCCAAACTTAAGATTAACAATGTCCTCATTGTTAACCCCAACAGGAAGGGATTGAAATTGAACAGTACCTGTACAATATATAGTTCATATCCACAATATTCACAAAGATCAAGAATTACAGGTAATAAAACCTTCAATGGCCTAAATAAAGCTTGGAATCAATGTGAACTCTAGCCATCAGTAACTAGTGCCATAACATTCATAGCAAACATAAGACTAAACAAAACAGCATATATCAATAATCACATTAGGCACAACGAGGAAATACAATCAGAAGCAGAATATGGCTATTATGACCTATTTCAAAACAGAATAGTCACTGTAAAAAGAGCCCTCAGTAACTCAAATCCAAAACAAGAAGTCCAAGGGTAAAGGAAGAGACCATCAATAGCCTTATGCGAACAAAGAGTGCAAGCAGTTAAACAGTCAAGGAAACTAAAGAATTTAGTAAATGCTAGACATAGCTATAACTTCAAGGACAACCACAGTCAGCAAAAGAGTTGAACAAATGAACTAACAGAATAGACAAAACAAAAACAGCAATAGCCAATCAGTTCAGATCAATATGAGTCATCTTCATTAGATTCTGATGCAGAAGAGCCCTCAATGTCAATTGGGGAATTTCCAGCCTCTGAATCCTCACTGTCATCTACTTTAGCTGCGCCGGTGTCATTATCATTGTCCTCATCTGATGACGCCGCAACCCCCTTCTTCTTAGCCTTCCCTTTTAACATTGCTTCAATGCACATAAGGCGACGAGAATCCTCAGCACGGTTCAGCTCAACAACCCTCAATTGCTCATGAATGCTTTCGAGGGTGATAACCTTATCCCTTTCATCCCGATACACTAGGGTTTTGGTGTCTCTCTTGACCTAGTCGTACTTGAAAGGAGGGACTGGTAGGAAGATTTCATCTTTCTCATGCTCTATCATTTCATCCTCCTTATATAAGTAAGAGATCAAATGAGGAAAGGCAATTTTCTTGCTCATATGATACGCGGAGTAGAGCATGGCATCATAAATGACATGCTCAAGCTGCACCGACTGTTTAGTCATCAAGAGGTAGACCAAAAGAGCCATCTCTTTATTCAAGGTACTCAAATGGCCACTTGGTATCACATTAAAACCAACAAATTGTAGCCAGATACGAGCTTCTTGATTCAGGGAAGCTTGCTTAAGATAAGCTTGTTTCCCTTCACCTTTGGATTTTCATGTAGTAGTTCCCAGTATGAGCAATGCGTCAGCTATTTCTTGAAAAGGAAAGTGATCCTCAGTGGTAGCCTTCAGTAGCTGATACTTACACTCAGTGAGCTATGGAAGGTTATAAAAGTTTCTGATTCGCTCAACAGTGATGGATGGCTTTCCTTGCGGGGTTTCAGCACGAAAGTTCACTATGGTGGTCTTGAAATATTATACATAGAAGTAGAAACGGCGCACAAAAGTGACACTGCCAACTTTCCTTGGGTCCAACAACTTCTGAAGTCCCAAATCTTGAGCCAACTTGTAAAATTTATAGCTCTTGTGGGGAAGAAAGGCTCGCTCTTGCTGAAACTTGCGCTTGGCAACTCTTGCTTTAGCTACTTCATAGTGACTGGGCTCTGGTTGTTTAGTGGGAGGTGGGGAGAGCCTTAAGCTTCTTTAGAGTAGGGGCCTTCTTAGCAGAAGCAGAAGCTCGTTTAGATGATCTCGCTTTTCCCATGTATCCTAGATACAAGCAAGCACAAAAAACACACACTGAAAAACCACAAGACAATCCTACAAAAGAAGAGAAAAGAGCCTAACCAATAGAAAAGTTTCCCCCAAACTTAAAGGCTAGCTAGTTCCAAAACTTCTCAAAATAGAATTCCAAACTTAAGCCTATCCTTACTGCTGTCAAGATCTATTTGTTCCCCAAATGTCACTTTGTCAACAAGAAAGATTTAGCTCATCGAAACCCAAAGAAACCTATTTTGATTAAGCATTGCTCATTCAAAATCAAATGATCCAAGGCAGAAAAGAGGTTTAATAAATGCAATCATCAGTAGTTGCAGGAAACAACATAATTTCAGAGGGATTCACAATGCTCCTTAAACTTGGTGAATAGGAATTTGGTTTTCCATAATGAAAGGTTTGACCACCAACCAATCATATTAAATAGTGAATCTAAAATAGATTGTAGCCAGCAACTATCAGAAGTTGCAACATAGTACTCCTCAAACCTCTATTCAAATTCAAGCCTAGATGCCAATATGATCCATAACAAATCAGATTATGCGTCCTCTGTTCAATCCTAAGGTCGAACAATTTTAGAACATGGAAAAGACATAATCCTCAAATATACTTAGCATACGCAAGGTGCCAACACAACAGTCCTAAAGGTGGACAATTCATCAAATTCCCAAGTTTCTATTTAAATATTATGAGTTCAAATTTGAAATATAAAAATTTGGTAATCAAATAAATATGTGCAGAGGCTTGTTTCTAATTTTATAACAGGAGGTAAATGAATTTTTGCTCACTGAAACTTATTTGTAACCTATGAATCATTTTCCAAAGTAAACACAAGTTTCAGAACTAAATCAGCCTTTGGAGTTTTTAAAATAGCCACACATGCAATTGAAAAACCATTGAACTCCTGATATAAACTTAGAAACAAAATCTCTACAGTAACCTCAAGTTTTTTATGAATCAATGCTATTATTCAAATCGCTAGAACACCAAGCATATACAAGCAATGGAGAAAGTTAAGAACTTGCATGCATGAGTTTCAGAAACTACCCAAGTAATGCAGACATAGCAACCCTCATATCAAAATTCATCAATTCAATTCAATCCAAATGTTAGAATGCTTCACCAATTAATCACCATCACAGAACCTCATCTAAACTACACAAGCAAGCCTGACAAAACATAAGAAACCTCACATCAAACTTCATCAATTTAAGCCTAATGTCAGCAAGCTTCACCGATTAATCTCACTCACAGAACCTTCTTAAAGCCGCCTAAACAAATATCCAGTGCAATCCAACCATAATTCAACACAAAAATAGAGAAAAGAACAAGATTTACCTCAGAGGCAACAATGAGAGACGAACTGAATTGTAGAAGAGAAACCTAGGGGGAAAAAATTACGAGCTCAACTCACATCAGTGTCAGCTGCGAACTGAAAAGCGAGGATAGGCGAATTGAGCAAAAGAGAACTGAGATGAGAGGTTTGAGGGTAGAGGCTATGGTGTTGAGGTTTGTATGTTGACGATCGCTGGAGTGGCGACTCCACAGCCGCGGTGAGGATGAGTGACAAATCTGTGAAAGGCAAGTGTGTTTGAGAGAGTGTGTGTGACTTGCGAAGTGAAGAAGGTGATTCTGATGCGGAAGTGAAAAGTACGAGAAACGATGATGGTGAAATGTGTTTGAGAGAGAGATCGGTGGAGGGAAGGGGAGGGTGAAAATTTGTGTGCTATGAGCAGTGGAAGAGGTGTATCTACGAGTGAGTTGAGGGTGGGGAAGGAAGAACAGTGGATCTGGAGGTGGGCAATAAGCAGCGATGGCGACGGAGATGGAGTGAAAGGGGGTGACAGTGCTGCTAGGAATCCGGCGTCGAGTAGAGCAGAGGAAAGACTGATGGAACACGGCGGTGTGGGGAGTCTTGGAGGTTGAGGAGCTGTTGTGAGTGACGATGGCGTTGAGGGAAAGATGAGAGAGTCGAAGGTGAAGGCTGGGGCTGAGGCAAGAGAGTGAAGACGAAGGAGTGTGGATCAATGGTTATTGAGATTGAAAGGAAGGAGGAGGAGGAGGAGGAGGAGGAGGAGGGAGGATTAGGGTTTGATGGAAAGAGGGAAATTATAAATAGGAATAGGGATTTTGAAATTAGGGATGAATATGGATGTAATTGCGGAGGAGATTCAAATAGGTAAGTTGGGAATAATATATATATGTATAGTTTTTTTATGATTTTCTGAATTATATATACACACACATGTATATGTAAACAAAAATTGTTATATATCTATTTTTTTTTTTTTTTTTTGAATATTTCCTTCTCTCTCTTTTTAGAAATATATATAAAAAAATTGAAAAATGTGTGTATATATATATATATATATATTGTTTTTTTAATTTTATTTATTTATAACATCTTTTTTTTTAAGTCAGCAAGGAACTCTCAAAATGACCACCTTCGCTGTGGCTTTCGTAACAACGAATTATGATAGCGAATAACAAGTCAGAAAGCATGTCAAAATGACAAAATTCGTTGTAGCGAAACCGGACAGCAAACAATAGGTCAGAGAGCATGCCAAAATGAATGCCACAGTGAAACCTGACAGCAAACCACAGGTTAGAAAGCATGTCAAAATGATCTGATTTGTTGTGGCATTCGCTATAACGAATCCTGGAGGGAATAAACAAGTCAGAAACACACTCAAAATCACCCAATTCTCTATCGCGTTAGCCATAGCGAACTCCACAGCGAATTTTGACAGAACTAATCATACAATATAGCAGTAAAATCATCCAAATTCATTCAAAATCCAACTTCAAACATTCCAAGCACATTGAACACTAATCCAAGCCACAATACACTTAGGATTCATTCATCCACAACCTAAAAGCAATATGATAGTCCAAGAACAGCCTTCATACTACTCAATACTACATTCCAAGATCTAAACCACATTCAATAGTATTAAAGGCATACTCCCCTTTGTAATTCCCTTCTTGGCATCTATGTTACTATTCCATCTCCATCTCCCAAAGTGCACTTTAAAGTTCATGAGGGAAACTTTTCTCACCTACAAAACACAAAGATCAAACATAAATCTACCAAATCAAAACAAAAACACAAAAATGACAAAGATTTAGTTAAGAACTTGGGTTGTCTCCCAAGAAGCGCTTAGTTTATAGTCTTTAGCCTGACTCTTCATGTTGGTCATTCTTCATTAGATAGGTGGATAGTAGTCACAAGCCTATCCACATCTCTTCCCCAATAATGCTTCAACCGTTGACCATTGACTTTGAATTGCTCCCCATCTTGGCCTTCCAACTCCACAACACCCTTGTCAAAGACTTACACTATAGTGAAAGGTCCAGACTATCTAGACTTCAACTTTCCCGAAAAAATCTTCAACTTAGAATTGTATAGAAGCACTCGTTGACCCAGCTCAAAAGACTTAGAGACAATCTTCTTGTCATGCCACCACTTGGTTTTCTCCTTGTAAAGCTTTAAACTCTCACAAGTATGAAAACAAAATTCTTCGAGCTCATTAAGTTGTAAGAGTCTCTTTTCACCCGATTCTTTCTCATCAAAATTCAACTTTTTGATAGTCCAATAGGCATTATGTTCCAATTCCATAGGAAGATGACAAGCTTTTCCAAACACCAACCGATAAGGAGACATACCGATAGAAGTCTTGTAAGCGGTGTGATAGGCCTATAGTGCATCGTCTAACTTTATGGACCAATCCTTTCGAGTGATACCCACAGTTTTCTCAAGGATTTTCTTGATTTCTTTATTGGAAATTTCAGTTTGACCATTTGTTTGAGGATGGTAGGCTAAAGACACCTTGTGCTTCACTCCATACTTCTCCAAAAGAGTTTTAAATTGATGGTTGCAAAAGTAAGTGCCACCATCACTTATAACAGCCTTTAGAGCACCAAAGCGAGTGAAGATATGCTTTTTCATGAATTTGACTACTACTTTAGCATCATTTGTTGGAGAAGCAATGGCCTCAACCCATTTAGACACATAATCCACAGCTACAAAGATGTATTGATTGTTAAAAGACTTGGGAAAAGGTCTTATGAAGTCAATCCCCCATACATCAAATAATTCCACTTCCAATATGTTGTTGAGTGGTATTTCATTCCTCCTCAAGATATTACCAACCCTTTGACACCGGTCACAAGATAGAGCAAATTCATAAGCATCCTTGAACAAGGATGGCCAGAAAAATCTAGATTGTAAGACTTTTGCAGCAGTCTTGTTACCACCAAAGTGGCCTCCATATTCAGAGGAATGACAACACTTCAATACATCTTGTTGATCACTTTCTAGAACACATCTTCGAATCAACTGATCAGCACAATAGTGAACTAGGAAGGGTTCCTCCCAATAAGAATTTCTTCCGTTGGTAATAGCTCAAGTCGTCAGAAATGATTCCACTCACAAGGTAATTTACTATGTCGGCATACCAAGGAGTTTTAGAATGACTCACTAAAAAGAGTTGCTCATCTGGAAAAGTTTCATGAATAGGTAGGTCTTCATCATTTTGAGCTTCAGTACTTAATCTAGACAAGTAGTCGACAACTTGATTGTCAGAGCCTTTTCTATCAACGATCTCAAGATCAAATTCTTGTAAGATCAAAACCCATCAAATCAACCATGCTTTAGAGTCCTTCTTGCTAAAGAGGTACCTTAGTGCGGAATGATCAGTATGGACAACCACCTTGGCACTAATCAAGTAAGACCAGAACTTGGCAAATGCATACACTACGGCCAAAAGCTCTTTCTCAGTGGTAGTGTAGTTTTCTTGAGCATCATCAAGTGTCTTACTCGCATAGTAAATAGAATGGAAGACTTTATCCTTTTTCTGTCTAAGTACAACTCCCATGGCATAACGCTATCATCACACATCACTATAAAGGGCAAACTCCAATCTGGAGCTGTGATGATAGGAGCGGTTACAAGTTTTCTTTTCAACTCTTAAAATGCTTTTAAGCATGCATTATCAAACTTGAACTCGGCATCCTTCTCAAGTAAAGCCCATAGTGGCTTAGTGATTTCAGAAAAATCCTTTATGAATCGTCTATGGAATCCAACATGGCCCAAAAAGCTTCTCACACCTTTAACATTGGAAGGTGGAGGAAGTTGTTCAATCACCTTGATCTTTGATCGGTCAACTTCTAAACCGTTCTTGGAGACATAATGGCCTAACACAATGCCTTCTTTTACCATAAAATGGCATTTCTCCCAATTGAGCACAAGATTTGTGTCTTCACACCTCTTTAAGACTCAAGCTAAATTGGCTAAGCACTCTTCATATGATCACCAAACATAGTGAAGTTGTCCATGAACACTTCTATGGTATGATCGATCATATCGGCAAAAATAGCCATCATACACCGTTGAAATGTAGCCGGTGCATTGCAAAGGCAAAGGGCATGCGCTTAAAAGCGAAGGTACTATAGGGGCACGTAAATGTAGTCTTCTCTTGGTCTTCTGGAGCAATTGCTATTTGGTTGTACCCCAAATAACTATTAAGAAAGCAAAAGAATACCCTTCCAACTAGTTTGTCCAACATTTGATCAATGAAAGGCAATGGGAAGTGGTCCTTACGAGTAGTCGTATTGAGCTTACGGTAGTCCATGTAAACCCTCCACCTGGTCACAGTATGAGTAGGAATGAGTTCATTGTGGGTATTAGTCACTACAGTCATACCGCCCTTTTTCGGGACGCATTAGACTAGGTTCACACAAGAACTATTAGAAATAGGGTATATAATTCTAGCATCGAGCCATTTAAGAAGCTCCTTCTTCACTACTTCCTTCATAATGGGGTTGAGTCTTCTTTGATATTCAATGGAAGGCTTATGATTCTCTTCCAAAAAGATCTTATGCATGCAGATAGAAGGGCTAATGCCCTTGATATCAGCAAGTGTCCACCCAATAGCCCTTTTATGAGCTTTTAAGACTTCAACTAATTGCTCCTTTTATTGAATAGTGAGATCCGAAGCAATAATCACCAGAAGAGTGTTGTCAGAACCCAAATAAGCATATTGTAGATGAGATGGCAATGCCTTTAGCTCAAGTGAAGGTGGTTCCTCTAAAGAAGAGTTTAACTTTGGTCGATCAATAGAACCCAAATCAAGTGACTCAAATGGTATCCTCCTTCTAGGATAAAGGGTTGAAGCATCCATAATAGCCTTGCACTCCATTACATCTAAACCCTCAGAATTAACATCAAGAAGAGCAGCTTCAAGTGGATCTTCAATCAAATTCCTCTTGTGTGACAAGATCAATCATATCAAGAAAGAAACAATCTTCATGCACATGAAGAGTCTTTATCAATTGATTCATATTAAAGGTAACTTGCTCGTTTGCCACCCTCAAAGTCAACTCACCTTTCTCCATATCTATCAAAGTTCTAGCGATAGCGAAAAATGGTATTCCTAACAACAAGGACATTTTTCTATCTGGATCAAAGTCAAGAACAATAAAATCCACAGGAAATATGAATTTATCAACCTTGACTAAAACATCTTTAATAATCCCTTTAGGACAAGACAAGCTTCTGTCGGCCAATTGCAAAGTCTAGCATCACCTAATCCCAACTTGTTGAACACATATAAAGGCATAAGGTTGATACTAGAACCAAGATCACATAAACCATTCCCTAAGAATTTACCTCCCATATGACAAGGTATAGAGAAGCTCCCAGGATCCTTCAACTTAAGTGGAAGTTGCTTGATAACATCAGTGAAGATTTTGGTGACAGCCACCATCTCAAACTCATTAAACCTTCTTTTCTTTGAGAGGACATCTTTCATGAACTTGGCATATTTGGGCGTTTGCTCTAGGGCTTTTGCAAAGGGAATGTTGATATGCAACTGCTTGAACATCTCAATAAACTTCTTGAATTTCCCATCTTCTTGATGTTTCTTGAGCCTTTGTGGAAAAGAGGGTGGTGGGATATATCGAGGAGGAGAAGTATTGGTCTTTTTCTTCTTCTCTTCCATATTTTCAGGAACAACGGGCTTGCTTGGCACCACATCATCTAGATTCACTTCATTTTGCTTCCTCTTCTTGTTGTCCTCTTCTTCAACCACTAGGTCATCATCAACCTCTTCATCAAGATTGAGATCTTCAACAACATGGTCCTTTGGCTTCGTAGTAGCCTTACCCACACTTGGAACGGAGAGTAAGAGCTTTGCATTCTTCTTTACCTTCTCACTCAGGATTGGGAATAGTATCACTTGGAAGACCATTTCTTGGTTGAGTACTCAAGTGTGAAGCAATTTGTCCCACTTGTATCTCAAGATTCTTGATTGCTGTGTCATGAAGAGAAACGGTGCCAACTAAGCCTTCTTGACCTTTGAGAATTTGCCTCAAGAGTTTATTTGTCTCGGAACCACCCTCTTATGGCTTTTGTGGGTACTCAAAGCCTGGTGGACGTAATGGCTTACTAGCAGAAGCATAGTGATTAATTGGGTTCTCACTAGGTCCAGTCTTCCAAGAGAAATTGGGGTAGTCCCTTATACCCTTATTGTAGGTATTAGAGTAAGGGTTACCACGTGGATACCTTTAATTATTGTTCAAATAACTTACCGACTCCATAGTATGATGACATTCTTTATAAGAGTGAGCTTCTCCACATATTTCACAAGAAGGACTTAGAGCTTGGATAGCATTCACATTCTTGGATGAATTTCTCTCTATCTTCAATTCAAGTTAATCAAATCTCTTAGCCATTGCTTCAAGTTGAGCAACAATTTCCTTAAACACGTTTGAACTACTTGAAGGACTTAGTTCCTTATAGGTTCTATAGCTAGAACGTGATTTTTCTGATTGTTGCAAGGAATTAGAAGCGATGTCCTCATACAACTATGATATATCACAAACTCTCATCTTGCCAATTCCACTATTAGAGGCATTGTTGAGCATATTTGAAGTAGGCACATCCAATCCAACTATAAAGGCTTCAAGCAAAACATAGGTCTTCTGTTCATGGTTGGGACAACTACGCCACAGCTCCTTGAATCTCTCCCATGCTTCATGAAAAAGTTCTCCTGGCTGTTGTTGGAAACCCAAGAGCTCAACTCTTTGAACTGCCCGTCTACCCTTTAGAATAAACCTTGCCTTGAATTAGATGTCATTTCATCCCAAGTAGTGATTGAGTTAGGAGGTAGAGCAGTTAGCCAAAGTCTTGCCTTCTTGTCAAGTGAGAGGGGGAAGAGTCACAATCTAAGCGCATCCAAAGTTACTCCTTGAAACTTGAAGTTCTCACACACTTGTACAAAGCGTGTCAAATGGTCAGTAGGATCTTCATTATGAGTTCCCAAAAATAAGCCAATTATCTGGAGCATTTGAAGCATGATTGGCTTCAACTCAAAATTCCGAGCTTGAATAGCAAGAAACTAGATGTTAAATTGATAAGTGGAGCTTTCTTGCTCCATGTACTCATCCAAAGTGCGCTCCAAGTCATCATCATTAGGATTGGCCATATTGTAATGTGGATGAGGACGAGGTAGAGGTCTCTTTTGCTTTAGTACTGGTAAAGGCGCAGGTCCTTGGATAGATTGCATAGGAGGTAGAGTCTCCAGTTCAATTTCAAAATCTTCTGAAAAATACTCTTCAATAACTCTATTAAGAATGACTTCCAAATCAGTTTGCAACAAAGCACAAGTACCTATACAACGAGTATCAAACTTATCAACAAATAAGATTAAACTAAGAAAAACAAGAAAAAGAGTTATAGCTATAACTATGCTTAAAAACAAAGCAAATTAAGAAAGTGAAACAAGAAGAGGAGAAGGATTCAAGCGTAATCAATCGCACAATTACACTAATTAACTCAAAAGACTTTAGTCAATAGTCCCCAACAACGGCGCCAAAAACTTGTTCGTCGTTTAGCTTCTGCAAGCGCACGGGTCGCAAGTAATAAATTAGTGAGAAACAAGTATCGATCCACAAGGACTATGACAAAAGCGAATTAACTAATTTAACCATGTTCTTAATTAGGTTGAATGGAATCATTTGAATTTGATCAATTTGTATAAAGACATTTGATAAAAATAACAAAGGAAAACAGTGGAAATTGGGAAATTGGGTCTAACTTTAAAAGGTATTAACTTAGGATTACTTCTTCCCTATTGTATTTCATGAAACTATGCAATTATCCACTTATGTTAATGAAATGAATCTATATGCTAGTCAAAGGTTCTAAAATCATCAATCAAGCTCTCTCAAGTCAAGATTGATTTTTAATCCTCATTAAAAATATTCAATCTCTTGTTTACAATTAATGAAAATCATCTTTCCAAAGCAAGCCTTTACTTGACTATGCTAGGTTGTTAGACATATCTCTATTCTAACAACAAACCATCCATTTAATCCCTAAACTTCAAGTCTAGCACATTTTTTCTTAAGTTCTACAATCAAAAGAGCTCTCTCAAGCATCTTCCAATTGAACAACTCTATCTATATGGTAATCAAACACAAGATAGCATTAAGCTCAAAGAAAAATCAACATATATATTCATTAACCAACAAAAGTAAGATAATCCAATAGTTTCAATCCATACAATGGGTAATGTAACCCCCTGCCGTAATTAATATCCGGATTATGCAATTAACGTGAAATAGAGACCAATAAGACAAAACATCATTTATAAACCCATCGACCCAGACGGGATTTTCACAATTACATTTCGAAATCATTTACAACACGGTCTCATATTTTCACTCCGAATATAATTACTATGCGAAGATAAATTACATTTACACAATTATCAGAGTACGCAATATAAATTTCCGGCAATCCCGGAATCATATCTTCGCTCGATAATCATAGGGCACATTAGCCCATACAACTCATCGATTAGGGATTACACAAACTACTCATATACATAACCAAATATTTATCCAAATATACACATATATTATCCCAATTACTTCTTGATAACCAACACTAAGCTCTCACCCAGAAACGAGTCCTCTTCGTCCTTGGATGCTTGCTTCATCCTCAATCTTCCTTCCCTGTCTAAAATGTTGATAGGGGAGGGTGAGATTCTAGGGAATCTCAGTAGGAAACACATACCAATATGCATGCAAGATAAGTATTTAATGCACGACATGCTTGCATCACAATAACACATGTTCACATCATGATATATCCGCATGCTCAATGTTTCAATAACATACTCATGGCCATAGTATAATAGAAACAGAGCTACAATCATTCTCATATGTTTCACATAATTCACGCAAGGCAATAACATGCATCAATACACAAATACAATTATCAATACATGCAGGAGAGGTAAGTTCCCTACCTCCAGTCTTTTCTCCTCGATTTGCGTGCCAGCAACTCGGGGCTTCACATTCGATCCTACAATGTCAAATGTACTATTTAGACACTCCCAAAGTGTTTCTGGGGGTTATATGAGGCTATATGGAAAAATTACTAAAATACCCCCGGGGACCCGGCCCGGCCCCGCCGTACCCGGTCTAGCTGTACTTTTCCCGAAATTTTGACATGGGCTATTCTAACATATTTTCGCCCAAGGAATCCATTTTCGGACTCGGAATTATCAAATTCAATGTCAATTATGAAATTGCCCTTGGCAGCCCTACTTTTAGGGTTTTAGGGGCGTTTCCGTAATTATGCTTTCTCGGCCTTTTCCGAAAAAGTGCCCAACTGTAATCCCACCTAATTTTCGCTCCTGAACACAATGGAACCATCAAATCATTGAAAATCCAACTCTAAGACCCATTTCTAGAGCTGGCCGAAATTCTCAAGTATTCTGGGAAAAATTGGGGTTTTTCGGTTTCGGCTCCGTAAACGCGTTCCTTTCTACTCCTAACCACTTTATTGACTATTCCATTAGGTTACAACTACCATTTAGTATCAATTTGGGCAGCATAACAGCCCCACATACCCATTTCCAAAAATTAAAACCAATGGCAATCCGGTGAAATTTCACCGATTAAATTGCCCACAGCAGCCAGAATAGTCAATATACAAGAGTTTGGAAGTTACCTCAAGCTCCCACTTGATTTTCCTTGACTTGGCTGAAAACCCTAACTTCAAAACACCAAAAGAAGAGCTTCCAAACCTTAAAGAACATAAAGGAGTAGCTTAGGATCGGAGTTATACGCGTTAGGAGCGAAATCGTCGGAGAAATCGGCTTACCTTGTGATTTTTCTTCTCTTTCTCTCTCTAAGAGCTCTCAACTTTCTCTCACTATCTTCAGCTGAAAATGGCGTGAATGGCTGAAGAAGATGATCAATGTGATTAATAATCCATGCTGACATCATCTTTTAATGAGATGATGTCATAATTCCCATTTTCGGATTTTCTGGCAGATTTTCTGCCCAACTTTGAAAAATCATAACTAATTCTAGAAAAATCGAAATGAGGTGATCCCAAAGCCAAATGAAAGGTATTTAAGTCCTCTTCATTGGAAAAATATGATCCATTACTAGAAATCACCACACGATTCCAGAATTACACAAATTTCATCACTGCCCCAAAACAGAGTCCATTTTCGACCTCAAACTTTGGACAGCTATAACTCCCAGTTCCCAAAACGAAATGGCACAAGTTATATGTCCATTTTGAAGCTTGGGATGTGAACTTTAAGACTGGAAAGTTTCATAATTTTCTGACATCATTTGCCTATTAAAAACATCCACACGAGAAGACTGCCCAGACAGAATTCACACTGGACAGCATTTCCAATTTTTTTGCAACCAATGTGTCCAATCCAATTTAAATCAATTCCAATGATTAAATACCACAACATGACACCATTTCCATCACAATATCCCATTCAATTCCTCCCTCTATTCTAAGTCAATTTGGATGTTAATCCACAATTGAACTCAAATACAGGGTTTTGGCGTTGCTCATAACACAAGCGACTACAATCCACTTTATATTCTCTAAAAGGGTTCATTGATCACTCACCACGTCCACTTTTGTAGTCATTAACCCCCAATCACAATTTGGGATCTTGCTAAACCGGGGCTTAGCAATCCACTAATCTTAGGCTTATTCTCTAGCCTCGAGTCTCGAAATTCGGGGTGTTACAGGTAAAGTCTTTTAGCTACTCATGATTAATACAACCCAACAACTAAGCTTAAAAATCATAACCATATCAGCAAAATGGGAAGAAAAGGGAGAAAACCCAGAAAAAGCAAGGAAAACCCTTGACTTTCTTCACAAATCTCCTCCCAAAGCTCCAAAATCACCAAGAGCTCTCTTCTAAGTAGCCTTCTTGTGTTCTTGACCTTTCCCCTGTGCAGAATGAGTGATTTTCAATGCCTCTCTTAGGTTAAAATAGCATCAGCAGCGTTACTTTTTCAAAACGCACAGTATCAGTTTCGCACATTTGTCATGAGGTTGCTATGGCGAATGCCATAGTGAATTGTCATACAGACAGAAGTAAGGCTTTTTCAAGTGGTTTCACTATGACATTGGCTACAGTGGATTTCACGGCCAAAAGGCATACAGAAGGGTCATCTTCTAAGGCAGTTTTGCATTGGCTTGGCTACAACATTTCCATAACAAATACAGGCTTCTCCTTCATAGTGTCCATTTTCATCTTCCTCTTGCATTCTTCCCTTCCTTTCACATCTTCCCATGATCTTTGTAAGCTTTACAACTTGTCATCTTCCACCTATAAGGAGGAAGACTTCATGAGCTCTTCAACTTTCATAATTAATCATAACTAATTGCATTTAACTCATGGTTTTGACAAAAGTTTTATTTTGCTTATGTCCTATCACATTTTCTTCTATAATCTCTTTATATGCACAATTTGAACCCAAAATAAGTGAAAAGAGAAGAAAATGTGCTAGAATATTCCTGATTTCTATGAGTTAACAGCTATATATGACAACATCTAACAGACGCATAATTTTTCTTTCATAAACTACCAGACTAATAATATATACAAAATTATTGTATCCACCACAAAATCATATGTCTCATTATAATCATCATTAGACTTTGTGAACATCTTTATTTTCACATAAACACATAAACATTCATATATCTCGTAATACTATCATATTTTTAGTGTTTGGACTCAAGTAATTAACTGTCACAATATAATCATATTTTTATTGCATCTTTTTTCATTTTTACTTTTTTTTTTTGCCAATCATCTTTATGTCTACTTCTAATGACATATCTTTACATAAAATTCTCATTTGATCACGTGACATCATTTTCAAAATTGTTGTCGACAACTTTATTTCTGTTGTTCCATTTTTCCAGTCGTGGCATAACGTATTAAAATCTATATTACTTTTCAGGTACCGAAACTTCTCGAGGTTTTTGCAATTATTTATGTCTCGGCACTCTTATGGAGTACATGCTTTTTTAATATGATCATATTAATTATATACTCCATTTTATCCGTAATAGTTATATTTGTAATTATAACATCCTAATTTTTATTTTTAGGATAAAATTATAATTTGGAGATAACGAATATAGTAGATAAATTTTAGAGATGGTTAAAATATTTTTAAAAAAATATAAAAAATATAATAAATTAATTATATAAAAAAATTGAAAAAAAAAATTAAAAAAATAAAGTAATCATTTAGACAAAAAAGGGGTTGCACTTTCGGTGCCACCACTCACTAAAAAAATTTGGGGGGAGGGGTGTTATATAAACCCCCATCACTCCTTCACTTCGTCATTAAGACGAGGTGGTAATTTTGGAGGAGAGGTGTTGTAAAGTTTCAGTTTTTGTCATTTTAGAAGTCAATAAGGTACTCAAATTCTCTTCTAATCAAAATATTTTTTTATAAAAAATGTTCTAAATAATTTTCTCTTTCCTATGATAGAAATTTTCTGCTAGTTAGAGAATATTTTGGGGATAAAATTTTAGGCAAGTTTTGAATTTTGTCAATATATGATTGTAAAATTGTAGAGAATAATTAATAGTTAATTTTAATCGAGTTAGATTTATTATTTAGTTATTTTATGATTTTATAATCAATTTATTTTATAAACTAGTTATAAATTAGTTTCTATAGGATGTTTTTACCGATTAAATTTAGATTAAATAATTTATTTAGGTTATTGGAGGTATTATTGAAATTCTAATCGACTTAGTTTTATAGATTTTGTGTTATATGAAATTATAAATTATAATTTGATATTAGAAATTAGAGTTTGATATGGTTTTAATTATGTGGAGGTTTCAAATATTGTTTAACAATTGAGTTATACTCATATAAATTAGAAAAGAGATTTAATTGTTCTAGAAGGTTGATATTGTTGATTTTATGACTATAAGTATGTTAAAGGTGAAACTTTAATTTATAAAATTGAGTGTTTGATGTTAGAATATGATATAGAAATTATTTAAGAATTTTAAGGAGTGATTTGGTCTCATGAGGAATGATTTATGACTAAGGATTATTAAGGAAATTGGAATATCTGAGGATAATAGTTGTAGAAGAACATTGGAGTTGAATTGTGTAAATTATTTACTTCATTGTTGCTTGTAAATTGGTATCTGCATTGATAATATAGAGTTTTCTTGTAATCAGTGATTGCTCGTGTTTTGCTACTCAAGTTAAGATTAAGCTTGGAATTGAAGTAACCAGGGTTAATTTATTTTATATGCTTGCTTTGGACTGTAAGGTGTATTATGAACCTTATTTTCATCTATACTACTTGTATGTTGTTGTTTTTGGAAAATTATGTGTATGTTTGAATATGAATCTAGTTTAGTGAAGCAGTGTATTTTCCAACTTGTATATATAAGCGGAAATTATTATTAAGATTGTTATTGTTGCGATGGTTATGATGTTTGTGATAGAATGTTGTATAAGGAATGATAATCTTGTAAATGTTTTCAAAAAATTATATTAATTCATTATTATTTTGTTATGGGATATATTGGGTTGTGTGGAAAAGATATGATGAAATTGTGCCCATCGGCTTTCTCATTCCTGGCTTGGATTTTGAGTTGAGTGTTTTGGGTAGACACCTCCCTATTATGGTATATCGGTGGTGGCATAGGAGGGGGCAGTATTCTTGATGTGACTAGCTAACCTTTGGTTGGGTATACTAGCACTGATAGGCTATACCACGTCCAGAAGCTACATGGAGGAGCAGGATGGATGAGTGGGGATGGTTATAATTGTTGATCATATTATCTGAAGTTTATATTGAGAATATTATTATTATGTTAAATCTGCTTCTCTGACTTACAATCTTGTCCTACATATTTTGTAAATTGATTTTGGTTACTGAGATTTTATGTCTCACCCCGTCATTATGAATAATTTTTCAGGCGAGACCTCTAATTTAGTTAGAAACCAAGGGAAGCAACCAAAGGCATAGGCGTTGAGAACCTTGTAGGCCTCTTTTGGTATTGGTGTTGTATTATTTTCTATATTGTCATTATAGGATATCTCATGTTTTGAGATATCATATTTACTGTTTGGATAATTGTTTTGGAATAACTATTTAACTTTTGTTAGACCTGAGGCCTTATTTTCATACTCTGACATTTTGGTGGACCTACAACCATATCTGTGATTGGAAATTGTTATGTACGGAATCTTAATTGTAGGATTCAATGTTGTAAGACTCGTGGGCTATGATTTTTCCTATTGTTATGTATGCCCAGAGTAACGGATTCTGTTGTGGTGGGTTTGTGGGCAGGTTTTGTGCCCTGAAATCCTATATGTCTTGAATGAGAAAAAATTGTTTTCAATTATCACTGATTAACCAAATTTTGTAAAGCCATTATGGATGATTGTTGTTTGTGAGAAAGGGTCTTTTCAATAACTAAATGGTTTCATATGCTTTGGGTATGTTTCATTTTCATTTATACTGATAGGAACATTTTTAGCTAGAATATGAGATTTAGTAACTCTCATTTAGGTTAGTAATTCCATTTGGAAGATATTTCAGAATATTTCATGAATGCAAAGCCTAATGAACTTCTGGTTCATATTTCTATATTCGAGGATCTATACTTAATAGTAATAATGCATTCCACTTGTTCTCTCTTGTCCAGCTATTCAGTTTCTCCTCCTCATGTTATGAAAAACATTGTCAAATGACAATCGACTAATCATGCAGTATAAGTCTTCCAAATCCATTTGTTTTCTTTAGAAATATCTTTTTTGTTTCATTTAGAGATAAACAAGAAGGAGGAGGTCCTTACCTAACATTTATCCCAACTTTCTTTCAATATCCATCTATGTGCATTGTGATGGATTAATTGAAATAAGCAGTGTACATTCAAGCTTTTTAAGATGAAATATGTCTAGCTCCTGACCAAAAGCCAATTTTACCGGGAGAATTTTGTTAGCTTGTATAAGTGAAACAATATATAAAATCAAATATGCCAACATTAAAATACTAAATTGTGTTCTCATAAGCATTGATCTAGCTATTTATAGAAGTTTTAATACATGATTTCTGTATCGTATTATTTGAAAATTATGCGCTTAACATAACAATTTATACAAAATTTTTTGCAAACTTCATATTGTAAACTAATAGTAATCTCACTTGTAACCATCTTATAGATGCATCTATCAAATTTATTGAACACTTGTATGATTTACATGCTATTTCAATGGGCTCATATATTTTAGTTTGATATATTTTCATAAATATGAAGATCCATTTCAAATCATAATTAGTATTAATCAATTTTCTTTGAGAACAAGCAACATATAATAATTCTTGAATTATATAATATGTTGACTATTCATTAAAAATCTTCTGGTTCTTCAATGGAAGTCAATACGTGATTTTCAATAGTTTGTATCATATATATGACTTGAATGATCAAACAAATCATACCAACAATAAATTTATTTGGATCAATAAACTTCTAATTTATTGTCACATGTTTTTTAACCAACAACTAACTTTTTAATTTCCATAAGATATTGATTTAAAGTCGCAATCTGACATCCATATTGTTGGGAGATCAATAGCTTTGTGATGAAGTATATAATTATAAATTTTCAATATGAACTCACACTTGATTATAATATCCCGAATTTTGGAATTGGAGGATTGGGAATAAGTCTAAATTAAGTAGACTGCTAAGCCCTGATTTAGTGGGTGTTCCAAATCTATTCCCTAATATTTTTTATATCTTTGAGGTATTAAAGAGAATAAAATGGTGAATATTCATGGCCATAGAAATTTAATATTTGAAATTGAAAAGTGAACAGTGTTTTAATGAAATCGCCTACGAGGCAGTGAGCTTATCATGTGATTTTGTATAATCAAATGAGGAGCAAAAATTATGAGATTTTACAGGGTGAAAGTAGACATCCTAAGCTTTAAATTGATAGGTATATGAATCATTTAAAGCTATATACAAAAAGTTATGAATTTTTGAATTTAGCCCAGAAAAACTAAAAAGTTTCTGGAACAGTTTCCAAAAACTAAAATTCTGGGAATCTTATGCTTCCAATTGACAAAATTCTATATTTTTTCTTGAAACTAGACTCAATAAGGGTTATATAAGCTTTGAAATCACTCCAATTCGATATCTACAAATTTAGTTATGATTTTTCAAAGTTTGGGCAGAAAATCTGCCAGAAATCCAAAAATTGAATAAAAATGTGATGGTAACATTGTAATTATGGATAAATCATACAACTTATTTTGGATGGGCCAAGGAGGGAAAATCTGAGTGGCATGGTTATTGGGCTTATGCAATACAATATATGTACATAAAGTGTGATTTTTGGAATTTTGGAAATAAGATAATTTAAGTAAAAGTTGGGATATATTATAAAAACATTTCTCTCCTTCTTCCTCATAAACTGACGTGAAACAGCTCTAAAAGAGAGAGGAGAGTTGCATATTTTTTAGAGAGAGAAGGAGGAAGAGATCTTGTACGGTAGGTTGATTTCTTTGGTAAATTCTTACCTAACGCATATAACTCTGCTCCTAAGCTTCTCTTTTACATGGATCAAGGTGTTTGAAGCTCAAACTCTCTTGTTCAAAGAGCTAGGGTTTTGGCCACACTAGGAAAAGCCAGAGGGAGCTTAAGGTAACTTCCGAAACTTCAATATTTGATTGTTCTGGTTGCTAAGGACAATTTAATCTGTGAAATTTCACCAAATTTTCTTTGGTTTTAAACTTTGGAAATGTAATGGCCTAAGGGTTATGCTACCAAAATTTAGTCTAAATGATAGTTGTAACCAAATGAAATAGTTGATAAAGTGATTAGGAGTAGAAAGGAACACGTCTGCGAAGTCAAACTTAGAAAACCCCAATTTTTCCTAGAAAATCTTAGGATTTGACCTGTGCTGTTTGGAGAGGTTAGAGTTAGATTTTTGATTATTTGATAATTCCATTGAGTTCAGAAGGGAAAATTAGGTGGGGTTACAGTTGATCACCTTTTCGAAAAAGCCTAATTACGAAAACGCCCCTAAAACCCTTAAAGCGAGGCTGCAAGGGCATATATGTCTTTTGGCAGTGAATTTGGTAATTCCAAGTCCGAAAATGGATTCCTTAGGCGAAAATATGTCAGAATAGTCTTAGTCAAAATTTCAGAAAAAGTAAGGTCGAACCGGGTACGGCGGGGCCGGGCCGTGTACTAGGGGCATTTTGGTAAATTTTTATAATAGACCCATATAACCACCAAAAATACTAAGGAAGTGTCTAAATTGTACATTTGGAATTGTAGAACCCGATTGATAGCCCAACCTGCGGCACAAAGTTCGAGGAACCTATTAAGGATAAAAGAAAGGGTAAAGGTAGGGAACTTACCTTTCTTACATGTATTTGATATTTGTGCTAGTGTATTGATGTATGTTATTACTTTGCTTGATTATGTGAAACATATATGAATGGTTGAAGCTCTGTTTCTATTTATGCTATAACCATAAGTATGTTGTTTGAAACATTGAGCACGCAGATATGTCATTGTGTTAGCATGAGTTTATGTAATGCAAGCATGTCATGCATTAAGCACTTATCCTACATGCATATTGGTACTATTTCCTACTGAAATTCTCTTGAATATCACCCTCCCCTACCAACAATTTAGACAAGTAATACAAAAGGTACGTAGAGATTAGAGAAGAGAACTACACGAGAGGATTGCAGTGGTGGAACGAAGACGGGAGGATATCTCCGTTTCACTGGGACCGGTTTAGACACCAAAGTAGACTTGTGTGGCTACATTGATGGTAATTATCATGTACGAACCCCTATAGGAAATTTCTATAATCATGCATATATTATCAGTATAATTATGCTATTCCTGTGTTGCCCACCGAACCATGCATTAATATTTCGCTGCAAGTCAAAATAAGTAAGGGTGTGACATATATTCTAACAATCTCCTCCTCAAGTGTGAGTCATATAAGCATATTTCATGTATTTCTATATTTCAAAGATAGACAAGTATATTGAAACAACCCTTTCTCCAAACAATAATTATCCGTAATGAGTTTATAAAATCTGATTAACCAGTGATAATCGAAAACCATTTCTCATTTAAAACATATCAGAGTTCAGGGCACAACCTCGCCTACAAACCCACTACAAAGATATTCATTACTCAGGGCACACATAACAACAAGAGAACTCACAGCCCACGAGTATTACGACATTGAATCCCACAATTAAGATTTCAGACAAAACAATTTTTTCCATCATAGATATGGTTGTGGGTTCACCAAAATCTTAGAATACGAGAATAAGGCCTCACGCCTAACAAAAGTTAAACAATTATTCTAAAACAGTTATCCAAACAGTAAATATGATATCTCCAAAAACATGAGATGTCCTATAATGGCAATATAGAGAATAATACAACACCAATACCACAAGAGGCCTACAAGATTCTCATCGTCTATGCCTCTGGTTGCTTCCCTTGGCCTCTAGCCAAAATAGAGATCTTGCCTGAAAAATATTTACAACGACAGGGTGAGACATAAAGTCTCAGTAACCAAAAATTAATTTACAAAATATGCAGGAAAAGATTGTAAGTCAGAGAAGCAGCTTTAACTAACATAATATTAACAATATTCTCAATAATTAAACTTCATATAATATGTTCAATAATTAGAACCATCCCCGCTCACCATCCTGCTCCTCCTTATAGCTTCTGGACGTGGTACAGCCTATCAGTGCTAGTATACTCGGCCAAAGGTTGGCTAGTCACTTCAAGAATACTGCCCCCTCCCCTGCCACCACCAATATACCGTAACAGGGAGGTGTCCGCCCAAAACACTCAACTCAAAATTCGTGCCAGGAATGAGAGAGCCGATGGGCACAATTTCACCATATCTCTTCCACACAACCTACCATATCCCATAACAGAAAAACAATGTATCAATATAGTTCTTGAAACATTTACAAATTATCATACATTCTACAACATTCCATCACAAACATCATAACCATCATAACAGTAACAATTTTAATAATATATATGCTCATATATACAATTTGGAAAAATACACTACTTCACTGAACTAGGTTCATACTCAAACATACGCATAATCTTTCAAAACACATATAAGTAGTATAGATGAAAGTAAGGTTCAGAAAACACCTTACAGTCCAAAACAAGCATATAAAATAAATTAACCCCGGTTACCTTAATTCCAAGTTTAACCTTAACTCAAGTACCAAACACGTACAATCACCAATCCCAAGAAAACTCTACATTATCAATTTAAGTAACAATTAACTCCAAGCAATACTAAAATAGATAATTTACATAATTCATCTCCAATTTTCCTCTACAACTATTATCCTTAAATATTCTAACTTCCTTAACAATCCTTAAACAATTTCTATACCATTCTCTCTCGTCAACCACTTAATTTTATAAATTAAAGTTTCACCTTTAATATATCTATTATTATAAAACCATCAATATCAACCTCCTGGAATAACTAAATCTCTTTTTCTAATTTATATGAATATAATCTAATTATTAAACAATATTTGAAACTCCCACATAATTAAAATCATATAAAAATCTAATTCTTAATATCAAATTATAATTTATAATTTCTTATACCACAAAATTTACCAAACTAAACCGATTAGAATTTCAATAATACCTCCAACAAACTAAATAAATTATTTAATCCAAATTTAATCGGATAAAAAGCCTAATATAGAATTATTCATAGATTAATTATATAGAAAAATTCATTATAAAATTATACACCAACTACATAACAAAAGTAACCTAATTAAAATTAACTATTAATCCTCCTCTATATTCCTATAGCCTTATATTAACAAAACTCAAATTTGTCCAACATCCTAATATTAAAATTTTCCCTAATCAACACAAAATTACTATCATAAGAAAGGGAAAATTATTTAAAACATTTTCATAAAAAAATTTTTGTGATCAGAATAGAACTTGAGTACCTTATTGATCTCCAAATATATGAAAATACTCCTATCAATATCACACCGTACGTCTTCTGTCTTCTTCACGATCACCTCACGCAAATGATCTACGTGAAGTGAGTGAGAAGGGAGAGGGGGTATTTATAATACCTCCCTCCTCCACCTCCAATAATTGCCGCCATTAGGCGCCAATTAATGAATGAGGAGGTGCCTCCCTCATTTCAACTGTGGGGCCCATATTTTTTTTAAATTTATTATTGTTATTATATATATATATTATTGAATCCTTCTTTTTTTTTCAAAAAGTTACTACTAAATTCATAATTATCTCCAAATTATAATTATATTCTATGATTAAAAATTGGGATGTTACATATATAATAAGCTAATAATCTATTTTTCACTTGTAAGTTCAAGTACTTCAAACATTCAATCTTGGATTTCAATCCAATTTGGGCTATCACTTTCAAACCCTTTAACGAATCGAAAACTCTTAAGTAAATTTATAGGTAATAAATTTTAAAAAATCTATATTAGTTCTTCAAGAACTAAATCAATTTTGTTACATATAGTTCTTTAGGAACTACTACATAGTATTACATCATTGTATAATTTCATTGCTCATTAATGAGATACTTCAATTTGCTTCTTTTGATACATATTCAAAGTATATCTTCCACCACATAGAGAACTATAAAGAGATCTACGATCAAAATGAAATAATATCATAGGAAAATTATCTAGCAAAAAATTTTCAGACATAGAAACTGCAACACAGCCACACATGCTTGAATTGCCGTTCTCACGAAACAAACATTATGAGAAATTCTCACAAAAATAAAAATGTGAGGATCATTTATATTGGACTACATAAGCTAACACATTTTTTTTACGAAATTACACCTATAAAAATTTCTCACCAAGATTAAATCATGAGAAAACATTATTCATAAAAACTATCTCATGGGAAATTAAATTCTGTGAAAACTTTATTAAACAACATAAGCTAACATAAATAATTTTCTAATAATTCTGAAAACATTGATTTTGTTCAACAAATCAAATTCATATCACCAGTTCGTAATGAATTTTCTTATCAAACTAAATAAATTATCATTCTCTCAATTTAAAATATCATATAAATATATGATTTTTCTTTTTAACTCAAATGTCACATATGTGAAAATAAAAGAAATTTGGAATAAGAGATAGAGAAGAGCAAGACTATAGAAAGAAAATGGGGAAAGAGAAAGGAAGGGATAAATTCTCATTCAGTTTCTTATGATTACAATTCTTTGTAAGGCATGGGGCCTCTCCAGTTAGCTTCCACTAAGATAAAAATACGTCGTTTTGTTTATAAAACAAAGCCTAAGCCATTTTACCTCTTTCAAACTCCCGTGTCCATCATGCCCAGTGGGAAAATTCATCCTTCCGCCTTTGAATAAAAGGTTATAAGTGGTACGTGGGAAGAAATCATCTGAGAAGAAGGTGTTCGATCACTGGATTCATCGCTTGTATTTGCTGGTCCTCCTTCATTGATTTTTCTTTTTTTTTTTAGTAAACACCCACGCACATATCCCATTTTATTTTTTTAATATATGGCGGTGTTCTTCTAGTGTCCACATGCCTTTCTTCAATCCATTTGTGTCATGAATACTGCAAACCAATGAGGAAGGAAGGAGAGAGAGGTAGGGGGAGAAAGAGAGATTTGAAGCCCGATTCTTTCCAGATTCCAACACCAATGGCCAAGATTAGATATAAAAACAAACGGTTAAGATTCTACATTTTCATACAAAACAACGTAGTTTTATCTAAGTAGAGGTTAAGTGAAGAGAAAATGTAGTGGAAAAGCCCGCACCGCTATTTATAGGTCTCCAAAAATCACTACCAATTTTTACAATTAATATACAATAAATGGCATAATTAATACTATATGACCATTGCCAATAAAGGTTCCTCCAGTTAGTAAGGGGGTTGGCTTATAACCATAAGTTTATGGGTTCAAATCCTACCGATGTGAGGACCTTATTGATTGGCAATTTATAAGTATCTCTGTAAGCACTCTTTGAACCCAAAGGCATGCCTTGGTCCTTGTGAGCTCCCGGGACCCAACTTATCTAAACTTTTTTGTACAAAAAAGAAATACTACATGACCATTCGTATTATTCAATAGTCTTTTAGTTTCACAACAACATATTTATAAGTGCTGACTAGAATATGAGTCAATAAATTAAATATCCACATAATTAATATTCATAACAACAATTTTAAAGTATTTCTCTTTTGAGGCTCCAAGCCCATAACTGAATCACCATAGTTGCAAAGTAATTAAAAAAATATTAGTTTTGCTTAAAATTGTTATCATATAATAAATTTTCAATTTTATTTATTTACTTAATCAATAAAATGCTGCCAATTAGATAACTTTATGCTACAAAGCTTTTGTATAACATTCAAAATAGTAATATAATCTAAATATGATAAATTCATTAAAAAAAAAAGATAAACCAACTTAATCTTGGTGAAAGATTATAAATTAAAAGCTTCACATATCGACAATCTACTTTTTTATATATATATATATATAAGCATATATATTCTCCAATGGATGTCACCTTTTCTGGTAAGAATTCAAACTAAAATTAGTTGAATTTCTTTAAAGTAGAACTTGTTAAAAGCAGCAGTAAATTTTGTTATTGAAATGATAAATACCTTTATAAGTGTTGTCATTCGAGTTATGAATGTAGTCAATAATTAAAATATTATATTCTTTCTTATAAAAATTAACAAGTGTAGTCAATTTTACACCCCCTTATCTAATTAGTTGAGTTTCCTCAAATATGAAACTTGTTAAGTATAGTAGTCAATGTTGTTATTAAAATGATAAATATCTTTAAAAATGTTGTCATTCACATTATAAGTGAAATAAATGAGTAAAATATTGCATTCTTATTTGTTTTATACTCCCCCTATTCCTTTTAATAAGTTAGGATTAACTTAATTGTGTTATTCAGAGAGTTAGTTAAAATTATGTGAAAAAATGTGCAATAAATATGTGAAAAAAAATGATTTTTGCCTTCTGAAGATGCGCTTATTTATGTGGAAGAGAGATAATATGTGGAGGAGAAAAAATGTATAGCAGAGAGAGAAAGTTATTTTGGAAAATGGGAAATTAAATGAGTAATTTTTGTAATTGAGTTAGGAAAAAATGGGTAGCTTACAGAAAACTTTTGAGACATCCCCTAAACCTATCTTATTAAAAGGAGTATGGCATGGTGAAGAATCATATCTTAAAAACTTGTAGTAATAACGGTTTTTTTAAATGGATTTTGTTAATGGTTCGGTTTATTTTAACATATTCTATTACTTATGTTGCATTTGATCTAGTTTTTTTAACAGTCGGTTTTTTCAACAACTTTTATTATTCATTATCATTTAACATTTATTCTTGAAGTCCAAAAGCCATCTTAAAAAAACATTTATCCTTAAAGTTCAAAAGCCATCTTTAAAAAAATAAACTATCTTGGAAAATGAAAAGACTTAAATCACTTTATGTAATAATCCAAAAAGCTATACAACATTCATCTTCATGTGGTTTTGGTTTAAATAGATTTTTCGCATCGTGATTGGTTCTACTTCTTGATACTATCATTAGTGGGGGGCGTTCATGTAAGGTTCAAGAATACAGAATTTAGCCATTTTGTTTTCTTGACTATAGTAGCTTGCAAGGATCAAATATTGGCAGTCAAATGGATTTGTGTAGAAAGACATCAAACCAGGTAACTTCGTAGTGGGCAAGGGGAGAAAAGAAGATCAAGTAGTATTAATTTTTTTAAGTGGTTTTTTATCTATTAACTCTTCTCTTATGGGTTCTTTGATGATAAATGTATTGGATTTAGTTGGATCAATGATCCATGTTGAAGGTATGTAAATCTTTTTCTAATGTGATCTGTCATGAAGGATAAGAAAGAAAAAAAAAAGAAATCTTCTCTAATTTTTTAAGTGACTTACAGGATGAATTTCTTACATACACCATCGCAACAAAGACAAATACGTTAACATTTGGCAACAATTGGATGCATATAGTTTCATATGTTACACTAAACCTCATTGAATTTACAATGAATGAATTGGACTCTTTTTTACACCATTAATTCTTTATCCCATTTGTTGACATGGCATGATTTGTAATGATAGAATTGAGTTTTTTTTACATTGTTAGTTAGTGATTTGGGGCCTATTTGGTTCAATAGAAGACCCTCTTGGTACTACAATGGGATGCAATGCAATGTTTATCACCGTTAGTATGTTTGGTTTGGTACTACAATGGGGATGCAATGCAATGTTTATCATCGTTAGTATGTTTGGTTTGTTATTGACAAGTGGGAGAAATTACTTTTTCTATGTTTAATTAGAAATACAAAAATTTTTAAAATGTGCCTTAAACAAAATGACTCTCCATTCCCAGTCATCTTTTTCTTCAATCAAAACACCTAGAATCAATCTTAATATGCAAAACCCATAACAAAATCAACAAGTGAAAAACTCTTGAACAAATCTTGAGCAGAAAAATCACACATTAACAAATTGAAATAAGGAAAAATAATCTTCCATATATGTTTTTATCAAACCAATACCTTGGTACCCATACAATAACCAAACTCAATTTAAATTCCAACTCTCTAGAAAAAACAAATATAGAGGAAAACATTTAATATTCTTCATAAAACTAATAAATATATTAAAAAAATCGACTTAGAACCCTTTTTGGAAAATGCCGCCTATTATATTATTATATTATATCTTTGAAAAACCTGTAGTAATGGATTTTTTTTTGAAACCGTTAGTTGATCTTGATAATTTGTGATGAAGGAATTGGCTTTTTTAACACTATTCGTTGAAGTCTTGGTTTTTTAAATAAAACATTATGTTATATTCTATTAAACAAAAATCCTTAAAAAATTGATTGGAAAAAAGGTCATTTAAATGTTAATTATAAATTGGTTGAAAATATAAAGACTTGAATCTTAACTTGGAAATGATAAATGTCAACGTGAATCAAGTGTATTTTATTCTCAAATGTACTCCTTTCATATTCCTACCAAAAAAACAAAACCACTTGAATGTTAATTATAAATCAGTTGGAAAATAAATAGCCACTTGAATGTTAATTACAAGTTTGTTAGAATATGAAGAGCCACTTGATTTTTGATTGCCAGAAAGATTGTTGTGAGAAAAAAAACGTTACTAGAATGTTAATTATGAATCATTTGAAAAATGAAAAGACAATTAAATAGTAATTATAAAATAGTATATGTCAATGCGAAGCAAGTGCATTTGATCCGCAATTGTACACATTTCACTTGCCTACAAAAAAAAATGGACACTTGAATATTAATTATGAATTGGTTGGAAAATGAAAGCCACTTGATTTTAAATTGTGCGAAGATTGATTGGGAGGAAAAAAACCATTTGAATGTTAATTATGAAGAATTAAGGAAGCATTCAACTTTATCCCTATTGACATGATTCTGGGGGATAAGTATATATGTCATAATTAATTTAATTAATATTTTAGTAAGAAAATTCTTGTATAATCTGTGCGATTTATATTTGGTTCAAATGCAAGTCATAATCCCACTCATTTTACTTTAACTCTTAAGAATATTACAATACAACATGACAAGTGTTCTCCATGATTTTTTCAGCAACATTGACTATCGAAATGACACCTGGGTCATTATTATTGCATGCGCTCTGAGAAAGTTTGCTTATTACAGAAAGACCCCACCATATGCTCCTTGAGGGTTTGGCATGATTTTGGGGGATAAGCATGTATGTCAAGCATAAGTCTTTCTTACACATGTAACACTTTCCAGTCATTACTTATGATGGCTTAAGAAATACATGCAAGGAACCAAGATTGATAGTTTTGATACATAAAGGAGAGTAAGAGAATGTTTCATGTAAGAGATCAATGAGGGTGGAGTTTACCATTTTAAAAATTATGAAGTACTTGACAACTTTGACCATTGAGTGACTATCAATGAGAAGGAGGTGATAGATATTAAAGCGCCACAAGAAGGAAGGGGTAGAATTTATAAACAAATGATTCATAAACCCCTTTAATTAAAATCATTTATTTATTCATCTCAAAATAGCAATTTAATATTTTGAATATGCCATAAACAATAAATACTATTTTGGGAAAAAATATCCATTTATATTAACAAAGAGACTACTAAACCTTTTAGGAATTAAGGTGAAGTGAGATTAAAACCCACCTTCACTGCTTTGGCCCCAAATAAAAAAAAAACTATTGGCCCAATAAATAGCCACTGGGCCATAGCTTCAGTGGCTAGCTGGCAGTTGTGTTCTGAGAACTTGAGAAGGTTGACTTTTCTCTTCTTTTTTTAAAAAAAATTGAGAGGCAATATTTTGAAAATACCAACATTTTAAAATTACAGATTGCTATCCTCTCCCCACTTTGTCCTTTTATATATTCACATTACCTTTCTTGAGTTTTGGAATTCACAGGTAGAGCCGGCAAAACGGGTCCAACCTGCGGGTTGGGACAGGGTTAAGGTTGGTGGTTTTGAGGCCCGAAAAAAGGCAGGCCGCACAAGCCCACACCATTCAACCCGCGGGTTGGCAGGCTGGCCCGCAAATTTTTTTTTTTTTTCAATTGATCCCTCTTGCTTCACGTGGGCTGATATTTTTTTTTTTGGGTTGAGTTCGGTCCATGAGTGAGTCATTGGGCACCGTCTCACTCTGCTGTCTGCACACGCATCACTCATCAATCATCATCTGATCCAAAAATAGTCTCTCAGTTCCGTGAGTCCGGTTTCTCTCCTTTGCTCCAAAAGCAAAGGACCTCATTTGCTTTTCTCTGGACCATTGGATCAAGATCTCAACGGTCCAGATTTAATATATTATAAAAATATTAAATATTTCATTATAATAATAATATTTTTATAATATATTAAATCTGGACCGTTGAGATCTTGATCCAATGGTCCAGAGAAAAGAAAAGGAGGTCCTTTGCTTTTGGAGCAAAGGAGAGAAACCACTCGCCAGTTCAGTTCTCAACCCTCACTCTCTCAAGGCTTGTTTGGTCTGAGGGGAGGGGAGGGAAAGTGGGAGGAGGGAAAAAATTTTTAAGTTGAATTTAAAAAAATTAGAAAGTGGGATTAAAAATTTTTAATTAATTTTTCTTACTCTTTTATCTTATATATTCTCTTTATTAAAATTTTATTACCCCACTTCTTCAATCTTTTAAAATTCAACTCATAAAAATTTTCCCTCCCCTCCCCACTCCTTCAAATCCCTCACACCAAACAGACCCTGTCAGTCTCTTCGTCTCTCACTCTGTCAACTCTCGCGTCTCCTCTCCTCTCTTCCAAAATCGGGCCCTAAACCTAATCGGCCAAGCGGTGTGCCGGCGTCGCCTTAGCCATTTCCGGCTCGGCCTTCTTCCTCCCTCGTCTCTCGATTCTTATCTCACCGACAAAAGCAAGTCTCTTCTCACGAATCTCATCTCACCGACCCTAACGAATCTCGTCTCCTTCGTCTTCAAGTTCTCTTCTTCAAAGCTTGAAGCTCGTCTCGTCCCTGTTTCCCAGTCGCTCGCCACTTCAATTCCTTTCTCCTTAACTACAGCACCAGGTAAGTTGATGCTTGAAAATCCTTCTCCGTCGCCGTCACTTCTGTCCTCTTCTCTTTTTGAATGGTTCTATTGTATAATATATGAGACATCCAAGTGTATTTGCATTGTGTCATTCAATAATGTTAGTTATGTAGCATAACATGACACTCCTCTGCCCTTAATTATTTTCATTTGCTTATGAACATCGTGTCGGTGCTCTGGTTGTAATTGGCAGAAACGTAAGCAATTTCAATTTTGGTCAATGCATTGATACATACTCCTTGGAAGTTATAATTTATTCATTTCTCCTATCTCGCCCATATCAAAATTTGGCTGTTTTTTTCCTTATTTTTTTGAACCCTGATTTAAATAACTTGTTAACTTTATTCGAGGAAGAGATTCAGCTGTTACTGGGACCATCTCTGCCGAAAGAATGGAAAGGAAGTAGCGTTTGTAGTCTTAAATAGGTTGTAGAGCTTAGTCTCTTAGTCATGTGTTGTATTTTTCATGGCCAAACGATGGATCTTCAGTTCCTTCTCACTCATTTTTATTGGTCCTTATATCTTTGTAGCATATTGCGTCTGCATATATTCTGAATAATCTTATTTTTCAGTTATTGAACATTTTCATTTTACCAAGTTCGATGTTAGTCAGATTAGTAAACATTTATATGTTTCGTTGACTATCATTAAATTCGATTGAGCATCTCCTTAATTTTACATTTGTGTTTGCTAGTTTTAAGAATAAAGATATGGAACTAAATATGCTTAGGTCTCTTTTGTCCTAGGTATATATGTGTGAAGGCTGAAGGGGCTTACAAATGAAGACAATTTCTGGAAAGCCTATTTCAGAAAACCCAGTCTCTCTTTCAGAAGCTGCAAAATTCCTCTCAAAGTTTATTTCTGTTGAGAATGGTGCTTCACATGTCATCAACGCATATCTCCATAGGGCCTCTAGTTCATTCAATGAACTGAATCAGCTCCACAACGAGCTCAAATTACCATATTCTGATCGGAAACACAAAAGGAGTAGATCAAAGACCCGTGATGACAAAGAGAAAATTGAGGATAACTACATTGATTTGGCTGTGCATCAGTTTGGCAGTAAAAATCCCAGCGATGATGGAGAAAAATCATCTCAAACAATTGTCAAATTCAACCAAGAACCTGATGAAGCCACTGAATTTGATGCAGGAACTGAGGGTGGGAGTGAGAAGCTTAAGAAGAAGAAAAAGAAGCACGACATTAAGCTCCAGGAACAAGGAGGTCATGGAGTTGAAATTGAAGAGGTGGAAGCTGATCACAAGCTGCCACTAACTGAGGTGAGAAATGAAAATGAAGAAAAGCCAACTCATGGCGGTCTTGATTTTAGGCAAGAACCCGTTGAGAGGGAGAAGTGTAAGAAGAAAAAGGAACATGAAGATGATTACAGTAAGCATTTGGTTGCTGAAGTTAGAGTTGAAGAGGGGTCAGATAAGGGAAATGCAGGTGATGACAAGGAGGGATTGGAGGAGGGAAAGAAACATAAAAAGGAGAAGAAGAAAAGGAAAGACGAGGATATTATGAATAACTTCTCTGACAAAGAGGGTGTGATTATCAAACCAGAAGATGAGATTGCAAGTAGAAAAGATGACCGGAAAGAGATAATCGGCAATGGCATCGTGGAGAACAGAAATGGAGGCTCAGTTGATCTAAAGGAATTACCAAATAAAAAGAAAAAGAGACACATGGCAGGAAGCGAGGATAAAATATATACTGATGTGGTAAAAAAGGTGCTTAAAAAAAGGAAGAACGAAGATGTGGAAGGGAGAGATGATGATGATAAATCTGGGGAACCAACTAAGAAAAAAATTAAGAAAAAGCATGGGGTAGATGATTAGCTGTGTGTGGGTTATAGCATTTCATTTGGATGTTGTTTGTTTCATCTCACTGAAAAATTGAGGGATTTGTGTTAGATTAACTTAATTGTGGCATTTCTTCTGAAACCATCATTAACATCAGAAGAATTTTTGTTGCTCTTGTGTAGCCGCAGCATACCTATTCTTTTTTATCACACAAATTAGGAACAAGCCCGCACATGCTACTGGGGGCTGTGGGGGATTTTTAACGAATGAATTTGGGTTTATTATGACTTGGCATCTGTAGAATATGCATTTTCCATTGTTCCTTGTAATCTGATCATATTCCCCAGTAATGAAGAGTTCCGAATATATATTCCATTTTCCATTGTTCCTTGTAATTCGCTCATATTTCCTAGTAACGAAGAGTTGCGAGTCTACATCTTTTCGTATGGGGGAAGTAGAATTTTTTTTTTTCGGAGAGTGAGGAGATTTTTAGATCTCAGGTTAATGACAATTTGCCTTTTACTTGAACCGGAATTTCACAGTAAACTCCTTGTGTAAGTCAAAATGCATGGAAGAATAAAGTCAATAAACAAAGAATGCTCATTTGAATGCAGGAATATCTCAAAAGTTAGTAGAAACATTTGTTGCGGCAGAATGTAGGGGTGTCTCACCATAACAAGTTTTGCTTAAAACGAAACTGTTTTTCCTTGAAATAAAAAAAAAAAAAAGGTGAAAATCAATTTCTCTCTAAGAGCGCAATTTCAGGTCGAAGTTAGCCGACGGGAAGATTCGAAAGTGGTGGGGGAAGTTTTTGATTGCAGGGTCCTTATTTGGGTTGAAGTTTCAAAAACGTCGGCCAACAACAAAGAGGTTAAAGACATGCAAATGGAGAAATGAGTTTCAGTGCCCAATATGCTGGTGTCCTGCATGATAAAATAAGCTCCACGCTAGTGTAGAAGGGAAGTACAACCAACTTGTCCCATTGCTTATCATGGTGTTGTTTGGTGGGGTGGCTGTGTAGTTGAATGGATGCAAGGGGCTGCTAGGAAAGATAGGGGAGTAAACAACATAGGATTGCCCAAAATAGGGGGGTTTGAAGAAGAGCAGTGGTTGGGAGTGTAGAAGATACATTATTGCCTGAAGTTGCAAATATTGTTCCATTGGGTCCTTGACATGTTTGATTGTGTTGACATGGTTTTGTACCAACTATGAAGAATTCATTGGGAGGAATAGAAGTTATAGAGCTTATAATCATGCCGGAAGAGAGGCTGCCAATAACCAATATCCCATATTCCATGCAACTGCTAGAATCCAATCTGACCCCAAAGAAAGAAATGACATAAGGGGAGGTCCTAACCGAAAGAATTGAGGTTGAGGAAAAGGCATTTGCTTGAGAACAATTCTACAATTGGCATCTTAGGACACTAAGAACCTACTGTATAGTACATTCAAGAGTATCTATACTAGTTCTGAGTTGACTATTTGACTCTCGGCGAAGGGATCTTGAAGAGCCAGTTCCCAATTTGTCCCCCGGCCGGCACATAGCAACCTGCTCTCTCTGCAAAGCAGCTTGAGCAATCCACTGACAGCCGAGGGGTTCAAGGTTGGGACCCCGTGCCCAGTTCTCAGAGCCAATCCTTTTACCGAGGTACAGATCTAGCGTTTGTCCACGTTTTGGGGAACATTGGCAGGATATGGAAAATGTCTTATTTCAGTAGACTTAGTATCTACCAAAATAAATTCATAAAATTTGAGTTTTTTCTAAGGATGTTGGTCTCCAGAAAAAACCTTTTGGAAATATTTTTGCCGCCAAGGCATAAGGACTTTTGTCACAGAAGCCTGGTTCTGTGTGAAAAAGATTTATGATCTTTTCTAGTTTTGCCACAAAAGTGGTTTGTGAAGGTTAAGAGGATAAAACTAGTTCTTTTGATGATAAACTAGCTTTAGTAACCTCTTGAGATTTATTTTTGATTGCTAAAGCAAGGGCCTTAGAATTTTCTTCATCATCTATGTCAGCCCAACTTTTATTTGGTAATTTGGCCAAGATTTGATTGGATTGCAAAGCTTGGAGTGTTTCATTTGGGAATGCATAATTTTTTGGATCCATTATGATTCCTGAGGTTTTGTGAGCAGATTGCTCAGAGGTTTTGGTCTTTGAAGAGAATCCTTTTTGGTGGATATATGATCCTGTTGTTGATTTTACAACCTGTGGCTGTGATTTTCTTGGGATCTTTTTCTTCTTGGGCTACGCCCTTTCCTTTCTTTTTTCTCTCTTTATCTGACATTTTTGGTCACCTTATTTCCCCTGCAAAAATTCTCTTGTCAGAAAGTCTGGAAGGGAATTTGAAGAGCCTTTGAGAAATTCAATTTGAAAATAAAAAACACTTAAAATTGCTTGCCAATAGGCAAAAATTTGTTTTGATGCTAAGGTTTTAACATTTTTTGCAAAATGTCTTTTGCAGATTTGCAGTCACCCTTGACTAAAAACTTTTGATTTAACAAATCGCTTTGAAATTTGTTTATACACAAAACGATTGCTAAAATTTCTTTTTTAATCGTGGAATAGTTCTGTTGTGCTCTATTTCAATGTTTTGAAGTAAGTGCAATGCAATGCTCTTTACCGTTAATTTTTTGTTTGAGAATGCCGCCATAACTTATGTCGGAGGCATCAGTTTCGACAATTTTGAATGCTTGTAGATTTGGAAGATACAAGCATGGAAGATTTTGTACAAGAGACTTGATTTGTTTAACCACAATAGTGTGATCATTTGTCCATGGAGGAAGACTTTTCTTAAGACGCTCATGAAGAGGCTTAATGATATTGTTTAGGTTAGGAATGAATTCCCCTACGTAATTCAGACAACCTAAGAACCTTTGAAGTTGATTTTTCTCTCGAATTTGATCTAGAAATTTATCAGCAAACTGAATTAAAATCAATTGCAATGATAGTTCCTTGGTATATATGATGCCCAAGAAACTGGATTTTTGTTTGAAAGAGACTGATTTTGGTTTTGGAAACTGCAGGCCCATTATGCCTAGCAACTTCTATAAAGACTTGAACATGTTTGAAATGTTTGTCAATTGAATTTGAAAACACTAAAACATCATCGATATAAACAATGATAAATTTGGTGTAAGGATTAAAAATTTCATTCATTATTCTCTGAAATTCAGAGGGAGCATTTTTGAGTCCAAAAGGCATTATATTCCATTCATACTGTCTAAAGGGAATAGTAAAAGCACTTTTGTAACGATCTTTCTTGCAAATTTGAATTTGCCAAAATCCAAATTTCATATCAAATTTTGAAAATATTTTGGCCTGATGCAGGCGATTCAAGAGATCTTTTTTGTTTGGAATAGGATACCTAATCCATTGGAGAGCTTGATTGAGAGGCTTGTAGTTGATAACAAGCCTTGGAGTATCTCGTTCAAGTTCAGCATTTTTATTTACATAAAAGGCTGCACAAGACCAAGGGCTTTGGCTTTTGCAAATAAGCCTTTTTGAAATCAAGGAAACTGAGCATTTGCAAGGCTTTAGAGCCTCTTGGTGAAATCAGTTGCCCATGAAGTGTTGTCATTAAGGGTGGGGAGGATTGGTTTGAGGAGTGGAAGCTTCTTCAAATGAAGAGTTTTTTTATAGGAATTCAAATTCCAGGATACCGGCAATAGTTGACTTATCAAAAGTGCCAAGGCATGTCACATATGGTCATGTGGCTTTGGGGTAGTAGGATTTGGTTTTAAGAAGAACATTTGTGGTTTGTCTCAGGGTAATGGGAATGGTGTGTCTCAAACAATTTAACATATACTGCATCTGCTTCAAAAACGGTGAGGTAGTGATTCCTTATAGGGTTTGACGAAAGGACATGGAACACTATGCTTGGCAAGAATGATGACAGGACCATAGATAGTTTATCTTAATCATGAGATGTAAGCATGCCAACAAAAAAGGTGCCTCTGGGCACAATGGTGTAATTGTGGACATAACTTTGTCCAATTGGGATGAGACACTGTGCCACAAATGCTAGTCCATTTGTCAAGTTTGAATTCGTTTTCAGGATACCCAAACATCTAATTAAACTATAAAGTTATCATCTTAAATCACCATAGCTATCTAGAACCATTTCTAGCCTAAATATTTGCGTCTATTTCTCTTGATGATGGTTCTCTCTTCACCTCTCAATCCCTCAAGATCACCCACAAATTTAATTAAATGGTAGCTAATCATAAAATCAACATGAAGAATAAGAAAAATGGACATATAAGCCCTAAATCCAAGAGAGTTGAAAACAAAACAATAGAATCTAGCTTCCTTATTAGGCTGCATCCGCACCCCAACTTAGAATTTTAGAAGCATAGAGTTATAAAAATAATAAACATCGTTTTATAATCTCCAAACATGATAGAGAGAAGGATAAGAAACTAAAGAGATTAAATAATTGAGAAGAGTAATAAACTCATAATTTGGAAGAGAAATGATATTATTAGTAACTAATGATGGAACTCTAGCTTGGTAAATATTTGGATTAATTTTACCACATTGATATAAATAAAATCAAAATTAATCAGATTAGATTATAAATTATATGTAGAGGAAATGGTTATAAATAAAATACATTTTATTTTTATATTGTAAATGAATAAATTTTGTTCCATTATTTTATGACAAAGTCGTTAGGCTTTGGTGAGCATTGACAAAGTCATTGAATAAATAATAAAATTAAATTAAAAATGATGAGAATGACGAAAAAATGTGAGGAGAATTACATTGTAGTCCCATGAAAGAGAATATACGAAGAAATGATTCCAAACAATTTTGAAATTACTGTCAAGTCCAATGGGATCATTTTGTAATAAATTGCAGGTGAGAAATGTCATAAACACCCCTTCCAGATAAATAGAGAAAGGGATGAAAAATGCTGTCAAATGCCGTACGGAATGGTTCTGGAGATGGGGATGTAGAAGAACGCTGAGTTTCAAAATTTTTCAATGAGAAAGGAGAGCTTCGGGGACTGTCGGTGGTGGGTTTTTGTCATTGAGCTTGTCGATAAATGGTAGGGAAGGGGATCAGATCTATGTTCCAAAATCGCAAGAAATTTTGGGCCAGCATGAAGATAAAGTTTCAGATAGTTTCGATGGATGTAAAGAGAAGGAGGATGTTCGTATGAAGGGATCGGGTACTATGAATATAAGCTAATTTTGGAAACTTCTGCAAACTTCTTAAGCTAATTTTGACACCTTTTTCAAGAATGTCTGGTTTACTTAGATTGGGATGCAATGGTAAAGTGGTAAAAAAGATTTTTCTAGGGAAGCAAGATGGACAAAGGAAAATTATCAAAGACAAATAAGGAAGAAAAAACCCAGCACGACCAAGGGCACCAAGCTTTTATGGGTATACTTTATTCACTGAAGAATTTTTCATTCACAAGGAGAAGAAGCAGAAGGACAAGAAGAAGGAGAAACAGAAGGGGGGAAGGACAAGAACAAGGAGAAGAAGCATATTAAGGGATTGTAATGACCATGTGCACACTCATTATAAATATGATTAACTTTTTTGTAATAATCAAGTGCAGTGACATTGTTTTTCCTTGCACATTGTTTGTAATGACCATGAGTTAACGTTAGTGCTAAAGTTATGTAATGCACATATGATGCTTTTCCTTGCACATTGTTTGACTCCATTGATAATTGCAAGAGACTCCATTTAGAAGTCAATGAGACTTCGTTAACAACTCTAGGAGCTTTCGGTGACAAGTTATTCAATCAGAATGTAGTTGTCAATGGATGTCCATTGACAAGTGGAGGAGCCTCTATTGACAAGTCAATAGGCTTCAACTAACAACTCTAGAGGCCTCCATTGACAAGTTCAGAATTTCCATTGACAAGTCATTGGACCATAATGTAGTTCTTAATGGGCTTCCATTGATAAATGGAGGAGCCTCAATTAACAAGTCAATGGGCTTCAACTAACAACTCCAAGGGCCTCCATTGACAAGTACAGAAACCTCCTTTGACAATTCATGGGGCCTACATAGACAACTTAATGGGCATTCATTGACAAGCCAATGAGCCTCCGTTAATAAGTCATAGGGCTTCTACTAACAACTCAATGAGCATCTATTGACAGCTTAAGGGGCCTCCACTGACAAGTCAAGATCCTCTACTGACAATTCATTGGGCCTCCATTGACAACTCTTCAACCTTTCCATTGACAAGTTAAGGAGGCATTAGTGACAAGTCATATAATATGACCACATAATTAATATTAAATATCAACAACATAAACAATCTATAAATATATGCACATAAACTATCAGTTTCCAATGTGATCATAACTGCATATATATATATATATTAACAACTTTATAGACGTACATTGACAACTCCAGGGGCCATTACTGACAACTCTAGGTCCATACATTGAGAACAGAATTTACATCAGATTACAAATTTCCATAAATGAAAGTAAGATACAAAACCATATTACATGCAACTTTCATTTACATCTGAAAATGCATATACAAGGAACTAATAACAAATTCACAGACCATAGTCAAAAATCAAGTGGTTTGGATTTCTATCTAATTAGATTTACAATCGGATTTCTAGATCTGACCATTCCCCCAACATATTATATCACCATCTTCATTGACTTCAAATCTTCCCCCTATATGAAGGAAACATAATAGATTCTTGTCAGACGTGGTAGCCATCACCACTGTCCACCTACACAAAACAATTGTCATTAACTATTTCAAGACTTCTAGCCCCACATCTTTCACACCTTATTTATTAAATCCTACTTCTAATTACTGAAAACAACACAAAGTACCAAAAAATATAGCAAACTTTTCAAACCCATTTCAAACATCATTACACTACAAGCAAAACATTTAAATATGACTTATATTTGTCATTAACAAGTTCAGAAGGGTCCATTGAAAACTATCACTACTTCCATTAACAACGTATTTTTTTCCCTACGCACAGCATGTTATATAGCCGCAACCTTTCACCCTCATCTTCATTCCTTAGCTCTTTTATTTCAGAAACACAGCACAATGAACCAGAAACAAGAGCATAATGACAGCAAAAATAGAGCATGCTAAACCATACCCAAACATATTGAAATCACAGCCAAATCGTGAAACCATAGCAACCATAGCTCTGGCCCACAGATGATTAGTCATATTCATAGTACCCAATCCCTTCATACGAACATCCTCCTTCTCTTTACATCCATCAAAATTATTTGAAACTTTATCTTCATGCTAGCCTAGAATTTCTTGTGATTTTGGAATATAGATCTGATCCCCTTCCCTGCCATTTATCGACAAGCTCAACGACAAAAACCCACCACCGACTGTCCCCGAAACTCTCATTTCTCACTAGCATTTTGCATCCCTTTCTCCATTTATCTGACAGGGGTGTTTATGATATTTCTCACCTATAATTTATTATAAAATGGTTATATGAAACTTGATAGTAACTTCAGAATTTTCGAAATCATTTTTCTTTTGTATATTTCCTTTCCATGTCACTACAGTGCAATTGTCTCTAAAATGTGGCACTTGTTAAATAACCTACCCGTGGTGAAAATCAGTCAAGTCGAAAGTAGAAGAAGACGTTAACAGTTCTCAATTCCAATGGGGGAAGACCCGCAAAAGCTGAAGAAGATAGCGGCGGCGGCGTACGACTACGAGAACGATCCGAGATGGGCCGATTACTGGTCGAACGTTCTCGTCCCTAACCATATGGCGTCGAACTCCGATGTTATCAATCACTACAAGCGCAAGTTCTACCAACGCTACATTGTCTCTGCTCTCTTCTTATAACTTGTTCTTCGATTTTTTGTCATTTCCGCTTTGATGAAAGAATGATTGATTGGTTGGTTGCGTGATTGTTGTTGTTGTGCATGTGTATTTTTTAATCTCTGAAAGTAATGGATCTTACTCCAAGTTTTTATGGTTCTTTGTTTCTTGATTGGTTTGTATTTTCTTCGTCATTCTCAACGAGAGCCCTTGTATGATATGTCTAATTTTGACTGTTTTATCTGCAATTTCTGCAGTTCTGCTTCTGTAGTGATTATTTTAGATTGGGATATTTTTTCTCCTTATTTTTTGGTGCATGTTTTAACGAGTTTGGCCTTTGGACTTCAAGTCTTCGATGTTTAAGATTCAATGGATGGGACTTTTTTTAGTGTGCGCGGTTTTTGTTTATTTCTTTCGTTTGTGTGACCTGAATCCAATTGCTTGTATGCTTAAAGGATTATTTCCTACATCATATGTTTCGTTGAATTATAACTTAATCTATGGAGATGAATCGTTTGATTTTTTCTTTTTAATTTTTTGTTTCAAAAATAAACTTCCATTTCTTCATTCTTTCATCAGAAATATTGTGAATAAACTTGCCTTATTAAACCGGTGGTGGTTACTTTTACAGCCAACCTCTTAATCAATATAATTTTCCTGCTTTTTGAATTTTAGTAACTTAATTTGCCCATGTGCCATAGAATTAAACTTCTTGTTTTTTTTTTTGTTGCTAATAATTTGAGAAGTGATTGCTTTTTTGAGCGAACTTTTTATCTCAAATTTCAAGTTTTGATCAATTTTGCTTCTATTGATCCTTTAATCAGTCTAGACACTGATCTTCTAGTCCAGGATTAATAATGGCGGAGAATTTGTTTAGTTCCATATTTGCTAATTTCTTTCATTGCCTCTGATTTACTGTTTCTACAAAATAGCAAACTGTTCTACAGAATATTGACGTAACGTTTTGAGCTACCTACAGATTTATAAGATTTCAATTTTTTCTGTATCTTTACCATCCAATTAGAACCAATCAAGTGCATTAATTTACTTTTACTTAAATGCTCCTGATTCTTTGATATTAAACAGGATCCTGATCTCTTAGTTGAACCAATGTCTACTAGCAGTTCATCCCAGTCAACACCACCGTCAGCTACATCATCATCACAATCACCCCCATCAAGAAATGGCCAAGCTTATACACGATACTCAGGTGAATTTGTCTTTCTGCACTTTTATCATAATTGTAGAAGAATTTGAAAGGCAAATGATAAAAAAAAGAAGTGATTCTATGAAGCCTAGCTTAGCTTGATAGCTGTTTTATTTTTGGCCTTCCTTGGATGCCAGTTTAACTTTTCTGTTTATATTGAATGTACGAAAAAACCTCGAAGCTGCAGGAACAGGATCGACAAATAGAACTTCAGGAACATCGGCAACTGCAGGTTCCAATCCAACTCCTTGGCGTTGGGAGCGGCAGACAATTCATTTTTCTGTCAATGCTTGGGTAAAGTCTTTTGACCTACACACTTCACTTATGAATTCATTTGTGTTAATTAGTTATAATTTTCCATGCATATGAACATTCTAATGATCATGTTTAAGTAAATGTTTTCTTCATTTACTTTGTTTCTGAATGTTTGGTTGAATATTTGTTTTAACAAACTTTTGATTGAAGATGTTGTTTATGTCAATTGATGGCATTGTGGATTAGATTTTTTTTTTTTTTTTTGTGGAATTTCAGATTTCCATAGTGTTCCCTTGTGGACAGAGAAGAAATGCTATATTTGGGAATGACATTTAAAAAAAATAGTACAAGTTATTCTATATGTTAAGTAATAAAAAAAACTGTGTTGTTCGTCATGTTTTGGGGCCGTGTGACCAATGTAGTTGACCTCACATAGTGGGATAAGGCTTTGTTGTTGTCATGTTTTGAGGCCTTGTCCAAATAGTTTGATTTTACAATCTTCAAGACGTTTGCTGAATGTAACTGCTGATGGGCCTCAATACAGCCATGTAGCCAAAATCGATAGTAGGAGACACACAGTGAAAGAAGGAGAGAGAAGTGGGACTGATGGTCCAACAAAATAAATTATAAAAAAGCAGAAAATTGTAAGACCAAAAGAAGAGAGAAAAGAAGAGAGAAATGATGAAAAGATAGGAGGGACCAGTTAAAATGTGGTTAATAGGGTATAAATGAAAATCTGAGAAAGGAGAGAAAAGGGGAGTATGAATCCGGTTTGGGAGAGAGAGCCAAACTCACGTAAGTTGACACTTGTATGTTCCTCTTTATCACTTTGTTCTTGATGTATATCAGTGTTTGTGACTTTAGTTGCTGTGATTTTTGTGAATCTTGTGTTGCTTGATTTGTTGGGACTAATAAGTTCGGAAGGCTGTAACAATTTTATCAAGTGATTATGTCATTTTCTCCATACTAACAGGATTTGTATTCTGAGCTTGTCTTTGTGTTATTAGCTATGGAAATCCCTGTATTAGGAATTTCTCGTGTTCCTGTCAAAGATCTTTTGTTTGGTGCTATATTGTTTGTTTGTGTTACCTAATGTGTCAGAAGTTTGTTAGCTAATTTGTCCCAGACATTCGCAGTCTCATATAATTAGCACCATCAGCATCAATATAATTACTTTACAGATTAGAAAGGCAGCTATTGCTTTGTATGTTGAAGCAATTTATCCTTCTTTCTGAAGTTGGTTGGAGAGTGGCTATAAATGTGTTGATTGATCACTGATGATGATCATTATCATTCTTCTCATACAAAAGCAAGTGTTCTGGTACAAAATATCATGGTGCACCAATGGCCATTTCTGGATATCCAAATCCTTTTCTTTAGCCTGCAAATAGCTTCACAACCACCCCCCACCCAAAAAAACAAAAAAAAAACAAAAAATCTCATGAATAAAAGATAACTGGGAATAAACTGTTTCATCGATCATTTGCTCCATGGACCCATGTCTTTTATGCTATTACAGATTTAATGAGAAGTGATAAAAAACTTGATGCCATGAAAATTATCTTATTCATTCAGAAAAACTGTGTATATATAGGCATAGTAATCCTAGAATCTTATCTCCATTAGAATATTAGGAAATAAATTAGGATCTCAGGATTCTAGTATCCTATCATATCCCTTAATTATAGGCTATCTAGTTTAGGAAGGATTCTAACGTTATGTTGATTGATTGTAATCCTTTCTCTTAATTTCTCTTTATGAGGGTTCTCCTTTGGAGCCTATATATTGTACTCTATTTTCATTGGAATAACATGTGAGTGTGAGAATTATGTCTCTGATTTGCAATATGGTATTAGGGCCCTGGCTGGTCACCCACTGCTAGACCCAGCGGCCAGAACAGAGAGAGAGAGAGAGAGAGAGAGCGACATAAAAGAGAGAGAAACAAGGACACTGGAAACCAGAAACCGGTGAAGGACGACTAGTTGGACTACACTGCTGACACGGGGAGGACTAGAGATCGCCAATCAGTAGAACCCAGAAGCGCGGAGGCGATTGGAGCAGTGTGTGGCTCTTATGGACCACCACAATACTGGTGGTTGAAGCCCACATGCCGTTGGCTACAATGCAATTTTCCGACGTGTGTCTGTTTTTCCCAAAACCATGAATCCCTCCAATTTTCCTCCTCTTTTCGGCTCTATCCCTGGAAATTCATCTAAAATCGGACTTCATCCCGCTGCATTCATGTTCGGCACAACTTCCTCCTCATCCAGCAACTCATCTCCTTTCACAATTTCCTCCACTACCAGCAGCACCTTAATGGCATCAGAATTTCCAGAACCTCAAAGCATGGTCATTAACCATAGGTTCAATGGAAGAAATTACCTCCAGTGGTCCCAAAGCATGCTGAGGTATATCCGAGGAAAGCGAAAGGAGAAATACATCAATGGTGCAGCACCACAACCAGCCCTAGATGACCCAAACTTTGATATGTGGTTTGTTGAAAACAACCAAGTTATGACTTGGCTTTGTAACTATGATTGTTGATGTCAGTGAAGGCTATCTCCTAGCACACAATGCTAAAGAGATTTGGGATGCAACTAGAAGAACCTATTCCTCTCTTGATAACACTGCTGCGTTGATCCATTTGAAGCAACAACTTTGAGATTTGAGACAAGATAACCTAACAGTAACTGATTACTATAATGCGTTGATAAAACTCTGGCAACAATAGGACTTCTTTGAAGTGCATCCATGGAAAAATGTGGAGGAAGCTCAGTACCAGAAGATAGTGGAAGAAGGGAGAGTCTATGATTTTCTCTTTGGACTCAATGACTCGTTTGAGGAAATACGAGGCAGAATAATGGGAATCAAACCCCTACCACACCTCTTTGATATCGTCAACCATGTGCAGTTCGAAGAAAGTAGGAAACTCTTGAACCGAAGCAGCACAAGTCCGGTTGAGAGTTCAACACTTGTATGAGAGCCACAAGAGAAACAAAAAAACAAATGGTGCAATTATTGCAAGGAGAAGAGTCACATCAAGGAGGAATGCTGGAAATTGCATGGCAAGCCATCAACTAGCAAACCACAGGGCCATCTTACCTCAACTGCATAGAAGGTTGAAGATACTACTTCATTAAGTCAAGAGGAACTACAAATGCTTCGTCCAATACTTGAGAAACAGAATAAATTCTACTCTTTGCCAAGTGTTAACCCGGTACAATTATGAGACTTCTAAAGAGTGGGATGGACTTTTCTACCTGGAGAGATCGGAGATAGAGAATAAATCAATTTGGAACGCACAAAAAGCTCTAATCGGCTCAAGTTCTCAAGACAAAGATGTACTTTTATGGCATTGTTGCTTGGGACATCCTAGTTTTGATTATATGAGACATGTTTCCAAGTTTATTCAATAAAAATTCTGTTCTTTTTCATTGTGAAACTTGTTAATTCGCTAAACAAACACGATCTTCCTATCCAAAATAGTCCTATCGACCGACCCCTCCTTTCCAACTAATCCATAGTGACATATGGGGCCCAGCAAGAACAAAAACCTGGACAAATGAGAAATGGTTCGTTATGTTCATTGATGATCACACTAGAATCACGTGGGTTTATTTGATGAAAGAAAAATCTTAGGTGACTCAAGTTTTCCAAAGCTTTTATAACTTTGTGAAAAACCAATTTCAATCTTCCATCAAAGTCCTCCGAAGTGACAATGGTAGGGAATATCTAAGTAGTACCTTTAAAGAATTTCTTGATCAACAAGGACTTCACCATCAAACCTCTTGTCCTTACACAACTCAGCAAAATGGAGTCACTGAACGAAAGAACCGTCACTTATTAGAGGTAACTCGAACTCTCTTGATGGAAAGAAATGTACACACAACGTTCTTGGGAGACACAGTCCTAATTGTGGCTTACCTCATCAACCGAATGCCCTCTAAAGTCCTTAATTATGCCACTCCTATCCAAACACTCCTTACCACCTTTCCCAGTTTCCCTCTTATAAACCCATTACCTCAGAAAGTGTTAAGATGTGTTGTCTTTATCCATAACCTTGATGGAAGTAAGTTTGATGCCGTTCCCAGAAATACATCTTCCTTGGATACTCCACACAAAAGGGTACAAGTGTTATTGTCCGACCTCAAAGTAGCTGTATGTCTCCAAAGATATGTTCTACGAGGAGGATGCCTATTATCCCAAATTAGCCGTTCAGGAGGAATACTCAGATATTGAATGGCTAATTTCACATGAACCAACTTCCAAAACCACCGATACCCTATCTGTTACCCCATAAACCACTGATACCTTGCATAACTTCCTTATGCCCCTGATACCTTACCTTCTACATCTCCTAATACCACCTATAATGAATTGGAAACACAGGTTGAGATCATGACTGGGATGGATGTAGAAGATGGATTAGAAGGAGATGTCAGGCAACAATCTCAAGAGGCAAAGAGAAATGTCAATCCTACTATGAGGAATGACCGTGAATCTGACTCAAGAATAGATCTTGAAGAGATGGGCTAGCCTATTGCACTGAGAAAAGGGGTAATGTCTTGTAGTCAGTATCCAATTCAACGGTTTGTTTCATATAGTAACCTGTCTGCCAAGACGTAGAGTTTTGTTGTAAATAGTGCATAGATTGAAATCCCTAATAACTTCCAACAAGTTATGGTTGATCCAAAGTAGAAACAAGTTGTGGAAGAAGAGTTAAAAGCACTTGAGGAAAGTAAAACATGGGAAATCATATCTTGCCCTCCAGGAAAGAAGCCTGTGGGATGTAAATGGATCTTTACCCCAAAGTTCAATCTTGATGGAAGCATCAACAAGTATAAAGTAAGACTAGTTGCGAAAGGATATATATAGACCTATGGAATTGATTACCAGGAGACATTTGCTCCAGTAGCCAAATTTAACACAATCCAAGTACTATTGTCAATTGCAGCTAACTTGGATTGGTCACTGCACCAACTAGACATAAAGAACGCATTTCTGAATGGTGACTTGGGGGAAAAGGTCTATATGGAGGTTCCAGATAGAGTCCTAGCTTGAAATAGCTCAGTCTGCAAACTTAACAAGTCACTATATGGACTAAAGCAATCCCCAAGGGCATGGTTTGGCCGATTCAACAAAGCAATAAAGAAACTTAGGTACAACTAGGGGCAAGTAGACGACACATTGTTTATCAAGAATTGTGATGGAAGGATCACTATCTTGATCGTTTACGTGGATGATATAGTCATTAATGGAAATGATGAAGGCTTTATTGCCCAACGAAAGAGGGATTTGTCCACTGAATTCCAGGTTAAGGATCTCAGCTACTTCCTGGGTATGGAAGTGGCAAGAACACAGGGGCATCAATGTATCCCATTGGAAGTATACCTAGACCTATTGCATGAGACAAGAATGTTAGGGGCACAACCTGAAGGAATACCGATGGAAGAAGGCTATCATCTGGAAATCAAAGTGAATGATGTCCTAGTTGACTCTGAACAATATAGACAACTTGTAGGGAAGTTGATACCTAACCCACACGTCCAAATATCAGCTATGCAATTGGAATAGTAAGTCAGTTTATGCATTAATCACAGGAAGACCACATAGCAGCTGTCTATAGAATCTTGAGTTATTTGAAACTTAATCCAAGAAGAGGAATCTTCTTCAAGAAGGGCATGGCTAGAAACTTAGAGATCTACACCGATGTAGACCATGCAAGAGACAGGGAAACTAGAAGGTCAACTTCAGGATACTGTACATATGTGTGGGCAAATCTGGTGACATAGAGAAGCAAGAAGCAAACTATAGTGTCAAAGAGTAGTGCAAAAGCAAAACTGAGAGCTGTGAATGACGGAACATGTGAATGACTTTGGTTATTAGGTTACTGAAAGAATTAGGAATTCCATACAAGGGCCCCATGCAAGTCTAGTGTGACAATAAAACCAGCATTGAGATGACGAGAAACCGTGTTTATTATGATCGAACAAAGCATGTTGAGATAGACAAGCACTTTATTAAAGGGAAAGTTGAAGTGGGCATTATGATCTTTTCCTATATATGATCTGCAGATCAGATTGCAGATTTAATGACCAAACCACTAGGCAGAGCTAAATTTGAAGGTTTTCAATGCAAGCTGGGAATAATTGACACATATTCTCCAGCTTGAGGAGGAGTGTTAGAATATTAGGAAATAAATTAGGATCCCATGATTCTAGTATCCTATCATATCCCTTGATTATAGCCTCTCTAGTTTAGGAAGGATTCTGACTTTATATTGATTGATTGTAATCCTTTCTCTTAATTTCTCTCTTTATGAGGGCTCGCCTTTGGAGCCTATGTATTGTACTCTATTCTCATTGGAAGAACATGTGAGTGTCAGAATTATGTCTCTGATTTACAATAATCTCTTAGTAGGATTTTGTCAAGATTACCGAAATAATAAGGATATAATTAAATCAGAAATATATCTAAAAAAAATCTAAAGGCACAAGTACTAAGAAGAGATATTTAAAGCAGCAGCAATAGCAAAGCCTTATTCCACTAAGTGGAGTCGGCTACATGAATCACACGGCACCATTGTGCTTCATCAAACATAAAGCAGAAGCACATAAATAAAAATTAGGGCAAACTGTTTTCACCAACAGAAAAAAAAATTAGTTTTTATCCTTGCTGCCAATCTGTTTACTCATCTGGATTGTCAACCTTGACACCTTTCCGTAATCTGTAATCTCTTCACTTAGGTGTTCGTAATTGCTATGCTTGCTGTCATTCCACTGGTACCTAGGAGCATTTCACAAAGAGCTTATCGACTTTCATTTTTGGGCACTGTATGCTCTTCTCTGTTCTCCTTGTACTTGCAGTATGGGGTAAGTTCTCTTTTCTGATCTATAGTTTTATTATTTCATTAATGTTTACATGTCTGACTGTTTTTACTACTTTTTGTACTATTGCAGAAACCTAGCGCATGGAATTTGCAAGCCTTGCAAATATACCTCCAGTCAATAGTCGGAACAAAGGATTTTATATACTTAATATACTCTATTTCATTTGTTACTTCACATCTCTGCCTTAAATGTGAGTAGCCATTGATTCATGGTTTTTTGTTTGTTACTTGGCATATTTTTTTATTGTCATTAATACTTTCATTTTTCATGTCACTTTGTTGTCTTTACCTTTTTTAATTTCTTTTCAAATTTTTGTTGTAGTTGCTTTGATCCCCATATTATGTCGGACACTGGAGCATATTGCCAAGTTCCTTAGACGTAATTTTAGCCGATCCACTCTGTACAGGTGAAATTTAATATACTTTGATTATGTAAATATTTGTTGTTTTGGTCTTATGAACTAGCACGACTTTATTTTTGAACTAGCATGACTTTCTTTACTAATTATTTGTGTAGTTGAGTTGCGAGAACAGGATGTATTGTGGAGTTAGAGACTAGCGACTTGACTTGCTCCATACTCTGTATATCATATAATTTTTTTACTCTGTTTTATATTTTTTAAACAGAAAATTTATGTACTTATAATGTTTTTTATCCTGTTAAATACTGTTGACTTTATAGTTCAAGCAATTATCTGTTAATAAAAAGTTTGTCATTTGAAAATAAACAATATTAAGTAGTGAATTCAGCTATAGTAACTATGCTCTCATTTGAAATATTCATAATCAAGATTTAAGAAAATAAATAGACAATGAAGATCAAAAAGAAAAATAAATAATGGGTTGTTCCAAACCTTCAAGAAACCATCCATAATTACTTAACTTTTTTACATACAATATTCAAACTAAAACTTAAAAGACAACAAGAAAATAAAATTGATGTTTTCAGTTTTCAAACAATGACCTCCAACAATCAGCATAATTGGTTTTTTGTTCTTTCCAAATCTTATTAGTAGTCTGTAATAAAAGTGTTATTGCCAGAAGTTAGAAATTTGTTCTCATCAAGCATAAGGCTTATCACGTCCCATCCATTCTTTCATTTGGAAAGCGTTAGGCCTCAGAATTTTAATTCTTTGCCCTCCCACTTCTGCTCTAGGGATTATCTGTTGTCCTTATTATTGGTCTCTCTCTTTTTCAGCTTCCGTTTCTTTCCCCCGTTTTTTGGTTCATGTAATTGTAAATTTGTAGTTGTCTACATGCTATGTGTCTATTTCTACTCTTTCCTCTCTGGACTTCGTATATGATTGCAAATTTTCCTGCTTTTCCCATATTTAATCCAAATATAATTGCTATATGTGGAAGTTAGCAATAACTAATATCTGTTTTTATCTTTTCGAATAGGAGATATATGGAAGAAACTTGTGTTTGGGTGGAATCAAATACAACTACCCTTAATATCCTGACGTCCCATGCTGAGATTGGACTTGGCTTCCTTCTGATCATATCTCTGCTATCGTCTGTTTCTTGATATTTCCCTACCATTTTATCCTCATTTTTCCCTTTGTGCAGGTTCCTTTGTATTGACCATTGAGGATAATGAATACTTTATTTACTTGCTTCTACTCTTGAACTCTACAGGTGGCAGCGCAACGTACTACAAACTTTCATGTACTGGCAGGTTTGTTTCATTTCTTCTGACTATGATTTCCTGTTCAAGTAGTTTTCATATGGAATTACCTTTTGTCTATGTGATGTGTGGATTCATCAGTGGAAAAGGTAGCTGTTTTGTGATTAATTTGATGATATCTTTGTTGAAAAAAAAATTTTGAACTGAGCAGTATTTTATAAATGAATACATATACATATACATATATATATTTGGTCCTGTTTGGTTGATCAAGAAAGAGGCAAGAGGAAAAAAATGTATGTAATGTTAGCATTCTATTTTATCTACCAAATGAGCCCTTAGTTTAACACTTGGGTTTCCCAGATTTTGTCATGACTTTCCAAATTTCTCTAGGAAGTAATGCTTTGCAAAATATTCTCTCTTTGCCTAAAATTCGTTTTACAGGTTTTGAAGCTCATGTATCAAGCGCCTGTTACTGCTCCGTACCATCAAAGCGTTTGGGCTAAAATCGGGAGGACTGTGATCCCAGTCATCCACCGCCATGCTCCAGCGTTGAATACTCCTTTATCAGCGGTCCAAAGATGGTGGTTCAGGTAGAAAACGATTGGGAAGATACACAGGCCGTACGAAATGTTACTCATTCTCATCTTCAAATAGAAGTGACTCCATATCAATGACTTTGTAGCCAGTAGAACTGAAGCTTTGATAATGATCTATTGATGGAGATTTTAATTTTGTGAGTACTGTGTCTACTCTTCAAAAGCGTAGCTTTTTAGGATGGCATATATTCCAAATGGTTAAAGCATTTGACGCCAAGGTGATGAAAATGCATAATAATTGATAGTTATTGATGAAAATCTGATTTGGATTTATACATGTTGCTGAGAACCTTTGTAACAATATTTTTGTTGTTTAAATGCTTTTAAGTTCAGATTGAAAGCAGAGTACTTGCTCTGTAATTGTTGATGCCCCTGCCTTTCATAAATTTGATTTGACCAATTACGTAGATAGCTTAAGTTTCAAATTGATTATTTGAGTATGAACTATGAATTCTATTTATTGTGTCAAAAAAAATTTTCCTCTTAATTTTGTTCTTTTTTTTTTTTAACAATATGTTAGTTTTACTGAAAAACCCACTAAAACCGATTTTGATGAAAGCAATAGCTACCTAATTAAGTGAGTGTTTGGCAAATTGCCAAACCTAGGTTTGCGCAACCCGAAATAAAATTTTTCTCACATACTTATCTCATAAATCGTAAAAGTTATTCTCAAAAGTTAATCTAAACATATTAAATCAAAAACTGAGTTTGATGGTTTTTAGCGTAAAATTAATTATAGAAAGCGAGGTTTTAAAAGAAACAAATAAAAAGTGGAATTTCATCTGGAATTGAACCAGAAATCTGTTAGAACTTAGAATACGTACGTAGACATGCACATGTGTGACACTTTGGGCATCATCATTCAAACAATGAGAATTCAAAACGATGACTTCCGAGTTCTAATCATAAGGCGGATGCTTCTATCCTCTTGGGAAAAGAAAAAACAAAGGAAAAAGGGAATAAAAGAGAGAAGAAAAGATACAGCAATGTCCAATATAAGAGGCCTTCAAAACTATGCTTGGATTATTGCTTCCAAAATGTGCTTCTATTTCACAATTCACCATGCTATTACAGACTTCACCCTCATTTTCCATCAGTGTGCAGTCTTTAAATTAATGATAAACCATTAATCCCATGGTTGGAAAGAAACTGTGTTCTACCTCCAGATCCCTTTTGTGCATGGGCATCATATTCTATATTATAATTTATTTCATTCCCCAAATGCACAATCAGTAGAATTCCACACGCACATGAAATTGCTGCTATTTGTCCATGTGATTCCATGAATATAATATAACCAAGCCACGTAAGAAGTTAGATGACAAATTAAACCTGAGATGTCTTCATCCACAACCTCCTCTGTCCCACTCTCCATTGGAAGCAACATTGCAGCTATAGCCACCCCTAGGTGTAACCACATTAACGATTGGCATCCAAAAAACAAGCGCGCACAGATCAAACTGGAAAATACTGCAATTGAACAGAGAAACCAACAAAAACAAGAAAATCTTACGCGGTGGTCCATTCTCTTCAATAGATCGGAAAAAGATAAAAAAAATTCGGGAGCTTGTCAGACAACCAAGTGACCATCCCAAACAACGGGGCTGCCTGGGAACGATCCTCTGCAGCCAAGAGCAACCATCGAGATGGATCAACTTGGCCAATAATCACGCTCTGATCACCTGGTCATGATTCATCAACCAAGCTTTGGTTCTTGTCTCCTTGAAACTCAAGGACACAGATGTACGAGCCTATAGAACAGATCCTGTTCAAGTAAGGTCGTGCCCGTTCTTCTGTGTTCCGAATGTTATATATATTTGTTTTTGTTGTGTTGTAGACGATGTGGGACTTCTGGGTTCGTTAGTTCTACTATGTCACTCGGCCCATAAGGCCACCTGGGTCCGTTAAGCCATTTTCAACTTTGTATTCGCTTCTAGTCTTCTTTATTCACTACAGAATTTTGAAAAAAAAAAAACGACTTTTATTAAATTGACGTGCGTAAATCCCAGTGAAGGTTCACGATCAATTATTAAATGCATTTCTGATCGCTTTTAATTTTAGGGATATAGGATCGGGTTTGGTTTACTTGAAATGATGAAATCTGATTTGGGGTGTGATGGTGAGATGGCATTGTGGTATGTGGCTTTTTAACCCCCACCTAAGTCTGATGTTGGATATTTTTATGACCTGTGAAGGCGAACCGTGCATATGATTTAAAACTAGAAGGATTGAATTGAAAGTTTCAAAACTAGGAGGACTTAGGCGACAACCAGGTAAACGAATAAGCAAATAATTAAATAAAGTTGAGACAGACATTCATGGATTGTCACCATGAAAAAATAATACAATGATAAATATACCAATATTTTCGTGTTCTCTTAATGTTTTTATGTTTATCTCCATGCATAAAAATTAAAAATAGGTAGCACCGGACGGTACTAACAACACCATTCCTGTTGTGTTTGAAATTAAATTAGAATGAAAATGACAAACATTTGAGGGCAGTACATTATTCTACCCAAATCTCTGTCCTCTGTACAAAAAAGGTTGCACCAACGCAACGTACAAAATATTTTTCTCATCAACTTGCATTTTCTTGTTTTCCCATCCTCTTCCTCTATCATCTATTCGTAATATTAAGAAAAGATTTACAAGTCCATACATCTGAACAAATCCTCTACGCACTCGAAGAGCATTGTGTAAAGAACAAAACTCAATCTAAACATAACTGAATAACAAACAAACAAACAAACAGAGGCCACTGATTTCTATTTGCTGTGCGTTTCCACTGTTAAGTCCAGAATCATAAAATCCTGATTTAAGCATCTCTTTTATTTCTCCTCAAAGTCAACGTCAATAATATCCGGGTCTGATTTAGAAGAGGAGGTTCTTCTTCCATCCTTTGAAAAGGAATCCCCTTTGGGTTGCCACACAATGTTGCCACAGCTTGTACATCGGATCATTTGGTTCTTGTAGCCGGCGAATTGCATTTTGCAAGCTGGACAAGTTCCCTGCACAATTGGAGATGTAGCAAACGCTTGAGGCAAATTTTCAGAAGACTTCAGAGTAGATTAAAGAATGAAACAAATAATAATTAGCTGTATTTGACTGGAGAGAAATACTTTTACTAAAAACAGAAATATCGTGGAAGTGCACAACTGCTTAGGCTTTTCCCTTGTTACATAAACTGAAGAGTTTAAGCACTCAACCGAGTCACATGAGCTAGATTGTTACTGTTGTGCTCTTAAATTTTGTGCTTGTTTTAAGAACTTATTTTCATCCTCGATTGTTAAACCCCTTTCATCTCGTATAAGCAAATTAAAATATTCAGAATGCTTTGGGAGGAAAACAAAGAAGTAAAATAAAGTTGAAATCGACTTTTGTCAATGATTAATGCTAAGCAAAAATATTCAGAATGCTTTCAAGTGCAAGGCACATTGTAGACCCAATCAACTTTCTCAAATACCTTGATAGTTAGGTTGTTAGCCAGTGTACCAATGAGAATAGGTCCAGCAAAGGGAAGAACCCAAGTTGCAATCACCAAAAACCGGAAAAGCCAGCCAGATAAAGCAAACCAGATGAAGAAAACTGTCTGTAAAAACAATTTGCACATAAACAATAGCGCGATTGCATTATCAAATGGAAAATGAAAAATTATATGAAGTTTATATCCGTATACACAACATGATATCATATTCAAGCAATTTTTCTACCGTGGAAATGGATTTCCTTGCTGCTAAAGGAATCTAACGCAGAAAAGTTCCATAAATCAGGGGAGAATCCCCCAAGAAAAATAAAAAATGTACACAACTGTGTAAGTTTATGGAGAAAATGTATTTCTTATATTTGAATAGTAAGATACACCCAAATATATACACCTGGGGGGGGGGGGGTTAAAAGAGAACAAAAGCTAATAAATGCTATAATATCTAAGAGAATATTTACAATAAAACAAATATATTCCCATAAAAACAAAAACAAAAATGAAAGCAAAATGAATTAAGAATGCAACAAAGTTGCTTGATCCCAACGTATATCAAGCAGAAACTGTACTAAATGGCAGCCACCAGAGAGACCCCATCCCATATAACACAAAAGATCACTGAAGCCTTGAAGATAAATGTCTTTTGATCTAAACTATATACCCCAGACCCCAGCAAAACTTGCAACTAAACCTTGATCTATTTATTCTGTTCAAATCCTATAAGAAGCAAATCAAAAGGGAATTCTTCCAAATGTGTAAAACATACGTCAAGCCATGCTAAAACAAATAATTCTAGAAGGTGGACACCCATGAAGCAGAGATACTCCTAAAGTATCAATGATTAGGACCCACATACACAAAATATTAAGATTAGAGTGACATCACCATGTAGAGGTTTGGTGCCTTGACTTTCTTCTACTCACAGCACATACGATAATATAGGGCAGCACTCCAAACCAGACGGCGGGATTGCAATGCTAAACTTCTATGGATGATTTTCTCCTCAATTTTTCCCACTAGTTCTTGCATATTTAATGGCAGGTTTTGGCAGGAATATTTGAGAATTATAGGGATTTTTAAGGAGAAAACAAATTAGTACAATAATGCTAATTTATAACACTTTGGCAATATCAATCCCAGGGTTATGCAGACAATTCGGCATGAGCTATTCATATTAGGCACATAACCTATCAGAGTATCTCATTGATCAGAATATTGCCTTTACATGAGGAAGGGGACAGAATATACACACTGGAAGAATGAGGGAGACAATGAATAATGACACACAAATCATTGCTCTAAAAAAGCAATTAAGACAGCAGTCAAAGAAAAAATAACATGTGACAGGTAAAGGGCATTAGTTCCCAACAGCTAGAAGAGCAATAAAGATCCAGATATGGTGAACTTAAATCAAGAACTTGAACACAAGATTTCAATGATGGAACATGAACACAAGATGAGGGAACCAATGAGGGAAAAACAAATGAGGGAAGATAAAACAGATAAAGGGAATTGATTCTCTTTAAGTAAAGTAGCCATTGTAATTGCGCGAGATCAGGGAAGAACAAATGAGGGAACATGGACACAAGATAGTGACAGACACAACAACCGTTTTTTCTCCAAGAAATACACTTTTTGATGCCAAAACAAATTTCATTTTTCTACCTACAATAAACATCCCAACCAGCAAAAGATTAAACTAGCCGAAACAGAATGAAGTATTATATAACCTTCCCTATCCTCTCAGCCGCTGAAAAAAAAGGAACATACAGCAAAAAATACTACATAGGAAGGTATGCGATGCATTTTTTCACTAACTATCACGCAATAAACTGCTAGCACCATAATATGATTAGTTTTTTGCAGTACTAAACAATGAGAAACATGTGACATTTCGATGATGGCAGCAGAAGCACATTACGGCCAACCTAGCAAAAAACCATAATTATAAAACATGTACCTAGAAGATGAAGATGGGATATTTTCACATGATTAAGATTTAAGAGCTACTACGATAAAAAAGCAGACTAGGAAAACATAAGACAACGCTATATAACAGGCAATGCTGGAGACAAAACTGAAGCACTACTAATATGACAAGAATCATAAAAAAGGAGTAAATAATAATATAAAGCATACTTACTGCAGAGCTCCTTCCAATTGGACTATCCAGAAAATTGTTGAGCTGCGTCCTGTACTGCAAATATAACCAAACAAAACCATAATTGCTCAGAACGTAAAAAAAACCATTGAAATGGAGGAAAAAAATAAAAATCTCAAGATACTAAAACTTCATCAATCTCAACGTTCCCTAAACCAGGAAAGAAACAAAGTAAACAGCTTTATCAACCAAATTACACTTTCTCTAATAATATCTTTAAGCCATAGGTAATGGGAAAGATGAAATTGTAGGACCAGGATGAATTATAAAGAAGGAAGCCATGGATGACAACAATGCTTTTGGTGGTCATAGTGACAATTTTCTCCAACAAGAGGGCAATAATTAGATATAAAAGCCTTTTTTCTAGCATCCTTTAAAGACATATTGACATAATCACCTGTAAACATTCTAATTGAGAGATTACTTACGACTCAAGCTAGACTTGTGGTTGGTCATCATAGTCTTGGTTGCAGAATTCAAAATCAAGTGACGAATGTAATATTTCCTCAAATTGAAGTTAAATTTACACTCTTGGGTATGTTTTATCTATCAATTATGATAGAACTGAAATTACCACACGCTCTATAAGGCAGAAACGTGAGGCCAGAGTGGGAGTTAAAGCAGAAGAGTAAGTGAAGATGTGGCTGACCAAAATGAGGGTTAATGCACAACGAGGGTCAAGTGGCTGGAAGTGCATGATATCCTAATTTTTGGCAGTCAGTACTACCTTCTATATTTTCTATTTTAGTTGGCGGATAGGAGGATTTGTGTAAATAGCATGCTTAAGTTTCGTAGAAGACCAATATGTTGAATGTCAATTTAAGTAATCCATTTTACCGGAGTTATTTGTGTTCAAGATCAGGGTTTGTACTTGATAGCAAATTCAATATGTACCAATCAACTTATCCTTTCTTTTTCATTTGGACAAGTTGGACACGTTTTTGCTTCTAAACTCCTATAATCGAAAGCTTCTTGACACCATATGTTGTTTCAGAAGCGTAGAAGACAATTCGGGAAAGAATAAATAGACAGTAACAAAATTAAATAGTCGCTCCGCAAATTTAAAGGGCAACCGACCCTCGGCCAGTTTCTGCTGAAATCCATGGTGAAAGCACGCCATCTCATTCCAATCTCAAATTCACGATCAATCTCACGAGCCCGATCAACGGCGGACCTCGTAGCTTCACTTAGCCGCCGCGATACCTCGTAGCGGCGGTCTATCCGCTCAGCAGTTTTCTTTGCTTCAAAAAGTAGCTGCTCGAAGCCATCATTGGCACTGCGCCAAGCATCCTTCCATGCATCACCAGAAGCCATACGCTGAGCAAAGTTATCAAAATCGCTCCGACGGAAGGCTTGGACGGAAACCGTGGTCCGAACCGATACTGAGCGCCGATGAAGCTTTAATGGTCGAATAGGTTGCCATGGAAGTGTGGCGGTGGCCATGGCAGAACCTTCAGTAAGAATGGTCGTAGAGGAAGATTGAAGCGAATCCCTGAGTAGGGTCACAAGCAAAGAAGCTACCAAGACGCCGATCGGCGAAGTCCTGGAAGTAATGCGTTTAGGCACAGATAACCGAGGCTTAGTTTGGAAATGAAAGTTACAAGTCCAAGGCGTAGAAAATGCCACGTCAATTGTGTGGGACGAGCCGACGTGGGCGCGTTTTGCCCCAAAACGACATAAAGTATAGAATAAGAATGAATACCAACGACACGTATTTGGAGAGGAGTGGGGAATAGGAATCACGGGTGTTCTCACGGCTGCCATAGTGCGATATGGCCTATATAAAAAAATAGGAATCGCACTGTGTTACTAAGGGTAAGAAAAAATATTTAAAAAATCTTAATATAGATTCTAAATATGAACTTATCTTATTGACTTTATGGAGGAGTTTATCAATAGTCACTTTATGACTTGTCAATATAGTTACATACATTTGTCAATAAAAATTATTTAAGTTAATATCAAGGTTATTAAACCGGGACCGGTCAGTGAACTGGTCGGGATACTGGGTCAAGAGTTAGTGGGTCAAACCGAAGTCAAACCGGAGCTAACTCGGGATCAAACCGGTGAGAGAGTAAAAATTTTAGGTTTACTAATATGAAATTATAAAGAAATTCTTTTAAAAAAAGATTTTTTAAAAAAATAATAAAATAAAATACTGAACCGGTCCGGTTCATGAACCGGATCGGTTTTCTCACCGGGTCGCCGGTTCCCGGGCCGGACCGGACCGGACCAGTTTAATAACTATGGTTAATATAGATAAACTTGTCAATAGTCACTCTATGACTTGTTAATATAGTGATATACACTTGTCAACGGACTTGTTTAGTTACATAAATGAGCTTATCAATGGCCACTCTATGGCTTATCAATTGTCACTCTATGTCTTATCAATATAGGCTGTGTTTGTTTTGACGATTTGATAAGTAACTTATTTTTACTTAAACTTATGGAATCTTAAGATTGGAAAAGAGTTAAATTGGGTAAAATGACGAGTGTTTGGATTAGCTATTGGATAAGTAACTTAAAGTAACTTATGTGAAAGTTAGGATATTTGGTTTGACTTTTGCATAAGTGACTTTTGTATTAATTAAGAGAGAAAAATTGAAAACTTTATGAAAAATGAAAAAATGAAGGGATAAAATTGTGAAAAAAGTCATCATTGGCAACTTAATTGTCAATGGGACCTAGGAAGATATCTACACACAGAGGGATTTTTTCACAATTTTTTCAAAAATTAACTTAAAAAATTTGGTAATGGTACAATTTTAATAAAATTATATCAAACTCTAATTTAAATTGGTACACTCCAAAAGTCTTTTCTACTGTGCACCTTAAGTTTAAATCTTATAAATTATATCAAACTCTAATTTAAATATTAAATCCTAACTTATATTTTCACATAGCTCAAAATCTAACAAAATAAACCGATTAAAATCTCAATAATACTTCCAATAATCCAAATAAATTATTTAAACTAAATTTAATGGGTAAAAACACTATATAAAAATTAATTTATGACATGTTTATAAAAAAATTGATTATAAAATCATAAAACAACTAAATAATAAATCTAAACTGATTAAAATTAATTATTAATTATTCTCTACATTTCTACAGTCATATATTAACAAAACTCAAAATTTGCTTAAACTCTTATCCCAAAGTATTCTTTAATTAACAGAAGATTACTATCTAAAGAAAGAGAAAATTATTTAGAACATTTTTCATAAAAAGGAGTTTTGTGATTAGAAGTGATTTTGAGTACCTCATTGATCCCCAAAAATATGAAAATACTCCTATCAATATTTTTTTATACACATACAGGCACATAAGCTCCAATAAGCTTCATTTTGAGGCTTATGACTTTTTCCAACTTATGACTTTTTTCACTTTAAATCTAATCGCTGAAACAAACACCCATTTTTTATCAAAACACTGTTTAAGTCCAATTGAGCACTATTGAAGTCCGATTTTCCTTCAAAACGCCGAAACAAACACGCAAATAGTCACATATAGTTATTAATAAGATAAGTTTACACTTGAAATATATATCACTGAGTTCTATAGGGACTTTTTTTATAGATGAATCTACATTAAGACTTTTGTAATATCTTTTCTTATCCTTAGGATTATGAGTGAGATTTTCCCTTTTTTTGTTGAGTAGAAAAACAAGCAAAGCTCGTGAATTATAAAATTCTAGACAACACTACTTGTTCATATGGCATGTGCCCACATTCCATCATGAAAAGATCCACGCACTCAACAAGGGAGGTCCCTAATTCAATATATTCTTAGTTACTTACTTGAGCCATTCTAGGTAAATGGTCAACACATCAGAGTCCTTCTCTATAGGAGTAAGAAATTTCCAAGTCCCAATTTGAGAAGACAAGGGACCAAAGGCTCAATGTGTCCTCACACAATGGGTGCCCTATCCCATAATCCACAAGTAGTAAATGTATAGCCTCTCTATAAAATTAGTAGAGTCTTATTTTGTCAAAACCTAATTGTTTAAAAAGTTGTGGATTACTTTAAATAGCATGAATTTTCACAACAGTTGAGGGATTGTGCAATAACTTTTGTTGAAATTCACATACCTAGTTACCTTAATGATCTCAAATAACACCTCCACATGCGACATGACCTGTACTATCTAAAGACTCGTCAACATCAACACGTATAAAGCCTAGAGTAGGATGTTGCCATTTCACAACATCTCTAGATATGGCCTTTCTCTAAAACATATCCACATTGAGACCATTCATGTGTTGGGAGTAGATAATCCATTCATGTAATAAGTTATTTTTTAATAATTATTTAAAATTAATATATCATACAAAGTCTAGTATAACCTTAACATAATCCTTGAGGAGAAAATTGCTAAGAGTCAATGCGCCCCGTCATCATAACTATCACGCTACCTCCCTGAGGATTTCTAGATAGCAGAGGTTGTGGAGGGGGAGGTGGTGGTAATGGTGGTGTGGTGGTAGTGGAGGGGGCAACGGTAGTTGCAGTGAAGGAGGAAGAGGTAGTAGTCGTGGTGGCAAAGGCAATGACATCAATTGTCATGGTAGAAGTAGCGGTGACGAAGGTGGCAATGGGGGTAGTAGTAGCGATAGTAGAGGAGGAGGAGGTAGTAGTGGCGACGGTGGTGATGAGGGGAGGTGGTGGTAGCTACAGTAGAGGAGGAGGAGTTAGTGGTGGTGGTAGCTACAACGGTTACGCCAGTTGTCATGGTAGAGGTGATGGCTACGGTGGAGGTAGCAACAACTGCAGGGGGTAGTGGTAACAATGGTAGAGGAGGAGGAAGTAGTGGCAGTGACGGTAGAGGAGGAGGAGGTAGTGGTGGCAGCGACGACAGTTGCGATGGAGGAAGAGGAGGTAATGGTGGTGGTGGTTGTGGCATGGTGTGGTGGGTGGAATAAGAGAAGTTGAATAATGACAAATGAAACTAAAGGGTAAATTGAACTTCTTCAACCATGCAATGGGATGATAATGAGTATTCATAGGAGGAGATATGAATAGAGATTATCAATTTTTTAGTAATTATCATTACCATGGTAAACTCTATTACCATACTAAAGAGTAACCAAATACTCTTATCTTGATAAAGTAATCATGATTACCATTGTAGACATGCAATAGGGTTGAATCAAACACGCTCTCAGTTTGCATAAAATCTAATCCTAAGGTAGGAGGTTCGAGGAAACAAAAATTGCAATTACTACTAATTTTATTAAAGGCAATTATGTCATGTCCCAAAAACTTAATTCTGTTATGAATATAATATTTGTGGATATCCATATCCCCTATTATTTCCTATTATCCCATTATTTCTTATTCTCATCCATTAATTTCTATGATTACGAAATTACATTAATTGTGGATTAGAAAGTTGTGCCTATAAATAGAAGGCACATGTTATGTATTTGAAACAACACTAAATAGTGATTGAGAATTTATCTTTCTTACTTTTTACTCTTCTCATCTTTCCCTTTATTTTATAACACGTTATCTATATGAAATCTCTAATGAAGGTATACTTCTCTTTAGTTATTTTAACAATTTCCTCTACCTCCTTTTACTTTATTTTATTTGGTCTATCTGGAATAATCTGAGTATTTATATGGAATTAAAAAGACCCTTTTACTGATTTTTTTAAATATCGAGTTTCATGGCTTAAATTAGAGATTGTTATTATTTTTTATCTTATTTTTAATCTCCTTTATGAGTTCTTCTATATTATTAATATTGTTATTTTAGTATAACCCGAAGCCATACAACTCCATTTTCTTATTCTAAAATTATATGGTCAGAAGCTATATTACTTTAATTTTTTATTATCAAATTATATGACCATAAGTAATATCGCTTTAATTTGATATTCTAAAATTATATAACCAGATGTCATATCGCTTTAATTTTCTATTCTGAAATTATATGGCCAGAAGACATATTGTTCTAATTTTCTATTATTAAATTATATGACCAAAAGTTATATCGCTTTAATTCTAAAATTATATGACTAGAAGTCATATCACTTTAATTATCTATTCTAAAATTACATCACCAGAAGTGATATTGTTTTAATTTCACATATGAACTTATATAACCAGAAGTCATATCGCTTTAATTTTCTATTCTGAAATTATATAGCCAGAAGCCATATTGCTCTAATTTTCTGTTCTTAAATTATATGATTAGAAGTTATATCACTTTAATTCTAAAATTTTATGATTAGAAGACATATCGCTTTAATTCTAAAATTATATGATTAGAAGTCATATCACTGTAATTTTCAATTTTAAAATTGCATGACCAAAAGTCATATCACTTTAATTTTCTATTTTGAAATTATATGACCATAAGTCATATTGCTTTGGTTTCCTATTATGAGGCCATAAGCCATATTCCTGTTATTGCTTTGTTAAGATTATATGATCAGAAGTCATATCACTTTGATTTCTTATTATATGGTGAGAAGTCATATTCCTTTGATTCCTATTTTGATATTATGTGGCCATAAACTATATACCTTTTTCAATCTTATAATATGGCCAGAGCCATATTCATTTGATTCCTTATTATATGGCCAGAAGCCATATACATTTTCATCTTCTATCTTACTATATGGCCGTAAGCCATATATAACTGTTATTTATATTCAAGATAAAAGGCTAGAAGCTATGTAATTTTTTTTATCCTGAAGATAAAGATAAAAGGACAAAAGACATATAATTTTATTTATCCTTAAGATAAAAGGTAGGAAGCCATATCATTATAATTTCTCATCTTGAGATTAATTAGCCTGAAGCCATGAGTACTAAATAGCCTGAAGCCATAAATTTTTAATTTTATTTTAATATTTTACTTTATGAATTATTTCTTATCTTTAGAAATTTCCTGCTATTATCATTTGTATTGTTATCCTACGTTTTTACATTGTATATTTTAAGGATTTCCTTTTATTACATTAGTTTGAACTATGTTAAACCTTAAAAAATTTGAATTTGTGGCTCTTGTCATTACCAAAAAGAAGTATTTAACTTGTTTGATCCATGAACTTTCCACACCACTATTTGCATAAAGGTCTCAAAACTAAATATATGACCATAAAAGACCAACTTCTTCGTTGTAACAATTTAAAAGAAATGTATGATTGCCGGAAGATGGTTATCATTTCAAAGGCTCATTATGAATGAATACATCCAATTTGCTCCTGAAGTAGCAATATTGTAAAAGAAGTTTAAAAAATATTTGGCCAAAAAAAAAACAATGAGCTTTTGTTGAAAACTTATAAATCTTGTCTAACTAGCTCGACTCCATTCCCAGAAGTGAATGCAGTAATGAATGAATCTAATTGTGGTCATGGACCCGGATGTAGACATGGCTACAACCGTAAGTGTAGTCGTGGTCATAATCATTGTGGTTCAAATTCCCAACCAAAGTGAGGAAAGATTGAAATAAATTATTTTGATAAAGCTAATAATTTTGAGTATGGTGACATGGATACTACTCATTTATGTGTCGCTGATTTCTTAGTATAAATTATCTTCATCTATTTGAACTACCATAATATAGTGTGTTTAAAGTTGCTACTATCATGTGTATTTCCCTTTTTAATTATATTGTCTTCTATTTTCATGTTTCTTTAAATGAAGAATGAGCCTTATTGACATTAATCCTAAAGATTTATGTCTCATTAATAGTGCAGCAATCCACACCATACTAAAAAATGCTAAATATTTTTTTCCCTTGATAATGCGAGAAGCAATGTTCAAACTATATCTAGAAGTGTAAATTTAATTGAAGACTCTAGAAGAGCTAATATTTTATTACCTAAAAGGAACAAAATTATATATTGATAATGCGCTCTATTGTACTAAGTCTAAAAGAAACTTATTAAGTTTCAAGGATATCCGTAGAAATGGATATCATATAGAAACAACAACAAAAAATAATCAAAAATATCTTCATATCATGAATTTAGTTTCTAATAGAAAATGCATAATAGAAAATTTTCCTGTTTTTTTCTTCTGCCTTGTTCTCTACTTTTATAAGCACAATTGAAACACATATTATTATAAATCAGAAGTTTACTAATCCAAACTAGAAGTTTGCCAATACAAACTAGTAGTTTGCCAATGTAAATCAAAAGTTTACTAATGAATTTAATGTTTGGCATGACCAATTAGGCCATCCCGGGTCAATCATGATGCGAAAAAGAATTGGGAATTCATGTGGTCATACCCTGAAGTGTAAATAAATGCCACAATCCCATGACTTCTTATGTGCTACATGTTCCAAGGGAAATTTAAGTATTTGGCCATAACCAAGCAAAATAGAAAGTGAGTCTTTCACATTTCTAGAACGGATACAGGGAGATATTCGTAGGCCAATACACATACTATGAAGACCATTTAGGTACTATATGGTTTTAATTGATGCATCAACTAAATGGTCATAATGTTTTACATTAGGGCTAGCGAAATTCTCTCCATACAATGACCTTGGTTCTCACTAGGAAATATAAGTCACAGGTTCCTCCCTCTTCTCCGGAGGAGGAAGATTTGCTATTACGAAGCTCGAAAAATCAGGAATGGTACAAAAGGGAATGATGATAATATCTTGCAGGACTAATAGCCTAAGCTGGGATCGAAGGGCTCTGAGTTCTTAAATAGAGGACCATCATTTGTGGATAAGTTAAAAGGCACTGATAAATAGAGTGAACTTTCTAATGATGATAGGGAAGATGATAACAAGGCTATGTTCGATGATAGTATATCTGAGGACTCAGCTGAATAGAAGCCTCTCTATAAAACCATTAAGGACCAGAAAAGGAATTTTCCTACCTTTTCTTTCTCAGGAAAGATAAAGAAAAAATTGTACAGATCCTGGTAAAAGGTAGTAATTATGAAACTCCTGGATAGAGGGATTGGATACAAGGCTTTTCATGCTAGCTTACAGTCTTGGTAGGCAAAAAGAGGAGTTACTAGCTTAATTAATATTGGATATGGGTATTTTGTTGTGAACTGTCTAACAGTGAAGACTACTTTAATGCCTTAACTGGGGGACCATGGATGATATATGATTATTACCTAACAGTGAAACCATGGGAACCCCATTTTTTGCCAGAAAGAGCAAGAATTGACAAGGTAGTGGTATGGGTAAGAATGCCTAAAGTCTCCTTGGAATACTATAATAAGAAGGCCCTTACATGTATCGGAGACAGGATTGGTGAGACAATAAAAGTCGATGTGAATACCTCCTGCCAATTATGTGGGCATTATGCTAGAATCTGTGTTCTTATAGTCTTGAGTAAATAGCTTATGTCACGCTTTACCTTGGATAATGAAGACTATTATTTAGAGTATGAGGGACTCCACTTGTTGTGCTTATAATGTGGGATTTTTGGCCATATAGGTGAAGCTTGTACACTAAAAAAGTCACCTGAGCAAAATGAAGGCACTATGAAGGAAGGTATGCTACTCAGGGGGTAGATAATGAAAAAGAAAAAGTGGAGGCAGGTCATAATGATCAATGGTGAGTAGTGTAGAAGATGCGCCAGCAATGGAAAACTAAAGAGCAAGGTGGAACTTCTCTGCCAAAAAATAGGGGCTCTAGATTTGCAACCCTAGCAGACGTAGAGGAGTTGGAGCAAATTCCTGACAATGCCAATACTGGACTAAACTAATTTGTACAAATGGTTGAGCTTTAACAGCCTCAATACTAACATATTACGTGTGTATGGAAAATAAGGGAAAAGACAAAGAATGTCGTTAGAGGAAGGAAAGAAGATAGAGAAGTTCTAGAAAGCTCTTTAATTAAGGAGGCTAATAAGACATTAAGAGAGAAGGAGAGTCAGAAACATAGTAAGAAAAGAAGAGAGGTGCTATGAGACAAAACAAAAAGTAGAGTCACACTAATGTTAACTATAGAGGAACCCCACGAACCAAAGGCAAACAAAGGGCACTCAGAGAATGAGGTAATGAAAGACACTAGGGTGGATGAAGAAAAGAAACAAGATGTGTTGGGCCAAGCCCAACGACCTTGGCCTAATAATCCTAAAAACACAGAAAAACCAGGAGAGGACAAAATTGAGGACTTGGACCTTGGGGATCCAAACATTAGGCTTATTTCCAAAAGCCTACTAGTGGCTCAGAGTAAACTGATGTTGAGTGTTGAATATATGATACCAGAGACTCAATTCTAGTGAGTGTCTTATTGGGCTGTGTTTATCTTTAATATTTTATTATTATGGATAATATAATTTATTGAAATATACAACGGGTCGTGCAAAAGGGTCCCTTCGAAATATCAAAATGGTGTGTAGTGGCCCAAAACCTATCATGATAATTCTAGCATAAATGAAAGTATAGCAATGAGAATAGATTCTATTCTCTTCAGTCGATGGGTTTCGATGAACTAAAAATAGTCTCTAGTATTGGACGATCAGGAGGTCTAGTAGTAGCATGGAAAAGTTATAGAATCTAGGTGTCTATAATCTCAAAGGATCGACAATTCATACATCTCGGATGTGAAATTTTTGGAAAACCTCCCTTCCTTTTAACAGCAGTATATGTAGTGCCTCATTCTAATTTGAGAGAAGTGTTATAGGATAAATTGAAATCATTCCCATCAATAATTTCCTTGCCTTGGGTGTTCTATGGAGACATTAATGACATTCTACTGCTATTGGAAAGAATCGGGGGTGCAGCAGGAAATTTGAATCGAATTAATTAGTTCAGAGATCATGGGGAGGAATACGGCTTAACAAACATGGGAGCTAAAGGTCCCAATTAACATGGAAAGGGCCAAAAGTTGTTAGGTCTTCTAGATTATATGAAAGGCTTGATTGAGCATAGGTCAATACTCAATTCTTGGCTCTCCTCCCTGACTGTTTCGTAAAGGTACATCCTCGTACTAGTTTTTTTGACCAAAACCCATTATCTCTGCAATTTCTTGATGTTGATTCATATTCTAGTAGAAATATTCAATTTCATTTTAAATCTATGTGGCTATCTCATGATAACTTCAAAGAGTTTCTTATCTTTGCTTAGGGTGACAACAATGAGCTAAGCAAATTTCTCTAGGAGTTTCGTGATCCTTTACTAATCTAGAATAAGGAAGTATTTGGTTATGTAGAGCAAAAGAAAAGAATGATTCTAGCAAGATTAGGAGGTATTCAGAAGTCACCTAAGTATCCTTATTCTCACTTCTTATGCAATTGGAAAAAAATTTGCAAACAGAGCTTAAGGAAATTCTAAAATTTGAAGAGATGAAGTGGTTTCAGAAAGCTAGAATAGAGTGGATTGCAAAGGGGGATAGAAATACAAGATATTATCACCTAAAAACTACTATAAGAAGAAGAATAATAAATGGAGTTTTAACTCTTAAAGATGATTATGGTATCTAAGGGCCCTGGTAATAAGTACTTTAAAAAATTATTCTCTGATGTTGTGGATTAGCCTTATGTATTAAAAACTATTGATATGTTTCCTCACCTAGATAGTATTCAGTTTCAACTTTCTCACATGAGTAATATGCCTTTGACGAAGAAATAAAAAATGCTCTATTTTTTATGGGTCCTTGTAAAGCCCCGGGGTCTGATGGATTCTCACCCATCTTCTATCAATCAAATTGGGATACGGTCAGTCTTTCCCTCTGTAGATTTGTTAAGCAAGCTTTCCAAGATAAAAGCATTACAGAGGATGCCAATAGAAGTCTCATATCCCTCATTCCAAAGAGGGATTGCCCTAAAAGTATAGGCCATTTCAGACCAATTTCCTTATGTACATTCCATTATAAGTGCATCACCAAGTGATAATGTCGGTTAAGTGTAATGCCCCAAAATAAGTATAAGGGCTCAATGACTTCAAAAGTAAATGTAACGAATGTTAGACAAACCCTTCGAGGAATAAAGCATGAATTATGACCCGAATTAGCAATAAAAAGTGCCCAAACCTAGTAGATAAGTTTAATTATGGTGACAAAGCTTCAATTGAATTAAAAAAGAAGGGAAGGGTGCATTGTATGAGAAAATGGAATAAGATAATGCATCAAATAGCAATCTAACAGAATTGCTAGAGTCAAGGGCGAACGAGAAGAAAGAAATTTATCGGCTAATTAGTCAGCTACCAAAGTGGAAATCGACTATTAGCTAAAAGAACAAGAGGTGTAACTACATGGCTAAGCAAACTAGTTAGAGTAACCAAATAATGATTTGCTTTTGGAGAAGCCATAGGAGTATGACACTTGGCATCACATAGACCAAGCAAGGGAAATTGGAAAAGTCAAACAATTAATTTTCAAACTCATTTTCTCTTCCCTCTCTCTTCTCAAGTTAGCTAAGAGCATAGGAGAGCTGAAGATATTTCATTATAACAGATTTCCTCTCTCTCTTTAAGCTCGCTAGTCGTCTAAGGCAAGGAAGGAGGAAAGAGAAAGAGGATTTTTGTGAAGGTGAGCTCTTCTACTTGTGTTTTAACCTTGTAGATAACCTCTATTGCTCAAAACCTCTCCCTAATCTTATTCCTCTTGATGAAAGCTTCATTTGTATGGTTTTAGATTTTTAAGAGGTGGTGTTTTGTGTACTCACGAAAAACTAGATGTTGGAGAATCAAAGAATGAACTAGAGAAAATAGTAGAAGTGAGCAAAAGCAACCCTTTGATATATATATATATATATATACATATATATTGTGATTATTGGTTGAGAACTTTGGTTGTGCAATTTTGACCTATTTTAGTATATATTAAGGTTTTAGAGAGTTTATGATGTTCTGATGATCGAAATGGTGTCTTGTGATGTCCATTGGATTTATGAAATTGATTTGGGACTTGAATGTGAAGTTTAGAAAATTCGGGCAATTTGTGTGTAAATTCTTCCAAAATAGAACCTATGAAAGGAATGGGAATTTGATTGTTTTAATATTTTCATTGGATTCTATGTGAAAGATTGTGCAGGGAGTAGCCTCGATTGTGAATTCTAACAATTGAAAACATATGTTGAAAAAATGAGAAGTTTCGTCAATGACAACTTTGTGCAGGGCAGCTAGTTTGCATGGCAGTTTTGAATGAGTAAATGGTCTCTAAAAATTCTAAAATTTTTCAATATAATAGTACACATGCCAGGCTTTAAATTGACAAATAATGGGTGTCATTTGAATGGGTAAGTAGAAAGTTATGTATTTTCAAAATTTGAGGTTGAAACTGGAAGTTATTCTAGAACGGTATGAAAATTCGTTGAAGTCTATATTTTTGTGATGGTATATGGTAGTGGTTCATATTTTTTCTGTATAGAGGACTTAAAAAGCTTCAATTAGGACTTGGAATCACTCCATTTTGATGTTTTTAGATTTAGTTATGATTTTTAGAAATTCAGCCTAGAAACAAGAATTTTCTTGGCCGCAGCCAAAAAGTATCGAACCTGATCTTAGCCACAGCCCAAAAGCTTCTGACATGTTTTTGGCTGCAACTAGAAGATTATTGGCCACAACTTAAAACCTTCTGACTATCTCTTGGCCGCGCCCAAACCCTATTTTCAATACTGTGTATTTTTGAATGGTGATTTCTGGTCTAGTTCTCCTTAACCCTTTTAGACTTTTGTTTGAGCTTCTCATAGCTATCTAAAGGACTCAAATGATAACCAACTCCAAGTGTTTTGGAGTTATTAAAGGATTGGAATAGGTAATAACTTGTCGTCCTTAATTTTGATTTATAAGATTTGATATCTACCCTGAGTATAGGAAGCCTGTACCCGAGCGAGAGCGAAAGGAACAAGGTAGTGACTCTTTCTCTTACATCATGTATAATGCTTTGTATGTATGTGCATATCTTCCATTGTGACAAATGTGAAAGTGACAAATGTCACGAATGTGTAGGTGATGAATGTCACGAATGTAATGACTGTCACAAATTGTTGTGAATTTCATGAATGCTAAGCATTGTGACTTATGTGATTACGATTGTCATGCATATCATGAATGTGATGGATGTTATGACTGCTATGAATGTTGCTATATGATTATTGTTTACATGCTTTGTGAAATTATATATCATATGAGTGAAATATTACTACTGAGATTCATATGAATCTTACTCTTTCCAATGTCTAACCTTTACCCAAGGCAAGAGGATCAAGGGACAAGCAAGTACATAGGGGCAACTAGGCCATTCCGATAGAAGATAGAATTTTGTTAGTTGGTTATCGAACTTTTGGATGAATGTATATATTGATCATAGAATCCCGATGAAGGAAACTAAGAATGGGCGATCATGCCCTGTAGACCCTTTTGGTCTATGAATCTAACCCGGATGTAGGTCAGGAAATTTTGTTAAGCACTATGATATTACTAAATGAAAAAGATTCAAATAAGCTAAATAGATTCAAAAAGTGGAAGTGAGACCTTATTAAACAGGTTTTGAAAAGTTTTGAAAACCCACTTTATCATATGATCAAATCCTGTCTTGAAGTTGAGACCTCTAATGACTTTTAAATTATCCTTTGGTCTCCAGTTTAACATTATGACATATTTTTGAACTGTTTTCAAAGCTTATAAGGAAGGGGGTTTACATTAAGAGGTGTTATGGATAATTTAATTTCACCATTTCAATCTAGCTTTATCAAAGGAAGAAATATACAAGACAATATCAATGTGGGTCAGGGAATAATGCACAATGAAAAATGCCAAAGGAAAGAAAGGGGATGGTATGGAAGATTGACCTAAAAAAGGCCTATGATAGTATCATATGGGATTTCCTGCAACAAGTCTTATTTGATAATTTATTTGAAGCTGATTTAGTGCAACTTATAATGTCATGTGTTTACAACCTCCTAGAATGTCTTATGGAATGGCAGCAGAAATGAATTCTTTTCTCCTAAGCGAGGTCTTCGTCAAGTAAACCCTATTTCTCCTCTTTTGTTGATGATATGAATGGATAGATTATCTCATGTTATTAGTGATATAGTTAATGAGGGAAAGTAGAAGCCTATCAAAGCAACTAGAAGGGGCCCTTCTATATCACATCCTATGTTTGCAGATGATCTCCTTCTTTTCGGCGAGGCAACTGAGCAACAAGCTATTTGTATGATGGATTGCTTAAATAGGTTCTGTGATATATCGGGAGAGAGAATTAGTCAAAGTAAATCCTCTATGTTTTTCTCCCAAAAAGTTTCAAATGCAACAAGAGGAAGAATCAAGAATATCTTGGGCATAAAGATATCTATTGAAATTGGTAAATTTCTCAGGTTTCCAGTTAACAGAGGAAGAAAACCAACTGATACTTTCCAATACATTGTAGAGAGAGTAAAGTCCAAGTTGGCAGCTTGGAAGGAAAATTGCCTTTCGGTGGCTAGAAGAATTGCCTTAGCTAAGTCAGTACTTAGTACTATTAATTTATATCCTATGCAAGTTGATAATATTCCAAGAATTATTTTGAATGAAGTTGAAAGACTCTAAAGGAATTTTATATGGGGGGGAATAGCTAAATTTCACATGCTTTTCACCTGATTGGATAGGAACAAATTACTTTGCCAAAATAATTTGGAGGCCTCATATTCAATAAGTTATCTAGTCTCAATTGAGCATATGGAGCTAAACTAGCATGGAAACTTATTATAGGCAGAGATGTTACTTAATAAGTATATGCTCTGAAATGAAGATAACTTGCTTCATTTCCAAGAAGGTGATTCAAAACTCTAGAAATTCATATCACTGCAATAGGAGGTTATTGATATAGGGATCAATTGGAATGTTAGAAATGGTTGCACAGTTCAATTTTTCAAGGATCTTTGGTTGTTTCCAGATAAGGCAATCAAAGATATGTGCTTGAGGCTACTAAACCGTAGAGGAAGAAGAAAGTAAGGTTGTTGGTTGGGTCACATATGGGGTATGGGATTTTAGTAGACTGGCAATAATTATCCTGAGCAATGTGTTTCAAAGATTGATAGCAAGGTTACCACCAATGGTAGATGTTGGAGATGACATTATGTCATGGAAAGAAATGAATAGTGGATTATTTTCCATTAAAAGTGGTTATTATCTTATTGAAAAAACCCTATTAATTCTTATAGTGCAATGTATAAGCTACTTTGGACTTGGAAAGGTGCTGAACGCATTAGAGTCTTCATGTGGATTGCCTTCAATAATCACCTAACAACAAATGCTTGGAGAAGCAACTGGTTTTTATGCTCTCCTTTATGTACTTACTATGATACTATGGCAGAGGATGTGATACACATATTTTGAGGTTGTGTATATGCAAGAACCATATGGCTACAACTTGTCTACCCAAGATATCACTCCTAATTCTTTGCCGCAAATTTTTGGGATTGGTTTTCTTTAAACTTGAAAAGAGAACTTAGTCAATTATAGGATGGTAATTGGAACCTTATTTAGGGAGTATCAATATGGAATTTATGGAGATGGAGGAATCTCTGTGTTTTTTATCCTAATTTTATTATACCTATGCAACCAGTATCTGTCCTAATATAGACCTAGAAAAGCTTTGTTCAATTCCATATTTATTCATAATGAATTATTTGATTACCTCAAGACACTTAAATTAGAGAACTCCTCTTTAAGGTGGGGTAAAACTAAATGTAGAAGGAGACATGAAATCATCTTCCAAAAAGGTTGGGTGTGGAAGAGTTGTTAGAGATCACCTAGGAGAATGGGTATCTGGATTCACATTTACTCTTGGATGTTGCAGTGCTTTTGAGGATGAGGAATAGGCTATTTTACATGGTTTAAGATGTAATATCCCAAAAAGCGATTAAGGGCTAATGACTTCAAAAGTGACTGTAATTATTGTTGAATAAACACTTTTGGAGAATGAGTGATGGGAATTTGGATGTTTTAATGATTCCAATGGCTTCCTTGTGAAAATTCGTGTGGGGAGAGTGTTTATTGTGAAATTGGAACCATTGGGAACAATTGTACAAAAGTTGGAAACTTGTCCATTGAAACTCTGTACAGGGCAGTCGATTTGTATGGACGTTTTAAATAGGCAAATGGTGTCTAAAAATTCTGAAATTTTCCAGTCTTAAAGTTCACATGCCAAGCTACAAAATGGACATATAATTTGTGTCATTTCAATTTTTGAGCTAAGAGTTATGATTTTCCAAAGTTTGGGATGGAAACTGGAATCTGTTTTGGAGCAGTATGGAATTTTGTGCAATTAAGTATTTTTGAGGTTATTAAATGCAGTGATCCATATTTTTCCAATAAAGAGGACTTAAATATCTTTCCATTGGCTTTGGGATCACCTCATTTTGATTTTTCTAGAATTAGTTATGATTTTTCAAAGTTTGGGCAGAAATCTGCCAGAATTTTGTAAAAATCTGAAATTGATGGAAATTTAGTAAATAATTAGAAAATAATATTATATTATATTAAATCATCATCCACCTCCTCCATCAGCCCAAAACCGTGATATTCAGCTGCAACAAGAGAAAGAAGGTGTGAGAAATTCTAGAGAGCGAAGGAGAAGAGAACTTGTACGGTAAGTCGATTTCTTCGGTAAATCCTTACCTAACGCGTATAACTCCGCTCCTAAGCTATTCTTCTATATTCTTTAAGGTTTGTGGAGCACAAATTTGGGTGTTCTAAGGCTAGGGTTTTCAGCCACTTTGAGGAAAAGCTAGTGGGAGCTTGATGTAACTTCCAAACTTTCGTATATTGCTTATTCTGGCTGCTGTGGGCAATTTAATTGGTGAAATTTCGCCGGATTGCCATTGGTTTTAAAGTTTGGAAATGATATGGCCTAGGGGTTATGCTGCCCAAATTGGGTCTTAATGTTAGTTGTAACCTAATGTAATGATTAATAAAGTGGTTAGGAGTATAAAGGAACACGTTTACGGAGCCGAAACCGAAAAACACCGATTCTTCCCAAAGTATGCCAAGATTTCGGCCAGGGCTAGATCTGAGGGTTAGAATTGGATTTTCAATGATTTGATGGTTCCATTGAGTTCAGGAGCAAAAATTAGGTGGGGTTACAGTTGGTCACTTTTTCGGAAAAGGCCGAAAAAGCATAATTACGAAAACGCCCCTAAAACCCTTAAAGTGAGGCTGCCAAGGGTAATGTTGTAATTTGACATTGAATTTGATAATTTTGAGTTCTGAAATGGATTCCTTGGGTGAAAATATGTTAGAATAGCCCATGTCAAAATTTCAGGAAAAGTATAGCCGGACCAGGTACGGCCGGGCCGGGTCCCTGGGGGCATTTTTGTAAATTTTCATAATATGCTCATACAACCCCCAGAAACACTATGGAAGTGTCTAAATTGTATTTTGGAATTCTAGGACTAAGTTGTGAGCCCAGTGGTTAGCACGTTTTACGATGCACACTAAAAGGTGGTCTTTGAGATAGTACTCCCCAACCCTTTAGGCATGTGTCTAGGCTTCTAGTAGCCACCTAAAGAGTCCAAGTGATAACTAACTTTAAGTGTTCTGAAGGTGAGAATTTGGAATAGAGAATAACCTGTCGTCCTTGACTTTGGTTTATAGGGTTCGACATTTGTCCTAATCGCAAGCAACCTGTGCCGGCGCACGTTAGGAAAGAACAAGGTAGTGACTCTTTTCCCCTATACTATATGTGATACATGGTATGTTTGTTTGATCATTGTTTGTGAGTCTATCACCTGCGGCCCATCGGTGTTGACGGTGGGAGGATCGTACCTTCGGGGCGGTGGAATCCGGGGGATGAGACTATGTGAAAGCCGTAAGGCTATATGTGAAAGCCAAAAGGCTATTTGTGAAACCTTCACTCGCAGCCCATCGGTGTTGATGGTGGGAGGACAGTGCCTTCGGGGCGGTGGAATACGGGGGATGAGATTATGTGATTATGTGCATATGTGGCAGCCTACGTGCTGTGCTTTATGTTGTGATGCTGCTTGATGATTTTCTTGCATGCTTTGTGATTACATGTGGTATGAGTGATTTGTTACTACTGGGATTCTTTTGAATCTCATTATTTCCATTGACAAACCTTCAAACAGGGCAAGTGGCTCCAAGGGAAAGGAGACGACCAAGGGTGGATAAGGCTCCTTAGGGAGATTTATATTTTGGTGTTGGATATCATGTTTTGTTGGGAGATCACCATATATCTTATAAATGTTGTTTTGGAGACAGTGGTGTAATCCCCTAATGGGAATTTATAAACCTTTAGTTTATGTATGAAACCCGAGGATTGCCGGGATTTTGTTGTATACTCTGATATGTAAATGTGATGTAACTGCACCGGGTAATTATATTCGAGTTGTGGAATTTGAGACCAGGGTAAGGCAGAATCTTTGAAAATATTTGTGAAAACCCTTCCGTAAGGAAGGGATTGTAAATAAGTTTGATTATTATTGGCCTCTATTTCATTTTAAAATACGTATTTCGAATCATAATTACGAAGGGGGTTACATAAGACATGTATGGGACTTAAGATTCAAGAGGGTGATTTTAGAGTCTAATACAAAGAATGTCATTAAAATGATTAATGATCCTGGAACGAGCGAGAAGAATAGCCTACTGTTCCTATAGATAAAAAATCTAATGAGTCTGTCATGGGAACTGATAGTGAGCTTTACTTCCAGAGATCAAAACAAATTGGCAAATGCGCTGGCAAAATTGGGACTATCCAAGTCATCTTTGTTGGTTAGATGTCCAAACCAACTAAGGAACCTGCTTGAGAATCATTGCTTGGGATTAAATCCCCCTTTAGTTTAATTTTACTATTGTTTGGGCTTTAGCCCTCCATTATATCAAAAACAAAAACTAAATGGTCATATGTTTGCTTATTATCTTCTCGCAACCTAGCGTTTGTGAGATTATTTGTTCAATTGATTAGATTAAGAGTATAATACCCTTATTATCCCATCAAGAAAATACGTCTTGATAATGCTGATGAATTTACTTAGCAAGCTTTTAATGAATATTGTATGTCCCTTGAAATTGATATTGAATATCATGTAGCTCATGTTCATATGCAAATGGACTTGTAGAATCTTTGGTTAAACGGTTGTAATTAATTTTAAGACCTTTACTTATGAAATTTAATCTCCCAATTTCTGCTTGAAGCCATGCGATTTTGCATGCAGCAATGATAATATGCATTAGGCCAACAAGTTACTTAAATGTTTCTTTTTATAAATGGTTTTTGGGTAAGAACCTAATATTTCCCATTTAAGAATTTTTGGGTGTCCAGTATATGTGCTAGTAATACCACCACAACACACCAAAAGGGGTCCTTAAAGAAGTATGAGAATATATGATAGGTATAAATCTCCTTCAATCATAAAATATTTAGAACTATCAACAAAAGATTTGTTTACGGCTAGATTTGCCGATTGTCAGTTTGATGAATCAGTTTTTCCAACATTAAGGGGAGAAATATATAGTTGAATAAAGAGATTAGCTGGAATGAATTATCATTAGCTCATTTTGATCCTCGAACAAAACAATATGAACTAGAAGTTTAAAAAATAATTCATCAACAAAATTTAGCTAATCAAATGCTAGAAACATTTACTGACCCAAAGAAATTGACAAAGTCACATGCCCCAGCTGCTAATGCTCTTATTAGAATTAATGTCCCTAAAGGACAAAATATTATGAATGAATCTAAAGTAAGACTAAAGCATAGCAAGCCCATCGATTCCAAAGATAAAAATCTTCAAAAGAGAAAAGGAGCTAAGATATTGATGGTCAAGTCAAGGTTAATTAAAAAAAGTTTGTAGCTCCAAAAGAGCCATCTCCTGAAGAGTTACTATTTCTAGAAGAGAATGTAACAGTCCCAGAAGAGACTTAGGAACTTGAAATGTATGAAAATAATGAGATCTCAATAAATTATGTTATGGATGGAATCTGATCGAATCGAAATGAAGTCAATGTTGATGACATGTTTGCTAATAAAATAACATATGACATAATGAATGATAATGAGGATCATGAGCCAAAATCCATTAGCGGGTAACAAAGAAAAAATTGGCCCTATGGAAAGATGCCATTAATGCAGAATTAGCATCATTGGTAAAATGAAAAGGTTTTTGAACCCATAGTCCTTACACCTAAATATGTAAAGCCAATTGGCTACAAATGAGTTTTTATACAAAAGCAAAATGAAAAGGGTGAAATTACCACATATAAGGCATGTCTTATTGCCCAAGGATTTATACAAAGACCTAGTATCGATTTTGAAGAAACATGTTCACCAATAGTGGATATGACTACTTTTCGTTATTTGATTAGCATAGCAGTAAATGAAGGGCTTGATCTGCGTCTAATGGATACTATGACTGCTTATTTGTATAGCTCATTGACAATGATATTTATATGAAAGTCCTTGAAGGACTCAAAGTGCTAGAAGCACACAAATCAAGTTCTCGAGAACAATACTTAAGTTAAATAAGTCCCTGTATGGCCCAAAGCAATCAAGGTGTATGTGGTATAATCGTCTCAGTGAATATTTGTTGAAAGAAGGATATAAAAATGATCCAATATTCTCATGCATCTTTATGAAAAGATTTGGAAGTAAGTTTGCTATAATTGCTGTTTATGTTGATGATATCAATATTGTTTGAACTCTTGAAGAGCTTCAAAAGGCAATTAATTGCTTGAAGAAATAATTTGAAATGAAGGACCTAGGAAGAACAAATGTCTATCTTGAATTACAGATTGAGTATCTGAAAAATGAGATCTTTTTGTATCAAGAAGCTTACACAAGAAAGGTCCTAAATTGTGTTTACATGGTTAAATAACATCTATTATATACCCCAATGGTTGTTAGGTCTTTGCAGGTAGATAAAGATCCATTTAGACTTTGAGTAATGACTGAAGAAGGTGATGAAGAACTACTTGGTCCAGCAATACCATACCTTGTGCAATTGTAGCTTTAATGTATCTTACTAATCACACTCAACTCGACATACCATTTGTTGTGAACTTATTAGCAAGATATAGTTATTCACCTACACGAAGATATTGAAATAGAGTTAAGCACATTCTTCCTTATCTTAGAGGTACAATGGATATGGGGTTATTCTACTTAAATGTACCCAAGTATGAACTTGTTGGCTATATAGATGCTGGATTTTTGTCTTATCCACATGATGGTAAATCACATATAAGGTATTTATTCATAAGTGGTGGCACAGCTATTTCATAAAAATCTATGAAATAGACTATATCAGCCATGTGATCTAATCATGTAGAAATTCTAACAATGCATGAAGTAAGTCGAGAATATGTGTGGTTAATCTCAACAATACATCTCATAAGAACAATTTGTGGTTTATCTACTAGTAAAATGCCCCCAACAATCCTATATGAGGATAATACTACATGTATTGCCCAACTAAAGAAAGGGTAATCAAGGGCGATAGAATGAAGCATATTTTACTAAAATTCTTCTTCACTTGTAACTAATGACTCCCTATTTTTAAATAATTTTAAGACATATTTTAATATATTTGAAAGTCATCTATAATAAATCAAAGGGATTTTAGTTAGATTTTGATAAGATATTGATTTAGAAGGATTTTATTATAAATATCAAAGTTTAGGATAAAAAATAATAATTTTAATATTCAAGATAAAATAATGATATTAATAATAAAAAAATAATTTAAGATAAAAAGCAAACGATATTTCAGTTATTATTATTATTGTTATCATCATTATTTATTTATTATTATCATTATCTATTTTTTTTATCTTTTTATTTTTATTTGATTTTATTTTGTTAAAAGGATATTGCACTTTATGGAATGAAGATCTAAGAACCGAACCTACCTATATATAGGGTTTCATCTTCTTCAAAAAAGGAGGAGGAGAAGCGTTTGAACACAGAGAGCAAGGATAGCATTAAAGTTGAGGGCTAAAGAGAGAAGATTAAGCGATTGGAGAGCTAGAGCTTGAAGATTTAAAGAGATTTGGAGCTTTAATCTTGGTTCTTTCATTTTCTTTTCTCCTTCACCTGGCTTTTGTTATGAACCGAATTATCATCTCTGGTTTTTGTTTGATTTTGACTATGAATAGCTAAATTTCATATTTTAGGATTGCTTTGAACTATTAGATGGATTAAGAGTTTTTGATTTCTGTCTTTTATTGATTAATGAAATTTATGTATTCATTTTATCTCATGCTTAATGCTTCTGGGTGATTTGTCACTGTAATATCCCGAATTTTGGGATTGGAAGCTTTGGAATAAGCCTAAATTGAGTGGACTACTAAGCCCCGATTTAGTAGATGTCCCAAATATATTCCCTAATGATTCTAATATCTTTGGGGTATTAAGAAAGTAAAATGGTGAATTTTGGAGAATATAATTATGTTTTCGATAAAATCGCCTATGAGGCAGTGAGCTTATCATAAGGTTTTGGAAGACTAAATGATAAGTAAAAATTATGATATTTTAGAGGATGAAAGTAGACATCCTAAGCAAAGAATGAAATTCTGGGAATTTTGTGATTCCATAAAGTAAAAGTCTATATTTTTCCTTGAAAATAGACTCAATAAGAGTTCTATAGGCTTTGGAATCACCTCATTTCGATTTTTCTAGAATTAGTTATGATTTTTCAAAGTTTGGGCAGAAATCTGCCAGAATTTTGTAAAATCCGAAATTTTTGGAAAATTAGTAAATGTTATTTGATTATTATTGGTCTCTATTTCATTTTAATCGCGTATTTCGGATATAATTACTTAGGGGGTTACATTTTTTGTATCAGAGCTGCAGTTCCTGGCAAACATGGGAATTTGCTAGGATAATGGCAGTAGTTGCTACCTTAAGTCATAGGAGATGACTTTGTTTGTTGTGGTATACACATTAAGGTCCTTACTGTTTGCAGATATATGTGATTGATGGACTATGTATACATTATTCGTGTTATGGATATGGTGAGTCAATATGATTCGCCTGAGAATTTGAGGTGTAGACCTAGAGGTAGAGGTAATCAAACCCATCATTTGATTAGAGAACTAAGGAAAATGATTTCCTAGATGTGTGATATTGAGGTTCTAGGTTGATTATGGCTCCAACCTAGACGTTGGGTGAGAAACCCTAGGTAGTATGATGTTACATGTAGTGATGTCATACTGAGCTTATGTGTGTAAAGGCCTTAAGACCTAGGGGGCTGAGGTGCCTTAGGCTGGCAGAGATATTTGAATTTGAGTTTGAGTTGATGATGCTCCGTGAAACGAGGGAAGTGGTTTCCCGATTCAATTGAGGTTAAGACTTTGAGAACTAAATTGAATTGTGATCCAAGGATCAGACTCAATAGCTGGGCTGATTCTTAGGAGTTTGACTTGACCTAGATGGTCCGTGGTACCAGGATGTGGTACTAGATTGGCATTGAAATGTGTATTAGGTATCTTGAGGTTGCTAGTGTTCATCTAGCACAGGGAAAAGTGATTCTGCGGAGAATTTGAATTTGAAAGAGTTACCTATGAGGATTCGAAGTGGAGAAGGCAACCTACGGGGAGTTCTGATCGGAGAGGGCTACCTACGGTGACGTCTAATCAAAGCGGCTATTGTGTGTTTATTACCTGCGGCCCACTGGGGGTGTGTATGGCACATAGTGGGAGGACCGTGCCTTCGGGGCGGTGGAGATATGGGGGATATGTGAGTCCTGGGTGAAATGTGAGTAACCCAGCTGTAATATCCCAAAAAGTGATTACGGGCTAATGACTTCAAAAGTGGATGTAATTATTGTTGAATAAACACTTTTGAAGAATGTGTGATGGGAATTTGGATATTTTAATGATTCCAATGGATTCCTTGTGAAAATTTATGTGAGAATGATGTTTGGTATGAAAATGGAACCAATGGAAGCAAAGATGCAAAATCTAAAATTCTGTCCAGTGAAATTCTATTCTGGGCAGTCCGTTTGTGTGAACGTTTTTAATGACCAAATGGTATCTAAAAATTATGAAATTTTCCAGTCTTATAGTTCACATCTCAAGCTTCAAAATGGACATATAATTTGTTCCATTTCGTTTTGTGAACCAGGAGATATAACTGTCCAAAGTTTGGGATGGAAACTGAACTCTGTTTTGGGGCAGTGATGAGTTTTATGTAATTCTGGAATTGTGTGGTGATTTTTATTAATGTCCAATATTTTTCCTATGAAGAGGACTTAAATATCTTTCATTTGGCTTTGGAATCACCTCATTTCGATTTTTCTAGAATTAGTTATGATTTTTCAAAGTTTGGGCAGAAAATCTGCCAGAAAATCCGAAAATGGGAATTATGACATCATCTCATTAAAAGATGATGTCAGCATGGATTATTAATCAAATTGCTCATCTTCTTCAGACATTTCACGCCATTTCCAGCTGAAGATAGTAAGAGAAAGTTGAGAGCTCTTAGAGAGAGAAAGAGGAGAAATCTCGCAAGGTAAGCCGATTTCTCCGACGATTTAGCTTCTAACGCGTGTAACTCCGATCCTAAGCTACTCCTCTTTATTCTTTAAGGTTGTGAAGCTCAAAATTTGGTGTTTCAAAGAGGCTAGGGTTCAGCCAAATTTGGGAAAAGCCAGAGGGAGCTTGAGGTAACTTCCAAACTTTCGTATATTGCTTATTCTGGCTGCTGTGGGCAATTTAATCGGTGAAATTTCGCCGGATTGCCATTGGTTTTAAAGTTTGGAAATTGAGTTTCCTAGGGGTTATGCTGCCCAAATTGGGTCTTAATGTTAGTTGTAACCTAATGTAATGGTTAATAAAGTGGTTAGGAGTAGAAAGGAACGCGTTTACGGAGCCGAAATCGTAAAACCCCGATTTTCCCTGGAGAAGACCATTATTTCGGCCAGCCCTAGAAATGGGTCTTAGAGTTGGATTTTCAATGATTTGATGGTTCCATTGAGTTCAGGGGCGAAAATTAGGTGGGGTTACAGTTGGGCACTTTTTCAAAAAAGGCCGAGAAAGCATAATTACGGAAATACCCCTAAAACCCTAAAAGTAGGGCTGCCAAGGGCAATTTTGTAATTTGATATTGAATTTGATAATTCTGAGTTCGGAAATGGATTCCTTGGGCGGAAATATGTTAGGATAGCCCATATTAGAATTTCGAGAAAAGTGCAACCGGTCCGGGTATGGCGGGCCCAGGCCGGGTCCCTGGGGGTATTTTTGTAAATTTTCATTATAGACTCATATAACCCTAAGTAACACTATGGAAGTATCTAAATAGTGCATTTGGAATTGTAGGATTCGATATTTGCCGCCCTCGTGAGCCAACTACGCCAGCGAACGTCAGAAAGGAACGAGGTAGTGACTTTTCTTTTGTACCATATATGATGCATTGTATGTGTGTTATATCGTTGATTTGTAATGAATTCGTATGCTGCGACATCTGTGGATTTGTGTTAGCACTGTCATTCCAATAGTCCCTGAGTAGCTAACAACGGTTCGGGTTAGGACGGTGTGCCTTCCCGGCGGAGAAAGGGGATGAGGATGAGGTGTGATATATGTGATTATGTGAGCCGAAAGGCTATTTGTGGAGGCCGACGGGCCATTTGTGAAAGCCGAATAGCTGTATGGGCTATAAGGCTATATGTATGCACTGCCACGCCAATAGTCCCTGAGTAGCTAACAACGGTTCGGGTTAGGCGGTGTGCCTTCCCGGCGGAGAAAGGGGATGAGGGTGGAGTGTGATTTGTGGTGCTGCTGCTGTATGATGATTTGCTTACATGCTGTATGCTTATGTGTGGTATAAATGTTTTGTTACTACTGGGATTCTCTTGAATCTCATTCTTTCCTTTAACTAACCTTTCAGACAGGGCGAGTGGCTCTAAGGAGAAGCGTACGACCCGGAGCGGTTAGAATCCTGTAGGGGCATTTATTTTGGTTATGTTGGTTAAACCTGTTGGACAGGGTGTCTGTATATTATGTTGTCTGTAAAATCCGAAATTTTTGGAAAATTAGTAAATGTTATTTGATTATTATTGGTCCTCTATTTCATTTTAATCGCGTATTTCAGATATAATTACGGAGGGGGTTACAGTCACCACTTAGATTGTTGGGTTCAATTGAGTGATGCTTGGAAAAGCTCATTTAATTGTAGAACTTAGGTAAAATCATGCTAAAATTGAAGTTTAGGGGTTAAATGTATGGTTTGTTAATAGAATAGAGATATATCTATTAACCTAGTATTATCTATAATTGATGTTAGAGCTTAAAGAGTATTTTCATTAACTGAGACATGAAGCTGCACATGTTAATTAAGAATATAAAATTGATTTTGACTTTAGAGTTTTATCAATTAATTTTGAACCTTTGACAGGTACATGTTTTCATTATCAATTTAATATTTAAGTTAGTCTTATGAAATACAATAGGGATAAGTAATCTTCGGCTCCTCCCGTCTTGAAGTTCTTGAATAAATTATCTTTTAATCAATTAATTATTAAATACAAAATCTCTTTCAAATTACTCTAACTTAACCTAATTAAGAATATAAGTGTGATAATTAACTCGTTTTTGTCTTAGTCCTCGTGGGAACAATATTATTATACTATTTTGTGACGATTCGTGAGTTTGCAATTAAGCTAGACGACTAACAGTGACCTTCAAAAGGGTGGTGAAATTGATATACAGCAAATCAGTTTCAGTCAAAATCTAGCAAATTTATTTACCAACTCACTTCTTAGTACAATCTTTGAAAAGCTCATTCATAGTATTGGATTTCGCAAGCTCAAAGATATTAACTGATGTTGTTAAGAGGAGGAGTTGATACACGTTATACTCTTTTTCCCTTGTCTATAGGTTTTTTCCTACTGGGTTTTCCTACCAAGATTTTTAATGAAGCAGCTCTATCAAGTGTATCAATAAACAATGTACTCTTTTTCTTCTACTAAGTTTTTGTCCCACTGGATTTTTCTTAGTTGAAGTTTTTTAATGAGCCACATGTATAATCATGGATAACCAAGGGGGAGTGTTATAAATATAATATTTGTGGATCTCCATATCCCTCATTATTTCCTATTCTCCCATTATTTCCTATTCTTATCCATTAATTCCTATGATTATGGAATCACATTAATTGTAAATTAGAGAGTTGTGTTTATAAATAAAAGGCATATGTTATGTATTTGAAACAATACTAAATAGTGAATGAGAATTTAAAATGGACAATTTGGTAATTAAGCAAGTTAATACTTAAAATATGCAAGTTAATAATTAAAATATGTGTTTTTTTTCCTTTAAAAGACAAAACTTTTATCACATATTTATCTTACAAATTTGTTTAAGGGAAAAAACAATAAAATATCACTTAAACTTCAAAATCCCAAATCAGTTTTATTGGCTATAAGAGTATAGGTATTGACTACAAGAGTATAGCAATTGACATCTTATTTTAATAGGAAATCACTTATTTGAAATTTTAAAGTTCAAGTGATATTTTTTTCCTTTTACCTATTGTTTAAATACATTTAAAATAATTTTTTTGCCAACGAATACATTCAAAATAAATTTTTTTGGTGCTTAACCGAACAAAATTCATTCATAGGGATCATTTGGGAATTCTAATATTTTTGTTTCATTATATGTCAGTATTGTTATAAAAGTATGTGTGTTAAGAGAGTAAAAGCTAAGAGAGAATTTCTAGAGAGGAGTTCTCATTTTCTTCATTTGAAACAATCGATTACAAGGCTTTATATAGAGTCAGACGCACCTAACCTTGGTTACATGACCATGGTTACTCTATACAAACTATAATTACTTTATATCTTCTTTATTTCTTTGTCTTCTTTTGCTTTTACTTTGTGCCCTTTTCTCCTTTTTCTTTATGTCAAGTCTTCTTTTCTTTAAGTCAATAGACATCTACATAATTAATATTCATAACACTCCCCCTTGGATGTCTATTATGAATGTACCTCATTAAAACTTTAACTAGGAAAAACCCAGTGGGATAAAAACCTAGCCAAAAAAAAGAGTAAATCATTCACTGATATACTGTCCAATATTGCCTCATTAACAACTTTTCTAGAAAAACCCAGTAGGATAGAACCTAGATAAGGAAAAAAGAGTACAACGTGTATCGACTCTCCCTCTTGAAAACATCAGTTGAGATCTCTAAGTCTCTGAAGACAAATTTCATGAACAATATTTTCAAAAAGTGTACTTGGAAGTGACTTGGTGAATAAATCTGTTAGATTTTCACTTGAACAAATTTGCTGGATATCTATTTCACCATCCTTTTGAAGCTCTCGAGTGAAGAAAAATTTTGGTGAAATATGCTTCATTCTATCACCCTTGATATAGCCTTCTTTAAGTTGGGCAATACATGCAGCATTATCCTCGTATAGGACTGTTGGGATCATTTTGCCGAAAGATAAATGACAAGTTGTGTGTATGTGATGTATCACTAACCTTAACCACACACATTCTCAACTTGCTTCATGTATTGCTAAAATTTTTGCATGGTTAGATGATGTGGCTGATATAGTCTGTTTCATATATCACTATGAAATAGTTGCACCTCCACATGTAAACAGCTAGTCTGTTTGTGATTTACCATCATGCGGATTAGATAAAAATCTAGCATATGTATAACCAAGCAGTTCATGCTTGGATACATTTGAGTAGTATAACCCCATGTCCTTAGTGCCTCTGAGGTAACGAAGAATGTGTTTAACATTATTCCAATGCCTTCGTGTTGGTGAAGAACTATATTTTGCTAATAAATTAACAGTAAATGATATATCAGGACGTGTGTGATTAGCAAGATACATTAGTGCTCCAATACCACTAAGATATGGTACTTCTGGACCAAGTAGTTCTTCATCACCTTTACTAATTTCTTGAGGTAAAATGGATCTTTATCCACCTTCAAAGACCTTATAACCATTGGGGTACACAATGGATGAGATTTATCCATGTGAAATCACTCTAAGACCTTCTTTGTATAAGTTTCTTGATATACAAATATCTCATTCTTGAGGTACTCGATCTATAATCCAAGATAGAATTTTGTTCTTCCCAAGTCTTTCATTTTAAATTCTTTCTTCAAATAATTAATTGCTTTTTGAAGCTCTTCAGGAGTTTAAATGATGTTGATATCATCAACATAAACAACAATTATAACAAACTCACTTTTAGATCTTTTTCATAAAGATGCATAGGCATATCAGATCATTCTTGTATCCTTCTTTCAACAAATATTCATTAAGATGATTATATCACATGCGTCCTGATTGCTTCAAGCCATACATGGACTTATTTAACTTAAGTATTATTCTCGAGAACTTGAATCGGATGCTTCTAGCACTTTTAGTCCTTCAGGGACTTTCATATAAATATCATTATCAAGTGAGCCGTATAAATAGGCAGTCACGACATCCATTAGATGCAAATCAATTCCTGCATTTACTACTAGGCTAATTAAATAACGAAAAGTAGTCGCATCCATTACTGGTGAATATGTTTCTTCAAAATCAATACCAAGTCTTTGTGTAAATCCTTGGGCTACAAGACGTGCTTTATATCTTGTTATTTCACCCTTTTCATTTCCCTTTCGTACAAAGACACATTTACATCCAACTGGCTTTACATCTTCAGGTGTAAGGACTACAGGTCCAAATACTTTTCGTTTAACCAATGATTTTAATTTTGCATTAATTGCATCTTTCTATAGGGTCCAATCATTTCTTTGTGGCACTCACTAAGGGATTTTGGCTCATGATCCTCATTATCATTTATTACATCATATGCTATATGATAAGTAAAGATGTCGTCAACGTTGACTTTATTTCTATCCTATTGGATTTCATCCATAACTAATTTATTGAGATCTCATTATTTTCACATGTGTCAGGTACTTGGGTCTCTTCTAGGACTACAACATTCTCTTCTAGAGATATCTTTACTAGAGATAATAACTCTTCAGGAGATGGCTCTTCTAGAGCTACTAACTCTTCTTGATTATCCTCAACTTGAGCATCTATATTCTTTTCTCCTTTTCTCTTTCGAGGATTTTTATTTTTGAAATGATGGGCCTGCCATACTACAAGTGTGCCTTGGATTCATTCATAGCAGGTTGTCCTTTAGAGATATCAATTTTAATAGGAGCATTAGTAGCTAGGACATGTGACTTTATCACTTTCTTTGGGTCAATAAATGCTTTAGGCAAAACGTTGGCTTTGTCCTCAGGTAACAAAATATTAGCTCTTCTAGAGCCTTCAATTAAATTTATACTACAAAATATAGTCTGAACGTTAGCTTCTTGCATTACTAAGGAAGAAAAATATTTATCATTTCTGAGTACGGTATGGGTTGTTGCACTATCAACGAGACATAAATCTTCAGGATTGAAGCCAATAAGATTCATTCTTCATTAAAAGAAACATAAAAACATAATTAAAATTAATACATATAATAGAAGCAACTTTAAATATATTAAAACATAGCAGTTTAAACTAAATTAAGAAATCAGTAACATCCAAATGGGTAATATCCATATCACCATATTCAGAATTCTTGGCCTAATCAACATGATTTACTTCAACATTTGATCCTTTACCATTATTTTTAATTGATTCTTGGTAAAGGTCAACTATGTGTCTTGGCGTACAATAGGTATAAGTCTAATGACCCTTGCTACCACAGTGATAAAATGAATTGTCAACATATTTAGTATGCCCACTGCTTTCGCCTTTTCTGTTCCTATTAGTCTTTCCCTACTTCTGGTAGGAATTTGAACCGCCATGATTTCTATCACGGCCATGCCCACGGCTGTAGCCACAGCCACGTCCATGTCCACAGTCACATCCACGGCCGCAACCATAATTAGATTCATTTGTTAATACATTCACTTTTGGGAATGGAGCTAAGCCTATTGGACGGGATTCATGGTTTTTTAATAACAAAACTCATTATTCTGTTCAGCCACAAGGAGACAAGAAATTAATTAAACATATTTCTTGAAACCTTTTTCATGATATTGCTACTGTAGGAGCAAATTGGATGCATGTAATGTGGAGAATGTTTTTTCTAATATATCTTCATCAGTGACATTTTCTCCACATAATTTTAATTGAGAAGTAATTCTGAACATGGCTGAGTTATACTCGATTACAGTTTTAAAATCTTGCTAACGTAAATGTATCTAGTTATAACAAGCTTTTGGAAGAATGACCATCTTTTGGTGATCATACCTTTTTTTTTAAATTGTTCCAAAGAACAATTGGGTCTTTTACGGTTAAATATTCAATTTTAAGACCTTCATGCAAATGGCGGCGAAGAAAAATCATGGATCTGGCTTTGTCTTGGTTGGATGCCTGATTCCCTTCTTTAATTGTGTCTTCCAGACCATGGGCATTCAGGTGGATTTCTGCATCCAGCATTCAAGATAAATCATTCTTTCTGGTAATATCAAGAGCAACAAATTCAAGTTTTGCTGGATTTGACATGATTGAGACTAATTAAAGAAATAAGTGAGAATAATTAAAATATGAAATGTAAAAATACAATATAATATCTTAAACAAAAATAATAGTAAATTCATAAAGATAATAAATAATTCATAAGGCAAGATAAGAAAATTAAAACTTGTATGGCTTCGAGCCATTTAATCTCATGGCTTCAGGTCAATTAATCTCAAGATGAGAGATTAAATTATTTATCTTCAGGATAAATAAAAGTTGTACATGGCTTCTGGCCGTAAAATAAAAGATAAAAAAATTGTATATGGCTTTTGGCCATATAATAGGAATCAAATGGATATGGCTTCTAGCCATATCATATCATAAGAAATTAAAACAATATGGCTTCTAATCATATAATTTCAAGAATCATATGTATATAGCTTCTAGCCATAATAATAATAATAATAATAATAATAATAATAATAATAATAATAATAATAATAATAATAATAATAATAATATAAAAGAACTTGTAAATGATATATACATGGTATAAAAACAATATTGATCTCCAATTTTAGCCATGGAATCTGATGTTATATAACAATCGGTAACAATATCTCTCTAATTTCATATAGTGGCTTAGATTATCCTATATCTATTAAATAAAACAAATGTAAAACAAGGTAGATGAAATCTTCTAGGAAACAATGAGAAGATCATACTTTGGTTAGAGCTTCGTGCTAATAATGTGTTATAAAAGTATGTTTGTTAAGAAAACAAGAGCTAAGAGAGAATTTCTAGAGAGAAGTTCTCATTTTTTTTGTTTGAAACAATCGATTACAAGGCTTTATGTAGAGTCAGGCGTACCTAACTCTGGTTATATGATCATGGTTACTTTATACAAACTATAATTACTTCATATCTTCTTTATGTTTTTATCTTCTTTTGCTTTTACTTTGTATCATTTTCTCCTTTTTCTTTATGTCAAGTCTTCTTTTGTTTTAGCCAATAGACATCAACATAATTAATATTCATAGCAAGTATGGGTTTCTTTTTAATTTTTTATTTTTTTCACGTATTTGATTTAAAGAAAAATTCCTGATAAAGAACTTTAAAAATCCTAAAAGACAAAAAGGTGTTTTGAATATTTATAATTCTAGAGAGATGTTAGACTCAAATTGTCTTTTTCGAAATTACAAAGAAATGACCAAATTGCGCTTTAATATATTTTTATAAAAAAATTACCCCCCTTCGGAGCTCCTGTAGCCGACCACCACTGGCGGTCGAATTTTCTAGTGTTCGTCTATCGATCATCAGAGCTCCAGTGGGAATATTCTGGTGGAGGGAATATTCATACAAAAGGTGGGATTTTGACAGAATCGATTGTAAAAATCTTATTCGAACTTGTGAAACCCTTATTAGATCTTGTGAACTTTGACTTGTAACTTGTAAAATTCTTTAAGGAAGTCGTAACATTCTTTCAAGGTAATTAAAAGTGACTAAACCTGCCGAGGTATTAGGTCAAGGGTCAATGGATCAGATCAGAGTCAAACCAAAGCTAACCCATGACTAAATCAGTGAGAAATTGAAGACTTTAGGATTATTAATATGAAATTCTAAAGAGAAAGTTTACAAAAATTGATATTTTTTTAAAAAAATAAAAAATTGACCCAAACTAGCTTGTCCGATCCGAGTCTGAGAACCTGGTATTCCTTTGAGAACTTATGAAAACCATACCTAAATTTGTGAAACCTTTATCAAAACTTGTGAAACCTTTATCATATCTTGTGAATCAAAATTTGCAACTTATAAAATTCTTTAAGGAAGTTGTGAAATTCTTTTGAGAACTTGTAAAGATTATTCCCAAACTTATAAAAACCTTATCTGAACTTGTGAAACCCTTATTAGATTTTGTGAATCAAAGTTTACAACTTATGACATCTTTAACAACGTTGTGAAATTCTTTTGAGAACTTATGAAAACCTTATCCGAACTTATAAAAACTTTATCATAACTTGTGAAACCCTAATCAGATCTCATGAATTTAAATTTGCAACTTGTGAAATTTTTCTGAGAACATGTGAAAACCTTATCTGAAATTATGAAACTCTTATAAGATATTGTGAATTCAAATTTGCAACTTATGAAATTCATTAAGGGAATTATGAAATTCTTTTGAGAAAACTTGAAAATACTATCCGAACTTGCAAAACCTTAATGAAATGTGGTGAATTCTCTTACAAAACTTATTAATGACCTAATAGTATGATTTATGTGAATCCAAGTACAACACTTTCTCCATCATTCTCCCAAACACAAGTCAGAATATGAATAAGATAATTAGATTCTCTATTTTTTTCAGCTTAAACAGTGCTACAAGAAGAAATGAGAAAGATAACATTAAGGACCCGTTTAGTATGCAGAAAGGAAGAGAGGGAGAGGGAAGATTCTAAAGTTCCTGAGGTGAAAACTCGTTTGGTGCCCAATAGTAACACCAAATTCAGTTCCTACGTTCTTCCATCTTCCCTTAAACATGGGATCTTTAGATCCCTCTAAAATTGGTGGGACGATAAAAACTTCCCAGGAAGGCAACTTGCTTCGATGAAAATGCCCCCCAAAAGTACAATTGTTCTTGCTTCTCGGTCTTTCTCTCTCGCTCTCTTTCTTTCTTGTTTTGTTTCTCTTTGGTTGGGGTATCCATTTTCTCTTTGGAGATGATGATGACGGTGGGTGATTTTGGTGAGACTGGAAGGGAAGGTGATAGTGGTGGGAGGAAGAAGAGGGAGTGATGCCGAAGAAAGAGAGAGGACGGTGAAGGCGGTGGAGAGAGAGTGAAGGTGGTAAAGGAAGGTGTTGGTGCTGAATGAAGAAGGGTGCGATTGGTCCAATCAGTTTATGGAATGGTTTCATTTTCATTGAAATCAGATGAGGAAGACGATGAATAGTACCATGAGGAAAATGATGAACAGTACCGACAAAGTTGAGCTCGAACTGGGTTGTTAAGTTCGAACTTGAACTTCTGTTGAAGTCAAAGGTGTTTTAGGTTTTTCACAAAACTTCCCACTTAAACTATTCCTTTTTCTTCCAACTAAACATCTCATCTTCCCTCAACTTAGGTTCCTTCTCATGTCTACCAAACAGGTCAATTTTTAAATTTCCCTCCCAATCTTCCTTTCCTTTCCATTTACTTCCCTTCTTTTTCTTTCCCTCCTCAAATGTTCCTTATACCAAACGGCCCCTAAGAGCTCTTGAAGGAAACCCCACCCAAAACTAGGGGCTTGTTTGGTATGAGGGGAGGGGAGGGAAAGTAGGCGTAGAGAAAATTTTTTTGAGCTGGATTTAAAAAAAAGAGAGAAGTGAGGTATAAAATTTTTAATTAAGTTTTCTTACTCTTTTATCTTATATATTCTTTATATTAAAATTTTATAACCCCACTCCTCCAATTTTTTTAAATACAACTCATAAAAATTTTCCCTCCCCTCCCTTTCCCTCCAAATCCCTCATACCAAACATACCCTAGGTGAGAAGGAGCAATGGGGTTAGAACCAGACTCCACCGATTTCCATTGGAACCATTTGAGTAGCAAAAGAATAATAGCAACCAAGAAATTAAATTCCCTCTATATATAGATCTCGCTTATGTTAAATATCCTTAAGGTGGTAATTCGTAATCTCATTAATAAAGCTAAGCAAAAAGAAAAGAAAAATGAAAGAGAAAGAGAAAGAGAAAGAAAATGACTAATTAACTTATGGCAAAGAGTTTTATCTATTTTTAAAGTTTTTTATAGGAAAAAAAGATAGAAAAAGAGTTTTAAAATTGTAAAATATCTAATTAGATTTATAACCAAAAGTTGATAATTGAATGACGAAAGTTGATAAATAATTCATAATTTATTTTTTGAGAAATATCTTATTTAGAATTTTGTAATTTTAAAATTCTTTTTCTTTCTTTCTTTCTTCCTTTTTTTATATGTCTTTTTCCTTGATTTAAAAAAATTTTAATGTCTTTAAATCAAAGCTGTTTGTCCAACAAATCTTAGCCTGACAGAATTATAAGTAAGCAATTTTAAAACTATAATCCGTTTCCAAGTTGGTAAGTTTTTTTGGGTCTGAATCATTGATAACCACTATTTGATTCTTAGCTATATTAGTAATTAGTAATTAATTTTTTGCGTTTACACTTTAATCATTAATTTTTTAACATAATTAATATTAGTAGTATTTGGTTTTGATTTTCAACCTTTATTTGATAATCAGTCGTTTTTTGGGTCTGAATCATTGGTAACCACTATTTGATAATCGGTCGTTTTTTGGTTCAACGTTACGTCACTATGTAAAAGTAAATAATAAAAAAGTTAAAAAAAAAAAAACCAACAGAAAATACTTGAGAAAATTGTTAAAAATCATTTATTGCTAACTTATTTATCAAATAGGACATTCGTGTGTAGATTATCTTCCACGTGTGCAGAATATCTTCCCTAGTGAACATATGATCTTCCCTGTGTCCAAAATTCTTCCTATGGGTGTGCAAAAATCTTCCCTATGGGTGCAAAAATCTCCCCTATGGGTGCAAAAATCTCTCCTATGTGTGCAAAAATATTCCCTCCATGTACAGTTATCTTCTCAGGTCCCATTTGGTAAATAAGTTATCAATGAGGTCTTTTTTAGCAATTCTCCCAAAATACTTCCCAAGTCTTATTCATAAACAACTTTCTCTCTTATATGGTCGATCCCTTTTATAAGTAACTTTCACTTTTTGTTTGAAAATATAAGCTTCTTTTTATCTATTTTACCCTTATTAAATACTCATTCTCTCTTATATCTTGTACTTATTATCTTCATACTTCTTATCTATTCTCTCTCTTATACCTTTATCCATAAATAGAGGTATATATGAAAAAAATATAGCATTGTTGACACACTTATTGTTTTTAACTATCATTTCATTTCATGCAATTAAGAGAAAAGTTGTTTATAAACAGGGAGCAAGGAGTAATGTGTGTATTTGTTTTGACGTTTTCATGCGTTAAACAGGCTTAAACAGTGGACAAGTGGGATTGAACAGTGAAAAAGCTAAATATGGGTGTTTGGTTCAGCAATGAGATTTAAGTTACAAAAAATTCAAAAGTTGGAAAAAGTAATAAACCTCAAAATGGAGTTTATTGGAGCTTATGTGCGTGTGTGTAATGTTGATAGAAGTATTTTCATATTTTTGGGGATCAATAAGGTACTTAAAATCACTTCTAATCATAAAACTTCTTTTATGAAAAATGTTCTAAATAATTTGCTCTTTCTTTAGATAGTAATATTCTACTAATTAGAGAATACTTTGGGATAAAAATTTAGGCAAATTTTGAATTTTGTCAATGTATGACTGTAGAAATGTAGAGAATAATTAATAATTAATTTTAATCAATTTGAATTTATTATTTAGTTATTTTATGATTTTATAATCAATTTCTTTTATAAACATGTCATAAATTATTTTCGATATGGTGTTTTTACCGATTAAATTTAGTTTAAATAATTTATTTAGATTATTGGAGGTGTTATTGAGGTTTTAATTGGTTTATTTTGTTAGATTTTGAGCTATGTGAAAATATGAGTTATTATTTAATATTTAAATTAAAGTTTGATATAATTTATAAAATTTAAACTTGAGGTACATAATAGAAAAGACTTTTGGAGTGTACCAATTTAAATTAGAGTTTGATATAATTTTATTAAAATTGTACCATTGCCAAATTTTTAAAATTAATTTTTGAGAAAATTATGAAAAAATCCCTCTCTATGTAAATATCTTTTCAGGTCTCATTTAGCAATTAAGTTACCAATGAGGACTTTTTTCACAATTATCCCTTTATTTTTTCTTTTTTCATAATTTTTACAATTTTTTCTCTTAAATAATACAAAAGTCACTTATACAAAAGTCAAACTAAATATTATTCATTTTTACATAAGTTATTTATCCAATCACTAATCCAAACACTTATTATTTTACCCAATATATTTTTTATTTTTTCAATTTTAAAATTACATAAATCTAAATAAAAATAAATGACTTATTCTATCACCAATACAACCACACCCAATATTTAACAAGCCGAGATGCAATCCCCTTTAAACGCTCCAATCCTGGCGTTGCGCGTAGAGCTTTATCGTGGATGTCAACTCTTTCATCATCATCAGTGGAAATGGCGACGAAGCTGATGCAAGCGATTCAGTACGATAGCTATGGCGGTGGCCCCGCCGGTTTGAAGGTGATTTTTCTTCTTGTGTTGTTGTTGACTTATAATTCTTCCACATTCTACTTAGTTTTTTTAAAGTTTTCATGGAATCGCAAATTGGTTTTGTGTAAATAAATCAAGGACGAAGGAGGAGTTGTACAGCACTTATGAAACCTGATAATTAGGTTAGGGATTGTAATTTTTTCTTGATCAACTAAAAAAATTAAAGAATTGTAACTTTCTTGGTCGAGTTTTTGTTGGATTATTTCAGTGTAAATAAATAAATTCGTATTTTGTTCGCAGTAACGCCTGCGAAGAATTTCAACTTGGTTTCAAAGGTTTATTATTAATTACGGAAATTTTATTTATTCGGTCGCCCTTTCTTCCAACTTGTTAAATTAAGCACAGGATTTGGTAGGACTGTGCTTTGTTTTAGGGGTTGAGTCAGATATGTAATTAAAATCATTCTTTGGCCTTCATTTGGGATCCCGAATACTCTAATCTAGAGTCAATAATTCCGAATACTAGGTGGTTGTGTATATATATTTATATATTATTGGCACTTCATCTGACAACTCAAGTTTTGGTCTGAGGCTGTCGTTGACAATATTTCTTTCTTTCTCTTTCTCTCTGTTTTTCCGTTTTTTTTTTTTTTTTTGCATTTGAGATTGTTTTAAAAGATTGCTATGCGTATTTTATATTTGTAAGCAGCATGTTGAGATTCCAGTTCCCACTCCAAATAAAAATGAGGTTTTGCTGAAAGTGGAAGCAACTAGTCTGAACCCTGTGGATTGGAAGATTCAAAAGGGCATGGTACGGCCTTTGTTACCTCGAAAGTTTCCCTATATCCCTGGTAAGTTGAACTTTTATGTTGTATTTTGAGGGTTTTGAGCATTCTTTGTAGTATTGCAGATTTGCTTTGTCGTTAGCTTTCAAAATTAGTGATCAAGTTATGTTGTTTGATTTTACCATTTGTGATTTCATCAACATTTTTTTTGCCAATTGTGTTATTCTCTTCATATATATGCACACATATTCCTTGCACATCTTTATCGTCATGTTCTCAAATTTATTGAACTCAGGCAGACTTCCCTTCCCGTATCTGAATTCAATATATAACCAATCAACTTACAATTACAGAAAATTTATGCACTCGGTACTTTATTAGAGTCAAAATCTCTCCAAAAACGTCAAAAATGGAATCTGTTGCTTAATTTGGAAAATCTAATTGGTTTTACTAGTTTACTGACCAAGTATATTTTAATGCAGGAGGATGTTGTCTGAATGATTTTTTTTTTATGGCTGTAACAATAGGTTTAGCTAGATCAGATGGTCAGAGGGAAAGAGAGCAGAAGTTTAGAAGCAGAAGATTATTATAGACATAACGCACATCTTGCTTTATTGTGTCAAAACTGCTCAAGCAGAGCCATAAGTAAATGACTTTCTTGAAGACCCTAGCATTAATATATAACACCTCTTTAACTGAACTTAGAGTGCTAAATAAAATACCTCAGGAAGACTGCATAGCCCACAATTCTAAACAGGTATTGTGTCTGCATCATGCTACTTTGTGTTTTTATTTGCTTTGTTAGTCTGGGTTTTATCTGTCAGCTGCTTTGTTCGGCGTGTTCGTCTAAAATTATGGGATAAATTGTACATCTGATTTTTTTTTGGTTGGAAACAGGTACTGATATAGCTGGGGAGATAGTAGGAGTTGGAACACAAGTCAAAGATTTCAAAGTTGGTGACAAAGTTGCTGCTAAACTTTCTCATGATGTAATCTTCTCTCTTACTCCGTTCTTCTTCATTCATTCTTTTTTGTTTTTTTTTGATGCCAGATATCTATCTAACCCCTTTGATATTCTGATTTTTGTGGGACAATTGTGAGCTTGAGTAGATATTTGATTTGGTGACTGAAAGGAAAAATGTAAAGCGAGATGGGAGAAAAGAAAAAATCAGCTGTATGCAAATTGCATCATATGTTTAGTTTTCCAACTCCTGATACTTTTATCTGTAAACCAAGAAACCTAAATGTAATAATTGTGTTTTATACCAACCGTTCTTAGTCCCTTTAATGTAGGTGTGCTGTGTGTTTATTTTATTTGCTACCTAGAAAACCCTGTGACGATGCTACATGATTGTATGCATCAGTTTACAAAGTACATTCTAATTACGTATTATTCATATTGAATGACAGCGCGGAGGTGGGCTAGCTGAGTTTGCTGTGGCTACTGAGAGCTTGACAGTTTCAAGACCACCTGAAGTCTCAGCTGCTGAGGCCGCAGCGTTGCCTGTGGCCGGACTCACAGCTTATCAGGGCCTCACTGAAGTTGCTGGAGTCAAGCTTGATGGAACTGGTGACCAAAAGAACATCTTAGTTACTGCAGCCTCTGGCGGCGTGGGTCACTATGCAGTTCAGCTCGCAAAGCTGGGGAACACGTTTGTAACTGCCACTTGTGGGGCCCGCAACATTGACCTTGTCAAGAGCCTAGGTGCTGATGAGGTTCTTGACTACAAGACTCCAGAAGGAACTGCATTGAAGAGTCCTTCTGGTCGTAAATACGACGTAGTGATTCATTGCACGACCGGAATACCGTGGTCGACTTTTGAGCCTCAATTGAGCGATCATGGTAAGGTAGTAGATTTTACGCCGGGCATGAGCTCAATGGCAACTTTCGTTCTGAAGAAACTCACATTCTCTAAGAAGCAGCTGGTGCCGTACTTGACGACAGTTAAGAAAGAGAACCTGAGTTATCTGGTTCGATTGGTGAAAGATGGGAGGCTTAAAACTGTCATCGACTCTCGTTTTCCTTTGAGTAAAGCTGAAGATGCTTGGGCTAAGAGCATCGATGGTCATGCTACTGGGAAAATCGTTGTGGAGCCATAGGCAAATTTTCTTGCAACTGCTTGGATCGTGTGTTTCTGTAAAAGGTTTGTGTGTATCCTCCCATGCATATGCGTGTGCGCAAAAGAACAGTAAATAATTATATGTTGCATTTTTACTACGAAATGAAGAACTTAACCTATCATAGAGACCGATGGTTGAGTTTCAAACCTGTTGTCTTCTGACCTTTTGTTCTGTGAATTATGATATTGATGTGTAAGTTAACTTGTCCTGATCGCCCCTTGTCTTCTCTTTTGTTGGCTTAGGGCTTGTTTGATATGATGGAAGGGGAGGGAAAGTGGGCAGAGGAAAAAAATTTGAGTTGGATTTGAAAAAAATGAGAGAATCGGGGTATAAAATTTTTAATATATTTTTCTTATTCTTTTTCCGTACATATTCTTTATAATAAAATTTTGAAATCTCATTTCTTTAATTTTCTTAAATCCAACTTATAAAAATTTTCTTTCATCTTCCCTCCAAATCCATCATACCAAACAAATCTTTAGATAAAAAGGGTTAGATCCATTCTGCCCAGATAGGAGGATGGATTCATAAAGTGCGAATGGTTATAGGGTAAAGGTGTATTCAACATCCTAATATATATTTGGAGGCGCAATCAGCAGCTTAATGTATTTTTGGAGATACAATCAGCACCCTAATATATTAAAAATGAAACAATTGCACCCATTCAATAACAAAATACTAATTTCGTTTGCTAACACTCTCTTTCCTTTCCTCTTTCATTGATCTTCAAAATGTTCATCCCTTCTTTTAGTATTTAAGTGTGCAATTTTACCCCTAATATATTAAAAATGGGGTAATTGCACCCTTTCACTAATAGAATATTAACTCAAGGTGTGGGGTTTAAGATCGATGAAAGAGGAAAAGAAAGAGTGTGTCAGCAAACGGAGTTAGTATTCTGTTAGTGAATGGGTGTAATTGCTCCATTTTTTATACATTAGGGTACTGATTGCACCTCCAGAAATAGTTTATGGTGTTGATTGCACTCTTAAATACTTTAGGGGTGATTATTACATCTTCAAAAATAGTTTAGGATGCTGATTGTACTTTCAAAAATAGATCAGGGTGTTGAATGCACATTTACCCATGGTTATATAGAGGAAAATAGATAGGAAAGGGGGGGGGGGTTAATTTAATTTTTTATCTATAAAAAAAATCCGTCGAAATTGAAAAGGTGATTATAATAAATTATCAGATGATCATGATTTTTTTGTTCATAATTATTTTTGGCATGCATAGAAGTGTTCGGTTTTGGATTAAATTTATTTTTTAAGAAAACCTTGATTTTGACTCTTACAGTTAAGTACTACCCTTCAATTGTTTCATTATGTACAATTATGTATACCTTTTTTTTTTTTTGTCAATAGAATTGTAGCTCTTTGTTCAATTTTTGTAGTTGAAAGGCTATCTGAAAAGAGGGGAGTAACTATAACACTCTTTCCCAGATCGGAACCGGCCAGTAACGGGTCTGGTCCAGTATTTTATTTAAAAAAAAAAATCGATTTTTTTAATATATATATATATATATTTTAAGAATTTCATATTAATAATTTTAAAATCTTCAATTTCTCACTGGTTTAGTCTTGGGTCAGCTCCAATTTGACTGCAGTCTGACCCAGTGACCCTTGACCCAATACCCTAGTTGGTTCAATGGTTAGTTCGGATTTAATTACCTTGGGTGTAACACGTGTTTGTTACTTGTGAATGAAAAGAATTACTCATCTCATTCTTAATATATGATATATTTAGAGAGTTAGTTTTAGTTTTAAATATAAAACATTTTTTAATATTTATAAATCTTTTCTTAATTTATCTTAATTGAAACTCTCTCAACCATAATTAAGAAAAAGAGGGAAAGAAAGAAGACAATTAAGATATTTTAGAAAATACATATCATAATAATCAATTTAACTAAATTTTTTAATCAATTTTAATCAAATTAAGTAAATATATCTTATATTAAGGATATGAGAGAGTATATCCCATCTTCTCTTTAAATCCAACTTACATATCTCATAATATACATACGATTATGCATGGTTTTCATACAATCGTGGAAGCTTATTATTATAAATACCATATTCATGCTAATTCAAGCAAGAATAAACACTGAAATATTTAAAAACTATAATCCGGTACATTACCTTTAATTAGTTATAGGGTAAATGTGCTAAAATAACCATAAATTTTTGTGAAAAGAGCAACTGTAACCATGAACTAATTTTTAAAGCAAAAATAACCATAAACTTTATAAAAGAGAGCAAAAGTAACCATGACGTTAACGGATGTTAACGTCCGTTAATGTGAATTTTTTAAGGTGCTAAAATAGCCATTAACTAATGTCAAAAGTGCAAAAGTAACCATAAACTTTTTATTGGATGCAAAAGTAACTTCTTGAACATTAATTCATAATTTTTGTTTTGTTTTTGTGTTGTGAGTGTTTTATCAATTTGGGGATTAAAATGATAAAACTTATGAATTAATATTCAAAAAGTCAACTTTTTTTTTATTTTGGCGAGAATGACGAAATGAAAGAAAATCATCGCCTAACTCCAAAAGATAAAGTCCAAGGTAATTAAACCTGGACCTGTCAATGAACTGGCGGGGGTACTGGGTCAAGGGTTAGACTGGAGCTAAACCGGTGAGAAATGAAAAATTTTACGCTTATAGTATGAAATTCTAAAGAAAAAATTAAAAAAATATTTTTTTAAATAAAAATTAAAAACTTAACCCAAATCTATTAACCAGTTAGCCGGTTTTCGATCTGGTTCGGATCAAATAACTATAATAAAATCTTTAACATTAATTATAAAATAAGTGACTTTTTTAACATTGATTTATAAGTTTTTTTTTTTTACTTTTGTCATTTTAATCCCCCAATTGATAATACATTCATAACACAAAAGCAAAAGTAAAAAAAAAACACTTATAAATTAATGTTCAAAAAGCCACCTATTTTATAATTAATGTTAAGGATTTAATCATGGTTATCTGATCCGAACCAAATCGGAAACCGGCTAACTGGTCAGTAGATTTGGGTTAAACTTTTAATTTTTGTTTAAAAAAAAATATTTTTTTTAATTTTTCCTTTAGAATTTCATACTATAAGCCTAAATTTTCCATTTCTCACCGGTTTAGCTCCAGTCTGACCCAGTACCCCGGCCGGTTCACTGACAGGTCCAGGTTTAATTACCTTGGATTTTATCTTTTGGAGTTAGGTGATGATTTTCTTTCGTTTCGTCATTCTCGCCAAAATAAAAAAAAGTTGACTTTTTAAATATTAATTAATAAGTTTTGTCATTTAAATCCTCAAATTGATAAAACACTCATAACACAAAAGCAAAAAAAAAAATTATGAATTAATGTTTAAGAAGTTATGTTTATATCTAAGAAAAATTTTATGGTTACTTTTGCATTTTTGTCATTAGTTAATGGCTATTTTAGCACCTTAAAAAGTTCACATTAATGGACGTTAACATCCGTTAACGTCATGGTTACTTTTGCTCTCTTTTATAAAGTTTATGATTACTTTTGCTCCAAAAATTAGTTCATGGTTATAGTTGCTCTTTTCACAAAAAATTTATGGTTATTTTAGCACCTTGACCCTTAGTAGTTATATTCCAACTGTTTATGCTTATCTACATCAGTAATTAATAACCGATTTTTTTTTTTTGGTTTAAATTAGTTATATTCCAACTGTTTGATTCTTATCTACATTAGTAATTAATAATTGAATTTTTTGTTATGAAAGTAAGAAAAATATAAAAGATCGAGATGTGGAACATGGAGAAGATAATAGAAAATTGGAGGAAAACTAAAAAGTGATTCTTATTCACTTTATTATCTCAAATGTCTGCATATCACCTTTATTTATAAAGATCCCAACATTGAACATTGAAGACTAACCCAAAAGGAAAATCACAATATTTATAATATTTTTCACTTTTGTGAACATTTCTTTAATGTTATGGATATCCACCCATAATTAAGAAATTAGAACACAAAAATTACAGAAAATGATATTTACTGATAGCATGGTTTTGCTGTTGGATGTGCTTCATACTAAGGCCTCCAAACTGTTTTCCTTTACACAATGTATCCCATGAAACCATATGCATCTTTCTTTGATCATCAGTAGAACCCAAAAGAAAATCTTGAGATTTCTAAAAATTACTAATCATTTTCATTAATTCCCCCCCTCTCATACTTGATTATGGTTGAGTAAATATTAATAGTGTTAATTTGAGAAAAATGAATAAAAATGTGATAAGTCTTACATCTAAGACCAATATCAACTCTATAATTAGGCTTTATTTTAAGGGCCGAGAGAGAGCATGATGGATTGTCTCAAACGCCAGAAACATTTTTTCCAAGAAATTAGAAGTTTACAACATTGTGCCAAAATAGCATTTTGGTCTCTATATACTTAACAGTGTGAATTTAAAACTAAATCTTTATGATATTACATGAAAAAAACCCACAATTTGAAATTATAATGATAAAAATTAAAATTCGATTAAATTATTAAGACAAACAATAATATTAATCCTTTTGATGAATAAAAAATAACTGCAAACCAAATAGACAGTGAAGACAAATTATAGCAAAATAAGCAAGTTGACTTGCTCCCTAAAATTGCAATCAAGAGAACACATGGGTTGAGGGGTCTAATAGGAACCCCATTACGATTTTTTTTTTTCAATGTATTTCTATTTTGTAAAAAAAAAAAGCGTTGAAAAAAAAAGGGTTAAAGTATATGTTTAGTCCTTTAAATTTAGGCCAGGTTTTAATTTAATCCCTTATTTTAATAAAAGGCATTTTTTATCCCTTAAGCTTAACATCATTAGTATCATTTAACAGAAAATGCTAAGTCAGCAATTTAAAATGATAACTGTGTAATTAATTGATGACAAAATATGGTAAGGTCAACATAATTTAATTTACATTGTTTTTTAAGTGTGCCTTTTTCTCTCATCCGTTAGCGACATGGTTTCCATCATTTCTACCTTTTGTTTCTTCTCAGGCGTTGTCACTTCTCATGATCATCCTCCAAAGAAGTTGACCATTATTAAGCATGTGTTTTGGTATCACTTATTTTTGGACAATAAGTCCTTATTATACAAACCGAGATAAAACTCATCTCACATATTTACCTCATATACCGTAACTCATGATTTATAAGTATTTATTACCCAAAAATAAGTTATTCCAAACGACTACTAACTCTTAGATATATTATATGGCATTAGAGAAACACAACCTTGAATTTTTTTAAAGAAAAAATAGAAGTTCATATCATTGCTTGGAATTTTTATTTCTGTTTGAACATATTTTGAATGTTGTCTGTTGAATTCCATTTTGGGGATAATCCCCTAGGTTGGGACCCACTAATAATCAACCTAAAAAGGTGGGCAAAACAGAAAGGGAAAATGTCAGCTAGGTTCCAAGGTACAGAAATAATCTCAAAAAACTCCCTTTGCAAATTCCAAGGTCAGAAAAGCCCCTCTGACATCAATTCCCTATGAGCAATTACTAAAATAACCCCCACTCAAATTTTAAAAAAGGAGGCTTCATTTTGAAAAGAAAACACAATAGAGGGTTCAAATTGCTCATTGGACGCACGCTCTGCTTCTCATTCCGTCGTGCCCTGGTTCTCCGTCTAGCGTCGGTGGCCTTCGACGCCACGTCGCTACCATTCGACTTGGCGTGGGTGAGTCCTCTGTTCCCCAAGCGTGCATCGCAGTCCGCCGGTGAAGTAGCTGCTGTTCTTGAGCAGCGCCAGCATCGGCCGGTGTTGCAGCGGCAAAGAATCCGGCGTCCGTCCAACAACGTCAGCCGCATCACTCCTTCCAACACCCAGCGTCCCTCCATTGCTCCTCCGACAGTCAGTCGTTCGCATGCCTTTGATGTGTGGTTTTTTTTTGTGAAATGGCACCATTAATCTATTGGGTTGCCACTGTTAGAACCGGCTGACACCCAAGAGGGGGGTGAATTGGGTGTAAGGTAAAAACTTAAGAACTTTGGAAATCTTTTCGCATCTTAGAGGAAGCAATAAATATGAAAGTAATGAATCATAAATCACAGTTAGATATTTAAATGATATATACTGGAAGTATAAGAGTTTAGGGAAGAGAATATGCAAACTGTGATTTATCCTGGTTCGGCCCAATCCACGATGACCTACGTCCAGTCCCCAGGCTCCTCCTGAGATTTTCAATCCACTATCTTCCTCAAGTTTAACCGGGTACTTGAGAACCACTACAATCTCACAAGTTTGATCCGAGCACTTGTGAAGCCTTTACAATTCTCGCACTGAGATTACTCCCCCTTACATACCGTAAGATTACAACCAAGTTGCTCCCCCTACACACCGTAAGGATACAACTTTGATGATGAAAGATTACAATCAATCTTCTCTCTTAGAAGTGAATAAGATGAACACTGAAGTACAATACAAATAATATCTCTCTCAAAGGTAAATCATATAGAAGCTAGAGAAACAGAGAGTATGTGCGATGAGTATTGATGTCAGGATGTTGGCATTTGGACGATGTATATTCTAAGTCTTACTTCTGTTTTGGATGATCTTCTATTTATAGCTGATGAGGATTGATGACCGTTTGAGCATTTCAACATGTCCGTTAGAGTGATGCAACTTTGTTTGACCGTTCTTCGATTTTGAAAACTAGCCGTTGGAACGTTGGCCGCTCCGCTCCGTAAACTCAACTTTTATCTCTTCTCATCATCTCTTCATTGTTTTACTGGAAAAATGCATTAAACACTAATACAATGAAGTGTTAGAGTGATTAGAAGCAATAAGAATGAGTTATATGATCATTCCATTGATTTCCAGAATTTTCGGGACGTTGTTCTGTTTTCCTGGGAAGCATTACTCGAGTAAACATCAAGTTTCTTCACATGTTACTCGAGTGACTACTCGAGTGGCCTTCCATTTTCTGCATAGCTTACTTGGGTAGTGACTTGAAGTTCTCTTCTAAATAACTCTGCATACACAGTGCTTTACTCCAGTAGTGACTTGAAGTTTTCGTGCTTTACTCCAGTAGTGACTTGAAGTTTTCGTGCTTTACTCCAGTAGTGACTTGAAGTTTTCGTCTAAATAATTCTTCAAGTTTTGCCAGCACAGTGCTTTACTCGAGTAGCTACTCGAGTATTCATTAAAGTTTACTCGAGTATCATCGGAAAAACTTTGATCAACTTCAAGTTTTTGCTTACCATAGTGAGTTACTCGAGTAGCTCCTCGAGTAACATTGACAGTGGTACAAAATGCCGAGAGCAACTGCAAGTGACCTACATGGTTACTCGAGTACTTACTCGAGTAACGTTGGCAGGCCGAGAGCAACTGGAAGTTTTCTATCTGATTACTCGAGTACCTACTCGAGTAAAGTCTTTTGTTTTCAACCAGTTACTCGAGTAGCGCCTTCAAGTAAATTCTTGATTTTGACTCGAAACATGGAAAATTATATATCATTGGAAAGCCCTCATTATCTACATTCCAATACAACAAAAATCAGCTCCAAACTCGTTGTGTACAGAAAGTTATGATCCAAAGAGTATCTACTGTTCTTAGACAATCCTGAAATCTCGAGCAGCAACTTCCAGAAGTCATAGCTCTTAGGATATAGCTTCAAATGTGACAAATTATATATCCATGGAAAGCTCTTTGAGTCTTCTTTCATATGGCACAGGTTTCGTCTCAATCCGATATGTATTTTGAGAGTTATATCCAAAATACCGAAGCTGTCCTGGAATATGACGCTGATTCATGAGTCAACTTCAACAGATCATATCTCCCTCATCTGAACTCCTTTGAATGTGATCTTGGTGTCAAAAGTTCGTGTTGGAAGTCTAGTTTGCAATGCCACCGGTTTCAGTTCGATCCGACATGTGGTTGGAGAGATATTATCAAAATACCGAACCTCTGTTCTGCCGCGCGAAAACAGAGTCCCATTACTTCAAGTGCCGCCTCGAGTAATTCATCAAATAACCCGGCATATTACTCGAGTAAGGCCTCGAGTAAACACCTCCAAAATCAGACAATGCCATATTACTCGAGTGATTACTCGGGTAATCATCCCCAAAGGTACCATAGCTTCCGTATACATCATTTTAGCTTCGTATTGACCCATTCCAACTTTCGTATGATCATAGAAACCTCCGGTATCACTTCTAGGAGCTTGAATCTTGATATTCTCATGTGATCTTGCAAGTTCTTCTTTCTTTAATATCTTTCTTCTTGTTTTTTTTTCTTGATGATCATTCTTCATAACCCAACTTTAATCTTCTTGATGAATATCTTCAATCTTCATCTTTCTTTCTTCTTTCTTCAATTCCTTGCCTCTTGATTTTCTTCTTGATGATTATTCTCCATTTATGAGGCATTATAATATCAACCCACAATGATGTCTATGACTATTCTACAAGATATACAACATTAAATATGGTAGTTAGTCAATATGAAAGATAAGTATATTATACAAACTTTTTGCTCATATTTGACATCTATATTTGACATCTATATTTGACATCATCAAAACTATTCATATCTAACAGCCACTAGTTTGGGATTGGGGGAAAGCATTGATTCTTGGAATTTACTTGGGGAAATACATTGGTTAAGGAAGGTGGTTGTCGGGTTTAAACTTTTTCTTTTTCTGTGTGTCGCTGCTCTGTGATGGTTGAATTTGTGTTGTTGTTTTGGGGGTATAGATGTTTGTTTATGAGTAACGTTGAAGGCCAGGGAATGTTTTATAATGTGGTTTGCTGATAATGTGCAGCTCTAGCATTGGGTTTGAGGTTAGAATCAATGGGTATGAGGCTAATAATGTGCTCCTCTAGAATTGGTGCATTTGGAAGTAAGTTAGTGTTAAAAATTGATGTCCTATTAATGCTTTAGTTTGTGTTGCTTATTACTATTTTTGAGTGGTTCCAACAGAAGAATGGGCAGTATATGAAGTAAAGTTGGCTTTAGGTACAACATACACCATTGTATGAATTGGTACTTGTCAGTATAGAATAGTTAGCAACCGTTGATATGAAAAATTGTTTGTTGTGAGTGATGAGTTGTAGAAGAAAGTTTTCTTCATGACCTTAGTTTTGAAGCATGTGAAGTAAACCCTTATGCTTCATTGTTGATTTATATGACTTAGTGATTGATATATATATATATATATATATATATTGTCTAGATGACTGTGTTTTGTACATTGCTGATGTGGAATTACAATTAACTTCATAAATTAGTTGTTCGTTATATACAAATGATTGGTTAATGTCTTATGTTTTTGGTGGTGTGTGAATAAAGTAGTAATTACGCTCAAGGTTAAGTGAAAAATGCCAAAAAAGAAAGAAAGGAAAGATGGAGAGGGAGAGAGGGTGAAAAAAGTTTCAAGGTATATATTGTTTACACAAGACTATTTTAAGAACAAGAAAAACAAGAAGGAGGAGTGCAAGCGTTTAAAAGAGGAGACACAGTCGATGAAAGAAGCTTGGGACGCATTGAAAGATGAGGAGAAGGAGGCATATAGGGTGAGGGCGAAGAATTTAAGGAGTGAGACAAAAGGGACAAAATACATGGTTCCATTCTTGACTCGCTGTCTTCCTAATCAATTTATGAAAGTGTGCAATAGTGTGAAAAATAGAGAAGATAAGATGGATAGGCTAAAGAAAGTTGGATTTGACAAGTTAGTTCACATAAGCTGCTCACAAATCCCCCGAGATCTATATGGTCAGTTGATGTCTGCATTTGACCCTCCAACTAACAATGTTTTGATTCGAGGGAGGTCATTGAACATCCGCCGGGAAGATGTACAACAATTGATGGGGTTACCGTGTGAGGGGGGGACATTGAGGAAAAAAGTCAATAAAGAAGAAGAAGGTTTTGAACAATTGAAGACATTGTACGGGATAATGCCTTATAAGACCATTGGAAAATGGCTAATTGAGAGAGATGAGGATCCGGAATTTGAATTCCTCTTTGTCATGTATGCGTTGGGAACTCTCTTGTGTCCCAGATCGGGTATTAAAGTGACTGATAGAGTGTTGAAGGTGATGGCGGCAACAAAAGGAGCTCTTGGGAAGTACGATTGGTCGAGTTTTGTATTGATTGAACTATCAAATTCTCTTGCACAGTACAAGAAAAAATTAATGAAAGGGAAAGATGCTGGCAGGATCAATGTGGGGGGGATGATATATTTTCTAATGGTAAGTGCATGTTTGATCTATGTAACATTTATTGGCTTTTTTAATTAGTTGTAAATTGCTGCATTAGATGTTGAATTCTGCTGTTGTTAAGGTGTTATTTAATTTCTATACAAGTGTTTTGCTTGCAACATTTTCCCCTAGGCCAACTACATGCCTCTACAAGTGAAAATGCGCTTGCATTTTGGAATGACAACAACGTTAAGAGTAGAGTGCAGATAGAGAAGGAAAGCAACCAAGGGTTGCTATATTCAGTCAGTAATGAAGTTGGATCTGCCTCTTCTGAATTGCATGAACAAAATATGCTAACACACCTGGTAAGATGTGAAATCTGATGTCAACCGCACATTCAGTTGAAAGTATTGACTTAAGTTTTTGTGATGTCTAATTTGCAGGAAATCAAGAGAACATATGATCGAATTATGTCAAGGGTGGTGTCAATAGGGCAAGAGGAACTTGTTTCCCTTCAAGCGAGGCTGTTGGGTGGGGGAAACATCGATGAAGGGGATGAAAAGGTGTAAGACGTTAAATCTTCGTCAGAAAGTGAAGGTGATAAACATGTATTATTAAGTGAAGATGAGGGGGGTGACATAAGAAAAAGAGAAGACGATGAAGTGCAGTCTATAAGTGCAGATGAAGGGTCAGAGGAAGAAGTAGGAGGTGTACATGCTATGGGAGATAAGGAGGAAGTGGAATCGAAAGGAAAGGAAAAGGCACAATTGAGGAAATCTACAAGGGTTAAGAAACCTGCTATTGGGTCTCCTTGGGTGACAACAATGGCTAAGAAGAGAAGTCAAGATGAGAGGGATAAGGAAGTTTTATATCAAATGTACACTACATGATGTAATTCAGCAGAGAATAAGCAGGAGTAAGTAATCACACTTCTTCAATCTCAACTTAGATGAATCACAAAAATTGACTTTGTGCGCTTGTTTGTGAATTAGGGAGTTTGTGGATATGTATGATTATTTCTTGACCCGCAGTGAACTATATTGCCTTCATCCAAGGGGGTGGATTAATAACAGGGTAAGTTACTTGAACAATAAACTCATACTATGTTCATTGAATTTTATGAATGGCTGACCCTTTTTTTAATTGTGCATAGTTTATGACCATGGTTGCGAGGACGTTAGTGGGGGATCAAGTACACAATAGCAGCTGGGTAACTAGACACATATTTTCTGCAGAATTGATGCAAAAAATGGTAGTGGCTCCGAACAAGTGGTCATTGGAATCACATGCTGCAGAGATCTTGCCTGAACATATTGGTTACAACATGCAACTTGATTTTTGCTCCTACCCTGCACCTGGATCATTGGTTTTGTTATGTTTTGGAGATGAAGACAATACGGTTTTATGTGCTTGACTCATTAGTTGACCAATTAACATATGCAAGGGCACAAAAGGTAGAAGAAGATGCACGTTCAGTGGCTGACCATCCAACAAAACCAAAGAGAATGAGTAAAAGCCAAAAAGAAAATTTTTGAGCCAAAGAACGGCTCACACAACAGTATGTAAGTGCTTCTTTCTCAAATGGTTTGTGTGCATTTGTCATTGTTGTTTTCTGACATAACTTCTTTTTCGTACAACTTCCAGAGAGATTGCATCGTTAACATACTTCGTCGAGTAAAACCCAAAGTATATGACAAAGGGCAGGAAATACCAAAGGAAGTTACTTGGGCAAAAGTGCATGTCCAAGCTGATAAATTAGTGTTGTTTTTGTTCCTCCAACTCTTTGAACTATAGGTTTTTTTACCCATTCGGTTGTTATAACATTGGAATTGTGTATGTGGATTTTTGTTTTGCAGCAATTCGTGTGGTGTTCATGTTCTGTCATGATTACATAGTTGGGATGGCTCTACACATGACAAGGCGGGGTACACTATGCCTAAGCTTGGTGATCATCAGATTCGGCAAGTGAAGGTGGATTGTTTATGGTGGCTAGTCGCACATGAACAGAACAAACACGCTCAAAAGGTGTTGTCCCTTCTCAACGGAAGTCAACAAATGAAGAGGAAGAAAGTCGTGTAGCATTTGACGTATTCTTCTATGGATATGGCTAGTTATAGTGTATTGTAGTTGATATTTTGTAGGAATGCCTACTTGCAGCAAAAGGCACCAACGTATAGTTAGTTTATAACATCATCAGTTATTTTGGTGATATAATCAATTAATTTTACAATATGTACATATCAAATGGTTTACTAGGTCCCCAAGCAGCTTATTTTGCTCAGGTTATTTTGCTCAGCTTATATCAACATGTACATATCAGTTCTTTTGCTCAGGTTGTTTGACGTGCCCAAACAGCTTTTTTTCCATTTCTTTTTTGTTATGGTTTACCAGTGGATATGCATGTTTTGACAACAGGTGATGTCATTTGAACAAGTGTTTTCTGTTTTTATGTTTTCACAAAGATAATTGAATACGTGCTTGTCCCACCAACTCTCAAAATCTCAAATATTTATGTTTACAACATGTAAGAAAAAAAAGTCTTAAAAATATGTTTACAACACATGTTGCAACGTTTACAACACCTTAAGTGGTTTTTACAAGTCTGTATGCTATGTTTACAACTACATCCCACCAGGGACACCAGGGCAGTAGCTTGTGCAACAGGCCACAACATAGACACCACTTTCTTATATCATCGTTTATAATATGTTCTGCTATATTTACAACATCGACAGTGATATTAACAACTTAATAAGTGACGTTTACAACTTGTAAGAAAGAAAGTCTTACAGATGTGTTTACAACACATGTTGCTACGTTTACAACACCTTAAGTGGTTTTTACAAGCCTGTATGCTATGTTTACAACTATATCCCACCAGGGACACCAGGGCAGTAGCTTGTGCAATAAGCCACTACATAGACACCACTTTCTTCTATCATCGTTTACAATATGTTCTGCTATATTTACAACATCGTCAGTGATATTAACAACTTAATAAGTGACGTTTACAACTTGTAAGAAAGAAAGTCTTAAAGATGTGTTTACAACACATGTTGCTACGTTTACAACACCTTAAGTTCTTTTTACAAGTGTTTAAGCTACATTTACAACTACTCCCACTAGGGACACCAGGGCAGTAGCTTGTGCAACAAGCCACAACATACACACCACTTTCTTCTATCATCGTTTATAATATGTTATGCTATATTTACAACATCATCGGTTATATTAACAACTTCCTCTGAATAATATAATTTTTGACACTCTCACAGTGTCTTACCATCAGCTGAACCCAGTGATGTAGCGATGTGCATAATATTCTTGAGCTAACACTATCAACATCATGAGGCCTTGTGCACAAGCCATTATGTATGTATGTTTTCACAACAACAAAAAGTTGTTTTCATAAGGTCATTGGCCAACCCTCTTATGGTTGTACAATTTCATGTGGCCCTTGTCACAACAACATAGCATTAACTTAAACAAAATAATACCTGTACTGTTACAACAGAATAGCTTATCATTTTCATATATACTAAGACAATAAAATATTAAGTACTATCAGTAAGTACCTTTTGTTCACTTACTCATTGCACTTAATATGATATACTAATTACATAGATACACCAAGTTGGGGATGCATTCAACAAGCAAAAGGGGTGAGGGAATGCAACTACTTCATGGTCAATATATACATCATCAGAAAGTTACTATCAAAAGAATCTACATTTATGTACTTGTTTTTAGGATGGATTTGGATTTCTACAAGTTTTGACTGTGTGCCCAGCCTCATTGCATCACCCACAATGATATATCTTTTTGTTTTGAAACTGAGATTCCCTTCTTTTCCTTTTCGGTCTCCCTGGTGGCCTTGAAGTGACTGGAGGGTCTAAGAATGTCTGTGTTAGCATATGTGTCACCTTCGGAGACTCAACTCGTGGACAATCATGAGTTGCGACTGGCCTCATGGAACTTTCATATATTTTTTCCTGTGCTTCCAGTTTGAACCAGTCATCTACAAATGTGTAGACATTACCACTAAGTACCTTAATAGCCGCATATGCATGGGTGCAAGGTACTCCACTCATTTGCCATGCTAGACACGTGCATTTTCTTTCACCAAGATCTATATTCACAAAAATGATGTCATCTTCACATCTACTTCGAATCGAGAACTGATTGTCTCCATAATATGATGCTTCCATATTTTCAGCATGTTTAACTTGTTGCAGCAATTTTTCTTCAATTCTTGGTCCCACTGCATTTTTCCAACTACCCATGGCCATCTTGCTTGCAATCAATTTTCGAGCCAATTTCTCCCGATGTTCATGAATTAAAACTGACACGGTGTGCTTCCTTTCTGTTAACATCCATGCATTAAATGACTTTGCAAGATTACTGGTTATGTTATCCCACCTTTTGAAATGAAACTTGCTTAGAGCCCATTTGTTAACATGCCCATGATTCTCCACCCAATTTGCAAATTGTGGATTGAACAATCTTAATTTACCCATTTCACTAGTGAAGTCTTCATCCAACCTTGCATATGCTATTGCATCAAAAAGAAGGAGTGCATTTTCCTTGCTATTCGCCGATGTTCGTGTCCGACCTCTATTAATTCGTAGGAACTTGACACTATAATTTTCCTTCACATGCCGGTAGCAAAAAGCATGTCTCTCACTGCCAAATATTTCTTTTACAGCACCAATAATCGCATTATTGCGATCTGAAACAATTGTTATCAACATTGAGCCTGTAATGTCTTTCACGTTCAATAGAAACCAAGACCATTCATCATATGTCTCACCGCTCATAATGGCATATGCTAGGGGAAACATCTGGTCGTCTGCATCATATGCACTAGCTGACAACATTGTTCCCTTATAAGGGCCACTTAGATGACAACCATCTACATAAAGTATAGGTCGACAACCTCCTAAAAACCTTTAATAGAACAACCATAAGCAATAAATACCCTATGAATCTATTGTTAAATGACGCTCCCTATTTTGCAACTGTGTCCGGGTTACTCTCGATTAGTCTGTCACATATCCAAGGAATTACCATGTAAGAGTCTTCTACTCGACCATGTAATTCCCTTAACGATCTTTCTTTTGCCCTATATGCTTGCCGGTAGTTCAGCCGCACCCCATACTCCTTGTACATGTCTGATCGAATGATGTTAGCAGTCTTATCAATATTGCACCTCAAACCATCCATTACGATTGATGATGTCAAGCTCAAACTATGTGGATGCAAAACTATTAGGCTATCTTGTGCTTGGTGAATGTGTTCACTTTTGAGTATTCTAATGGTTATAAACTCTGTATCTTGATGTTCTCCTGATGAATATGCACCCATGTACCAAGGACAACCTTCAACCTTGCACTTCACAATTATCTTGTGTTGATTGTTCTTAACAAATTGGTATGCAAACTTATGAGCAATGCTATATTTGTATAACATTTGATGAAGGCTCACAGCATTCGGAAAAATCTGTCCTGCTCCAATAATCAAATCCCTCCATTTTTCATGATTCATTTCTGGTATAGGGGTTGGCACCATTTGCATAGCACAAGTCAATGATGGGATCACTTGACTTTCATTTAACAAACCATGTGGGGAAGTACACATTCCTCCTTCACCTCCAAACAAATTATCAATCCTGCAAGAAATTACAAGTTTTAGTGCTCTTCACATATTCACGTTGGAAGAAATTACTTTTCTTAGGACAAATAAACTTACACTTCTTGCCCTTCCATTTGACCGTTCATTGCTGGTTTTGTACTGTCATTATCACCATCCTCTTCAATATACACATAACTATATTGTTCATTATATTTGATTAGATGATACACCCCTTCGTCATCTACAAGATCCATAAATGTTGATGTATCAAGGGCAACTTTGAACTTCATTTGCATTTCATTCCTTTCTTTTCTCGTTATGGATGATATGATTCTTCGCAACTCCTCATATGTTGTGCCTTCCTTACGCATCTTGTTCTTACTAAACCACCAACATATTGCATTTCATCTTCTCCACCATTTAAAAACTTCCCCCACATGAAAGAAACAAAATAAATTCTTCCCCGAACAACTTCCCATCTTTCATGTCAATTTGCAACACAAACTTCGTATTATCAACTTCCAAAGCAATATTTACAACTTCATATGCACATATTAACAACACGTTAACTACACATTTTATTCCTACACATGCTTTTTCTAATAACACCAAACATACTAAAAATAAGGCCAAACCTCTGTTTTCTTCCCCAAAAATAGAGCACAGCTACGCTACGTATTAACAACGTCCACAGCAATATTTACAACTTCATATGCACATATTAACAACACGTTAACTACACTTTTTTTCCTACACATGTGCTTTTTCTAACAACATCAAACACACTAAAAACAAGGTCAAACCTCTGTTTGCTTCACCAAAAACAGAGCACACCTACGGTACGTATTAACAACTTCCACAACAATATTTACAACTTCATATGCACAAATTTACAACAATTTTTTTTGTTCATTTCAGTGTTTTTCCAGCAAAGAATATCAATTACATTCATCATTCTCACTTTAAACACAACAGCTCCTCTGTTACCATGCCACAAAAATAGAGCACTCTAACATAAACCCAACCCACCCAAGGTGAAACCCCAACTTCAATGATCAAGCTCATTTGTCTACCAAATTCTTAGCTTTTCTTGTCTACCACCTACCACTTACTCCATTTTTTAGCTCAAGATCCAACCTTTCACCAACCCCTCACTCTCAATCTAATCAACTTTCACACAGAAAAAAACAAAATTTTCCAATTCGTTTCTCTACGTTGCTACACGTACCTGGACGATGATGAAGACGATATTCCCAGCCACATTAACACCACTTTGTATCCATTCAATGTTGCACCACCTACGCCCTTCGTCCGTGTGCGTTTTTCTCTTTTTTCTTAATGCCTTGATCACAAATACGTGCTTCACTCCTCTCTCCTCTGTGCGTTTTCTTTTCTTATTTGAGTGGGGTTATTTTAGTAATTGCTCATAGGGAATTGATGTCAAAAAAGTCCCTAGGGACTTTTCTGACCTTGGAATTTGTAAAGGGAGTTTTTTGAGATTATTTCTGTATCTTGGGACCTAATTGACATTTTCCCAAAAGGAAAAGAAGAAAGACCCCTGGACTTCAATGTTACATATAGTAGGCATGGACCATGGACTATTACCCACCACTTCACAGACTTCAATGATGGACAAGAATCAAGCCACAAAATCAGCAATTCTCAGGCACACTAGAAGATTGAGATCAATAATAACATGCAATTAGATAATTGAGTTGATAAAAACGAAAATCGACTAGGGGCTTAAAGATTATATAATTTCACCATCCTTGGTGTTTTGGCGGAACAGGTGAGCATCAGCCATTTTTGTTACCGTTGTCCTCATAATCTTTGGAGGAAGTATCATGAGGAGCATCTGCGCCTGAGAAGAAAACAGGGGGAGAGACTCTGATAAAGGAAAGAATAATGTAAATTAAATTATGCTGACTTTATCCTGTTTTGTCACCGTTTAATTATACAGTCATCATTTTAAATTATTGAGTCAACATTTTCTGTTAAATTATACTAATGGTGTTTAGCTCAAGGGACCAAAAATACGCTTTATAAATATAAGAGATTAAATTGAAACCTGGTTCAAACATAAAGGACTAAATGTATACTTTAGCTACCAAAAAAAAAAAAAGCAAAGAGGGGGAGAGAGGAAGAGAAAGTGCCACTGAATATCTATATCAATTGAGGGGATTGTTCTAACTTAACTAACAGTCTCGAGTTTGAGACTTATAAATGCAGTAGGGTTAGATGGTAGGGGCGTTGCCTAAAAAAATGGTCATGTCATGCCTTAAATCTTGATTAGTCTGGCACATGGAGTTTCCCATGACAAGAGGCTAGCCTGAGATATTGGGTGAGTATGCAAAAAAGAAAGAAAAGAAAGTAAGAAAAAAAATGAAAACAATGGAAAGATGAAATACGAAAAATTTAACTCGTTAACATGTTCTACATATATAAACATAAGGCTTCAGCTGTCTAGCTACAATCATAATAAAAAAACATATGCGATAGCTCCTCAGCTAGAGCCACAACCACAACTATCTTGCAATCTTCAATATTTTGGGAATTGCTAATGTTTTAGTTTGTGAATATTTATACCAAATGGACCATCGACACTGAAGTCAACAGAGTGGGCACATATCCGTAATTTTAGCTGAATCAAGGAAGACAGAGGGAACCGCCAAAATGGAAGTAATGATAGGAAAAAAAATAATTAAAAATTTTAAAAATCTCTTCCATAAATATCATTCGTTCCCACTAACATTTCTAAAAATATTAATTTAACAAGACGAGAGGCAATCCGCCAATCCCCCACGAGACTCCTAACCCGGCGGATATGGCGACGAAGCTCATGCAAGCGATTCAGTACGACAGCTACGGTGGTGGCCCCGCCGGTCTGAAGGTGATTTTTCTTCTTCTGTGCCTTTAACTAAGCTTAAATGTTTTTCAGCTTTTTTTTTTTTTTTTTTGTTTATGTTGAATCGCTAAACTTAATAAGGTTTTCTGTTAATAAATCATGAAGGAGGAGGAGATACACTCATGAAACCTGATAATCACCTTTTGGAATTGTAATTTTTCTTGATTACCAAAAAAAAAAAAAAAAAGAATTGGAGTTTTCTTGGTGTAGTCTTTGTTGAACTGGTTCAGTTCAATGTAATAAAATAATAAGGAAATGCGCTGCGTGTCTGTGCAAGCAAATTATTATTATCTTTTAATAATATCGGTGAAGAATTTCAACTTGTTTGTCATAAAATGATCAATAATATTATAGGATTAAGTGTCGAAGAATAGTCAAGAATTTCAACTTAGTATCAAAGCTTTATTAATAATTAAGTAGGGACCCTTCCATCTAAATTATGTTTAAGCACATGCTCTGATAGGACTGTGGTTTATTTCCGCTTCAGGTCCAAGTAAAAGAGTTAATACCATGGTTGGTCCTTACAATTCAATCTGATTTTTGTTTTGGTTCCTGCAATTTTAAATTGTGATTTTTTATCCCTATAGATTAGCAAGAACTTGGTTTGAGTTTAACACACATTAAAAGTTTAGGGATCAGAACCAAAACACGTAGCTAACGGCTTAGAATAAATCCTCATAAATAGAGGGACTAAAAACCACAATTTTAAAGGACCATAACCAAAATTCGATTAAACTATTAGGACTAACAACGGTATTAACCCTGAATAAAATCATTATTTGGGAGCCTTAATGCTCAAATCTAGAGTCAATTATTCTGAACACTGTGATTGTCAATATATATAATTGGGTATTCTTACTCAATTTTTGGTTTGAAGCAGTCCTTGACGATAATTCTCTCTTTCTTTGTTGTTTTGTGCATTTGAGCTTACTTTAAAAGATTGTTATGCTTATTTTATATTTTTAAGCAGCATGTTGAGATTCCAGTTCCCTCCCCAAATAAAAATGGGGTTTTGCTGAAAGTGGAAGCAACTAGTCTGAACGCTTTTGATTGGAAGATTCAAAAGGGTGTAGCACGCCCTCTGTTACCGCGAAAGTTTTCTTTTATACCTGGTAAATTGATTTTTTTTGGTCGTATTTTGAGAAGGTTTTGAGCATTCTCTGTAATATCACAGGTTTATTTTGTATTTAGCTCTCAGAATGTGATCCAGTTATATCTTCCAGTTTTGTTATGTCTATCCTTGTGTGTGTTGTTTATTCTCAAGAAACTCCTACCCAATATAAAGGTATTGAATTATATTATTCAAACTATGGGGCAAACAAGGATTAATAAAGGACTTCTGTGAATTCATAACAATGGGAATTTGTCTCCAAGTCATGTCCTTGCAGTGTCTTAGTGGAGTAGAATAATTCAATCTCTTGTATAACTTTTTGAATTCGTCATCACACCTGAAAAACTGATGTCTTTTTGCTTTATTGTTATAAAACTGAAGACCCTAACATTAATATATGAACACCTCTATGACTAGACTTGTAATATTAAATAAAATAACTCAGGATGACTGCATACTTAATTATTAAATAGGTTTTGCTGCCGGCATCATAATTACTCTACTTTGGATGTTTATTTGTTTTGTTAATTGTGGGTTTTATCTATCAGTCTTTTTGTTCAGCTTGATCCTATAAAATTATGGGATACATGATAATCTGATTTTTTTTTTTTTTGTTGGAAACAGGCACTGATATAGCAGGAGAGATAGTAGAGGTTGCACCACAAGTCAAAGATTTCAAAGTTGGTGACAAAGTTTTTGCTTTTCATCCTCATGATGTAATTTTCTCTCTAACTTGTTTGGTATTTTGGTAGTTGCAGTATACTCCTCTAGTCTTTAAATGTAGGAGCTAGATAACTAATTTGTAGAGATTAAAAAAATTAATTAAGTTATTTGTTAGAAATGTGTGTTGGTTTCCTAAAATACCTAATTATTTGCATAAGAAACTACTCCCTCGTGGAAACCCCCTTAGGAAGGACAATCAATAGGGATAATGTGGAGAACAAATTATAAATTTGGAAGACAAAGTGGTTGATGGTGTTACATTTAGTACCAAAACAAACCCTTTACTAGCTCCTACTTTCAAGATTGGAGGAGTATAACTGGTTTCTTGATTAGATATTTGATTGGTGGCATAAAGGAGGAAAATGTATTGCAGATGGAGAAAAGGAACAGAAAAAAAAATCAACTGATTGCAAATTGCAATATATGTTCAGTTTTTCAAATAAAACCACCTGAGGTGGATTCGTTCCTTATACTTTAAACCAAGGAAGCCAAATGTAGTAATTGTGTTTTATATCCACCATTATTATGTGCTCATCCATTCATCTTAGTCCTTTGAATGGAGTTGTATTGTGTTTATTTATTTGCAATCTAGAAACTCTGATGATGCTACATGATTTTTACAATCTGTGCCAGGACATTCGAATTGTGCATAATTCATTTTTTTACACCTATTGTTCATGTTGAATGGACACCGTGGAGGTGGGCTAGCTGAGTTTGCTGTGGCTTCTGAGGACTTAACAGTTTCGAGACCACCTGAATTCTCAGTGGCTGAAGCTGCAGCTTTAACGCTGGCTGGTCTAACGGCTCAACAGCCGCTCACTGAAGTTGCCGAGTCAAGCTTGATGGAACTGGTGAACAAAAGAACATCTTAGTAACTGCAGCCTCAGGTGGCGTCGGTCACCTTGTAGCACAGCTCGCAAAACTAGGGAACACTTTTGTAACAGCCACTTGTGGAGCCCGCAACATCAGCTTGGTCAGGAGCCTAGGCGCTGACGAGGTTCTTGACTATAAGACTCCAGAAGGAGCTTCTTTGAAGAGTCCATCTGGTCGAAAATATCATGCAGTGATACATTGCACTACCGGGATACCGTGGTCGACTTTCGAGCCTCAATTGAGTGATCATGGGAAGGTGATAAACTTGACGCCGGGCCTGCACTTAGTCGCGACTTCCGCTCTGAATAAGGTCACATTCTCTAAGAAGCAGCTGGTTCCGTTCTCTGCAACACCCAAGAAAGAGAACCTGAGTTATCTGGTTCAGTTGGTTAAAGATGGAAGGCTTGAAACCGTTATTGAGTCTCGTTTTCCTTTGAGTCAAGTTGAAGATGCTTGGGCTAAGAGCATGGATGGCCATGCTACTGGAAAAATCATTGTGGAGCCATAGACAAAATTACTTGGAACTACTGGATCCTGTGTTTCTGTAAAAGGTTTGTGTTTCTTCTCTAGTGCGCGCACACATACATAGGGATATGTTGGGGGAAAATTATAATTTTGGTAGTAAAAGTAGATTGTGGTATTATATTTAGGACTAAATCCAATCCCCAACTAGCTCTTATATTAAAGATTGGATGTAGCATTTTTGATATAAAAGGTAAATATATACACAAGTGGAAAGTAATACAAGCAGCTCTTTGTTTAGTAAGAGATATACATAAAGATTGAAGTTGTCCTGTGCAGTGTGCACCCACTGTCTTCTCTTTTGCTGCTTTTGGAAAGCAAGGTTTAAATCCACATTGAATAGAAAAGATGGATTCATAAAGCCTGGAGAATTGTTTGTATAGAGGGAAATGGATAGAAAAAGAAAAAAGGGGGGGGGGGGGGATGTACTTAATCTAGTTTGTTTAATTTACAAGTATAATCCTTTCATTCCTTTACTGCTCCCATGCTTTCCAACTTCATATTTATACCAGAAAAACAATCAGATTTAAATTTTATTGAAATATGTCAATTAAAATTTATCATTATTTTCCTTTCTGTATAATATGAACAGGATTTACGAATAACAAGCGTTTACTCCGCACTTTGCGCGAGATGAATATAATTCAATGATGGTGGTATATTGAAAGAATATTCAATCATCTAACCGGTTTGGTTTAACTGGTTCATTGTTGTTTTTTCCAAGAATTTTATGACTTTAAAAATTCATATATGATTCTACATATTTTTAAAAATTATGAATTAGGACTCTATGGAAAGTTGGAAATGTTTGATTTCTAATGTAAAAAGAATTACTCAAAAATATTATCATTTGATCTTCAAAAATTCTCAAATTTTAAAATTATTCCAAATCTAAAAAATATTATTGTTTAGGTTCACTTTCTCACTGTCTGGTTCCGGATAGCTTCGGTTTGATTTCAATCTAATCTATTGACCTTTGACCCACTATCCAAGCCGATTCAATGGCTAGTCTAGGTTTAATAACATTGAAAAAATCACATAAACAAATATATGAAGTGAAAGATAGAAATAAATTACATCTTTCCAAATTGAGGAGAATGGTGCTGGAAGGAAATATAATTACTTAATCAGTGAATTATGATAAATTGTATTTATTGACTAATGGTTCCAAACCGACTCGTTTTATTATAAACTGAGTATTATAAGTTTTTAAGAATAAAATTGATTTATGATTGATAATATCATTTCATATGTTCAACAAAAAATATATTTGAATTTCTTATAAGAATTACCTGAATTCTTTCCGTCAATTAAATTATACTTAATACCAATACTTTTAGAACCGGATTGGACCTCGAAACAAAAAGACCAATAATTCTCGGTTCTCACTTCTCATGGTCATGTGGGTTAGACCTTTTTACATAATATTTAAATAAAAATATATTATATATATATAATGGTATAAATATAAGAAATGAATATGAAAAGGACATATTAGTATTAAACTTCTTTTATATATTTGTGTGCAAGGGTAAGCAAATTTTAAGTGAGTTTATGAGATTCTTATATCGATAACAGAATTCAAACTCTCACCTTTTGAGGTTATGATAAGTCTTATAAAATACCTGTAAAGGTAACAATAGATCTTACGTTAATGGGATCTTTACATCGATAACAGAATTCAAACTCTCACTTTTATGTAGTATGAATGGTGACGTTATTATCAACCAAAAACCAATCTGTTTTTTTTTTTGGCAAACCAAACCAATCTTAGTTAATTGAAAGAAATGATATATTATAAGCTATATATGTATAATTAAATTAAATGGTTGCACTTGGTGTTTGGTTTAATGTTGATTTTAATGGTTAATTTGTTTAATCATAAGAACACGGCATTTCTTTCCAATCCAAGTGGACAACCATGGGGGATCTCTAGACACAACTTTGTAGCCAGCTTTTGAATACAAATTGCGAGCACCCCAATCATCTTCATGAGCTCTAAGGGCAAGATAGTCAAATCCCCACATCACTGATAGCACATCGCAAGCCTTCAACAAAGCAGTTGCTACCTTCCTCCTTCTGTTTCACCAACATCAATTACTTCACAATCAATCATCATCCCCTTCTTTAATTAATGGAGTTTAATAATAAACCTTCAATCATTGAAAATGATAATTATGTAATAATTGAAGATGCTTGTTTGTCATAAAATTTGTAAAATATGAGTCATCAAATACTTTTCTCGTCCTTAAAGGCAAGATTACACTAAAAATTACTTTATGATACTAAATGTTAATGGCAAAATATCTTAGAGTGTTGAATGCAACTTAATCCAATATAAAATTCATCCCAAACTTCACAATTTTTTTTATTAATTTTATAAGCAACCTAATTTAGTAGGATTTCTTTTTTTTTTTTATACATAATTTAGTTGAATTTCTTGAAGTGACTTTTGAACCGGTCAAAATAGTGGTTCAAGAGTAAGTTGCCTTGCTGGGATCGTACTAGAGTCAAATCGATCGTGATTAAATAATATAATTAAATTAAAATATTCATATATTACCATGAACATAACAGAAGTAATAAATTTTAAATAAAAGAGGCATTAATCTTCAAGTAAATGAAACATTCAAGCCTAAGCCACATGCTATAATATAACAAAACATAGTTACTGAAACACAAATATGATATGCTGCTATTTTTTTTAAAACTCAAAATGATGTCATTTCAGATTTATAAAAAATTATACAAAATTCAACTCATGCAAACCCATTGAGTTGATCTTGAGCCAATTAGCTCCCAATTTAATTGGTTGACCGGATTGGCCAAGTTAACAAGGTCACCGGTCCAACTAGCTTGTCTGATCCGAATTTCAATACTATTACTCTCCCACATTGGAAATCAATGTGGAGGATTATAATAGGATTCATAATTTAGAGACCACAAGGGAAAAAAAAAAAACAAATTTGGTGAGAAGATTAGAGTTAAGTTGATGATCACCTGAAATTAGAGGAGACAGCTATTCCAGAGATGTAAAGATACTCTGGCGCCTGAGGAGGGAGATGTTGAAGCACATTCTCATCCCTCAAGGCTGTCACATCTACAACTCCCACTATTTGTTTTGATGAACTGTTTGTGTCTGCCTCAGCCACCAAACATGCATACCTATATTATTATGAACAAAACTTGTCTCAAACTACATCAATATTTGATTAAAAAGGTTCTGTACAAAAATTTGATCCTTTTTTAATCCACATTTTGGGGGCGAATTTTTAGGCTTTTTTATTAAAGATTTACACTTAAAAACATTTAATGATGGTGGCAATTAAAGAGCTGATTGTCTACTTATATTATACACACTCAAATACCAACATAACTCAGATATTATAGTACAATAAGAAAGTTTAACTAATGTTTTTAAAATAGATATTAGTGCAAAATAACAATTCTACCATGGGACTTTTACACTAGCTGTAAAAGAGACAACATAGAAAGTGTGATCCGTGACATTTTGGTAAATAAAATGTGAGACCGTTGACTTTTGACAGATGCACAGGCGTAGAAAGTGTAGCTTCTACATCAATTCTATTAACAATCAGGGTCGAAAGTGAAGAGCTCTTTTGGTTGTTATTAACATTTTCTACACTGATTTGATTAAGGGTTTTCTCTTTGAAAACTTAGAGCGCAAAAAAGTTTTCATCTTTTCTAACAAGTGTACTTACCAGGATTCAAATTTGTATTTTTTTTCTTACAAGCGTGAGACTGCTTACCACTTCATTCAACATTTTCCGCACTAGTTAAGAACAACAGGTGTAGAAAAGTATTTTTCTCCCGAACTAGTGTAGAAACTCCAATATTTTTTATACCAACTATATTTACATCAGTTACGAAACTGATGTAGAATTTTTTTCAATCACTGTAAAAAAGTTTTTTTTTTTTTTTTTTTTGCATTAGTAAAACCTTTTTTTGAACTGTATAATAGATCAACTGTGGTTAATATGTCATCAAACTGGTCGTAATGAAGTTGAAGTTGACCTGCTAAAATCAGTTATAGTATATCGTCTAATATAGCTAGCACTGCGAAACTATGTCTATCAGGTTTTAGAATGATATAAATTTGAAAATAATGCTGATGAAGCTGTGTGCTTTCTTCAAGCGGTTATTCATCACAACACTTTCTAAATTCTAAGTATGTTGAAAAAGGTTTTAATCTTCAATTTTTAGTTCCAAAAAAAAAAAACAAAGAAAGAATCAACCCATAAGAGTTGTGGATTAATAAATGAATCAGATTTTTTATAATATGTTATGTGTAACCTTTCAATAAGGAAAATATTCAAATTTACCTATCACGAGGAGAGTTATTCAACTTGTAAAGGAGGCCGGCAAGCACTTCTGCCTATGTGCATTGCAACAGGAGGAAAAAGACAAGTTAGAAAAAAATTGCATTTCATAAAATAATATATTAATAATAATATGACGTTATTCATTGAAATTAGAATGAATATATTTTATATTCAATCATATACAATAAAAACTAAGGTTATTAAACCCAGACCGGCCACCAAACTGGTCTGGGTAGTGGGTTAAGGGTCAATAGGTTAGATCGAAGTCAAATCAGAGTTAACCCAGGACTAAATCGGTGAGGAAGTAAACTTGAATGATAATATTTTTTAGAATAGTTTTGGAATTTGATAATTTTTTAGAATCAAATGATAATATTTTTGACAGATTTTTTTGTTTGCATTAGAAAGTAGACATCTCAAACTTTCCATAGAATCTTAATTTGTAATTTTTGGAAATATGTAGAATCAGATATGAATTTTTAAAATCAGAAAAATCTTAATAAATATTTAAACGGATCGGACCGTACCGGTTAGATGACCGATTCAACAGTTTACGTGGCCAAACCAGCCGGTCTCTGGTTTTAATAACATGGATAAAAACCAATATTCTGAAACCTGGACCGGTCACTGAATCGGTCCGGGTACTGGGTCAAGGGTTAGTGGGTCAGATCGGAGTCAAACCGGTGCTAAACCGGGGCTATACCGGTGAGGAAATGAAGATTTTAGAATTATTTATATGAAAATTTGAATAAAATATTTAAAACCGGTCAAACCGCTAAAAAATTGGTTGAACCGCATGAAACCTGGTCGAACATGGGTTAATAACCAAACCGGACTGGTCGGACCACCAATCCGACGGTTTCATGTTCGGACCGACTGGTCCGGTCCGAGCCTGAAAACACCGATAAAAACACACCTTATACGATTAGGCAGAATTAACTACATAAATCATCTAGCTTTATGTAGCCCTCTCAACTTAGTATAATAATGCTGGTTGATGTTACCAAATATAAAATATATTCATTTTAATTTTAATTTATATTAGGTTAAACTATACTTTTTGTCCTTTAAGTTTACATGAGGTATATTTTTAGTCCCTTAACTTTATAAAATATACTTTTGATCATATAATTCTAACACCGTCAATGTTGCTAACGAAAAACGCTGATACAAAAAATTCAAATAATGATGATGTAAACTTAAGTGATGACTCTATAATTAAATACTATTAATCTTAAATTTAAAATATGCGTAAATTAAAAAATATCTAAAAACCTAATAGAGCGGTCAATATCAAAACCTTATTTTTATTAAAAAAGTTAGTTTAATAATCTAAATATATTATATTAAAAAAATTAAAAATTAAATATGTTGTGTTAGCTTTGCAGTCATCATTTGAATTTGCTCTGTCAACATTTTCTATTAGCAATATTAACAATGTTAGAAATATAGGACCAAAAGTATACTTTATAAAATTAAGGAACTAAAAGTATACTTTATAAAGTTAAGGGATTAAAAGTATACTTTATGTAAACTTTAAAGGACTAAAAGTATATTTAGAAAAAAAAAAGAGAAAATTATAGTCAGGTCTCAAATAAGGAAAAAAAAATGGCCCCTTAAAATCTCAAAATGAAAAAATGGTCCCAAAAACTTGTCAATGGCACCCCTGGTGTTGTCAATACGACCACTTTTTTTTTGTTTTGGGATTTCAAAGGAGCAGTTTTTCTCTTACTTGGGACTTGACTGTAATTTTCCCAAAAAAAAGGACTACAAGTATACTTTAATATTTATATTAAATTGTATTCGTTTGTTAAAATTTTTAGGGAAAAAGACAAATAAATAGCACTTGAATTTTAAAATCTTAAATAAGTGATTTTTCAAAAACATGAGTTCTCAAATTTTATATTCTTTTTGTCAATCCCATTACTCTTATTTTTAATAGAACCAATTCAGAATTTTGAAATTTAAGTGGTATTTATTTATCTTTTTTCCAAATTTTTATACTTGACAGTTTTACACCGATAATAATAATATTGTTTAATTCAACAATATTTGTAATATTATTATTTATTACTCTCTCCGGTCCAAAATATAGGACATAGTTTGTAGTGGACCGGAGGTAGTATTAGATAACGGTAAATGTGTGAATAATTGAATCTGGTAAAATTGTAAAATGCAGACAAAGTTATCATTTACTTAAAAAAGAAGAAAAAAGACAGGGTATATGTAAAATTTGAATATAAAAGAGAAATCTAATCAATAATGTAAAATTTCGGTAAGAAAAAAAAAACTTCAACAATTCAACTAATTAATTAACAGCTAAATATTGACCCAGCAAAAGTACTCTCAGAATGGAAATTTGCTACCATGTAAAAATTAGATAACTAATTTAAAATAGGGGAAAACCATTTACTGGGACCCATACTGTTGATCAATTTTTAATTTGATATTTGTGTATTTTTCTCTTATGATTAAATGCTTTAATTCTATTTTTTTAATATCATTAAGGAAAAAAATCACAGATACCAACTTAAAAATTGAGTGAAGGTTGCAGATAGATTTCCCCTTCAAAATTATTTATTGTGAGAGGTGTATGTGAGCAAGAAGTTGTCAGTTTCAAAAGAAAAGTGGATGGGATATTATATTTGGCATCAAAATAAACACATCAATTAGCTCCAGAAGAGAAGAGTAGTTTGGCTAAACCATTTTTGAAGATTGAAATTGAAATTCAATATATCATCGAAGTTGAAAACAAGAAGAGCGATCAGTGTAATTTGAACCTGAAAGAACTGGAAGAACAGAGGATTGAAGAGCGAAACAGGGACATGAAAAGCTTCAGCCTGAACATTCGCAGCATTCCTGATTTCCTCATCCTTCTCCACAAGTCTCCTCACTCTCCACCCATTCTCACACACCAGACACTCTCTCTCTTCCTCACTCACACTCCTAATTCTCCTTCTCTCTCCTTCCTCTTCTTCTTCATTTAGCTTCTCCATCTGCAATTCCACAGAAACCACGCTCGATGAGGTCGAACACCTACTACTGCCGCTAAAACGGTGTCGTTTCGTTCTCGCATTGTAATGCCCTGCGTTTCGAACACTACCGGTAATGGAGGATTCTGAGCAGAAGAATAGTTTCAGTGAAGAAGAAGAAGTGGGGTTGGTAGCTAGCAAATGAGCCATAAAATGAGGGAGGTGTTAAAATAGAAAAAACTAAGGCTAATTTAGCAAAATGAGTTAACGGTGAGTGAGCAAACGAGTTTGTGTGTGTTTGTTGTGCGGCTTTTGGTGGTGGTGTGGGATTCGTGTTTGATTGAGGCCGTGAGTTTTGGATATGGAAGGGCACGTGGAATAAGGTGAGCCAAGGGAAGCTTGTATGGACTTTTATGGAAGATTATATACTTTCGAGTATGAAGGACAAAACGTTTTGGGCCTAAGGAATTGCATCTGGATGCAGTATATTTGACGGTTTAAACAGTGATTTCTATTAACACTGTTCAAAAGTGTGGATTGGATGGTTCCACTGCAAAGAGGTTGTCCCTTGAAAGGAAATATGCTCATATTTAATACTACCTCGGATCCTAAATATAAGATAAAGTTTGTAGTGCAATTTACACTACAAATTTTATCCTATATTTAAGATCAGAAGGAGTATTCAATAATGTTTTTGTTGTATAGGGAAAAAGATGTGGTATGATTTGGTTTGGCCAAAATTAATAAAAATGTAAAGAATTGGAAAATCAAAGTGGGCAAGATGGTGATGTTTCTAAAACTAGTGTTAACTCTCCTGCGCGCGTTGCGCGGGGAGCACTGGATTTCAAACACAAATAACACATTTAAAAATAATAATTTAACAATCTACTCGTTGCTTTCATTACATCCTTAATACATGAATAACATCCACACTTCTAAATTCAAGTATGTAATTAGCAATATAAAGTTCATTAATCAAGTATAATAGTTTCAAATCAGCAACTCAAACATCTAAATACCTCCTTGCATACAACATTTTTTGTAGCCCTTCTCCTCTCTTGATCATTAGTAGGCATTTATATCTTCAGTCCATTATTACTTTTCACCCTAAATAGTGCAACCTCTAATTGACTATATGTAAATACAGACCTTGTAAAAAGAAAATATTAGATTTTTGGATCTATATATAGAGATACCGCATAATGCAAATTGCTAATAAAAATAACGTTAAATTACATAACACTTCTTTGAAATATTGACCATGAAAAAATAACCCTTTTAATATTTGAAGGTCAATAATAAATTAAACCACAAACTTATATATTTTCTGCACTCATATGAATAGGATGTGAATTGTTCCTCAGCACTTTTGGATTCTTAGCTGGAGCCTTACTTCCTTGTGAGGTATTTGCATTTAAGTCTCTTAATGGCTTCGTGGAACCAAATGGATGGTTTGTTCTTCCTTCTTTGCTATTCGGTAAGACTTTATTTTTAACTAAAGATAGAATCAATTAAAGGCTGGGATGATGTACACATCATCTTTATTTTTAAAGAAGGAAGGCACATTGATGTACATATAGGCAGTGTTTAAAGAGCAATGTAACCCCCTCACGGTAATCTCATCCGGTTTACGAAATTTAAGTGAAATAGAGATCAATAAGATGAAATAGTAACTTATAGTCCCACATCCAAAAGATGGGGTATTTTAAAAATCAGTTCCAAAACATGCTTATTGCTGACCTCATATTCACGGGCGGATATAATTACTTGAGAAATCAGAGTACATATTAAATATCAAATTGCGGAAACCAAAATCCCGGCAAACCCCGGGTTCCTTACATATATAACTTGGGTTTACAAGTTCCCAAAATGGGGATTACATATCCAAAATATTCATTTACAACTCATATACATTTGGTAACCCCAAATCCAAAATGATGATAACCAACTACCACTAAGTCTCAGAGTAGTCCTAACTACTCCTGGTTGTCTGCTTCCCTTTCGAGCCACTCGCCTTGTCTGAAAAGGTTAGTCATTTGGAAAGAGTGAGATTCTAAAGAATCCCAGTAGTAACAACTTTTTCATACCACATGCAATCACATAATATGTAAACAAATCATGTCATATCAGCAACAACACAAATCACACTCCACCCTCTTCCCCTTTTACCGCCGGGAAGGCACACCGTCCTAACCCGAACCGTTGTTAGCGACTCAGGGACTATTGGCGTGGCAGTGCATACGAATAGCCTCGCGGCTCACATATAGCCTTTCGGCTTTCACAAATGGCCTGTCGGCCTTCACAAATAGCCTTTCGGCTCACAATTAGCCTTTCGGCCCACATATACACATATATCACACCCTAACCTCATCCCCTTTTACCGCCGGGAAGGCACACAGCCCTTACCCGAATCGTTGTTAGCGACTCAGGGACTATTGGTATAGCGGTGCTTCCACAATTTTCACAAACTTGCAGCATACGAAATCCATTTCATCACAATGATATAGCACACATACAATGTATCACATAGGATATAAAGAAAGAATCACTACCTGTATCTTTCCTGACTGGCTTCGGCACCGTGGCCTCACGAGGGCGACAAATGTCAAATCCTATTCAAATTAGGGACAACCAATCAATCTCTTTTCCATATGTATATTTCAATAATACTCTAAGTTGATTATCATTTAGAACTCTTTAGGTGGCTAAAATAGGCCTAAACATATGCCTAAAGGGTTGGAAGACACTACCCCAAAGACCCCTTACTCGCAGGCAAAACACTGATTTTCAGCCGGATCACTCGAGAACAGATGCTCTCACTCGAGCATTGGTACGGACAGCACTCGAGAACAAATGCTCTCACTCGAGCATTGGTACGGACAGCACTCGAGCACAAGAGAGTGAGAGACAGCGAGTGAGCACCCGAGAACACAAAGAAGTTTTCAGGAATTGGCTCACTTGAGCACGCTGAACTTCACTCGAGCACAAGGCCAAATGCCTCACTCGTGCACCTGCGAGTGAAGTCCAGGAAGTGAGGACCCGAGAGCACACAACGCTCTCTAAGACCAGGATCACTCGAGCACAGCCATATGCACTCGAGCATGATCACCTCATACTCGCGAGTGAGAAGGCACACTCGAGCACCTTACCCGCGAGTGACAACCCGAGAGCACCACCCACACTTGAGGCACAAGCTCACTCGAGCATGACCTCCAGTGTGTAACCCCCTCACCGTAATTACATCCGGATTACGAAATTTAAGTGAAATAGAGACCAATAAGATGAAATCACAATTTATAATCCCACATCCAAGAGATGGGGTATTTCAAAAATCTTTTCAAAACATATATGTATTCGTGGTCTCACATTCACGTGCGGGTATAATTATCAGAGAAATCGGAGTACATAATAAATATCAAAGTGCGGAAACCAAAATCCCGGCAAACCCCGGGTTACTTACATATATAACTTGGGTTCAAAGTTTCCCAACAAGGGGATTACATCACCAAAACATTCATTTACATTAGATGTACAACTTGCAATCCCAGATCCAAAACTATAATAACCAACTACTACTTAGATCTCGGAGTAAGCCTAACTATTCCTGGTTGTCCGCTTCCCTTTCGAACCACTCGCCCTGTCTGAAAAGATTAATCATTTGGGAGGGTGAGATTCTAAAGAATCCCCGTAGTAACAACTATTTCATACCACATGCAATCATATAATATGCAAACACATCATCTCATATAAGCAGCAACACAAACTCACTCCACCCTCATCCCCTTTTACCGCCAGGAAGGCATACGACCTTTACCCGAACTGTTGTTAGCGACTCAGGGACTGTTGGCGTGGCAGTGCATACAAATAGCCACACGGCTCACATATAGCCTTTCGGCTTTCACAATGGCCCGTCGGCCTTCACAAATATCACACCCTAACCTCATCCCCTTTTACCGCCGGGAAGGCATACGACCTTCACCCGAACCGTTGTTAGCGACTCAGGGACTATTGGCTTAGCGGTGCTACCACAATATCACATAACGCATATATGACACCCTAACCTCATCCCCTTTTACCACCGGGAAGGCATACGACCTTCACCTGAACCGTTGTTAGCGACTCAGGGACTATTGGTTTAGCGGTGTTTCCACACAAAGTTTTCACGAAACTTGCAGTATACAAAATCCATTTAATCACAATGATATAGCACACATATCATACATCACATAAGGTATAAAGATAGAGTCACTACCTGTATCTTTCCTGACTGGCTCCGGCACCGTGGCCTCACGAGGGTGACAAATGTCAAATCCTATATCAATTAGGGACAACCAATCAATCTCTTTTCCATGTGTACATTTCAATAATACTCTAAGTTGGTTATCATTTAGGACTCTTTAGGTGACTAAAATAGGCCTAAACATATGCCTAAAGGGTTGGAAGAAACTACCCAAAAGACTCCTTGCTCGAAGGCAAAACTCTGATTTTAGACAGTCTCACTCGAGCACAGATGCTCTCACTCGAGCACGCGTACGGACATCACTCGAGCACACGAGAAAGTGAGACTGCGAGTGAACACCCGAGAGCACAAAGAAACTCTCAGGGACCGACTCACTCGAGCACGCTGACCTCACTCGAGCACAAGGCTAGATGCCTCACTCGAGCACCCGCGAGAGAAATCCAGGAGGTGAGAACCCGAGAGCACCCAAAGCTCTCCAAGCACGGGATCACTCGAGCACAGCCATATGTGCTCGAGCACACACCTTACACCCGTGAGTGAGAAGGCTCACTCGAGCACCTTACTCGCGAGTGAGAACCCAAAAGCACAACTCCCACCTGAAGCACACTCTCACTCGAGCATGACCCCCAGTGCTCGGGTGAAACGGCTATGCCCGCGAGTGACAGAGCTCACTCTTGGCATCAGCCCACGAGTGAAGACCCGAAAGCACACCCTTCACTCTGGACTCACACCCTCACTCGAGCAGACCAAGCTCACTCTGTAACACCCCGATTTTCGATTAAGGACTAATGATAATTATTGAGATTAAGCCTGAGATTAGTGGACTGCTAAGCCCTGGTTTAGCAAGAGTCCAAATTGTGATTAAGAAATATGAAAATGAGTTGATGGTGATTTAAGAGGAATTGCCATAATCAGGGGCAAAACGGTAAAGTTACCGACCATTTGATTGGTTGCCGAAGAGGGAACTCATTGGTAGCTTCAAGATCAATGGCTAGGATTGATTTGTGTAATTGAGCAAGGGGAATAATCATGTGTATGTGTGTGCATGTGAGCCCATGAGAGTTGGAGTGAGATGGTGATAAGTGGCAAAGTGTGGACCCTTGGATGGGTCATAAGTGAGACACAACATCATCATCTCCATCTCCTCTCTTCTCTCTCTCTCGTGCTCTCTCTCTCTTTCTCTCTTGTGCGCATGGTTGAGGGAAGAAGAGAAAGGAAAAGCTTGGGAAAAGGTGAGTAAATGGTTTCCTTTGCTCAAATCCTTTTCATAAATGTTGATCATTGAGTTGAGAGCTTCAATTTGATGGTTGTAGCTTCTCCATTGGTGGTGATTTGAAGAATCACGAAAATATGAAGCTTGGAGAATCAAAGAGTGTCTTTGAGAAAGTGGATAAGGTATGTGAAACCAATCCTTCTATCTATGTTTCATTGCCAAATGATTAAGTTGGAAATTTCTGGAATTATTGCCCTAATTTCGAAAATATGGGTAATGGGTAGTTTGGCATGATATGGTTATAGAAATGGTATATTGGTATGAGTTTTGAATAGATAGAATGGATTTGGGATTGAAATGTGTGAGGTTAATGATTTTGGAAAATGGATGATTATATTGCCCTAGGCCAAAGCTTGTTAATGGAATGAGATTTTGGTAATTCCATTGATTCCATTGAATTCAATGAGGGATTTTGTGTGGGAGTAGCTTTGGTAGAGGTTTTGGATCCATTTGGATCATTTGGGCAAGAGTTAGGAAATGTGGCAAGTGTTGCTGCGTTTTTCTGGAATCTGATAGATTCACTCGAGCAGACAGGGGTGTGCTCGAGTGAGGGATGAATGTTGTTCGAGTGAGGAAGAACCTGCTCGAGTGATATGTGAGTTTTCCCTTGTTTCGCTTCGAGTGCACCTGGGTTTTTATGAGCAATGCTCGAGCACATTGCTTTGTGCTCGAGTAAGCGAAGAACATGCTCGAGTGAGCATGGTCTGCTCGAGTGATAGTGGGAGTCCAGAGTGAAGGGTTGCTTTCTGGTCTTCACTCGCGGGCAAGGTGCAAGAAGTGTGCCTTCTCACTAGCGGGTGGAGGGCATCTGCTCGAGTGAGCCGTGTGTGCTCGCGGGTGAGAGGTGTATGCTTGCGGGTGTGCTCGCGGGTGAGAGGTGTGTGCTCGCGGGTGAGAGTGGTATGCTCGAGTGATCCAGTGCTTGGAGAGCGTTGGGGGCTCTCGGGTCCTCACTTCCTGGATTTCTCTCGCGGTTGCTCGAGTGAGGCTTTTGGCCTTGTGCTCGAGTGAGGATCTGTGCTCGAGTGAGCTTGTGCCTCAGGTGAGGGTTATGCTCTCGGGCATGTGCTTTCTGTCTCACTTTCTCTTGTGCTCGGGTGTTGTCCGTACCAATGCTCGAGTGAGAGCATTTGTGCTCGAGTGATGTCCGTACTTGTGCTCGAGTGAGAGCTTCTGTGCTCGAGTGAGGCAGTGAAAAATATCAAGTTTGAGTGTTCAAAAGGGGATCTTTGGGGATAGTCTTCCAACCCTTTAGAGCTATGGATTAAGGTGTTTGAGGGCACTTAAAGGGCAATAATGATAACCAACTTGAGTGTCTAAAAGTTAAGGAATTGGAAAAGGGATTAATCCTATGTCCTTGATTTTGGTTATAGGATTTGATGATTTCCTGAGCGTGAGCAGCCGGATCTGGAGCTTACGTGGAAAGAGCGTAGGGAACTTACCTCTTCTGCATGTATTGATAATTGTATTTGTGTATTGATGCATGTTATTGCTTTGCGTGATTATGTGAGACATATGAGAATGATTGTAGCTCTGTTCTATTTATACTATGGCCATGAGTATGTTGTGTGAACATTGAGCATGCGGATATATCATTATGTGAGCATGTGTTATTGTGATGCAAGCATGTCATGCATTAAATACTTATCTTGCATGCATATTGGTATTTGTTTTCCTACTGAGATTCCCCAGAATCTCACCCTCCCCTATCAACATTTTAGACAGGGAAGGAAGATTGAGGATGAGCAAGCATCCAAGGACGAAGAGGACTCGTTTCTGGGTGAGAGCTTAGTGGTTGGTTATCAATACGTAATTGGGATTATGTATGTGTATGTTTGGACCAGTACTTGGAGCATGTATTCGAAAGAGTTTTGTGTAATCCCTATTGAATGAGTTGTATGGGCTATTATGCCTTATGAGTATTGAGCGAAGATATGATCCCGGAATTGTCGGGAATTTATATTGCGTACTCTGATAATTTTATAAATGTAATTTATCTTCGCATAGTAATTATATTCAGAGTGTAAATAGGAGACCGTGTTTTAAATGATTTCGAAATGTGATTGTGAAAACCCCGTCTGGTTGATGGGTTTATAAATGATGTTTTGACTTATTGGTCTCTATTTCACTTTAATTGCGTAATCCGGATATTAATTACGGCAGGGGGTTACACACTCGAGCAGGTTCCTCGCTCACTCGAGCACAAAGCGATGTGCTCGAGCAGAACTCGCAGAAAGCCCAGGTGACTCGAAGCACAAAGGGAAAAACTTGCGCATCACTCGAGCACGTTCTTCCTCTGCTCGAGTGATGTGTATCAGAGACCAGAAACGCAGCCAAAGACCAGAAACACCAGATGGTCAAATTCTCCCCCAAAGGTTCCCAAACTCTTCCTAATGCTCATACACTCTAAGCACTAACAAGGGAACACAATGGCAACTCCAAAAACACTCCAAAACCCAATTTGACCACAATCAAACACTAAGGTCTCAATGACACATCATATCCAAATTCCCTTAACACCTTTTTAACATTCCAAATTACATTAAATGATCATATATCTCCAACTAAATCATTTCCAATCATCAATCATAACAAACTTGACATTTCCCAAAAATAGGCATATTTAGGGCAAAATTCCAGATTTTACCATACTTAGCAAAATATCACACATTATACTTCAAAATGCTCTAAATGCCTACCTCTTCACTTTGCTCAATCCAGAATCCTGATCCCTCAACTTTCAGTTTCGCCCAAATCACAAATCACCACTTCTCAAGATTCTACAATCATCACAACGTAGCTCTCATTGATATGAACAATATTAGAGAAGAGGATTGGAGCAAAGGAGAATCATTTCCTTACCAAAGATCAAGCTTTTTTTTTCTTCTTCCTCTTCTTGCCTCAAGGTCGCCGGAATCAATGGAAGAGAGAGAGAGAGATGAGAAGGTAGAATGATGATGAAGAAGCACATCATCCCCCCCTTGCCTATGCCTCTAACCGAATAGGAGAGAGAGAAGAGAGGAAAAAGTGACTTTTGTCTTCTAGTGCCCTATCCAATGGCCACCATCAAGCCACTTGTCAACATCTACACAATTCTCTCCATGAGCTCACCAAGTCACCTCACATAGGATTCCGACCCATATGAAATACATCTCAACCCTTGATCTTAAATACCACTTGTATTTATTCTCAAAATTATCATTACATTAATCCCAAATATATTCAATCAAGATAATTACAATAATTATCGGAGCCATTAGCCCTAATCACAAATCGGGATGTTACACAGTGCTCGGGTGAGACGGCTATGCTCGCGAGTGTCAGAGCACACTCTTGCAATCAGCCAGCGAGTGAAGACCCGAAAGCAACCCTTCACTCTGGACTCACACCTTCACTCGAGCAGACCCAAGCTCACTCGAGCATGTTTTTCCCTCACTCGAGCACAAGGCAATGCACTCGAGCATTATTCATAAACCCAGACGAACTCGAAGCAAAGAAGGGAAAACTCACGCATCACTCGAGCATGATCTTCCTCTGCTCGAGTGATGTGCATCAGAGACCCAAAAACGCAGCAAAAACCAGAAAACACCAGATGGTCAAATCCTCACCCAATGGTTCCCAAACTCTACCAAAATCTCATACACTCTTAACACTAACTAGGGAACACCTTGGCAACTCCAAAACACTCCAAAAACCAATTTGACCACAATCAAACATTAAGGTCTCTAAGATACACAAGATCCAAATTTCCCTTAACACATTTCCATCATTCCATATTATATCCAACAACCAGACTCAACATTAAACCATTTTCAATATCTAACACCATAAATTCCACATTTTCAACATTTGGCATAACTAGGGCAAATTTTCCAGATTTTACCAACTTAGCCAAAGATCACAAACAATATATCAAAATGCTCTAAATGCCTACCTCTTTACTTTGCCCAATCCAGAATCTTGATTCTCCAACTTCCAATTTCGACCAACACACAAATCAATACTATTTCAAGATTCTGAAATTACCACAATGTAGCTCTCAATGAGACACACAATATTAGAGAAGAGGATTAAGGCATTAGAGGATCATAACTCACCAAGGTTCAAGCTTTTCTTCTTCCACTTTCTTGTCTCAAGGTCGCCGGAAAATGGAGAGAAGAGAGAGAAGAGAGAGAAAATGGTGAGAATGATGATGATGGATACTTCCTCCTACTTCCTTGCCCATGCTAGCCGAATAGGAGAGAGAAAATGAGAGAAAAGTGAGGTTTTGTCCTTTAGTGCCACATCCAAAGGCTTCTACTATGCCACATGTCACTATCTTATTCACTTCCTCAAAGAGCTCACCAAAATCACAACACATAGGATTCCGACCCATTATCAATGAATCTCAACCCTTGATCTTAAATACCACACGTATGTACACCAAATTCATATTACATAAATTTCCAAAAGTGCTTAATTACACTAATTACCATAATTATCAGAGTCATTAGCCCTAATCACAAATCGGGATATTACAAGCAAGGCCGGGATGATTATTATACATTTGTTCAAAGTTCAATAGACTTTTTCCAAGGTTGAAAAAAATAGCCTCATTTGATTATGTGATTTTGATGAATTAACTTAACATCGCATGTATAAATCGTTTCCCAGATTTTTCTAAACATGCAAAGTCATTGAAAGGTTGGTAGTTTGTGTTTATTTTTGGTCATCCCCACAACAATATATCCCATACACACACCTTTAGAAAGGGAAAAGTGAGTCAAAAGGTGGTATGACAAGAAAGGACTTGCAGCAATGTAGGAAAAAGACATGAGCAGGGAGGACATTCCTGTTTCAAGATAGGTTGTATTCAACTTTATAAGAGGGAGTAGAAAGCTAACCATAAACTTGATATAAGAATTCATTGTAATGAGACAAAATTAGTAGACACAAAAAGAGGCGGGTCCAGCTTTTTCATTGTATAGACAAGCAAACCACAAAGATGAAACACACTATACATGTATAAGACGATAAACATGAAAAGGAAATAAAATAAATCTATCCTGCATAAAGTAGCCTAGTAGAAACAAAAATAAACATTATCAAACCCCACAGTTGCACAAATTAGGAATGACATTAGCCCTTTGAGGTTAGGGAGTAGTCAATATTGGACTGCTAATTCACTACTCACTTCAATTATGAACCTGAAGCTCTTGTAGTTATATCCAGCAGAGCTCCCTCTATCACCTTGAATACTATCTTGTACTTCTCTCTGTCTTCTGCTTCCACCACCTCCTTCACCACACATGCCAAGAAGTACAGGATATAGAAATACAAAAAAACATGTTATTGTTGCACACTTCTTTAAAAGAGATGCACCCTTGCAATTGAGGGATCCTTCAAATCTGCCAACATATGGTCATTTCTATGTATCAAGTACAAACCTACACAGTCTGTTTATTCAACAGAGGCCACAATTATTTTTCAGCTAAAAAATAAAAAGTAACACAGTATACTTCATTTATCAGAAAGATACTATCAATTACTTTAATCCTGCAGCTTTAGTATGACAAAGACTTCAAGCCTTACTCCTCCTTTTTCTTTATTTTATGTCTCCACCCATCACTCCTTGCATTTGATCCTGCCAATCTTGCCTATCAGCAAATGTTTTGTAGTGTTATTTCCACTTTCAATAACTCCAAGACTTTTTACTAGTGACTTTAATAGTCTTGGTACAACAAACTCATTCATCTGACTTTTGTTCTTGTCCATTAGTTATGCAGTGACACGGTATACTCATTCACAAAACTCAAACACATGGTTTAGATTAAAATATTGAAGTCTTTTAGAATATTTTAAACATCTACTATGCATACAAGATATTACCAACGTGATGTCAAATTTGATATGTCTACTATCTACTATGCATACAAGATATACCTCTTGCAATGAAGAACACCATCTGGTTAGTGACATTCTTCATTAAATAAGGAAACTATTGCAATCTTTAAATGAGTAACAATTCTTTTACTTGGTAACAAATGACTTATAAAAAATATTTATGTACCAAAAAGAACAAACTCATTGTCTAAAAAGGAAATGGTGTAAGGAACACGTAGTGACAATATATATCCACAGAGAAGCTCAAAGATCAATATGGGACTCATTAGTGATTTTGTGCAATAGGCACATTTCATCTTATCAACACTTTCAAACATCTGATTTTCTGAACACATAGCACAATCTAGAGTAAAAAGGATGGAAGTTTAAAATCCAAATAAGAAAATAAAAAAATTAAAAGAAGTATACTAATCCAGCAATATTTTAAAAGCCGGACCGGATGTTGAGCCGGAAAGGTCAGCGGGTCAAGGTTCAACCGGTTGGAACGGTTGAGCCGTTGAGGCGGACCGGTGACGTAATAATTAAATTTAAAAATATTATATATATATATATATATATATTATAATAATTAGTCTTTAGGCTAATTTCATATGAAGGTAGTAAAGTCACAAAACACTATTTAAGGACGAACATTTAAATCAACCATTAACCTAACAAAAGCACAAATAATAATGACTTCATGCCTTGTTAAACATTGGTATTTGGTGGCTCTTGATTGATCCAAGCATGAGTTTCTTGAAAAGCATTTGGACCAAAAATGTCATAATCTTCTTGAGCAAATGAGCCAAAATCAAGACCTTCAACTCCAATCCCAGAACTTCCAATTCCAGCTTGAATTTGAGGATGAACCTCATTGCCTTGTTCTTCAAAAACATCTTTATAAAATAAAGTGGAGCAAACCAAATTATAAAAATTAGTAACATATAATTGTATAATTGTATATTACTATCTATCAATAAGATTAACTAAAACTCACTGCTCTAGAGCAGAATATGGAATTACATCTAAGCTTTGTAAATGAAAAATAACGTTTTAATTGATAAAAGATGGCAAAAATTTGATAATTATGGTATATATCTAAAAATATAAAACAAGAATATGATTCCCTTAACCTTGTGCAGTCAACAAAAATCATTAGTTTAATAAAACAGACATTTTCACACAAAACAGTGAAACACCATGACAAAAGATAACAAAAAAACAATAATAAAGGAACACTTATTTCCTTTAATATATATTATAAATAAAAAAATTAACATGTCTAACTCTATAATTTAAAATATCTAACCTTCATCATTGATGGTAATTTTTGGTGTTGGCAATGTGGTATCATCATAAATGATATCTTCTTCTATCTCTTCAGTGGAAAGTGTTGAAAGTGGAGGAGAATCAACTTCTTTCATTATCCAATATTCAATTTTATCAATACTTTCATAATCAATGGGATCAAAGTCTTTTTTCTTGTTAAGAACCCTATAAAAACACATGAAAATGAAATATTGGTATAATTATTAGAAGCCATTTAATTAAGTTTTTTTTACCAATACAAAATTTAGTAGTAAAGTGTAAATTGTAAAGTGCAAAGGTTAGAAAAATATACCTATTCCTCAAACGAAAATTGTAATGAATAAAGACAACATCATTTAGCTTTTTATGTTCCAATCTATTTCTTTTCTTGGAGTGTATCCTTTCAAAGACACTCCAATTCCTTTCGCAACCAAAAGAAGAAGCAGTTTGACTCAACAATTGAATAGCCAACTTTTTAACATTAGGGCAACTACCTCCAAAATACCTCCACCATTCATCTATCATGTTAAAATAAAATCATCAAATATAAAAAAAACAATTAAAGTCAGATTCATATAGTATAATATAATTGTATAGGAATTAAGAAGTAAGGAATTTTACCAGGTCGCATTGATTTTGCAGATTCAAGAGCCATGGGATTATTGAAGGTGCCACTTTTATCTTGATATATTATGCCTTCTTGCAAAAACTTGGTCTTGTTAGATGTGACTTTCCTACCGATGACAGAAAGATATCCTTGCATAACCTCTGGCTTTTGAGAGAAGTTAGCCTTATCATAAAGAAAAGCAGGATTTAAGATATAAGCTGCTGCATGAAGATCTTGGCGAAGTTGAGAATCCCACCTACGCTTAATAATACTCGTGAATGGCTTGTACAATTTTTTTGTGCGATTGAAAGTACATTTGATAGCTTTCCTTGCCCTGTGCATCCCTTCATAAATATATCCCAGTGAAGGCCTATCATTAGAATCTACAATTCTCAGAAGTTGTACAAGAGGTTTAACAACTTCAACAATGGCCAAACAATCATTCCAAAATACCCTGTCCAATACAACTGCAATCACATCTCTTGCCCTATGGTCTCTTGAGTATCTAGAGTCAACAAATGTCTTACTGGTTACCAAGGCTTGCAAGTCATGCTTGTGCTCAAGAATACTTTTTAAAGCAATAAAAGTGGTAGTAAATCGTGTTGCTCCTGGCCGGATTATTTTTGTCCACCCTTCTCTTTTTCTCAGCCAAGCTAACAAAAATCCATGGTTGTAAATGAATTTTGAAATCAAAGATGCACGTGTAGATAAACGTGTGACAATCTCCATTTTTCCAATGTCTGACAAAATCAGGTTTAAGCAATATGTAGCACATGGAGACCAATAAATAGAAGGATACTTGTCAGCCAATAATTTCCCAGCAGCTTTATAATTAGCTGCATTATCAGTAACAAGATGGACAACATTATCCATACCAGCAAACAAAACCATGTCCACGAACAAGTTGCATAAAGTTTGGGCATCTTTCACAATGTTTGATACATCTATAGATTTGATAAAGACAATTCCTTTAGGACAATAAACGAGAAAATGAATCAATTGCCGGTTGAGTTGATCTTGCCAACCATCCGCCATTATCGTGCAACCAGTTTCAGCCCAAAAATTCCTGCACTCATCAACCAACAATTGAACTTCTTTTTTCATATCTTGTAATAGTTTTGTTTTAAATGCATGATAAAAAGGGCCTTTATAACTAGGGCCAATAGCTATAATAGCATCTATCATAGGTTGGAAATACATTGAATTAACTGCATTAATTGGAATGCAACAATCACACAACCACCTAGCTATAGCCATGTCTGCTCTATGCACAGCTTCTTTACCCGCAAATGCACTTCTTATTCCTGGCTGTGCATCCGGGGTTGTCCTTGGGGCAAAGAAGGATCTTGTAGGTGCAATAGGTGTCTTTCGTTTCAAAACTTTATATGATCTTGTAGGAGGATTTTGAGAATATGAAGGAGGAACTTCTTCCAAATTTGGAGCATCCCCTTCTGATGGTGTGACATTAGGTCCATATGGATTGTCTTCTTCAAATGTATCTTGCTTCTTTCCCTTTTTCTCTTCAATTTCTTTCAAATTTTCGTTCAATCGATAGCGAACATCTCCCGGAACCTTTTTACAACTTATGATGTCCCCTTTTATTCCGGCAAGATGTTGTTTCATTTTGTGTATTCCTCCCCCAGCAACTTCCTTTCCAAAATACAAGCATTTCAAGCGAGGTTTGCCACCTGGGGTTTTGTTGGGCACTTGAGAACAATGCTCCCATGTTGGATCTGCCTTTGATCTAACAAATTGGGTAGAGGGAGCAGTAATAGATACTTGTTCTGCTTGGGATGACATTTCCTAGTTCCTACAACATATTAAAAATCAATTATTATGTAGATTCATATAGTATAATATAATTGTTTTATTTGCCTTCCTCTAAATTTTGCATCGACAGTAGAAAGTTCCATTTCTGTTCTTTGTGTGTGTTTTATTAAAAGAAGAAAATAAAAATGGGTATAGAATTTGTAGTCCAATTCATAACAAAACAAACAAGGCACAAGAAAGCCCAACAAGACCACTCTTGCTGTGACTTGCAAATTTGAGTATACACACAATAATGTTAGCGGCCTAAGTCAAGCATGTCCTTTCACATGATGGAGGAAACAATGTTTCTTAAGCAAAAAATGAGAATACTTTTGGCAATCCTTTTTGTGCTTCTATTTTAAAAATCTATGCCTTGCACTTTACCCTACGCACTTACAATTTTTGTTTATATTCATTCTTTGGGTTGATTCTCTGGGGTGTAACGTACTTCGATCATGCCTTTTCTGTTCCTAAAAGGAAATTGGTCTGTTGTTTGTCTATGAACGCATAGAATAACTAAAATATTGAAGCGTCCAATTCACACGTGAGAAAGGAGCTTGAACATGGACTCCAGTTCTTCCACCATATTCATGAATCCACAAATAAAGCAAAGTAGCCAATTTAGCTTTAGAATGTAAAGAGAGAAGCAGGCTGCACTAATAATGAAAAAACTTCAAATGCAATAACACTACTTAATATGTTGTTTTGAATGCGTGTTGCATCAAGCAGATACCCTTCCCACCACCACGTTTCATTGGAAAGGTAGGTATGCAATATTGCTTATTCGCAACAGATATTTTTTTCTCCTAACTTTGAAATACATGACCAAGAGATGGAGTTAATTGGTCAAGTTGCCACACCAAATTAAACAGCATCTGTGGACTTTTTAATTTCAGCCAAGTAGGATTTTTTTTTGGATGAAAGCAAAACAAAAAAAATATATGTGCAAACAAAGGTTTCAGAAAAGTTTTACTAAAAATGAAAAAGAACATTTAGAGAAAACATGGGTTGTATTAAAAGATATGAAATGCACAAAACAGGTAAACTCATGACAAGGACTGACTTTTAAATCTTTTGGAGCAAGGCACCCTTTTGTATGTAAAATCACTTCTTACTTAGCAAGCTGGCAAAAACACATTGACCTTGATGGATAACTTATTTGCACCGTCAATGAAGGTTTCAGAAAAGTTTTACTAAAAATGAAAAAGAATTCAGAAAAGTTGATAAACAATATAGCTCTAAAGGACCATTCCTATAATTGCACCTATGAAGGACTATACCATACATGAATAATCTAACACATATTATCAAAGGTATAACTTGAAGAGGGAACTTTAAAAAAGAAATTGGCAGTGTTCAAACGCATATAATCTATCATTTTCATTTAACTCAGGTATTCAACAAAGGCCACAAAGCTACACAAAAGTGATCATAAACAACAATACAAAAAACATTCCAGCCAAGTTAGTTTTATTGTGGAAGCTTGAAAAAATAATCGCTACACAGATAATAACCTTGTACCTTTGGCTTCAGCTATGCTTTTTGAAGGCTATCAACGTTTTGTCCAATGATGCTGGATTACCTATGTTGCATCTGGACATAAATACTTACTTTTAAGCAACATATAATTAATATGCGTTAGGTCATAAAGTGTAAAGGTTCATCCAAAAATCATATGTTTTATTATTAGATCTAGCTTGCATTTAACCTCAACATTTGGCAGGGCATGACAATATTATATATAATCTGCTTCTTTATAAAACCATGTGCTTTGTTAGTTCTAGCTTGTATGTGACAGCAACAAAGCATTAAAACTTCAACATTCAAATTTGAGAGGGGAAAAAAGCTTGTATTTTAAGGATAGGGGGCATATTAGAACCCATTATTTATGTTAACATTGGAACTTGAGAAATCATTGGCCACTTACTTATTCATACCTACAAAACCCACCAAGAAATTATCTCCTACACGACCCATCTTCAATAAAAGCAAGAATAAAAATGCTTCCAAGCAAGGTCTTCATCTGCTATAAGCTCAATAAGTAATGAATAAAACCATAACAACTAAACCTTGTACAAAAGATCAAACCAAGTGTAATTTATACATTAATTTGAATGACCAGGTAGCATAAAAGCAACTAAACTAGAAGCACAAATTGAACAGCTGAAGCTTGCCTTGCCAAGGTCTTCTCCTGATACATAACACATGGTAATAAAATGATCACAACGTAAATGAGCTTATGCATTTACATGGACATCAGATGAACCATTTGCCATGTAAATAAAATTACACATTTGACATTTATCCCTATGTTAAATGAGTATAGTAGAACCCTTGATATGGAAACGTGTTGCTCTCCCTAAAAGAAACCCACATGCATTTAGTGTAGTTTTCACATTACAGGATTATAGAGAATAAGCTGAAAAACAAAATGCTGAATGAAATATATTTGAAAACGAAATGAGGAATTGAACAAGGGCAAATAACATAGAAATGTCGCCTACGTGAAACTTTAAAGTTGACATTAAGGAGGAAGACTAACCTGGCATGGAAAACTTTATCAACCTACAAAGTATACCAGGTTTTCCACCATACATAATGTGACACTGTCCCGAGTGAAGCCACGCCATCCAGTCAAGGTACATTTGTAGCAAAGTCCTCATTACTGCTATAGGAATTAAAATGCAGGGGAAAGAGATGAACATAGAGGAAGATTGTTTTACCGAAATATATATATATATATATATATTGATATGAGTTACCTAATTAATAATAATGGCATGCCATGTAAAAGTGAAAATTGAACACATCATATGCTTAATCTGCTAAAAAAGTTTCCCATATTTTCCTCTAATAACAACAAGTATTTTTTCAAGGGGTAAGTCAATAAGTTAATCGATTAAAATCCTAGACTCAGATGATCTGAAGAGAGAGAAATAGAGAGATAGATAGAATCTAACCGTTGCTAAACAACAATCCTTAGCGCTATTTCTGTGGACCAGCACTAGGCCTAAATGTGCTTTGTTGATCTCTGAATAACTGGTTTTTGTTGATCTCTGACTGGTTCTCCATTGTTGACGCATTTTTGTCACAGTTTGGAGCAACAATTTTTTCATCAACCAGTGTCGGCATTTTCATCACAGCAGCTAGTTTTCAGTCTTCACAGTAGTCTCTGCCTCAGAGTTGTTCCCGTTGACCAGCGTCAGACCTGGGCTTGATTAGTTGATCTCAGATTGGTTTGCTTTGCTGATCTGTGACTGGTTTTTTGGCATATGTAAGGTAGGGGATTTGATTTCACCTTCATATTTTCTACCAGATTTGTTCACATCTCTTCAGGATGAAGATCGATATAGAAGACACAGACACAAGATGGAGAAGAGAAAGTGTGTAGGGACAAAATGAGCGACAGATGTGAAGAGAAGTGGTACGAATATGGGGATAAAGAGATCTGCGAGGCAGGCGATTTGAATTCAAACTGAATGCCCGGTAAAACAGCATGTGGGGATAGGCTCGTCAAATGTGCTGACGTTATGTCAGGATGATAGCAAAATCTGGTCCATTGATTCCTTATGAACATTGATTTTAGATGGGAGAAGAGATCATAGCCGTTTATTGCTTGTGAACAGTGATTATGGTAGAAGAGTATTATATGTTATATAGATCTAAAATCTAGGGGAGATTTTTAAAAAGTTAATATCATTTTTAGTTTCTAAAGTTTGTCTTCATTTTGATTTTGGTTTTTAAAGTTTGAAAATTTTGGTTTTGGCCCTTGAAGTTTGCTCCGTCTAAAATCATTAGTCCCTGTAATTTGAAAATGACTTGGATCTGGGTTAACAATGTTAAATATGCATGTATGTCACAAACATGGTTTAGTTATGCTGATTGGGTTAGTTGAGGCAACAAAATAAGTGTTATCTCATATTGACATGGCCAAGTGAAAAAAGAAAAAAAAACCAAAGAAGGAAAAAAAGTTAAAATGCAACCTAAGCATTGTTTTGGAACCCGGACTGGACCGTCCGGTCCGGCCCGGGAACCTATAAACCGGACCATAAATTGGTCCGGTCCGGTGACCGAACCGGTTCACCTTTTTTTTTAATTTTTAATTTATTTTTAAATTGATTTTTTTAATATTTTTCCTTATAATTTCATATTAATAAGCCTAAAATATTCAATTTCTCATCGGTTTAGTCCCGGTTTAGCTCTGGTTTGACTATGATCTGACCCATTGACCCTTGACCCAGTACCCCGACCGGTCTAGTGACCGGTCTGGGTTTCAGAACCTTGAACCTAAGTCATCGAGAAATCCCAAAAATGAGAGTAACCCTGCAATGCGGACGCTACTGCTAAAGAGAAATCTAGTGGCATCTAATTGAATAACAAAAGACTGACACTGAGATATCATCTTTGACATGGGTTCCTTGTGTGCTTTGGCTTCTAATTCCTTTTTAGCTCTTTTATCTTTCCTTTCGGCACATTGACCCCCATACGACAAATAGTAAAAAAATTATCAAAATATCACATGATGGAAAATATTTATCAAAATACTACACTTAAAATTGTTTTTCCCAAGAAAGATTTTAAAATTGTGAAGTCATTCTTCATAAGAATGATTTTACTTGACTGTCACTTCTCTCTCTGTTACGTCCTTGACATCTCCTTCATTTCTCTATCTCTCACATTTTCCTTTACCTCTCTTCTACTTCTGCCCCTCTCCTACTCTCATGGTCCATTTGGTACACTGGAATTGGGATAGGTGGATATGGAAATGGAATTCATTTCCATGATGAAGTTTGTTTGGTATAAAAAGTTGGGTATGGAATTGGGCTCCATGGAGGAGCCAATTCCATCAAATTTGGTGGAATTGGGCTTCCATCATATACCCTATGGAATTGTAACAAATTCAATGGAATTCCTTCTTTGCCCACCCTATTATTCATCTCCTTTGATCAGACCTCTACTCCATCCCCATTATCACTGACGGCGATCTTTGCAACCCATAGCGGCAGTGGCGGCAGCGGCGTCTCATCCTCTTCACAGATCTCTGGCGATGATAAGGAAGAAAAAATGGTGGCTCCACCTTTTGCGGCGATTCGTAGCAACCCACAACATTGAAGATTGAACCTTCACAAATACTGAAGCTTGCAGTGACGATGAGCAACCCATAACAGTAGCTCCCTTTGATTCACGATTCCGAGCTCAATGGTTTCTATAGATCGGTGGTTTCTATGATTTCTCTCCAATCTCCTACTGGCGACACTTCCAACTTTTCCGATCTGCAATTTTGGCCATCCCCATATCTTCCTCTTCGATTCTGAGCAAGCTTTCAACTATGGATGATAATTTTTATTGGATTGTTCATATGTTTTTAAGATATTGAAGAGATTTTTTTAATGCTCAAGCAAAGTTTCCACAGACATGGTTTGATGCTTCTGGATGTCGGGTGTTTATGTGGTGAGGAAGATGGGTATTGGGTTCATATATTTGAGAAGATTTTTTATTTTTGACATAAGGGTAATTTGGTCTTTTCCTATAAAAATTAGATCTCATTTCCAAGGCGTACCAAACATACTTATAAATCTTAATTCCATCTCCATATCCATATTCATTTCCATTTTTATTTTCATCAAAATCAATTATGTGTACCAAACGGGCCCTCAATGTTTAAAAGGCCTATGCATATACACAATGACACATGGAGACTGTGATTGTAAACTCTTTTTTTCATAACTAAGTATACATATGTAAAAGTAAGAAATTTTTTAAAGAGAAAAAGATACTTAAATACCACTTGAACTTCAAAATCTTAAATTGGTTTTATTGACAATAAGAGTAATGAGATTGACAAAAAGAGTATAGCAATTGACAACTTAGGTTTTTTGGAAAATCACTGATTTAGTGATTTGAGATTTTGAAATTCAAGTGGTATTTAATCATCTTTTTGCCCTTTTTTAAATACAATCAATTAAATACACACTCCATAATTTTAAATTTGATAGCAGATCTCCTAAATTATAATTTTTTTAAAAAGTTATTCTATAATATTTATTAGAAAATTAAATATTTTTATCTATTATATTTTGTTAAATTAAGATTTCTTAGAGAAAATAGATTTATTCTTCTTTAAAAATATTGAAAAAAAATATTTATCAAAATCTTAATGATCAAATTTTCAAAAAATTTTCTATTCAATATTTGTAAAGAAAAAAAATCAATCTATCTCCTCTATTAAATTCTGATTTCATAAAGTATATATTATTGGGTTGAGTTACATTTATGCATTTTTTAAAATATTTGTAAAGAAGAATCAATCTATTTCCTCTAATAATCTTGATTTAACAAAATATAATATATAAAATATTTTATTTTCTAATAAATCTTATAGATAAGATTTTCAAGAAAAATTATAATTTAGAAGATCTGCTAGTAGATTTAAAATTATGAAGTGTGTAATTTAATTGATTATAGTTAAAAAATTTCCCTATTTTTACATTTGTATATTTAGTTTTATGAAAAAAAAGAGTTTACAGTCATGATCTCTAAGTGCCTGTTTGGTTCACAGAACCGGAGGTAACGTAATGAAATGTAATACAATGGAATGGAATATAATGTAATGACGATTGCATGAATTTGTTTGGTTTGTCATTAAGGAAAGATAATTCACATGCATAAAAACGTTTGGTTGGATTACATCAAACATGATAATATATGTGAATAATATATTACGAGACAAAATTACCCTTATCTACACATATGTATATAATGTCCACATTGGATTCATGGTAATCTTTTCAATTTGTGCAGTGTATATGTTGGGTTCATAATAATTTTTTAATATTTAATAGTGAAAATATTATGCAGTGTACAAGTTAGGTTCATGGTAATTTTTTTATATTTAATGGTAGGAATATTATTTATTGGGATATTTTAATATTTTTAATGGTTGAATATATATATATTTTTAGATGGGGGAATATTTTTAAAAATTTTATATTATTAATTAATTTTTTTTAAATATTTAATGGTAGTAATTATTTAATATTTAACAACAATTATGGGTGGGCACTTTGGTCAAATTAAAAATTTATAATGGTAATAGTGTTTTTTTCACTTGATTACATGATGTCTGCAACCCTATTCATTAGTCCTAATAATGTAATCCTGATTACATCAAATGATATAATTCTCTTTACATTATATAAACCTAACCAAACGGTGTAATCGGTCTATTTTATCAGGATTACATGTAATCCTCTTCCATAGAATCGAACCCCAAAGGGCTATAACTGTCATTAAGTTAGCATGGGTTTTTTAAACATTGAAAGTGGGAGAGGGGTAGAAGTGGAAGAGAGGTAGAGGAAAAGGTGGGAGAGAGAGAGAAATGAGGGGAAATATTTGTGATGTGGTTGAAAGAGATATGACAATAAAGTAAAATCATTTTTAGGAAGAGACTTCTTCACAATTTTAAAATTGCCCTTAACAATTTCAAATGCAATATTTTAGTAAATATTTTCTATCATCTAGTATTGTGATAAATTTTTTTACTGTTTGTAGTACAGGGGTAAATTTTCCTTTCCCTTCCATCTTGATTTTATTTTCATTGTAATGTAAAAAAGTATATTTGTTAAAATCATAGGTGACAGGCTACGTGGAACGCGATCAAGAACTTGACTGACGTATCTTAAGAATTGTTAGAAGTCAATAATCATATCTCCCACCATCAAGAAACTAGGAAACGAATGACGGTTTCACATTGATTTTCAAATGTATTTTCTTGTATATATATTTGTATGTAACATTACATTAATGATAACTTAGTTTTAGATTTGTACATGGTATCAGAGCCAATGTACGTTCAAAACTCCTTTGTATTTTTTGGCCAGAACCTCCATAATTTCTGGTGAGCAAGTACTTCCTACAAAGACATATGAGGCAAAGCAAATTCTTTGCTCCACAACCGGTATGAGATATGAGAAGATACATGTATGTCCTAACGATTGCGTATTATTTCGAAATCAGTATGCAACGTTGGAGATGTGCCCTAAATGCACGTATCTCGATATAGGAAGAAGAAAGGAAAAAGTCCTTTGAAGGTCCTATGGTATTTTCCCATTATTCCGAGATTTAAGCGATTGTACAGTAATGCAGAGATTGCTAAATAGTTGACATGGCATGCAGATGAAAGAATTAAAGACACGAAGCTTAGGCACCCTGCAAATGCTCCTCAATGGAAAAAAATTGATCATGAGTACTTTGACTTTGTTGATGAAGGAAGGAACCTTCGCCTTGCACTATCAACTGATGAAATTAATCCGCACGGTGTTCAAAGTAGTACACATAGCACGTGGCCAGTGATATTGATAATTTATAACCTTCCTCGACACTTGATCATGAAACGTAAGTTTATGATGTTGCCCATGTTAATTTCTGGGCTAAGGCAACCTAGGAATGATATAGATATATACTTGGCTCCTTTAATTGATGACTTGAAGCTGCTTTGGGAGGAGGCATCAGTGTGTATGATGGGTACATGAAAGAAAGTTTCACTTTGAAAGCCATATTTGGCACAATTAATGATTTTCCTGTTTATGATAATTTATCGGTATACAGCGTCAAAGGATATGGTACATGCCCCATATGTGAAGATAACACTCATTCAGTGCAACTTCGTCATTGTAAGGAAAATGTTTACATGGGGCATCGAAGATTCTTACCATCACAACATCGTTGGAGGAAGTGGAAAAAGACTTTCAATGGTACTCAGAAGAAGGTAGCCCACCGAAGATGTTGACCAGTTCCCAGGTGTATTCCAAGATAAAATACTTGGATAACAATTTTGGCAAGCCTTTTGCAAAACAAATCGAGACAAGTGGTTGGAAGAAAAAGTCTATTTTCTTTGAACTTCCATATTGGAAGTCTTTATATGTGAGACATTTTCTTGATGTGATGCACATAGAAAAAAAATATTTGTGATAGGCTAATTGGCACATTGCTTCATATCCAAGGAAAAAGCAAGGATAGTGTCAATTCAAGGTTGGATTTGGTGAACTTGGGAGTTAGAGAAGAGTTGGCACCAATTGAGAAAGGGCATCGAACCTACCTACCGCCAGCGGCATACACTCTGTCGAGGAAAGAGAAGAAATTGTTTTGTGAGTTTTTACAAGGATTAAAGTTCCCGAGGGCTACTCTTCAAATATAAAGAACCTTGTATCAGTGAAAGAGTTGAAGTTAAAGAACCTCAAGTCTCATGATTGCCATGTGCTCATGCAGAATTTCCTACCGGTTGGTATAAGATCCATTTTACCTAAAAATTTAAGAAACACCATCACTAAACTGTGCGTGTTTTTCAAGTTGATTTGCAGTAAAGTGGTAGATTAAACTAAGTTACAAGATTTGCAAAGGCTGATTGTGTGTACTCTATGTGAACTTGAAATGTATTTTTCACCTTCTTTTTTTTGACATTATGGTATATCGGACCGTACACTTGGTCAACGCGATTCAATTGTGCGATCCAGTGTACTTGAGATGGATGTACCCAAATGAGCGATTCATGAAAATATTAAAAGGGCATGTGAAAAATAGATATCGCCCAGAGGGTTGTATCGCTGAAAGGTACATGGTTGAAGAAGCAAGTGACTTCTGTGCTGATTTTCTATCAAATGTTGATCCTGTAGGGATCCCCAAGTCCCGTCATGATGGGCGAAGTTCAGGGAAAGGAACAACTGTGAGGGATATAATAATGATATCATCGACTGAACGGGAGCAAGCCCACTTGTATGTGCTACATAACATTGATGAGGTCAAACTATATGTAGAAGAACATAAGGATGCTCTTTGATTGGTACATGGTGATAGGAATGAAAATTTGTTAACAAAATAACAAAATAAACAATTTTCAGGTTGGTTGAAAAATGGCATTAATGATAAGATAGAGCGGAATCTTGATTCAGTTTTTGAAAAATTGAAGTGGCTGTCAAAGGGACCGAGCTTAAATGTATTATCTTACAATGGTTATGCAATCAACGGTTACACATTCTATACACAAGATCATGATATATAAAGCACGATGCAAAATAGTGGGGTAACACTTGTTGCTGATTCTTGGCATAGATCTAGTGCAAAAGACAGACACCATGTCTATGTATCAATGTCATACTTTGGTGTCATTGAACACTTATGGGAGTTAGATTACTTTATGTTCAGGTCCTTGTCTTCAAATGTAAGTGGGTTAACAACAACCGTGATTTGCGGATAGATGACTTAGGCTTTGTTCAAGTGGAACTTTCTAAGGTTTGGTATGAAGATGGTCCTTTTATTTTAACAGCACAAGCAAAAAAAGCATTTTTCATTCCGGATCCTGCTAATAAGAATTGGTCTATTGCACTCCCATCCAACAAGAATTGTCAAGAACAAGTTGATTTTGAAAGTAATGAAAATTTGAACATCAATAATGATGATCCTTCGTTTGAGAATTTTTGGTTAGTGGAGATTGGTATAGATGAAGATGCAGATGAAGATGAAGATGGAGATGGAGATGGAGATGGAGATGGAGATGGACCCGTATACTTGAGACATGATCATGAAGAGGGAACTTGGGTTACGAGAAACACAATTCTCAATCCAACACGAATTCTGAAGAATACAATTTTAAATCGAACCAGAAAAAGGAAAAGATAATGAGTGCCTTGACTTGTTTTACTTGTATGTACGTTTTTATAAATTTCAAATTAATTTTCTTTTGTTGACATGGTTGAAATTGTACATTGATGTTTTATTTTGGTTTATTTCACTTTTAGGAGTATGGACTCACCACACGATGAAATTGATGATGTTCCCAACAACATTGGTAGACAAAGATTTGAGGAGAATGTAAGACGTGGTAGGACAGTTATGGCAAGGTTGATCAAATTGAGAAGTAAAGGAATCAAGTTACAACTGGAGTGGAATGAAAAGGAAAACCCATTCGGTGAGAACAACACCTCATTAAATAACTTGATTGGGACTACAGTTCAAGACAGAGTCCCTATTACAGTTCAAAACTAGAAAATGACAAAAGAAAAATTATGAGAATGACATATGGGATGACGTACAAGTAACACATTAATTATATTATTGTTCAGTTTGCTTTGTTTCACTTAATTTCAATCTTACATATTATATATGCTTTTTCTTTATTGTTACAGAGCATTTTTATTATTGATGATGATCGGAAGACCTTCGTGCTAAGAAAAGCCGGAAAACTTATGAGAAAGTTTCGTTCTGTTCTTGTCAAATACTTCTTGAGGGATGATAATGAGATTATCATTACTACACCGCCAACATTATACGAAGGAATCATCACTCAAGAAATGTGGGATGAGTTTATCAGAACACATACAACTCAGGAATTCCTGGTAATATAATATGTTTGACTTTCCCTATTACTTGTAATGTACATATTTGTAATTAACATTTATATATTAATATGACTCATTTTGATCTAAATAGGAGTTGAGCGAGAAAAATCGAGCTAACGCGACAAACATGGCATACCGGTACACACAAGGACCTATTTCATATGCATAGTTAGAAAGAAAACTGGTACGAATTAATGATTATTTCATTTGAAGATAAATTTTATGAATATCATTTAACTTCAACTAAATTTTTTGTTTAGATAGAAGAATCAAGTTCAGATATTACACAGGTTCCACGACATGATATGTGGGTAGCCGGTGTCACATATAAGAAAGGTGAGATTTGTAGTGAGGAAGCAAGAAGAGTAGCCGAATATTGTGTAAGTATTGGATTATGTGTACAATAAATAATTGGCTATACTTAAATTAACTTGATTTATAATAACTAATATTATTGTAATTCTTTTTGTGATAGCGACAAATGACATAAGAGGATCCTGCGTTGGCGAGCTATGTTGGCTGGGACGATTTGTTGAGCAGAGCGCTTAGAGTACCCGAGTATGATAGTCGTGTTCGGGGTACTGGTTTTGCTGTCACCCCATTAGCATACTTCGGATGTCAGAAGTGCCCCAATAGAAGTGACGTTTCCCAACTCCGTGATGAGATGAGTAGTTTCAAGCATCAAATGCAAGAACTTCAAGAACAAATGTGCTACAAGGAACAATGAGAAGAACAATTCTTAGAACAAATGCGTTTGATGCAAGAACAGAATGCGCTGTTAACAACGCAAATATAACAGTTAGTGCAGTGTAGGCCAACACAAAATGTTCCCTTCTGTGATAGCCCAAGTATCAGAGATAGTTGCACTTCCATGCCTAAAATCCATTTTCCTTTGGTAATTAATTTCTTCTCCACTTTATTTTATGTTACATTATAATTTAGCGAACTATAAAATATTAACTCTATTTTCTATAGGATGAATTTCAATGCAAGTTATATATCGATCAAGCTTCCAAGCAAGTGATTGCAGAGGGTGCTGCCTACAACACTGATAAGGATACACTGCACAATTCACTGTTGCCTGACAACACACTCCTAGTGAGGGTCGACGTCTGCACAAATGAAGACGCCCTCTTACCGATCCCGTCTCGGGATGAGCAAATAATGGTGAAAGATGTTGTAGGTGGTTATGTTGCTTGGCCAGTAGGTCTTATCGAACCATATGAAAAGGTCGTTCATTTACAATTCCCTACACTTTTCATTCATACTTCCATCTAAAACTGTGATTTAATTTTTTGATTTTCGTAGGGTGGACAGTCTCGAGAGAAACAAATCCAACCTTATGGTAAGATCTCAAAGTGTTCGACAACACAACCCAAGTCAAAAGCATCAGCAAGCCAACAGAGCAGAAGAAGACTAACCTCATATCACGATCAATTTGTATCAATTACACCATAATTGATCGGTGCAGGAGGACTGGCAATACGTTTTGAAAGACATATCTCCAATGTTGGCGGTCTAGTTGATTATGTTATTGCCGAGGTCGTGCATGACATATGTACTCGTGATTGGGTTAGTGCTTCAGCTATCAACTTCTAGATAAGGTACTTGACCATTATCATTTATTACTGCTATTAATATTTCTCGTTCCTTTTCTTTTGTTTTTCATTACACTGTTTGTTTTATACCAGGCATTTGTACAATGAGATCTTAATGGATCCAAACATGGTCCAATTCGTATTTGTCAACCCTTTTCTTGTTGGCAACCATAGGGGTAAAGTAGATATAAATGCGCATTCTAATGATATAAAAGATTACTTTAGAAAGAGAGCGACACCAACTACGCTATTTTTATTGCCAATACAATGGGGGTAAGTTATTAGTGGTACAATTTTTGTTTTTATTGTTTAACTTTTATCATACCATGATTGTTGAAACAAATTTTTTAAAATATTTTAGGCACCATTGGATATTGATAGTTATCAATCCAACGGAACCTTCAGACCCTCGCATTTACTATATGGATCCTCTAAAAGATGGTCTTCCACAAAACTGTTATGATATGTTATTATTGTTCACTAGGTAAGCGTACGTGCGTATGTATAAATATTTGCATATGTGATTGAATAACCAAAAGTAATCAATTTCTATTTGTTTTGTTAGCGCATTGACTGCGTATCAGGCCTCTGTCTCCTTAAGCTATTCTAAAGCTGCTGACCTTCACCTTAGCTATCCTTGGAAGAAGATATTGGTACTGATATATGAATTTACTCAAACTTTGTTATTAAACAATTTTTATTCATAAACAAAGTTAAATATTGCATTATATTTTTGCAGTGCCCTTTCCAACCTAATAACAATGATTGTGGGTATTACATTATGAAATTTATGAAGGATGTAATTACGCATGATCAGGCATTTATTCCTCAAAAAGTAAGTCATTCAGTTGCACTTCATATTGTGTTTTAATTAAATTTAATTAGTGCCTGATAATTATATTTTGCTGATTTTAATTCATTTTAATTTGTGGCTAATTGTATATTTGTGTAGTATTATGAAGATCAATGTTGTGACACTTTGACTGACCATCAGCTTAATGAAGTGATTGAGGAATGGTGTGAATATGTGTTTAGACAAATCTCTAGGTAGCTATACTATTTAATTCATCACTAGCTGCTGGCCTTTGTTGTGTTGTTTCTTGGCAATTGTTGTGTTATGCATGCATGTATTCAAGTTGAATTTGATGTATAATTCATTCACGTACAATATATTGTATAATTATTTTATGTAATACTTTAACTAATTAATCATCTGTTTGTATCATTTTAAAGTTATCTATCATTGTTGTTTGCTTTTCTTCATTCTGCTGTACTGTGGATATCACTACAAAAAAAAGGTATTTCGTAGCGGTGCACTTGTAGCGGTTATATTAAACCGCTACAAATTATAGTATTTGTAGCGGTTTTTTCCTAAACCGCTACAAATTTGTAGCGGCAAGAATATTTGTAGCGGTTTCCTAAAAAAAACGGCTACAAATTTGGCGCGAAATTCCCGCCAAAACTTGTAGCGGTTATTTTGTAGCGTTAATGCACATAAACCGCTACAAAATACCAAAGGTCAGAATTTTGTAGCGGTTTTTACTGAAAACCGCTACAGAATTTCAAGAGACTCCAAATTTGTAGCGGTTCTGGGCAATAACCGCTACTGAATTTCAAACGTTGTGAAGATTTGTAGCGGTTATTGTAGAACCGCTACAAATTTAATTATTTGTAGCGGTTAGAGTAGCGGTTATTTTAAATAACCGCTACTAATATCTAGCCTATTTAAACCCCTCGCCTCCTCCATTTCTCATTTTGCTCATTTTGTTTCCTGAGGTTTCTCTGAGTGGTTTATTCGATATTTGAGCGTTCAGACGAGTCTATAGGAGTTTTTGGTCAGTATTTCGCAGTATTTACACTTGAGGTACGTATATAACACGTATTTTTATTTATATTTGTATTTTTATTATATTTTTGTATAATAATGGACTAATTTTTTTTTAATTTGTACAGTTGATATGGCTTCAGGACAGGATAAGGGGAAGGCCCCTGTGCTCCCCAGACCGACTTTACGGGGTGGCGGCAGCCGGGTAGGGGGCAGAGGGAGGGGGCAGCGCGCAGGCAGGGCTACCGAGGCATCTCAGCCCATCCCTCCACAGGAACCGCAGACGATCCCACAGGTGACGACCGCAGCTGAGGTGCCTGAGGTGGAGGTGCCAGAGATTAGCGTTGAGGACTTACTCAACGAGGAGAAGTTCGAGATCCCGATTAATGGGTTCAGGGAGATGGAGCAGTTCCTCGATGAGGAAGAGGCTCGGGAGCAGAACAACCCACGAGGGTCGTCTTCGCGGTCTACTGGGTTTGAGGTGCAGGTCGAAGGTAAATTATTTAATTTTTTAATTTTTTAACTTTTTAACTTTGAATTATAATTTATCTAACGTGCGGTCAACTGTGCAGATGAGCAGGGGAACGTGTCGACGAGGAGGCTGGATGTGGCCGGTCTGAACAGCATGGACCGGTCCCTGCGAGTTGTAGTGCCGTGGAACGAGGGCACTGACCAGCCGATCCACAATGGGGGTCACCTGCTCAACCTCTTCCTGAGCGACCTGGGATCGAATTGGATGCGGTTCCCCCTTCACTTCCCGACGTGGAGGCACATTCCGAAGGGGCCGAAGGACCAGGCTTGGGAGGAGGTGGTTCAGGTAATTAAAACTATTTAATTAATATCTTTTGTAATTAATTCTATTTAATTATTTTTTTTAAATTATGATTTTTAGTATTATTGATATTTAAATGTATTTTTTTCAGCTGCGGTTTGCCGTCCGGGCCAACCGGAAGAGGTACGCCCTCGTGAAGATGGGCGACGCCTGGAGGAACAGGAGGAACCGTCTCTTCCACAGTGTGGATGGGGACGGGACGATGCCTCTGGAGCAGCTGCAGGAGAGCGTCCCGGACGGCGTGACGCCGAACGACTGGGCGCGTTTCGTCCAGTTCAGGAGGAGCCCTCAGGCGCAGGTAATGTATTTATTATATTTTTTATATATAATTTTCTAATTGTTAAATATTAAATTATAATTTCAATTTAATTTGTATTTAATTTCAAATTTTATAATACATTTAATTATTTGTTTTTCCAGGAGCTTTCTCAGAGGAACGCCGCGATCCGGGCGCAGCAGACGATCCACCACACAGCAGGATCGAAGACCTTTGCTGTGACCTACAGCGAGCTGGTAACTTTTCAAGTGCTTCACTTACTTTTAGCTGATTATTTCATAATACTAATTGTTTTGTAATTGTTTCAGGAGACGAAGGCACAGCAGGAGAACCGTCAGACGGACTATACGGAGCTGTATGCCATCACACACAGACACCGTGACGGGACTGCGACCTCTCAGCAGGCAGAGGCGGCGATTGTAAGTTATTTTATTATTATATTTTTTATAAAACCAAGTTAATAATGAAAAATGGTAATTATTAATTGTTTCATAAAATGGCAGGAGCGGATGCAGCTGTCGCAGGCTGAGCTGCGACAGACCCAGCCTGAGGAGTCACAGGGGTCAGTGGACCCGACGGCTCCTCTGAAGGCGGGTTTGGCTCAGCTTGAGCACCCCGGACGAGTGCGGGGGATGGGGATAGGCGCCAGACCCAGCATGATCTACGGCAGGAGCGCCGCCTCTGAGGCTGGCAGCTCTAGAGGGGTCAGACGTCGGAGGGACGAGTCGATTGACCAGCTACGGTCAGATTTGGAGCAGACGCAGCAGCAGATGGCGCAGCAGCAGCAGCAGATGCAGCAGATGCTGCAGGTGCACGCAGATACGATGTATGCTCAGCAGACGCAGTGGCGTGAGATCGCGAACACCATGCTCGAGGGAGCATGGAGTCGCCTGTTCCCGAACGAGCAGCATCCAGCGGTTCCCCCTGTCCCTCACTACGTCGTCCCAAGTACTGCTCCTCCTCCTACTGCTCCTCCTCCTGCTGATGACGATGGTGCGGTTCAGTCTGCGCAGCGGCCCGATCCAGCGGCATCTGAGGGAGCACCAGAGGATCAGCCCCCAGCTCCTTAGTTTAGGACTTTTTCTTTTCTTTTAAACATTTGTAAATATTTATGAGATTTTATTTCAGAATTTTCTTATTGTGTTTTATATAATTATATTTATATTATTATATCGCATTGAAATAATTTATAAATGATTTAAATCTAAATTTAAAAAAAAAATTATATATATATTTGTAGCGGTTTTAAACTAAAACCGCTACAAATGTAAATATTTGTAGCGGTTTTAAACTAAAACCGCTACAAATGTATAGATTTGTAGCGGTTATTAGTACATAACCGCTACAAATATATAATAATTTTATAAATTAAATATATATATAATTTATTTTTTAAATATATTTTTAAAAAAAATAAATTATATATACATTTCTAAATAATTTATAAATATATATTTGTAGCGGTTTTGAACTCATAACCGCTACAAATTTACTTATATATTTGTAGCGGTTTCCCTTCAGAAACCGCTACAAATATATATGTTTGTAGCGGTTACACACTAATAACCGCTACAAACATTCAAATCATTTGAATTTTGAAATTTGCCGCCTTTGTGCACATTTGTAGCGGTTATCTTATGTAAAATCGCTACAAATTAGAAAATTATTTTTATATTTAATGTTCAACGGCTTTAATATTAGTAGCGGTTTTATATAGGTAACCGCTACTAATACGTTGAACATTAGTAGCGGTTATAGATGTAAAACCGCTACTAATACTCAACAAGTACATTTTAAATTTCCCACCAATTAACGGCTTGAATATTAGTAGCGGTTTTATATATGTAACCGCTATAAAATTATAAGTGTTGGAATTTCTGTAGCGGTTGGTGTAGCGGTTTAATAACCGCTACAAATTTATAAACGTTGGATTTTCAGAATATAAGGTTCTAGGCATTCGTCATTATCTTCTCACTCATCTTCTTCTCTATACTTTCTTCTCTCTCACTTGTAGCTATGGATAAATCATGGATAAGGTTGCCGCGCAATTCTCCTGAATATTTGTACGGATTAAACAGTTTCTTAGATTTCGCATTCACTCACGCCAGCTGTAACAGCAAGATCGTCTGTCCGTGTCGGAAATGCAAGTTCAAGAAGTGGCATCCACGAAATGTTGTGAAGGAACATTTGCTTGTGAAGCCTTTCCCTGAGGACTATACGTTCTGGGCAGTACATGGTGAGAAGGCCGGCGTTAGATGTGATGAGGCTCTTCCTCGAAGTTCTCAAGTAGGCGTTCAAGTAGATGAAGATGATCCTGTGAATGATGCTGTGCGTGATGCGTTTGGATTTCAAGGCGACAACTTCAACGAAGAAGTGCACGGCTCTGAGCCGGCTTTTATGGGGAATGAAGCATCTCGGGATTTTTTCAGCTTGATGGATGAGGCAGATCGTCCTTTATATCAAGGTTGTCGCAAATATTCTAAATTATCTTTCTTGATCAAATTGTATCATATCAAGTGCTTGTGTGGGATCACGGATAAGGGAATGTCGATGTTGCTCGACTTATTACAAGATGCATTCCCCGACGCCGAGATTCCCACAACCTTCTACGAGGCCAAGAAGATCATCAACAGGTTGGGGTTGAATTATCAAAAGATTGATGCGTGCCCAAATGATTGTATGCTGTATTGGGGAGACGATTCTAGCAGGGAGACGTGCAAGAGATGTCACACATCGAGGTACAAGACAATTCGGAAGGGGAAAAAGCAGAAGAAGAAACCCGCAAAGATTCTCAGGTATTTCCCTTTGAAACCTCGTCTACAAAGATTATTTATGTCGTCTAAAACTGCTGAGCACATGAGGTGGCATGCCGTTGATAAAAACGAAGACGGTAAATTAAGACATCCGCGGGATGCAGCTGCTTGGAAAACGTTTGACAACGACTTTCCAGATTTTGCGACTGACCCCAGAAATGTCCGGCTTGCGTTGGCGACCGACGGTTTCAATCCTTTCGGGAATCTTAGCACAAGTTACAGCATTTGGCCGGTAGTCTTAGTTCCCTACAACTTACCCCCTGGATGTGTATGAAACAAAGCTCTTTCATTATGTCTATGATCATTCCAGGCAAAAAGGCACCGGGCAATGACATCGATGTGTATCTCCAACCGCTTATTGCGGAATTGCTTGACCTGTGGAATGTCGGCTTGGAGACGTACGACGCTCACAGCAAGACTTTGTTCAACATGCGTGCAGCCTTGATGTGGACGATCAGTGACTTTCCTGGCCTTGGCACATTATCTGGTTGGAATGTGCACACTGGGTCGGCGTGTCCGGCTTGCAATTTCGACTCTGACGCACTGCGCCTTCCCCACAGCCGAAAGTGGTGCTTCATGGGGCATCGGAGGTTTCTCGATGGAACGCATAAGTTCAGATTGCAACGGAATCGCTTCAATGGGAAACCAGAGAAAAGAGGACCACCTCAGACTTTATCCGGTACAGATATCTTACAGCAGCTTGAGCATGTTGACGTCGAGTTTGGAAAAAGCGACGATTCAGTACAAACTCACCAAAAGACGCGCAGGACTTCGGCGCCTCAGCAGTGGAAGAAGATAAGTATCTTCTTCACGCTTCCGTATTGGAGATCTAATTTACTTCGCCACAGTCTTGATGTAATGCACATTGAAAAGAATGTTTGCGACAATGTGCTGTATACGCTGCTTAACGAACCCGGCAAGACAAAAGATCACCTTCAAGCCAGGAAAGATTTACGCGACATGGGAGTTCGTGAAGACGCTTGGCCAGATGAGCATGACAGATTTACACCGGCAAAGTTTACCCTCACAAAACCGAACAAGGATGTGTTCCTCGCGACGTTGAAGAAAATAAAAGTTCCTGATGGGTATTCAAGCAACATTTCTCGATGTGTCGACTTGCAGGCTCGAAAGGTTGCTGGCCTGAAGAGTCACGACTCACATGTTCTTATGCAGCAGTTACTCCCTCTGGCTATAAAGAATACACTTCCTCCCGATGTTTCCATCGTTTTGGTCGAACTTTGTTCTTTCTTTCGGAAGTTGTGTTCTAAGGTTTTGATCGTTGATGAGCTCGATCAGCTGCAGTCGAAAATCATTCTTACGCTTTGTTACTTGGAGATGATCTTTCCTCCGTCCTTTTTTACTGTGATGGTTCACCTCACAGTCCACCTCGTTCATGAAACAAAGCTCGCTGGACCAGTACAATATCGTTGGATGTATCCGATTGAGAGGTACTCATTTTAAATATGTGCTTTCATTTATTGTCCGTATTTAATGTTTGCTCGTCGTCCTTTTCATCATTTTATATCAATTTTCTCTTATGTACTTCGTAGGTTCCTTGGGAAATTAAAATCTTACGTGAGGAATAAGGCGTGGCCAGAAGGTTCTATAGCTGAAGGCTATATAGGGGATGAGGTGCTATATTTTTGCTCAAGGTACTTTGATGATCTTGAGACGGCTTTCAACCGCCCGCCTCGTGTTGACGATTGTCCTGAACCTGCGCCGACATCAGGAGAATTTATCCCTCGTGTTGGTAAACCAGTTGGAGCAACTGAGAACTTCAAACTAACGGCAACTGAGAAGTTCCAAGCACATAGACATGTCTTGATTAATTGCACTCAAGTTGAGCCTTTCATACGGTAAGAATTGTACACTCACATGTATGTTATTCGATCTATATCTTTCGTAACATTTCTCACTTTCATTTCACTAACGCCTTTCCATTATTAATTGCAGGGAATTCAGAAGTCATGTCAAGCGTCAGCTCAGGATCCGTACACAGACATCCTCGGAAGTTGATAGGAGGGTCTACAGAGAATTCTCGGGCTGGTTTGCTCGCAGAATACTAAATGACCACAACCCACACTCACCGGATTTTAGAGCTCTCGCAATCGGCCCTCTTGATCATGCAAAACGGTTTACAGCATACAATGTCAATGGTTTTAAGTTTTGCACGGTTTCACGGGATCAGGGATTGCAAACACAGAATTCGGGTGTTTATGGCACATTTGGGACAAGGAGTTATGTGAGCAACAGTGACGCCAACATGCAGTTCGGAGGCGTCCCTTACTATGGCAAGCTTCTTGATGTGGTCGAGCTTAATTATCAAGGCCGTTTCACCGTGATGCTGTTCAAGTGTTTGTGGGCAAATACCACGACTTCTCGGGGACTGACAACTGACGACCTAGGGATCACATCAGTCAATTTCTCACGCCCGATTCATACTGGTATTTCTCAAGATGATGAGCCGTATATTCTAGCTTCAGAGGCACATCAGGTTTATTATGTCGAGGACGAGCGGCATAGGGATTGGCACATGGTCGTTCATTTAAAGCCAAGAGACCTTTACGACATGGGTGAAGGCGATAACATCGCCTACGAGAGTGAGCCATTTCAGCCAGCTGATTTTGAAAACTACTTCCCTGAAGGCGATGACAATTTACCTCTACTGCGGTGAGTTTTTTTAAGTCCACGTCATTTCAATTAAATTTTTTAAATTTAATAATACATCAATAACAATAATTTTTCTACAAAATTTCTGTAGGGATGGCGACGATGAGTGATCAAATTCAATTGTAAAAAATTTGTCTTTAAAAAAAATGCAAAAAATTTGTGTTAAAATAAAATGTAAAAAAAAATTAAAATAATATTTGTAGAATTCAAGTGTAAAAAATTTTTCTTTACAAAAAATGCAAAAAAATTGTGTTAAAATAAAATGTAAAAAAAATTTTTTTAAAAAAATTAATATAATATTTGTAGCGGTTATTAAACCGCTACAAAAAAATAAATAACCGCTACTAAATAATAACCGCTACAAATAATTAAACCGCTACAAAAATATAAATAACCGCTACTAATTAGTAACCGCTACATTAACCGCTACAAATAATACGTAAATCCCTATAAATACCCTTATCACAACTCATTTCAAACACTCCCCAATTTCTTTTCACCTTACCCTTCTTTCATTTCCTCTCATTTACAACTTCTTTCGTATGAGTAGAGGAGCTGAATAATACGATCAAATATGGTAACAAGATTTTCAATTTCTTTTAGAATACTTCTTTCCTTTCTATAAAATTTATTCTAAACATCTTTTTTTCTAGATATATCTTAACTCTATCTCATTTTCATCTATTTTTCATATACAATTACATTATATTATAAAACATAATAATTCCTTATTACCTAACTATCGTTAATAATATTATTAATATAATTTTATACTAAGCATATTCAATTACATTTTTTCTTTTTAATTTATTAATAAGTTAAACTATTAAATAATAAACTAATTGAAATAGATAAAATAATAACAAATTAAACCATTTAATATAATATTGAAAAAAAAGAAAAAAATCAACGTATATTTTTAAAAAAAATTTTAAATATTTGTAGCGGTTATTAAACCGCTACTAAATAACGCGCCTTTTTAAAGGTAAATTTAAATTTTTTTGCGGCAAATTTGAATTTCATGAAATTAGTAGCGGTTTTAAGAACCGCTACTAATTTCATGAAATTCAAATTTGGTAGCGGTTTCTTAACCGCTACAAATAAAAAAAGTCATTTTTAACAAATTTTCATTTTTACATATTTGTAGCGGTTTTTTAACCGCTACAAAAAAAAATTCTTTTTAAAGCTGTAAATAAAATTTTTTATATTTGTAGCGGTTATATAACCGCTACAAAGATCTCTTGATTTTGTAGCGGTTACTATTAACCGCTACAAAGTTTGTAGTGGTTATTTTTGATTGAGTAGCGGTTTTATAGAACCGCTACAAAACCTCTTGCAACGTACGATTTAGTAGCGGTTTTTCTAACCGCTACTAACCTAGTTTGTAGCGGTTAGAACCGCTACGAATACATATTTTTAACCACTACTAAATCACGTTTTTTTGTAGTGTATAGATACAAAATGTTTATTAGACTCTCAGTGTGCAATACTGTAATTATGTGAGATATGAACAAAAAATATCAAAAAAAGAAGTTCCTATGGCGGTTCTTTAAACAAGGGCCATAGGAAATACCCAACAAAAAAAGAAAAAAGAAAAAGAAAAGGAAAAAAAGAGAAAAAAAGGAAGACCTTACTATGGCGCTTGCGTGGGCAAAGGCCACAGGAAGTACCCAACAAAAAAAGAAAAAAGAAAAGGAAAAAAGGAAAAAAAAAAGGAGGACCCTACTGTGGCGCTTGCGTGGGCAAGGGCCACAGGAGGGGACCTCCTATGGTCCTTGCCCATGCAAGCGCCACAGGAGGTCTAGTCTCCTGTGGCACTTCCTCCCACAAGTGTAACGCCCCAATTTTCGATTAAGGCCTAATGATAATTATTGAGGATAATTATCGGATTAAAGTGGAATTAATGTGTATTGGTGACAATATTATCTAATATGTCATAATTGATGGAAAATTTATAGAATGGGATTATTGGCCTTAAGTTGGTGATTAATGGGAAATTAATTACTAACTATAGGAAAATGAGAAGTGTGATTAAATGGCTAATGGAGGGATTAAAGTAGCTAATTGGTGGTTTACCTTCATGGGAGCCAATGAAGAATTGACATGTGTCAAGATGAGAGTATGAGAGAGGTAGAGAAAAGTCAAAAACCCCCAATTGTTTAATGTTTTCTCTCTCTCCCTCCCTCCTTTTCGTTGGATGAAGCATGGGCTTGGAGAAGGAATCATCATTTCTTCTTCCTCATACACTCATCTCATCTCTCTCTTCACTCCATTTCTGCGCCATTTTTTAAGAAGCTAGGAGAAGGAAAAGCTTTCAAAATGGTAAGGGAAATGTCTCCAAATGCTCAAACTTCCTTCTCTAATATTGATCCTTGAGTGAAGAGCTTCATTTTGATGGTTGTAATGTGTTCATTTGTGTTAGTTTGTGACCTCAAGAGATTGTGAAAGTTGGAGAATTGAAAAGTCACTTTGAGAAAGTTAAAGAGGTAAGTGAAACCTATCTACCCATCTAAGTTTTGTGCCATTTGAGGTAGCTTTGAATTTCTGGGATTTATTGGCCATTTTTGAAAATGAGTGTCATTGGTCATTTGGCATGTTAAAGGTATAGAAATGGTATATTTGGAATGTGTATGGATAGATAGGATTGATTGGGAAAGAAATGAGTGAGATTGGAAAGTTAGTGTTTAGTGTGGCCATGGACCAAAGCATGCTAATGTAGTGGAAATTAGGTTGTTTAAATGGTTTTATTGGATTCCTTGAGTGTTTTAGTGTAAGGAATATGCTTGATTGTTGATTTTGGAGCCATTGGTCACTTTGGTAGAAAATTGGAAATGCTGCCATTGAAAGTCTATTCTAGGCAGTCTGTTTGTATTGGCGTTTTGAATGACCAAATGATTTAAGAAAATTGTGAACTTTCCAGTCTTAAATTTCACATCCCAAGCTTCAAAATGGACCCATATTTTGTGTCATTTCGTTTAGTATTCTGGGAGATATGATTGTCCAAAGGTTGATGTTAAATCTGGGAACAATTCTGGAACAGTGTGGACATTTCTTAAATTCTGTATTTTTGTAGTGATTTCCAGTGTTGGTACATATTTTTCTAGTGAATAGGACTAAAATAGCTTTCAATGGGCTTTGGGATCACCTCATTTTGATTTTTCTACAATTAATTATGAATTTTTGAAGTTGCCTTGGCTACAGCATAAATTCTTGGCTGCAGCGCAAAAGTTTCTGTGAGCGTTTTGGCCTCAGCCAGAAACCTTCTGTGCATGTTTTGGCCGCAGTCAACCCCCTATTTTCAGCACCTTGGGATTTTGAAAAGTGGTTTCCAACCCGGTGTTTCCCAATCCTTTTAGGCTATTGTTAGAGACTTTTATAGCTACTTAAGGGACTTTAATGATAACCAAAACTAAATGTTTTGAAGTCATTTGAGTATTGGAATAAGTAATAACCTATCGTCCTTAATGATTATAGGATTTTTTATTTGCCCGGAACATAGAAGGCATACGCCTGAGCAAGAACGGAAAGAACAAGGTAGTGACACTTTATCCTATATCATGTGTATTGCATTGCTTGTTTGCATTAGTCATCGATTACAGTGAAAGTGAAGGAGACGTGGTGAAAACCCGGACTCGATTATAGTGAAAGTGAAGGGGACGTGGTGAAAGCCCGGACTCGATTACAGTGAAAGTGAAGGGGACGTGGCAAAAGCCCAGACTCGAATATAGATAAAGTGAAGGGGGTGTGGCGTAAGCCCGACCTCATATATAGTGAAGGGAACGTGGCGAAAGCCAGGTCTCGAATATTGATTGCTGCATTGTGATATATGTGACTTGCTTTGTACATATGCATCATATAAAAAAACTGTTGCTACTAGGATTCTCTAGAATCTCATTCTTTCCAAATAACATTTTTAGACAGGGCAAGTGAATTGAAAAGCAAGCAAGTGGATAAGGGCGATTATGGCTGCCAGCGGTAGTCTTAGTTAAATATTTTGGTTTTATATCGAATTGGTTATCATTTTGGATCAATGTAAATATATTGTATAGATCATAGTACTATAGTTTTGTGTAATCCCCGGTATGAATACTGAGATGGGCGATGATGCTCTAAACAATATTTTGGATTAAATGTTATTATCCCGGGTGAGCATCGGAAATTATGGTGGTACTCTGATATTGTACATGTAACAGACAAAACAGGCCAATTGTTTTATTAATGAAATGAATGGAGATTGATGTGTACAAGCATTTTAAAAAGTTTTAAATTATTCCGGATCTCTTATTTGATTGTTAAACGTGTTTAAACGCGTTTAAACGCTAATCCCGGCCTGATTATCGAAGGGGGTTACAACAAGCGCCACAGGAGGGTATTTTTTAAAAAAAAATTAAAATTAAAATGCTATGGCACTTTTTTTAGTTGTGTCCAGATATGTTGCACTTTAGCACCACAGCTAATCAATTATAAGCACTACAACTTTGCTTTTTTGTAGGAGTGTGAGCACTGGTGTTGAGGTGTTGGCATTAGAGCTGCCACGTGGCGGTGCCGGTGAGGGGCTCGTGGTGATGTGGCCTTATATGGATTGTGTGTGTTTGGATTAGCTTTTGAGAATAGCTTTTAGGATTTACGAGGTAAGTGTGTGAGAGGAGTTTTGTCTCAGGTTGCACAAACCTAGGTTTGGGATCTTTCCAAACACTCACTAACACGTGGCTTCTCCTTAGAATGCCACATGGCATTTTGAATTTAAAAAATAAAAAATAAATTTGTGAATTCTGTCTGAAATTTGTGATAGAATCAAAATTTTGTGGGAAATTGATTTGTCACGCTCCTATTAGCAACATAATGGATTCTGTAGGAAATTCTGTCACAAATCCTTTTCTATTGCAAATCAGTGGCAAATTCCATCGGAAATTCTAAATTCTGTAGCAAATTCCATTGAAAATTCAGTATTTTTTCTAGTGTTTGGTTATTTTAAGTCTCTCTTCTTTGCACAGTTCAAAACATTGGAACCTATATTTTTTATGAGGATTTGCGCCTGAGCATACATAACGGTGTTAACTTTACTTATGTGGCATTAACACCATAAACTTAGCTTACGTGGCTGTTATAACGGTGTTAACTTTGCTTATGTGGCTGTTAAAAGAAAAACTTTCAAAGCGTCAAGCATAAATCAAAATTCAATACCGAAGACTTCATAACCATTGTTGAAGAGTGAGGGCAGTGAGTAGAGCATTTGAGAGCGTGTGTGTTCGTTGGAGTCTCTGTCATAGAAAGTACAAATATTAATCAGGGACATTGCTGCATAAAAGAATACATATATATATATATATATAGCGATATTTTGGAGAATTCAACAACTTTTTTTAGGTCCATGAGACTTAATATAAAATAACAGAAGTATATATGATCATTGTTGCGAACATTTCTGTGATAAAATTATATAATCATTTTTTTGAACCCACGTGGGCCTATGAGTGGAATATATAAATTCTTTTAGTATAAAACATATATAAGCCACTTTCAACAACCACACTGAAATAAAAAAAAAAAAAGATAGTTAATTTATTAAATATGTTTTAAATTAAATAAAATTTTCCAACATTTTTTTTTTATTATAAATGAGATTTTGAAAAGAGAGAAAAATATAATGAATTTCATTTAACCATTAATTACATTGAAAAATTGGTAAGTAAGTATTAATTATTTTCCAAATTAAAAGACTTATATTATGGATACAAAAAGTTGTTATAGAAAGTAACTTGGGTTGCGTCTCGATTAGCATGCAGTGACAACGTGACTTTTTTTTTTTAACTTGACTTTTACAAACTCAAGATGTAATAAAACTCAGATTATGTAATATGATTTATGTTTTGACAAATTGAAAGCTATTTGAATAGTTAGTGAAAAAACAAGTTTAAATATAAAATGACCAAAAGAATATGAATTTTTATTACATGACATATATATTCACATTAATTTTAAGAAAAATATCAAAATTATAAAAAAAAAATTAATAAATTTTGGGGAAAAAATTGTAAACACTAAAAATTATTTAATTAGATATATTTAATAGATACAAATACATAAAAATTATAATAGTGTTAAACTTTTCAACTAAAACCTCAATATTGCATCGGTCATTATTATTACCAACCTGCTAAAGAAAAGTGGGAAGAGATAGACATAGGTTTGACAGAGGCGTCAATACGCATATCCGTGGGACCCATCACCGTATTTATCCCACCGTGAAGCACCTTATCATAGAAGCATGGAAAGTTTGCTTCCTTCTAAAAGCCAAAATCCCATAAGCTAAGTGTCTGTTTGGATTAGCGGTGGAGAATGAGCTTTTTTTGTAGATGGGTTTTTAGAAAAGTCATATAAAAAAACAGTCAGATTGGAGATGTGATTTTTGTTTGGATTGGCAGTAGCATAAGTGACTTTTTTCTAACCTGAAACCTGTTTGGATTAGCATTTAAAATGCCCGTTTAGATGGAAATTGATTGGAAGGCCATGAATCTTATTGAATACTATATATATATATATATATATATTAGTTGTATATATTGTGATAATTAAAATGAAAAAATGTTTTAAAAAATTGATAAAATAAAAAAGATGCAATTATTATTGAAAAAAAAAGAAAAATACACGAAAGTATTTAATTAAAAAAGGATAAATTTATATTTAAATTAGAATGCATACATGAAATGTCTCATTATTGGATCATCTACCCCTAACAAGTTGGTCTCTGATTATGTCACGAACATGATTCATTAGTGTTGAAGATAATTTACGAATAGTAAATGTGGATATGACATCAATCGGATCATTAGTATCTTGACTATGTATATTTCCTCGTTCAGCTTATTGAATTTATATTTTCCTCTTCCATTTTTTTTCTTTCCTTCTTTTCTTTCATCATCTCAATGGCTTGGTCTTTAACTTCACAGGCTATAGACAGATCATTTGGGTTGAATGAACCAAAAATAATGTGGTGGGCCCTGACTACTTTCTTTTTCATTGTCACTGAAGTCAAACCGTGGGGCCCTTTTTCAGCCGTATTGAACTCATTGTGCAAGAAGGAAAGATTTGGACTTAGCGTTGGGACGCAGGGAGAAGTAACTTGGATGAGCTTCTCATAAAAGCTTCATTTTTTTCAAAAGCCCAGCCAACCCAAAAGCTTTCTCAAACACACCAAATGGGTGTTTTTTTGACTCAAACGGATTCCCAAACAGACCCTAAATAAAGGAAACGCTATCAAACATCAATAAGAGGTAAAAAGTTACTTTTGTTGGGATGCACGTTTGGGGGCCAAACGTGATCCCAAACACAGGCTTATATAACGAAATCGAAGGCAATATTCCTATAACTTATTACAAAGCAGCCAATTCAGAACTAGAACGTATTTTTAATTATATGGTTGCAATAGTAGTGACATCTGCGTATAATATATAGGTGAGCTTCATAAAAGCAGCAGACCCTACTGTGTATCTCCTTCCCATCATCTACTCTTCTTCCTCACTCTCTTCTTTTCTCTCATTCTCTAAACTCATTTTCAGAGCTTCTATGCTGCTTCAAAGGATTTGGGAATCATCTTCAACATCAAGTTATCAGACGCTTATTCGTTGTAAATCTTTTATGATGACTTTCCCTTTGAACTTGTTATAATGAGAAAAGTTGTTCAAACTTTTGGTAAACCGTGAATTTGAGTTGCCATCTTTCATAGTTTCATATGATGATTAAAGAAGGGACTTATCATTTGATTTGCAAGGAGAACTTGCAATGATGACTAAAGAAGTCACAGCTAAAAGGTGACTTTCTACTGTAACTTTCTTTATTAATAAAAGTTCGAGACTTTTAGCAATGACCCTAAAAGTTGCCCTTGAAGGCAGTGACACTGAGTGTCACAACTAGAAATTCTATTCTATAAAGACTTTCAATGACGTTTTTTAGAGTCACCGTTGGAGGGAGACCTTCAGTGGCGATTTCTATTGCTACCACTAAAAGTCTCCCTTTTAAAGACTTAGTGGCAACTATTTAATTAGAGTCCCCTGAAACTAAAACTTTAGTAAATTTATTCCAATTGAATGGGAAAATGATTGAATATAAAAGGAGGGAGTCACAAGTTCGGTCTTTGGAGAGACTCATTTGAGTCGATAATATTTAGTGGTAACATGGTGTCAAGGTGGTGACATGGCAGCACACATGGTGACTTCCTAATAAACAGTTTTCGGTGACAACACCATTCCAACAACAACAGTCTTTATAGCATTGACTTTCTACTGACAACAACTTTCGGTAGTGATAGTAATATAACAAGGAAGCATGATCCATCCATTTCAATGTTTGTCTCTCTACTATTGCACTTATTAATCATTAGGCTCATCTAGAGAAATGGTTACTACCATGGTATCAAAACCAGATCGGACTACCTAGTTTAGCCAGGCAACCCAACAGTGTATCTAGTGCGGCAAGCACCCAAGCTGGAAAGAATGGTAACCCAGGGGTGATCTAGTGTAACTATAGTGATCTGGGAGTAACCCGTGTTATATATGTTTTTTGAGCTCCCAGATGCTAGAAACGATATTGTTTTGTTTAAAACAAAAACATGGACCAACGCTATTTCATAGGTTTTGTCAATGAAAAACAACAAAAATGTCAAATAACAAAGACCAAAAAAACCAAAGAAGAACGAAAGAAAGAAGAGTGAAAAGGATAAAGAAAGATGAATAAGAATTAAGAAGGAAAAAATAGTCAGACATTGTTTATTGTTAGACCCTATCCCGAACATTTTGGGCCATTCTTCATCTTCGCGCCTCCTAAAACCACATGGATATATTACTATATACTCCCTCCTCCCAATATACAAAATCCATTTAGCCGTTTAATAAATCAATTAACTTAGTTAAAAGTAATAATATGTAAAAAAAATATACTTTCTCCAAATATGCCCATATTGATGAATGAATAAGATAGCGTAATAATTAGAAAAATGATAAAAGAGAATGTATAGGGAAAAAAGATGTAAGAAAATAAAGGGAATGAGTTAATATTTCAAATCAATACAATGTATTAAATTAATTAAAGATAAAATGGGTAAAAATATATTTATTGGTTAGATAAACTAAAAAAGAATCTTATAAAAAGGGACAAACGTATTTAAAAATTAAGATCTTATTAAGGAGGGAACATGTAATAGAGTGTGGGGTCTTAAAAAATAATGAATACAACTAAGAGAGAGAAGTGTGTAAATCATGCCATTCCTTTTAAGTCAATGGTTTTGATTTATCCGCAGTTTATACCAACTCTTCTCACCCCTTTCAACACTGGCTGATGTCCCACTCATACACGTTTCTTGACTTTGGAAGCTCATTGCTGTTATTAGATTAATTTATTGTCCTATTTTTTTTATTAATTTATTGATCTATTCATGCCACGTGTTTTTATATTTGTAATCAGTTATGTCTTTATCTAATATATATACGCGCGCGCGCACACATATCCTTTTCTGGAGAGTATCCTCTTCCTCCTTTTATGGAGAGTCGTTATTTGCTTGACTTTAATTGTAAATACTTCTTTAATAATTGTATTTTATATTTTAATGCTTCACATTTTTTCCTATTATTTTAATTAAATAATAATAATATTATTTTTATTATTATTATTATTATTTGATAAAATATTATTTTTATTATTAAATATAATTTTTTTTTTATACATGAACCAAGAGCCCAGATTGACATATCCTTCATTCAAAGTTGGGACAGGTGCACCTTTGAGCTAGATACTGGAAAGAAAATAAAGAATCTCTTAGACAAAAACACAGAGATGGTGAACCAAGAGAATCATCCACGCTTAACATGGCGTGTGTTTGCTACAGAAGCAAAAGAGGTTTGCTATTTAGCAGGCCCAATGGTTGCTGTGAATTATTCAACTTACTTTCTGCAAACTATTTCTTTGATGATGGTGGGTCACTTGGGTGCTCTTGCTCAATCTAGCACCGGTGTTGCTATTTCTTTTTGTGCCGTCACTGGCTTCAGTGTTATTGTAAGCAATGAATGAAAAACCGGATTGGACCGGCCGGTCCGACCGGAAAACCGGTGAACCGGTCATCAGTCCGGTCCGATTTGCTGTTTTAGAGAGGTGAGAGGTCTAACCGGTGGAAACAGGTCAAACCGGTGGGTCACTGGTTCAACCAGTTTTTTGTTTTTTGTTTTTGAAAAATGAGATATTCGGTTCAAAAAAAAGCTGAAAAAGAAAGAAAACCATAGATTTAGACCGATATACATACAATCTATAATATTTTACTAAATTATAAGAACAAATTTTAATTTCAAGGCTACAAAAATTTAAAAAATAAAAAGAATAAAAGAAAAAATATTATATATTATATACATATAATATATAATATTTCAGTCAATTAATTTTATATGATTCAAGTAATCAAATCTAATATAATCAATTGATTTTATCTATAGAAGTTTAAGAATATATTAATATATATATTGTTACTAATAATTGGTAATATTTTAATATGACCGGTTCGACTACTGGTTTGATCACCGGTTTGACCCCGGTTGAACCATTAACCCTTGAACCTGTTCCGTGACCAGTTCATTGACCGGTCCGGTTTTTTGTTCCTCGATTGTAAGTAACTTCATCTTCTATTGTGAGATTTATATATTTTCCTTTAATAAACTAATAATTGGGGATTTTGGAGTTTTGTATTTTTCTACTTCCTTAACAGTTTGGAATGGCTTATGCACTCGAAACCCTATGCGGGCAAGCCTACGGAGCTAAACAATATAAGAAGTTTGGTGTTCAATTTCAAACAGGAACCTTCTGTGTTATTGTATGTTGTGTTCCTTTCTGTGTGTTGTGGCTTTATTTAGGGAGGTTATTGGTTTTGGTTGGTCAGGACCCTTTAATTGCACATGAAGCTGGCAAATTTGCAGTTTGCTTGATTCCTGCTCTCTTTGGTTACGCAATACTTCAAGCCCTGATTCGATACTATCTTATGCAAAGTTTGATCACTCCTCTAATACTCTCTTCTTCGGTTACAATTTGCTTCCATGTTGGTTTTTGTTGGACTTATTGGTTTTTAAATCTTCTATGGGTCGTTTTGGAGGAGCATTTGCCATTGGTACTTCATATTGGTTAAATGTGCTCATACTTGCGTTATATATGAAGTTCTCTGATTCTTGTGCAAAGACTCGAGTTTCTATTTGCATGGAGATTTTCCATGGGATTGGACAGTTCTTTCGCTTTGCTATTCCTTCAGCTATAATGATTTGGTATTATTCTTCCCCACATACACAGAATATTAATACGACTTTCTATATATTTATATGTTTTACCTTGAACATTGATATTGATTATTGAATATTACAGCTTCCAATGGTGGTCATACGAGGTAGGTATGCTGTTGGCCGGTCTTCTACGACCAAACCCCGAGCTTGAAACTTCAATTTTAGCCGTATGGTATAATTTTTTTTAATGTTTTTGTTTCCATAATCTATAACAAGTTTTGTCCTTTAACTTATATGTAGAGTTTCAGTTTGATCCCTTAATTTAAAAAAAAAAATTGTCTTTTCAGTCCTTTATATATTGTTGGCTGGTCTTTAGCAACCAAACCCCGAGCTTGAAATGGTATTTGCTTTTCTTAATGTTTCTATTTCCAAAACCTATAACAAGTTTAGTGTGCATTTGGTATTGCTTATTGGAGGTCAATAAGCACTTATTACATAAGTCGAGATAAAACTCCTCTCACATACTTACCTCGTATACCGTAAATCATGATTTATAAGCACTTATATAGAGTTTCAGTTCGATCCCTTAATTTAAAAAAAATGGCCTTTTCAGTCCTTTATATGTTGTTTGCTGGTCTTCAACAACTAAATCCCATACGGCGAAAACTGAAGTTTCATGCTTGGGATTTAGTTGTTGAAGACCAGCAAACAAAATATAAAGGACTGAAAAGGCCATTTTTTTTAAATTAAGGGATCAAACTGAAACTCTATATAAGTGCATATAAATCGTGATTTACGGTATACGGGGTAAGTATGTGAGAGGAGTTTTATCTCGACTTACGTAATAAGTGCTTATTGACCTCCAATAAGCAATACCAAACGCACACCATATTTGTTATAGATTTTGGAAATAGAAACATGAAGAAAAGCATATACCATTTCAAGCTCGGGGTTTGGTTGCTAAAGACCAGCCAACAATATATAAAGGACTGAAAAGACCATTTTTTTTTAAAATTAAGGGATCAAACTGAAACTCTACATATAAGTTAAAGGACAAAACTTGTTATAGATTATGGAAACAAAAACATCAAAAAAAAAAAATATACCATACGGCTAAAATTGAAGTTTTAAGCCCGGGGTTTGGTCGTAGAAGACCGGCCAACAGCTTACCTACCTCGTATGACCACCATTGGAAGCTGAAATATTCAATAATCAATATCAATGTTCAAGGTAAAACATATAAATATATAGAAAGTCGTATTAATATTCTGTGTATGTGGGGAAGAATAATACCAAATCATTATAGCTGAAGGAATAGCAAAGCGAAAGAACTCTCCAATCCCATGGAAAATCTCCATGCAAATAGAACTCGAGTCTTTGCACAAGAATCAGAGAACTTCATATATAACGCAAGTATGAGCACATTTAACCAATATGAAGTACCAATGGCAAATTCTCCTCCAAAACGACCCATAGAAGATTTAAAAACCAATGTCCAACAAAAACCAACATGGAAGCAAATTGTAACCGAAGAAGAGAGTATTAGAGGAGTGATCAAACTTTGCATAAGATAGTATCGAATCAGGGCTTGAAGTATTGCGTAACCAAAGAGAGCAGGAATCAAGCAAACTGCAAATTTGCCAGCTTCATGTGCAATGAAAGGGTCTTGACCAACCAAAACCAATAACCTCCCTAAATAAAGCCACAACACACAGAAAGGAACACAACATACAATAACACAGAAGGTTCCAGTTTGAAATTGAACACCAAACTTCTTATATTGTTTAGCTCCGTAGGCTTGCCCGCATAGGGTTTCGAGTGCAGAAGCCATTCCAAACTGTTACCAAAATCCCCAATTATTAGTTTATTAAAGGAAAATATATAAATCTCACAATAGAAGATGAAGTTACTTACAATAACACTGAAGCCAGTGACGGCACAAAGAGAAATAGCAACACCGGTGCTAGATTGAGCAAGAGCACCCAAGTGACCCACCATCATCAAAGAAATAGTTTGCAGAAAGTAAGTTGAATAATTCACAGCAACCATTGGGCCTGCTAAATTGCAAACCTCTTTTGCTTCTCTAGCAAACACACGCCATGTTAAGCGTGGATGATTCTCTTGGTTCACCATCTCTGTGTTTTTGTCCAAGAGATTCTTCTCTATTTTCTTTCCACTATCTAGCTCAAAGGTGCACCTGTCCCAACTTCGAATGAAGGATATGTCACTCTGGGCTCTTGGTTCATGTATAAAAAAAAATTCATATTAAATAATAAAAATAATATTTAATTAAAATAATAGGAAAAAATGTGAAGCATAAAAATATAAAATATAATTATTAAAGAAGTATTTACAATTAAAGTCAAGCAAATAACGACTCTTCATAAAAGGAGGAAGAGGATACTCTCCATAAAAGGATATGTGTGTGTGTGTATGTATATGTATATGTGTGCGTATATATATTAGATAAAGACATAACTGATTACAAATATAAAAACACTTGGCATGAATAGATCAATAAATTAATAAAAAAAAAAAAGGACAATAGATTAATATAATAACAGCAATGAGCTTCCAAAGTCAAGAAACGTGTATGAGTGGGACATCAGCCAGTGTTGAAATGGGTGAGAAGAGTTGGTATAAACAGTAGATAAATCAAAACCATTGATTTGAAATGAATGGCTATGATTTACACACTTCTCTCTCTTAGTTGTATACATTATTTTTTAAGACCCCACACTCTATTTCATGTTCCCTACTTAATAAATCCCTATTAATAAGATCTTAATTTTTAAATACGTTTGTCTGTTTTTATAAGATTCTTTTTTAGTTTATCTAACCAATAAATATATTTTTACCCATTTTATCTTTAATTAATGTAATACATTGTATTGATTTGAAATATTAACTCATTCCCTTTATTTTCTTACATCTTTTCTTCCTATACATTCTCTTTTATCATTTTTCTAATTATTACACTATCTTATTCATTCATCAATATGGGCATATTTGGAGAAAGTATATTTTTTTACATATTATTACTTTTAACTAAGTTAATTGATTTCTTAAACGGCTAAATGGATTTTGTATATTGGGAGGAGGGAGTATATAATAATATATCCATGTGGTTTTAGCAGGCGGGAAGATGAAGAATGGCCCAAAATGTTCGGGATAGGGTCTAACAATAAACAATGTCTGACTATTTTTTCCTTCTTAATTCTTATTTATCTTTCTTTATCCTTTTCACTCTTCTTTCTTTCGTTCTTCTTCTTTGGTTTTTTTGATCTTTTTTATTTGACATTTTTGTTGTTTTTCATTGACAAAACCTATGAAATAGCGTTGGTTCATGTTTTTGTTTTAAACAAAACAATATCTTTCTAGCATCTAGGAGCTCAAAAAACATATATAACAAGGGTTACTCCCAGATCACTATAGTTACACTAAATCACCCCTGGGTTACCATTCTTTCCAGCTTGGGTGCTTGCCGCACTGGATACACTATTGGGTTGCTTGGCTGAACTAGGTAGTCCGATCTGGTTTTGATACCATGGTAGTAACCATTTCTCTAGATGAGCCTAACGATTAATAAGTGTAATAGTAGAGAGACAATCATTGAAATGGATGGATCATGCTTCCTTGTTATATCACTATCACTACCGAAAGTTGTTGTCGGTAGAAAGTCAATGCTATAAAGACTGTTGTTGTTGGAATGGTGTTGTCACCGAAAACTGTTTATTAGGAAGTCGCCATGTGTGCTGCCATGTCACCACATTGACACCATGTTACCACTAAATATTATCGACTCAAATGAGCCTCTCCAAAGACCGAACTTGTGACTCCCTCCTTTTATATTCAATCATTTTGCCATTCAATTGGAATAAATTTACTAAAGTTTTAGTTTCAGGGGACTCTAATTAAATAGTTGCCACTAAGTCCAAATCTTTCCTTCTCGCACAATGAGTTCAATACAGCTGAAAAAGGGCCCCACGGTTTGACTTTAATGACAATGAAAAAGAAAGTAGAGAAAGTAGTCAGGGCCTACCACATTATTTTTGGTTCATTTAACCCAAATGATCTGTCTATGGCCTGTGAAGTTAAAGACCAAGCCATTGAGATGATGAAAGAAAAGAAGGAAAGAAAAAAATGGAAGAGGAAAATATAAATTCAACAAGCTGAACGAGGAAATATACCTAGTCAAGATACGAATGATCCGATTGATGTCACATCCACATCTATTATCCGTAGATTATCTTCAACACAAATGAATCATGTTCGTGACACAATCAGAGACCAACTTGTAAGGGATAGACGATCCAATAATGAGAAATTTCATGTATGTATTCTAATTTAAATATAAATTTATCCTTTTTTAATTAAATACTTTCATGTATTTTTCTTTTTTTTTCAATAATAATTGCATCTTTTTTATTTTATCAATTTTTTAAACATATTTTCATTTTAGTTATCACAATATATACAACTAATAAATATATATATATATATATATATATAGTATTCAATAAGATTCATGGCCTTTCAGTCATTTTCCATCTAAACGGGCTTTTTAAACGCTATTCCAAACAGGTTTCAGGTTAGAAAAAAGTCACTTATGCTACCGCCAATCCAAACATAAATCATATTTCTAATCTGACTGTTTTTTTATATGACTTTTCTAAAAACCCATCTACAAAAAAAGCTCATTCTCCACTGCTAATCCAAATAGGCACTTAGCTTATGGGATTTTGGCTTTTAGAAGGAAGCAAACTTTCCATGCTTCTATGATAAGGTGCTTCACGGTGGGATAAATATGGTGATGGGTCCCTTAGTTATGCTCATTGACGCCCCTGTCAAACCTGTGTCTATCTCTCCCCACTTTTCTTTAGCAGGTTGGTAATAATAATGACCGATACAATATTGAGGTTTTAGTTGAAAAGTTTAACATTATTATAATTTTTATGTATTTTTATCTATTAAATATATCTAATTAAATAATTTTTAGTGTTTACAATTTTTTCCCCAAAATTTATTAATTTTTTTTATAATTTTGATATTTTTCTTAAAATTAATGTGAATATCTATGTCATGTAATAAAAATTCATATTCTTTTGGTCATTTTATATTTAAACTTGTTTTTTCACTAACTATTCAAATAGCTTTCAATTTGTTAAAACATAAATCATATTACATAATCTGAGTTTTATTACATCTTGAGTTTGTAAAAGTCAAGTTAAAAAAAAAAAGTCACATTGTCACTGCACGCTAATCGAGACACAACCCAAGTTACTTTCTATAACAACTTTTTGTATCCATAATATAAGTCATTTAATTTGGAAAATAATTAATAATTACTTACCAATTTTTCAATGTAATTAATGGTTAAATGGAATTCATTATATTTTTCTCTCTTTTCAAAATCTCATTTATAATAAAAAAATGTTGGAAAATTTTATTTAATTTAAAACATATTGAATGAATTAACTATCTTTTTTTTTTTATTTCAGTGTGGTTGTTGAAAGTGGCTTATATATGTTTTATACTAAAAGAATTTATATATTCCACTCATAGGCCCACGTGGGTTCAAAAAAATGATTATATAATTTTATCACAGAAATGTTCACAACAATGATCATATATACTTCTGTTATTTTATATATATATATATATATATTCTTTTATGCAGCAATGTCCCTGATTAATATTTGTACTTTACAATCACACATGCATCTAAAAAAATGCTTCACACATATCTCTACTTCTTTTTTCCTGATACATTGGATCAAAGAAATACTCCCTTTTTTTCCCCCCTTACAATTGAGATCTGAGGTAGCCGCGTGAGTGTGTATAAGATTCCTTTAACCGGATCGTACAAATCAAATTACGGTATCTAAAAAATTTTTAATTTAAAAATAAAAAGACAAACAAACATTTCAAAATGAGCCTTACAAGAAGAGACTGAGGGAATAGTAAATTAATTCGGCAGATCGCATTCACATGATATATGTTCTGGTGACATGACAAGTTTTATGAATCAACAGGATCAACAGATAATGAATGATATCACTAAACAATATACTACGTACTCCTTTTAGTCTTTATTATAAGACACTTTCGAGCTTCAACTAATTCATGTGAACCAACAATGAATGACAATAAACTTATTAAATTGGTCTTAAATTAAAAAAATTTTCCAAGTTTACCTCTATTAATGAGGTTTTGATTTTTGAAGGGGAGAAAAAAATATAAATTAAAGTCATATTCAACCATTAATTGTAGAAACAAAATTAAAAAATAAGTATTAATGACTCCCTAAGTGACTTGTACTGTATTAAGGATTAAAAAAAATTATTTAAGAAGATGCCTTAAACAGCATTTTGTCTGTTTATTGTCCAAAATTCCCGCAAGCTTAGGGTAAAATATCTATGTTGTAATTGTTATCTCTAAGGGGCTGTTTGGTATGTGGGAATTGGAGGGGAGGAAGCAGAGGAAAAATTTTTATAAGTTGGATTTTTTTTTTAAAAAAAAAAGAGAAGTGAGCTTATAAAATTTTAATAAAGAGAAAATATAAGATAATAGAGTAGAAAAGTTAATTAAAATATTTTAAACCTATTTCTCCAAATTTTTAGATCTAACTTACAAAAAATTGCCCTCATTTCCTGTCCCCTCCCCTCCCCTCCAAATCCCTAATATTAAACCGTCCTTAAAAGACACATTTTTGTCATTTGCACTAGAAATTATCCTTTGATGAAAACCCATTTAATATGTATAATCAATAGAGATAATTTAAAAAAAAAATTATAAATTTAGGACATAAGGTGGATTTAAATTACATATTTTAAAAAATAAATATTTTTTTTTTAGTTAAAGGGACATGCACTAATGTTATGAGATTACAAATAGGTGGGATCAAACCAGCAACTTTCCATTTACATGGGTGCATCCATGCAATTAGGCTACAAGGCTATTGACAAAAAAAATCAAAATCAAAATCAAAATTTAGCACTTAAAGCAGTATTTAATCTCTGTTTTGGACACATTTATTGAGGGGCAAGGGATTGTTGCCCTCATGTTCCTTTAATTTTCTTCCTTCTTAATGATTTTTTCGGACCAATCCTTCTTAATGATATTAGAAGGGGACCATTTTTGACAGAGGAGGGGCATGAAACAAAAAAGAAGAAGAAGACAGCTAATTTTTTTTTTGATAGGCATACATTAAAGAAATACCAATAAATCAAAACGAAAAGAAAAGAAACAAAACAAAACAGAAAACAAAAAAAAAACTACGAGACACCCATATCTAAAAGTATCGTAGAACGAATGAATTCTGGTGGTTCACGAAACCAGACAAGCCCTGTAGATATTCCCAGTGATTCCTTAGCTAAAATATCCGCCACTTGATTAGATCTACGTCCACACCATTCCATTGATACCTCCCAGCTTCTATCTAGCATCTCATGAATTTGCCCGAGTAACTGAGCTTCCATGTGATCTTCCTCCCAGCCACCCATTATCAGTTCCAAAACCTCCAAGCAATCCGACTCCATCACTATTCGCCGCTTCCCCAAATCCCAAGCCATCTTAAGCCCTATCATTACTGCCCATACCTCAGCCTGAAAGCTAGATCCTCTACCCAAGCCATACATGAACCTAGTCAGCAATTTGCCTTCATGATCCCTCACAATCCCTCCACACCCCGCACGATCCCCTCCCGAACTACATGCACCATCCACATTTACTTTGACCCAGCCAACATATGGAGGTTTCCATGATATAGTCACTCCTGTCTCAAAAAACGACTTACATAGCGTCACATCAGCCCATCTTGTCTGAGCTCGAACTTGAGCTATCAACTAGTTGACTCCTGAGGTCTTACCTTGAAATACCCCAGAGTTTCTATTTAGCCACAGCTGCCTACAGAAAATTGCAAACCATACCGGCCAACTCACCCCTTCATATTCTTTTCTCTGTAATAAATTCCATCTTATCCAAAGAGCTTATATCCGTATACTCATAAAACTTGGTATTCTGTGACAGAGAATCTGAAATCTTTGCCCAACAACCACTTGCTAGCCGACAATCTCGGAGTACATGTAACACACTCTCGGACACCCCTGCGCACAGAAAACAATCCTGCTGTACTTGCATTCCATACACTACTCTCCATGAATTCGTCATCAATCTCCCGCGAGCTGCCATCCACAGAAATGTTTTGCACCTTTGTGGAGTGCGCAGTTTCCATATTCTTCGCCATAACCCACGATGAGGTGAAGGCTGCTCCCCCACCACTAGTCCATATGCTGACTTGATAGTAAACTCCCCGCTATTCGAGACCCACCATATGGGTATATCATCCTCATTTCCTCGAGCAGACGGTATGACCCTCCGTAAGGCATCAAGCATAGAGTAAGGTAAAAAGGAATCAAACTTCGCCCAGTCCCACCCACTTGACGAGGTTACATATGTACACACAGGATCCACTAACATGCCATCCGGAATATCTCTAACACAATAATTCACAAGACTATCATAATGCGGAAGCCATGGGTCTGTCCAGAAGAGCACTCGGTCACCCTTTCCAATCCGCCATCCCACACCTTCCTACATCCGTTCCCAAACATGCCTTATCCCCTTCCATGCCTGAGAACTGCCCTTCGAATTCTTTATGACTGGCAAAATATCATCCCCACATTTATATTTTTCCCGCATAAACTTCACCCATAATGTATCTTGATGCTTCACAAGACCCTACCCTAGCTTCATCATAAAGGCTTCGTTCTGTTTACGTGCATGATGTAGTCCCAGGCCTCCTGCATCCTTCGGCTTACAGACTTCATCCCATTTAACCATTACAGGCTTCCTACTCATACCAGAACTTCCCCACAGAAAACCCTTACACTTCTTGTCAATTTCTTCACAAGTAGCTGATGGTAACCATGCCGATTGCATGGCGTAGCTGGGGATTGATGAAACTACTGAAGAGACAAGTGTATGACGGGCAGCCATTGACAAGGTATTGGCCTTCCAACCCTTCAAACGGTCTTCCATCGTAGTTACTAAGTACTGATAAGTGTGCTTCGACACCCTGTCATGATGTACAGGGATACCCAGATATTTACCAAGATCCACTGTTGGTGTGAAGTCAAGAAAAGCGCTGATCTCTGACCTCCTGGTATGGCAGACGTTCCTTGAGAAGAAGATCCTGGACTTTGCTCCATTAACTCTTTCTCCTGATGCAGCACAGAAATCATCTAAGCATGCTTTAATAATTGCTGCTTGATCAAGAGAAGCCTCAGCAAACAAGAAAAGATCATCAGCAAAGAACAGATGGGAAATTGCCACCCCATGCTTCTTTAACCTAAACGGAATCCAATTCATCGCATTCACCTCCGCTTGAATAAGATGGGCCATTTTTTCCATAACAAGTACAAACAGGTATGGAGATATAGGATCACCTTGCCGAACACCACGGGACGGGTTGAATGTTGGTCCAGGCTTGCCATTACACATAACCTGCATTTCAGGGGTAGTAAGGCATGCAATTATTAAATCTATAATTTGAGACGGGAATTTTAATTCATGTAATCGTGCCACCATAAAATCCTAACGCACACGATCATATGCTTTCTCAAGATCGATTTTCAAAGCCATAAATCCTTGTTTCTTCTTCGTCTTCTTCATCGAGTGCACAATTTCCTGAGCGAGGATAATATTATCAGAACTCTGTCTCCCATGCACAAAACTACATTGATTTGGTGAAATAATTTGTGGCATAACCCGCTTCATCCTGGTGGCTAGGATTTTTGTAACCACCTCATAGATAACGTTACACAAGCTAATAGGTCGAAAATCCCGAATGCACTGTGGTATCTCAATCTTGGGGATCAAAACGATATAAGTCCCATTAACCCTCCTAACCTCATTAGGCCTACAAAATATATCCTGAACCATCTTCACCACCATCTCCCGTACAATACTCCATTGGTTCTGAAAAACAGTGGATTCAAGCCATCTGGACCAGGAGCTTTAAGTGGGCCTATGCTGAATATTGCTTGTTTCACTTCTTGTTCCATAACCATTACGCCCATCATTTGTAACAAATTTTCAGAAATCGATGGATATGTGCCACCAAAATTAACTTCTCCACTCTGATTCTGTTCCTCAGTGTAGAGATTTTGGAAAAAAGTAGTTCCTTCTCGTTTAAGTTCTTCCTCACTGTATATCCATACCCCATCATCATTTTTAAGTGCTTCCACTTGCTTTCTCCTTCGACGACTATTCGTAACTGTATGAAAATACTTTGTATTTTTATCCCCATGAGAATACCAATTACATCTGGAACGCTGCAACCACATTAATTCCTCCTGAACTAAACACTGTTCTAGCTCTTCCCACACCAACTTCCTTTTACTGTCCCCCTCTGGTCCTTCATTTAACTTTTCCAATTTATAAAGCAATCGAGTTTTCCTGTGATTAATATTCCCAAAACTCTTTTCGTTCCATTCTGTGACCTCCGCTTTGAACCCAGCAATATTTGCCTCCCAAGATCTAGATAACCTCCACGTATTCTCCACCACAGAAGAAAAGGAATCATCTGTAACCCATGGCGCGAAGAACCGGAACGGCTTCCGTTGCCTACATCTAGGTCCTCTCACCCATCTCATTAGAAGCGGGCAATGATCCGATTTGTATTATGGAAGATGCAACAAAGATACGTTGGGAAACATATCGAACCATTGCTTCGTTGCTATAACCCTATCAATTCTGCTTGCCGATCCATTCCTCCTCCAGGTAAATTCAGGTCCTTGGAAACCCATTTCTTCCATCCCACTTTCCCTCAACCATTTAGCAAATAAATTATCATGGCGACTTGGTACTCGTGATACTGACCTTCTATCCGCATCTCGTAAAGTCGCATTGAAATCGCCTCCTACACACCATTTCGTCACACCACTCACCCAGATTAAACTAAGCTGCCTCCATAGATCTCTACGCTTTAAGTAGTTTGGATGTCCATACACCACCAATAAATCCCATTTCGAATCCTTGCCTTCATTGAAGACCCCATGAAGAACCTGTGAATCTTTAAAAGTAACCTTAAAATCAACATTATTTTTCCAAAAACACCATATTCCACCACTAAACCCATTCGCCTCGACTACCTCCACATTCTCCATACCCAAGCGTCTACCAAGCACTCCTGCCTTCTCTCCCTTCTTCCTTGGTTCAAGGAGAGCTAAAAAATCAAATTGATAAAGCCGCTTTAACTCAGAGATCAAACCTGCAAAAAACTTGCGCCCAGTACCCCGAGAATTCCAAATTAATATATTATAATCCATAAAAAAATTGATAAGAATATTAAGCCCCAAACTACTGCTTCTTAGCACTGGACTTCACCACGTCACTCATCTCTGTATCACCCAACTCATCCAAGATAGAATTCTGGCTTACACCGACCCGTGAGTCACTGCCTTCTCCAGGATCCCATTGATTAGTAGCCCCCACATTAACTTCATTCTTCCCTTTCTTTGTGTTCATATTCCCTTGCTCCTTTTCTTGAGTCTTCATTGCTGTATCAACAACTTGCAGCATACTTCTATTATGAATTGTAGGCTTAGTAGACACAGACCCAAGTTTAAGTTGCTCATCGGTCTTGGTCCCACCCATACTCAACTCCATATTATTACTCTTCACCAAACCCAGCCGCTTTTTAGCCTCCAAGATAAGCCCCATATTAGCTGGCCCCTCCATTTTATTTGCATTTGCCTTTATAGCAATCGGTGATGTACTCACCGTCGCCTGCTTGGTCCCACTCATACGTTGAATCTGCACTTCTTTGGTATTAACCGATGATGCCGGCTGTTTCTCCACCATTCTCACCTTATTTTCCTCCGTAACTACACCTTTGTTTGTTATCTCCTTTAATGGCTCTCTTTCCCCTAAAGTCCTTGACCTCCAATAATCGCTCACCATCTCATCCTTAATCAACGCATCAAACTGTGAACCTCTCCTGTTCGAAACAGAGTATCTCCAGTCACCTGAAACAAAGCGTGGTCGATCTTCATGCTGTCCAGCTATACCAGCAGAAGCGATAGCCCGACGCTGTCTTCTTGGTCTCTGGACTAAGGTCCAGTTATCAAAACCCACCCCTTCTATGGCCTTAGTCCCACTACTCTCTCCATTCCCAGTTGCATTCCTACCTCCAACCCAGACCATAAACTCCTGGCGCGCCTCAGTATTACCAGCTTTCTCACCCAACGTACCTCCCACAACCGACTCAGCAGGATAAGAATCGGGCTCTTTGTGTGGACAGTGATCAGCGTCATGACCATACTGCCCACATTTAAAACAAATAAGATGTATACCTTCGTACTGAACATGGGTGACTCTGCCATTGATCAATATGAAAGGCCTCAAGGGTGCAAATAGGTTCAATTCCACGCAAAGACGAGCAAACCTGCCCTTCTTCCTCTTTAGCGTGGCCACATCAACTTTGATCACTTTTCCAATCTGCGAACCTAGAACAAACAACACTCCTTTATCATAGTAATCCAAAGGTAGCTTAGCAAACCGAATCCACGCAGCAATCTTGTTCACCACCGCTTCATTGGGATCAAAATCTTGAGTCCACGGTTGCACCGAAATATAGTGGTCAAATAATAACCATGGACCGCCGGTGAGTGCAAGATCATAATCTCTTCTATCCTTGAATTGCACCACGAAAAAACCAGCTCCCACATCAATTGGCTCAACGTCCCCGTTCTTAGCCCAGAACTGTTGAATTTTTGTTGCAAAAAAAACTGGTTCCACCATGCGCCCCAGAAGGTTAACTATCAGTGCACTATGCCACTGCTTAGCCAACCTGTTTCTTTCTTCCAGCAAGAAAATCACATTTGGACCCAAGGCAATCATCTCTACCTTGATACGATCCTTCCACCCATCCCCACTCCACCAGTCGTCCTCCTCCTCTGTGTCACACCGATCCTCAGTACTGCTTCCTTAAAAGACCTCCATTTATGCTCTGCATGGGTCCCTGTCACCTCCCCATTTCCATCGGTGTTATTCTCTCCAATAACATGGTCTTCCTTCTCCACGTCATGCATCCATTCTTCATCCCTGGAAACCAGTTGATGGCCTCCTGAGAAACCACCAACACCCGGGCTAATCTTTTTCCTACTGCGATTCAGAGCATCACGCTCCTCCATCGTTGGCGCCGATAAATGAAGTTGGGTCTTCATTTTCACCAAAAACAAAAAAAAAGTAGGGTCTTCATTGACTATGGAGAAAGCAGCTTTGTGATAATCAAAATCTAAATCTGATTTTCTCATAAAAAAAAAGAAAAAAAAAGAAGAAGCTAAAGCTGATTGCACGTAGGAGTATTGTCAAATTTGCCATGCCAATTCTTCTCTTTCAATAAGGAAATGGGTTTGTTTGTGTATGACACAAATCGATGACAAGTTTTACTAGGAGCCGCCAATTATTCCAATTCACCAAATCAAATCAAACTTTATAAACCAAACAAAAAAAAATTATTTAAAAAAAAAAAGCTCAGCTTAATTGAACTTATAGACGTTTTATTCGGTGGGGTTTATTAGCTCCCCATTTTGATCGATTGATTTGATTTTTAATTCCACTACTGCGGGTAAAACTTTCTACATTGGTCAATGAAAACCTTTTGGTTAGCCAACAGAGGGTATTACGTACCTTCACTCATTAATATAAAAGTTACTTAATAGTTGGATTTGATCCTAAATAAAACCCAATCTTATTTATCTCCCAAATTTATAGATTGTACATATTAAGAGGTTTCTATTTAAAGATAACCACAATGAAAGATGATATTTTAAGAAAACTAAAATATATTTATTACAAATAACTCACATAATTAATTTCCAAAATCTATCAAAATTAATCAATTAACTCTTATATTAAGGGCCGGAGATAGTAATATATAGGAACTTAATTATTTATTCAAAATTTATGTGGGTAAAACAAATGATGTAGAAATTAAACGGCTTTCTATTTTAGTTACACCTCATCGAACCAAATGTGCATTGCACACCTTAGAACTGGTTCCCGCAAAACAGTTAATGGCAAATATCAAGCAACTAGCTCTGCGATACTGCTTTAACTTGCCGGAAAGCGACAGAAGGATGATTTATAAATAATAATGTTAGCCATCTCATCAAACCATTTAATATATGTATATATATCTCTCGAAAAAAGAATCTTACAGACACTTATTTGGCTATGTCTATTATAACAAATTCGTCTGTATATTATGACTTTATTTGGTATTGGACTTTGAATCATAGCTGCACATGATGGCTGTGCAAATGAATAGACCTCGTTGTTTTTTAATTTTCCCTCCTCTTTAAATTCTCTCTTCTTTTTTTATTCTCTTCACACAAACATGAGAACCCCAAATATACTAAGATTTAATTATCAAATACTCATGCATGAACCAGAACACATATAAAAGAATTAATGTATGACTATGTAACACCCCAAAATTTATATTCACCAAAAATATTGTAAATATTTGGGAAATTAAATAAAATGGTGAATATTCATAAATTTGGAATTTATGAATTTTATAAATGTTCATTTTCATGAGAAAATGGGCAAAATAATTATGGAATTAATTTTGGTAATTTAAAAAGCCCAATATTAAGGTTCAAAAATGAAGAAATATTAGAGAAATTATTTTTTTAAAAAAAATATATGGAAATTGGCCAAAGAAAAATAAGAGAAGAAATTGGATTAAAAAGGTAATGGCAAAATTACGATTTTGCCAAAATATCACAAAATTAATTATTTTCCAATTAATTGAAGTTAATTTCAATTAATTAAGGAAAATAAAGGTTAAAAATATATTTAGAATATTTTGGTCAATTTAATATGAATTTATGGAAAATTTGAGCAAAAAGTGCAATTTTGACTAAAATTGAGACTATACGTGTATACGTAACCGGAACAAGTTGTGAAGCTAATTGAGACCATAGGGAGGGACCTCTAGATGTCTCCTACATGTGGCATAAATAAGGAAATATTAGTTGGGCTTAATGAGCATGGTTTCATGTACATAAGGTTTATGTACATAAAACTTCATTTTTGGAATTTTGGAAAAATTGTTAAACAATTATAGCATAATGTTATATATTATAAAACATATGTTGCATCTTCATCTTCAGCCCATTTTCATGCACAGAACAGACCTGAAAGTGAGAGAGAGGCGTTCAAGTTTTAGAGAGAGAGAGAAGAAGAAATCTCACAAGGTAAGCCGATTTCTCCAACGATTTAGCTCCTAACGCGTATAACTCCGATCCTAAGCTACTCCTCTTTGTTCTTTAAGGTTTGGAAGGCTCAAATTTGGTGTTCTAAAAGTTAGGGTTTTCAGCCAAGAGCAATAAAAGCTAGTGGGAGCTTGAGGTAACTTCCAAACCTTCATATATTAACTATTCTAGCTGCTGTGGGCAATTTAATTGGTGAAATTTCGCCGGATTGTCATTGGTTTTAAGTTTTGGAAGTGGGTTGGCCTAGAGGTTATGCTGCCCAAATTGGTACTAAATGGTAGTTTTAACCTAATGAAATAGTCAATAAAGTGGTTAGGAGTAGAAAGGAACGCGTTTGCGGAGCCGAAATCGTAAAACCCCGATTTTCCCGGAAAACACTATAATTTCGGCCAGGGATGTTTGAGGGCCTTAGAGTTGGATTTTAAATGATTTGATGATTGCATTGGATTCAGTGGGCAAAAATAGCTGAGGTTACAGTTGGGCACTTTTTTAGAAAAGGCCGAGAAAACATAATTACGGAAACGCCCCTAAAATCCTAAAAGTAGGGCTGCCAAGGGCAATTTTGTAATTTGACATTGAATTTGATAATTTTGAGTCCGGAAATGGATTCCTTGGATGAAAATACGTTAGGATAGCCCTAGTCAAAAATTTGGAAAAACGTGCCATCGGGCCGGGTATAGCGGGGCCGGCCGGGGTCCTGGGGGCATTTTGATAAATTTTCACCATAGGCTAATATAACCACAAGAAACACTATGGAAGTGTTTAAAATGATACTTGGATAGGTTATGACCTATTTTTGTACATTTAATATTTCAGGACTGAATCGGGAGTCGAAAATCGACACGTTTCACGAGGCACACAAAAAGGGGTCGATAGAACTTCAAGGTAGGGACTACTATCTCTCATATACTATGTGATTATTTGTATGATGCGTGTTACTGTATTTTGTGATTTGAACGCGTGTTGGAGGCACATTACCTAGCTGTGGTCTAGGACCTAACTGAGGCACACTAGTCTTACCTAGTTGTAGTCAAGGACTCAGCTGAGGTACATGAAGGGGTTTCAACGGGTTAGTTGGCCCCGAATTTTGTGCACACACACGGATGATATGAGTTTTCATTTTACTTGATACTATGCATTGCATATTTAATTTTCGCATTTTATATGTTGATCGTATGTTTCTATTGAGATTCCTTGGAATCTCACACCTTTTCCTAATCCAAATGTCTCAACGGGTGCCAATGGCTCGAAAGCCAATGATGCAAAGAAGGGAAACAGATGGGCATGTTTCCCAAGATGAATACAGTGGTTGTATATAGTTTGTATGTGAAATAGTTTTAGAACATTCTGTACATATTTGTCATTATTATCGATTTCTGCTCTGTTAATGACTGTCTGTAAACAAATACTTATTATCAGTATAACTGTACTTTTCTATTTGCCTATAGAACTTGTTCATTATTGCCCTGCGCATATCAAAATAGAAACGGGTGTTGACAGACTACATACGGCGAAGCAAAATTAAAATCAAGCCATGAAGATATGCAAGTAGAAGAAAGGAAGGAATAGTACCTACAATACTTGACAGAAGACTAGTATATGGACCAGAGTATGTGTTAGACCAGCCAGCTGTCTCTCTCTTGACTTAAAGGACTCGATGGGAGAATGGGATCTTAGCCCAACAGACTTCTGAAGAAGCTCGGGAATTGCACATAAAATACTGAACTAGAGAACATAGGTTCACAAGACTCCGCTCCCAACAATGACAAAACACATACGACAACTTCACTTTTAGATTTCCATACCAACTCCAACTTGGTGTCCTCCCTAGCTAGGTGCCAACTTTTGAACACACACACAAACCCACATATGTTTAATGCACATACGTTTTTAACTAGTTTGTGCATTAGTAATAGATAGAGCTGGGAAAATGGGTCGAGCCCGTCGGGCCAGCCCTTTTAGGCCCTGGCCCTTCAAGGGCCGGGCTTATAAATTGTAGCCTCAAAAGGAAGTTGGGCCTAAAAGGGCCGGCCCTGTAGGGCCTCGGGCTTAAAAGGGCCAGCCCTGAAGGGCCTCGGGCCGGCCCTTTAAGCCCGTTTATTTTTCATTTCTTTTGCTTGAAAAGGAATCATGTTACATTTTTAAATTGCCTTATTGAATCTATATGTCACTCTGTCCTCATATTGTATAGAGTATGATTTTTTAGTATATTGTTTTGTCTAATTGAATCATATTGTGATTTTTGAATATGATTTTTGAGTATATTGTTATGCCTATTTAGAATAAAATCATATTATATACTATTCTGCCTAATAGAGTATGCACTTTGATGGAGGTTGTGATTATTTGACTACTTAAACCTACTCCTCAAAGTAAAACACAATCAAATGTCCTTGAAATTGATGATAGTGGCGAAGAAGGTGAAAATAATAGTCGTCATACTCATGTTGTTTAGAGGTTAGAGTATTTAGCTTCTTGCCTTCTTATATTTTGGCTTTTGTGTGAGTTATTTATGGACATGATTTTACCTTTGATTATATATTAGTAACTGTGTTTGTTTGTTGCAAGAGACGTGTTATTTAAACCTTAATGTTTGACAACATTTATGTATTAAATTAGAACTTCAATAATTGTTATTTACTAATTATATCTTTCTGGGAAAATACGCAGGAAAAATAGTTAAATATTGTGAAAAGGACTTTCGGGCCCTGCGAGCCGGCCCTGGCCCTGATGCTCTCGGGCCGGGCCTTGAAAAAATGCAATTTTTCTGACGCCGAGCCCTTTAGGGCCGGCCCTGGCCCATCAAGGGCCAGCCCTGTGGGGCCAAGTCAAGGGCCAACCCTGTAGGGCCGGGCCGGCCCTGATTCCCAGCTCTAGTAATAGAGTAGACAGGTAATTAGATTTTATATTATAGGCGAAAGTGTTAAAATAACTTTTAACTTTTATTAAAGTGTAAAGTAACTAAAAACTATTTTTTGGAGTAAAAGTAACCATAAAATTTTAAAATTGGGGCAAAGCCATTAAACCTAACTAACTTTCATTTATTACAATGGAGAAAATTAATCTTTTGGCTCTTAAAGTTTTGAATAATTTATAACTTGATCCTTAAACTCTTGACTCATTTGCAACTCAGTCCCTAATGCTTATGAGTCACCATATGTGGCAAAAAAATGTTAAAAAACTGTTAACAATTATAGGAAACATACAAGTTTTAAGGCCGTAATCACCATCCCATTCTCCACATGCCAAACCCATAACTAAACACCCAATAATATTAATATATGTGCTACAATTCATGGTTGGTTCCTCCCTCTTACGAATTGGTGGTAGATCATTAAATGAGTTTATGTATGTAACACTCAAAAAAGGTTAGTGCTCAATACTGGAGTAAATTTTTTTTTAACTGGTGAAAGTTTTAGCAAGGTTTGTTCCCATTCCCCGACAGAGGAGAACAAAATGGGATTGCACATTTTTGTATTGACTTAAAAATACCTTTGTTGTGAATATTGTTCATTTGATCAGACAAACATGTGAAACAATTTTTCAAAATTGGATGATACTTTGCTACTGTGAACAATTCTTAATTTGAATAATGTTGTGGTGTTTTTTAAAATGAGAGACATTTTAAGAGATCGATAATTATGAAAAAATTCCCAAATAAAGTTTGAAAATATATAATAAAATAGGGATTTGTCATCCAGCGAGGTTTCTAGAAAACAGAGGTGGAGGGGGGTTGCGAGTTGGTGGAGATGAGGATGTTGTTTTTTATATTTTAATTTATGTAAAATCCACCTAGGCAATTTTTAATAGTATTTTAACATATTTTTGCCTTAAAAGATGACTCAAAAACATCAAGGATTGAGTTGCAAGCGAGTTAAAAGTTCAAGGAGTGAGTTGTAAGTGAGTCAAAACTTTAAGCGCCAAAAGATTAATTTTTCTCATTGTAATATATGGAAGTTAGTTGGGTTTAACAGTTTTACCACAATTTTAAAATTTTATGGTTATTTTTACTTCAAAAATAGTTTATGGCTCTTTTGCACTTTTGATGAAAGTTGAAGGTTATTTTGGCAATTTAACCCTCTATTATAATATCCTTGTAGGATTTCGAGAAAAGATTTACTTTGGTATTAAATATAACACTTTAATCCACTACGTTTCTCAAATTAATAATTTTTTAAACAATCTCTATTGATGTGCACACATATATAAAGAGGGTTTCCATTAATGGGTAGTTCCAATTGAATATTATTAATTAATGTGGTATTTTAGGAAACTAACACACATTTGGATGGATCTTTAAGGGTTTGTTTGGAATGAGGGGTTTGGAGGGAAAGGAAAGTTTTTATGAGTTAGATTTACAAAAATTGAAGAAGTGGGATCACAATATTTTAATAAAGTAAAAATATAAGATAAATTAATTAAAATATTTTAACCTCACTTCTATAATTTTCTTAAATTCAATTAAAAAAAATGTTCCCTCCACCAACTTTTCCTCCCCTCCCCTTCCCTCGTATCGAACAAACCCTAAGTGTTATAGCTTCCAATTTCTCAAAAAAGAAGCTGCCACACTATCCAAAAACCTGGATTGGAAGTTACAATGAGGTGTAGCTACTTCTCGGTAGAGATGAGTAAAAGGATCCGCCTTTTAGAAGCTCACCATTAGAAAACACTTATTTTACAAAGCATGACCCTTTAGCACGTGGAACTACTATAGATTCACACATATATAAAGCTTAATAAATAATGGTTACAATGAATAAATGTCTTGTATGTTGCAGTGGAGGTCACTCAAGAATAGATAACACTAAACCTTAGTGGTTAAATATACATACCATCGTGTATTGAGATGTGAAAATCGCGAAAACAAAATATTTAGGAACCACTACTACAAAAAAGTAAAGCTGTGGCGCTTATAATTGCATTAACTGTGGTTCTAGAGAAGTGCCACATATCTGGACGCCACTAAAAAAAGCTGTGGTGCTTGGAAGCGCCACAACATTTTAAAATTTTTTTTTTAAAAATACCCTCCTGTGGCGCTTGTTTGAGGAAGTGCCACAGGAGGGGGGCCTCCTGTGGCGCTTGTTTGAGCAAGCGCCACAGCAGGGGGGTCCTATTGTGCGCTTGCTCTAACAAGTGCCACAGGAGGGTCCCTTTTTTTTTCTTTTTTCTTCTTCTTCTTCTTTTTTTTTCCTGTGGTCCTTTTTTATGCTTCCTAATTGTGAAATTTTATATAAAATGAGTGGCTTTCGTGTTTATCATCTCCACAAATTGTCAATCTTTCTATTTTATATTTCAACCTATTATATATATATATATATATATATAATTTTCACATTTAAAATTCAAGTTCCCCAACAATAATGTTCTTACATTAATACTCTCCAAAGCTAACATAAAAAATATCACAATACAAGAACTTGATATGTGAACACAGTACATCAACAACTAATTAAGTAAATTAAAAGATTACCAAAAAACGCAACCTTGTCGGCAAAAAAATTTAAACAAAGCAAAAAGGCAAACGAAACAAGCTAGGTTTTCATTCTTTCCTATTAAATTAGGAACAAAAAGGCAAACGTTATATTACGGTTTATCTTAACTAAAAAAAATTTAAACAAAGCAAGTTAGAATGAAACAATCTTCTTCTTACAAATCTATTAATTGACCAGCGCAGGGAGTGGGAGACCACGTTGGTGATGCTAGCTTGAGTGACGAGTGAGCGTGTGGGTGTTTTTTTAGTATGAAGATGATAGGAAATGGAGGGAGGGGGGCCGATGGATCCACTAAGAAGATGAGAAAGGGAAAGTAGTTTAATGGAGGAGAGAGTATTTAAATAATTAAAGTGGAGTAGTAGTCAAAAAGAGAAGGAATGGGGGGCGGACACAGGACCACTACGCGGGAAATGAAATAATTAAGAGATATATTATCCATTTGAATTTTTTTAAAAAAAAAGGGGCAAGTGTGGCGCCTAAATAATTAGGCGCCACACATTGCCTCTCATCAGTTGTGGCGCCTAATGCTTAGGCGCCACAGCTGATATTGAATTTATCATGTGTGGCGCCTATTTATTTAGGTGCCACACATGCCCATTTTTTTTTTTTAAAAAAAATTCAATGCTACAGCTGTGGCGCTTGGTGGGTTAGGCGCCACAGCTGCTTTCGTGGCCCCAAGTGTGGTGCCTGCGTAGGCAGGCGCCACACTATGCCTCCTCAATTGTGGCACTTAATCTATTAGGCGCCACAGCTGGTACCCAAAATTAAAAAAAAATTATAGAGGTAAAAAACAAAAAAAGAGAGAAGTTGTTGCACTTGTTTAAAGAAGTGCCACAAAATGTGCGCCACCTTTTATCCTTTTTGTAGTAGTGAACAAAAATAGCGGTTCTTATGAAACAATTATCATGCAACACTTACAATTGATTTATCTCCCAACCTTGCATAAGCAAAAAACAAAAACAAAATTCTTTTAAGAATCAACCGTTATGTAACATTTTCAAACGTTCTATCTTCCCCAAGTACTAGTTCATAAGTGATAGCCCTTTGTAACATCGTTGGACCTCCATTCAAACTCACTTATTCCTTGTAGTTCTTACTACATTTCTTTATCGACCTCTTCCTTCTCTCCTTCATCACTTTAAGTTCCCAGGATGCTCATTTGCCACCACCATGCTTGTTAGATTCCTTGTTTTGATGATAACAAAGCTTAGAAAGGTTTTGCAAAGGACTTGAAAGATGAACAAAGTGTTTTGAACAAGCAAAAGATCACTTTCTGTAAAAATTGTTAGACTACTCGAGTGATATGATTTCATCACTACAAGTGATCATTGGAAGTAGAAAAAAATTGTAACACCCCAAATTTTATATTTACCGAATATATTGTAATTATTTGAGAAATTCAATAAAATGGTGAATATTCATGAGAAAATGAATAAATTAATTCAAGAAAGGAAATTAGATTACAAAGGTAATGACAAAATAGAAACTTTGCCAAGTTAGCACAAGATTAACTATTTTTCAATTAATTGAAGTTAATTTCAATTAATTAAGGAAAATAAAGGAGAATGTATATTTGGAATATTCTACCAAGAATAAATCAAGAGTTGTGAAATTGGAAGGACTTGTGCATAATTCAATTAAAGAAATTATGGAAATATTGAAAACAATTTCTATTTCCCTTTCTCTTGTAAATTTTTGCCTAGCACAAAAAAATGGGAGGGAAAAATGATTTTTGGAATTAAACATGCCAAGTGTCATTATCCTATGGTAAAGGGATTAGTTTATAATTGATGAAGATGAGCACGTGTCTAATTATGTTAAAATAATGTTACTTTTACAAAGTAATCATGATTAAGGTACAACAATTGAGTACATGGTTGGATTAGTTGGAAGAAGTCATTTGGTTAGTGGAGAAATAATAACGGGGGACAGTTTTGAACTAACCAAAGGGAGAGGAAAATTAATTCAAGGCTAATTGAAGCCTTATGGCATCAATTGGAAAGAGATAAAGCTAATGCCAAGTGTTGCCATGTGATGCATTGATGGAAATCAAGTGATTAAAGGAGATGAAGATATCTTATAAAACATTCTTTCTTCCTCTTCCCTTCCTCATTTTGGCCAACAGAAGAGAAAGAGGGGAGAGAGAGAGAGAGAGAGAGTTCAAGAGCTCTCAAGTTCTAAAGAGAAGGAAGAAGATGAGAAAGCATAAGGTATGTGTGATTTCTCAAGAGTTCTTGTGATCTTACTTGAAAATCTTCTCTAAACTCTTCTTCTCTATGGAATCAATGGTTTAGAAAACACATCTTAAGCTCAAGGAAAGAGAGAGGAGGACACCAAGAGAGAGAGAACTGAAGAGGTAACTCCACAAATCTTAGATCTATACTAGTATGATGTTGTTGTTGAGGTTTGTGGTCGGATTTGAAGATTTTTGGTTAAGTTTGTAAATTTGGAAAGTCCTAATCCTAAGGGGCTATGCTGCTCAAATTTCTTTGAACCATAGTTAAAATGTGTTTAAATAACTTAATAAGGGATTGGACGTGAACTTGTACAAGCTTTGGAAGCTAAAACACAAAACTCCAAAATTTTCCCTTTTCTTAACCTATTCAATAATTTGATGGTTCCATTGGATACGGGAAGCAAAATTAGGTGGGGTTACAATTGATCACGTTTTCGGAAAAGCCCAAAAAAGCATAATTATGAAAACGCCCCTAAAACCCTAAAATGGGGGCTAGCAAGGGCAATTTCATAATTTGACACTAAATTTGATAATTTTAAAGCTGGAAATAGATTCCTTGGGCATAAATATGTCAGGATAGCCTGAGTCAAAATTTTGAAAAACGTGCCATCAGGTCGGGTACGGCGGGGCCGGGGCAGGGCGGAGTCCCAGGGGCATTTTCGTAAATTTTCACCATAGACTAATATAACCATAAGAAACACTATGGAAGTGTCTAAAATAATACTTGGATAGGTTATGACCTATTTCATATACATTTAATATTTTAGGACCGAGTCGGAAGTCGGAAGCCGGAAGCGACACATTTTATGAGGCACACTAAAAAGGGGTTGAAAGAACTTTGACGTAGGGACATTATCCTTCATATATCATGCCATAGTTATATGATTGTGTGAATGCCATTGTTTGTAAATGTGCTTTATTAATCAACATGTTTTGCCTAGAGAAAGACAGTTAATGCCAAAGGTGCACTTGCACTGGTAGTTGGTGAGATCCAATCGGTGTAGATTAGTAGGGTTGGGCCCTACTCATGTATACATGATAGTGATGTGTTTATATTTTTCATTAATTGGTGCTTGCATGGCGCATATCATATTTATTTTTCGAATTTTTTATGAACGATAGCATGTTTCTACTGGCATTACTTGGATTCTCACCCTTTTTCTAAAACAAATATCTCAGCGGGCGCCAGTGGATCGAAAGGCAAAGGCATAGACACCAAGATGTGATTGGCATATGTCTCAAGGCAGGGTTAAAGATTGTGGTTATAGTTAGTTTATGTTTAAGATATTTTGGGAAATCCTGTAAATATTGGAATATTTTAGCACTCCGTATTTTATCGACGAACGACTTTGGATTGTAAACGAATACTTTTATAGGTATATATGTACTTTTCTGTATGCCCACGGAATCTAGTCTTTTTTACTCTTCGAATATTGAAATAGAAATGGGTGTTGACATTTTTTGTATTAGAGCTAGTTAGAAGTTCTGGCATTATCAGAATGGTATACTGATATGGTTTTGTTTGCATGGCAAGAGGACTGCTAATGGATATTCTGAGTGAGCCTATGATCGTGATCAGTGGTGCTAGTGAGTCGTCTGGGAGCAAGATGACGATAAACCTGCGTGTTCTTGACATACAGCCGATGAGAGACTATTTCAGGCACGGTGGTATGCGCATAAGATATATAGCATAAAAGAGCATGCTGAGGCTACCTGTGTACGGTCCAGAGCTTAGGCCGGCGTACCTGGGAGTGATAGAGGTTATGGAGAAAGGAGATGCACTAGACGAATACCCAGAGTAGGATTTTGACTATGATCCGGAGGAGATATCAGAGGTGAGCTGATTGATCTCAGCAGAGCCGGTACATGTGCTATACAATTTACAACTAGATATGGAGTTGTCCTACCTTCTCAAGGCCAAGTATCATAGGGTTCTGTAAAAGCATGATACACCGAGAGGCCGGTATTTCACATTCCTTGACGATGTAGAGACTATGTTTTCATTGTAGATACCGTTGGGGGTTACAGTGACTAACGAGTGCTGGGTTTGTTCTACGATGCACTTCTTCTTGGACTTAGCATTCTGGAACCAACAGAAGAACCTCATCATTGAGCGAGGCTTGAAGGAGAACTTTTGGACTTTCCGAAGGCATATTAGAGGGTTAGTGCGAGATTTCATGTATACCGAGCTATGATGTGGGGCCTACGTGAGCTATTTTGGTGATCGGGCTTGACCAACACGTATTACGAGTTAAGGTCAGTCAGTTGGAACTGACAAAACAATGAAAGAGTTAGCCAAGGTCGGTATTTTGGAAGGGTACAGAGATAGTTAAGCATGCTCGACCTAGGGTAGTCTAGGATAGGTGACCCCTGGGAAGTTGCATGAACTCAGTATTTTGGTTATGTAAAGGACTAATATGTCATAAACAGTAGTGTGTAAGATATATGATGTTTCTGTTCCTCTATAACTACTGTAAATAGTTGTTATGTGTTATGTATGACATATTTGTACCCTAACTTTTACAAAATGACAAAAATGCCCTTGTTCTTATACAAAATGTAATTCTTCTCTATCTTCATATAATTTTAAACATAGAGATAGTTGAACCTGGTAGACCTCGTGGCAAGCCACGTGCAGGGCATTATCATGTCGCACTTGAGCCACGAACTAATCTAGTACAGTAGTGAATACTGGATATGTTAGAACAACAACAACAAATAATGAATGAAATAAGAGTTAACCTTCAGGGAGTACAGCAAAGGCAGGATCATCTAGAGAATCGTCTAGATGAATTCATGAGGGGGAATGATGAAGAAATATATGAGGAACCTCCAGTAGAGGGTGATATATTTGAGCATGAGGTGGATATTCAAACTTGGTTGAGTAGGTTTAGCAAAAAACTGCCTCCTATATTCAGAGGAAAGTTTAGTCCTCAACAAGCGGAGGATTGGTTGGCTCGTTTGGCCAAGATATTTGATATGCTATAATGCCCAAACAAAGTGAAAGCCCGATTAGCTATATACAAGCTGGAAGGTTATGCTGATCGCTGATGGAAAGGGCATATATCTTATCTTGAAGAGGAGGAATGTTCCTATCACATGGGAATTATTTTAGGAAAAGTTCAATGAGAAATATTTTCCCTCGACTAGCATAAGAGAAAAGGAGAAAGAATTCCTTTGTATCAAACAGCAAGACCGGGACAGCTTTGACAATTATTTGGCCTGATATATTTGATTGTCACGATACACATCATATCACAAGATGAATGAAAATAAAGAGTGGAATGTAGATATGATGATTGAAAGGTTGAGACCCGAGTTCAAAGAGAGGCTGATTTCTCAACACTTTATGGAATTCAATAAAGTGGCAAAAGAGTGCCGATACATTGAGAAGTGTTTTTCGAATTGGGCAACAAAGACTGGGAATAAAGGTGCTTCTGGAAGTGGTAGCTTAGCACAGAAACGAAAGGAATAAAATGGATTTTCTGGAAGGGATCCTAAGAGATCAAATCAATCTGGGGGCCGTGGAGGCAAGAGTTGTTGGCGTTATCGGAAGCCACTTCACCCAGGTAGCTCTTGTAATGAGATTCCGTTTAGGCCAGACCTGAGTAAGCCACTTGTCTGTTATGTTTACAACAAGCAGGGACATATGGCCAGGGATTGTCTACAAAAGCAGGAGGAAGAGGAGACTAGACCCAGAGTTTCAGGCAAGGTCTACACACTGGCACAAGAAGCCAGAAAGTCTCCAGAGCTAATTCAAGGTATGATTTCTCTGAACGGCAGTTTAGTGCATGTTATGTATGATTACGGTGTAAGCCATTCATTCATTGCATACGACTGCGTGAGATAGTTATATTTACCTGTGCATAAATCTCCATATGATTTGGTTGTATCTATACCTATGGGCGCACAAATTGTGACGGCCGACATTTATCTAAATTATGTGGTAAATGTTGAGGAGCACGAATCGACTGTAGATCTGATCTGTTAATTGTGACAGCTGACATTTATCTAAATTACAAGGGTTGGAAGTAATTTTTGTGATTGACTGGTTGACAGCAAATGGTGTGTTGTAGGATTATAAACAGAAGAGAGTCGTACATCTAAATCCATAACCGCCACACAAAAATCACTCTCAACCTTCTCTCCGCGGCTAAGGTTGAGAGATATCTACAGAAAGGTTATCAGGCGTATATGGTATTTTGCTCTATGCAATCAGAGGCCGGTGTAGGCCTGGAAAGTATCCCTGTAGTGAGTGAGTTTCCTGATGTTTTCCCTGAGGATGTTAGTGGATTACCTCCAGATAGGGGTGTATGGTATTTTGCTCTATGCAATCAGAGGCCGGTGTAGACTTGGAAAGTATCCCTGTAGTGAGTGAGTTTCCTGATGTTTTTCTGGATGATGTCAGTGGATTATCTCCTGATAGGGAAGTGGATTCTTAATTGATTTAAGGCCTGGAGTAGGTCCAATTTCCAAAACCCCATACCGTATGGCTCCAAGTAAAATGGTGAAGCTGCTAAAGAGGTAGGTCAAGGAACTACTTGAGAAAAGGTTCATATAACCCAGCGTATCACCCTAGGATACTCAAGTGCTCTTCGTAAAGAAGAAAGACGGAAGCCTGTGTGTCTGTATTGATTACCCAGAGCTGAACAAGGTGACCATTAAGAACAAGTATCTGCTCCCAAGAATTGACGATTTGTTCGATTAGTTGTCTGGTTCTTGTGTATTCTAAAAGATCGATTTGTGATCGGGATACCTTCAATTAAGAGTAAAAGCAGAAGACGTATCAAAGACTACTTTGAGAATCAGATATGGGCATTATGAGTTCCTAGTGATACCATTTGGGCTGATCAATGCACCTACTGCGTTCATGGACTACATGAATCGAATCTTTCATCCGTACTTAGACTAGTTCGTAGTAGTCTTTATCGATGATATACTGGTGTATTTTAGGAGTAAAGATGAACACAAATAGCATCTGAGATCTGTGTTCAAAATTTTATGGGATAGGCAACTCTATGCTAAGCTGAGCAAGTGTGAATTATGGCTTTCAAAGGTAAAGTTTCTGGGCCACGTTGTCTCACAGCAAGGGGTCTCTGTTGATCCTAATAAGGTGGAAGCAGTACTGAACTGGAAGAGACCAGAGACGATATTTGAAGTACGCAGTTTTCTGGGTCTAGCTGGTTATTATCAAAGGTTTATACAGAATTTCTCCAGAATTGCATTACCATTGACAAAATTGACGCAACATTTTGTATGGGATGAGAATTATGAGATGTGCTTTCTGGAGTTGAAGGAGAGGTAAACTATAGCACTAGTGTTAATGATCAGAGATCCACAGTTTCCGTATGTTGTTTATACAGAGGCCAATGGGCATAGATTGGGATGTGTATTAATGTAGCAAGGTCGAATTGTGGAATATGCATCACGTCAGCTGAAACTTCATGAACTGAACTATCCCACCCATGATCTTGAGTTAGCAGCAATTGTGTTTGCTTTGAAAATCTGGAGGCATTATCTCTATTGTGAGGCTATAGAGTTGTACTACGACCACAAGAGCTTGAAGTAGTTGTATGATCAGAAAGAGCTCAATATGAGATAGCACAGATGTATAGAGTTGCTGAAAGACTACAATCTAGAAATCAAGTATTATCTTGGTAAGGCTAATGACGTCACAAATGCATTAAGACGGAAATCAGTGCAGGTGGCAGCCATAATGATCTATGAGCAGAAACTGATCAAGAATTTTAGAGACCAAAATCAGTCTAGTTAGATTCTGTTAGCAGTGGGGTTAGCCAAGTATACAATGATTTGAGGGCAGCAATTGAATAAGCCCAACTGCATGATAATGAAGCACTACCTATCAGAGGTATGATTGATAGAGGCGAAGCTCAAGAATATGACTTGTTACCCAGCTGATTAGTCAAGTACAAGAAGCGGATTTATGTTCTATCGCAACTAGAACTGAAACAGCAAGTCATGGAGGAAGCACATAAGAATAAGTACACTCCACATCCAGAGGCTATAAAGATGTACCATGACATGAAAGCTCAATACTATTGGCTAGGGATGAAAAGAGAGGTGACTAAGTTCCTTGCTCGTGGTTTGACATATTAGAAAGTGAAAGTTAAACATCAGTGACCATCAGGGGTTTTAACGAACACTAAGATCCCTGAGTGAAAGTAGGAAAGCCTTACTATGGATTTCACGACAGGATTGCCTAAGTTCAGAAACCATGACGCTATATGGGTGATAGTTGACAGATTCACAAAGACAGCTCACTTCCTATGGAAGATTCTAAAATGATACTTGGATAGGTTATGACCTACTTCTTGTACATTTAATATTTTAGGACCGAGTCAGAAGCTGAAAACAACACATTTTACGAGGCACATCAAAAAGGGGTTAAAAGAACTTTGAGGTAGAGACATTATTCTTCATACATCATGCCATAGTTATATGATTGTGTGGATACCATTATTTGTAAATGCGCTTTATTAATTAACATGTTTTTCCTACAAAGAGGCAGTTAGTGCCAGGGGTGCACTTGCACTAGGAGTTGGTGAGAATCCAACCGGTGTAGATTAATGGGGCTGGCCCTACTCATGTATACATGATGATGATGATGTGTTTATATTGTTCATTAATTGGTATATACATGGCGCATATCATATTTACTTTTCACATTCTCTATGAGCAATAGTATGTTTCTACTGGGATTCCTTGGAATCTCACCCCGTTTTCTAAACAAGCATTTCATCAGGTACTAATGGGATCAAAGGCAAAGGCATAGACGCCAAGAAGTGATTGGCATGTGTCTTAAGGCAAGGTTAAATATTATGGTTATAGTTAGTTTATGTTTAAGATATTTTGGGAAATCAGTAAATATTAGAATTTATGTGCACTCTGTATTTTATCGATAAGCGACTTTAGATTGTAAACTAATATTTTTATCAGTATATATGTACTTTTCTATATGTTTACGGAGTCTAGTCTTTATTACTCTTCAAATATCGAAATGGAAATGGGTGTTAACAAAAATCACTCGAGTGATGTGATAAATCATAGCTAAATCACCATGGTGATCTTTTTAGTGAAATCCTTTTACAAAAGAAGATCACTCAAGTAACTATTCGGGTGATATGTTCAAAATTCATCACCACCAAATCCCCATAGTGAATAATCTAATGATCAATATTGTAAAAAATTTTCAAATGGAAAATCACTCGAGTGACCACTCAAGTGATGTTCCAAGCTCACTCAAGTGGTGAGTCAAAGAGTATCACTAGCACAACACTACAGTGATCCTGGAAGTGTTCTAAAATCTGAAAAATTTTCTAAATGTAAGACCATTCGAGTTATCCCATTTTATGCATCACTTGCACATCACTCTAGTGTCCTATCCAATACTCTATAAGATTTTCAAACTATCAAGAGAAGATCACTCAAGTAAACCTTTCCTAGAAAACAGAGTATTGCTTTCAAACTTTTTAAATCATTGGAATAATTGTATAATTTGTTCTTCTTGCTTCTAATCACTCTAACTCTTCATTATACTATCACTTAAGTGTTTTCCATGTGATTAAACAAGGATTAACACACAAATTGGAAAAAACACTTTTGTGTCAGAAGCATTAAATGTGAAGGATATTCAAACAACAAATATTCTCTTTGCTCCAACAACTAATTTCTTTGACATAAAAAATGTTCAGAGACTTTAATGGTTATAACAATGACCAAGGACACTCTAATGGAAACATTCAATAAGACAACCAACTTCTACGAAAAACTTACTCTTACATTCATTGTAAAGTCTTAAGCTCTTAAATACCAGAAAGCAGATCATCGCTTTGAAACTTTATAAATCATTGGAATGATTGTGTAATTTGTTCTTCTTGCTTCTAATCATTCTAACTCTTCATTATACTAGTACTTAAGTGTTTTTTAGGTGATCCAACAAGGATTAACTCACAAATTGGAAAAAAGCACTTTTTGTTATAATCGGTAGGCACAGCGGAAGAATTTTAAAATTTTCACTGATCTTAATCGAGGATCTATCAACGACATTTAAACCAAGTTGGAAGGATTCATACCTTTTGATGATTCAGAGTTTTCACGATCTCTAGGAGCCAACACGTCAGGTTCGCTCCCTCTACTGGTATCCACACGAATGCTTTCCAACTGAGACTGTGTGCTAACGCCTCTAATGTCTCCTAGGGTTTCACTTGCGGCTCTCAATTCTCATGTGCGTATGAATATATCTGCTCTATCAAATTTAAAACCTATAAGGGCTATTTTCAAATTTCAAAATTAATCATCATTAATTTTGAAATTAATTAACAATTAATTATCTTGATGAGCTAATTAAATAAATTTAGTTTAAATTAAATCTGTCCAACAGTTTTAATTTAACCTATTTATTTAATCCAAATAAAGAACCATTAGTTTTAATTTATCTTCATAAATTAAATCTGAGATACTATATCTCTATCATGTTAGTTATTAAATTAAATATATCTTAATAAATTAAATTTAAAACTAACACAATATAATAATATCATATAATATATATATATACATATATATATACATATATGTAAGATATATATTTCGAAAATATATATATCTATAGAATATTATTAATGAATTTTATATTATATATATATAAAAAATTTGTCCACTCTAAATTAAACATTATCTCATGTTGGGCCATTCTTGTGTGCGACCCTGTAGGCCCATATGAAGTTGGCAGTGGGCCAATAACTATACTAACCCAAAAGTCGCAAGCGGCATCTAGCAAGACATTACGACTACCCAAGTCATATGAGGATCATTATCACGATGCAACCTGTCGTACAACCATGTCACATCCCTTTTGTCACACGATATATCGATTAAGGATAAGGCATGGTTAATGTCATCCTCTTGTTCCTATATAGTGCTCTGCTTGTAGAATCTGCTATAGTACAACCATGTCACATCCCTATCTGATGCTGCTATATACTCAGCTTCTGTTGCAGAATCTGCTATAGTGCTCTGCTTGGAGCTCTTCCAGCTTACTGCTCCACCATTCAGGAGGAATACATATCCAGATTGCGATTTAAGGTCGTCTTGGTCAGTTTGGAAACTTGCATCTATGTAACCGGTTACGCAGAGCTCATCATCTAATCCACCATAGACCAAAAATAAGTCCTTATTCCTTCTTAAGTACTTTAGGATATTCTTGACGACAGTCCAATGACCCTCACCAGGATCTTGTTGGTATCTTCTAGTCATACTTACGGCAAACGAGACATCCGGTCGAGTACATAACATGGCATACATGATGGATCCAATGGCCGAGGCATATGGAACCTTACTCATGCGATCTCGCTGATCAGGTGTACTAGGACACAGATCCTTGCTAAGATGGATGCCATGAGACATGGGCATGTAACCCCTTTTTGAATCATACATACTGAACCTATACAGTATCTTGTCTATGTATGTGCTCTGACTTAAGCCTATTAGTCGTTTGGATCTATCCCTATAGATCCTAATCATTAGGATATAGGTGGCTTCACCTAAGTCTTTCATTGAAAAGGACTTTCCTAACCAAGACTTGATACTTTGCAAGGTAGGAATATAATTCCCAATGAGTAGGATGTCATCTACATAAAGCACTAGAAATACAACTATGCTCCCACTAACCTTCTTGTAAACACAAGGTTCATCGATGTTTTGAATGAATCTAAACTCTTTGACTACTTCATCAAAACAATGATTCCAACTCCGAGATGCTTGCTTCAATCCATAAATGGATCTTTGAAGCTTGCAAATTTTACCAGAGTCCTCTGGATGCACAAAACCTTCAGGTTGTGTCATGTACACATCCTTAAGCAGCTTTCCATTAAGGAAAGCTGTTTTGACATCTATCTGCCATATTTCATAGTCATACTATGCTGCAATGGCAAGAAGGATTCTGATTGATTTGGCCATTGCAACTGGGGAAAAGGTTTCATCATAGTCTACACCATGAGTTTGAGTGAATCCTTTTGTAACCAGTCGTGCCTTGAAGATGTTTACATTGTCATCCATGTCAGTTTTCTCCTTGAAAACCCATTTGCACCCAATGGTTTTTACACCTTCAGGTAGATCGACTAAGGTCTATACCTGATTGTCATACTTGGATTGCATTTCAGACTTCATGGCATTTAGCCATTTCTTAGAGTTTGGTCGCAGTGTGGCTTCTCAATAGTTGGTGGGCTCATTTTGCTCAATGAGCAACACATCACGGCCTTCAATAATCAGAAATCCATATCTTTGACGCTGATGCCGTGTCCTATCAGATCTTCGTGGACCTTGTGTTACTTGAGGAGGCTCAGCAACTTGTTGTGAGTCTTCTCTAATTTCCATATGTGGTTCTGTACCATCTTGTGGCTCTCAAATTTATTCGAGATATACGTTGCTCCCACTAGTTGTTTTAGAGACAAACTCTCTTTCTAGAAACTTGCCATTTCGAATAACAAACACTTTGTTATCGGTGGGATTGTAGATATAGTATCCTTTCGTTTCTTTAGGATACCCCACGAAAAGGAACTTTATGGATCTGGGCACTAATTTATCAGAGGATTGTTGCTTAACATATACCTCACTTCCCCAGATCTTGAGAAAAGATAAACTTGGTTTCTTTCTAATCCATATCTCATATGGTGTCTTTTCAATTGCCTTAGATAGAACACGATTTAGTGTGAACACAGCTGTTTCTAGGGCATGTCCCCAAAAGGATGGTAGAAGATCTGTTTGACTTATCATGGATAGAACCATATCTAATAGTGTTCGATTCCTTCGTTCAGAAACGCCATTCCATTGTGGTGTTCCTGGAGGAGTCAATTGTGAGATCATCCCACAACTCTTAAGATGATCAATGAATTCTTGGCTTAAATATTCACCACTTTGATCAGATCAAAGTGCTTTAATTGTTTTACCAAGTTGGTTTTGTACTTCATTTTGGAATATTTTGAACATTTCAAAAGATTCAGATTTATGTTTCATTAGATAGATATAGCCATATCTACTAAAGTCATCTATAAATGTAATGAAGTAGACATAACCTCCTCTGGCAGCTATATTTAATGGTCCACATACATCTGTATGTATGAGGCCCAATAATTCAGTGGCCCTCTCATTGTGCCCAGTAAAAGGTGCCTTAGTCATCTTTCCTAATAAGCAAGATTTGCATGTATTATATGATTCAAAATCAAATGACTTTAGAAATCCATCTTGATGGAGTTTAGAAATGCGTTTCTCACTTATGTGGCCTAGATGACAATGCCATAGGTAGGTCAGATTTAAATTGTTTGATTTTATCCTCTTATTAGTTACGTTATAGATATTCCCATTATTAGGATGTTCCAAATTTAATATATAATAACCAACATGAAAATCACCATCAGCATAGAAAATGTCATTACGATAAATAGAACATTTACCATTCCTAGTAATGGAAGTATAACCTTCCTTATCCAAATAAGAAAGAGAAACAATGTCACTACTCAAAGCAGGAACATAATAGCAATTGTTCAAAACTAACAAAAGCCCACTGGGCATAACTAATTCGTAAGTGCCTACGGCTAAAGCAGTAACTCTTGCTCTGTTTCCAACTTATAGGTCGACCTCGCCCTTCTTCAGCTTTCTACTGTCCTTTAGACCCTGTACATTTGTACAAATGTGAGAACCACATGCAGTATCTAATACCCATGTAGAGGAAGTAGAAAAATGAATGTGTATAACATAAATACCTGAAGTGATAGCTTGGCTATCCTTCTTGTTATTTTTCAGATCTTCCAGGTAAAGTTTGCAATTCCTCTTCCAATGACTGGGTTTATTGCAGAAGTAGCAGACTCCTTCCTTTGGAGGCTTTGGCTTCTTGGGTGCAGGCTTGGTTTCGGGCTTGTTTGACTCTTTGGTCTTACCACCTAAGCCATTACCCTTCCATTTGCCCTTCCCTTTCTTTTTCATACCCTTTCCTTTCTGAACCATCAAAACTGTACTAGGCTTTTTCTTAATGCTTTGCTCAGTAGTTTTGAGCATCCCATACATCTCAGAAATTGATTTCTCCATGTTGTTCATGTTATAGTTCATAACAAACTGATCATAACTCTCTGGGAGTGAGTTGAGGATCAAATCCATAGCTAACTCCTGGCTCATGGGAAACCCAAGCCTCTCAAGGTGATCAATATAGCCTTTCATCTTTAACACATGAGTACTAACTGATGCACCTTCAACCATTTTGTAGGAATGTAAGGCCTTTGTGGTCTCATACCTTTCTTGCCTTTCCTATTGCTGGAACATTTCCTTGAAATGTACAACCATCTCATGAGCCTCCATGAGTTCCAGATCTCTTTGGAGCTCTAGAACCATAGTGGCAAGCATCAGGCAACCTACATCCACAGAGTCATCCTTATGCTTTGTGTAAGTATCTCTCTGAGCTCTTGGAGCATTGGCTTCAGGCTCTTCATGAATGGGTTGATCTAGGACATAAGCCTTTCTTTCATACTTGAGAACAATTCTCAAGTTCCTGAACCAGTCAAGAAAGTTTGTCCCATTGAGTTTGTCCTTCTCAAGGACCGATCGCAATGAAAGTGTAGCAGTATTACTAGTCGACATGATTCTACAATTAAAATATATAAAGTTAGTTAGTAATCTCCTACTAAATTAACAACCCTCAATATAATAATTAGTGGGCTAAGATCCATATTTGGCTTAAACTTAAGTCCGCTTTGGCAAGACGCTTAAATTCAAGTTATTTAGGTAGGTAACCTATTTACCAATTAAATCACATGTAACTCTTATATCTTTATGGGATTTAATTATCATATGATCCGACATGTTTAACCCCATCTAATGCCTTGAGATTCAGAACTGTTTTGTTAATCTTAATTAAGTCAAAACAATAATGAATATTATGAGTAGTACCATTACTCAAGCTTGTCTCATCAAGATAACTCAAGTGCATCTACTTTGGTGGTTTCCACAATTGAGCGATCTAGGTTTTGATGAGTATTCATTAATTGACAGCATTATGACTTAAGATTTGATTCAGAGGGCTTAATTAATTAGTTTTGTTTATATAGATGCAATCGTGGTCGTATCTCATACAGATAAATACATATAAACGTAAAAGTAATCATGCAATGATCTTATCAAAAACATAATTTAAACGTGACACAACATGGCTTACCTAACCTAAAATCCTCCCAAGCCAGTGAGAGGACTTCTCTAAATAAAAAAAAAGAAATACATTTAGAGAAACCTCATTTATACATTCGAGGGGAGTGAGATGAGAAGAGAATGTACATCGAGAGTATTTAGAGAAAGGCACGGCACGCAGGCCGTATTTAAATATTACAACCCTTTGTAAAATTCTAAAGCCATGTTGTTCACCATACCCAAACAAGTATAAATAATAAACCACAACAAGAATTCATACAATATGAAAAGTAATAAATGTCGTGATCAGTTTATATTGCGCTACGCAGAGGTGGTCACGACGGTCCCAATTTTTAAAAGAAATATTTGAAACTTTTAAAATTTTAAAATTTCGGACCCAATTTTTTTTCAAAAAATTCATTTAGTCCAATTTCAAAAACAACGGCCCAGAACGCTTCTGATTCGGATTGTCTACCCCAAAGTTTCTAATCCCTAAATCCAATTAGAGACCCTAACGTGTCTGTATGCCATGTTCTTCACCTATTCGAAACCTAAATGATGAATTCTACTTCAGATCAAATCCAGAATAGAAATCGCGATGCCAGTGGCGAAATTGAAACTTAAACCTATCGCATATAATCGAAACAATTTCACCAAATCGCATAAACATACATCACTATCTGAAAAACGCATATTAACGTTGAACATATTCCTTTTCGATTTAACATATTCGGACGTTTTCTTATGAACACACATATATATCCCATATATATCACATGTATAAGAACATAAACTCAGTTTAAACGCATAATTGATCTGGCTCTGATACCACTGTTAGAATCGGTAGGCACAACGGAAGAATTTTAAAATTTTCACCTATCCTAATCGAGGATCTATCAACGGCGTTTAAACCAAGTTGGAAGGATTCATACCTTTTGATGATTCAAAGTTTTCACGATCTCTAGGAGCCCACACGTCAGGTCCGCTCCCTCTACCGGTATCCACACGAATGCTCTCCAATCGAGACTGCGTGCTAGCGCCTCTAATGTCTCTTAGGGTTTCACTTGCGGCTCTCAATTCTCATGTGCGTATGAATATATCTGCTCTATCAAGTTTATAACCTATGAGGGCTATTTTCAAATTTCAAAATTAATCATCATTAATTTTGAAATTAATTAACAATTAATTTTCTTGATGAGCTAATTAAATAAATTCAGTTTATATTAAATCTGTCCAACAGTTTTAATTTAACCTATTTATTTAATCCAAATAAAGAGCCATTAGATTTAATTTATCTTCATAAATTAAATTTGAGATACTATATCTCTATCATGTTAGTTATTAAATTTAATATATCTTAATAAATTAAATTTAAAACTAACACAATATAATAATATCATATAATATATATATATATATGTAAGATATATATTTCAAAAATATATATATCTATATAATATTATTAATGAATTTTATATTATATATATATATATATAATTCGTCCACCCTAAATTAAACATTATCTCGTGTTGGGCTATTCTTATGTGCGACCCTGTAGGCCCATATGAAGTTGGCAGTGGGCCAATAACTATACTCACCCAAAAGTCACAAGCGGCCTCTAGCAAGACATTACGACTACCTAATTTATATGAGGATCGTTATCACGATGCAACCTGTCGTACAACCATGTCACGTCCCTTTTGTCACACGATATATCGATCAAGGATAAGGCATGGATAATGTCATCCTTTTATTCCTGACCATTACTTTCTCGATTCCTGAGTAGCCTGATAATAGAGACAGAAACTCCTTTCATCATAGTATTGCCATACATTTCTTAGACTCACTCATCAAGGGGCCCAGTAATATCTCTCTACTAATGTGAGGGACAAATTCCATCTTGATCATTCATATTCCTCTGCATGAAAAACCACCAAGCCAGATCGTAGCCTTTATCATCACCCGGTCAAAAGTGACTTTTGACTAGTTCAAAACTTAGCAACTCTCATGTAGGAATCCATGATGACCTCAGGTCTAAGGGCATTGTGACGTGGTTATACATGAGAAAAGGTTATGAATTGATTCATGCAGCTTTCTCATAGTGGGTCGGTCTAGCACCTTATACTCTTACTAGTGCCTAAGACTTTGATTCGTATCTCCATATCTTATCAAAGTCATACTGATCTTGTTTCATCTCTGCTCCCGCATAGAAGACCGACTAGGGACATTTTAGGACAATCTTTATGAATTATCCAAGGATACAATTATCACAGTTAACATGCAAATAATATGATAATAAAATAGAGAAATTTCATTAAAATAATAATGTTCAAAGTACAATAATTGGCCCTTAGGGCACAATTTCCATCACTTTTGTGTCAGAAGCATTAAATATGAAGGACATTCAAACGATGAACATTCTCTCTACTTCAATGGCAAATTTCTTAGTCACAAAGAATGTTCATAGACTTTGATGGCTATAACAATGATCAAGGACACTCCAATGGTTACATTCAATAAGACATCGATCATTAATACACTCTACTTGTAAATACCCAGAGCATTGAAGACAAAGCAACCAACTTCTGTAAAAAACTTACTACACATTCATTGTAAAGTCTAAAGCTCTTAAATATGAGTCTATATTTCAATTATCATATATCTACTCTTATGAAGGGCATTTATTGATTCATTTAGTATCTGAGAGACTCAAGATGATGGAATCTTGAGTGGGCAATAAATTGCAAAGTGTAAGGAGAAGTGATTGTTCTTTGAAGAATCTTAGAGAATAGTGGAAATCTCAAAAGGCTTTTGAGAATTGGATGTAGGCCAAGTGGTTTTTACCGAATTGAAATAAATCTTGTGTGTTTATCTTTAGTGATATCTCTTCAACTCTATTTTATTTCTTTAAAGTTTTCATTAAATTTTGAGTTTTTAATTATCACCCAATTCACCCCCTCTCTTAGGTGAAAGTCTTGTTCTAATGCCCCTTCCTCTACCACCACTTCCTCCTCCTCCTCATCCTCCTCTTCTACCTCCTCTTGAAATGGAGGCTCTTATGTAGATGTTCGTAAGCATTAACCACTACATAAGGCATCTCTTGACTTACACTTACAATCTGAATAGGAAGTTAAGCCTCATACTTCTTTATAGTAAAGTTGGATATGACTTGCAGTCAAATCCCTCATCTCATTCCTCTACTAATGTAAGTAAGGAGGAGGAAATGGAGGAGAACAGTTGTAACACCCCAAATTTTATTCCCCAATATGCCTTGCAAACATTTGTAGCATTTAATGAAATGGAAGGGGAAATTTTGGTGAATATGATTATGCTTCCAGTGAAATTTTCTGAGGTAGTGAGCTTGTCATGTGATTTTGTATGATCAAATGATGAGTAAAAATTATGAAATTTTATAAGATGAAAGTAGACATCCTAAACTTTAATTTTTTAGGTCATATGAGTCATTTTAAGCTATATACAATTAGTTATGAATTTTTGAAGTTAGCCCAGAAAAATGGGAAAGTTTTTGTAATAGCGTCCAAAGATTTAATTTTGGGAATTTAGTACTTCCAATTGTCTAAAGTTTATATTTTTCATTGCAACAAGACTCAATAAGGGTTCTATAGCCTTTGTAATCACTATGATATGAGGTCTACAAATTTAGTTATGAATTTACAAATATAGGGCAGAAAATCTGCCAGAAATCTCATTAAGTCCGAAAATAAAGAAATAATGTGATGGCAAGTTTTGAAATTATGAGGTTTTTCGAAAATTCATTTGGGCTAACGGAAGGACCTCCTAGATGTCATTTACATGGGCCAAGAGAGGGAAAATATTAGTTGCATGTCAATTCGATTTATGGCACAACATTTTGTATACACAAAAACTTCAATTTTGGAAATTAGAAAACATGACATAAGCATGGGATTATAAAAAAAACTTCATCAGCTTCCCTTGCTATTTCCTGACGCAATTTTAGCCAAAAAGGGAGAGAGAGCACTTAGAGAAAAATAGAGAGAAGAAAGGACAAATCTCACAAGGTAGGTCGATTTCTTCAATGAATTCGTACCTAATGTGTATAATCCTTCTCCTAAGCTTCTCTTCTATGTTATTTAAGGTATTTAAAGCTTAAATTTTGCTATTCAAAGAGGCTAGGGTTCAGCCATAAGAAGAATAAGCTAAAGGAAGCAAAAGATAACTTCCAAACCTTTGAATATTGCTTGTTCTTGCTGCTGTGAGTAGTTTAATCGGTGAAATTTTGCCGGATTGTCTTTGTTTATGAAAATGAAAATGGGTTGTTGGAAGTGTTATGCTACCAAAATTGTTCTAAATGGTATTTTATCCTAATTAAGTAGTTAATAAAGTAGTTAAGAGTATAAAAGAACACGTTTGCAGAGTCGAAATCGAAAAGCCCCAATTTTTCAGGAAAATTTGCATATTTTGGCCAAGGCTAGAAATGGGCCTTAGAGTTGGATTTTCATTGATCTAATTATTCCATAGAGTTTAGGAGGAAAAATTAGGTGGGGTTACGGTTAGTCACCTTTTCGGAGAAGCCCGAAAAAGCATAATTACGAAAACACCCTGAAACCCTAAAATAGGGGCCTCCAAGGGCAAACTTGTCATTTGGCAATGAATTTGGTAATTTTGATTCCAAAAATGGATTTCCTGGAAGAAATTATGTCAGAATAGCCCATGTCAAAATTTTAGAAAAAGTACAGCCGGGTCGGGTACGGTAGGGCTGGGCCAAGGTCCCATGGGCATTTTGCTAAATTTGCACCATAGGCTAATACAACTACTAGAAACAATGTGTAGTGCCTGAAATAGTACATGAATGGGTTTTAACCTAATTCTTGTACATTTGCTATTTTAGGACCGAGTTGAGAGTCGAGCTGTGACACGTATTATAAGGCATGTAATTCGAGGTAGAAAAAGGTTTAAGGTAGGGAACTTACCTCTCTTACATGTGTTTGATATTTTTGCTAGTATATTGATGCATATTATTGCTTTGCTTAATTATGTGAAACATATATGAATGATTGAAGCTCTGTTTTTGTTTATACTATATCCATAGTTCTGTTGCATGAAACATTGAGCACGCAGATATGTTATTGTGTTAGCATGGGTTTTTCTAATGCAAGCATGCCATGCATTAAGCATTAATCCTACATGCATATTGGTATTGTTACCTACTAATGAGATTCTCTGTAATCTCACCCTCCCCTACCAACAATTTAGACAGGTGAATACAGAGGGCAAGCAGCGATCAGAGACGAGAACTACATAAAAGGATTGTAGTGGTGGAACAAAGACGAGAAGATGTCTCCGTTTCCCTGGGACAAGTTTAGACACCTAAGTAGCTCTATGCGGCTACATTGATTATAATTATCATGTACGAACCCCTATGGGGAATTTCTATAATCATGCATATAATATCAGTATATTTATGCTATTCCTTTGTTACCCATCGAACCATGCAATAATATTCCACTGCAAGTCAAAAATAAGATAAGGGTGTGACAACAGTAGTGGGGATGACTGAACACCACTATTGTTTTTTAAAAATATTAAAAAAATTAAGTTAAAAAAAACTAAATTAATACTTCACAGTTATTAATTAACAATAGTAAAGTATTCTTGTTACATAGCTGATGCGGTTACAAATAACACCAACATATTTAATGATTCTAACTTGATAAATGTTAATTAAAAATTTTGAAGCAATTCATGTTCCCAACATTAATTAAAAGATAACAACCATGAAGTATTCTTATTGATAACACCATTTTACTTAACAGTTCTAACCTAATAAAGGTTAATTAAAACTTTTGAAACTTTTCCTTTTCCCCGTGCTAACTTTGGGTGGCTTCTCATTCTTTTTTAATCGTCACAAGAACCAAGTACCCTTTCATTACCCTCCATTGTATGAGACTAGTACTGTTTAACTTCCAACGCGTGTAATGATGGTTTTATTTAGTCCCTTCCAGATGTCTATTTAAACTTCCTATTTTCATTTGTTTTTCTTACATTTTCTTCATTGTCCTCCTCTTGATTCTCTCAAATGCAAAGATGGAAATTCATGTGAAGAATTTCCAAAAAATCCTTGGTGCTATCCTCCACCTCCTCCTTTTCCTCCCTATCATCCCTTTTTTCCACTGCCACTACCTTTACCTCTACATCCTATGCTTCCCAACTAGAGGCAATAATATATAGCATGGAGAACATACTGACCATACTATGAGGAGGATTTCTAGATAACTCTTGAGTATGAACAGGAAAGCCAATCTCATGCTTGTTGATTATAGGGTTAGCCATGATCCTAACATACTACACCAAAATGATCCAGGTCACTTCTTTGGGAATGAGTAGCCTGATGATCTTTGATATGTTGCTAATTATTTAGAACTTTGGTTGAACTAAAGTTCTAAACCGTGATCGTCAGCATTATTACGAATCACAAACCTTATGAAATCCACTACCCCATCCCAGTGTTCTTTCAAGATGATTAGTAGACATCCATTCTTTATTTACAATCTCCATATAGAGCATATACAAAAAATAATCTGTAGATACTTTTTACCCAAATCAGTACTAACAAATAATAACTTTAGTAATAACAAACACTTAAAATTAGTTCCAAAACCCTATGCACATACAAAATCACTAAAAAAACTTTACATACTCTTTACCCAAATCAATATTAAAAAATAACAACTTTAGTGACAAAAAAACACTTAAAATCAATGGCAAAACCCGATGCACATACAAAATCACTAAAAAAACAATCTTTATATACTCTTTACCCAAATCAATACTAACAAATAACAACTTTAAAAGCAACAAAAACTTAAAGTCAGTGACAAAACCCTATACATATACAAAATCACTAAAAAAAAATCTTTACATACTCTTTACCTAAATCAATATCTAAGACTAAAAAATACTAGTATGAGAAAATGAACTGAAGTCACCTTTAACAAGAAGAGACAAGCTCAAAGCCCCTACCCTCGAACCCTAGAAGAAAAAATCATGAACCTACTGTAGAACCAACTCTAGAAATGTATGAACGCATGAAACCCACAAGCCCACAAACATGTCGACAGACAAAGGTGAGCTATAGAGGAGAATGATAGAGGAAAAAAGAGTTAAACCACTAATGCAGTGATAAAGAAGAGCGAAATGGTAGTCGATGAGCCGGATGGAGTTGTTGGAGTTGTAGAAGTTAGCTCTATGTAACTTTGTAAGTTTCAAATGTAGAACAAAAGTGGGTCTGGGAGGGATTTTTAAAAGAGTGTACTTAACTGTTGTTATTAAAGAATGATTAAGTATATTATATTTGATGGTTGTTTAAAACAACCATCAAATGTACATCACCTATATTTGAGGGGTTTTCACAAACAACCATCAAATAAAAGATAACATATTTTCCCTCAAAAAAAACCAAACTAATATATAAGATTTGGTCCCTAAAACCATTAAATGGATTCCCTATACTTAACTGTTGTTTGAAAAATCTGTTACATAGGTCATTCTCAAAATTCCGCCTATGCATATTTAATGGTTTTTTTAGAATCGTTAAGTATGGAGCATCAAATATAGACACACTAGTACAAAATTCCCTTTTTAGACTGCCACATTTAGACTGGTTATAGCGGATAAGGTCTAAAAAACTTGACTGGTGGTAGTTTTGTAATTTTATTCAAATTCTAAGACTAATTCTCCAAAAAACCGGTCTTAAAAAAATTAGTTAGACTGGTTATAAATAAAACCGATCTAAAAATATCAAAATATTTAAAAAATTAAAAATTTGAAAATTTTGATACCAGTTATTAATAATAACCGATCTTAAATATCAAACATTTAAGACCGGTTTTAATAAAAACGGGTCTTAAATATGAAAAGTTTAAAAATTATTTTTTTTGCACCCTTTTAAGATCGGTTATTATCGAAAACCGGTATAAAAGGTGAGCATTTTTGCCCATATTTTTACTCCGACACTCTATGAACCCTTTCTTCTTTTGTCGTCATTTCTCTGTGAGCTCTGTCCCTGCTTGTTCTGAACTCTTCCATTGCACTCTGTTCCTCATTTGCTCAATCTCCTCCATCACTACCGCTGTCGTTTCTATGTTCCTTGTTGTTGTTCTTTGATCATTATCACTCTCCTCCGCTGCCACCTCTATTCTTCGTAGTAAGCATTCTCCTCTGCCGTGACTTCCTTTTGTCAGTGTCGTAAATTTGAGGACTTTATTTTAACCTCAATCAATGCCATCGTGAATTTGAGTAGAAGCTCACTCCTTGGTCTTCAATCAGGTTAGTGTTTTGTTATTTAGTTATTGTTCAATAATTGATAATGTCCTATGAAAATGGCTCTTGTTGTTTTGAGCACTTAATTCCCACAAGTTGATGTTATAGTTTGTTGGAAATCCAACTCTTTTGTGATAATGTAATCTGGAAAAAAATCTACACAGATAGGTTAGATGCTCTGACTTGTACATCCCTGTGATATTTGGCTTGGAGTAATATCATTCTAAGTTTTATTTTAATTTAGCGTGATTGTTTGATTGTCAGTGTTATTGGTTTGTTGAAACAATACTAGTTTTAAAACTTTTACTCATCTATATACCTTTATTATATATGAAATATTGCTTGGTTCTTATCATACCATAATTTATTGGCATATTGCTACAAGAGTAGTTATTGTCTCCTGGTATGCATGCTTCTTAATTTCGTTGAAATCTCTAAAACTCTATGGTTGTTGTTTTTTTGTCTATCCTTTTTCTGTTGGATATAGGGTGCTACAATTGTTGAGATATATATGGATCATAGTTGGATAAAAGCTAAGCAAACGAGTGTTGAATATGATAATGGGGTAAGGGGTTTTTTAGACTTTACTAGAAGAAATGCCAATAATGGTAGTGGGAAGTTTTATTGCCCTTGTGTAGTATGTTTGAGTCAGAAGCGACTAAGTGTTGCAGATATATATATACACATTTAATTTGTGAAGGATTTTGTAAGAGTTATACAATATGGGTATGGCATGGTGAAGAATTAGAAATGCCAAGTTCATCTCAACAGGGGGAGTGGCCTTTGATGATAATGACACGGATATGGATGATTAGATAGAGGATATTATTCGTGATGTAGGAGAAGAGGCTTTTGAGCAATCACATGCATATGGTAATATGTTCAGTGATATTGAGACGCCGCTGTACCCGGGGTGTAAAAAATACCAATTGTTGAAAGCATTATTGAAATAGGTATGCTTGAAAGCACGGCATGGATAGAGCGACGAGAGTTTTTCAGAAATGCTTGAAACTTTTAAGGACATGCTTCCAGATGATAATGTGGTGCCTTTTTGATACTATGATGCTAAGAAAATACTGTGTCCACTAGGGATGAAGTATAAAAAGATCCATGTATGCCCTAATGATTGTATATTGTATATAAAAGAGCATGAAGAGGAACAATAGTTTTTGATATGCGAAAGCTCGAGGTACAAATCAAATAACGCCCCTGCAAAAGTGTTGTGGTATCTTCTGTTACGAGTGTAAATAGTCTATTAGAAAGTGCAAGTGTACACTGTCGTCAACAAGTAATAGAGAAGTGAGTAGAGTATCATTCCCTCGAGGATTGATCACTAAGTACCAAAATGAGTAATTTTAACTCTATTTAGTCAATCGATTAGTTGGTGATTGAGAGTACGAAATAAAAGATAAGTAAATATGAATGCAAATGATATGAAACAACTATTGAGAAAAAGCCCTAGGGGTCAGATTTCACTTAACAAATTTCGGATTGAATCACTTATCTATTCTAGTCCAATTTATTCCACATGATTGATAGTCGAGTTTCCCTAATTTAATTACTAGCCTCTTCCAAGGTCAAGCAATTATATAATTAATTGCTAATCCAATATATTCCTATATGAATTTAAGCAATTAATTATACATTAAAATTTATGGAACTCTATAAGACTACACAACTCATATGAATATATTCCTATTTCATATGAAAGTTATGGTTTTAATTATAGGGTCTACAAATATGTATCTCCTTCTGATCTCAACATATATGTTGAAATCATTCAAAAGATGGCCACTTAAATGAAAGCATTAAGAATAATAATTAAAACTCAATCATGAAGGAAAAATTAAAACTAGATTTAATAAGTTAAGATTCAATCCGTTATTAGTAAGCTACGTCATCACCCTAGGAAAATGAAAATTTAGCTCATCATAAAATTAAAAACAAAACCAAAATAAATTGACATTATATAAAATTAGAATGAAATCCTCATAAATACTGCATAAAACTTGAATATTAAATTCTCAAACATAAATATACAACCAAAAGATGCATGAAAAATAGAAAAATCTAAATGTCGCTTTAGGAAGTAAAACCTTCAATGTAGGTGGCATGCAAAAAGTAATACAATCCTAAGCATTCCAAGATGGAGGCATGCAAAAAGTAATACAATGCATAAAATTAACTCTAAGATGGTGTATGTGGAGAGGAGAAGAAAGTAATGGATATGAAATGGTTGTAAGTGAAGAAGAGAGGAGAGTAATGGATATGAATTGGTGTGTGAAATGTGAAGGAGAGGGTGGCTATATATAGGGAATAATGGAGTAGGGTAGATGAAGTAGTAGGTGAAATGTGGTAGGTGAAGTAGTAGATATAATGTGGTAGATGAAGTAGTAGGTGAAAAGAAAGATGAAGTGATAGATGATTCCCGCTTTCAACTTCCAAGCAAAATTCAAAACCCTTGGAGATAGAACTGGATTTTGATCTCAATATCAAAGTTGTAAAGTTCTTTCTTAGCTTTTTATCCATATAAAGAACGTCTTAATCTGACATCTAAAGCTCTAGATATTACCTGAAAACTGAAAGATGGTCTAATTTAGTATTTTTCAAGAAATTCTATTTTATGCCAAAATCATTATTTATTTATTAATTACACTCAAATTTATTAAATTGAGCTCAAATATCATCCATAAAATCATCATATAAGGGAAAATAAATATGCAAATATTTTACTTATCATCTTCCAATCATACCAAGGTTTAAGTGTTTGTTTGCTAATGAAAATGATGCAAAAAATTTGAGATGGCATGTGGATGAGAGGATATCCGATGGAAACCTTCAACATCCGGCTGATTCTTCTCAATGAAAGAAAATCAATCAATTATTTCCTACCTTCGGTGAAGAACCTAGGAACTTTAGGCTTGGGCTTAGCATTGATGGCATGAATCCTTTTAGTAGCTTGAGTAGTATAATAGTTCATGGCCTGTTCTGTTGGTAATTTACAACTTATCTCCTATATTATGCTTGAAATGAAAGTACATCATGTTGTCTATATTGATTTTGGGACCAAAACAACTTGAAAATGATATAGATGTTTACCTAGAATCCTTGATTGAAGACTTGAAAGAGTTGTGGGATGAAGGTGTTGCTCTTTTTGGCACGAACAAGAAAGAGGTTTTTAAAATGTGAGCCATGATCTTTAGTACTATAAATGACTTCCCTGCATATGGAAACTTGTTAGGATATAGTTTTAAAGGCCATAAAGCAAGTTCGATTTGTTTAGAAGGAACATGCTACCATCAACTTCAACATGGAAGAAAGATAGTTTATCTTGGCCATAAGAGATTTCTTAGATGAGGGCACCTATATCGTAAATTAAAGAAATCTCTTTTTGGTGGGCAAGAGTTTGAAGATGCTCCGAAGGCATTGACTAGGGAGCAAGTTTATGAAAAGATGAAAAATATCATGTTATCTTTGGTAAGACTACAAAGAATAGTAATGAAAAAAATAAATGGAAAAAGAGGCATGTCTTCTTCAATCTTCCATAATAGCCCAATCTTGATGTGAGACACTATATTGATTTCATGTATGCGGAGAAAACCGTATGATATAGTATTGTTGGGACACTGCTTAACATACAAGGTAGTTCTAAGAATGGCGTGAAGGCAATATTAGATTTTTGAGAAATGAGGATACGAGAATACTTGTATCCAAAGCCATATGGTAAGAGAACTTTTTGTCCCCCAGCTACTTATACTTTGTATAAGGATGAGAAAAGAAGCTTTTGTGAGTGTTTACATGGCATTAAAGTTCCTTCAAGGTATTCTTCAAATTTTAGGAAGCTTGTGTTGATGAAAGACTTGAAGTTAGTAGGGCTAAAGTCTCATGATTGTCATGTCTCAATGCAACAACTACTCCTAATAGCTATTCGAGGCATTACCGAATATGATCTTTAACATATTTTGACTAGACTTTATTTCTTTTCCAATGCTATTTGTAGTAAAGTTATTGAGATAGAAATATTGGATGAACTAGAAAATAAAGGATATATAATCTTGTGCCGCTTGAGAAGCTTTTTCTTCCTTTTTTTGACATCATGGTACATCTAATTGTTCATCTAGTGAGGGAGATCAAGTTATGTGGCCCTATCAAGCGAAACAAGTGTTCTATATTACCAATGAGGCAAATAAAATGTGATTTATAGCTCTCCAAGGAAAAAGGGTTGATATTAATCAGGAAAGTCGTTCAATGAATGATCTTCTTGAGACTCCTTCTTTTTCTAGGGGTCCACCAGAGTTGAACGAAGAAGATGAAGCCGACAATAATCTCGTCACAAGAAATGATCATCAAGAAAGGATATGGGAGGATATCCCTTTATAAAACTACTTTAAAGGTTAGTTAGGTAAAAAAATTATCATGAATTATATTTGAATTATGTATATTGTTATTGGTATATATAAAACTACTTTTTTTGTTGTCGTCACAGGAAAATGAAGGATATGAGGTGTCTTAGTATAGATGCTCTGAAGCCAGCTAGTGATCATCAACGATGGATTACTGTCTGCTGTGTTCTTTCTCGATAGCTTTCTCTATCATCAATTAAAGTGTTTTGATTATATTATGATCTTAGCTAAAGTTTTGATTTTTTTTTTCAAACTGTAATATTAAAATAGGGAATAAAAATGTTTAGCAGCATACCTTAATTTTCAAATTGTACGTGATCATGTGTTGATTTTTAATGATTTATTGTTGTTGCTTCTATGGAATATGGGGTGTAGGAAGAATGATAATATAAGTTACACGATTTGAAATTATATTTTAAAATGCTTGACAAAATGGAAATATGTAAGAAAGAATAATTTATTTGGGGTATAGGAAGAATGATGTAACTATTACACCAACCAATCGAAATCTTGATGAAAATACTTCTATATAAGATGTTGGTTATAATGTGAAAGAGAAGAATTTATTTGGATGCACTATTACAAAAAGGTTGAAAGGTGGCGCACATATTGTGACCCTTCCTTAATGAAGTGCCCCAGCTGCTCATTTATTATTTTTTTTATATTTTATGTTTTTTTTTACCAGCTGTGGCGCCTGGAAGGGTAGGCACCACAGCTGGTATGGTCAAGTATGGCGCCTGGCTAGTACTAGCTGTGGCGCCTAACACGCCAGGCGCCACACTAGCTTCTGACCATTTTTTTTTAAAAAAATTTTTTTATGGTCAGGCGCCACACCTGACTCATTTTTTTTTAAAAAAATTTATTTTTGTCAGGAGTGGCGCCTGACTAGGCAGGCGCCACCCCTGACCCTTTTTTTTTAAAAAAAAAAAATTTTGTCAGGGGTGGCGCTTGCCTGGTCAGGCGCCACCCCTGACCCTTTTGAAAAAAAAAATTTCAGGGGTGGCGCCTGCCTGGTCAGGCGCCACCCCTGACCATTTTTTTTAAAAAAAATTTGGATTTTCTATCCCTTCCCCACCAATCAGAACCCATCCCGCCCCACCCCCTTATCCTTTTGTTTCCCGCCTCCCCCCCAATCACTTTCCTTTTCCCGCCGACACCCCCTTCTCTTTCTTTACCTTTTTCTCTATCTTTAATCATTCATTCCCTCTCTCATTTTCACTTTCATCTATCTGTGCATGCTCTCCCCTTCCTTCCATTTTCTTATCTTCACTTCTTAAAACTACAGTCACACAAGCACATGTCTTTGTTTTTTCCCAACTGCCAACCCCACTCCTATCCCTATTATTCCCTTTTCTTTGTATTGTCTACAACTTTTTGGTCCCCACTCCATTTGGTAGCTCAAATTTCTTCCTTCCCTCACTGAAGATTGCGTCACCAACGGCAATTACGTGGTCCCCCACTCCACTGCACTGATCAACCTTTAAGTTCAACTTGCGTTTTGTTTTTATTAATTTTTTTTTTCAGGTTGTTCTGCTTTTTTTTTATGGCATGCTTGCGATGCTTTTTTTTTCCCTGTTATGACACGCATACTTGTATATTTATATGTCATAGTGCTCGTTTGGAAGAGCTTATTTTTGGGCAATAAGTGCTTATAATTCGTGATTCACGGTATACAAGGTAAGTATGTGAGAGGAGTTTTTTCTCGGCTTGCGTAAATTGGGCTTATTTTCTCAAAATAAGCTCTCCCAAACATGCCTATATATAGTTATCTTCTTCATGCATGGTGTTATTATACTAGTACATAAACCAAATTAGAAATAGACATGTACATAGTATGTAATTTCATCCGATCAACACAGGAACAAAATAAAGAATGTAAATAAAATTATTGAGGAGAAGACAAGTAAATATACAAAGTGTATGTTTGGTGCCCATGCGCTCTCTCTCTCTCTCTCTCTCGTCAGATTTTTCTTTTTCTGTGGGTGGACCATCTCTAGTTTTGTTTCTTTGCTCTTTACACAACACCTATATATATATATATATAATATACAAATGTGTGTGTTGTTTGTGCGTGTATACTATATATATATTCCCATTACTAGAGACTTATCCGATCCCCATTGTAGGCGTGTGTGTACTGTGTTTTAGCTCTCACTAGTTCTAAGAAATTAATGCAATAAGTTACAAGAACAATGAAAGAATTGAATTTATATGTTATATATAACCATAAATTTGAACGGCAGTAATTAATATACAAGTGACTTGAAATTAGATAATCAAATTAACTTTTAATAATACTGCTATTGCTTTTAAAACTTCTTCAAATTATTTGTTTTCCAAAAATCAAAATCATTTATTTAATATTATTTCACGTATTTAATATATATTTGTGTTAGTGCTATTTTGTAGAGGTAAGAAAATAATTTTTTGTATTATCTTATTAAACTATAATAGAGAAAATCCCATCTAAACCCAATGAAAATAGGAAAAATTGAAATCAGGATAATAAATTGAATAATTCGTTAATTGAGTCATTAACTTATTTAATAATTTTAAAATATGGATAAAATGACTTTAATATATCAATATATATCAATGTTAATATTTAATAAAATAAAATATAATTTGTCTATATTGTTTAACTTTAAATATATTAACTAAAACCGTAAGAGGAAAAACATACAATAAGGAGATAATTAATGTTGGGAATATGCTTTCTTTTTCATTTTATTTTATTTTCTGAATCATATTTTTTGAAATAAGCTAATCATATTTGATTTTATTATATATTGATGTTTATTACACATATTATTATTAAAAAAATAACTTAGAAACTCAAATATTTTATTGATTTTTTTATGTTTAATTTGTGTTTGTAGTTTCACTTCATCAGTCTATTGAAGCTTCTATTTACGGTATGTTTTTTAAATTTTGAGCTTATAAATGTGATTTTAGTTGAATTTAATAGTTATAATTTGTAGGTTTTCTAATGATTGTTATTGATTAATTGCATAAGCAAAATAATTATTTATATATTCTTAACACTTGTATTTTATTTATTGAGTTGTAATGTTTTCTAATTTAACTATGATATATTGTGGCAAATATGGTTTCTTTTGTTATGAGTTGTAAAAAATTATTATAATACCTGGGAATAATTAATGAATTATTTGGCAATTTAAACATTCAGTTTAAGACTTAGAAAACTTCAATTATGAAGATTCATGTGGTGTATGTTATTTTAAATTAAAATTGGTAAGAGAATATAAAAGTAATTACTAAATGCAATAGTCATACAACTAACCACGTACTTTTTTTAAAAAATAGATTGAAGCCCATAGATGGATCGTAAATGGATGTCATCTAATCGATGTTCAAGGGAATATATAGATGGGGTGAAGGATTTTATTACATTTGCAACTGAGCACACAAAAGATCCTGGCAAAATCTTATGTCCTTGCTTATCTTGTTGTTTTGGAAAGCGGATTTGTCAACTTGATTTGCTAGATCATTTAGTGTGTTATGGTATTGATCAAACATATATACGATGGACAAGGCATGGTGAGACCAACGATGCATATAGTGATCGGGTGCATACCACAGGTGATGCCTCAGATGAATTTGATCAAAGCATGTTTGATGAAGATGATGGTCTTGAAGAAATGGTAAATAGGTTGAAGGGGTGCTTCATAACTGCCCTAACGAATATGAGAAGTTGAAAGGTGATGCAGAGAAACCATTATATGTTGGAAGTACTAAATACACAAGATTGCTAGCAGTGTTGAAGTTGTACAACTTTAAAGCTCGCTACGGATTGAGTGATTCGGGTTTCACCGCATTGCTTGAACTGTTGCAAGATATGCTTCCAGAAGAAAATGTACTTCCTACGAAGACATACGAGGCAAAGCGAATTCTTTGCTCTACAACCGGTATGGGATATGAGAAGATACATGTATGTCCTAACGATTGCATATTATTTCAAAATCAGTATGCAACGTTAGAGAAGTGCCCTAAATGCAACGCATCTCAATATAGGAAGAAGAAAGGAAAAAGTCCTTTGAAGGTGCTATGGTATTTTCCCATTGTTCCGAGATTCAAGCGACTGTATAGTAATGCAGAGATTGCTAAGCAGTTGACATGGCATGCGGATGGAAGGATTAAAGACACGAAGCTTAGGCACCCTGCAGACGCTCCTCAGTGGAAAAAAATTGATCATGAGTACCCTGACTTTACTGATGAAGTCAGGAACCTTCGCCTACACTGTCAACTGATGGAATTAATCCACACAGTGTTCAGAGTAGCACATATAGCACGTGGCCGGTGATATTGATGATTTATAACCTTCCTCGACACTTAATCATGAAACGCAAGTTTATGATGTTGTCCATGTTAATTTCTGGGCCAAGGCAACCTGGGAATGATATAGATGTATACTTGGCTCCTTTAATTGATGACTTGAAGCTGCTTTGGGATGAAGGCGTTAGTGTGTATGACGGGTACATAGAAGAAAGTTTCACTTTGAAAGCAATGTTGTTTGGCACAATTAATGATTTCCCTGCTTATGGAAATTTGTCAGGATACAGCGTCAAAGGATATGGTACATGCCCTATATGTGAAGATGACACTCATTCAGTGTGACTTGATCATGGTAAGAAAAATGTTTACATGGGGCATCGAAGATTCTTACCATCACAACATCGTTGGAGGAAGTGGAAAAAGCCTTTCAATGGTGATGCAGAAGAAGGTAACCCGCTGAAGATGTTGACCGGTTCCCAGGTGTATTCTAAGGTAAATGACTTGGATAACAATTTTGGCAAGCCTTTTGCAAAACAAATCGAGACAAGCAGTTGGAAGAAAAAGTCAATTTTCTTTGAACTTCCATATTGGAAGTCTTTATATGTGAGGCATTTTCTTGATGTGATGCACATAGAAAAAAATATCTGTAATAGTCTAATTGGCACGATGCTTAATATCCAAGGAAAAAGCAAGGACAGTGTCAATTCGAGGTTAGATTTAGTGAACTTGGGAATTAGAGAAGAGTTGGCACCGATTGAGCAAGGGTTTCGTACCTATCTACCGCCAGCGGCATATACTCTGTCGAGGAAAGAAAAGAAATTGTTTTGTGAGTTTCTGCAAGGAATTAAAGTTCCCGAGGGCTACTCTTCAAATATAAAGAACCTTGTATCGGTAAAAGAGTTGAAGTTAAAGAATCTTAAATCTCATGATTATCATGTACTCATGCAAAATTTCCGACCGGTTGGTATACGATCCATTTTACCCAAAAAATTAAGGAACACTATCACAAAACTTTGCATGTTTTTCAAGTTGATCTATAGTAAAGTGGTTGATTCAACCAGGTTACAAGATTTGCAAAGGTTGATTGTGTGTACTCTGCGTGAACTTGAAATGTATTTTTCACCTTATTTTTTTGACATTATGGTACATCTAACTGTACACTTGGTCAAAGAGACTCAATTGTGCGGTCCAGTGTACTTGAGATGGATGTACCCAAATGAGCGATTCATGAAAATATTAAAAGGGTATGTGAAAAATAGATATCGCCCAGAGGGTTGTATCACTGAAAGTTACATGGTTGAAGAAGCAAGTGACTTCTGTGCTGATTTTCTATCAAACGTTGACCCTGTAGGGATCCCCAAGTCTCGTCATGATGGTCGAAGATCAGGGAAAGGAACAACGGGGAGCGATGTAATAACGATATCAGCGACTGAACGGGACCAAGCCCACTTGTATGTCCTACATAACACTGATGAGGTCGAACCGTATGTAGAAGAACACAAGGATGCTCTCCGATTGGTACATGGTGATAGGAATGAAAATTTATTAACAACATAACACAATAAGCAATTTGCAGGCTGGTTGAAAAATCGCATTAACGATGAGATGGAGAGGAATCCTGATTCAGTTTCTGAAAAATTGAAGTGCCTTTCGAAGGGACCGAGCTTACATGTATTATCTTACAATGGTTATCCAATCAATGGTTACACATTCTATATACAAGACCATGATACACAGAGCACGATGCAGAATAGTGGGGTAACACTTGTTGCTGATTCTTGGCATAGATCCAGTGCTAAAGACACACACCCTGTCTATGCATCAATGTCATACTTTGGTGTCATTGAACGGATATGGGAGTTAGATTACTCTATGTTCAGGGTCCCTATCTTCAAATGTCAGTGGGTTAACAACAACAGTGGATTGCGGATAGATGACTTAGGCTTTGTGCAAGTGGACCTTTCTAAGGTTTGGTATGAAGATGATCCTTTTATTTTAGCAGCACAGGCAGAACAAGCATTTTACATTCCTGATCCTGCTAAGAAGAATTGGTCAATTGTACTTCCATCCAACAAGAATCATCAAGCAGAAGTTGATTTTGAAAGTAATGAATATTTGAACATCAATAATGATGATCCTTCGTTTGAGAATTTGTGGTCAGCAGAGATTGATATAGATGGAGATGCAGATGAAGATGAAGACGAAGATGGACCCCTATATGTGAGACATGATCATGAAGAGGGAACTTAGGTCAAGAGGAGCACAATTCTCAATCCAACACGAATTCTGAAGAATAAAATTTTAAATCAGATGAGAAAAAGGAAAAGATAATGATTGCCTTGACTTGTTTACTTGTACGTATGTTTTTATAAATTTCAAAATAATTTGCTTTCGTTGACATACAAGACCATTGTGCACTGATGTTTTGATTTGGTTTATTTCACTTGCAGGAGTATGGACTCACCACATGATGACATTGATAATGTTCCCAGGCACATTGGTAGACAAAGATTTGAGGAGAACGTCAGATGTGGCAGGACAATTATGGCGAGGTTGATCAGACTAAGAAGTAACGGAATCAAGTTGCAACTGGAGTGGAATGAAAATGGAAACCCATTTGGCGAGAACAGTACCTCCTTAAATAACTTCATCGGGACTATGGTTCGAGACAGAGTCCCTATTACAGTTCAAAATTGGAAAATGGTAAAGAAAAGTTATGAGGATGTGATCTGGGCTGAACTACAGGTAACACCTTAATTATATAATTATTCGGTTTTCTTTGTTTCACTTTATGTTAAATTATAATTAAGTGAACTTTAACATATTAACTCTATTTTCCATAGGGCGAATTTCAATGCAAGCTATATGTCGAGCAAGCATCCAAGCACTCAATTGCAGTGGGCGTTGCCTACAACACTGGTGAGGACATACTGCACAATTCAGCGTTGCCCGATAACATACTCCAGGTGAGGGTTGACGTCTGCACGAACGAAGATGCCCTCTTACCGATCCCGTCTCGGGATGAGCAAAATAAGGTGGCAGATGTTATAGGTGGCTATGTTGCTTGGCCAATAGGTCTTACGAGCCATGTGAAAAGGTTGTTCATTAAAAATTCCCTGCACTTTTCCTTTAAACTTTCATCTCAAACTATGATTTAATTTTCTGATTTGCGCAGGGTAAGATTTCAAAGTCTTCAACAACACAACCCAAGTCAAAAGCATCGGCTAGCCAACAGAGCAGAAGAAGACATACCTCATTTCTCGATCAATTAATATTGATTGCACCACAATTGATCGGTGAGGGAGTAGTACAATTACGTATTCCAAGACATATCTATAATGTTGGTGGTCTAGTTGATTATGTTACTGCCGAGGTCGTGCAGGACATATGTGCTCGTGATTGGGTTAGTGCTTCGGCTATCAACATCTGGATAAGGTACTTCACTATCATCGTTTATCACTGTTATTAATATATCTCGTTCCATTTCTTTTGTTTCTCATGACACTATATGTTTTATACCAGGCATTTGGACCAGGACGTTTTAATGGATACACACAGGGTCCAATTCGCATTTGGCAACCCTTTTCTCGTTGGTCATCATGAGGGTAAAGTAGATGTAACTGCGCAGTCTAATGAGCTGAAAGATTACTTTAGCAAGAAAGCGACAGCAAATACATTATATTTAGTGCCATATAATACGGGGTAAGTTATTATTGGTACAATTTTTGTTTTTATTGTTTAACTTCTATCATAACATAATTGTTCAAAAAAAAAATTTTAAATATATTTTAGGCGCCATTGGATATTGATCGTTATCAATCTAGAGGAACCTTCAGGCCCTCGCATTTATTATGTGGATCCTCTAAAAAATGGTCTTCCATAAGACCGTTTTGATATGATGCTATTGATCAGTAGGTAAGTATACGTGCCTATGTATAAATATTTGCGAACGTGATTGAATAACCAAAAGTAATCATTTTCTGTTTCTTTTGTTAGCGCATTGACTGCGTATCAGTCATCTGTCTCGTTAAACTATTCTAAAGCTACTGACCCCCGCCTTAGCTATCCTTGGAAGAAGATACAGGTATTGATATTTGACTTTACTTAGACTTTGTTAGTAAACACTTTTTATTCATGAACAGAGTTAAATATTGCATTATATTTTTGCAGTGCCCTTTCCAACCTAATGACAATGATTGTGGGTACTATATCATGAAATTTATGAAGGATGTTATTATGCATGTTCAACCATTTATTCCTCAAAAAGTAAGTGATTTAGTTGCACTTCATATTGTGTTGTAATGAAATTGAATTAGTGCCTGACAATTATGTTTTACTGATTTTAATTCGTTCTAACTTGTGTCTGATTGTATATATCTGTAGTATTATGAAGATCAACGTTGTGACGCTTTGACAGACCATCAGGTTAATGAAGTGATTGAGGAATGGTGTGAATATGTGTTTAGGCAAATCTCTAGGTAGCTATATATACTATTAAATTCACTAGCTGGTTTATTTTGTGTTGTTTCTAATTGTTAATTGTTGTGTCACGCATGTTTGTTGAAGTTGAATTTGTTGTATTATATTTCATTCAGCTAGGTTTACAGTATATTGTATAACAATTTTCAGTACTACTTTAGTTAATCAATCATTTGTTGGTATCATTTTAAAGTTATCTATTATTGTTCTTATTAAACCTTGCAGACTATAATTATATATGCATGGGAGATATATATGAGGAAAAAATATGCTAAAAAAATAAACCAATACGAAGAACCCAAAAAATATGAGGAAAAAATATGCTAAAAAAAACCAATACGAAAAATTAAAAAAAAAACACCTCCTGTGGCGCCTGGCCAGGCAGTCGCCACAGGAGGTCCACCCTCCTGTGGCGCCTGGCCGGCCAGGCACCATAGTAGGCCAACACCTCCTGTGGCGCCTGCCTGGCCAGGCGCCACAGGAGGTTATTTTTTAAAAAAAATTTACAAATCTGTGGCGCTTCCAAGCGCCACAGCTTTTTTTAGTAGCGTCCAGATAGGTGGCATTTCGCTAGCGCCACAGCTTTGCTTTTTTGTAGTAGTGATGTCGTTGAAATGGCTGCTTGATGAGTGAAATATTTTAACAGGGGAAATGACTTGCTGGATAAATGTTTTAAATGGAACATTTTTTTAAAAAAAATGCAACTTTTTAGACCGGTTATTTCCACAACCGGTCTAAGACGTACATTTTAGATTGGTTGTCTAAAAGACCGGTCTAAAAAGTATTACTTTTACTTTTTAAACCGGTTTTTTATAAAATCGGTCTAAAAAGTGCAGCTAAAAAGTTACACCTTTTAAACTGATTTCTTCGATAACAGGTCTAAAAATAATTATTTTTAGATCGGTTGCGGAAATAACCTGTCTTAAAAATTTTTTTTTAAGACTGGTTAAGAAGTAACAAACTTTTTAGACCAGTTATATTAAGACCTCATCCATAACCGGTTTAAAATGTCATTTTTAACCGGTTTTAAAAGTTTTTTTTTCACTAGTGACAAATCTGTAGTAGTGAAAGAGAATTAATTAAAAAAAAACTAGTGTCTTTTCCCCCCAATATTTAAAACCTAATAACAAGTCTCCAAACTTTTAACTCTATGCACATAACTCTTCACTATCAACCATATACCCCAATAACTTTATTTTTGTGTACATGTAACTTTCTCAAATTTTGATGAATATAAACATAACCCCTATGATAACTCTCCATTTTTAATATATTTGAGACACATTGTGATAAAATTGGGGAGTTATCAATGCGAATTTAAGATGATTTTCTTGAGAATTTATAAGATATCAAGTTGGTGCATTATTTGAGGATTTTATTTTAAATATTAGTTTTAAATATTTTGGAAAATAAATAAATAAATAATATATTTATTTGGCTTTATGTTGGTTTTTTGTTATTATTAGTAAATGGTTTTTTTCCCATAGGTGGTGAGGTGACATGGCTTGGGTTGAAAATTGGTGGGTCAATTAGACCAAAAAGAAAAATAGGAAGAGGGTCACCATGGACTAAGGGAGCAAGGATTTCTTTTGGACCTAAGGGCTTAGCAGGATGACACCGTTTGGAGTTAGGCGGGCTGGAATTGAAGACCAAGATAAGAAAAAGAAATAGAAGGCAGCTGAGAAAAAAGGAGGACGAGCAGAAAAGCAACAGAATCAGCAAAGAAAAGACGCAGCCGTATAGTGAGGGTGGGATCAGCATCATCTGTCGAGAACCAGCAGGAAAAAGAGCGGAGAAGCAGAGCAGCAACCGACAACTGGAGGCCATCTTCACCATCTTCCTTCGAGCGTGAACCAGAGGAGCATCAGCGAAGAGTGCGTTGAAGGTGGGACCTGGGGAAGCTCTATTTGTCTCTGATTCTTCTTCTTCTTCCCCAGGTCCTCGACGGTGACAAGAGTGAACCAGAGAACGCTGCTGAGTTAACGAGAGAGCAGAGCAAGTGGCGGCAGTGGAAAATCAGAAGGGAGGAAGCTGTTGTTTCACTGGATCAATTGCATTTTTTTCATCATCGGTGAACAGTGGTTGCTTTTGTCTTGTTTTCTTTCATTGTTCTAGCCTGTGGACAGATTTGCTGCTGCTGTGATTGGAATTAAAGTCATGTGTGGCTAGTTGCTTTTGAACCTTGAGTAGCTATGAACTAATTTGAGAATTTGAGCATGTATGAATCATTTAATTGTGTTTAGTGTTAATTTTTGTTTACTTAATCTTGTATTATTTTATCTGCTTAGTGCTTGATCACCATTAAGTATGAATTTGGGGAATTTAGATTAACCTTGGAAGAGGGATCTTAATTGGACCATAGGATTAAGAAATGTGGGATTAGAATTTATTCTAATTTGCCAATAGGATAGGAATATACCTATTGGACCCATATAATCATATTAGAGTGAATTTGGACAATTATTGCCTCTTGAGTAAATTAGTTAGGAATAACAATTTTAACTTGAGAGAGGAGTATAAGTAATTGGAAGATACTTATATTCATTTAAACTATAGATTAACAATTTAACATTAAGTACTTTTAATTAGGTAAATGCATGCTCTAAAACTTAAAAAAGGGATTAGCCACTCTAGGTTATTTTTATCAATTGAAATATTTAAATAATTAGAATTGTTTCTTTTGTATTTGTTTAAATTGTCTTTCAATCTCTTTCTTTGATTTGCTCAACTTAAATGAAAATGGGAATTTTAATGCTTAATTATCTATTACCTTGAATCTCTGTGGGATGACCTTGATTTGCTACTATACTATTCCAACGACCTGTACACTTGTGGTACTTATTTAAAAATTTAGCAGCATCACCCCTTAAACTTTAAATTTTTTATGGATAAATGATGTACAAAATTAATTGTATGAACGTTATTTGCATAAATATAAGATCTTAGAGGTTTTCACTACTACAAATAGGATAATTTACGATCCAAATTAATGATCGTTTTCAAATAATAGTAGTAGTAAAGCAACTTGGAAGTTTGGGAAACGTTTCAAAGACTGTTCTTAAAAAAACTGTCATTGAAACTTAATATTCAACGACCATTCTTAAGAACGGTTGTTGAAGACACTTTCAACGATTATTCTTAAGAACAGTCGTTAAAAGTGCCAAAATTTAGCACCAGCAGGCTCACTTTCTGATCCACTTTCAACGACTGTTCTATAAGAACAGTCGTTGAAAGTGCCAAAATTTATTTCAGTTTCGCTTTCTGATGAAAATAAATCCCAGCGCGTGCTTCTGAGACAGTCACTTTCCCTTTCCTACCCCCGTCCGACCTTGCTTACAGCTAGAGCCCTGTCACTCTATCCCTTTGTTTCTATTTGATGTGTCGCGCATCTCGCTTCTTCTTGGGTCTCTCAAATAGCATTCTCCGGCCCCCTAGCTCTCTGCCTCATGAGCCTCTGTCACGTCCTGCATCTCCGCCCCAGCTCGCGGCCTTCTCCTCTGTCAGTTCTGGCATGCAACACTCCCTTCTTTTTCCTGGTAATTCCCCGTATCTACTCTGTACGTTCTTGGCCTGGTCTGTTCTGTCTTTGTGATGGAAATTAAAGTTGAATGCTTGCATATATTTTGTTCACAGAGTTGAAATTTAGTGTTAACGGACTAGAGATTCACTTACATTAGAATGATTTGTAGAGGGCAAAACTTAAAGACAATAGCTAGCTGATGGAATTGTAAGTTTAAGAAGCAGAGATTCAGTTTTGATTTCATTTTTGGTGATGTCTATGTGATGGTCGTGGGCCTGTCTGAAGACTTCAATTTAAGGCAGATAGGAAGTAAGGCAGGAAGTGAGACTATGCTATCCTATCACACATCTTTAACAAATGAATTAGACCTTTCTGACCTTACAACTATATGTGTATCTGTGTAATGTATGAACTAACCTATTATCTCTCACCCATACTGCTTTTCCTTCATTCCTATCTCTCTACTTTTGAATTTCCTTTTGGCGTTTTCACCATAACTCTCCCTTCTACCAACTCACATCTATTATAAGTAAGTATAACATGCCATTAAGGGTATGTAGTGTGTGTGTGTATAAAATACTCACTTGAACTTTTAAATCAATTAAAACTTATGACAAAAAAATCAATTAAAACTTAATAATAAACTACGCCAAACTTTTAAATTCTCATTGAACTTTAAATTAAGTGCGTATGAGGTATTCATTGAAAAATTTAAAAAATGAGAGGGAGGTTAATTAAATTTGTACATGACATACAATTTAGTGGAGTAGTGTATAAATTAGCTTTACAAATTTTTAGTAGAGGAATTGTTTTTTTTTGGATAAAAGAGAAATTGAGGATTGGGTAAAATTAAACTTATTCTTCATTAATAGGAATATTATTAAAAAGATGTGATAATTTTAAAACCTTAAACTAATTTTATTAATTGATCTTGGTATATTGATAACAATTCGGTCCCAAAAGTGTTAAAATATGAGCAACGTCAGGCATACTCTAATGGTAGCCAAGCAAATGTGTGCCACGGCACCTTATAGCACGTAGGGTTCTAAGTGGGTATGACTATGCTTTCATCTTTTACTATTTTTGTCTTGAAAGTTTTTAGAAAAGCATAATATTATCCTAAAAATGTTAAAAAATAAGCAGTGTCGTCTAAATTTAACAACAAAATGGAAAATAAAAAAAGCTGATGAATGGCTGTTGAACACAAGGAATGAATTACATGACAAGGATGATCAATGACTCACCCTATGATTGGTATTAATCCATAATACTTTTGCACGCTCATATTTCATTCAGTCCAACCTGTTCCATTCTTATTATGTGCAGTAATTCAAATTTGGCATATTGGATGTGTTTTGAACTTGTTATCAATGTGTACACTTTCTTTTTCTATCTTGTATCATTTGAATTATAATTCAGTCGACGTGTACACTGTAAGTTATGTCCCCATAAGCTTTAATTTTTCCTTTTAAATTTTTTGAACAAGAATGTGTGTTTTGTTGTGATCACATAGAAATTAAAGTGGTATTCTCTTAGTGATGCGAGATGGGTGAATTAATAAGTGTTATTTGCAGGTAAACGTGTGAATTAAAAAGTGCAAGATTAGTGGTGTACGTTTCCTAATTTGCAGACAATCAACAAGGTCAGTTCAACAATGCCTTTGAGTTCATAAAAAATGTAGTAGTTTTGGGTAATATTATAATGTTTTGGGTTATAACTCTCTCATAAACCTGCAGGTATCACTACTGCTATCGTTCTCCCTTGGGTTGCTGGCCTACTACATCCTTGCCTCAGTAGAATCTTCTTCCAAATCCTCAATCACAGACATAGTGTCCTTGGAAGCTAAGGATTAACTCGTAAGTAATGTTATTGCTTGTTGATGAAAGTTTTTGAAACCTGAGGATATCATGGTGCTACTATTTGTTGTAAGCGTGATAAATTTGAATTACGAAACTTTGAAAATGGTAGTTGAACTGTTAGTTTTTACAGTGTATCATGAGTGTTTCATATAGCTGTTCTAAACTTGAGTGTCTGTGAAAATGGATTAGGTGGTAATAAAATGGATCACCGTTGGATGAATGCTTTGAGAATTAGTGAAGAATATGAGAATGGGGTAGAAAGTTTATTGAATTTGCTAAAATGAATGTGCCTAGTAAAAATGGGAAGTATCACTACTACAAAAAATGCTTTTTGTAGCACAACATTTGTAGCACTTAAATAAAAATGAGCTACAAGTATGAAGGTAGAATCTATTGTAGCACTCGTTCAAATTAGTGCTACAATTGATTTGACTAAGTGTAGCTCTTTTTTAACAAAGTGCTACAATTGGTCATAATTTTTTTTAAAAAAAAATTATGAAAAAATCATAGCGATTTTTTAGGAAAAAGCTACATAAATGCTAGTTAAAATTTATTTAAACATTAGGATCTAGGCTGTTATAGCGCTTAGTTGGTTATGAGCTACAATAGGATTTTTTTCGAAAAATATATTTTAAACCTTAATGTTATCCCCACTTAACCCACCTATCTGACCCACTAAGGTTGAAATTTTCAAAACCTTCTCCGCACGAACAACTGTTCTTTTTTCTTCTTCATCTCTAGTGTAAAAACCGTCAGTTTTTCTTTAACTCCAGCACCAAACTCTCTTTTCCCCATTCATCTTCTTCTTCTCCGGCTCCCTAGCTATCTTTTCGCTATTTTTCTTCTTCCTCATTTCCTTCTCCTTTTTCTCCCGTCGTTCTCTACCCGATTTACTCTTTTCTCAAATATGAAGGCTGTAATGACGCCGTTGGAGTTTCTCATAATTGTTCATAGCATTGATTTTGTTTGCCAGCGCTAAAAATTGTGAAGCTTTTCTTTGAAGATTTGCCTCCATTTCTAGTAAGTTTTAGTAGTGAAATTTCTTTTTCGTTTAAATGGTTTTGGCCTCTTCAAGTTAGAAATTTGAAATCTATTTTATATTGTTCCTCCATCTTCTAGTTAGAAATCAAGAAAGCTTTCAAGGTGCCCCATTTTCCATTTGAAATTGTTGTTGACTATTCCTTGGTTTGGTGTCTTCAAGGTACGTCCCTATTCACCAATTTTTTTTTATTTTACTTGGAATGAAAGATTTATCAAACAAAAGCATGTTGAGCGAGCCTAGAGTAATTAGAACTGTTGATGTTTTGCAATGTTTTCCTGATTTATTGATTAATTGGAGGGAATTGGATTTCCTGATCCATTGATTTGTTTAAATAGTTTACTTGTCAAGAGAATGCTGTGTATGTGAGTTATATTATATTATATATAGTTTTATATTCTCTTAAGATTTCTCTAAGGAAGTCCAACATACTTTATTTGGTGGCCGCATTTTTTACTATTTTTTATCTTCAGGATATAGAGCTTTGCTACTTCTAGCATTTTCTGTGTTTATGTAATTTGGTGAACCTTAAACTTTGTATGATTTAGAAAGGATTTTTTAGGTCAGGTAAAACAAAGAGAGTTCTTTTAAATATTGTGTTTAATGTTTTCTATGCTTAGATAAAATTACTTATCTTCTATTTAAGAGTTATGATATGTTGGTAACTAAAAATTATTTTGTTATGGGCTCTCAAAAATCATTGAGATATGTTGTTTAGAATATTTTGTTATGATTTTGATAGATTATCTTATTAGCTTGGATTTGGATATTAGATATTTATGTTGTTAGGATTTGGTTTAAATATTATTTAGTTTATTATTTAAGTTAGATATGTAAGGATTTGAATTAGATATTTATATAGGATTATATTAGATATTTAGAGTAATATTTTCTAAAGAATTTGTTTAATAATTTTTTTGCTAAATTCGGTGAACTAAATAGCATACTTAATTATGGATTGGTTCGTACTTCAGCTATCAACATATATGGATTAGGTATCTTATTATTCGTTTTCTTTATCATGTAATTTTATTCCTATTAATCTAATTGTTTGTTTTATATGAAAATACTTATACCATAGCGTGTTGAGGGACACTAGGAGAGTACAATTCTCATTCATGAGCCCACATGTAATAGGTCAACGTGAGGGGAGAAATAGCTCTAGTTGGAAGAAAATCAAGGTATTTATATAAATTAAGATATTTATTCATGTTAATCTAATTGTTAAGTTGATATTCATATTGAAAGTTAATTGTATTATAGTTTTGGTATTGGTTGTCTGAAACAAGTTTGTTTGCTATAATGGCTGGAGAAATTTGTATATAAAGCAGTTGTCCATTTAATTTTGAAAATATTGTTTTTGAAAAAAATACTTTTTGTAGTGCTTTCTTGAAAAAGAGTTACAATATATGAATAATGTTTTTAAAATAATTATGCTATAATGGTCATATGCTGTAGCATTACTCCAACAAAGCACTACAAGAGATTCATTTTAGAAAAAAAAAAGAATTGCCTATTGTAGCGCTTTGTGACAAAATTGCTACAAAAGGATCCATCTATTGTAGCACTTACAAAAACCTATTGTAGCACAGGCTTTTGTAGCACTCAAAAAGATATACAAATATGTAAAAATAAGTGCTACTAATTGACTTTTTTGTAGTATTGTATTTTTGTCCATGTATCAACTATTTAAATGAGAGTCTATGGGATGTTGATGATATAAGGGATCACTTCTTTGTAATGGAATAAATCTTCGGCACACAAGGTGGATATGGCATGGTGAGGAAGTAACCGCTTGTGTGTCACATGAGAAGGAAGTTTTGGAGGTTGGAGATGACGATAGAATGGAGAATATGATTCACAATGTTGAGGTAGAATGTTTTGCACAAACGTCTGTATATGATAGCATGTGGAGTAATGCAGAGACACCTTTGTACCTTGGGTGTACTAAGTATACACGCTTGTCAGCCATTTTGCACTTGGTCAACTTAAAGGCAACTTGTGGTTAAACTGATAGTAGTTTCATATTGTTACTAGAGTTGTTGTGTGATATGTTTCTAGAGGATAATGTACTTCCAAATCGTATGTATGAGGCTAAGAAAATACTATCTACGATGGGTATGGAGTATAAAAAGATACATGATTGCCCTAATGACTGTGTATTATACAGAAATGAGTATGAAGGCATAAGTGAGTGTTCGAAATGTAAAACTTCTAGATACAAAGTGAAGAAAGGTAATAGGTATGGTGATGAGACAAATAAAAAGCAACCTTTAAAGGTTTTATGGTATCTTCCAATCATACCGCAGTTCAAACGAATATTTGCTAATATGAAAGAAACAAACAAGTTGAGATGGCATTATGATGACAGAGTTTGTGATGGAAAATTCCTTTGGCACCCAGCTGACTCTCCGCAATGGAAGAAAGTAGATGAAATGTATCCCGGATTTGGCAGAGAGCCTAGAAACCTTCGGCTTGGGCTTTGCACAGATGAGATCAATCCCTATAGTACTTTTAGTAGTACACAGAGCACATGGCCCGTTCTGCTGGTAATTTACAACTTACCTCCCTGGTTGTGTATGAAACGCAAGTATATGATGCTTTCTATGACTATTTTGGGACTAAAATAGCCAGGGAACAATATCGATGTCTACTTCGCGCCTTTGATAGAGGACTTAAAGAAGTTGTGGGAGGATGGTATAGATGTGTTTGATGCATATAAGCAACTGTCGTTTAAGCTACGTGTAATACCCCAAATTTTGAGATTCGAGGCTAGAGAATAAGCCTGAGATTAGTGGACTGCTAAGCCCCGGTTTAGCAAAATCCCAAATTGTGATTAAGGGTTAATGACTCCAAAAGTGGATGTCATTAGTGATAAATGAACCCTTTTGGAGATTATGGTGTGTTTTGGCACCCGATGTGATTCGTATGTGCTGTGAGCAGCACCAGAAACCCTGTATTTAAGCTCAATTATGGATTAACATCTAAATTGACTTAAAATAGAGGGAAGGCGCATATTGTGGCTAAATGAAACGATATGAAGTGTTTGGTGGTGATTCAATGAGAATTACCGAAATCAGGGGCTAAATGGTAAAGTTACCGACCAATTGATCGGTTACCGAAGAGGAAACTCATTGGTAACTTCAAGATCAATGGTTAGGATTGATTTTTGCAAGAGATCAAAGGGTGGAATCATGTGTGCATGTGCCTATGTGAGCTTATGGAGGATGTTGCAAGATCATGACACATGGCACTTTTTGGACCCTTGGATCAAGTCAAATGTTCAAAGCTTGCTTTTTTCTTTTCCCTCTCTCTATTAGGTCGGTTTTCATGCTTGTGAGGGGCCAAAAATCTGATGTTCTATGTTCATGTCATCTCTCTCCTTCATTCTCCATTTTCGTTAAGCTTAAGGAGGAAAGAGGAAGAAAGGAGTTCATGGTAAGTGTCCTATATGACCTTAAATGCTCTAATCATCTTCTATAAAGTTGTTCATAGTGATGAGAGCTTCATCTCTATGGTTTTAGATTCTTGAAAGGAGGTGTTTGATGGCTTGAGGAAAATTGGAAAGATGAAGAATCATAGAATTGGTTTGGGAAAGAGGAAGAGGTGAGTATTTGAAGCCCTTTGATCTAAGTTTTGTGAATTGTGGATGAGTTTAGTGAATTTCGAATTTTGCCCTGATTTTCATGTGATTTTTGATTGGATGAATTGGATTGTGTTTGATGATGAAAATGGTGTCATATTATGTTTTGGCATCATTGAAATTGGTTTTGAATTTGAAATGGAAAGAGATTGTAATGTAGAGTTGGTATTGTGAATTGTGTGACATGTTGCAATTCATTGTGAAACATGTCAATATAATGTGAATTTGGTTGATTTGGTATTTCCAATGGATTCCTTGTGCAAATTTATGTGGGAATGAGGTTTGGTATGAAAATGGGAACCATTGGAAGCAATTGTCAAAATTTGGAAATCTGTCCATTGAAGTTCTGTTCTGGGCAGTCAGTTTGTGTGAGCGTTTTGAATGACCAAATGGTCTCTAAAAATTCTGAAACTTTCCAGTCTAAATGTTCACATCTTAAGCTTCAAAATGGACATATAAACTGTGCCATTTCGTTTTGTGAACTGGGATTTATGTTTGCCTAAAGTTTGATGTCGAAACTGGGTGCAAATCTGGAACAGCAAGGCAATTTCGTGGAAATCTGGATTTGTGTGGTGATTTCTGGTAATGAGCCATATTTTTCCTATGAAGAGGACTTAAAAATATTTCATTTGGCTTTGGGATCACCTCATTTCTATTTTTCTAGAATTAGTTATGATTTTTCAAAGATTGGGCAGAAAATCTGCCAGAAAATCCGAAAATGCCAATTTTGGGAATTATGACATCATCAAAAGGTAAGATGACATAAGCATGGAATTAAAACATCTTCTCATCATCTTCAGCTGCTCATTCACGCACAGCACCTGAACATAGTGTGAGAAAGTTGAGAGAGTTTAGAGAGAGAAAGAGAAGAAAAATCACAAGGTAAGCCGATTTCTCCGACGATTTCGCTCCTAGCGCGTATAACTCCGACTCTAAACTACTCCTCTTTATTCTTTAAGGTTTGGAAAGCTCAATTTTGGTGTTTTGAAAGTTAGGGTTTTCAGCCATCTTTGAGAAAAGCTAGAAGGAGCTTGAGGTAACTTCCAAACTCTTGTATATTGACTATTCTAGCTGCTGTGGGCAATTTAATCGGTGAAATTTTGCCGGATTGCCGTTGGTTTTAATTTAGGGAAATGGGTTGTAGGGGCTGTTATGCTGCCCAAATTGATACTAAATGGTAGTTGTAACCTAATGGAATAGTCAATAAAGTGGTTAGGAGTGGAAAGAAACGTGTTTACGGAGCCGAAACCGAAAAACCCTGATTTTCCCTAGAAAACCCATATATTTCGGTCTGGGCTATAAATGGGTCTTAGAGTTGGATTTTCAATGATTTGATGATTCCATTGAGTTCAGGAGGGAAAATTAGGTGGGGTTACAGTTGGGCACTTTTTCGGAAAAGGCCGAGAAAGCATAATTACGGAAACGCCCCTAAAACCCTAAAAGTAGGGCTGCCAAGGGCAATTTCGTAATTTGACATTGAATTTGATAATTCCGAGTCCGGAAATGGATTCCTTGGGCGAAAATATGTCAGAATAGCCCATGTCAAAATTTCACGAAAAGTACAGCCGGACCGGGTACGGCGGGGCTGGGCTGGGTCCCCGGGGGTATTTTAGTAAATTTTCAATATAGCCTCATATAACCCCCAGAAACACTATGGAAGTGTCTAAATGGTATATTTGACATTGTAGGATCGAATGTGAAGCCCCGAGTTGTTGGCACGCAAATCGAGGAGAAAAGACTGGAGGTAGGGGACTTACCTTACTTGCATGTATTTGATATCTTTGCTTGTGTAGTGATGTATGTGATTGCTTTACTTGATTGTGTAGAGCATATTTGAATAAATGAAGCCCTGTTTCTGTTTTGCTGTGGCCATAGTTTTGTTACATGAAACATTGAGTATGCAAAAATGTCATTATGGGGCATGCATCTAGATAAAGCTAACATGTCATACACATAGCATCTATCATGCATGCATTATGGTATCTGTTTCCTACTGAGATTCTCTCGAATCTCACTCTCCCCTACCAATAATTTAGACAGGGCAAGTGGCTCGTGGAGGGAGCGGCTAGGACTCCTTCGAGATGAGATTGTGTAATCCCCATTTGAAGAACTGTAATGGGCAATTGTACCCTGTGTATCTTTAGCGAAGGTATGTACCGGGATTGCCGGGATGATTAAGTTGTACACTCTGATATTTATATGAATGTGATTTATCTTCGCATAGTAATTGTATTCGAAATGTGAATATGAGACCAAGTTTATAAATGATTTCGAAAGGTATTTTTGAAAACCCCATCATGTGATGGGTTAGTAAATGTTATTTGATTATTATTGGTCTCTATTTCATTTTAATCGTGTATTTCGGATATAATTACTGAGGGGGTTACACTACGTGCAATGATTTTCACTACGATTAACAACTTCCCTGCATACGGTAACTTGTCAGGTTATAGTGTCAGGGGTCATAAAGCATGTCCAATATGTGAAGCGAGCACACAGTTCCATCAACTCAAGCATGGTAGAAAAATGGTCTACCTTGGTCATAGACAATTTCTTCCTCTGTTTCACCCATACCGTAGGCTAAAGAAGGCTTTTAACAGTTTGCCAGAGAATGAAATGGCTCTGAAGCCATTAACTAGAGACGAGGTTTATAGTCGAGTGGAAAGAATCAATGTCACTTTTGGTAAAAATCAAAAGACTATGGGTGAGAAGAACATATAGAAGAAGATATCAATTTTCTTTGATCTTTCATATTGGTGTAGTCTTGATGTGAAACATAGTATTGATGTGATGCATGTGGAAAAGAATGTATGTGATAGCCTTGTTGGTACGCTTTTACACATAGCAGGGAAAAATAAAGATGGAATTAGTGCAAGACTAGACTTGGTTGAAATGGGAATAAGAGAACGACTGCATCCACAACTAAGAGATGATGGTAAGAGAGCGTATATGGAGCCAGCAGTGCATATATTGTCAAAAGCTGAGAGAAGAAGTTTGTATGAGTGTTTGTGTAATATCCCAAAAAGCGATTAAGGGCTAATGACTTCAAAAGTGACTGTAATTATTGTTGAATAAACACTTTTGGAGAATGAGTGATGGGAATTTGGATGTTTTAATGATTCCAATGGCTTCCTTGTGAAAATTCGTGTGGGGAGAGTGTTTATTGTGAAATTGGAACCATTGGGAACAATTGTGCAAAAGTTGGAAACTTGTCCATTGAAACTCTGTACAGAGCAGTCGATTTGTATGGATGTTTTAAATAGGCAAATGGTGTCTAAAAATTCTGAAATTTTCCAGTCTTAAATTTAACATGCCAAGCTATAAAATGGACATATAATTTGTGTCATTTCAATTTGTGAGCTAAGAGTTATGATTTTCCAAAGTTTGGGATGGAAACTGGAATCTGTTTTGGAGTAGTATGAACTTTTGTTCAATTCTGTATTTTTGAGGTTATTAAATGCAGTGATCCATATTTTTCCAATAAAGAGGACTTAAATAGATTTCCATTGGCTTTGAGATCACCTCATTTTGATTTTTCTAGAATTAGTTATGATTTTTCAAAGTTTGGGCAGAAATCTGCCAGAATTTTGTAAAAATCCGAAATTGATGGAAATTTAGTAAATAATTAGAAAATAATATTATATTATATTAAATCATCATCCACCTCCTCCATCAGCCCAAAACCGTGATATTCAGCTGCAACAAGAGAGAGAAGGTGTGAGAAATTCTAGAGAGAGAAGGAGAAAAGAACTTGTACAGTAAGTCGATTTCTTCGGTAAATCCTTACCTAACGCGTATAACTCCGCTCCTAAGCTATTCTTCTATATTCTTCAAGGTTTGTGGAGCACAAATTTGGGTGTTCTAAGGCTAGGGTTTTCAGCCACCTTGAGGAAAAGCTAGTGGGAGCTTGAGGTAACTTCCAAACTTTTGTATATTGCTTATTTTAGCTGCTGTGGGCAATTTAATCGGTGAAATTTCGCCGGATTGCCATTGGTTTTAAAGTTTGGAAATGATATGGCCTAGGGGTTATGCTGCCCAAATTGGGTCTTAATGTTAGTTGTAACCTAATGTAATGATTAATAAAGTGGTTAGGAGTAGAAAGGAACACGTTTTCGGAGCCGAAACCGAAAAACACCGATTCTTCCCAAAGTATGCCAAGATTTCGGCCAGGGATAGATATGAGGGTTAGAGTTGGATTTTCAATGATTTTATGGTTCCATTGAGTTCAGGAGCGAAAATTAGGTGGGGTTACAGTTGGTCAATTTTTCGGAAAAGGCCGAAAAAGCATAATTACGAAAACGCCCCTAAAACCCTTAAAGTGAGGCTGCCAAGGGTAATGTTGTAATTTGACATTGAATTTGATAATTTATAGTTCGGAAATAGATTCCTTGGGCGAAAATATGTCAGAATAGCCCATGTCAAAATTTCAGGAAACGTACAGCCGGACCGGGTCGGGTCCCCGGGGGCATTTTGTAAATTTTCATAATATGCTCATATAACCCCCAGAAACACTATGGAAGTGTCTAAATTGTATTTTGGAATTCTAGGACTAAGTTGTGAGACCAGTGGTTAGCACGTTTTACGATGCACATTAAAAGGTGGTCTTTGAGATAATACTCCCCAACCTTTTAGGCATGTGTCTAGGCTTCTAGTAGCCACCTAAAGAGTCCAAGTGATAACTAACTTTAAGTGTTCTGAAGGTGAGAATTTGGAATAGAGAATAACCTATCGTCCTTGACTTTGGTTTATAGGGTTCGACATTTGTCCTAATCGCAAGCAACCTGTGCCGGTGCACGTCAGGAAAGAACAAGGTAGTGACTCTTTTCACTTATACTATATGTGATACATGGTATTTTTTTTATCATTGTTTGTGAGTCTATCACCTGCGGCCCATCGGTGTTGACGGTGGGAGGATCGTACCTTTAGGGCGGTGGAATTCTAGGGATAAGACTATGTGAAAGCCGTAAGGCTATATGTGAAAGCCAAAAGGCTATTTGTGAAACCTTCACCCACGGCCCATCAGTGTTGACGGTGGGAGGACCGTGCCTTCTGGGCGGTGGAATACGGGGGATGAGATTATGTGATTATGTGCATATATGGTAGCCTGCGTGTTGTGCTTTATGTTGTGATGCTGCTTGATGATTTTCTTACATGCTTTGTGATTACATGTGGTATGAGTGATTTGTTACTACTGGGATTCTTTTGAATCTCATTCTTTCCATTGACAAACATTCAGACAGGGCAAGTGGCTCCAAGGGAAAGGAGACGACCAAGGGCAGATAAGGCTCCTTAGGGAGATTTATATTTTGGTGTTGGATATCATGTTTTGTTGGGAGATCACCGTATATCTTATAAATGTTGTTTTGTAGACAGTGGTGTAATCCCTTAATGGGAATTTATAAACCTTTAGTTTATGTATGAAACCCGAGGGTTGCTGAGATTTTGTTGTATACTCTGATATGTAAATGTGATGTAACTGCACAGGGTAATTATATTCAAGTTGTGGAATTTGAGACCAGGGTAAGGCAGAATCTTTGAAAATATTTGTGAAAACCCTTCCGTAAGGAAGGGATTGTAAATGAGTTTGATTATTATTGGTCTCTGTTTCATTTTAAATTACGTATTTCGAATCATAATTATGAAGGGGGTTACAGTTTGCACAATATTAAGGTGCCATAAGGGTATTCTTCTAATGTGAGTCATCTTGTGTCAATAGAAGATTTGAAGTTAGTTGGAATGAAGTCTCATGATTGTCATATCTTGATGCAACAACTGTTACCAGTAGCTATTAGAGGCATTATGAAAGATTATGTGTGAAGCACGATAACAAGGTTGTGCAGTTTCTTCAATGCTATTTGCAGCAAAGTTGTTGACATTACAAGGTTAGACGAATTGGAAAATGAGGGTTATACTATTCTATCCCAACTAGAGATGCATTTTGCTCCTGCATTCTTTGATATAATGATATATTTAATTGTTCATCTAGTAAGGGAGGTAAGACTATGCGGCCCAGTTTATCTAAGGTGGATGTACCCTTTGGAGAGATACATGAAGAACTTAAAAGCGTATTTTAAAAATCCTTATCGACCTGAACCTCAATAGTGGAAAGATATGCTGTTGAAGAGGCTATGGACTTTTGCAAAGAATATCTATCAAGGTCAAAGGCTCAATCTCGTTATGAAAAGGGTACAAGTAAGGGAACACGAGGGCTCAAAGTGAAGAGTATGTGTCGTGAAGAGGTGTTGCAAGCACACTTGTATATCTTGAATAAAACGGAAGAAGTTCAACTGTACTTATCCGAACATAGAAAGAGTTTAAAGGAGATATATCCAAGGAAAAATGACATGCAGATAGCTAATGAGCAAAATAAGACTTTCATAGAGTGGTTCGAGGATAAGATAGCGCACGAGACCAATGTGTCTGAGACAATCAAATGGTTAGCTTGGGGGTCTTCTTTTGAGGTCATAACTTGGAGTGGTTTTGATATAAATGGGTATTCCTTCTATACAAAAGGCCAAGATAACAGAAGTACTATGCAAAATAGTGGAGTGATGGTGGTAGCCGAATCAATGCACTTTTATAGTTCGAAAGACAAAAAACCCATTTTGGCATCTATGGTCTATTATGGAGTTATTGAAGATATATGGGAGATAAGCTACACTAAGTTGAGGGTTCCTTTATTCAAATGCAAGTGGGTTAACAATAATGCTGTTGAAATAGATCAATTTAGATTTACCTCAGTTGATCTTGAAAGAGTCGGTTATAAAGATGAGCCATTCATTCTAGCAAGTCAGGCAAAACAAGTGTTTTATGTCATTGACGACACGCCGCCTTTCACTACAAATCCGCCTATGCCATCTGAAGTGGAATTGGTAGATGATGATGAATATGCAACTAGAGTTGATAATTGTGAAGGAATTTGGGAAAACACTTAAAGTCAGATTTTAAATTGTTTAATGTGTTCATGTAATTTCAATTTACTTATCATATGTCATATTTATTTCTTAGTAAGATTTTGAATTGTTTAAAGTGTGCATATAATTTGACTTTACTTATCATGTCACATTTATTTCTTATCAGGATCATGGCAAGGTCAAATTCGAGTGACTCTGTTGGCTCACCAGTTAAGAAAAAGGTTAGAGGAAGCAGGAAACTACGGTTGTTGGTGGCACATCATGACAAACAACAGGCGAGCAGGGTTCGCGTGGAATTTAATGATGATTTGAAGCTACTTGGCCCAGACGGAGACAAGTTCATTAGCTACCTTGGCTTTTTATGTCGGAGCAAAGTTAGCATTCTAATTCCTACCTGGAGAGAAGTTTTAAAGGACATGAAGACTATGATTTGGGAACAACTTTTGGTATGTAAAGTTGTATTGTTATCTCAATCTCTATATCTTTTTTTATATATATAACTATTATATATTTTATTTTATAGTAAACCTACGATGTTCCCAATACGACGCAGATGTACAAGCATTAGATGGGGGAAGTTCATGAGCGGTGGAAAGATTTCAAGTCCACGCTCTCAACCAAGTACGTTCGAGGGCCAACGAGTCATGAGGGCCCTTGTAAAGAGTATTCGTTTCTTTCTCCAAATGACTGGAGGTCTTTTATGGCATCGCAGCAGGATCCCAATTTCCTAGTATATTTTATTCATCTTAGTGTTAAACATTTTAGTTGAACTTACTTGACATCGCTAACTCAGTTGTCATTATTCTTTGTTTATATAGAAATTGAGTCAAGCAAAAAAAGAGAGGCGAGCGAAAAACAATTATCCTCATTACATGTCGCGTGGGGGTTATCGGAAGCTCAAGAAGAAGATGATGTAGGCAGAATTAGAAAAATTGGAGGAAGCAGCCCGAGTAGATCCTAGTATTGTAGTGCAGGCACCACCTCCTCCCCCACGTCACAAAAAAATGGAAAGGAGGGAGGATAAAGGGAGAAAAATATATAAATCCAGTCGTTGCTGATGTCGCTAAAAGGATTGTGAGTATTTAATAACAAGTATATTTAAGTGTGTTTCATTTTCTTAACAAGATTGCATGTAATTACTTTCTATTTATCTATTGTATACTGCAGGATGAACTTGAAGAGCAGAGCAGCCAGGGTTGGTTTACTCAAACTGGAAGGATGGACATCTTAGCAACGACACTTGGGAATCTAGATCACCCTGGTCAAGTTAGAAGGGAGTCAAGGGGAGTTGGTCTCTCTAAATACTTTGGACGAGGTTCACAAGCTTATGGATGAGGTGAAATGAATCAGGAGTTTGTGGCCAGGATTTGAGAGGAAATCCGAGCAGAGATAGCGGTGCAAATGCATCAATCACTTCGAGATGAGCTTAAAGAAGAGTTGTTGAGTGAGATACGTGGTGAGATGAGTACGATGGTGTTGTCTCACATGCAAGGCGGGATGTGTAACGTGGCGCCTAGCTCTAAGGTTTGTAACTAATTTCATTTAACATTACATTGAGGTTTTCCTTACGTTATTTTAATTAATTCTTTCATTTCTCTTACTCAGGAATCCCCGGCCTTTCCCAGTATTAAAGGCAATTACAATCCGCCTGAGGTTGGACATGGCAACCCTGGTCCTTCGCTAGAGCTTAGAGAACCCTGCACTCTGTATTTGGAAGTCCCGTACCTACGTGCTGTTGCTGATGCTGTTGTATACAGCCATGCCACCACCTAACATAATAACCAAATTCGGGACGATCAATGTAAGGTCAATGTGACAAGTGTTCGACTAGGGGAGGAAGGTGTAGATGTCCCGTTCCCCGATGGTGAGGTTGCCAGACTAGGTCAGGCAATAGAATCTTTCATCTTATGGCCTAGACATCTTGTTCAGACTATGCCAATCCCTCCAATGGTAGGAAACACCTTACTGTTACTTGATCATTGAAATTCTACTTATAATCTTTATTTTGTGTCTTGCTAGGAAAAAGATGATGCGACAAAATTTCCCTTTTTAGCACAACTGCAAAATATTCATCAAGACATAAACAAGGTCGACTTGCAGATGCCTTGTGAGATTGTGGGTCACAGAATCTCATATAATTATGAACTTGATAACCAAGATATTAGAGAGTTCCTATCTTTGGAGGAGATAGACATAAGATGGGTCATATTTGCAATCATGTGAGTTTAGTTATAATTTTTAATTGTAATTAATGTATTGATATTTAGGAGTTTTAAGTTTCTACATTTATTGAGTCATTTCTCATTTCATTTATGTGGTAGCTGCTTCCACAAACTGTGTGACGAACGAGGGCTCGTCACTACATATGGCTTCTTATATCCTAGCAATATGTCAGGGGCTAATAGCCAGAGGTTGGAAGATTGAATGAGCTATGTAGGCTATACAATAGGTGAGACTAAAATGCCTTGTTATCTAGCACCAATTGTTGAAGGGCAAGTAACTTAATTTCATATATTTATACACATTCACTTTTCTAAGCAGTATCATGTTATCGAACCTCATTTTAATCTATATATGCATGTGATTATAGTTATCATTGGAGTCTCTGTGTTCCTTGTCCCTTGATCAACATCATCTTTAGGTTTGACTCATTGGGTCGCAAGCCAAATAGGGATATCAAAAACATTTTCAACATGTAAGTAAATTTGTTTGTCAGTCATTGATTTTTGATTATACTCAATTGTTTTAATGTCTTTCGTTTATCATTTTAATTATTACAATACACTGAAGACATATTATATAATGGGTGGGAAGCGTGAAGGTAAAAGTGGTCTGACAAAGTGGTTCCAGTCAAAGGTAAGTTCTTTACATTCAAGTTCTTCGATTGACTATTGCTTTACATAGGCCTTTATACTTTTTTACCGTGTGCTTTTGATGTATAGTGTCCTCAGCAAGCAGGGACAACTGAGTGCGGCTTCTATGTTATACTATATATGTATAACATCATTTTCAGTGGCCTTACTACAATTTTTGAGCAGGTGATCATTTCTTGATTCTCAACTGAATTTCATTTCTTTTCATGTACTTGAATTGTTAGTTATTTCATTCAATTTATTGATTTATGTTAACATATTCTCTATTTTGCGCAAAGATTTTTAAAAATCAGGACCCCTACACAATCGAGGACATTAATTTGATCCGAGACCTTTTGTCTGGACATCTTCTACAACACATAGATTGGTGATGATTTGTAGAGATTTTTTCACATATTGCAGTGGTTTTGTACACTGCAATATAAGTTTGCATATTTGAATACTTTTTCCAGTTTCTTATTTATGAGTACTTTGACTTCATTATACTTTATAACACTTTGTAAACTGATGATGAAGCATAGGAATTTCATGGAAGCATGTCATCTCTTTGGCTATATGATTGTCATGATTTAGTTTGAAAGTTTAAGTTTGGAAATTAACTGATGATGTAGCATATATAGGAATTTCATGGAAACATAGGCATTTCTGGGTTATGTTGGTGCTTTTCCAATGGCATTACATTGGTGGTTGTATCCTGTAAAATATGAATTTATAGGAATTTCATGGAAACATAGGCATTTCTGGGTTACATTGGTGCTTTTCTAATGGCATTATATTGGTGGTTGTATCCTGTAAAACGTGAAATTTTTTTTAAAAAAACAAACAATATAGATACAATGACTATTTTTCATAAAACAGTCGTTGTATCTGTTTTTTTTTAAAAAAAAATTAGAGATACAACGACTGTTTTTCACAAAACAGTCGTCATTTCTTGAACTTTCAATGACACTCACATATACGTCCCCTTAAAAATAGTCGTCTAAAAGATATAAAAATGATCGTTCAAAGTGTCCCCTACAGTAGTGTTTATTTTAAAGTTGTAAGGATTATCGAGCTTAAATGCACATTATTAGAAGTTTGTACAGGCTATATATATAATTTCCTTTTCATAATATAAACACACATACCAATTAAAAATTATGCACTGGTAATTTTGAAACCCACATCCATCCAATCATCTATTTTAATTCCACCTAATCCATTTCTTCTCTTTTCTAGCTTTACGGAACTTCAGAATCAAATTCACAAATCATATTGAAAAAACTCTAGAAGACTCTTACTCCCCAACGACAAATACAACAACAACAAAACCTTTATCTCATTAAGTGGAGTCGGCTACATAGATTGCATGATGCTATTGTATTTTGTCAAAAACCATATCTTTAGAGAAGACTCTTACTCCCCAAATCACAAAATTCTTAAGAGTAAAATACTCTAACCTCCCCTCTGTTTTGCCTTAATTACACAGACCTCCCCTCTATTTTGAAAACCCATATAAACTTCCCTTAAAACTAAAATATATGTTACACAAACCTCCCTTATAGTTGGAGATTCTATTTCCATCCACCCAAACCGTTAGTTGACTGTTAAGTTTGACTTTTAAAATTTTTTTAACCAAAATGCCTTTCTTCAGTATTAGAATTATTTATATATATAGGGGCTAATAAAAATTTATACAACCATAAATTTATTCTATTAGATTCTCTAACTTTCTAATTGTTTTAAAAATTTATTAATTTTGATATTATAAATTAATTTTGACTTAAAATATATATTAAACACATATTTTTATCAAATATAATAAACTATATAAGTATGAGATTGTATGTGTCATTTAAATTTATAATTTAATATTTTTTTCCACAAATATTTATAAACACATTTGATCAAGCATATTTTTATTTAAAATTTTTCTTGAATATTCAACGTTTGTGATATTTACATTAACCAATCCTAAAATCATCAAATAGATAACTACTTGTAAAGATAAAAATAGAAATTAAGGAATAGATAAAAAAACTCTTAAATTCTTTAAAACAACTTTAGTCAAAATGTGCAAGAAAAAATAAGTTTAATTAAAAAATATATTTTTTTGGAATCTTTTTAGAATATTCTTAACGGAGTTAACTGTTTGAACTTAAGTGTATGTTTTTAAAATAGAGGGGAGGTCTGTGTAATTAAGGCAAAACAGGAGGATGGTCAGAGTATTTTACTCAATTCTTAAACATACGAGTCTGGGGAAATTTTGATGTCTAAAAAATTTTAATAAAATAAGAATCTGTCATTTTTAAAAGAAGTAATTTTTTTTTGTCGGGAAAAAAAGAAGTAAATTATAGAATTCTACTAGGTAGGCCTTGTATTGAATAAACGTGCACATTCTGTGTGTCTATTTTCCAAAGTTAAGAATATCAGAATTTGAGAGCATGATAAATAGTTAATCTATTGTGGCAGAACAAGTGGTGGGAAAAAGAAAATAAAGGAAGGAAAAGTGGACTGGTCATACGAGTCCATTATCCACTGTAAACTGTTCTTCAAAAAGCCTCCTCCTTCCATCGATGACTTGCACTTTCACAATATCACAGTCAAAGATAAAATGCCAACAATAATGATAAAAGTGTGCATTTGATCCTCTAAGGCTCTAACTACTCTATAAAATTACAGGTCCTTTAATTTTATAAATTATTTCTTCGGTCCTCTAATCCTAATATCATTAATCTCTGGGTAGCTATACTATTTAATTCATCACTAGCTGTTGGCCTTTGTTGTGTTGTTTATTGGCAATTGTTGTGTCATACATGCATGTATTCAAGTTGAATTTGATGTATAATTCATTCACGTACAATATATTGTATAATTATTTTATGTACTACTTTAACTAATCAATCATCTGTTTGTATCATTTTAAAGTTATCTATCATTGTTGTTTTCTTTTGTTCATTTTGCTGTACTGTGGATATAGATACAAAATGTTTACATTACTAAAAAAAAGTAAAGTTGTGGCACTTATAATTGTATTAGCTGTGGCGCTAGAGAAGTGCTACATATCTGGACGCTACTATAAAAAACTGTGGCGTTTGGAAGCGCCGCAACATTTTAAATTTTTTTTTTAAAAAAATACCCTCTTGTGGCGCTTGGTGGAGGAAGTGCCACAGGAGGGGGGTCTCCTGACGCAAGCGCCACAGGAGGGGGACCTACTGTGGCGCTTACGTCAGCAAGCACCATAGGAGACCCCCCATCCTGTGGCACTTCCTCTAACAAGCGCCACAGTAGGGTCCTTTTTTTTTTTTAAATTAATCTTTCTTTCTTTCTTGTGGCTCTTTTTTATGCTTCCTAATTGTGAAGTTTTATATAAAATGAGTGGCTTTCGTGCATGTTTATTATCTCCACAAATTGTCAATCTTTCTATTTTATATTTCAACCTATTATATATATATATATATATATGGTTTTCACATTTAAAATTCAAGTTCCCCGACAAAAATGTTCTTACAAAATAATATATTTATTGTCGTTTCCCCAACAATAATGTTCTTACATTAATACTCTCCAAAGCTAACATAAAAAATATCACAATACAAGAACTTGATATGTGAACACAGTACATCAACAATTAATTAAGTAAATTAAAATATTACTAAAAAACGCAAGCTTGTCGGCCAAAAAATTTAAACAAAGCAAAAAGGCAAACGAAACAAGCTAAGTTTGCACTCTTTCCTATTAAATTAGGAACAGAAAGGCAAACGTTATATGACACTTTATCTTGACTAAAAAATAAATTAAACAAAGCAAGCTAGAATGAAACATTCTTCTTCTTACAAATCTATTAATTGACCAGCGTAGGGAGTGGGGGACCACGTTGGTGACGCTATCTTGAGTGACGAGGATGAGCAAATGTGAGCTGTGGAGTGTAGTGGGGATCAAATGGAGTAGGGTTCAAAAGAGGAAGAGAGACAGAGAGTATGAAGAAAAGGAAACAACTAGGGAGAGGAGTGGGGATGGACGAAAAAAAAATGGAAAAAGGGACAAGAGAATTTAATGAAGAAGACGAGTGTGTGTGTTTGTTGTGCAAGAGAAAGTGATATCTTTTACAGGGGGAGGGGTGTTAACGCGAGCTGAAGAAGAGGGAATAAAAAGGTAAAAGGGAGGGAAAAGATAAAAAGTAAAGTTAAATGAGGAAAATCTGATTGGCGGGAGAGTTGAAAATTCACATCCGGCCAATTGTGGCACTTCTTTAAAGAAGTGCCACAGCTGCCCTTTTTTATCTTTTTCTTTTTTTTTTTTTAAATTTTGGGGACCAAGGGTGGCCCTTGCCAAGGCAAGCTCCACCCTTGGGTGCATACCAGCTGTGGCGGCGCCTGGTGGACCAGGCGACACAGCTGGGTCAGTTGGGCCAACTGTGGCACCTGCCCTGACAGGCGCCACAGTTGGCCCTACCAGCTGTGGCGCCTGGTCCACCAGGCGCCACAGCTGGTCCCTAAAATTTCAAAAAAAATTAAATAAAAAAAGAAAACAAAAAAAAAGGGGGCAGCTGTGGCACTTCTTTAAAGAAGTGCCACAAAATGTGCGCCACCTTTCAACTATTTTGTAGTAGTGTTATTAGACTCTCAGTGTGCAATATTGTAATTATGGGAGATATGAACCAAAAATATCAAAAAAAAAAAAAAGTTCTTGTGGCTCTTCTTTAAACAAGGGCCACAGGAAATACCCAACAAAAAAAGAAAAAAGAAAAGGAAAAGGAAAAAAAAAGGAGGACCCTACTGTGGCGCTTGTGTGGGCAAGGGCCACAAGAAGTACCCAACACAAAAAGAAAAAAGAAAAAAAAAAAGGAGGACCCTATTGTGGCGCTTGCTTGGGCTAGGGCCACAGGAGGGGAGCCCACGCAAGCGCCACAGGAAGTGTAGTCTCCTGTGGCACTTCCTCCCACAAAAGCCATAGAAGGGTATTTTTTTAAAAAAAAATTAAAATGCTGTGGCGCTTTTTTTAATGGCGTCCAGATATGTAGCATTTTTTTAACGCCACAACTTTTCTTTTTTGTAGTAGTGTGAGCACTGGTGTTGAGGTAGTGGCATCAGAGCTGCCACGTGGCGGTGCCGGTGAGGGGCTCGTGGTGGTGTGGCCTTATATGGACTAACACATGGCTTCTCCTTAGAATGCCACATGGCATTTTGAATTTAAAAAATAAATTTGTGAATTCTGTCAGAAATTTGTGATAGCATCAAAATTTTGTTGGAAATTGATTAATCACGCTCCTATTAGCAACATAATGGATTCTGTAGGAAATTCTGTCACAAATCCTTTTCCATTGCAAATCAGTAGCAAATTTCATCGGAAACTCTAAATTCTGTAACAAATTCCATTGGAAATTCAGTATTTTTTCTAGTGTCTAGTTATTTTAAGTCTCTCTTCTTTGCACAGTTCAAAACATTGGAACCTATATTTTTTATGAGGATTTGCGCCTGAGCATACATAACGGTGTTAACTTTACTTATGTGGCATTAACACAATAAACTTAGCTTACGTGGCTGTTATAACGGTGTTAACTTTGCTTATGTGGCTGTTAAAAGAAAAACTTTCTAAGCGTCAAACATAAATCAAAATTCAATGCCGAAGACTTCATAACCATTGTTGAAGAGTGAGGGCAGTGAGTAGAGCATTTGAGAGCGTGTGTGTTCGTTGGAGTCTCTGTCATAGAAGTCTTAATCTGAAATCCTATTCATAATACAAGGAATAAATTCTTTTTATATAAAGTTTTAAACTAATCTTCTTATTTTTACCCCAATTAAATATATGTCACTCATATATCCCTTTGCAATAATTTGTCACTTTTTAGCTCTCATACACTCTAATTATAAATAAGGGCATTATTAGAAAGAAAATACATATTTTACACATTGCTTTTAAATGGCTTCTTAAACCTTTTTTCTTTTTTTTTTTTGGTGGGGGGGGGATTAGTTAGAATCCCAAATACCTAGGTTGGTTCAACAATCAAACACTCACGAAGAAGAACTTGGAAAAAATTTAAAATCGCCAACTAATCAATGCATGCACATATACGAAGCAAAATTAGTCAATCAATTAAGAATCATTATAGCCAAAAAAAATGCAAGAGGAAAACGGCTCCACTCAGAATGGGTAGAAAGAAGAAAGGAATTATAGTACTTACAATTCTTGGAATATCACCCTAGAAAGAAGCGACCGAAGAAGGATCCGTAAACCTACACAGATAGTGGTAATAACAAAGTCCAGTCACTCCTATCTCTACATAGAGATAGAGAGAGAGAGAGGAGAATTACTGAGGCCTGCAGAATGGTTGGGTGATCTGAGTGTAGAATCTTTCATGCGAACACTTCTTAAGTTAACACACGCCATGTTTCCTCTCAGTTCTTCACTTCTTCGTGTTCGGTTTTTCTTGAAGAGACTCTTACCCATTTTCCCTTCCTCTGTGTAGCTTAAAGCAGGCACTTTTGTTAGAACATAGAACGACAAGACATACAACGCCGGCCTCTAATTGATTAATGTTTGTTATCATTTTAAGGAAGAATATAACAGTAGAAGATGATTTCTTCATATCAATCCTGATGATAAGGTGTTTGCATATTCCTGTAGAATTGCAGCAGAAACATAACCTACGTGTTTTGTTTATTGGCCATCTTAGGATGTGTCATGTGAAAACATTTTTCTCGTTACGACCACAATGCTTTTAAACTGGCCTGGTCGTACAGATACTTTAAATTGTAAAATGACTGAAATGATCTCCTCATAGCTTTTGAAGAGGAAAAGGAGGGGGGGGGGGGGGGGTGTGAAGAAGTGCTGTTACAAAAAAGTTGAAGCAATTGGATTCCGAGGTCTTTGTAAATTATAGAAGACCTCTTTTTGTTACTTCATGCATAGGAAAATTAAAAACAATAAATGCAATTGAAGTTCAAAATGAGAGTATTCATTTTGGTTAATTATTTTCATGAAAAAAAGACAGACATGCAACTGTTACGATGCCGCCACATGGTGGCACCAAGTATCCACATGTTAGCACCAAAGGAATCAAGGCATATGCGACCTGCCACCTGTTAGCACCAAAGATCCTCAAGTACAAGGAAGATTATGCTCTCATTTTTCTATGTATTTATTATTTTTATCTAACATTTTGAATCGCCTAATTTTTATAATTGTTTCTTATAAAAATGATAAGAGGGTATATTAATTGAAAGGTTGATTAGAGATAACAAAAATAATTTTTTTCGCTAAAATACCCTCACTTCTATGGAAGATAACAAAAATATTATGGTGGTGTTGTTTTTTTTTAAACGAGCAACGGAGGGAAAGGGAGTAGTTGAAAAGCACAGAAACAAAGCGGCGAGAATCAACTACTCCCTAATTTAGTTAAAACAAAATTAAACTAAAATAATAAGAAGCTAATTTTGAAAACTGATCGATGAAACACAAAAACGGATTTTAGAATTTGAGCAGTTTTGTTCAGTCAATACTTGTAAACCAACTTCCACTTGGATGTGATCTTCGAGAGCACCATTATTTTCAGGAAGGTGCATATCATCTTCTGGACCATGATTGAAGACAAGAAGCTCTAAAGCATCAACATTTAGAATATTAGATCTAGCGACTAGGGTTTTGCTTTCTTGCACTTGTCTCCTCCATAGTCATGCAAGAATTCTATTTAATCAATCTATGCTTATTGTAACCACGGTTGATCCATTATTAGTAGCATTAAACCCCAATTTCATAAATGAATTATGGGGGAAGTTTAAAATATTCAAAAAATGTTGATTGAGTGGGAAATTTAAGTTTTGCTAAACAAAATTCATTTCACAAAACTCGTGATAAAAATATTGAGGGAAAATATATACTCCCTTCCATTCTTTATATAGAATCTATTTTAGAAGTTGATTTTAATCCTAAATATAAGATATATTTTTTATATTTGTGAATTGTTTTAATATAGAATTGATATACGGAATTATAGAATTGTTGTATTAGCTTTGGTCAAATGTAAAATTATACACGGAGGTTCAACATTTAGGGGATACTCAGATGGATCATATGTAGTTGGATATATGCCAGAAAAATGAGTGACCAATATAATGGGGTGAAGAATTAGAAAGACCAAGTGCTTCTCAACAGGAGAAATTGATCATGATGATGGGGATATGGATGATCAGTTAAAAATGGATTACCTTCAACAAGTATTGGGGATAATTCTGATGCTAAATTTTGGATGGGAGCAATCTTCTTTCCAGTCTCTTCCGAATGAAGGAGTAGTTGAGTTTATTTTGTCAAAAGCAGAGGACTGCTTTATTGTTTGGAGTGTTCAATATTAAAAGTTATCCAAATTACACACACTACTCTGAACTTGTTACTTTGGCATAAACAAGAGAGTAGTGTTTTGTATATAGATTTTTTTATTATTCTAATTTGTTTCTGCTTTGCTATTTTTGGTTTTGCTGATTAATTGTTTTTGGTTACTGTAAAAGCCTCACAAAGCATTAGCACCATTGAACAAAAGGTGGACACTCGTGCTGCTTGTGGACTTCCAGCTCCTAAAGTATTTGAAACTCTTGTGCTGAATAATAAAAAAAATTTGATTAATTAAGAAGCTGCACTAATTTAACTTAGATATGAATATAGATGAAACATATAAATGTATTGATGGATGTCAACTATGTGATGCTGACCTTGCGGCTGAGCCAATCGATTCTGGTATTGAATAGATTGTACTGGTCAGTGATACACTGGTCAAAAAATTCAAATTTATACAGAGAATTAGTTAGAGGCATATTATTGTTGTAGTAGTTGACGCAATGCTCATTAACATTAAATTATATGCACAACGGATTAAAATTTAACTTTATACAAAGCTTCAGTTTGGTCATTAACTTTAAAAATTATCTTTTTTGTCCTTTAATCCCTAACACTGTTGCTCTCAAATGACTTTTTTTTTTTTTTTGTAACAATCATATTTTGAAAATTAAACTTTATATGCTAGCTTTTGATAATGTTTTGTCAACGTTAAAGCTTCAATATTGACATTGTTTTATTAACGACCATTAGGGATAAAGGACTGAAAAGGACCTTTTTCAAGTTTAGGGTTCAAAATAAAACTTTGAATTAAGCTAAATGACTAAACTTGTGATGGATTTTGGAAATAGAAACATTAAGAAAAAGCCTATGCCATACGGCCAAAACTGAAGTTTCATGCTTGGGATTTAGTTGAAGACCAGCAAACAACATATAAAGGACTGAAAAGGCCTTTTTTTTTAAAAAATTAAGGGATCAAACTGAAACTCTATATAAGTGCTTATAAATCGTGATTTACGGTATACGGGATAAGTATGTGAGAGGAGTTTTATCTCGACTTACGTAATAAGTGCTTATTGACCTCCAATAAGCAATACCAAACGCACACCAAACTTGTTATAGATTTTGGAAATAGAAACATGAAGAAAAGCATATACCATTTCAAGCTCGGGTTTTGGTTGCTAAAGACCAGCCAACAATATATAAAGGACTGAAAAGGCCATTTTTTTTTAAATTAAGGGATCAAACTGAAACTCTACATATAAGTTAAAGGACAAAACTTGTTATAGATTATGGAAACAAAAACATTAAAAAAAAATTATACCATACGGCTAAAATTGAAGTTTCAAGCTCGGGGTTTGGTCGTAGAAGACCGGCCAACAGCGTACCTACCTCGTATGACCACCATTGGAAGCTGAAATATTCAATAATCAATATCATTGTTCAAGGTAAAACATATAAATATATAGAAAGTCGTATTAATATTCTGTGTATGTGGGGAAGAATAATACCAAATCATTATAGCTGAAGGAATAGCAAAGCGAAAGAACTCTCCAATCCCATGGAAAATCTCCATGGAAATAGAAACTCGAGTCTTTGCACAAGAATCAGAGAACTTCATATATAACGCAAGTATGAGCACATTTAACCAATATGAAGTACCAATGGCAAATGCTCCTCCAAAACGACCCATAGAAGATTTAAAAACCAATGTCCAACAAAAACCAACATGGAAGCAAATTTTAACCGAAGAAGAGAGTATTAGAGGAGTGATAAGACTTTGCATAAGATAGTATCGAATCAGGGCTTGAAGTATTGCGTAACCAAAGAGAGCAGGAATCAAGCAAACTGCAAATTTGCCAGCTTCATGTGCAATTAAAGGGTCTTGACCAACCAAAACCAATAACCTCCCTAAATAAAGCCACAACGTACACACAGAAAGGAACACAACATACAATAACACAGAAGGTTCCAGTTTGAAATTGAACACCAAACTTCTTATATTGTTTAGCTCCGTAGGCTTGCCCGCATAGGGTTTCGAGTGCAGAAGCCATTCCAAACTGTTACCAAAATCCCCAATTATTAGTTTATTAAAGGAAAATATATAAATCTCACAATAGAAGATGAAGTTACTTACAATAACACTGAAGCCAGTGACGGCACAAAGAGAAATAGCAACACCGGTGCTAGATTGAGCAAGAGCACCCAAGTGACCCACCATCATCAAAGAAATAGTTTGCAGAAAGTAAGTTGAATAATTCACAGCAACCATTGGGCCTGCTAAATAGCAAACCTCTTTTGCTTCTGTAGCAAACACACGCCATGTTAAGCGTGGATGATTCTCTTGGTTCACCATCTCTGTGTTTTTGTCCAAGAGATTCTTCTCTATTTTCTTTCCACTATCTAGCTCAAAGGTGCACCTGTCCCAACTTCGAATGAAGGATACGTCACTCTGGGCTCTTGGTTCATGTATAAAAAAAATTCATATTTAATAATAAAAATAATATTTTATCAAATAATAAGAATAAAAATAATATTTTATTAAAATAATAGGAAAAAATGTGAAGCATTAAAATATAAAATATAATTATTAAAGAAGTATTTACAATTAAAGTCAAGCAAATAACGACTCTCCATAAAAGGACGTGGGTGTGTGCGCACGCGCACGTATATATATTAGATAAAGACATAACTGATTACAAATATAAAAACACTTGGCATGAATAGATCAATAAATTAATGAAAAAAATACGACAATAAATTAATATAATGACAGCAATGAGCTTCCAAAGTCAAGAAACGTGTATGAGTGGGACATCAGCCAGTGTTGAAAGGGGTGAGAAGAGTTGGTATAAACAGTAGATAAATCAAAACCATCAATATATAATCAATAACTCTTCCTTAAAGTATAGCCCGCGGGCCCACATTTTTTTTGAAAAAAAAAATTCATATTTTTTAACGAGGATTGAAAATATAAGATACATACATATGAGTAATTAAATTTTCCTTCTTAGTATCAATCATTTCTCTTATAAAAATTTAAAAACATAATCTACAATTTAAGAGATAAAATTATCAAATTTATTAAAGTTTATAAATAAAACATAAACTCATCCTCAAGCAACCAAGATATAATAATTTTGTTTAAAGAAGAAGGGAAGAAGCTAAGATTTTTTCTCTTTGGATTGGTAGGTACCAAGATAGGAATGAAAAACTTATAAGTTTTGTAAAATTATTATATGTAAATAAAAAATAAAAAATTTTGCGGGCCACCCCGCCAACTCACGGGCTGGCCCGCATCAACCCGCGGGTTATGCGGTGCGGGCCTATGCGGCCCGCATTTTTGCGGGTTGGGATTTTTCCAACCCTAACCCGTCAAAACCCGCAGGCTCACGGGTTGGACCCATGTTACCAGCTCTACCTCAAAGCCATTCTCCTCTTCAGCTTATAACCAGCTCTAGACTCATTTTACTGTTCACAAGCCGTTGTATTATTTTTCAACATATTTTAATCGCATCTCGTGCTCTGTGCAAGCCAGTGTGGTAGGTTCAAACAAATGAAATAAATATATTTATACTTCTGCCTCCCACTTCCCCATATGGACACGTAAATAGATATAATATAATACTAACAAATACTTCCTTTGGTCCTAATTATAAGATAAAATTAATTTTTTTGGAGAAATTAAGGAAGGCAATTAAATTATTTTAGAGTATTTATATTTTTAATATCCTTAGATTATATATTAATTTATTAGTCAAATTAATTAGTTTGGAGAAAAAACTAAAAATATAAATACTCTAAAGAAATTTAATTGGCTTCTTTAATTTCTCCAAAAAAATCAACTTTATCTTATAATTAGAACCGGAGGGAGTATTATTTTCCCTCCTAGTGACAGCAGTAGAGTCATTTGAGCCAAAAAAATATAATAAAAAGGACAGAGGTAGGGTCACGGTGGTAGGTTAAAACAATTAAACTAAATATATTTATACTTCTGCCTTATAAACATGTAGAGAGAGATAATATATATAATATAATAACAAATATCATTTTCCCTTCTACTGACAGTGGTAGGGTCATGGGTTTTTTGAAACATAAAGGGGCCCACTCACGGGTAAAAACATGTTCTCACAGTCAATCCTGATCACATCCGGTTTTGTCTTCATTCTCCTCATCTTCTCCGATGACGAATATCAGAGAAGGTGATATCCAGTGACCACGAAGACGATAGGGATACACTGCCGAGTATGGGGATGACACTGGCCAAGAAGGGATGATGATGCTGCAGTTAAAGCAGACATTAGATTTTCGCACCGAACTTTCTTCCTTCATTCTTCATCGCTGCAACTTTTATGGTATGGGTTTGTATACGCTCTTCTACCAGGAACTTTTTGATTCTCTTACCTATTTTCTTCTCTGATTTCCTTCTTCTGTTGATAGTTTGCGGTGTTTTATTTTTTATTCTTTGCGTTCGGATTTAAGTTAGGGTTTTATTTTGCACAATGTCAACTCTTAGATTATTTTAATGCTACTGTATTTTTAACAACACTTCATTTTCCTATTGTTGCTTTTCCCCTGTATTTCCTTGCAGAAAAAAATGATATTTTTTCCCAAATGTAAAGGCAAGTATATGGAAGAAAAGGATATGGTTGTGACAATGAAGACGACAGGGAGGCACTGGCGAGTATAGGGATGATGCTAGGTAAGAAGGGATGATGATGCTCCAGTTAAAGGAGACTTCAAATTTTTTCACTGAAATTTCTTCCTTCATTCTTCATCACTGCAACTTTTATGGTATGAGTTTGTGTTCAATCCTGGCAAGCTGTTTTTGTTTCTATTATCTACTTTCTTCTATGATTTCCTTCTTCTATTGACAGTTTGCGGTGGTTTTATTTTACCTTCTAGTATGCTATAGGTGTACTTGATACAGAGCAATGCCTTCATTAGTTGTACCTGATACATCATATTTCAAGTATATATATAGTAAAACTAAAATCCCATTAGAAAGCTATAATCTCAAGAGGAAGCTAGATTATAATCTTTCCTGTTCTTGCTGAATGAAATCTAGATTATAATCATTTGCTATCAGTATTACCTTTTGCCTCTTGGCAATACTTTAACTTATTTAAATATGGTAAGCTATTAATTGAAGGTACCTATTGTAACCTACTTTGATTCACCTTAAGGTAAGCCTACCATGCTTGTATGGAACAGGAAAGGGTGTGATTACTATATATCAATAGCTGTTTATTACTTTCCATATACATGCGCGTGCATGTCTCTAGGCTGTTTATGTTGCACACTATTTCAGAAAGAACTCTGCTATCATTAGAATGGAAGCTATTTTGTTATCATATTTCATGTTTTGCCTTTTGACTATGATGAATTTACCTTCTTTTATTTGTATTAGTATGATATGTCATTGTTAGCATCCTAATGGAAATATACTCGTCCGGTTACAGAGTCTCTATTTTATTTTGGTGTTATTGGACATTTTGTGAATTAATAATTTCCCTTTTGATTCTGCAATTGACCAAACTGATCTAAGCTTGATTAATTAATTAAAGCAACTTGTGAACATACAAAGCTCTAAAACAAAATTGGAAGACATTCTTAATGTCTTTTATCCCTGTCATCTTGTGCCTCATGTAAGAAAGGTGGCTTCTTTTTTTATTACTTTATTGGTATTTGTGATAATGCTAATTTTGTGAAACATAGTTTAAGCTGTTAAAGCATCATTTAATTTTTGTCCTCTAATGAAGCAATAAACTATTGCGTGGTCTTTTCTATCTTTGGATTTTAGATGTGGCTCACTCATGCCTTCTACTTTTCCAGTATTGATTTTGTTTGTTGAAACTTGATTCCCTTTCATTTTTTTTCTCTTTTGCTAGTTTAATTTCAAATGTGTCTCACTCATGCTTCTACTTATAATATATTTATTAATGATTTTTTGGGGTTTATAGACAAAAGTTGGTTGTTGGATTCTTTTTTATTAGTGGAGTAATCTCATCTATTGATGATGTAATATTTTCTTGTCTACTTAGGGATGGCTTTGTTCATTGGCATTGGATTTAAGTTATTATGGGGTTTTTTTGTGTGGATTATATTGTTCTAAGTGATTGTTTTGTCTGTTTCTTTGATGATTTTAATTCCTTTCTTTGAAGAAAAATATGGCTTTCGAAGAATAGGCAATTTCAGGGTATATTGGATTTTAAAAAGAGAAGAGATTGCACCTTTGCAGCATATTAAAAAGTTGCATATGGTCATAATGTGTTTGTCATTCTTTTATTCCTTCGAGTAGAAGCTGTTGTGTTAAAATTTTTTGCTAATTGCTTCGTTTGTCGTTGGTTTTTAGTATTTTCCCTAAAGCAACTTCTTTCAGCCATCATTTCTACTATCTTACGCAGGTGTATATGGTTTATTAAAGTTGTATGACGTTCAGAAGTTGCAGTATGTATGGGGGTGTTATGATGAAGAGGTTATTTTAGAACTTTGAGAGTAAGTATTAATTAAAGCCTTCCACTAATAAAGTCCTACTTCAAGGGCACTAGAGCATTCTTCAAGCGACCTTGACCACTGCTTCAAGAGCTTGACTATGATAAGGCAGAGACGAGGTGTCTAAACAAATGAATTTAGAACCTTTGGATAACCATGAGTTATTGGTTTTTATTTGTTGGATATGTGTATGATCCCCAGTGTTGCTGATTTTGTAGTGTGCGAGCGTATTACAGCTTCTTACTTTTTATTTGTTTCGACTAGTGGTGTTTTTTAGACTCTTCTCTGTGTACGTTTAGTTTGGTTTGCTTCTGCCATCATTTAAATCACTTCTTTTTGTTGTCTAATCTTGATGTTGTCTGTTAGATCTCATGTTTTGATGATAACAAAAGAATGGTTTGAAAAGGAAATGATTAATAAACAAGTTTGAACAAAGGAATAACAGGGGTAAGCATCACTTGAAGTAAGCATTGGAGTAATGAAGAAAGGTCAAGAGAAAATGCTGAGGAACTTGATCAGAAGCAAGTTTCTAAGGCATTACTCGAGGTGGTACTCGAGTAATGTGACAAAACTTGGAGTAACCAGAGACAACTTCCAGTAACCTGCCAATGTTACTCGAGTAGGTACTCGAGTAATAGTGTAAGTATTTTCAAGTTGCTCTCAGCCTGCCAATGTTACTCGAGGAGTGACTCGAGTAACCAGGTAAAAACTTGGAGTTGCTCTCGGCCTGCCAATGTTACTCGAGGCGTTACTCGAGTAACCATGTGAAAAACTTCAAGTTGCCTTCAAGTTGCCAATGATACTCGAGTAGCTACTCGAGTAACTCTGTTTCTGAAAATGTGGAGCTCTCGGCACTTTGTACTACTACCAATGTTACTCGAGGAGCTACTCGAGTAACGCACTAAAGTAAGTAAAAACTTGAAGGTGGTACCCGATTAACGTGATTTCTATTTATCTCATTTTCCTCGAGTCCTTACTCTAGTATGCAAGTATCTAATGTTGTATTTTAAGTGAATTCCTTGAGTAAGTACCCGAGTAACTCATAAAGTTGTGAGTACATTACTCGAGTAGGTACTCGAGTAAACATATATTTCCAAAGGTTTGAAAATTGGTTATTCCATGCACTACCCGAGTAATCTTGTATTTATTCATTGACTTGCAGTTGATCAAAGATTTCTCGATGATACTCGAGTAAGTACTCGAGTAAACTTTATGTGATACTCGAGTAGCTACTCGAGTAAGCAAACCCAAAAAGTTTGAAATCATTCCAACGGTCATTGTTTTGTTTCCTATTTGATTAAATTTTCATTATATTAGTATTCTTAGCATTTCGACAGATAAACAATGAAGAGATCTTACCAAATAAGGAAAGTCAAAAGCAACGCTCAAATGTCACCGACCGTCACCTACTGCAACGTATGTTTTTCAAAAACTGGAAAAGTCAATAATGGCTGCGCACGCTCCAACGGACATGAAGAAATATGTTCCCCAATCATTACCAACGTATCTATATATATGGGAACATCTGAACAGAGAGATACACACAAGAACCACTTACGAACGTATCATCAAGTTCATTACTCTGTTTTTCATTGTACTTGTGATTCTATGCTTTAGTGATTCTTATTTACTCTGGAGAGAGATTTTTCATTCAAACTCAATATTTGTTATTAAGGTAACTTAAGGTTGTGGAACCTTGAGTTGGGATTGAATTACAACTTATAAGGGGGAGCGAGTGTCCAGGTGTAGGAACTTGCTTGTACTGAGGTGTCAAGAACCCATTGAATCTTGGAAGTTATAGTGAAACTCTCAGAGAAGCTCTGAGGACTGGATGTAGGTCAAAGTGGTTGTGGCCGAACCAATATAAATCCTGGTGTACACTTCGGTGATATTTCTCCTTACTCTTTCTAAAGAGTGGGAGGCCAAAGTCACTGCAATAGAAGAGGCAAAAGGAGAATTAATGAGATCAGTTGCTTCTCTATTTGGAAGCCTTTCTGAATATGAAAGCAAATTAAAGTTCAAACGGGAACTAGATGACATCGGTGACAAAAGAAAGAAAGGTCTAGCACTAAAAGCGAAAGAAGAAAATCAAGATGAGGATGAGGAGTTTGATGATGATGAAATGGGCTTAATCATAAAATGATTCAGAAAGTTCTACAAGAAAGGTTAAGGATTCAAACATTTTCAAAAAGGTGGAACTATCAACAAAGATCATATCATTTGCTACGAATGTGGAAAGCCAGGACATATCAAATCAGAATGTCCAGAACTAAATCAAAAGAGCAAAGAAAAGAGAAAAGGAAAATTCTTTCACAAAAAGAAGGCCTTTGTGATATGGTGTGAACCCACAAGGGAAGATCCCACGAACCCACAACCAATTCTGAGATATACACACCCCAAGAAAGCTAAACACAAATCGACGATCCACTTGAACCCTTGAACACGAAAGAACAAGGACCCGAAGTGTTGGAAAACGCCATAAGGTTGATCAAGCCTTGATAAGTTTGTTAGTTCTAAAAAGAACCCTTAGAGAGAATCCACTCTCAAAAAACAAAGTGCAGAAGTGCAATTTTCATTTATGATTCAAATCTGAATTGTGTGTTACAAATGAAGAAGCACCAAGTATTTATAGGAACCTAATTGTAGTAGGTGCAAATCTGAACATAGAAAATACAAATTGTAAAACCATGTGCTAGGAAACCTAAAAGTCTAGTACATGAACACAAAATTCTAATACAATCTAGAAGAAAGTTGAAAACTCAAATACAAATGCTTAAAGAAATCAAAAGTCAAATCTACCACCAACCCCTTGTTGATTTTCGCACACCTAACTTCAAGAAGATGTATTCAGCAAATTAAGGCTCAAAATGTGCTTATTTAGGCCCAAATGAGCCTCCCATGTGTAGGACTAGGTCCAAGCTCTTTGTTTTGAAGTTTCCAAGCCCAAAACTTGATTAACAACTCCATATTTAGCACAAATGAACTTAGAGACGTTTTCAGCATCTTTGTTTTGTAAATCAGATTTATTGATCCAATTGCCATTTGATTTACAACAACTTCTTCAATCAGCCCAATCAATGCTTCCTTGAATATTTTAGCTTGTGCTCTCATGATTTGTTGAGTTGGAATTTGATAATGATCATTTGAAATGGAAGAGATGTCACTTGAATTTGAAGGGACAACTTGTTGATTCTGGATTGCATCATTCCCTCTCTCCTCAAAAGGATTCGTCCTCGAATCTTGACTTGAATTTGGAGAGTTAATTTGTTGATTCTGGGTCGCATCATTCCCTCTCTCCTCAAAATGATTCATCCACGAATCTCCACCTGGATCAAATGGACATTTTTCAGCTACATTAAAAGTAACAATAACAATATACTCACAAGCTAGATTAATCTTGTAAGCATCAGCAAGTTCAAAAAGAACACAGCTTCTTTGTTTGTTGACTTTGGATGCATAATGCTCAATTTCACAGGGAAGAAACAATTTAGCAAAGCCAATATCATTTGCATACATTTCCTCAACATATTCAAATCCAGGCAATCTGGTATTTAGAGAAGAAAGAGCACTATACCTTCTTGACAATTCTTCAACAACAACATTCTCTTTACCTTTTTTATATATGATGACATATGGAAATGTCTCAATAAATTTCAGCCAGCATGTATGCCTTTTGTTGAGCTTACCTTGACCAAGCAAATACACATAACAAAGGAAATCAATGTTTTCCATGCAACAATCAGAATTTTCTAAAACTGAAAACAATTGTTCCTTTCTCAAAACTTCAAGCACGCATAGCAAATGATTCACATGCTCATCATCTTTGTTGCTATAAATAAGAGTATCATCAAAACAAGCTGCAACATGCATATAAGAACACCTACAAACTGCAAAATCCATGGGACAATGAAAATTCAAAGTGTTGAGTTCAAGGCATCTTAAGGGCAGCAAGTTATCAACAATATCAAACTTTAGAGAACCAGAATGTTTTTCAATGTCACTTGAAGGAAATGAAGGTTCAATGCTTTTTGAAGATAAGAATCCATCGGGTGGCTTCTTAGGAATCAAATCCAAGAACACCTGCAACACATCAAAATCACAAGGTAGCAAGTCTTCAAGAATATCAAACTTTAGAGAACCATAATGTTTTTCAATGTCACTTGAAGGAAATGAAAGTTTATTGCTTCTTGAAGATAAGAGTCCATCGGGTGGCTTCTTAGGAATCAAATCCAAGAATCCCTGCAACACAACAAAATCACAAGGCAAATAATGATTAAGATCATTAGTAACAATATCCTTGCAATCACTCTTAACCTCACTTTTCTCACAACTCTTTTCATCTTTCTTTTCAATAAATTCTTCACTCTCATTTTTGCTCTCTTTATTTTGACAACACTCTATGCTCTCAATATCTTTTTCTCCCTCAAACTGAATTTTTCTCTCAGGAACAGTTTTATAGAAATCACTCTCACTCATATTTTCACTTTTCTTTTCTTGATTGAGAGGAACTTCTTCAACCACAAGATTGGTATTTGGACTAATGAGGTCTTCTTCAACACATTGGTCTGCAAGATATTCAACATTCAATGCTTCCTCCTCCTTAGCTAGCACTTGCTCATCATTAGAAACTGTAACATTGAAGCTTTCAATCTCCTTTGCATTGGAGCTACATCTTTGTTGCTTGATTTTTTGCTCATGTTCAGCAACAAATTGAACCAAAAGATCAATGTCCAAGAAGCTAAAGGTTTTTGCAAAAGAAGCTAATTCAGGATTAAGCCCATTCACAAAACGATCCTTAGTGGCTTTTGAAGTTTCTTTCACTCTAGCTCTAGCCATAGCTAATTCCAACTCTTGAAAATATTCATCAACAGTCATGGAACCTTGTTTCAACTCCTGCAACTTTCTTTGTAATTCTCTTTTTGATTTGGAGTTGTGACTAGATATCCATTGCTCTGCTTCATCAGTAAACCTTTGAAGTCCTTTTAGTAAGGATTCAAAATTTGTTTGAAGCTCTTTTTCATCATGCATATTAATGATACCTGAAAAGTTAGATTTAGAGAAAAATGGACCTCACCACTCTACTCTCATATTTCACTCAAACAATTTTGTGTCACTCGTGTTTCACTCAAATTTGGCTTTTAAATTGATGTAGTTCACTCTTGCCTTTTTCCACTCTTAGATTTCTCTTGAGGCACTTTAAAGAACTAAGCAATTCATAATCAAAGCAATCACAATTTGCAGAATCAACACAACACTTAGAAATATGGAATATCAATGTGAGCATTGAAAGAGGAAATTCAGGGAACTCAAGAGTATGACACAAACTTCACAAATTCTGGATATGACAATAGATATTGCTCAAAACACTTCCACCACAACTTTTTTTTTTTCAGTATTTTTTTTGAATAAGTTTTTTTTTTCTTTTTTTTCTAATTCTCTTGTTTTTTTTTTCTCTACTGAAATTTAAAGAGAATGCAAAATCTATGACAAACAACAAAACTCAAGAAATCTGAACCCAGAAATTCCAGAAAAGCGTCAATTTTGGAAAGACTATAACTCACAGTGGAAATTTTGGATTGAGATGAAACTAAAACGAACAGAAAGAATAGATTCTAAATTATGAAAATGACCTATTGAATGATGTAAAACACAAAGGAAAAGTGGTCAAACAAGGATACTATTTCAGGACGTTCTGGAAAAAACGATGATGAACAAGCCCAGAATTTTCAAGAAAACACAACTAGATTAAAATAGGTAGAACTCACAAATTACAAATCGGATTGAAACGATTCCAAATCGAGATGAAAGAAGAGATTCTAAGCTATGAAAATGACCTATTGAACGATGTAAAACACAAAGTAAAAGAGGTCAAACAAGGAAACAATATTTCGGGACGTTCTGAAAAAAAAAAACGAAAATGAACAAGCCCAGAATTTCCAGAAAACACAACTAGATTAAAAACGATTGAACTCACAAATGAAAAATCGGATTGAAACGATTCCAAACCGAGATGAAAGAAGAGATTCTGAACTATGAATTTGACATACTAAATATATGAAACCACAAAGAAAAACTTGACGAACAGAAGTAACAAATCTGGACACGGACAGACACAAGAACAAAGCACAAAACGTGAAACGAAAATGGAAACGAAGAACAGATAGATATGACCTGAGTTTAGATTCGAAGCTCTGATACCAAGATGGTGTGAACCCACAAGGGAAGATCCCACGAACCCACAACCAATTCTGAGATATACACACCCCAAGAAAGCTAAACACAAATCGACGATCCACTTGAACCCTTGAACACGAAAGAACAAGGACCCGAAGTGTTGGAAAACGCCACAAGGTTGATCAAGCCTTGATAAGTTTGTTAGTTCTAAAAAGAACCCTTAGAGAGAATCCACTCTCAAAAAACAAAGTGCAGAAGTGCAACTTTCATTTATGATTCAAATCTGAATTGTGTGTTACAAATGAAGAAGCACCAAGTATTTATAGGAACCTAATTGTAGTAGGTGCAAATCTGAACATAGAAAATACAAATTGTAAAACCATGTGCTAGGAAACCTAAAAGTCTAGTACATGAACACAAAATTCTAATACAATCTAGAAGAAAGTTGAAAACTCAAATACAAATGCTTAAAGAAACCAAAAGTCAAATCTACCACCAACCCCTTGTTGATTTTCGCACACCTAACTTCAAGAAGATGTATTCAGCAAATTAAGGCTCAAAATGTGCTTATTTAGGCCCAAATGAGCCTCCCATGTGTAGGACTAGGTCCAAGCTCTTTGTTTTGAAGTTTCCAAGCCCAAAACTTGATTAACAACTCCATATTTAGCACAAATGAACTTAGTGACGTTTTCAGCATCTTTGTTTTGTAAATCAGATTTATTGATCCAATTGCCATTTGATTTACAACAACTTCTTCAATCAGCCCAATCAATGCTTCCTTGAATATTTTAGCTTGTGCTCTCATGATTTGTTGAGTTGGAATTTGATAATGATCATTTGAAATGGAAGAGATGTCACTTGAATTTGAAGGGACAACTTGTTGATTCTGGATTGCATCACTTTGTATCTGCTATATGGGGAGATAGTTCCTTTGACGAAGAAAGTGATGAAGAAGAAGTAGCCAATATATGTCTTGTTGCTTAAGAAGAAACAGAAGAAGAGGTAAATGATTTTGACCCTACCTATGATGAATTACTATATGAATATAATGCTTTACATTCTGAATTCATCAAAGTAGTTAAAGAATTGATTGTTTTCAAAAAGAAAAATAAAGCTCTTGAAATTGAACTAAAAGAAAGTTCAGAAAAGAATTGTGAAAATTGTTCTTCGTTGAAAAAGAAAAACATTGATCTCATAAAAACTCTTGAAAAGTTTACCAAAGGAAGTGAAATGCTAAGTGTAATTTTAAAAGAACAACGATGTGTAAATGATCGATCTGGTATTGGATATGATCCAAAATCAGATAGAAGGAAAGGTAAAAAGAAAGTAGGAGGTAAGTTATATTTAAATTATTTCCAGCATTCTGTGCATATATCAAATCCTTTTGCATTCTATAATTACTATAATAGAAAAGGTCATTATACCTCTTCATGCATTCATAAGAAGAAAGGAAATATAGGAACCTACAAATGGGTACCTAAAGGTTCATATATTCAGAAAATTATTTGTACTAACCCAAAAGGACCCAAAAAGATGTGGGTACCTAAGATTTAGTCCTTCAATTGCAGATATGTCTCAAAGCATCCAAAAACAACAAGTGGTACATAGACAGTGGATGCTCTAGACATATGACCGGGGATTTCGAAAGTTTTACCACATTGCAACCTAAGGAAGGTGGCAAGGTAAAATTTGGAGGAAATCAATCCTGAAAGATTGCTGGAATTGGTGAAATAAAAAATGACAAAGGAATACAAGTCAAAGATGTATATTATGTTGAAGGCTTGTGTCATAATTTGCTGAGTGTAAGTCAAAGTTCAGATAAAGACAACTGGATAATATTTGATTCAAAGGAATGTCTGATTGTCAACAAGGAAGACTTACAACTTGATAAGAAAAATATCAAGGCAAAACTCAGAGCTAAAAGGGAAGGTAACTGTTATACTCTAGATATTAGTAGAAATGAATCTGAAAATTGTTTTCTGAGTAATGCCGATGAAAGTTGGTTATGGCATAAGAGATTGGCTCATGTCAATATGCATCAACTAGGCAAACTACTCAAAAAGGATTTAGTTCTTGGATTACCCAAAGTAACTTTCAAAAATGACTTGATTTGTGACGCATGTCAAAAGGGTAAACAAACTAAATTATCTTTCAAATTGAAAAATGAGATTTCAACAAATAGACCACTACAATTATTGCATATGGATTTAGTTGGCCCGGCAAGAATAAAGAGTCTTGGTGGAAACTTATATTCATTGGTTATTGTTAATGATTTTTCTAGATTTACATGGTTTATTTTTCTATCATCAAAAGATGAGACCTTTGAAGAATTTATTGTTTTTGCCAAGAAAGTGCAAAATGAGAAAGGTATGTCCATTACAGGTATTAGGACTGATCATGGTGGAGAATTTGAAAATCAAGCCTTTGAAGAATATTGTGATACTAATGGCAATTATCACAATTTTTCTGCTCCAAGAACACTTCAACAAAATAGAGTTGTGGAACGCAAGAATAGAGTGCTCACTGAAATGGCTAGAGCAATGTTGAATGAAAAGAATATGTCTCAAGTGTTCTGGGTTGATGCTATGAGTACAGCATGCTATATTTCAAATAGGGCCTATATCAGGACAAAACTTGGAAAAACACCAGCCAAACATTGCTCATCTACACATCTTCGGTTGTAAGTGTTTCATTCATAATAATGGTAAAGATAACTTAGGAAAATTTGATTCTAAAACAGATGAAGGAATTTTCCTAGGATATTCTAACCTAAGTAAAGCATATAGAGTTTACAATAAAAGAACATGTATTATTGAAGAATCAATTCATATTGTATTTGATGAATTTGAATCCTTTGACAAAACCATTGATAAAGAACAGGAAGTTGGTTTAAATCAAGAAAGTGGTCAATTTATTTCTAAATCTCTTATTCCAGAGGTTGATGAAACGAAGGAAGAAGAGCAATCCCTAGGTCAACCTAGAGCTTGGAAATACAACAAAAGTCATCCCTTAGATTAAGTAATAGGAGATGTGAATGAAGGGATCAAAACTAGAAATAGAATTTTCAATGAAGTAAGTTTTTCTGCATTCATTTCTGAGATTGAACCTTCTAATATTGATGAAGCCCTATCAGACAATGATTGGGTTATAGCAATGCAAGAAGAACTAAATCAATTTGAGAGAAATCAAGTTTGGTATTTGGTACCCCGACCCAAAGATCATCCGATCATTGGTACTAAATGGGTATTCAAAAACAAACTCGATGAATCTGCAATTATTGTCAGAAACAAGGCAAGATTGGTAGCCAAAGGCTATAATCAGGAAGAAGGGATTGATTATGAGGAAACGTATGCTCCAGTGGCTAGATTGGAAGCTATACGTGTACTCTTAGCCTTTGCATGCATCAAAGGATTCAAACTCTATCAAATGGATGTAAAGAGTGCTTTTCTAAATGGTTACATCATGGAAGAAGTGTATGTAGAACAACCTCGAGGTTTTGAGGATGTTACTAAACCTGACCATGTTTTCAAACTCAAAAAGGCTTTATATGGTTTAAAACAAGCTCCTAGAGCCTGGTATGAAAGGCTCAGTAAGTTTCTTATTGATCAAGGTTTTGTACGGGGAAAAGTTGATACAACACTCTTCATAAAACGAAAACACAACGATATTTTAATTGTTCAAATATATGTTGATGATATTGTTTTCGGTGCTACTAATGAATCTCTGTGTAAGGAATTTTCTGAGATTATGCAGGGAGAATTTGAGATGTCAATGATGGGAGAATTGAATTTCTTTCTTGGTTTGCAAATCAAACAAAGAAAGAATGGAATCTTCATATCTCAAACAAAGTATTTGAAAGAGCTATTGAAGAAGTATGGAATGGATGAAGCAAATGGCACAGACACACCTATGAGCTCAACTACGTTACTTGATGCTGATGTCAAAGGAAAAGACTACAACATCACTAAATATAGAGGAATGATTGGATCATTACTCTATCTCACAGCAAGCAGACCAGACATCCAATTTAGTGTTGGCATATGTGCAAGATATCAATCGGCACCAAAGGAATCACATGTTGAAACCATCAAACGAATCTTTAGATATCTTGCTGACACACTTGAATTGGGTTTGTGGTATCCCAAAGGAAGAAGTGAATATCTTATTGCATATTCAGATTCTGATCATAGAGGATACAAAACAGATAGAAAGAGCACAAGCGGACAAGGACAATTTCTTGGAGGATCACTTGTATCATGGTTTAGTAAGAAACAAAATACTGTGTCTCTCTCGTCAACGGAAGCCGAGTATGTTGCAGTCTCAAGTTGTTGTGCTCAAGTGATATGGTTAAAACAACAATTACAAGATCTTGGTATTTATCTCAAAGAAATACCAATCTATTGTGACAATACTAGTACGATTAGCTTGGCAAAGAATCCAGTTCAACACTCTAGAACCAAGCATATCGATGTCAGACATCACTTCATCAGAGATCATGTCCAAAAGAAGGATGTAAAAGTAATATTCATCCCTACTCATCTTCAATTAGCTGATATCTTTACAAAACCCCTTGCAAAAGATCAATTTCTTTATATTAGGAGAGAATTGGGAATGGTAAATCCTAATGAGTTATAAATAATTTCAGCATTTCATAATATTAGATGAAGTCACTTGATAATATTTTGATGATCACTAACTTAAGCATCGGAGTATATAGATACTTGTTTTGCAGGAAGAAAGAAACTCTGTTTTAGGAAACAAAAACAGAGATTATCAGAGGACACCATTACAGGAGTATCAACTTGAAGTAATGACTAACAGAGAGACAATACCTGAGGAAGAACTTGAAGTAAAGTAACACTTTACTCGAGTATGTACTCAAGTAATGGCCCCCAAAACTGGAAGTAATGGATCAAGTTACTTGAAATTTAAATCTAACGGTTCAGTTTTCAAAGAAATGAAGAGTCAGAAGTTGAAAAGCATGTTACCCGAGGCAGGCCTTGAGTAAACTTGAAGCTTACTCGAGGAAGGCCTCGATTAATGTCGGAGTCCAGATTCTCAAATTGATAAAGAATGACTCAAATCTGATCAGAATGGGTTATAAATGATCGAGGGAACATCCATGGATAATTACTATATTATTCATGCCAGGTACGCAATTTAAATGAATTATTTTAGAATTTTTCTGTATGAACACCCGAGGAAGGCCTCGAGTAAACTTGAAGATTACTCGAGTAAGGCCTCAAGTAACGTCGGGTTCTAGGGCTTTATCTGTCGCGAACTCGGTCATTTCCACAAAATCTCCTCGAGTAAATCACTATTCTCTCTCACAAAAACTTTTCACAAGTGATTCCTTGCCCCATTTCCGTCAAAACCCAACCATTTTCATTCCTAGAAACTTCCTATTTTGCTCAAAATCCCTGTGCCCTAATTCGCGTCAGTTACTCTGTTTTTCTGAAAATCTCAGTTTTTTCAATTCTTCAGAAAAATGAGAACCAAAAACCTTACTCCCATAGATTCCTTTGAATCCCAACAACACACTGATCCTCTTTCTTCTCCTCCCAAGAAGAGAAGAAAACTTACCCCGAGACCAAAAGCTAAAGTTCCTCTTCAACCGAAACCCAAAGGTGTGGTGATTAAAGAGCCTATTGCTACAAGGGCTCAATCCAAAAAGAGTACCTCAACCGGAAGAGGGAAGAGTGCCAAATCTCCCTCACCTCCTCCCTCTGATTCCTCTACCCCCTCTTTCACACCAAAGCCTATCAAAAAGCCAAAGTATGACAAGAATGTGGCTAAGGCTATGGCTGGAATCATTGATCAAATGGAGAAGGGACAATCTTCCAAGAAGTCCAAAATACCGGAAGCAGAGATCACCAACCCACCAAAGGGATTCAATGTTAGCAAATTGGTGGAGTCTCCGAAGTATTTGTCTCAGTTCTCCAGAAGGAAGGTATGTAAGACACACTATGTTGATCTGAAGTTACTTCAAGAGGTAGTGAAGCATGACCTAAGTCCTTATTTAGATCCTTTTATGCCTTGGTTATCCATTAGATTGCCTTTTTGCACAAAGGTGATCACTCACTTTTATTGTAACTTAGAGATCATAGATGAGCCTAACCGAACCTCAGTTGAGGAAGAGATGACCACCACAGTTAGAGGCCAAAAGATACTTATATCGCCCTCTAGGATTAACTTGTGGTTAGGAATTGAGAACCCCCCAGATGACATCTATTCTAAACTTGAGCCAAACCAAATCTTCACTATTCTCAAACCCGGTGAGCTAGTTGGCCCCCTAAATTTTAAACCAAGTGATATGTGTGATCATCACAGGGTCCTATGGTACATCTACTCTAGGTCCCTAGTGAACAAAGCCAACAACTATACCCACTTCTCCGATAGGGACTTTAGGTGGTTTGCTTCACTGCTTTTGAAGGAACAGAAGGATCTGGGAGAGTATATCTTTTCTGAGATGAAAAGGTATAAAGTGGATGGGAAGGCTACAACACCAATGCCATATCCTCAGATTGTGTCTCTAATCCTGAAAGAGAACAAGATATGGTATCTGGATAGCAAGGAGCCCATTGAGAGGTTGACTCCGGTTAGGAGAAACCAAATTGGGAAATTAAACATTGAAATCCCTCTTAAAGGCCCTCTGGAATCTGGGTCAAAGAAAAAGAGGAAGACCACTGAGGCAGAGACCAACAACATAGATAATACTCAGTCATCTGCTCCAGCTGCTACCACATCATTGCCATCTTTCCTCAATGCCACTCTCCAGCATTTTATGGAAAATATGCTGAGAGGTTTTCATGTGGATATCGCCAACACGAATGCCGAACTGATAACCCACATAAATACCAAGATGGGAGAGTTGGTTGAGAGAATGGACAAGAGGCATGAGGAGTTGCTAGCTGAGCAACGTGCCCAGGGCGAGACACTGAGATTGATTCTGGCACGCTTGGACTCATTGGGTCCCGGACCTTCAGCCAGTCCCTCCTCTTCTGCACCACCACCACCTCCAGTGAACCCTCCTTCAGACACTCCTATCACTGAGGATGAACCATCTACCCCTCTGGTTTCTAGTCCACCTGAGCTTCAAGCCAAAGATATTCTTTATTCAGTAGATAATCCAAAAACCAACGAAACCATACATATCACCATTGATGATTCCCCTCCAAAACCTCAGCCTGAACTCGCTCCTAAACCGATTCCAACACCTACCCAAACTGAGGAAATATCTCCCTCTTCCTCCTCTGAACATCTCACTCCTGTATGGATACCCCTCCAGAAGCTGAGACCACTATGGTTGTCTTCCAACCCTCTCCTATTCCTCTTAGAAATGACATCCATATCCCCCCAGTCAATCTCCCTGAACCAAAATCTTCCAGTTATTTTGACTCCTCTAGTTCAGATGGTGGTTTGGTCCTTCCAGTAAAGCCTATCTCTATGGTGAAGCCCTCTAGTCCTCCACTTGATTGATGAAGCCAAAAAGGGGGAGAAGATCTTGGGTGATTTTGTGGAAGTGTCTGAGCTTATTTTGGGTATTTTGGTGTATATGGGCTTTAGGGAGCATTTTGAATATTTTGAATTTTATCTTGTAATTTGAAAATTTTAAGTTTAATGCAAGTGTGTTTAAATTATGATTTCATTTTAAGGTTATTTAAGCTTTGAATTATGATACCTTAATGAACTAATGAAGTTGCTATGTATGCAAGGTATATGCTATGAATCTAAACTTAATATGATTTATTTAATTGAGAATTCAATTTGAAAAACCATGTTCAAAATCACCAAGTTTTGTCATCATCAAAAAGGGGGAGAATGTTAGATCTCATGTTTTGATGATAACAAAAGAATGGTTTGAAAAGGAAATGATTAATAAACAAGTTTGAACAAAGGAATAACAGGGGTAAGCATCACTTGAAGTAAGCATTAGAGTAATGAAGAAAGGCCAAGAGAAAATGCTGAGGAACTTGATCAGAAGCAAGTTTTCTAAGGCATTACTCGAGGTGGTACTCGAGTAATGTGACAAAACTTGAAGTAACCGAGACAACTTCCAGTAACCTGCCAATGTTACTCGAGTAGGTACTCGAGTAATAGTGTAAGTATTTTCAAGTTGCTCTCGGCCTGCCAATGTTACTCGAGGAGTGACTCGAGTAACCAGGTAAAAACTTGGAGTTGCTCTCGGCCTGCCAATGTTACTCGAGGCGTTACTCGAGTAACCATGTGGAAAACTTCAAGTTGCCTTCAAGTTGCCAATGATACTCGAGTGGCTACTCGAGTAACTCTGTTTCTGAAAATGTGGAGCTCTCGGCACTTTGTACTACTGCCAATGTTACTCGAGGAGCTACTCGAGTAACGCACTGAAGTAAGTAAAAACTTGAAGGTGGTACCCGATTAACATGATTTCTATTTATCATATTTTCCTTGAGTCCTTACTCTAGTATGCAAGTATCTAATGTTGTATTTTAAGTGAATTCCTTGAGTAAGTACCCGAGTAACTCATAAAGTTGTGAGTACATTACTCGAGTAGGTACCCGAGTAAACAGATATTTCCAAAGGTTTGAAAATTGGTTATTCCATGCACTACCCGAGTAATCTTGTATTTATTCATGACTTGCAGTTGATCAAAGATTTCTCGATGATACTCGAGTAAGTACTCGAGTAAACTTTATGTGATACTCGAGTAGCTACTCGAGTAAGCAAACCCAAAAAGTTTGAAATCATTCCAACGGTCATTGTTTTGTTTCCTATTTGATTAACTTTTTATTATATTAGTATTCTTAGCATTTCAACAGATAAACAATGAAGAGATCTTACCAAATAAGGAAAGTCAAAAGCAACGCTCAAATGTCACCGACCGTCACCTACTGCAACGTATGTTTTTCAAAAACTGGAAAAGTCAATAATGGCTGCGCACGCTCCAACGGACATGAAGAAATATGTTCCACCAATCATTACCAACGTATCTATATATGGGAATATCTGAACAGAGAGATACACACAAGAACACACTTACGAACGTATCATCAAGTTCATTACTCTGTTTTTCATTGTACTTGTGATTCTATGCTTCAGTGATTCTTATTTACTCTGTGAGAGAGATTTTTCATTCAAACTCAATATTTGTTATTAAGGTAAATTAAGGTTGTGGAACCTTGAGTTGGGATTGAATTACAACTTGTAAGGGGGAGCGAGTGTCTAGGTGTAGGAACTTGCTTGTACTGAGGTGCCAAGAACCCACTGAATCTTGGAAGTTATAGTGAAACTCTCAGAGAAGCTCTGAGATTGGATGTAGGTCAAAGTGGTTGTAGCCGAACCAGTATAAATCCTGGTGTACACTTCGGTGATATTTCTCCTTACTCTTTCCTGTTTTAATTCCACTGTTAAAGTCTTATATTCCCGACGAAATTTTAAGGTCACCCAATTCACCCCCCTCTTGGGTGAAACGCTTGCTCTAACATTGTCTTCCAACACCATCCGACCTTTGAATTTTCTATTCCTTGAACAACTTTATAATCACATACACAATTACAAGACCTGCAGGTGTTTGAAATCAAACAATGCAATCGATTAATTGGCCCATCTTAAAGTGAGTTGCAATATTTACCACCACCAACCTTATGGTTATTTTGAAACTTTATTAATTTATTAATTGATTAATTGGACCACCAGCCATGACTGGATTTGCACGTGGCCCAACCCTTAAGTTTGGGATATTTGTCAAAAGGCAAACTTTGATTAAATAATTACAAGACTTGCTGCTATTTTTCTTTTTTTTTGGTTAAATAATTGCTTTGTAGTCTTTCAAGAACCATCTATTGAGATTATTCGCTCCCTTGTGAGTTGCCACACAGAGGACACATGCGAGCATGAAAATCAATTCAATTAAAATGTTGTCTTTAATACTAAAACGGAAAGCTCTCTAATCAACACTACAACAGATAATCCATCACTGTGTCGACCACTTCATGACTTGAAAAAACAAAATCATGACACGGTACAAGCGATTACACAAGGTGTAACAGAGATATCATTGTCTAATCCTTATCATCTCCACTCTCCATGAAACCTAGCTTCGGCTCAAAGTCAGAAGAACATGGCAAGGTAGTTCTTGTGGCAACGACGTCCCTCAAGCTCAGGCCGTCTTCATCAGGTTTTGTCTTCTCTTCTTATTCTTGTAAGTTGAGTTTGTGTAAGTGAAACTTTTCAGAACTTGGATGCCATGGCCTTATCGGAGTTACATCCATGTATCTCCCATGTCTTATGTCATATATTGTGAGGGTCTTGTGATCTCTCCATAGAATTTGCACACGAAGGTACTCGACATTAGTTGCTACAACATCACTGAATGAGTAGGCTTTCTCAAAGTTGTAATTATCTACTCACTCCATACAGTGGCAGTATAAACCAAAAGACCTTATGATGCCATAAACACATTTTAGAAGGAGATAATATGAATCATTCTGAAAGTCGATGGCCATTCCGTATGCAACAGAGACAATTCCCAATAACTCTTTCATTTGCTATGACTATCAACAAAAGTCAAGGGCAATCTCTATGGCATGTTGGATTGTATCTTTGTAAGCTCGTCTTTACACATGACCAGTTATATGTTGCATTGTCTAGAGTTAAAACCATGAAAGGCTTGAAGATAGTAGTTGGTGATAATCAAAGCAAGGAGAAGAAGACTACAAAGAATGTTGTCTATCAAGAAGTATTTAGAAATGTGACTTAGAGACACTATGACTATGAATGATGTACTATTTAAACATAATGTAATTATTCCTAATATGTAACAACCATTCAAGTGAAGAAGGCAATGACATGATTAACAAATTTGGTAGTATTTCAAACTAACAATTCGTATAAGCACAAGTAACTCGGTTGTAACCTTACGGTGTGTAAGGGGGAGTAACTCGGTGAGAGATTTGTAAAAGGCTTCGCAAGTGCCTGACTAAACTTGTGGGTTGTAAAGGCTTTTCTTGTGCCTGCATTAAATAAGAAGATAGTAGATTTGAAAATCATAGGAGGAGCCTGGGGATTGAACGTAGGTCATCACAGATTGGACCGAACCAGGATAAATCATAGTCTGCACACTCTCTTCCTTAAACTTTTATATTTCCAGCATATATTAACTGTTGATTTATGATTCATTACTTTCATATTTATTTCTTCCTCTAAGAAGCAAAAAGATTTTTAAAGTTCTTAAGATTTTTATCTTACACCCAATTCACCCCTGCCTTGGGTGTCAGCCGGTTCTAACATTTGGTATCAGAGCTGGACTCTTGTTTAAAGGACTTAACCATCTCAAGAGCTCATAATGGCTGATTTTGGGTGTTATATGCTTTCTGAAGGTTTTGACTATACAATTCCACCTATGTTGAAAGATATTGATTTTTGGTTTTGAAAAGCTAGAACGACTAGTTTTATAAAAGCATTTGATTTTGATATGTGGAATATTTTTACAAATGTCTTTGATTTCAAACTGAGAAAGAATTGGACAGAAAGAGAAAACAAAATGTTTTCGTTGAACATTAGAGCAATGAAAATTTTGTATAGTGCTTTAACCAATAAATATATGTTTACCCATTTTATCTTTAATTAATGTAATACATTGTATTGATTTGAAATATTAACTCATTCCCTTTATTTTCTTACATCTTTCCTTCCTATACATTCTCTTTTATCATTTTTCTAATTATTACGCTATCTTATTCATTCATCAATATGGGCATATTTGGAGAAAGTATATTTTTTTACATATTATTACTTTTAACTAAGTTAATTGATTTCTTAAACGGCTAAATGGATTTTGTATATTGGGAGGAGGGAGTATATAGTAATATATCCATGTGGTTTTAGTAGGCGGGAAGATGAAGAATGGCCCAAAATGTTCGGGATAGGGTCTAACAATAAACAATGTCTGACTATTTTTTCCTTCTTAATTCTTATTCATCTTTCTTTATCCTTTTCACTCTTCTATCTTTCGTTCTTCTTCTTTGGTTTTTTTGGTCTTTTTTATTTGACATTTTTGTTGTTTTTCATTGACAAAACCTATGAAATAGCGTTGGTCCATGTTTTTGTTTTAAACAAAACAATATTGTTTCTAGCATCTGGGAGCTCAAAAAACATACATAACACGGGTTACTCCCAGATCGCTCGAGTTACACTAGATCACCCCTGGGTTACTATTCTTTCCAGCATGGGTGCTTGCCGCATTGGATACGCTGTTAGGTTGCCTGGCTGAACTAGGTAGTCCGATCTGTTTTTGATACCATGGTAGTAACCATTTCTCTGGATGAGCCTAACGATTAATAAGTGTAATAGTAGAGAGACAAACATTGAAATGGATGGATCATGCTTCCTTGTTATATCACTATCACTACCGAAAGTTGTTGTCGGTAGAAAGTCAATGCTATAAAGACCGTTGTTGTTGGAATGGTGTTGTCACCGAAAACTAATTATTAGGAAGTCACCATGTGTGCTGCCATGTCACCACCTTGACACCATGTTACCACTAAATATTATTGACTCAAATGAGTCTCTCCAAAGACCAAACTTGTGACTCCCTCCTTTTATATTCAATCATTTTGCCATTCAATTGGAATAAATTTACTAAAGTTTTAGTTTTAGGGGACTCTAATTAAATAGTTGCCACTAAGTTTTTAAAAGGTAGACTTTTAGTGGCAGCAATAGAAATTGCCACTGAAGGTTTCACTCCAACGGTGACTCTTAAAAACGTAATTAAAAGTCTTTATAGAATAGAATTTCTAGTTGTGACACTCACTGTCGCTGCCTTCAAGGGCAACTTTTAGGGTCATTGCTAAAAGTCTCGAACTTTTATTAATAAAGAAAGTTACAGATGAAAGTCACCTTTTAGCTGTGACTTCTTTAATCATCATTGCAAGTTCTCTCTCTTTTTCGTAACTTCTGAGCCACATAAGTGGTTTTTACAGTTTTGTTTTCTCTATAAGCAGCTCTAGAACCCTTCCACATTAATTCAAAAGCGCTAGTAAGAGCCAATACATTGAAACTGAAAATTAATTACTAGAAGACTATATGAAACTATGAAAGATGGCATATATATCTGGGTGTGGATATGGGGATCGCATGTACAATCATATGATAAGTCCCATAGAAGCATCTTCCTTGCAAATCACACTTGGAATAATGTGCAATCCTAGTGATGAGTTTCCAATTCACAACTCAAATTCACGGTTTACCAAAAGTTTGAACAACTTTTCTCATTATAACAAGTTCAAAGGGAAAGTCATCATAAAAGATTTACTACGAATAAGCATCTGATAACTTGATGTTGAAGATGATTCCCAAATCCTTTGAAGCAGCACAGCAGCTCTAAAAATGAGTTTAGAGAATGGGAGAAAAGAAGAGAGTGAGGAAGAAGAGTAGATGATAGGAAGGAGATATACAGTAGGGTCTGCTGCTTTATGAAGCTCACCTATATATTATAAGCAGATGTCACTACTATGGCAAGCATGTAATTAAAAGTAAGTTCTAGTTCTGAATTGGCTGCTTCGTTATAAGTTATAGGAATATTCCCTTCGATTTCGTTATATAAGCCTGTGTTTGGGATTACGTTTGGCCCCCAAACTTGCATCCCAACAAAAGTGACTTTTTACCTCTTATTGATGTTTGATGGCATTTCCTTTATTTAGGGTCTATTTGGGAATCCGTTTGAGTCCAAAAAAAGCCCATTTGGTGTGTTTTGGAAAACTTTTGGGTTGGCTGGGATTTTGAAAAAAATGGAGCTTTTATGAAAAGCTCATCCAAGTTACTTCTCCCCGCGTCCGAACGCTAAGTCCAAATCTTTCCTTCTCGCACAATGAGTTCAATACAGCTGAAAAAGGGCCCCACGGTTTGACTTCAGTGACAATGAAAAAGAAAGTAGTGAGGGCCTACCACATTATTTTTGGTTCATTGATCCCAAATGATCTGTCTATGGCCTGTGAAGTTAAAGACCAAGCCATTGAGATGATGAAAGAATAGAAGGAAAGAAAAAAATGGTAGAGGAAAATATAAATTCAACAAGCTGAACGAGGAAATATACCTAGTCAAGATACTAATGATCCGATTGATGTCACATCCACATCTACTATCTGTAGATTATCTTCAACACAAATGAATCATGTTCGTGACACAATCAGAGATCAACTTGTTAGGGGTAGACGATCCAATAATGAGACATTTCATGTATGCATTCTAATTTAAATATAAATTTATCCTTTTTTAATTAAATACTTTTGTGTATTTTTCTTTTTTTTTCAATAATAATTGCATCTTTTTTATTTTATCAATTTTTTAAAACATTTTTTCATTTCAATTATCACAATATATACAACTAATAAATATATATATATATATATATATATAGTATTCAATAAGATTCATGACCTTTCAGTCATTTTCCATCTAAACGGGCTTTTTAAATGCTGATCCAAACATGTTTCAAGTTAGAAAAAAGTCACTTATGCTACCGCCAATCTAAACACAAATCACATCTCCAATCTGACTATTTTTTTATATGACTTTTCTAAAAGCCCATCTGCAAAAAAGAAGCTCCTTTTTCACCGCTAATCCAAATAGGCACTTAGCTTATAGGATTTTGGCTTTTAGAAGGAAGCAAACTTTCCATGCTTCTATGATAAGGTGCTTCACGGTGGGATAAATATGGTGATGGGTCCCACAGATATGCTTATTGACGCCCTTGTCAAACCTATGTCTGTCTCTCCCCACTTTTCTTTAGCAGGTTGGTAATAATAATGACCGATACAATATTGAGGTTTTAGTTGAAAAGTTTAACATTATTATAATTTTTATGTATTTTTATCTATTAAATATATCTAATTAAATAATTTTTTAGTGTTTACAATTTTACCCTCAAAATTTATTAATTATTTTTATAATTTTGATATTTTTCTTAAAATTAATATGAATATATATGTCATGTAATAAAAATTCATATTCTTTTGGTCATTTTATATTTAAACTTGCTTTTTCACTAACTATTCAAATAGCTTTCAATTTGTCAAAACATAAATCATATTACATAATCTGAGTTTTATTACATCTTGAGTTTGTAAAAGTCAAGTTAAAAAAAAAGTCACGTTGTCACTGCACGCTAATCGAGACGCAACCCAAGTTACTTTCTATAACAACTTTTGTTATCCATAATATAAGTCATTTAATTTGGAAAATAATTAATACTTACTTACCAATTTTTCAATGTAATTAATGTTTAAATGGAATTCATTATATTTTTCTCTCTTTTAAAAACCTCAATTATAATAAAAACAATGTTGGATAATTTTATTTTAATTTGAAACATATTTAATGAATTAATTACTTTTTTTTTATTCCAGTGTGTTGTTGAAAGTGGCTTATACACTACAAAAAAAAAGGTATTTTGTAGCGGTGCACTTGTAGCGGTTATATTAAACCGCTACAAATTATAGTATTTGTAGCGGTTTTTACCTAAACCGCTACAAATTTGTAGCGGCAAGATTATTTGTAGCGGTTTCCTACAAAAAACCGCTACAAATTTGGCGCGAAATTCCCGCCAAAACTTGTAGCAGTTATTTTGTAGCGGTTAATGCACATAAACCGCTACAACATACCAAAGGTCAGAATTTTGTAGCGGTTTTAGGCAAAAACCACTACAGAATTTCAAGAGACTCCAAATTTGTAGCGGTTTTGGGCAATAACCGCTACAGAATTTCAAACGTTGTGAAGATTTGTAGCGGTTCTTGTAGAACCGCTACAAATTTAATTATTTGTAGCGGTTAGAGTAAAATAACCGCTACTAATATCTGGCCTATTTAAACCCCCACCTCCTTCATTTCTCCTTTTGCTCATTTTGTTTCCTGAGGTTTCTCTGAGTGATTTCTTCGAGATTTGAGCGTTCAGACGTCTCTATAGGAGTTTTTGGTCAATATTCCGCAGTATTCGCACTTGAGGTACGTATATAACACGTATTTTTAATTATATTTGTATTTTTATTATATTTTTGCATAATAATGGACTAATTTTTTTTTAAATATGTACAGTTGATATGGCTTCAGGACAGGATAAGGGGAAGGCCCCTGAGGTCCCCAGACCGACTTTACGGGGTGGCAGCAGCCGGGAAGGGGGCAGAGGGAGGGGGCAGCCCGCAGGCAGGGCTACCGCGGCATCTCAGCCCATCCCCCCACAGGCACCGTAGGCGATCCCATAGGCGACGACCGCAGCAGAGGTGCCTGAGGTGGAGAGGCCAGAGATTAGCGTTGAGGACTTCCTCAACGAGGAGGAGTTCGAGATCCCGATGAGGTTTAGGGAGATGGAGCGGTTCCTCGATGAGGAGGATGCTCGGGAGCAGAACAACCCACGAGGGTCGTCTTCGCGGTCCACTGGGTTTAAGGTGCAGGTCGAAAGTAAATTAATTTTTTAATTTAGTAAATTATTTATTTAAATTAGAAATATTAACTTTGAATTATAATTTATCTAACGTGTGGTCAACTGTGCAGATGGGCAGGGGAACGTGTCGACGAGGAGGCTAGGATGTGGCCGGTCTGAACAGCATGGACCAGTCCCTGCGAGTTATAGTGCCGTGGAAGGAGGGCACTGACCAGCCGATCCACAATGGGGGTCACCTGCTCAACCGCTTCCTGAGCGACCTGGGAGCGAATTGGATGCGGTTCCCCCTTCACTTCCCGACGTGGAGGCACATTCCTAGGGGGCCGAAGGACCAGGCTTGGGAGGAGGTGGTTCAGGTAATTAAAACTATTTAATTAATATTTTTTTTAATTAATTCTATTTAATTATTTTTTTAAAATTATGGTTTTTATAATTATTGATATTTAAATGTATTTTTTACAGCTGCGGTTTGCCGTCCGGGCCAACCGGAAGAGGTACGCCCTCGTGAAAATGGGCGACGCCTGGAGGAACAGGAGGAACCGTCTCTTCCACAGGGTGGATGGGGACGGGACGATGCCTCTGGAGCAGCTGCAGGAGAACGTCCCGGACGGCGTGCCGCCGAACGACTGGGCGCGTTTCGTCCAGTTCAGGAAGAGCCCTCAGGCGCAGGTAATGTATTTATTATATTTTTGATATATAATTTTGTAATTGTTAAATATTAAATTATAATTTCAATTTAATTTGTATTTAATTTTAAATTATAATACATTTAATTATTTTTTTTCCAGGAGCTTTCTCAGAGGAACACCGAGATCCAGGCGCAGCAGACGATCCACCACACAGCAGGATCGAAGACCTTTGCTGTGACCTACAGCGAGCTGGTAACTTTTCAAGTGCTTCACTTACTTTTAGCTGATTATGTCATAATACTAATTGTTTTGTAATCGTTTCAGGAGACGAAGGCACAGCAGGAGAACCGTCAGACGGACTATGCGGAGCTGTACGCCATCACACATGCAGTTCGGAGGCATCCCTTACTATGGCAAGCTTCTTGATGTGGTCGAGCTTAATTATCAAGGCCGTTTCACTGTGACGCTGTTCAAGTGTTTGTGGGCAAATACCACTACTTCTCGGGGACTGACAACTGACGACCTAGGGATCACATCAGTCAATTTCTCACGCCCGATTCATACTGGTATTTCTCAAGATGATGAGCCGTATATTCTAGCTTCAGAGGCACATCAGGTTTATTATGTTGAGGATGAGAGGCATAGGGATTGGCACATGGTCGTTCATTTAAAGCCAAGAGACCTTTACGACATGGGTGAAGGCGATAACATCACCTACGAGAGTGAGCCATTTCAGCCAGCTGATTTTGAAAACTACTTCCCTGAAGGTGATGACAATTTACCTCTACTGCGGTGAGTTTTTTTAAGTCCATGTCATTTCAATTAAATTTTTTAAATTTAATAATACATCAATAACAATAATTTTTCTACAAAATTTTTGTAGGGATGGCGATGATGAGTGATCAAATTCAAGTGTAAAAAATTTGTCTTTACAAAAAATGCAAAAAATTTGTGTTAAAATAAAATGTAAAAAAAAATTAAAATAATATTTGTAGCGGTTATTAAACCGCTACAAAAATATAAATAACCGCTACAAATAATTAAACCGCTACAAAAATATAAATAACCGTTACATTAACCACTACAAATAATACGTGAATCCCTATAAATACCCTTATCACAACTCATTTCAAACACTCCCCAATTTCTTTTCACCTTACCCTTCTTTCATTTCCTCTCTTTTACAACTTCTTTCGTATGAGTAGAGGAGCTGAATAAGATCAAATATGGTAACAAGATTTTCAATTTTTTTTAGAATACTTCTTTCCTTTCTATAAAATTTATTCTAACCATTTTTTTTCTAGATATATCATAACTCTATCTCATTTTCATCTATTTTTCATATACAATTACATTATATTATAAAACATAATAATTCCTTATTACCTAACTATCCTTAATAATATTATTAATATAAATTTTATACTAATCATATTCAATTACATTTTTTTTTTAATTTATTAATAAGTTAAACTATTGAATAATAAACTAATTGAAATAGATAAAATAATAACAAATTAAACTATTTAATATAATATTGAAAAAACAGAAAAAAAATCAACTTATATTTTTAAAAAAAATTTTAAATATTTATAGCGGTTATTAAACCGCTACTAAATAACGCACCTTTTTAGAGCTAAATTTAAATTTTTTGGCGCCAATTTTGAATTTCATGAAATTAGTAGCGGTTTTTAAAACCGCTACTAATTTCATGAAATTCAAAATTAATAGCGGTTCTTAACCGCTACAAATAAAAAATGTCATTTTAACAAATTTTCAATTTTTTATATTTGTAGCGGTTAGTAAACCGCTACAAAAAAAAAATTCTTTTTTAAAGCTCTCAATAAAATTTTTTATATTTGTAGCGGTTATATAACAGCTACAAATATCTCTGGGTGTTGTAGCGATTACTATGAACCGCTACAAAGTTTGTAGCGGTTATTTTTTATTGAGTAGCGGTTTTATAAAACCGCTACAAAACTACTTGCAACGTACGATTTAGTAGCGTTTTGGGTAACCGCTACTAACCTAGTTTGTAGCGGTTAGAACCGCTACGAATACCCATTTTTAACCACTACTAAATCACGTTTTTTTTGTAGTGATATATGTTTTATACTAAAATAATTTATATATTCCATTCATAGGCCCACGTGGGTTCAAAAAAATGATTATATAATTTTATCATAGAAATGTTCACAACAATGATCATATATACTTCTGTTATTTTATATTAAGTCTCATGGACCTAAAAAAGGTTGTTGAATTCACCAAAATATCGCTATATATATATATATATATATATATATTCTTTTATGCAGCAATGTCCCTGATTAATATTTGAACTTTACAATCACACATGCATCTAAAAAACTGCTTCACACATATCTCTACTTTTTCTTTTTTCCTGATACATTGGATCAAAGAAATACTCCGTTTTTTCCCCCCTTACAATTGAGATCTGAGGTAGCCGCGTGAGTGTGTATAAGATTCCTTTAACCGGATCGTACAAATCAAATTACGGTATCTAAAAAAATTTTTATTTAAAAATAAAAAGACAAACAAACATTTCAAAATGAGCCTTACAAGAAGAGACTGAGGGAATAGTAAATTAATTCGGCAGATCGCATTCACATGATATATGTTCTGGTGACATGACAAGTTTTATGAATCAACAGGATCAACAGATAATGAATGATATCACTAAACAATATACTACGTACTCCTTTTAGTCTTTATTATAAGACACTTTCGAGCTTCAACTAATTCATGTGAACCAACAATGAATGACAATAAACTTATTAAATTGGTCTTAAATTAATAAAATTTTCCAAGTTTACCTCTATTAATGAGGTTTTGATTTTTGAAGGGGAGAAAAAATTACAAATTAAAGTCATATTCAACCATTAATTGTAGAAACAAAATTAAAAAATAAGTATTAATGACTCCTTAAGTGACTTGTACTGTATTAAGGATAAAAAAAATTCTTTAAGAAGACGCCTTAAACAGCATTTTGTCTGTTTATTGTCCAAAATTCCCGCAAGCTTAGGGTAAAATATCTATGTTGTAATTGTTATCTCTAAGGGGCTGTTTGGTATGTGGAAATTGGAGGGGACGAAGCAGAGGAAAATTTTTTTATAAGTTGGATTTTTTTTTTTAAAAAAAAAGGGAAGTGGGTTTATAAAATTTTAATAAAGAGAAAATATAAGATAATAGAGTAGAAAAATTAATTAAAATATTTTAAACCTATTTCTCCAAATTTTTAGATCTAACTTACAAAAAATTGGCCTCATCTCCTCTCCCCTCCCCTCCAAATCCCTAATATTAAACCGTCCTGAAAAGACACATTTTTGTCATTTGCACTAGAAATTATCCTTTGGTGAAAACTCATTTATTATGTATAATCAATAGAGATAATTTAAAAACAGAATTATAAATTTAGGACATAAGGTGGATTGAAATTACATATTTTAAAAAATAAATATATTTTTTAGTTAAAGGGACATGCACTAATGTCATGAGATTACAAATAGGTGGGATCAAACCAGCAATTTTCCATTTATATGGGTACATCCATGCAATTAGGCTACAAGGCTATTGACAAAAAAAAAAAATCAAAATTTAGCACTTAAAGCAGTATTTAATCTCTGTTTTAGACACATTTATTGAGGGGCAAGGGATTGTTGCCCTCATGTTTCTTTAACTTTCTTCCTTCTTAATGATTGTTTTGGACCAACCCTTCTTAATGATAGTAGAAGGGGACCATTTTTGACAGAAGGAGGGGCATGAAACAAAGAAGAAGAAGAAGACAGCTAATTAACGTGCATGATTGAAACTAAATATCAAATAGAAGGAAAAAGCAAGAGCTAAAATTGAATGCATCAATAAATGAAGTTGGGTCTTCATTTTCATCAAAAACAAAAAAAAAGTAGGGTATTCATTGACTATGGAGAAAGCAGCTTTGTGATAATCAAAAGCTAAATCTGATTTTCTCATTAAAAAAAGAAGAAGAAGAAGAAGAAGAAGCTAAAGCTGATTGCACGTAGGAGTAGTGTCAAATTTGCCATGCCAATGCTTCTCTTTCAATGAGGAAATGGGTTTGTTTGCGTATGACACAAATCGATGACAAGTTTTACTAGGAGCCGCCAATTATTCCAATTCACCAAATCAAATCAAACTTTATAAACTTATTTAAAAAAAATTTATTTTTTTAAAAAAAAAGCTCAGCTCAATTGAACTTATAGACGTTTTATTCGGTGGGGTTTATTAGCTCCCCATTTTGATCGATTGATTTGATTTTTAATTCCGCTACTGCGGGTAAAACTTTCTACATTAGTCAATGAAGACCTTTTGGTTACCCAACAGAGGTTATTACGTACCTTCACTCATTAATATAAAAGTTACTTAATAGTTGGATTTGATCCTGAATAAAACCCAATCTTATTTATCTCCCAAATTTATAGATTGTACATATTAAGAGGTTTCTATTTAAAGATAAACACAATGAAAGATGATATTTTAAGAAAACTAAAATATATTTATTACAAATAACTCACATAATTAATTTCCAAAATCTATCAAAATTAATCAATTAACTCTTATATTAAGGGTCGGAAATAGTAATATATAGGAACTTAATTATTTATTCAAAATTTATGTGGGTAAAACAAATGATGTAGAAATTAAATGACTTTCTATTTTAGTTACACCTCATCGAACCAAATGTGCATTGCATACCTTAGAACTGGTTCCCACAAAATATGTTAATGGCAAATATCAAGCAACTAGCTCTGCGATACTGCTTCAACTTGCCGGAAAGCGACAGAAGGATGAGTTATAAATAATAATGTTAGCCATCTTATCAAACCATTTAATATATATAACAAATTCGTCTGTATGTTATGACTTTATTTGGTATTGGACTTTGAATCATAGCTGCACATGATGGCTGCGCAAATGAATAGACCTCGTTGTTTTTTAATTTTCCCTCCTCTTTTTAAATTCTCTCTTCTTACTATTGTATTGTATATAAGATTATATATATATTATTCTAATTCCATTTTTTTGTATATCTATATCTATATAATATATCTATATGATAATATAATAAATAATAAAATAATAAATTCTATTTTAATTCTTAATTATTAAATTCATTAATTGGATTGAGCCTTGGTATGGAAACCTACCAAGTGATAACTTTCGAATTTGTAGGCATAAATGCACCTATCCTTTTTTTTTTATTCTCAAATTTTGGGTCTTCTTTTTTATCTCCGATTACTCGACAATTTCCACAAGCACAAATCCCACTTTTTATAGGCCCAAAATTCTTTCACAAAATAATCCATCTTTTTTAGGCTTATTGGTTTTGTAGAGGGGGATGGATTGCCCATTCCATCTCCCTCTCTATAACTACTTGATAATCATGCAAACAGTTAATTAATATGCCAAATGTTATCGTCTTTAATATGTCAGAGTTGAAAATCCTAACAAATGATTGCAAAGCTAAAGAGTTCATAGTGTTCACTTATTTAGAAACACTATCACAATCACAAACAACCAAGAACTATTCCTAAATGGCTAAATGAATTGGAAGCATAAAAATCTCAAAAGAAGCCATTGACAACAAATTCATATCCACCTATAGTTCCATTTGGAGATTAAGAGCAAACTAAAAATTCAGAGAGTAGAGACGAATGAGCTAATCATCAAAACTAAATAAAAAACATATGCATAACATCAGAGTCAAGTTTAATGCATTAGAGGTCAAAGCTAGAGTACAGAGTTCAAATTTTTGGTAACTAATATTTAAAAATGACTTGACCAAAAACTAGTCTTTCTTTTAGTCTTCTTATTTCACTTAAATCACCTATGACAGAGCAGACCTTTGCACTTCAGCCATTTACATTCTGACGAGAAGCATTTGAAGCTGGAAAAAAACAACATCAACCCCATGAATTAATTCATGCAAATCTCTTAATTTTTCAGGTTATTTTATCTTATTGCTCTATAATCTTTTAGTTCTCTTCATAATTTTTCCCTTTGTTTCACGTATATTTTCCTAATCAGTCAACATCACTTTTTTCCATTCTTATTAAGACCTCTCTTACTTCAGGTCTTTGCTCGTTCATCACTTTCAGACGCATATATTTGCTGGAGGAGAAACAAACATCCAAATTTCAATTCAAGCCTTGAGGTAAAGGGAAGTTCTTAAATACGCAAAATTCTTAGCATATTATAGGAGGAACAAAACCTGTATGGTGTATATTTAAATAGTAGGAAAAAAATTTTGCTCAAGAAGCTGTACAGAGTATAATTTTTAAATTAATAATATTTTGCTTTCTTCAGTACTCTAATTTTGGCAAAAGCACTTTGCATCTACAATAATAACTATCATTGTCAAATGAACCTAGAAATTGTAGAAGCTTACCAATTTTGAGAATGCTTCTCGTTGGAGCCTAACCACGGAAGATGGCAGATCGGCAGTTGCTTTACTTAGTCGGCCACACTTGAACTACACCGAAGAGATCCCACCAACAACGTCGCACAAGATGTTGGCTTCCGTCGCACACCGTCGAGTCTCGGGTTTCACAGATTTGGACGAATGCCTTCTGATTTCAAATGAGGGAAAGAAGCTCAGTCTATCTCCGGATCCTACTAAGACCGTCACCCACGATTCTGCCTTTCGTCCTACACCTTCAAGTCTTGGGTTTCACAAATATGGCCGAATTCCTTCTGATAGGTTTCGATTTCAAATGAGGAAAAGAAGCTGCTGTCGAATGAGGAAAATAAGCTGAAGCTCAGTCTCCATTTTTTACCCCCTTCCTTAAAGGGTGTTTCTGACATTTCTCATTAGGATTTTGTAAAACATTTTTCCTTCTTATTCCTTTCCTCATTTTGGCCAACACAAGAGAAAGAAGAGAGGGGGAGAGAGAGAGAGAATTCAAGAGCTCTCAAGTTCTAGAGAGAAGAAAGAAGAAGAGAAAGCATTAGGTAAGTGTGATTTCTCAAGAGTTCCTGTGATCTTACTTGAAACCACATCTTAAGCTTAAGGAGAGAGAGAGAACTCAAGAGGTAACTTTACAAACCTTAGATCTATACTAGTATGATGTTGTTGTTGATGTTTGTGGTCGGATTTGGTGATTTTTGGTTAAGTTTGTAAATTTGGAAAGTCCTAATCCTAAGGGGTTATGCTGCCCAAATTTCTTTGAACCATGGTTAGAATGTGTTTAAATAACTTTATAAGGGATTGGACGTGAAAAGGTACAAGCTTTGGAAGCTAAAACACAAAACTCCAAATTTTTCCATTTTCGTAACCTAAGTTTTGGCCAAGCATAGATCTGGGGGAAGGAGTTAGATTTTCAATAATTTGATGGTTCCATTGGATACAGGAAGCAAAAATAGGTGGGGTTACAATTGATCACATTTTCGGAAAAGCCCAAAAAAGCATAATTATGAAAACACCCCTAAAAGCCTAAAATGGGGGCTGGCAAGGGCAATTTTATAATTTGACACTGAATTTGATAATTTTAAAGTTGGAAATAGATTCCTTGGGCAAAACTATGTTAGGATAGCCTTAGTCAAAATTTTGGAAAAACATGCTATCGAGCTAGGTACGGTAGGGCCGGGCTGAGTCCCAGGGGCATTTTCATTAATTTTCACCATAGACTAATATAACCATAAGAAACACTATGGAAGTGTCTAAAATGATACTTGGATAGGTTATGACCTATTTCATGTACATTTAATATTTTAGGACTGAGTCGGAAGTCGAAAGCGACACGTTTTATGAGGCACACTAAAAAGGGGTTGAAAGAAATAAGGTAGGAACATTATCCTTCATACATCATGCCATAGTTATATGATTGTGTGAATGCCATTATTTGTAAATGTGCTTTATTAATCAACATGTTTTGCCTAAAGAGAGACAGTTAACGCCAGAGGTGCACTTACACTGGGAGTTGGTGAGATCCAATCGGTGTAGATTAGTAGGGCTGGGCCCTACTCATGTATACATGATAGTGATGTGTTTATATTGTTCATTAATTGGTGGATACATGGCGTATATCATATTTGTTTTCCGCATTTTTTATGAACGATAGCATGTTTCTACTGGGATTCCTTGGATTCTCACCCTTTTTTCTTAAACAAACATCTAAGCGGGCGCCAGTGGATCAAAAGGCAAAGGCGTAGACACCGAGATGTGATTGGCATATGTCTCGAGGTAGGGTTAAAGATCGTGGTTATAGTTAGTTCATATTTAAGATATTTTGGGAAATCCTGTAAATATTGGAATTTTTTTAGCACTCAGTATTTTATCGACGAATGACTTTGGATTGTAAACGAATACTTTTATCAGTATTTATGTACTTTTCTGTATGCCCATGGAATGTAGTGTTTTTAACACTTCGAATATTGAAATGGAAATGGATGTTGACATTTTTTGTATTAGAGCTAATAAGCGGTTCTGGCATTATCAGAATGGTATGCTGATATGGTTTTGTTTGCATGGCAAGAGGACTGCTCATGGATATTCTAAGTGAGCCTATGATCGTGATCAGCGGTGCTAGTGAGTCATCTGGGAGCAAGATTATGATGAACCTGTGTGTTCTTGACATACAGCCAATGATAGACTATTTCAGGCACGGTGGTATGCGCATGAGATACATAGCACAAAAGAGTGTGCCGAGGCTACCTGTGTACAGTCTAGAGCTTAGGCCGGCGTACCTGGGAGTGATAGAGGTTAGGGAGAGAAGAGATGTACCAGACGAATACTCAGAGTGGGATTCTCACTATGATCTGGAGGAGATATCAAAGGATAAGCTGATCGATCTCAGCAGAGCTGGTACATGTGTCATACAATTTACAGCCAGATATCGAGTTGTCCTACCTTCTCAAGGCCAAGTATCATAGGGCACTGCAAGAGCATGATACACCGAGAGACTGGTATTTCGCATTCCTTGACGACGTAGAGACTATGTTTTGACTGTAGATACCGTTGGGGGTTACGGTGACTGATGAGTGCTGGGTTTGTTCTACGATACACTTCTTCCCGGACTTAGCATTCTAGAACCGACAAAAGAACCTCATCGTTGACCAGGGCCTAAAGGAGAACTTCTAGACTTTTCAGAGGCATATTAGAGGGTTAATGCGAGATTTCATGTATACCGAGCTATGATGTGGGGCCTATGTGAGCTATTTTGGTGATCGGGCTTGACCTGCATGTATTACGAGTTAAGGTCAGTCAGTTGGAACTAACAAAACAAAGAAAGAGTTAGCCAGAGTCGGTATTTTAGAAAGGTACAGAGATAGTTAAGCATGCTCGACCTGGGGTAGTCTAGGATGGGTGACCCCTGGAAGTTGCATGAACTCAGTATTTTGGTTATGTAAAGGACTAATATGTCATGAACAGTAGTGTGTAGGATATATGATGTTTCTGTTTCTCTGTAACTACTGTAAATAGTTGTTATGTGTTATGTATGACATATTTGTACCCTAACTTTTACGAAATGACAAAAATGCTCTTGTTCTTATATAAAATGTAATTCTTCTCTATCTTCATATAATTTTAAACATAGAGATAGTTCAACCTGGTAGACCTCATGGCAGTCCACGTGCAGGGTATTATCATGTCATACTTGAGCCACAACCTGATCCAGTATAGCAGCGAATACTGGATATGTTAGAACAACAACAACAAATAATGAATGAAATAAGAGCTGACCTTCAGGGAGTACAGCAAAGGAAGGATCATCTAGAAAATTGTCTAGATGAATTCATGAGGGGGAATGATGAAGAAATATATGAGGAACCTCCAGCAGAGGGTGATATATTTGATCATGAGGTGGATATTCAAACATGGTTGAGTAGGTTTAGTAAACAACAACCTCATATGTTCAAAGGAAAGTTTGATCCTCAACAAGCGGAAGATTGGTTGGCTCGTTTGGCCTAGATATTCTATATACTGCAATTAGACAAAGTAAAAGCCCGATTAGTTATATACAAGCTGGAAGGTGATGCTGATCGCTGGTGGAAAGGGCATATATCTTATCTTGAAGGGGAAGAATGTTCCTATCATATGGGAATTATTTCAGGAAAAGTTCAATGAGAAATATTTTCCCTCGACTAGCAGAAGAGAAAAGGAGAAAGAATTCCTTTGTATCAAACAGCAAGACCGGGACAGCTTTGACAATTATTTGGCTTGATATATTTGATTGTCATGATACACATCATATCACAAGCTGAATGAAAATAAAGAGTGGAATGTAGATATAATGATTGAAAGGTTGAGACCTGAGTTCAAAGAGGCTGATTTCTCAACACTTTATAGAATTCAACAAAGTAGCAAAAGATTACCGATACATTGAGAAGTGTGTGTCGAATTGGGCGACAAAGACTGGGAACAAAGGTGCTTTTGGAAGTGGTAGCTTAACACAAAAACGAAAGGAATAAAGTGGATTTTCAAGAGGGGATCCTAAGAGATCAAATCAATATGGGGGTCGTGGAGGCAAGAGTTGTTGGCATTATCGGAAGCCACTTCACCCTGGTAGATCTTGTAACGAGATTCCGTTTTGGCCAGACCTGAGTAAACCACTTGTCTATTATGTTTACAACAAGCAGGGACATATAGCCAGGGATTGTCTATAAAAGCAGCAATAGGAGGAGACTGACCTAGAGTTTCAGGTAGGGTCTATATATTGACATAAGAAGAAGCCAGAAAGTCTCCAGAGCTAATTTAAGGTATGATTTCTCTCAACAGCAGTTTAGTGCATGTTATGTATGGTTATGGTACAAGCCATTCATTCATTGTATATAACTGCGTGAGATAGTTATATTTACCTGTGCATAAATCTCCATATTATTTGGTTGTATCTACACCTATAGGCGTACAAATTATGACGGTCGACATTTGTCTAAATTATGTGGTAAATGTTGAAGGGCACGAATCAACCATAGATCTGATATGTTTGCCACTACAAAGGTTGGAAATAATTTTTGGGATTGATTGGTTGATAGCGAATGGTGTGTTGTAGGATTATAAAAAGAAGAGAGTCATATATCTAAATCCATAACCGCCAGCTAACACAGAAATCACTCTTAACCTTTTCTCTGTGGCTAAGGTTAAGAGATATCTACAGAAATTTTATCAGGGGTATATGGTATTTTGCTCTATGCAATCAGAGGCCGGTATAGGCTTGAAAAGTATCCCTGTAGTGAGTGATTTTCCTGATATTTTTCCTGAGGATGTTAGTGGATTACCTCCAGATAGGGGTGTATGGTAGTTTGCTCTATGCAATCAGAGGCCATTGTAGGCTTGGAAAGTATCCCTGTAGTGAGTGAGTTTCCTGATGTTTTTCTAGAGGATGTCAATGGATTATCTCCTGATAGGGAAGTGGATTCTTGATTGATTTAAGGCCTGGAGCAGGTCCAATTTCAAAAACCCCATACTGTATGGCTCCAAGTGAAATGGCGAAGTTGCTAAAGATGTAGATCAAGGAACTACTTGAGAAAGGCTTCATATAACCCAGCGTATCACCCTAGGATGCTTCAGTGCTCTTCATAAAGAAGAAAGATAGAAGCCTGCATGTCTGTATTGATTACCCATAGCTGAACAAGGTGACCATTAAGAACAAGTATCCACTCCCTAAAATTGACGATTTGATCGATTAGTTGTTTGGTTCCTGTGTATTCTTAAAGATCGATTTGTGATCGGGATGCCATCAATTGAGGGTAAAAGTAGAAGACGTATCAAAGACTACTTTGAGAATTGGATATGGGCATTATGAGTTCCTAGTGATACCATTTGGGCTGACTAATGCACTTACTGCGTTCATGGACTACATGAATCGAATCTTTCATCCATACTTGGACCAGTTCGTAGTAGTCTTTATTGATGATATACTGGTGTATTTTCGGAGTAAAGATGAACATGAATAGCATCTGAGAACTGTGTTCAACGTATTATGGGATAGGCAACTCTATGCCAAGCTGAGCAAGCATGAATTCTAACTTTCAGAGGTAAAGTTTCTGGGCCACGTTGTCTCACAGCAAGGGGTCTCTGTTGATCCTAATAAGGTGGAAGCAGCAATAAACTGGAAGAGACCAGAGATGATATTTAAAGTATGCAGTTTTCTGGGTCTAGCTGGTTATTATTGAAGGTTTATACAGAATTTCTCCAGAATTGCATTACCGTTGACAAAATTGAAGCAGAAAGTTCAGCATTTTGTGTGGGATGAGAATTGTGAGAAGAGCTTCCTAGAGTTGAAGAAGAGGTTAACTATAGCACCAGTGTTAATGATCATAGATCCACAGTTTCCGTATGTTATTTATACAGAGGCCAATAGGCATAGATTAGGATGCGTATTGATGCAACATAGTAGAATGGTGGCATATACATCATGTCAGTTGAAACTTCATGAACTGAACTATCCCACCCACGATCTTGAGTTTGCAGCAATTGTGTTTGCTTGGAAAATCTGGAGGCATTATCTCTATGGTGAGGCTGTAGAGTTGTACTGCGACCACAAGAGTTTGAAGTCATTACTACAAAAAAGCAAAGCAGTGGCGCTTATAATTATATTAGTTGTGGCGCTAGAGAAGTGCCACATATCTAGACGCCACTAAAAGAAGCTGTGGCGCTTCCAAGCGCCACAACATTTTAAATTTTTTTTTAAAAAAATACCCTCCTGTGGCGCTTGTTGGAGGAAGTGCCACAGGAGGTGGGTCTCCTGTGGCGCTTGCTGACGCAAGCGCCATAGGAGGTCAGACCTCCTGACGCAAGCGCCACAGGAGGGTATATTTTTAAAAAAATTTTAAATATTATATATATATATATAACATTTATTATTTTCATATTTAATAAAAGTCTCGTATCTGAAGGGATGAAGCATAAATAAAGATATACCTGCATCTTTTTTCTTTTTCTTTTACTTTCCATATATCAATTTCTCTTTTCTTAAATTATTTGTATGGTTTTGCTACATTTGTCTGTGTGTTCGTATCACTAAAAAAAGATTTGCTTGTTAAAATTTATTTCAATATTTCTTTTCCAATAGTAGTTTATATAATAGATTTGCTTGTCTGTGTATTCCTATCACTAAAAATAGATCAACAATAACGTTCTTCCATTAATACTCTCCAAAGCTAACATTAAAAATAAAAAGAACGAAACAGTCTACTTCTTGACATCATAACCAACCAGAAAATTCGACTATAAAAGAACTTGAAAAAAATAAAAATTAAAAAAGCATAGACACTTACAAATCTATTAATTGACCAGCGTAGGGAGTGGGGGACCATGTTGGTGTCACTAGCTTGAGTGACGAGGATGAGCAAATGTGAGCTATGGAATGGAGTGGGGTTCAAAAGAGGAAGAGAGACAGAGAGTATGAAGAAAAGAGAATAACTAGGGACAAGAGTGGGGATGGATGGAACAAAAATAGAAAAAGGGATAAGAAAATTTTAATGAAGAAGACGCCTGTGTGTGTGTTTGTTGTGCAAGAGAGAAAGTGACTTTTACAAAGGAAGAGAGGGATGTCGGTGAGCTGAGGAAAAGAGGGAATAAAAAAGGTAAAAGGGAGGGAAAGAATAAAAGTAAAGTAAAGATGAAAAATCTGATTGGTGGGAAATGATTTAAAAATTAACTTCCAGCTGGTAAAAAAAATTTTTTTTGGTAATATAAGCAGCTATGGCGCTTGGTTTCCCAGGCGCCATAGCTAGTGACAATTTTTTTTATATTAAACCAGTTGGTCATGTGGTGGCCAGCTGGTATAAAAGAATTTGTTATAAAGGGCCACTAGCTGTGGTGCCTGGGAACTAGGCACCACAAATAGTGGCAATTGTTTTTAAATTATACCAACTGGTCACGTGGTGGCCAGTTGGTAAAAAAATTTTTTTAAAGGAACACCTGTGGCGCCTGCCTAAACCAGGCGCCACAGCTGATCAACTCCTCCCAATTGTGGCATCTTTCTTGACAGACGCCACACTTGAGCCAACTAGCTGTAGCACTTGGTCCATCAGGCACCACAGTTGGTACTCAAAATTTAAAAAAATAAAATAAAATAGAAAAGGAAAAAAAATGAAGGCAGTTGTGGCACTTGTTTAAAGAAGGGCCACAAAAGGTGCGCCACCTTTTGATCTTTTTGTAGTAGTGAGTACTTGTATGATAAAAAAGAGCTCAATATGAGACAGCGCAGATATATAAAGTTGCTGAAAGACTACAATCTAGAAATCAAGTATCATCTTGGTAAGGCTAATGTTGTCGCAAATGCATTAAGATAGAAATCAGTGCAGGTGACACCCATAATGATCTATGAGCAGAAACTGATCGAGGATTTTAGAGACATAAATCTGTCTAGTCAGATTCTGTTAGCAGTGGGGTTAGCCAAGTATACAATTATTTAAGGGCAGCAATTGAAGAAGCCCAACTGCATGATAATGAAGCACTACCTATCAGAGGTATGATTGATAAAAGTGAAGCTCAAGAATATGACTTGTCTCCCAGCTAATTAGTCAAGTACAAGAAGCGAATTTATGTTCCACCCCAACTAGAACTGAAGCAGCAAATCATGGAGGAAGCACATAAGAGTAAGTACACTCCACATCCAGAGGCTACAAAGATGTACCATGATATGAAAGCTCAATACTATTGGCTATGGATGAAAAGAGAGGTGACTGAGTTTGTTGCTCGTTGTTTGACATATCAGAAAGTAAAAGTTGAACATCAATGACCATCAAGGGTTTTAATGAACACTAAGATCCTTGAGTGGAAGTAGGAAAGCCTTACTATGGATTTCATGACAGGATTGCCTAAGTTCAGAAACCATGATGCTATATGGGTGATAGTTGACAGATTCACAAAGACAGCTCACCTCCTATGGAAGAGTCTAAAATGATACTTGGATAGGTTATGACCTACTTCTTGTACATTTAATATTTTAGGACCGAGTCGGAAGCCAAAAACATGTTTTATGAGGCACATCAAAAGGGGTTAAAAGAACTTTGAGGTAGAGACATTATCCTTCATACATCATGCCATAGTTATATGATTATGTGGATGCTATTGTTTGTAAATGTGCTTTATTAATTAATATGTTTTGCCTAGAAAGAGGCAGCTAGTGCCAGGGGTGCACTTGCACTGGGAGTTGGTGAGAATCCAATCGATGTACATTAGTGGGGCTGGCCCTACTCATGTATACATGATGATGATGATGTGTTTATATTGTTCATTAATTGGTATATACATGGTGCATAACATATTTACTTTTCGCATTCTCTATGAACAATAGTATGTTTCTACTGGGATTCCTTGTAATCTCACCCCTTTTTCTAAACAAGCATCTCAGCGGGTACCAGTGGGATGAAAGGCAAAGGTATATACGCCAAGAAGTGATTGGCATATGTCTTAAGGCAAGGTTAAATATCGTAGTTATAGTTAGTTTATGTTTAAGATATTTTGGGAAATCCTGTAAATATTAGAATTTATATGCACTCTGTATTTTATCGACAAATGACTTTAGATTGTAAACGAATATTTTTATCAGTATATATGTACTTTTCTGTATGTTTACGGAGTCTAGTCTTTATTACTCTTCGAATATCGAAATGGAAACGGGTGTTAACAAAAATCACTCGAGTGATGTGATAAATCATAGCTAAATCATTATGGTGATCTTTTTAGTGAAATCTTTTTACAAAAGAAGATCACTCAAGTAACTATTCGGGTGATATGTTCAAAATTCATCACCACCAAATCCCCATAGTGAATAATCTAATGATCAATATTGTAAAAAATTTTCAAATGGAAAATCACTCGAGTGACCACTCAAGTGATGTTCCAAGCTCACTCAAGTGGTGAGTCAGAAAGTATCACTAGTACAACACTACAATAATCTTGGAAGTGTTCTGAAATATGAAAAAATTTCTAAATGTAAGACCGTTCGAGTTATCCCATTTTATGCATCACTAGCACTTCACTCTAGTGACCTATCCAATGCTCTATAAGATTTTCAAACTATCAAGAGAAGATCACTCAAGTGAGGCTTTCCTAGAAAACAGAGCATCGCTTTAAAAATTTTTAAATCATTGGAATGATTGTATAATTTGTTCTTCTTGCTTCTAATCACTCTAACTCTTCATTATACTAGCACTTAAGTTTTTTCCATGTGATTAAACAAGGATTAACACACAAATTGGAAAAAACACTTTTATGTCAGAAGCATTAAATGTGAAGGATATTCAAACAACGAATATTTTCTTTGCTCCAACAACTAATTTCTTCGACATAAAAAATGTTCAGAGACTTCAACGATTATAATAATGACCAAGGATACTCTAATGGAAATATTCAATAAGACAACCAACTTCTATGAAAAACTTACTCTTACATTCATTGTAAAGTCTTAAGCTCTTAAATACCAGAAAACAGATCATCGCTTTGAAACTTTATAAATCATTGGAATGATTGTGTAATTTGTTCTTCCTGTTTCTAATCACTCTAACTCTTCATTATACTAGTACTTAAGTTTTTTTAAGTGATCCAACAAGGATTAACACACAAATTGGAAAAAAGCACTTTTGTGTCAGAAGCATTAAATATAAAGGACCTTCAAACGATGAACATTCTCTCTACTTCAATGGTAAATTTCTTAGACACAAAGAATGTTTAGAGACTTTAATGGCTATAACAATGACCAAGGACACTCCAATGGTTACATTCAATAAGACATCGATCATTAATACACTCTACTTGTAAATACCCAAAGCATTGAAGACAAAGCAACCAACTTCTGTAAAAAAACTTACTACACATTCATTGTAAAGTCTAAAGCTCTTAAATCTGAGTCTATATTTCAATGATCATATATCTACTCTTATGAGAGGCATTTATTGATTCATTTAGTATCTGAGAGACTCAAGATGATGGAATCTTAAGTGGGCATTAAATTGCAAAGTGTAAGCAAAAGTTATTGTTCTTTGAAAAGAACTAGCTTGTATTTAGGCACCAAGAGTTTGAAGAATCTTAGAGAATAGTGGAAATCTCATAAGGCTTTTGAGAATTGGATGTAGGCCAAGTGGTTTTTACCGAATTGAAATAAATCTTGTGTGTTTATCTTTAGTGACATCTCTTCAACTCTATTTTATTTCTTTAAAGTTTGCATTCAACTTTGAGTTTTTAATTATCACCCAATTCACCCCCTCTCTTAGGTGAAAGTCCTGTTCTAATGCCCCCTTCCTCTACCACCACTTCCTCCTCCTCCTCATCCTCCTATTCCACCTCTTCTTGAAATGGAGGCTCTTATGCAGATGTTCGTAAGCATTAACCACTACACAAGGCATCTCTTGACTTATACTTACAATTTGAATAGGAAGTTAAGCCTCATACTTCTTTATAGTAAAGTTGGATATGACTTGCAGTCAAATCCTTCATCTTATTCCTCTACTGATGTAAGTAAGGAGGAGGAAAAGGAGGAGAAAAGTTGTAACACCCCAAATTTTATTTCCCAATATGCCTTGTAAACATTTGTAGCATTTAATGAAATGGAACGGGAAATTTTGGTGAATATGATTAGGCTTCCAGTGAAATTTTCTATGAGGTAGTGAGCTTGTCATGTGATTTTGTATGATCAAATGATGAGTAAAAATTATGAAATTTTATAAGATGAAAGTAGACATCCTAAAATTTAATTTTTTAGGTCATATGAGTCATTTTAAGCTATATACAATTAGTTATGAATTTTTGAAGTTAGCCCATAAAAATGGGAAAGTTTTTGGAACAGCGTCCAAAGATTTAATTTTGGGAATTTTATACTTCCAATTGGATAAAGTTTATATTTTTCCTTGCAACAAGACTCAATAAGGGTTCTATAGCCTTTAGAATCACTTGGATATGAGGTCTACAAATTTAGTTATGATTTTACAAATTTAGGGCATAAAATCTGCCAGAAATCTCATTAAGTCCGAAAATAAAGAAATAATGTGATGGCAAGATTTGAAATTATGAGGTTTTTGGAAAATTCATTTGGGCTGATGGAAGGACCTCCTAGATGTCATTTACATGGGCCAAGAGAGGGAAAATATTAGTTGCATGTCAATTGGATTTATGGCACAACATTATGTGTGCAAAAAAACTTCAATTTTGGAAATTAGAAAACATGACATAAGCGTGGGATTATAAAAAAAACTTCATAAGCTTCCCTTGCCATTTCCTGACACAATTTCAACCAAAAAGGGTGAGAGAGTACTTGGAGAAAAATAGAGAGAAGGAAGGACAAATCTCACAAGGTAGGTCGATTTCTTCAATGAATTTGTACCTAATGTGTATAATCCTTCTCCTAAGCTTCTCTTCTATGTTATTTAAGGTATTTAAAGCTTAAATTTTTCTATTTAAAGAGGCTAGGGTTCAACCATAAGAAGAATAAGCCAAAGGAAGTGAAAGATAACTTCCAAACCTTTGAATATTTCCTGTTCTAGCTGCTGTGAATAGTTTAATCGGTGAAATTTCGCTGGATTGTCTTTGTATATGAAAATGGAAATGGGTTGTTGGAAGTGTTATGCTACGAAAATTGGTCTAAATGGTAGTTTTATCCTAATTAAGTAGTTAATAAAGTAGTTAGGAGTATAAATAAACATGTTTGCAGAGTCGAAATCAAAAAGCCCCAGTTTTCTAGGAAAATTTGCATATTTCGGCCAAGGCTAGAAATGGGCCTTAGAGTTTTATTTTCAATTATATGATTATTCCATAGAGTTTAGAAGGAAAAATTAGGTGGGGTTACAGTTGGTCACCTTTTCGAAAAAGCCCGAAATAGCATAATTACGTAAACACCCTGAAACCCTGAAATAGGGGCCTCAAAGGGCAAGCTTGTCATTTGGCAATGAATTTCGTAATTTTGAGTCCAAAAATGGATTTCTTGGAAGAAATTATGTCATAATATCCCATGTCAAAATTTTAGAAAAAGTACAGCCGGGTCGGGTACGGCAAGGCTAGGCCAAGGTCCTGTGGGCATTTTGTTAAATTTTCACCATAGGCTAATACAACTACTAGAAACAATGTGGTAGTGCTTGAAATAGTACACGAATGGGTTTTAACCTAATTCTTGTACATTTGCTATTTTAGGACCGAGTTGAGACTGGAGCTGCGACACGTATTACTAGGCATGTAATTCGAGGTAGAAAAAGGTTTAAGGTAGGGAACTTACCTCTCTTACATGTATTTGATATTTGTGCTAGTATATTGATGCATGTTATTGCTTTGTTTGATTATGTGAAACATATATGAATGATTGAAGCTCTATTTCTATTTATACTGTAGCCATAGTTCTGTTGCATGAAACATTGAGCACGCAAATATGTTATTGTTTTAGCATGGGTTTTTGTAATGCAAGCATGCCATGCATTAAGCATTAATCCTACATGCATATTGGTACTGTTACCTACTGAGATTCTCTCGAATCTCACCCTCCCCTACCAACAATTTAGACAGGTGAATTAGATAGCATGCAGAGATCAGAGACGAGAACTACATAAAAGGATTGTAGTGGTGGAACAAAGACGGGAAGATGTCTCCGTTTCCCTGGGATAAGTTTAGACAACTAAGTAGCTCTATGCGGCTACATTGATTATAATTAACATGTACGAACCCCTATGGGGAATTTCTATAATCATGCACATAAAATCAGTATATTTATGCTACTCCTTTGTTACCCATCGAACCATGCAATAATATTCCGCTGCAAGTCAAAAATAAGATAACGGTGTGAAAACAGTAGTGGTGATGACTGAACACCACTATTATTTTTTAAAAATATTAAAAAAATTAAGTTAACAAAAATAAACTAAATTAATACTTCATGGTTATTGATTAACAATAGTAAAGTATTCTTGTTACATAGCTGATACGGTTACAAATAACACCAACATATTTAATGATTCTAACTTGATAAATGTTAATTAAAACTTTTGAAACAATTCATGTTCCGAACATTAATGAAAAGATAACAACCGTGAAGTATTCTTACTGATAACACCATTTTACTTAACAGTTCTAACCTAATAAAGGTTAATTAAAACTTTTGAAACTTTTCCCTTTCCCCGCGCTAACTTTGGGTGGCTCCTCGTTCTTTTTTAATCGTCACGAGAACCAAGTACCCTTTCATTACCCTCCATTGCATGAGACGAGTACTGTTTAACTTCCAACATGTGTAATGATGATTTTATTCAGTCCCTTCCATATGTCTATTTAAACTCCCCATTTTCATTTGTTTTTCTTACATTTTCTTCATTGTCCTCCTCTTGATTCTCTCAATTGCAAAGATGGAAATTCATGTGAAGAATTTCCAAAAAAATCCTTGGTGCTATCCTCCACCTCCTCCTTTTCCTCCCCATCATCCATTTTTTCCACTGCCACTACCTCTACCTCTACATCCTATGCTTCCTCAACTAGAGGCAATGATATATAGCATGTAGAACATATTGACCATACTATGAGGAGGATTTCTAGATAACTCTTGAGTATGAACATGAAAGCCAATCTCATGCTTGTTGATTATGGGGTTAGCCATGATCCTAACATACTACACCAAATGATCCAGGTCCCTTCTTTGGGAATGAGTAGCCTGATGATCTTTGATATGTTGCTAATTATTTAGAACTTTGGTTGAACTAAAGTTCTAAACCGTGATCGTCAGCATTATTACAAATCACATACCTTATGAAATCCACTACCCCATCCCAGTGTTCCTTCAATAGACGATTAGCAGACATCCATTCTTTATTTGCAATCTCTATCTAGAGCATATACAAAAAATAATATGTAGATACATTTTACCCAAATCAGTACTAACAAATAATAACTTTAGTAATAACAAAAACTTAAAATTAGTTCCAAAACCCTATGCACATACAAAATCACTAAAAAAACTTTACATACTCTTTACCCAAATCAATATTAAAAAATAACAACTTTAGTGACAAAAAAACACTTAAAATTAGTGGCAAAACCCTATGCACATACAAAATCACTCAAAAAAAATCTTTATATACTCTTTACCCAAATCAATACTAACAAATAACAACTTTAATAGCAAAAAAAACTTAAAATCAGTGACAAAACCCTATGCACATACAAAATCACTAAAAAAACAATCTTTACATACTCTTTACCTAAATCAATATCTAAAAAACGTGACCAAAAATTACTAGTATGAGAAAATGAACTGAAGTCACCTTTAACAAGAAGAGACAAGCTCAAAGCCCCTACCCATGAACCCTAGAAGAAAAAATCATGAACCTACTCTAGAACCAACTCTAAAAATGCATGAACGCATGAAACCCACAAGCCCACAAACGCGTCGACAGACAAAGGTGAGCTATAGAGGAGAATGATAGAGGAAAAAAGAGTTAAACCACTAAGGCAGTTATGAAGGAGAGCGAAATGGTGGTCGATGAGCCGAAATGGAGTCGTTGGAGGTGTAGAAGTGAGCTCTATGTAACTTTGTAAGTTTCAAATGTAGAACAAAAATGGGTCTGGGAGGGATTTTTAAAAGAGTGTACTTAACTGTTGTTATTAAATATTTTTCGCATTTTTTATGAACGATAGCATGTTTCTACTAGGATTCCTTGGATTCTCACCCTTTTTTTAAAAACCAAATATCTCAGCGGGCGCCAGTGGATCGAAAGGCAAAGGCATTGACACCAAGATGTGATTGGCATATGTCTCAAGGCAGGGTTAAAGTTCGTGGTTTTAGTTAGTTTATGTTTAAGATATTTTGGGAAATCCTGTAAATATTGGAAATTTTTAGCACTCTGTATTTTATCGACGAAAGACTTTGGATTGTAAACGAATACTTTTATAGGTATGTATGTACTTTTCTGTATGCCCACGGAATCTAGTCTTTTTTACTCTTCGAATATTGAAATAGAAATGGGTGTTGACATTTTTTATATTAGAGCTAATTAACAGTTCTGGCATTATCAGAATGGTATACTGATATGGTTTTGTTTGCATGGCAAGAGGACTACTAATGGATATTCTGAGTGAGCTTATGATCGTGATCAGCGGTGCTAGTGAGTCGTCTGGGAGCAAGATGATGATAAACCTGCCTGTTCTTGACATACAGCCGATGATAGACTATTTCAGACATGATGGTATGCGCATGAGATACATAGCATAAAAGAGCATACTGAGGCTACCTGTGTACAGTCCAGAGCTTAGCCAGACGTACGTGGGAGTGATAGAGGTTATGGAGAGAGGAGATGCACCAGACGAATACCCAGAGTGGGATTCTGACTATGATCCGGAGGAGATATTAGAGGATGAGTTGATCGATCTCAGCAAAGCTGGTACATGTGCCGTACAATTTTCAACCAGATATGGAGTTGTCCTACCTTGTCAAGGCCAAGTATCATAGGGCACTGCAAAAGCATGATATACCGAGAGGCCGGTATTTCGCATTCCTTGATGACGTAAAGACTATGTTTTCACTGTAGATACCATTGGGGGTTACGGTGACTGACGAGTGCTGGGTTTGTTCTACGATACACTTCTTCTTGGACTTAGCATTCTGGAACTAATAGAAGAACCTCATCATTGAGCGGGGCCTAAAGGAGAACTTCTGGACTTTCTGAAGGCATATTAAAGGGTTAGTGCAAGATTTCATGTATACCGAGCTATGATGTGGGGCCTACGTGAGCTATTTTGGTGACCGGGCTTGACCAGCACGTATTACAAGTTAAGGTCAGTCAAGTGGAACCGAAAAAACAAAGAAAGAGTTAGCCAAAGTTGGTATTTTAGAAGGGTATAGAGATAGTTAAGCATGCTCGACCTGGGGTAGTCTAGGATGGGTGACCCCTAGGAAGTTGCATGAACTCAGCATTTTGGTTATGTAAAGGACTAATATGTCATTAACAGTAGTGTGTAGGATATATGATGTTTCTGTTTCTCTATAACTACTGTAAATAGTTGTTATGTGTTATGTATGCCATATTTGTACCTTAACTTTTACGAAATGACAAAAATGCCCTTGTTCTTATACAAAATGTAATTCTTCTCTATCTTCATATAATTTTAAACATAGAGACAGTTGAACCTGGTAGACCTTATGGCAAGCCACGTGCAGGGCATTATCATGTCGCACTTGAGCCACAACCTGATCCAGTACAATAGCGAATACTGGATATGTTAGAACAACATCAATAAATAATGAATGAAATAAGAGATTACCTTCAAGGAGTAATCAAAGGCAGGATCATCTAGAGAATCGTCTAGATGAATTCATGAGGGGGAATAATGAAGAAATATATGAGGAACCTCCAGCAAAGGGTGATATACTTGAGCCTGAGGTGGATATTCAAACTTGGTTGAGTAGGTTTAGCAAACAACAACCTCCTATGTTCAGAGGAAAGTTTGGTCCTCAACAAGCAGAAGATTGGTTGGCTCATTTGGACAAGATATTCGATATGCTGTAATGCCAAAACAAAGTGAAAGCCTGATTAGTTATATACAAGCTGGAAGGTGATGCTAATCGCTGGTGGAAAGGGCATAGATCTTATCTTGAAGGGGAGGAATGTTCCTATCACATGGGAATTATTTCAGGAAAAGTTCAATGAGAAATATTTTCCCTAAACTATCAGAAGAGAAAAGGAGAAAGAATTCCTTTGTATCAAACAGCAAGATTGCGACAGCTTTGACAATTATTTGGCTTGATATATTTGATTGTCACGATACACATCATATCACAAGTTGAATGACAATAAAGAGTGGAATGCATATATGATGATTGAAAGGTTGAGATCCGAGTTCAAAGAGAGGCTGATTTCTCAACACTTTATGGAATTCAACAAAGCGGCAAAAGAGTGCCGATACATTAAGAAGTGTATGTAGAATTGGGTGACAAAGAGTGGGAACAAAGGTGCTTCTGGAAGTGGTAGCTTAGCACAGAAACGAAAGGAATAAAGTGGATTTTCAGGAGGGGATCCTAAGAGATCGTATCAATCTGGGGGCCGTAAAGGCAAGAGTTTTTGGCATTATTGGAAGCCAGTTCACCCTAGTAGATCTTGCAACAAGATTCCGTTTAAGCCAGACCTGAGTAAACCACTTGTCTGTTATGTTTACAAGAAGCAGGGACATATGGCCAGGGATTGTCTACAAAAGTAGCAAGAGGAGGAGACTAGACCCAGAGTTTTAGGCAGGGTCTACATACTGACACAAGAAGAAGCCAGAAAGTCTCCAAAGCTAATTCAAGGTATGATTTCTCTGAACGGTAGTTTAGTGCATGTTATGTATGATTTTGGTGCAAGCCATTCATTCATTGCATACGACTGCGTGAGATAGTTATATTTACCTGTGCATAAATCTCCATATGATTTGGTTGTATCTATACCTATGGGCACACAAATTGTGACGGCCGACATTTGTCTAAATTATGTAGTAAATGTTGAGGGGCACGAATCGACTGTAGATCTTATCTGTTTGCCACTACAAGGGTTGGAAGTAATTTTTGGGATTGACTGGTTGACAGCGAATGGTGTGTTATAGGATTATAAATAGAAGAGATTCATACATCTAAATCCATAACCGCCACACAAAAATAACTCTTAACCTTCTCTCCGCGGCTAAGGTTGAGAGATATCTACAGAAAGGTTATCAGGGGTATATGGTATTTTGCTCTATGCAATCAGAGGCTGGTGTAGGCTTGGAAAGTATCCCTGTAGTGAGTGAGTTTCCTGATGTTTTTCCTGAGGATGTCAGTGGATTACCTCCAGATAGGGGTGTATGGTATTTTGCTCTATGCAATCAGAGGCCGGTGTAGCCTTGGAAAGTATCCCTGTAGTGAGTAAGTTTCCTAATGTTTTTTTGGAGGATATCAGTGGATTATCTCCTGATAGGGAAGTGGATTCTTGATTGATTTAAGGCTTGGAGTAGGTCCAATTTCCAGAACCCCATACCGTATGGCTCCAAGTGAAATGGTAAAGCTGCTAAAGAGGTAGATCAAGGAACTACTTGAGAAAGGGTTCATATAACCCAGTATATCACCCTAGGATGCTCCAATGCTCTTCGTAAAGAAGAAAGATGGAAGCCTGCGTGTCTGTATTGATTACCCAGAGCTGAACAAGGTGACCATTAAGAACAAGTATCCCCTCCCTAGAATTGACGATTTGTTCAATTAGTTGTCTGGTTCTTGTGTATTCTAAAAGATTGATTTGTGATCGGGATACCATCAATTTGTTAGATCTCATGTTTTGATGATAACAAAGAATGGTATGAAGAAGATTTGGTTAATAAATAAGTTTGAACAAAGCAATAATAAGGAAAATCATCACTTGAAGTAAGCATTGAAGTAATGAAGAAAGGCCAAGAGAAAAAGCTATGAAACTTTATCAGAAGCAAGTTTTCTAAGGCATTACTCGAGTAAGTACTCGAGTAATGAGAGAGAAACTTGAAGTAACCAGAGACACCTTTCAGTAACCTGCCAATGATACTGAGTAAGTACTCGAGTAATAGGGTAAAAGCTTTCAAATTGCTCTCGGCCTGCCAACGTTACTCGAGTAGCTACTGGAGTAACCAGGTAAATTACTTGGAGTTGCTCTCGGCCTACCAACGTTACTCGAGTAGGTACTCGAGTAACTGTGTAAAAGTTTTCAAGTTGCTCTCGGCCTGCTAATAATACTCAAGTTACTCTGTTTCAAGAAATGTGTTGCTCTCAGCATTTTCAACCCTGCCAATGTTACTCGAGGCGCTACTCGAGTAACTCATTGTGGTAATCAAAAACCTGAAGGTAGTACTCGAATAACTTGATATGATTTTATCACATTTCACTCGAGGCACTACTCAAGTATGCACGTATTCAATGACTCATTTAAAGTGGATTACTCGAGTAAGCAATCGAGTATGCAGAGTTATTTAGAAGAAAAACTTCAAGTCATTACCCGAGTAAGCCGTGCAGAAAAATGATGGTTACTCGAGTATGTACTCGAATAACAAGGTAATCAAACTTGAAGTGCTCTCGGCCTTGAAATCCTACCAACATTACTAGAGTGAAGCATCGAGTAACCTAAAGTTTGTTTGAAGGTTTACTCGAGTTGCTACTTGAGTAACTAATGAAGAAAAATGTACTCTACCCGAGTAAGTACCCGAGGAAACAGGTATTTCCAAAGGTTTGAATTTTGTTTACTTCATGCACTACCTGAGTAATGTTATGTTTGCTTATTGACTTGCAGTTTATCAAAGTCTTCCCGATGATACTCGAGTATGTACTCGAGTAAACTTTAATGAATACTCGAGTAACTACTCGAGTATGCAAGTCTAGAAATTTAGAAATCATTCCAACATTCATTGATTTGTTTCCTATATGATTAACCTTTCATTGTATTAGTATTCTTACATATTTACTGATAAACAACAAAGAGATCTTACCAAATAAGGAAAGTCAAAAGCAACGTTCAAATGTCACCTACTGCCACCTACCGCAAATGGATATTTTTCAAATACTGGAAAAGTCAACAGTGGCTGTGCACTCTCTAACGGATGAGAAGAAAATGCTCCAACGGTCACTACTAACACTTCTATATATATGGGAACATCCAAACAGAGAAAAAAAACAAGAACACATACACGAACGTATCATCAAATTCATTACTCTGTTTTACTCATATTTGGAATTATGTACTTCAATGATTCTTATTCACTTTGTGAGAGAGATATTTCATTCAAACTCAATATTTCTTATTGAGATAACTTAAGGTTGTGGAACCTTGAGTTGGGATTGGATTACAACTTATAAGGGGGAGCGAGTGACCAGGCGAAGGAACTTGCTTGTACTGAGGTGCCAAGAACCCACTGAATCTTGGAAGTTATAGTGAAATTCTCAGAGAAGCTCTGAGGACTGGACGTAGGACAAAGTGGTTGTGACCGAACCAGTATAACTCTCGATGTACACTTCGGTGATATTTCTCCTTACTCATTATTGCTTTATATTTACCGTCAATTTTTTATAATTGCAACGAAATTTAGTATCACCCAATTCACCCCTCCTCTTGGGTGAAACGTTTGCTCTAACATTTGGTATCAGATCGTAGGTTTCCTTGTTAAAGTATAACAACCTAAGAAGGATCCAATGGCAAGCATGGGTGAAGGAATTCTTCCCTACGGAGCATCCATCACTAGACCTCTAGGTTTCAGTGGCGAACACTTTTCCTTCTGGAAAGCAAAGTTCAGAGTATTCGTGATGGCTACTGAATATGGGCTATGGGATGTGATTGAGAGTGGAAATTATCAACCTACAAAGATTGTAGATTCTCAGAAAATTCCTAAGACGCCAGCGGAATACGATGAGAATGACAAGAAACTTATCACTCTCAACAGCAAGGCAATTCTAATGTTGCAAAGTGCTTTAAGTCAAAGTGAGTACTTCAGAATTTGCACACTTCCAACAGCAAAGGAAATGTAGGAAGCTCTGGAAATAGCTCATGAAGGAACTTCAGGAATAAAGGAGAATCCGATCAACACCTTGGTCACTGAATTCGATCTACCTCAAATGAAATCAGGTGAATCAATATCTGAATTTGAACTTAGATATACTCATCTTGTTAATCAACTTGCAGTACTTGGGAAAGTTTATGATCAACATACCCAAGTACGAAAGATTTTGAATATTCTTTCTAAAGAGTGGGAGGCCAAAGTCACTGCAATAGAAGAAGCAAAAGGAGAATCAATGAGATCAGTTACTTCTCTATTTCGAAGTCTTTCTGAATATGAAAGCAAACTAAAGTTCAAACAGGAACTAGATGACATCGGTGACAAGAAAAAGAAAGGCCTAGCACTAAAAGCAAAAGAAGAACACCAAGATGAGGATAAGGAGTTTGACGATGACGAAATGGGCCTAATCATAAAACGATTTAGAAAGTTCTACAAGAAAGGTCAAGGCTTCAAACACTTTCAAAAAGGAGGAATTACCAACAAAGATCATATCATTTGCTACGAATGTGGAAAACCAGGACATATCAAATCAAAATGTCCAGAACTAAATCAAAAGAGCAAAGAAAAGAGAAAAGGCAAATTCTTTAACAAAAAGAAGGCCTTTGTATTTGCTATATGGGGAGATGGTTCATCTGACGAAGAAAGTTATAATGAAGAAGTAGCCAATATATGTCTTGTAGCTCAAGAAGAAACAGAAGAAGAGGTAAATGATTCTGATCCTACCTATGATGAATTACTCTCTGAATATAATGCTTTACATTTTGAATTCATCAAAGTAGTTAAAGAATTAATTGTTTTCAAAAAGAAAAACAAAGTTCTTGAAATTAAACTTAAAGGAAGTTCAGAAAAGAATTGTGAAAATTGTTCTTCTTTGAAAAAGAAAAACACTGATTTGGAATTGGATATGATCCAAAATCAGATAAGAGGAAAGGTAGAAAGAAAGCAAGAGGTAAGTCATATTTGAATTATTTCCAACATTCTGTCCATACATCGAATCCTTTTGCATTTTGTAATTACTGTAATAAAAAAGGTCATTATACTTCTTCATGCATTCATAAGAAGAAAGGAAACATAGGAACCTACAAATGGGTACCTAAAGGCTCATATGTTCAGAAAATTATTTGTACTAACCCAAAAAGACCCAAAAAGATATGGGTACCTAAGACTTAGTCATTTGTTTGCAGATGTGTCTTAAAGCATCCAAAAACAACAAATGGTACATAGACAGTGGGTGCTCTAGACATATGATCGGAGATTTTGAAAGTTTTACCACATTGCAACCTAAGGAAGGTGGAAAGGTAAAATTTGGAGGAAATCAATCTGGAAAGATAGTAGGAATTGGTGAAATCAAAAACGACAAAGGAATCCAAGTCAAATATGTATATTATGTAGAAGGATTGTGTCACAATTTGCTAAGCGAAAGTCAAAGTGCAGATAAAGACAACTGGATAATATTTGATTCAGAGGAATGTCTGATTGTCAACAAAAATGACTTACAACTTGATAAGAAGAATATCAAGGCTAAGCTCAGAGCAAAAAGGGAAGGTAATTGTTATACTCTAGATATTAGTAGAAATGAATCTGAAAATTGTTTTCTGAGTAATACCGATGATAGTTGGCTATGGCATAAGAGATTGGCTCATGTCAATATGCATCAATTAAGCAAGTTACTTAAAAAGGATTTAGTTTTTGGATTACCCAAAATAAATTTAAAAAATAACTTGATTTGTGACGCATGTCAAAAGGGTAAACAAACTAAATCATCTTTTAATTTGAAAAATGAGATTTCAATAAATAGACCACTACAATTATTACATATGGATTTAGTTGGCCCAGCAAGAGTAAAGAGTCTTGGTGGCAACTTATATTCATTGGTCATTGTTGGTGATTTCTCCAGATTTACATGGATTATTTTTCTATCATCAAAAGATGAAACCTTTGAAGAATTTATTATTTTTGCCAAGAAAGTGCAAAATGAGAAAGGTATGTCCATTGCAGGTATTAGGACTGATCATGGTGGAGAATTTGAAAATCAAGCATTTGAAGAATATTGTGATACTAATGGCATTGATCACAATTTCTCTGCTCCAAGGATGTCTCAACAAAATGGAGTTGTGGAACACAAGAATAGAGTGCTCACTGAAATGGCTAGAGCAATGTTGAATGAAAAGAACATGTCTCAAGTTTTCTGGGCTGATGCTATGAGTACAGCATGCTATATTTCAAATAGAGCCTATATTAGAACAAAACTTGGAAAGACACCATACGAGCTGTACAAAGGAAGAAAGCCAAACATTACTCATCTACACATCTTCGGTTGTAAGTGTTTCATTCATAATAATGGTAAAGATAACTTAGGAAAATTTGATTCTAAAACTGATGAAGGAATTTTCTTAGGATATTCTAACCGAAGTAAAGCATATAGAGTTTTTAACAAAAGAACCTGTGTTGTTGAAGAATCAATTCATATTGTATTTGATGAATTTGAATCATCTGACAAAACCATTAATGAAGAACAGGAAGTTGTTTTAAATCAAGAAAATGGTCAATCTATTTCTAAGTCTCTTATTCCAGAAGTTGATGAAACCAAGGAAGAAGAGCAATGACTAGGACAACCTAGAGCCTGGAAATATAATAAAAGTCATCCCTTAGATCAAGTCATAGGAGATGTGAATCAAGGGATCAAAACTAGAAATAGAATTTTCAATGAAGTAAGTTTTTCTGCATTCATTTCTGAGATTGAACATTCTAACATTGATGAAGCCCTATCAGACAATGATTGGGTTATAGCAATGCAAGAAGAACTAAATCAATTTGAAAGAAATCAAGTTTTGGATTTGGTACCCCGACCCAAAGATCATCCGATCATTGGAACCAAATGGGTATTCAAGAACAAACTCGATGAATCTGCAATTATTGTCAAAAACAAGGCAAGATTGGTGGCCAAAGGCTATAATCAGGAATAAAGGATTGATTATGAGGAAACGTATGCTCCAGTAGCTAGATTGCAAGCTATACGCGTACTCTTAGCCTTTGCATGCATCAAAGGATTCAAACTCTATCAAATGGATGTAAAGAGTGCATTTCTAAATGGTTACATCATGGAAGAAGTATACGTAGAACAACCTCCAGGTTTTCAGGATGTAAATAAACCTGACCATGTTTTCAAACTCAAAAAGGCTTTATATGATTTAAAACAAGCTCCTAGAGCATAGTACGAAAGGCTCAGTAAATTTCTTATTGATCAAGGTTTTGTACGGGGAAAAGGATACAACACTTTTTATAAAATGAAAACGTGATGATATTTTAATTGTTCAAATATATGTTGATGATATTGTTTTCGGTGCTACTAATGAATCTCTATGCAAGGAATTTTCTGAGATAATGCAGGGAGAATTTGAGATGTCAATGATGGGAGAATTGAATTTCTTTCTTGGTTTGCAAATCAAACAAAGAAAGAATGGAATCTTTATATCTTAAACAAAGTATTTGAAAGAGTTGTTAAAGAAGTATGGAATGGATGAAGCAAATGGCACAGACATGCCTATGAGCTCAACTACGTTGCTTGATGCTGATATCAAAGGGAAAGACTACAACATCACAAAATACAGAGGAATGATTGGATCATTACTCTATCTCACGGCAAGTAGACCGGACATTCAATTTAGTGTAGGCATATGTGCAAGATATCAATCAGCACCAAAGGAATCACATTCCGAAACTGTCAAACGAATCTTTAGATATCTTGCTGACACACCAGAATTGGGTCTGTGGTATCCTAAAGGAAGAAGTGAATATCTAGTTGCATATTCAGATTCTGATAATGGAGGATACCAAACAAACAGAAAGAGCACCAATGGACAAGGACAATTTCTTGGAGGATCTCTTGTCTCATGGTTCAGCAAGAAACAAAATACAGTGTCTCTTTCGTCAACGGAAGCTGAATATGTTGCAGTCTCAAGTTGTTGTGCACAAGTGATATAGTTGAAACAACAACTACAAGATCTTGGTATTTATCTCAAAGAAATACCAATCTATTGTGACAATACCATTACGATAAGCTTGGGAAAAAATCCAGTTCAACATTCTAGAACTAAGTATATCGATGTTAGACATCACTTCATCAGAGATCATGTCCAAAAGAAAGATGTGAAAGTAATATTCATTCCTACTCATCTTCAACTAGCTGATATCTTCACTAAACCCCTTGCAAAAGATCAATTTCTATACATTAGAAGAGAATTGGGAATGGTAAATTCCAATGAGTTGTAAGTTATTTCAGTCTTTCATAATATTAGATGAATTCATTTGATAATGTTTTGATGATTACTAATTTAAGCATCAGAGTATGTAGAAACGTGTTTTGTAGGAAGATTGAAACTCTGTTTTGAGAAATAAACAAAGAGGTCATTAGAGGACACCTTTACTAGAGTACCAACTTAAAGTAATGACTGACAGTGAAGAATTACCCGAGGAACAACTTGAAGTAAAGAAGCACTTTACTTGAGTAACTACTCGAGTAATAGTCTTCCAAAAGTAGAAGTAACGCATCAAGTTTCTTGGAATTTGAATCAAACGGTTCATTGGTGAGAACTAAACAGTCCAATCTGAAAATGAAAGGTTACCCGAGGCGAGCCTTGAGTAAACTTGAAGTTTACTCAAGTAAGGACTCGAGTAACTGCAAGTCCAGATCACCAATTTGATGAGAAACGACTCAAATCTGCTCTAGATTGGCTACAAAATGATCAAGGGAACATACATGGATAATTACAATATTATTATGCCAGTTACGCAATTTAAATGAATTATTTTACAATTTTCTGTATGACCACTCGAGTAGGGACTCGAGTAAACATGCAATTTACTCGAGTAAGGGCTCGAGTAACGTCGGGTTTTAGGTCTTTATCTGTCGCAAACTCGGTCATTTCCACAAAATCTCCTCGAGTAAATCACTCTATCCTCTCACAAAAACTTTTCACAATCTCTTTCTTACTTGATTTCTGACAAAACCCATTAGATTTCAGCTCCAAAAACTTCCTTGTTTGTTCAGAATCCTCCAGCCCTAACTCGTGACTTATTCCTCTATTTTTTTCTGAAATCTCAAGCTTCATTTAATTCAGAATGGTTAGAACCAAAAACCTCACTCCCACAGATTCTTCTGGATCCCCATAACTCACTGACCCTCTTTCTTCTCCTCCCAAAAAGAGAAAAAAACTCACACCAAGGTCAAAAGCCAAAGTCCCACTCAAACCTCAACCTCAACTGAAACCAAAAGGGGTTGTTATCAAAGAGCCTGTTGTTACAAGGGATCAATCCAGGAAGAGCACCTCTACTGGGAGAGGCAAACGTGCCAAATCCCCTTCTCCTCCACCTTCTGATTCCTCAACCCCCTCATTCACACCAAAACCTCCTAAAAAGCCAAAATATGATGTGAATGTGGCTAAGGAAATGGCTGGTATTTTGGATCAACTTGAAAAGGGGCAGTCTTCAAAGAAATCAGTACTTCCAGAAGAGGAGATCACCAAACCTCCAAAGGGTTTTAATGTCAACAAACTGGAAAAGTCCCCAAAGTACCTCACTCAATTTTCTAGGAGAAAAGTGTGCAAGACACACTATGTAGATCTCAAAGTACTTCAGGAGGTATTGAAGCATGATCTTAGTCCCTTTTTAGAACCATTTATGCCTCGACTTTCCATTAGACTTCCTTTTTGCACAAAAGTAGTTGCCCATTTTTACTGCAATCTTGAGATCTTAGTTAACCAAATAGATCTTCAGCTGAGGAAGAAATGACTAATACTGTGAGAGGCCAAAAGATTCTCATCTCACCTTTTAGGATAAATTTATGGTTAGGGATAGAGAACCCCCCAGATGATATTTATTCCAAACTTGACTCAAACTAAATCTTCTTTGTCCTTAAACCTGGTGAGCTTGTTGGCCCTTTAAATTTCAAACCTAGTAATATGTGTGATCATCACAGGGTTCTATGGTATATATACTCTAGATCCCTTGTGAATAAAGCCAACAACTATACCCACTTCTCTGATAGGGACTTTAGATGGTTTTCTTCCTTACTCCTGAAGGAACATAAAGACTTGGGGGAGTACATATTCTCTGAGATAAAGAGATATAGAGTTGATGGGAAGGCTACCATATCGATGCCATATCCTCAGATTGTGTCACTTATTCTGAAGGAGAATAAGATATGGTATCTGGAGAACAAGGAACATGTTAAGAGGATTACTCCGGTTGGGAGAAACCAAATTGGCAAACTCAACATTGACATCCCTCTCAAGGATCCTCTGGAGTCTGGGTCAAAGAAGAAGAAGAAGACTGAGACTGAAACTAGCAAGATGGATGACACTCAGTCGTCGGCTCCAGCTATCACTACATCATCACCATCTTTCCTCAATGTAACACTTCAGCATTTCATGGAGAATATGCTCAGAGGATTCCATGTGGATATTGCCAATACCAATGCTGAACTGATAACCCACATGAATCACAAGGTGACTGAGCTGGTTGAGAAAATGGATAAGAGGCACGAAGAGTTGCTAGCTGAGCAACGTGCCCAGGGTGAGACATTGAGATTGATTCTGGCATGACTGGATTCCTTGGGTCCTGGACCTTCTGCCGGTCCATCATCTTCTGCACATGACACTTCTTCATCTTCAGAGCACATACCATCCCCAGAACATACACCACTACCTCCAGAGAACATTCCTTCTGATATTCATCTCTCTGAGGTTGAGCTATCTATCCCTCCAGTTTCTAGTCCACCTGAGCCAAAACCCGAAGATATCCTATGCTCAGTGGATAACCCCAAAACAAATGAGACCATCCATATCATCATTAATGATTCACCACCTAAACCTCAGCCTGAACCCTCTCTTAAACCCATTCCATCTCCTACATATACAGAGGAAATATCTCCCTCATCCTCTGATCATCATACTCCCGGTGGTACTGAAGAGGTTGAGACCACTACTATGATCCTCTACCAGCCTTCTCCTATTCCTCCCAGACATGACATTCATATCCCTCCACTGAATCTTCCTGAACCAGAATCTTCTAGTTCCTTTGACTCTTCTAGTTCAGATGGTTCTTTGGTTCTTCCAGTAAAGCCTATCTCCATGGTCAAGACTTCCAATCCTCCTCTTAAATGATGAAGACAAAAATGGGGAGAAAAACTTGAGAGTGATTTTGTGGAAGTCTCTGAGGCCTGAGTCATTTTGGGTATATTGGGTGTATATGGGATTTAGGGAGCTTTTTAAACTTTCATCTTGTAATTCCTTAAGTTTAATGCAAGTTTATTTAAGTTATGATTTCATTTCAAGTTCATTTAAGTTTTGAATTATGATACATTGTTAGACTAATGAGCTTGTTGTGTATGCAAGGTGTATGTTATGTCTTCAAAAATACTTTGAATCTAAACTTACAAGGTTTTCAAAATTATCATTGAATTCAAGAAGTTTTTTAATTGATAACTTACTTTCAAAAATCTTGTTCAAAATCACCAAGTTGTATCATCATCAAAAAAGGGGAGAATGTTAGATCTCATGTTTTGATGTTAACAAAGAATGGTATGAAAAAGATTTGGTTAATAAATAAGTTTAAACAAAGCAATAACAAGGAAAATCATCACTTGAAGTAAGCATTGAAGTAATAAAGAAAGGCCAAGAGAAAAAGTTGTGAAACTTGATCAGAAGCAAGTTTTCTAAGGCATTACTCGAGTAAGTACTCGAGTAATGAGAGAGAAACTTGAAGTAACCAGAGACACCTTCCAGTAACCTGCCAATGATACTCAAGTAAGTACTCGAGTAATAGGGTAAAAGCTTTCAAGTTGCTCTCGGCCTACCAACGTTACTCGAGTAGCTACTCAAGTAACCAGGTAAATTACTTGGAGTTGCTCTTGGCCTGCCAACGTTACTCGAGTAGGTACTTGAGTAACTATGTAAAAGTTTTCAAGTTGCTCTCGGCCTGCCAATGATACTCAAGTATATACTTGAGTTACTCTGTTTCAAGAAATGTGTTGCTCTCGGCATTTTCAACCTTGCCATTGTTACTCGAGTAACTCATTGTGGTAAGCAAAAACCTGAAGGTAGTACTCGAATAACTTGATATGGTTTTATCACATTTCACTCCTGGCACTACTCAAGTATGCAGGTATTCAAGGACTCATTTAAAGTGGATTACTCGAGTAAGCAATCGAGTATGCAAAGTTATTTAGAAGAAAAACTTCAAGTTATTACCCGAGTAAGCCGTGCAAAAAAATGATGGTTACTCGAGTATGTACTCGAATAACAAGATAATCAAACTTGAAGTGCTCTCGGCCTTGAAATCCTACCAACATTACTGGAGTGAAGCATCGAGTAACCTAAAGTTTGTTTGAAGGTTTACTCGAGTTGCTACTCGAGTAACTAATGAAGAAAAATGTACTCTACCTGAGTAAGTACTCGAGGAAACAGGTATTTCCAAAGGTTTGAATTTTGTTTACTTCATGGACTACCTGAGTAATGTTATGTTTGCTTATTGACTTGCAGTTTATCAAAGTCTTCCTGATGATACTCGAGTATGTACTCGAGTAAACTTTAATGAATACTCGAGTAACTACTCGAATATGCAAGTCCAGAAATTTAGAAATCATTCCAACGTTCATTGATTTGTTTTCTATATGGTTAACCTTTCATTGTATTAGTATTCTTAGCATATTTACAGATAAACAATAAAGAGATCTTACCAAATAAGGAAAGTTAAAAGCAACGTTCAAAAGTCACCTACCGCCACCTACCGCAAATGGATATTTTTCAAATACTGGAAAAGTCAACAGTGGCTGTACACTCTCTAACGGACGAGAAGAAAATGTTCCAATGGTCACTACCAACACTTCTATATATATGGGAACATCCAAACAGAGAAAAAAAACAAGAACACACACACGAACGTATCATCAAATTCATTACTCTGTTTTACTCATATTTGGAATTCTGTACTTCAGTGATTCTTATTCACTCTGTGAGAGAGATATTTCATTCAAACTCAATATTTGTTATTGAGATAACTTAAAGTTGTGGAACCTTGAGTTAGGATTGGATTATAACTTGTAAGGGGGAGCGAGTGACCAAGCGAAGGAACTTGCTTATACTGAGGTGCCAAGAACCCACTGAATCTTGGAAGTTATAGTGAAATTCTCAGAGAAGCTCTGAGGACTGGACGTAGGTCAAAGTGGTTGTGACCGAACCAGTATAACTCTTGGTGTACACTTCGGTGATATTTCTCCTTACTCATTATTGCTTTATATTTACCGTCAATTTTTTATAATTGCAACGAAATTTAGTATCACCCAATTCACCCCCCTCTTGGGTGAAACATTTGCTCTAACACAATTAAGGGTAAAAGCAGAAGACGTATCAAATACTACTTTAAGAATCAGATATGGGCATTATGAGTTCCTAATGATACCATTTGGGCTGACCAATGCACCTACTGTGTTCATAGACTACATGAATCGAATCTTTCATCCGTACTTAGACCAGTTCATAGTAGTCTTTATCGATGATATACTGGTGTATTTTCAGAGTAAAGATAAACACGAATAGCATCTGAGATCTATGTTCAACATATTATGGGATTGGCAACTCTATGCCAAGCTGAGCAAGTGTGAATTCTGGCTTTCAGAGGTAAAGTTTCTGGGCCACGTTGTCTCACAGCAAGGGGTCTCTATTGATCCTAATAAGGTGGAAGCAGTACTGAACTGGAAGAGACCAGAGACGATATTTGAAGTACACAATTTTCTGGGTCTAGCTGGTTATTATCGAAGGTTTATACAGAATTTCTCCAGAATTGCATTACCGTTGACAAATTTGATGCAGAAAGCTCAACATTTTGTGTAGGATGAGAATGAGAAAAGCTTCCTGGAGTTGAAGGAGAGGTTAACTATAGCACTAGTGTTAATGATCACAGATCCACAGTTTCCATATGTTGTTTGTACAGAGGCCAATGGGCATAGATTGGGATGTGTATTGATGCAGCATGGTCGAATGGTGGCATATGCATCATGTCAGCTAAAACTTCATGAACTGAACTATGCCACCCATGATCTTGAGTTAGCAGTAATTGTGTTTGCTTTGAAAATCTGGAGGCATTATCTCTATGGTGAGGCTGTAGAGTTGTACTGCAACCACAAGAGCTTGAAGTACTTGTATGATCAGAAAGAGCTCAATATGAGATAGCGCAGATGTATAGAGTTGCTGAAAGACTACAATCTAGAAATCAAGTATCATCTTGGTAAGGCTAATGTCGTCACAAATACATTAAGACAGAAATCAGTGCAGGTGGCAGCCATAATGATCTATGAGCAGAAACTGATCAAGGATTTTAGAGACCTAAATCTGTCTAGTTAGACTCTGTTAGCAGTGGGGTTAGCCAAGTATACAATGATTTGAGGGCAGCAATTGAAGAAGCCCAACTGCATAATAATGAAGTACTACCTATCAGAGGTATGATTGATAGAAGCGAAGCTCAAGAATGCGACTTGTTACCCAGCTAATTAGTCAAGTACAAGAAGCGGATTTATGTTCCACCACAACTAGAACTGAAACAGAAAATCATGGAGGAAGCACATAAGAGTAAGTACACTGCACATCCAGAGGCTATAAAGATGTACCATGACATGAAAGCTCAATACTATTGGCTAGGGATGAAAAGAGAGGTGACTGAGTTCGTTGCTCGTTGTTTGACATATCAGAAAGTGAAAGTTGAACATTAGTGACCATCAGGGGTTTTAACGAACACTAAGATCCCTGAGTGAAAGTAGGGAAGCCTTACTATGGATTTCATGATAGGATTGCCTGAGTTCAGAAACCATGACGCTATATGGGTGATAGTTGACAGATTCACAAAGACAGCTCACTTCCTATGGAAGATTCTAAAATGATACTTGGATAGGTTATGACCTACTTCTTGTATATTTAATATTTTAGGACCGAGTCAAAAGCTTAAAACAACATGTTTTACGAGGCAAATCAAAAAGGGGTTAAAAGAACTTTAAGGTAGAGACATTATCCTTTATACATCATGTCATAGTTATATGATTGTGTGAATGCCATTGTTTGTAAATGCGCTTTATTAATTAACATGTTTTACCTAGAAAGAGGCAATTAGTGCCTGGGGTGCACTTGCACTAGGAGTTGTTTAGAATCCAACCGGTATAGATTAGTGGTGCTGGCCCTACTCATGTATACATGATGATGATGATGTGTTTATAATGTTCATTAATTGGTATATACATGGCGCATATCATATTTACTTTTCACATTCTCTATGAGCAATAGTATGTTTCTACTGGGATTCCTTAGAATCTCACCCCTTTTTCTAAACAAGCATTTCAGCAGGTACCAATAGGATGAAAGGCAAAGGCATAGACTCCAAGAAGTGATTGGCATGTGTCTTAAAGCAAGGTTAAATATCGAGGTTATAGTTAGTTTATGTTTAAGATATTTTGGGAAATCCATAAATATTAGAATTTATGTGCACTCTGTATTTTATCGATAAATGACTTTAGATTATAAACTAATATTTTTATCAGTATATATGTACTTTTCTGTATATTTACGGAGTCTAGTCTTTATTACTTTTCGAATATCGAAATGGAAACGGGTGTTAACAAAAATCACTCGAGTGATGTGATAAATCATAGCTAAATCATCATGATGATCTTTTTAGTGAAATCCATTTACAAAAGAAGATCACTCAAGTAACTATTCGGGTGATATGTTCAAAATTCATCACCACCAAATCCCCATAGTGAATAATCTAATGATCAATATTGTAAAAAGTTTTCTAATGGAAAATCACTCGAGTAACCACTCAAGTGATGTTCCAAGCTCACTCAAGTGGTGAGTCATAAAGTATCACTAGTACAACACTACAATAATCTTGGAAGTGTTCTGAAATATGAAAAAATTTCTAAATGTAAGACCGTTCGAGTTATCCCATTTTATGCATCACTAGCACTTCACTCTAGTGACCTATCCAATGCTCTATAAGATTTTCAAACTATCAAGAGAAGATCACTCAAGTGAGGCTTTCCTAGAAAACAGAGCATTGCTTTAAAAATTTTTAAATCATTGGAATGATTGTATAATTTGTTCTTCTTGCTTCTAATCACTCTAACTCTTCATTATACTAGCACTTAAGTTTTTTCCATGTGATTAAACAAGGATTAACACACAAATTGGAAAAAACACTTTTGTGTCAGAAGCATTAAATGTGAAGGATATTCAAACAACGAATATTTTCTTTGCTCCAACAACTAATTTCTTCGACATAAAAAATGTTCAGAGACTTCAACGATTATAATAATGACCAAGGATACTCTAATGGAAATATTCAATAAGACAACCAACTTCTATGAAAAACTTACTCTTACATTCATTGTAAAGTCTTAAGCTCTTAAATACCAGAAAACAGATCATCGCTTTGAAACTTTATAAATCATTGGAATGATTGTGTAATTTGTTCTTCCTGTTTCTAATCACTCTAACTCTTCATTATACTAGTACTTAAGTTTTTTTTTAGGTGATCCAACAAGGATTAACACACAAATTGGAAAAAAGCACTTTTGTGTCAGAAGCATTAAATATAAAGGACCTTCAAACGATGAACATTCTCTCTACTTCAATTGTAAATTTCTTAGACACAAAGAATGTTTAGAGACTTTAATGGCTATAACAATGACCAAGGACACTCCAATGGTTACATTCAATAAGACATCGATCATTAATACACTCTACTTGTAAATACCCAAAGCATTGAAGACAAAGCAACCAACTTCTGTAAAAAAACTTACTACACATTCATTGTAAAGTCTAAAGCTCTTAAATCTGAGTCTATATTTCAATGATCATATATCTACTCTTATGAGAGGCATTTATTGATTCATTTAGTATCTGAGAGACTCAAGATGATGGAATCTTAAGTGGGCATTAAATTGCAAAGTGTAAGCAAAAGTTATTGTTCTTTGAAAAGAACTAGCTTGTATTTAGGCACCAAGAGTTTGAAGAATCTTAGAGAATAGTGGAAATCTCATAAGGCTTTTGAGAATTGGATGTAGGCCAAGTGGTTTTTACCGAATTGAAATAAATCTTGTGTGTTTATCTTTAGTGACATCTCTTCAACTCTATTTTATTTCTTTAAAGTTTGCATTCAACTTTGAGTTTTTAATTATCACCCAATTCACCCCCTCTCTTAGGTGAAAGTCCTGTTCTAATGCCCCCTTCCTCTACCACCACTTCCTCCTCCTCCTCATCCTCCTATTCCACCTCTTCTTGAAATGGAGGCTCTTATGCAGATGTTCGTAAGCATTAACCACTACACAAGGCATCTCTTGACTTATACTTACAATTTGAATAGGAAGTTAAGCCTCATACTTCTTTATAGTAAAGTTGGATATGACTTGCAGTCAAATCCTTCATCTCATTCCTCCACTGAAGTAAGTAGGAGGAAATAGAGGAGAACAATTGTAACACCCCAAATTTTATTTCCCAATATGCCTTATAAACATTTGTAGCATTTAATGAAATGGAAGGGGAAATTTTGGTGGATATGATTATGCTTCCAGTGAAATTTTCTGAGGTAGTGAGCTTGTCATGTGATTTTGTATGATCAAATGATGAGTTAAAATTATGAAATTTTATAAGATGAAAGTAGACATCCTAAACTTTAATTTTTTAGGTCATATGAGTCATTTTAAGCTATATACAATTAGTTATGAATTTTTGAAGTTAGCCCAGAAAAATGGGAAAGTTTTTGGAACAACGTCCAAAGATTTAATTTTGGGAATTTTGTACTTCCAATTGGCTAAAGTTTATATTTTTCATTGCAACAAGACTCAATAAGGGTTTTATAGCCTATGGAATCACTATGATATAAGGTCTACAAATTTAGTTATGATTTTACAAATATAGGGCAGAAAATCTGCCAGAAATCTCATTAAGTCCGAAAATAAAGAAATAATGTGATGGCAATTTTTGAAATTATGAGGTTTTTTTAAAATTCATTTGGGCTAACGGAAGGACCTCCTAGATGTCATTTACATGGGCCAAGAGAGGGAAAATATTAGTTGCATGTCAATTGGATTTATGGCACAACATTTTGTGTACACAAAAACTTCAATTTTGGAAATTAGAAAACATGACATAAGCATGGGATTATAAAAAAAACTTCATAAGCTTCCCTTGCCATTTCCTGACGCAATTTCAGCCAAAAAGGGTGAGAGAGCGCTTGGAGAAAAATAGAGAGAAAGAAGGACAAATCTCACAAGGTAGGTCGATTTCTTCAATGAATTCGTATCTAATGTGTATAATCCTTCTCTTAAGCTTTTCTTCTATGTTATTTAAGGTATTTAAAGCTTAAATTTTTCTATTCAAAGAGGCTAGGGTTCAGCCATAAGAAGAATAAGCCAAAGGAAGCGAAAGATAACTTCCAAACCTTTGAATATTGCTTGTTCTGGCTGCTGTGAGTAGTTTAATCGGTGAAATTTCGTAGGATTGTCTTTGTTTATGAAAATGAAAATCGGTTGTTGGAACTGTTATGCTACCAAAATTGGTCTAAATGGTAGTTTTATCCTAATTAAGTAGTTAATAAAGTAGTTAAGAGTATAAAGGAATACGTTTGAGGAGTCGAAATCGAAAAGCCCCAATTTTTCAGGAAAATTTGCATATTTCGGCCAAGGCTAGAAATGGGCCTTAGAGTTGGATTTTCATTGATCTTATTATTCCATAGAGTTTAGGAGCAAAAATTAGGTGGGGTTACAGTCAGTCACCTTTTCAGAAAAGCCCGAAAAAGCATAATTACGAAAACACCCTGAAACCTTAAAATTGGGGCCTCCAAGGGCAAACTTGTCATTTGGCAATGAATTTGGTAATTTTGAGTCCAAAAATGGATTTCTTGGAAGAAATTATGTCAGAATAGCCCATGTCGAAATTTTAGAAAAAGTACAGCCGGGTCAGTACTGCAGGGCTGGGCCAAGGTCCTGTGGGCATTTTGCTAAATTTTCACCATAGGCTAATACAACTACTAGAAACAATGTGGTAGTGCCTAAAATAGTACATGAATGGGTTTTAACCTAATTCTTGTACATTTGCTATTTTAGGACCGAGTTGAGAGTCGAGCTGCGACACATATTACGAGGCATGTAATTCAAGGTAGAAAAAGGTTTAAGGTAGGGAGCTTACCTCTGTTACATGTGTTTGATACTTGTGCTAGTGTATTGATGCATGTTATTGCTTTGCTTGATTATATGAAACATATATGAATGATTGAAGCTCTGTTTTTGTTTATACTATACCCATAGTTCTGTTGCATGAAACATTGAGCACACAGATATGTTATTGTGTTAGCATGGGTTTTTGTAATGCAAGCATGCCATGCATTAAGCATTAATCCTACATGCATATTGGTACTATTACCTACCGAGATTCTCTCGAATCTCACCCTCCCCTACCAACAATTTAGACAGGTGAATACTGAGGGCATGCAGAGATCAGAGACGAGAACTACATAAAAGGATTGTAGTGGTGGAACAAAGACGAGAAGATGTCTCCGTTTCCCTGGGACAAGTTTAGACACCTAAGTAGTTCTGTGAGGCTACATTGATTATAATTATCATGTACGAACCCCTATGGGGAATTTCTATAATCATGCACATAATATCAGTATATTTATGCTATTCCTTTGTTACCTATCGAACCATGCAATAATATTCCGCTACAAGTCAAAAATAAGATAAGGGTGTGACAATAGTAGTGGGGATGACTGAACACCACTATTGTTTTTTAAAAATATTAAAAAAATTAAGTTAACAAAAAAACTAAATTAATACTTCACAGTTATTGATTAACAATAGTAAAGTATTCTTGTTACATAGCTGATGCGGTTACAAATATGAAATCCACTACCCCATCCCAGTGTTCCTTCAATAGATATTAGCAGACATCCATTCTTTATTTACAATCTCCATCTAGAGCATATACAAAAAATAATCTGTAGATACTTTTTACCCAAATCAGTACTAACAAATAATAACTTTAGTAATAACAAACACTTAAAATTAGTTCCAAAACCCTATGCACATACAAAATCACTAAAAAAAACTTTACATACTCTTTACCCAAATCAATATTAAAAAATAACAACTTTAGTGACAAAAAAAACACTTAAAATCAGTGGCAAAACCCGATGCACATACAAAATCACTCAAAAAAACAATCTTTATATACTTTTTACCCAAATCAATACTAACAAATAACAACTTTAAAAGCAACAAAAACTTAAAATCAGTGACAAAACCCTATACATATACAAAATCACTAAAAAAACAATCTTTACATACTCTTTACCTAAATCAATATCTAAGACCAAAAAATACTAGTATGAGAAAATGAATTGAAGTCACCTTTAACAAGAAGAGACAAGCTCAAAGCCTCTACCCTCGAACCCTAGAAGAAAAAATCATGAACCTACTCTAGAACCAACTCTAGAAATGCATGAACGCATGAAACCCACATGCCCACAAACGCGTCGACAGACAAAGGTGAGCTATAGAGGAGAATGATAGAGGAAAAAAGAGTTAAACCACTAATGCAATGATAAAGAAGAGCGAAATGGTGGTCGACGAGCCGGAATGGAGTTGTTGGAGGTGTAGAAGTGAGCTCTATGTAACTTTGTAAGTTTCAAATGTAGAACAAAAGTGGGTCTGGGAGGGATTTTTAAAAGAGTGTACTTAACTATTGTTATTAAAGAATGATTAAGTATATTATATTTGATGGTTGTTTAAAAGAACTATCAAATGTACATCATCTATATTTGAGGGGTTTTCACAAACAACCGTCAAATAAAAGATACTCCCTCCGGTCCTAATTATAAGACAAAGTTGACTTTTTTGAAGAAATTAAGGAAGCCAATTAAATCACTTTAGAATTTTATATTTTTAGTATATTTGGATTATATATTAGTTTATTAATCAAATTACTTAGTTTGAAGAAAAAAATATAAATATAAATATTTTAAAGTGATTTAATTGGCTTCCTTAATTTCTCCAAAAAAGTCAACTTTGTCTTATAATTAGGACCGGAGGGAGTACCATATTTTCCCCCAAAAAAACCAAACTAATATATAACATTTGGTCTATAAAACCATTAAATGGATTCTCTATACTTAACTGTTGTTTGAAAAATCCGTTACTTGTGTCATTCTCAAAATTCCGCCTATGCATATTTAATGGTTTTTTTAGAATCGTTAAGTATGGAGCATCAAATATAGACACACTAGTACAAAATTCCCTTTTTAGACCACCACATTTAGACTAGTTATAGCGGATAAGGTCTAAAAAATTTGACTGGTGGCATTTTTGTAATTTTATAGAAATTCTAAGACTAATTCTCCAAAAAACCAGTCTTAAAAAAATTAGTTGGACTGGTTATAAATAAAACTGATCTAAAAATATCAAAATATTTAAAAAATTAAAAATTTGAAACTTTTGATACCGGTTATTAATAATAACCGATCTTAAATATCAAACATTTAAGACCGGTTTTAATAAAAACCGGTCTTAAATATGAAAAGTTTAAAAATTATTTTTTTTGCACCCTTTTAAGATCAGTTATTATCGAAAACTGGTCTAAAAGGTGAGCGTTTTTTCCCATATTTTTACTCCCGCACTCTATGAACCCTTTCTTCTTTTGTCGTCATTTCTCTGTAAGCTTTGTCCCTGCTTGTTCTGAACTCTTCCATTGCACTCTGTTCCTTATTTGCTCAATCTCCTCCATCACTACCGCTGTCGTTGCTTTGTTCCTTGTTGTTGTTCATTGATCATTATCACTCTCCTCCGTTGCCACCTCTATTCTTCGTAGTAAGCATTCTCCTCTGCTGTGACTTCCTTTTGTCAGTGCTGTAAATTTGAGGACTTTATTTTAACCTCAGTTTATGCCACCATGACTTTGAGTAGAAGCTACTCCTTGGTCTTCAATCAGGTTATTGTTTTGTTATTTAGTTGTTGTTCAATAATTAATAATGTCCTATGAAAATGGCTCTTGTTGTTTTGAGCACTTAATTCCCATAACTTGCTGTTATAGTTTGTTGGAAATCCAACTATTTTGTGATAATGTAATCTGGAAAAAAAATCTGCACAGATAGGTTAGATGCTCTGACTTGTACATTCCTGTGATATTTGGCTTGGAGTAATACAATTCTAAGCTTTGTTTTAATTTAGCGTGATTGTTTGATTGTCAGTGTTATTGGTTTGTTGAAACAATACTAGTTTTAAAACTTTTACGCATCTATATACCTTTATTATATATGAAATGTTGCTTGGTTCTTATCATACCATAATTTATTGGTATATTGCTACAAGAGTAGTTATTGTCTCTTGGTATGCATGCTTCTTAATTTCGTTGAAATCTCTAAAACTCTATGGTTGTTGTTTTTTTGTCTATCCTTTTATTGTTGGATATAGGGTGCTACAAGTGTTGAGATATATATGTATTATAGTTGGATAAAAGCTAAGCAAACGAGTGTTGAATATGATAATGGAGTAAGGGGTTTTTTAGACTTCACTAGAAGAAATGTCAATAATGGTAGTGGGAAGTTTTATTGCCATTGTATAGTATGTTTGAGTGAGAAGCGACTAAGTGTTGCAAATATATATACATATTTAATTTGTGAAGGATTTTGTAAGAGTTATACAATATGGGTATGGCATGGTGAAGAATTAGAAATGCCAAGTTCATCTCAATAGGGGGGAGTGGCCTTTGATGATAATGACACAGATATGGATGATCAGATAGAGGATATTATTTGTGATGTAGGAGAAGAGGCTTTTGAGCAATCATATGCATATGGTAATATGTTCAGTGATACTGAGACGCCGCTGTACCCGGGGTGTAAAAAATACCAATTGTTGAAAGCAGTATTGAAATAGGTAAGCTTGAAAGCACGGCATGGATGGAGTGACAAGAGTTTTTTAGAAACGCTTGAGACTTTTAAGGACATGCTTCCAGATGATAATGTGGTGCCATTTTGATACTATGATGCTAAGAAAATACTGTGTCCACTAGGGATGAAGTATAAAAAGATCCATGTATGCCCTAATAATTGTATATTGTATATAAAAGAGCATAAAGAGGAACAATAGTGTTCGATATGCGAAACCTCGAGGTACAAATCAAATAACGCCCCTGCAAAAGTGTTGTGGTATCTTCTGTTATGAGTGTAAATAGTCTATTAGAAAGTGCAAGTGTACACTGTCGTCAACAAGTAATAGAGAAGTGAGTAGAGTATCATTCCCTCGAGGATTGATCACTAAGTACCAAAATGAGTAATTTTAACTCTATTTAGTCAATCGATTAATTGGTGATTGAGAGTACGAAATAAAAGATAAGTGAATATGAATGCAAATGATATGAAACAACTATTGAGAAAAAACCCTAGGGGTCAAATTTCACTTAACAAATTTCGGATTGAATCACTTATCTATTCTAGTCCAATTTATTCCACATGATTAATAGTCGAGTTTCCCTAATTTAATTACTAGCCTTTTCCAAGGTCAAGCAATTATATAATTAATTGCTAATCCAATATATTCCTATATGAATTTAAGCAATTAATTATGCATTAAAATTTATGGAACTCTATAACACTATACAACTCATGAATATATTCCCATTTCATATGAAAGTTATGGTTTTAATTATAGGGTCTACACACATATATCTCCTTCTGATATGAACATATATATATTGAAATCATTCAAAAGATGGCCACTCAAATGAAAGCATTTAGAATAATAATTAAAACTCAATCATGAAGGAAAAATTAAAACTAGATTTAATAAGTTAAGATTCAATCCATTATTAGTAAGCTGCGTCATCACCCTAGGAAAATGAAAATTTAGCTCATGATAAAATTAAAAACAAAACCAAAATAAATTGACATTATATAAAACTAGAATGAAATCCTCATAAATACTGCATAAAACTTGAATATTAAATTCTCAAACATAAATATACAACCAAAAGATGCATCAAAAATAGAAATATCTAACTATCGCTTTAGGAGGTAAAACCTTCAATGTAGGTGGCATGCAAAAAGTAATACAATCCTAAGACTTCCAAGATGGAGGCATGCAAAAAGTAATACAATGCATAAAGTTAACTCTAAGATGGTGTATATGGAGAGGAGAAGAAAGTAATGGATATGAAATGGTTGTAAGTGAAGAAGAAAGGAGAGTAATGGATATGAATTGGTGTGTGAAATGTGAAGGAGAGGGTGGCTATATATAGGGAAGAATGGAGTAGGGTAGATGAAGTAGTAGGTGAAATGTGGTAGGTGAAGTAGTAGATAGAATGTGATAGATGAAGTAGTAGGTGAAAAGAAGATGAAGTAGTAGATGATTCCCACTTTCAAATTCCAAGTAACATTTGAAACCCTTAGAGATAGAACTGGATTTTGGTCTCAATATCAAAGTTGTAGAGCTCTTTCTTAGCTTTTTATCCATATAAAGAACGTCTCAATCTGACATCTAACGCTACAGATATTGCCTGAAAACTGAAAGATGGTCCAATTTAGTATTTTTCAAGAAATTCTATTTTATGCCAAAATCATTATTTATTATTAATTACACTCAAATTTATTAAATTGAGCTCAAATATCATCCATAAAATCATCATATAAGGGAAAAAATATGCAAATATTTTCCTTATCATCTTCCAATCATACCAAGGTTCAAGTGATTGTTTGCTAATAAAAACGATGCAAAAAATTTGACATGGAATGTGGATGAGAGGATATCCGATGGAAACCTTCAACATCCGGCTGATTCTTCTCAATGAAAGAAAATCAATCAATTATTTCCTACCTTCGGTGAAGAACCTAGGAACCTTAGGCTTGGGCTTAGCACCGATGGCATGAATCCTTTTAACAGCTTGAGTAGTATACATAGTTCATAGCCTGTTCTGTTGGTAATTTACAACTTATCTCCTCTATTATGAGTGAAACAAAAGTACATCATGTTGTCTATATTGATTTCGGGACCAAAACAACCTGAAAATGATATAGCTGTTTGCCTAGAATCCTTGATCAAAGACTTGAAAGAGTTGTGGGATGAAGGTGTTGCTCTTTTTGGCACGAACAAGGAAGAAGTTTTTAAAATGTGAGCCATGATCTTTTGTACTATAAATGACTTCCCTGCATATGGAAACTTGTTAGGATATAGTGTTAAAGGCCATAAAGCAAGTCCGATTTGTGAAGAAGGAACATGCTACCATCAACTTCAACATGGAAGAAAGATAGTTTATCTTGGCTATAAGAGATTTCTTAGATGAGGGCACCTATATCGTAAATTAAAGAAAGCTTTTTTTGGTGGACAAGAGTTTGAAGATGCTCCGAAGGCATTGACTAGGGAGCAAGTTTATGAAAAGATGAAAAATATCATGTTATCTTTGGTAAGACTACAAAGAATAGTAATGAAAAAAATAAATGGAAAAAGAGGCCTATCTTCTTTAATCTCCCATAATAGCCCAATCTTGCGGAGAAAACCGTATGATATAGTATTGTTGGGACACTGCTTAATATACAAGGTAGTTCTAAGAATGGCGTAAAGGCAAGATTAGATTTTCGAGAAATGGGGATACGAGAATACTTGCATCCAAAGCCATATGGTAAGAGAACTTTTTGTCCCCCAGCTACTTATACTTTGTATAAGGATGAGAAAAGAAGCTTTTGTGAGTGTTTACATGGCATCAAAGTTCCTTCAAGGTATTCTTCAAATTTTAGGAAGCTTGTGTTGATGAAAGACTTGAAGTTAGTAGGGCTAAAGTCTCATGATTGTTATGTCTCAATGCAACAACTACTCCTAATAACTATTCGAGGCATTACCGAATATGATCTTTAACATATTTTGACTAGATTTTATTTCTTTTTCAATGCTATTTGTAGTAAAGTCATTGAGATAGAAATATTGGATGAATTGGAAAATGAAGGATATCTAATCTTGTGCTAGCTTGAAAAGCTTTTTCTTCCTTCTTTTTTTGACATCATGATACATCTAATTGTTCATCTAGTGAGGGATATCAAGTTATGTGGCCCTATCAAGCGAAACAAGTGTTCTATATTACCAATCAGGCAAATAAAATGTGGTCTGTAGCTCTCCAAGGAAAAATGGTTGACATTAATCAGGAAAGTCGTTCAATGAATGATCTTCTTGAGACTCCTTCTTTTTCTAGGGGTCCACCAAAGTTGAACGAAGAAGATGAAGGAGACAATGAACTCGGCACAAGAAACGATCATCAAGAAAGGATATGGGAGGATATCCCTTTATAAAACTACTTTAAAGGTTAATTAGGTAAAATAATTATCATGAATTATATTTGAATTATGTATATTGTTATTGGTATATATAAAACTACTTTTTTTGTTGTCGTCACAGGAAAATGAAGGATATGAGGTGTCTTAGTATAGATGCTCTGAAGCCAGCTAGTGATCATCAACGATGGATTACTGTCTGCTGTGTTCTTTCTCAATAGCTTTCTCTATCATCCATTAAAGTGTTTTGATTATATTATGATCTTAGCTAAAGTTTTGATTTCTTTTGTCAAACTGTAATATTAAAATAGGGAATAAAAATGTTTAGCAGCATACCTTAATTTTCAAATTGTATGTGATCATGTGTTGATTTTTAATGATTTATTGTTGTTGCTTCTATAGAATATGGGGTGTATGAAGAATGATAATATAAGTTACACGATTTGAAATTATATTTTAAAATGCTTGACGAAATGGAAATGTGTAAGAAAGAATAATTTATTTGGGGTATAGGAAGAATGATGTAACTATTACACCAACCAATTGAAATGCTTGATGAAAATACTTCTATATAAGATGTTGGTTATAATGTGAAAGAGAAGAATTTATTTGGATGTCATTGAAATGGCTGCTTGCTGAGTGAAATATTTTAACAGGAGAAATGACTTGCTGGATAAATGTTTTAAATGGAACATTTTTTTTAAAAAAATGCAACTTTTTAGATCGGTTATTTCCACAACCGGTCTAAGACATACATTTTAGATTGGTTGTCTAGAAGACTGGTCTAAAAAGTATTACTTTTACTTTTTAAACCGATTTTTTATAAAATCGGTCTAAAAAGTGCAGCTAAAAAGTTACACTTTTTAAACTGATTTCTTCGATAACAGGTCTAAAAATAATTATTTTTAGATCGGTTGCGAAAATAACCAGTTTTAAAACTTTTTTTTAAGACCGGTTAAGAAGTAGCAAACTTTTTAGTGACAAATCTATAGTAGTGAAAGAGAATTAATTAAAAAAAAACTAGTGTCTTTTTCCCCCAATAACTTTATTTTTGTGTACATGTAACTTTCTCAAATTTTGATGAATATACACATAACCCCTATGATAACTCCCCAATTTTAATATATTTGAGACACATTGTGATAAAATTGGGGAGTTATCAATGCGAATTTAAGATGATTTTCTTGAGAATTTATAAGATATCAAGTTGGTGCATTATTTGGGGATTTTATTTTAAATATTAGTTTTAAATATTTTGGAAAAAAAATAAATAAAAAATATATTTATTTGGCTTTATGTTGGTTTTTTGTTATTATTAGTAAATGGTATTTTTCCCATAGGTGATGAGGTGACGTGGTTTGGGCTGAAAATTGGTGGGTCAATTAGACCAAAAAGAAAAATAGGAAGAGGGCCACCATGGACTAAGGGAGCAAGGATTTCTTTTGGACCTAAGGGCTTAGCAGGATGACACCGTTTGGAGTTAGGCGAGCTGGAATTGAAGACCAAGATAAGAAAAAGAAATAGAAGGCAGCTGAGAAAAAAGGAGGACGAGCAGAAAAGCAACAGAATCAGCAAAGAAAAGACGCAGCCGCATAGTGAGGGTGGGATCAGCATCATCTGTCGAGAACCAGCAGGAAAAAGAGCGGAGAAGCAGAGCAGCAACCGACAACTGAAAGCCATCTTCACCATCTTCCTTCGAGCGTGAACCAGAGGAGCATCAGCGAAGAGTGCGTTGAAGGTGGGACCTGGGGAAGCTCTATTTGTCTCTGATTCTTCTTCTTCTTCCCTAGGTCCTCGACGGTGACAAGAATGAACCAAAGAACGCTGCTCAGTTAGCAAGAGAGCAGAGCAAGTGGGGGCAGTGGAAAATCAGAAGGGAGGAAGCTGTTGTTTCACTAGATCAATTGCATTTTTTTCATCATCGGTGAACAGTGGTTGCTTTTGTCTTGTTCTCTTTCATTGTTCTAGCCTATGGATAGATTTGCTGCTGCTGTGATTGGAATTAAAGTCATGTGTGGCTAGTTGCTTTTGAACCTAGAGTAGCTATGAACTAATTTGAGAATTTGAGCATGTATGAACAATTTAATTGTATTTAGTGTTAATTTCTGTTTACTTAATCTTATATTATTTTATCTACTTAGTGCTTGATCACCATTAAGTATGAATTTGGGGAATTTAGATTAATCTTGGAAGAGGGATCTTAATTGGACCATAGGATTAAGTAATATGGGATTAGAATTTATTCTAATTTGTCAATAGGATAGGAATATACCTATTGGACCCATATAATCATATTAGAGTGAATTTGGACAATTATTGCCTCTTGAGTAAATTAGTTAGGAATAACAATTTTAACTTGAGAGAGAAATATAAGTAATTGAAAGATACTTATATTCATTTAAACTCTAGATTAACAATTTAACATTAAGTACTTAGGTAAATGCATGCTCTAAAACTTAAAGAAGGGATTAGCCACTCTAGGTTATTTTTATCAATTGAAATATTTAAATCATTAGAATTGTTTCTTTTGCATTTGTTTAAATTTTCTTTCAATCTCTTTCTTTGATTTACTCAACTTAAATGAAAATGGGAATTTTAATGCCTAATTATCTATTACCTTAAATCTCTGTGGGATGACCTTGATTTGCTACTATACTATTCCAACGAGCCGTACACTTGCGGTGCTTATTTAAAAATTTAGCAACATCACCCCTTCAACTTTAAATTTTTTATGGATAAATGATGTACAAAATTAATTGTATGAACGTTATTTGCATAAATATAAGATCTTAGAGGTTTTCACTACTACAAATAGGATAATTTACGACCCAAATTAATGACCGTTTTCAAATAACAATAGTAGTAAAGCAACTTGGAAGTTTGGGAAACATTTCAAAGACTATTCTTAACAAAACAGTCGTTGAAACTTAATATTCAACGACGGTTCTTAAGAACGGTCGTTGAAGACACTTTCAACGACTGTTCTTAAGAACAATCGTTGAAAGTGCCAAAATTTAGCACCAGCAGGCTCACTTTCTGATCCACTTTCAACGGCTGTTCTATAAGAACAGTCGTTGAAAGTACCAAAATTTATTTCAGTTTCGCTTTCTGATGACAATAAATCCCAGCGAGTGCTTCTGAGACAGTCACTTTCCCTTTCCTGCCCCCGTCCGACCTTGCTTACAGCTAGAGCCCTGTCACTCTATCCCTTTGTTTCTATTTGATGTGTCGCGCATCTCGCTTCTCCTTAGGTCTCTCAGATAGCATTCTCCGGCCCCCTAGCTCTCCGCCCCGTGAGCCTCTATCATGTCCTACATCTCTGCCCCAGCTCGTGGCCTTCTCCTCTGTCAGTTCTGGCATGCAGCACTCCCTTCTTTTTCCTGGTAATTCCCCAAATCTACTCTGTACGTTCTTGGCTTGGTCTGTTTTGTCTTTGTGATGGAAATTAAAGTTGAATGCTTGCATATATTTTGTTAACAGAGTTGAAATTTAGTGTTAACGGACTAGAGATTCACTTACATTAGAATGATTTGTAGAGGGCAAAACTTAAAGACAATAGCTAGCTGATGGAATTGTAAGTTTAAGAAGCAGAGATTCAGTTTTGATTTCATTTTTGGTGATGTCTATGTGATAGTCGTGGGTCTATCTGAAGACTTCAGTTTAAGGTAGATAGGAAGTAAGGCAGGAAGTGGGACTATGTTGTCCTATCACACATCTTTAGCAACTGAATTAGACCTTCTTGACCTTACAACTATGTATGTGTGTGTGTAATGTATGAACTAACCTATTATCTCTCACCCATACTGCTTTTCCTTCATTCCTGTCTCTCTACTTTTGAATTCCTTTTTGGCGTTTTCACCATAACTCTCCCTTCTACCAACTCACATTTATTATAAGTAAGTATAACATGCCATTAAGGGTACGTAGTGTGTGTGTGTGTGTGTAAAATACTCACTTGAACTTTTAAATCAATTAAAACTTATGACAAAAAAATCAATTAAAACTTACTAATAAACTATGCCAAACTTTTAAATTCTCATTGAACTTTAAATTAAGTGCGTATGAGGTATTCATTGAAAAATTTAAAAAATGAGAGGGAGGTTAATTAAATTTGTACATGACATACAGTTTAGTGGAGTTGTGTATAAATTAGCTTTACAATTTTTTAGTAGAGGAATTGTTTTTTTTTAGGATAAAAGAGAAATTGAGGATTGTGTAAAATTAAACTTATTCTTCATTAATAGGAATATTATTAAAAAGATGTGATAATTTTAAAACCTTAAACTAATTTTATTAATTGATCTTGGTATATTGATAACAATTCGGTCCCAAAAGTGTTAAAATATGAGCAACGTCAGGCATACTCTAATGGTAGCCAAGCAAATGTGTGCCACGGTACCTTATAGCACGTAGGATTCTATGTGGGTATGACTATGCTTTCATCTTTTACTATTTTTGTCTTGAAAGTTTTTAGAAAAGCATAAAATTATCCTTAAAATGTTAAAAAATAAGCAGTGTCATCTAAATTTAACAACAAAATGGAAAATAAAAAAAGCTTATGAATGGCCGTTGAACACATGGAATGAATTACATGACAAGGATGATCAATGACTCACCCTATGATTGGCATTAATCCATAATACTTTTGCACACTCATATTTCATTTAGTCCAACCTGTTCCATTCTTATTATGTGCAGTAATTCAAATTTGGCACATTGGATGTGTTTTGAACTTGTTATCAATGTGTACACTTTCTTTTTCTATCTTGTATCATTTGAATTATAATTCAGTCGACGTGTACACTGTAAGTTATGTCCCCATAAGCTTTAATTTTTCCTTTTAAATTTTTGGAACAAGAATGTGTGTTTTGTTGTGATCACATAGAAATTAAAGTGGTATTCTCTTAGTGATGCGAGATGGGTGAATTAATAAGTGTTATTTGCAGGTAAACGTGTGAATTAAAAATTGCAAGATTAGTGGCGTACGTTTTCTAATTTGCAGACAATCAATAAGGTCAGTTCAACAATGCCTTTGAGTTCATAAAAAATGTAGTAGTTTTGGGTAATATTATAATGTTTTGGGTAATAACTCTCTCATAAACCTGTAGGTATCACTACTGCCATCGTTCTCCCTTGGGTTGCTGGCCTACTACATCCTTGCCTCAGTATAATCTTCTTCCAAATCCTCAATCACAAACATAGTGTCCTTGGAAGCTAAAGATTAGATCGTAAGTTATGTTATTGCTTGTTGATGAAAGTTTTTGAAACCTGAGGATATCATGGTGCTACTATTTGTTGTAAGTGTGATAAATTTGAATTACTAAACTTTAAAAATGGTAGTTGAACTGTTAGTTTTTACAGTGTGTCATGAGTATTTCATATAGTTGTTCTAAACTTGAGTGTCTGTAAAAATGGATTAGGTGGTAATAAAATGGATCACCGTTGGATGAATGCTTTGAGAATTAGTGAAGAATATGAGAATGGGGTGGAAAAGTTTATTGAATTTGCTAAAATAAATGTGCCTAGTAAAAATGGGAAGTATTTTTGTCCATGTATCAACTATTTAAATGAGAGTATATGGGATGTTGATGATATAAGGGATCACTTCTTTGTGATGGAATAAATCTTCAGTACATAAGGTGGATATGGCATGGTGAGAAAGTAACCGCTTGTGCGTCACATGAGAAGGAAGTTTTAGAGGTTGGAGATGACGATAGAATGGAAAACATGATTCACAATGTTGAGGTAGAATGTTTTGCACAAATGTCTGTATATGATAGCATGTGGAGTAATACAGAGACACCTTTGTACATTGGGTGTACTAAGTATACATGCTTGTTAGCCATTTTACACTTGGTCAACTTAAAGGCAACTTATGGATGAACCGACAGTAGTTTCATATTGTTACTAGAATTGTTGTGTGATATGTTTCCAGAGGATAATGTACTTCCAAATCGTATGTATGAGGCCAAGAAAATATTATCTACGATAGATATGGAGTATAAAAAGATACATGCCTACCCTAATGACTGTGTATTGTACAGAAATGAGTATGAAGGCATAAGTGAGTGTCTGAAATGTAAAACTTCTAGATACAAAGTGAAGAAAGGTAATAGGTGTGGTGATGAGACAAATAAAAAGCAACCTTTAAAGGTTTTGTGGTATCTTCCAATCATACCACAGTTCAAATGAATGTTTACTAATATGAAAGAAATAAACAAGTTGAGATGGCATTATAATGACAGAGTTTGTGATGGAAAAGTCCTTCGGCACCCGGCTAACTCTCCACAATGGAAGAAAGTAGATGAAATGTATCCCGGATTTGACAATGAGCCTAGAAACCTTCGGCTTGGGCTTTGCACAGACGAGATCAATCCCTATGGTACTTTTAGCAGTACACATAGCACATGGCCCGTTCTGCTGGTAATTTACAACTTACCTCCCTGGTTGTGTATGAAATGCAAGTATATTATGCTTTTTATGATGATTTTGGGACTAAAATAGCCAGGGAACAATATCGATGTCTACTTCGCACCTTTGATAGAGGACTTAAAGAAGTTGTGGGAGGATGGTGTAGATGTGTTTGATGCATATAAGCAACAGTCGTTTAAGCTACGTGCAATGATATTCACCACGATTAACAACTTCCCTGCATACAGTAACTTGTCAGGTTATCGTGTCAGGGGTCATAAAACATGTCCAATATGTGAAGCGAGCACACAGTTCCATCAACTCAAGCAAGGTAGAAAAATGGTCTACCTTGGTCATAGACGATTTCTTCCTCTGTTTCACCCGTACCGTAGGCTAAAGAAGGCTTTTAACTATTTGCCAGAGAATGAAATGGCTCTGAAGCCATTAACTAGATATGAGGTTTATAGTCGGGTGGAAAGAATCAATGTCACTTTTGGTAAAAATCAAAAGACTATGGGTGAGAAGAACATATAGAAGAAGAGGTCAATTTTCTTTGATCTTCCATATTGGCATAGTCTTGATGTGAGACATAGTATTGATGTGATGCATGTGGAAAAGAATGTAGTGATAGCCTTGTTGGTTCGCTTTTACACATAGCAGGGAAAACTAAAGATGGAATTAGTGCAAGACTAGACTTGGTTGAAATGGGAATAAGAGAACGACTGTATCCACAACTAAGAGATGATGGTAAGAAAGCGTATATAGAGCCAGCAGCGTATATATTGTCAAAAGCTGAGAGAAGAAGTTTGTGTGACTGTTTGCACAATATTAAGGTGCCATAAGGGTATTCTTCTAATGTGAGTCAGCTTCTGTCAATAGAAGATTTGAAGTTAGTTGGAATGAAGTCTCATGATTGTCATGTCTTGATGCAACAACTATTACCAGTAGCTATTAGAGACATTATGGAAGATTATGTGTGAAGCATGATAACAAGGTTGTGCAGTTTCTTCAATGCTATTTGCAGCAAAGTTGTTGACATTGTAAGGTTAGACGAATTAGAAAATGAGGGTTATACTATTCTATCTCAACTAGAGATGCATTTTGCTCCTGCATTCTTTGATATAATGGTACATTTAATTGTTCATCTGGTAAGTGAGGTAAGACTATGCGGCCCAGTTTATCTAAGGTGGATGTACCCTTTCGAGCGATACATGAAGAACTTAAAAGGGTATTCTAAAAATCCTTATCGACCTGAAGCCTCAATAGTGGAAAGATATGTCGTTGAAGAGGCTATGGACTTTTGCAAAGAATATATATCAATGTCAAAGGCCCAATCTCGTTATGAAAAGGGTACAAGTAAGGGAACACGAGGGCTCAAAGTGAAGAGTATGCGTCGTGAAGAGGTGTTGCAAGCACACCTGTATATCTTGAATAATACGAAAGAAGTTCAGCCGTACTTATCCGAACACAGAAAGAGTTTAAAGGGGATATATCCAAGGAAAAATGACATGCAGATAGCTAATAAGCAAAACAAGACTTTCATAGAGTGGTTCAAGGAAAAGATAGCGCACGAGACCAATGTGTCTGAGACAATCAAATGGTTAGCTTGGGGGCCTTCTTTTAATGTCATAACTTGGAGTGGTTTTGATATAAATGGGTATTCCTTCTATACAAAAGGCCAGGATAACAGAAGTACTATGCAAAATAGTGGGGTGATGGTGGTAGCCGAATCAATGAACTTTTCTAGTTCGAAAGACAAAAACCCCATTTTGGCGTCTATGGTCTATTATGGAGTTATTGAAGATATATGGGAGATAAGCTACACTAAGTTGAGGGTTCCTTTATTCAAATACAAGTGGGTTAACAATAATGCTGTTGAAATATATCAATTTAGATTTACCTCAATTGATCTTGAAAGAGTCGGTTATAAAGATGAGCTATTCATTCTAGCAAGTCAAGCAAAACAAGTATTTTATGTCATTGATCCAACAAATGAAAAATTCTCTATTGTACTCCAAAGTAAAAAACAGAAGAATGGTGATCCGAATTTGAATCTTGACGACACGCCACCTTTCACTACAAATCCGCCTATGCCATCTGAAGTGGAATTGGTAGATGATGATGAATATGCAACTATAGTTGATAATTGTGAAGGAATTTGGGAAAACACTTAAAGTCACATTTTAAATTGTTTAATGTGTTCATGTAATTTCAATTTACTTATCATATGTCACATTTATTTCTTAGTAAGATTTTGAATTTTTTAAAGTGTGCATATAATTTCACTTTACTTATCATGTCACATTTATTTCTTATCAGGATCATGGCAAGGTCAAATTCGAGCAACTCTGTTGGCTCACCGGTTAAGAAAAAGGTTAGAGGAAGCAGGAAGCTGCGGTCGTTGGTGGCACGTCATGACAAACAACAGGCGAGCAGGGTTCACATGGAATTTAATGATGATTTGAAGCCACTCGGCCCAGACGGAGACAAGTTCATTAGCTACCTTGGCTTTTTGGGTCGAAGCAAAGTTAGTGTTCTAATTCCTACCTGGAGAGAAGTTTCAAAGGACACGAAGGCTATGATTTGGGAACAACTTTTGGTATGTAAAGTTGTATTGTTATCTCAATCTCTATTTCTTTTTTATATATATAACTATTATATATTTTATTTTATAGCAAACCTACGATATTCCCAATACGATGCAGATGTACAAGTATTGGATGGGGGAAGTTCATGAGCGGTGGAAAGATTTCAAGTCCACGCTCACAACCAAGTATGTTCGAGGGCCAAGGAGTCATGAAGGTCCTGGTAAAGAGTATTCGTTTCTTTCTCCAAATGACTGGAGGTTTTTTATGGCATCGCAGTAGGATCCCAATTTCCTGGTACATTTTATTCATCTTAGTGTTAAACATTTTAGTTGAAATTACTTGACATCACTAACTCAGTTATCATTATTCTTTGTTTATATAGAAATTGAGTCAAGCAAATAAAGAGAGGCAAGCGAAAAATAATTATCCTCATTACATGTCGCATGGGGGATATCGGAAGCTCGAGAAGAAGATGATATAGGCTGAATTACAAAAATTGGAGGAAGCAGCCCGAGCAGATCCTAGTATTGTCGTGCAGGCACCACGTCCTGCCCCACATCACAAAAAATGGAAAGCAGGGAGGATAAAGGGAGAAAAATATATAAATCCAGTCGTTGCTGATGTCGCTAAAAGGATTGTGAGTATTTAATAACAAGTATATTTAAGTGTGTTTCATTTTCCTAACAAGATTGCATGTAATTACTTTCTATTTATCCATTGTATATTGCAAGATGAACTTGAAGAGCAGAGCAGCCAGGGTTGCTTTACTCAAACTGGAAGGATGGACATCTTACCAACAACACTTAGGAATCTAGATTACCCTGGTCAAGTTAGAGGGGAGTCAAGGGGAGTTGGTCTCTCTAAATACTTTGGATGAGGTTCACAAGCTTATGGATGAGGTGAAATGAGTCAAGAGTTTGTGGCCAGGGTTTGAGAGGAAATCCGAGCAGAGCTAGTGGTGCAAATGCATCAATCACTTCGAGACGAGCTTAAAGAAGAGTTGTTGAGTGAGATACGTGGTGAGATGAGTACAATGGTGTTGTCTCACATGCAAGGCGGGATGTGTAGCGTGTCGCCTAGCTCTAAGGTTTGTAACTAATTTTATTTAACATTACATTGAGTTTTTCCTTACGTTATCTTAATTAATTCTTTCATTTCTCTTACTCAGGAATCCCCGGCCTTTCCCAGCATTAAAGGCAATTACAATCTGCCTGAGGTTGGACATGGTGACTCTAGTCCTTCGTTAGAGCCTAGAGAACCCTACACTTTATATTTGGAAGTCCCATACCTGCGTGCTGTTGTTGATGCTGTTGTATACAGCCATGCCACCACCCAACATAATAACCAAATCCGGGACGATCAACGTAAGGTCAATGTGACAAGTGTTCGGCTAGGGGAGGAAGGTGTACATGTCCCGTTCCCCGATGGTGAGGTTGCCAGACTAGGTCAGGAAATAGAATCTTTCATCTTGTGGCCTAGATATCTTGTGTAGACTATGCCAATCCCTCCAATGGTAGGAAACACCTTACTGTTACTTGATCATTGACATTCTACTTATAATCTTTATTTTGTGTCTTACTAGGAAAAAGATTATGCGACAAAATTTCCCTTTTTAGCACAAGTGCAAAATATTCATCAAGACATAAACAAGGTCGACTTGCAGATGCCTTGTGAGATTGTGGGTCACAGAATCTCATATAACTATGGACTTGATAACCAAGATATTAGAGAGTTCCTATCTTTGGAGGAGATAGACATAAGATGGGTCACATTTGCAATCATGTGAGTTTAGTTATAATTTTTAATCGTAATTAATGTACTGATATTTAGGAGTTTTAAGTTTCTATATTTATTGAGTCATTTCTCATTTCATTTATATGGTAGCTGCTTCCACAAACTGTGTGACAAACGAGGGCTCGCCACTACATATGGCTTCTTATATCCTGGCAATATGTCAGGGCGTAATAGCTAGAGGTTGGAAGATCAAATGAGCTATGTAGGCTATACAATAGGTGAGACTAAACTGCCTTGTTATCTAGCACCAATTATTGAAGGGCAAGTAACTTAATTTCATATATTTATATACATTCACTTTTCTAAGCAGTATCATATTATCGAACCTCATTTTAATCTATATATGCATGTGATTATAGTTATCATTGGAGTCTCTATGTTCCTTGTCCCTCGATCAACATCATCTTTTGGTTTAACTCATTGGGTCGCAAGCCAAACAGAGATATCAAAAACATTTTCAACATGTAAGTAAATTTGTTTGTCAGTCATTGATTTTTGATTATACTCAATTGTTTTAATGTCTTCCATTTATCATTTTAATTATTACAGTGTACTGAAGACATATTATATAATGGGTGGGAAGTGTGAAGGTAAAAGTGGTATGACAAAGTGGTTCCAGTCAAAGGTAAGTTCTTTACATTCAAGTTCTTTGATTGACTATTGCTTTACATAGGCCTTTATTCTTTTTTACCGTTTGCTTTTGATGTATAGTGTCCTCAGCAAGCAGGGACAACTGAGTGCGGCTTCTATCTTATACTATATATGTACAACATCATTTTCAGTGGCCTTACTACAATTTTTGAGCAGGTGATCATTTCTTGATTCTCAACTGAATTTCATTTCTTTTCATGTGCTTGAATTGTTAGCTATTTCATTCAATTTATTGATTTATGTTAACATATTCTCTATTTTGCACAAAGATTTTTAAAAATCAGGACCCCTACACAATCGAGGACATTAATTTGATCCGAGACTTTTTGTCAGGACATCTTCTACAACACATAGAGCGGTGATGATTTGTAGAGGTTTTTTCACATATTGCAGTGGTTTTGTACACTGCAATATAAGTTTGCATATTTGAATACTTTTTCCAGTTTCTTATTTATGAGTACTTTGACTTCATTATACTTTATAACACTTTGGAAACTGATGATGAAGCATAGGAATTTCATGGAAGCATGTCATCTCTTTGGCTATATGATTGTCATGATTTAGTTTGAAAGTTTAAGTTTGGAAATTAACTGATGATGAAGCATATATAGGAATTTCATGGAAACATAGGCATTTTTGGGTTACGTTGGTGCTTTTCCAATGGCATTATAATGGTGGTTGTATCCTATAAAACATGAATTTATAGGAATTTCATGGAAACATAGGGATTTCTAGGTTATGTTGGTGCTTTTCCAATGGCATTATATTGGTAGTTGTATCCTGTAAAACGTGAATTTTTTTTAAAAAAACATACAATACAGATACAACGACTGTTTTTCATAAAACAGTCATTGTATCTGTTTTTTTTTTTAAAAAAAATAGAGATACAACGACTGTTTTTCACAAAACAGTTGTTGTCTCTAAGATACAACGACTGTTTAATAACAGTTGTCGTTTCTTGAACTTTCAACGACACTCACATATACATCCCCTTGAAAATAATCGTCTAAAAGGTATAAAAATGGTCGTTCAAAGTGTCCCATACAGTAGTGTTTATTTTAAAGTTGTAAGGATTATCAAGCTTAAATGGACATTATCAGAAGTTTGTACAGGCTATATATAATTTCCTTTTCATAATAAAAACACACATACCAATAAAAAATTATGCACTGGTAATTTTGAAATCCACATCCATCCAATCATCTATTTTAATTCCACCTAATCCATTTCTTCTCTTTTCTAGCTTTACGGAACTTCAGAATCAAATTCACAAATCATATTGAAAAAAACTCTAGAAGACTCTTACTCCCCAACAACAAATACAACAACAACAAAACATTTATCCCACTAAGTGGGGTCGGCTACATAGATTGCCCGACGCTATTGTATTTTGTCAAAAACTATATCTTTAGAGAAGACTCTTACTCCCCAAATCACAAAATTCTTAAACATACGAGTCTGGGGAAATATTGATGTCTAAAAAATTTTAATAAAATAAGAATCTGTCATTTTTAAAAGAAGTAATTTTTTTTTGTCGGGAAAAAAAGAAGTAAATTATAGAATTCTACTAGGTAGGCCTTGTATTGAATAAACGTGCACATTCTGTGTGTCTATTTTCCAAAGTTAAGAATATCAGAATTTGAGAGCATGATAAATAGTTAATCTATTGTGGCAGAACAAGTGGTGGGAAAAAGAAAATAAAGGAAGGAAAAGTGGACTGGTCATACGAGTCCATTATCCACTGTAAACTGTTCTTCAAAAAGCCTCCTCCTTGCATCGATGGCCTGCACTTTCACAATATCACGGTCAAAGATAAAATGCCAACAATAATGATAAAAGTGTACATTTGATCCTCTAAGGCTCTAACTACTCTATAAAATTACAGGTCCTTTAAATTTATAAATTATTTATTCGGTCCTCTAATCCTAATATCATTAATCTTTGGGTAGCTATACTATTTAATTCATCACTAGCTGTTGGCCTTTGTTGTATTGTTTATTGGCAATTGTTGTGTCATACATGCATGTATTCAAGTTGAATTTGATGTATAATTCATTCACGTACAATATATTGTATAATTATTGTATGTACTACTTTAACTAATTGATCATCTGTTTGTATCATTTTAAAGTTATCTATCATTGTTGTTTGCTTTTCTTCATTTTGCTATACTGTGGATATAGATACAAAATGTTTATTAGACTCTCAGTGTGCAATACTATAATTATGGGAGATATGAACCAACAATATCAACAAAAAAAAAAATTCATGTGGCTCTTCTTTAAACAAGGGCCACAGGAAATACCCAACAAAAAAAGAAAAAAGAAAAAGAAAAGGAAAAAAAAAGAAAAAAAAAAAAAAGAGGACCCTACTGTGGCGCTTGCGTGGCCAAGGGCCACAGGAAGTACCCAACACAAAAAGAAAAAAGATAAAAAAAAAAGGAGGACCCTACTGTGGCGCTTGCTTGGGCAAGGGCCACAGGAGGGGAGCCCATGCAAGAGCCACAGAAAGTGTAGTCCCCTGTGGCACTTCCTCCCACAAGAGCCATAGCAGGGTATTTTTTTTAAAAAAAAAATTAAAATGCTGTAGCGCTTTTTTTAATGGCGTCCAGATATGTAGCACTTTTTTAAAGCCACAACTTTTCTTTTTTGTAGTATTGTAAGCACTGGTGTTGAGGTGGTGGCATCAGAGCTGCCACGTGGCGGTGCCGATGAGGGGCTCGTGGTGATGTGGCCTTATATGGACTAACACATGGCTTCTCCTTAGAATGCCTCATGGCCTTTTGAAAAAAAGAAATTTGTGAATTCTGTCTGAAATTTGTGATAGCATCAAAATTTTGTCGGAAATTGATTAGTCACGCTCCTATTAGCAACATAATGGATTCTATAGGAAATTCTGTCACAAATCCTTTTCCATTGCAAATCAGTAGCAAATTTCATCGGAAACTCTAAATTCTGTAACAAATTCCATTGGAAATTCAGTACTTTTTCTAGTGTCTGGTTATTTTAAGTCTCTCTTCTTTGCACAGTTCAAAACATTGGAACCTATATTTTTTATGAGGATTTGCGCCTGAGCATACATAACGGTGTTAACTTTACTTATGTGGCATTAACACCATAAACTTAGCTTACATGGCTGTTATAACGGTGTTAACTTTGCTTATGTGGCTGTTAAACGAAAAACTTTCTAAGCGTCAAACATAAATCAAAATTCAATGCCGAAGACTTCATAACCATTGTTGAAGAGTGAGGGCAGTGAGTAGAGCATTTGAGAGCGTGTGTGTTCGTTGGAGTCTCTGTCATAGAAGTCTTAATCTGAAATCCTATTCATAATACAAGGAATAAATTCCTTTTATATAAAGTTATAAACTAATCTTCTTATTTTTCCCCCAATTAAAAATATGTCACTCATATATCCCTTTGCAATAACTTGTCACTTTTTATCTCTCATACACTCTAATTATAAATAAGGGTATTATTAGAAAGAAAATACATATTTTACACATTGCTTTTAAATGGCTTCTTAAACCTTTTTTCTTATCCATTTTCCCTTCCTCTGTGTAGCTTAAAGCAGGCACTTTTGTTAGAACATAGAACGACAAGACATACAACGCCGGCCTCTAATTGATTCATGTTTGTTATCATTTTAAGGAAGAATATAACAGTAGAAGATGATTTCTTCATATCAATCCTGATGATAAGATGTTTGCATATTCCTGTAGAATTGCAGCAGAAACATAACCTACGTGTTTTGTTTATCGGCATTCTTAGGATGTGTCATGTGAAAACATTTTTCTCGTTCACGACCACAATGCTTTTAAACTGGCCTGGTCGTACAGATACTTTAAATTGTAAAATGACTGAAATGATCTCCTCCTAGCTTTTGAAGAGGAAAAGGGGGCCGGGGGGAGGGGGGGGGGAAGAAGTGCTGTTACAAAAAAGTTGAAGCAATTGGATTCCGACGTCTTTGTAAATTATAGAAGACCTCTTTTTGTTACTTCATGCATAGGAAATTTAAAAACAATAAATGCAATTGAAGTTCAAAATGAGAGTATTCATTTTGGTTAATTATTTTCATGAAAAAAAGACAGATATGCAACTGTTACGATGCCGCCACATGGTGGCACCAAGTATCCACATGTTAGCACCAAAGGAACCAAGGCATATGCGACCTGCCACCTGTTAGCACCAAAGATCCTCAAGTACAAGGAAGATTATGCTCTCATTTTTCTATGTATTTATTATTTTTATCTAACATTTTGAATCGCCTAATTTTTATAATTGTTTTTTATAAAAAGGATCAGAGGGAATATTAATTGAATCACATTGATTGAAAGGTTGATTAGAGATAACAAAAATAAATTTTTTCGCTAAAATACCCTCACTTCTATGGAAGATAACAAAAATATAATGGTGGTCTTTTTTTTTTAAACGAGCAACGGAGGGAAAGGGAGTAGTTGAAAAGCACAGAAACAAAGCGGCGAGAATCAACTACTCCCTAAGTTAGTTAAAACAAAATTAAACCAAAATAATAAGAAGCTAATTTTGAAAACTGATCGATGAAACACAAAAACGGATTTCAGAATTTGAGCAGTTTTGTTCAGGCAATACTTGTAAACCAACTTCCACTTGGATGTGATCTTCGAGAGCACCATTATTTTCAGGAAGGTGCATATCATCTTCTGGACCATGATTGAAGACAAGAAGCTCTAAAGCATCAACATTTAGAATATTAGATCTAGCGACTAGGGTTTTGCTTTCTTGCACTTGTCTCCTCCATAGTCATGCAAGAATTCTATTTAATCAATCTATGCTTATTGTAACCACGGTTGATCCATTATTAGTAGCATTAAACCCCAATTTCATAAATGAATTATGGGGGAAGTTTAAAATATTCAAAAAATGCTGATTGAGTGGGAAATTTAACTTTTGTGAAACAAAATTCATTTCACAAAACTCGTGATCAAAATATTGAGGGAAAATATATACTCCCTTCTATCCTTTATATAGAATCTATTTGAGAAGTTGATTTTAATCCTAAATATAAGATATATTTTTCATATTTGTGAATTGTTTTAATATAGAATTGATATACGGAATTATAGAATTGTTGTATTAGCTTTGGTCAAATGTAAAATTATACACGGAGGTTCAACATTTAGGGGGTACTCAGATGGATCATATGTAGTTGGATAAATGCCAGAAAAATGAGTGACCAATATAATGGGGTGAAGAATTAGAAAGACCAAGTGCTTCTCAACAGGAGAAATTGATCATGATGATGGGGATATGGATGATCAGTTAAAAATGGATTACCTTCAACAAGTAGTGGGGATAATTCTGATGCTAAATTTTGGATGGGAGCAATCTTCTTTCCAGTCTCTTCCGAATGAAGGAGTAGTTGAGTTTATTTTGTCAAAAGCAGAGGACTGCTTTATTGTTTGCAGTGTTCAATATTAAAAGTTATCCAAATTACACACACTACTCTGAACTTGATACTTTGGCATAAACAAGAGAGTAGTGTTTTGTATATAGATTTTTTTTATTATTCTAATTTGTTTCTGCTTTGCTATTTTTGGTTTTTCTGCTTAATTGTTTGTGGTTAGGTCTATACATGGCTTGTATAAAAGAAATTGCAATGGTTTAATTTTCAAGCAACCTCTATTTTTTCTATAAAAAAAGTTAAGAAATAAAAGCTTTATAGTTATATGTAGAGAGCAACAAATATTAAATTATTATCGGACGTTTATTTTAAAAACTGTTAAACAAGTGAATGCAGTAACCTCCAAGATAAACTTTTAACACTGAAAATAAACATAATATAGTGAAGGCTATTTTGTAGTGGTTTCAATAAACCGGTACAGGTTCTAGAACTAGTAGCGGTTAATGAGAACATTTTCTTCTTCTGCCAGAGGTCCCTTGAGTGCCCTCTCCCTAGCCAATCTTGCCTGCAAATTCAGACTCTCCCTAATGAGAACATTTCTTATAATTAAGCATCACATAATTACTGCATAATCTTAATTACTAAAAAGTAAAAGAGACCATACATGAAATTTGAAGATGATAAATTGAAAAAAATGGTATTCTTGAAAGTGTGTAGAACAAACCTCTTTTTCCCAATCTGTACAGCTTACAACAATCAATAGCACAATCACTTGGCTAATTGTACCAGCCGTTACTCCAAGCCAAAGGCCTTTTCCTCTCATGTGTACCCAAAACCCCAAAATTGCAGCAAGTGGAAGGCCAAAAACATAGTAAGATCCGAAATTTACATATGCTCCTATGTGTTGCCACCCACTTCCCCTTACAATCCCTATTGTTTGGACAAGAATTAGATTTCATAGAACAAAGAAAAAAATATGAGTTTAAATTCAATAAGAATAGGGGCTTATTTGATTATACTTTCTATTTTTATGTTCTTAGGACAATTTTGTGGAGTAAATTTCTTAGAACAACTTTTGTAAACAATAATTTAAAAAATATGCAGTGTTTGAATCATTATTTTGAAAAATATATCTAAAATAGTGAAGTAAAGGGTAAAATAATAGTTTGTTTTATAATATGATTGTCACTAATGAAAATACTACCTGGTCCAGAGGAGTACAATCTTTTCTATCTCTCATCTTATTTTAAACAAAAAGTAAGAAAGGATCAAAATGATCTTCTGACTTTTTTTGTTTTTCAGAACAAAATTTCAATTTGTTTTTGGGTATTTCAGAACATATAACGGTTCGCATAAAGAGAGAGAGAGAGAGAGAGAACACAACCGAAAACACATTTTCTAGCATATTTTATTTTTTATGTTTTTCAAAACAAAAAAAAGAGGGGAAAATTGGGAAAAAGTCTTGCATTAAAAATTTATTGGTGGGAAGGACCTGAATAAGAGTATGGGTATTCTGTACATACAAAATTTGCAGAGTATTTGTATAAAAATTTATCAAGCCCTTCTCACCAATAAGATTTCCAATGGGGATTTTTCCCAATTTTCTCTAAAAACAGTTTTGGAAATTGGAAACCACGCAGACCCTATATTGGAATGAAAGATTTTACCTGTAAGGGTACCTTGTACGGAGCTCACGAGAACAGACATAGCTAATAAAGGAGTTATGTCTGTGACATAGCGTATTACATCTGGCTCGTTGCTAAAAACATGACCTAGAACATTTTGGCTGGCGAAAACAATTGCGCTCACTGTAAAAGCCTCACAAAGCATTAGCACCATTGAACAAAAGGTGGACACTCGTGCTGCTTGTGGACTTCCAGCTCCTAAAGTATTTGAAACTCTTGTGCTGAATAATAAAAAAATTTGATTAATTAAGAAGCTGCAGTAATTTAACTTGGATATGAATATAGATGAAACATATAAATGTATTGATGGATGTTAACTATGTGATGCTGACCTTGCGGCTGAGCCAATCGATTCTGGTATTGAATAGATTGTACTGGTCAGTGATACACTGGTCAAAAAATTCAAATTTATACAGAGAATTAGTTAGAGGCATATTATTGTTGTAGTGGTTGATGCAATGCTCATTAACATTAAATTATATGCACAACGGATTAAAATTTAACTTTATACAAAGCTTCAGTTTGGTCATTAACTTTAAAAAAATTATCTTTTTAGTCCTTTAATCCCTAACACTGTTGCTCTCAAATGATTTTTTTTTTTTTTGTAACAATCATATTTTGAAAATTAAACTTTATATGCTAGCTTTTGATAATGTTCTGTCAACGTTAAAGCTTCAATATTGACATTAAGCTAAAAAGGACTGAAAAGGACCTTTTTCAAGTTTAGGGTTCAAAATAAAACTTTGAATTAAGCTAAATGACTAAACTTGTGATGGATTTTGGAAATAGAAACATTAAGAAAAAGCCTATGCCATACGGCCAAAACTGAAGTTTCATGCTTGGGATTTAGTTGTTGAAGACCAGCAAACAACATATAAAGGACTGAAAAGGCCTTTTTTTTTTTTAAATTAAGGGATCAAACTGAAACTCTATATAAGTGCTTATAAATCGTGATTTACCGTATACGGGGGTAAGTATATGAGAGGAGTTTTATCTCGACTTACGTAATAAGTGCTTATTGACCTCCAATAAGCAATACCAAACCCACACCAAACTTGTTATAGATTTTGGAAATATAAACATGATGAAAAGCATATACCATTTCAAGCTCGGGTTTGGTTGCTAAAGACCAGCCAACAATATATAAAGGACTGAAAAGACCATTTTTTTTTTAAATTAAGGGATCAAACTGAAACTCTACATATAAGTTAAAGGACAAAACTTGTTATAGATTATGGAAACAAAAACATTAAAAAAAAATTATACCATACGGCTAAAATTGAAGTTTGAAGCTCGGGGTTTGGTCGTAGAAGACCGGCCAACAGCGTACCTACCTCGTATGACCACCATTGGAAGCTGAAATATTCAATAATCAATATCAATGTTCAAGGTAAAACATATAAATATATAGAAAGTCGTATTAATATTCTGTGTATGTGGGGAAGAATAATACCAAATCATTATAGCTGAAGGAATAGCAAAGCGAAAGAACTCTCCAATCCCATGGAAAATCTCCATGGAAATAGAAACTCGAGTCTTTGCACAAGAATCAGAGAACTTCATATATAACGCAAGTATGAGCACATTTAACCAATATGAAGTACCAATGGCAAATGCTCCTCCAAAACGACCCATAGAAGATTTAAAAACCAATGTCCAACAAAAACCAACATGGAAGCAAATTGTAACCGAAGAAGAGAGTATTAGAGGAGTGATCAAACTTTGCATAAGATAGTATCGAATCAGGGCTTGAAGTATTGCGTAACCAAAGAGAGCAGGAATCAAGCAAACTGCAAATTTGCCAGCTTCATGTGCAATTAAAGGGTCTTGACCAACCAAAACCAATAACCTCCCTAAATAAAGCCACAACACACAGAAAGGAACACAACATACAATAACACAGAAGGTTCCAGTTTGAAATTGAACACCAAACTTCTTATATTGTTTAGCTCCGTAGGCTTGCCCGCATAGGGTTGCGAGTGCAGAAGCCATTCCAAACTGTTAAGGAAGTAGAAAAATACAAAAATCCAAAATCCTCAATTATTAGTTTATTAAAGGAAAATATATAAATCTCACAATAGAAGATGAAGTCACTTACAATAACACTGAAGCCAGTGACGGCACAAAGAGAAATAGCAACACCGGTGCTAGATTGAGCAAGAGCACCCAAGTGACCCACCATCATCAAAGAAATAGTTTGCAGAAAGTAAGTTGAATAATTCACAGCAACCATTGGGCCTGCTAAATAGCAAACCAATTTTGCTTCTGTAGCAAACACACCCCATGTTAAGCGTGGATGATTCTCTTGGTTCACCATCTCTGTGTTTTTGTCCAAGAGATTCTTCTCTATTTTCTTTCCACTATCTAGCTCAAAGGTGCACCTGTCCCAACTTCGAATGAAGGATATGTCACTCTGGGCTCTTGGTTCATGTATAAAAAAAAATTCATATTTAATAATAAAAATAATATTTAATTAAAATAATAGGAAAAAATGTGAAGCATTAAAATATAAAATATAATTATTAAAGAAGTATTTACAATTAAAGTTAAGCAAATAACGACTCTCCATAAAAGGAGGAAGAGGATACTCTCCATAAAAGGATATGTGTGTGTGTGTGTGTATGTATATGTATATGTATATGTGTGCGTATATATATTAGATAAAGACATAACTGGTTACAAATATAAAAACACTTGGCATGAATAGATCAATAAATTAATATAAAAAATAGGACAATAAATTAATATAATAACAGCAATGAGTTTCCAAAGGCAAGAAACGTGTATGATTATTGGGACATCAGCCAGTGTTGAAATGGGTGAGAAGAGTTGGTATAAACAGTAGATAAATCAAAACCATTGATTTGAAATGAATGGCTATGATTTACACACTTCTCTCTCTTAGTTGTATTCATTATTTTTTAAGACCCCACACTCTATTACATGTTCCCTACTTAATAAGATCTTAATTTTTAAATACGTTTGTCTGTTTTTATAAGATTCTTTTTTAGTTTATCTAACCAATAAATATATTTTTACCCATTTTATCTTTAATTAATGTAATACATTGTATTGATTTGAAATATTAACTCATTCCCTTTATTTTCTTACATCTTTTCTTCCTATACATTCTCTTTTATCATTTTTCTAATTATTAAGCTATCTTATTCATTCATCAATATGGGCATATTTGGAGAAAGTATATTTTTTTACATATTATTACTTTTAACTAAGTTAATTGATTTCTTAAACGGCTAAATGGATTTTGTATATTGGGAGGAGGGAGTATATAATAATATATCCATGTGGTTTTAGCAGGCAGGAAGATGAAGAATGGCCCAAAATGTTCGGGATAGGGTCTAACAATAAACAATGTCTGACTATTTTTTCCTTCTTAATTCTTATTCATCTTTCTTTATCTTTTTCACTCTTCTTTCTTTCGTTCTTCTTCTTTGGTTTTTTGGTCTTTTTTATTTGACATTTTTGTTGTTTTTCATTGACAAAACCTATGAAATAGCGTTGGTCCATGTTTTTGTTTTAAACAAAACAATATCTTTCTAGCATCTGGGAGCTCAAAAAACATATATAACACGGGTTACTCCCAGATCACTCGTGTTACACTAGATCACCCCTGGGTTACCATTCTTTCCAGCTTGGGTGCTTGCTGCACTGGATACGCTGTTGGGTTGCCTGGCTGAACTAGGTAGTCCGATCTGGTTTTGATACCATGGTAGTAACCATTTCTCTAGATGAGCCTAACGATTAATAAGTGCAATAGTAGAGAGACAAACATTGAAATGGATGGATCATGCTTCCTTGTTATATCACTATCACTACCGAAAGTTGTTGTCGGTAGAAATTCAATGCTATAAAGACTGTTGTTGTTGGAATGGTGTTGTCACCGAAAACTGTTTATTAGGAAGTCGCCATGTGTGCTGCCATGTCACCACCTTGACACCATGTTACCACTAAATATTATCGACTCAAATGAGTCTCTCCAAAGACCGAACTTGTGACTCCCTCGTTTTATATTCATTCATTTTGCCATTCAATTGGAATAAATTTACTAAAGTTTTAGTTTCAGGGGACTCTAATTAAATAGTTGCCACTAAGTCTTTAAAAGGGAGACTTTTAGTGGCAGCAATAGAAATCACCACTAAAGGTCTCCCTCGAACGATGACTCTAAAAAACGTCATTAAAAGTCTTTATAGAATAGAATTTCTAGTTGTGACACTCACTGTCGCTACTTTCAAGGGCAACTTTTAGGGTCATTGCTAAAAGTTTCGAACTTTTATTAATAAAGAAAGTTACAATAGAAAGTCACCTTTTAGCTGTGACTTCTTTAATCATCATTGCAAGTTCTCTCTTTTTCGTAACTTCTGAGCCACATAAGTGGTTTTTACAGTTTTGTTTTCTCTATAAGCAGCTCTAGAACCCTTCCACATTAATTCAAAAGCGCTAGTAAGAGCCAATACATTGAAACTGAAAATTAATTACTAGAAGACTATATGAAACTATGAAAGATGGCATATATATCTGGGTGTGGATATGGGGATCGCATGTACAATCATATGATAAGTCCCATAGAAGCATCTTCCTTGCAAATCACACTTGGAATAATGTGCAATCCTAGTGATGAGTTTCCAATTCACAACTCAAATTCACGGTTTACCAAAAGTTTGAACAACTTTTCTCATTATAACAAGTTTAAAGGGAAAGTCATCATAAAAGATTTACTACGAATAAGCGTCTGATAACTTGATGTTGAAGATGATTCCCAAATCCTTTGAAGCAGCACAGCAGCTCTGAAAATGAGTTTAGAGAATGAGAGAAAAGAAGAGAGTGAGGAAGAAGAGTAGATGATGGGAAGGAGATATACAGTAGGGTCTGCTGCTTTTATGAAGCTCACCTATATATTATACGCAGATGTCACTACTATTGCAACCATATAATTAAAAATAAGTTCTAGTTCTGAATTGGCTGCTTCGTAATAAGTTATAGGAATATTCCCTTCGATTTCGTTATATAAGCCTGTGTTTGGGATCATGTTTGGCCCCCAAACGTGCATCCCAACAAAAGTGACTTTTTACCTCTTATTGATGTTTGATAGCGTTTCCTTTATTTAGAATCTGTTTGTGAATCCGTTTGAATCCAAAAAAAAACCCATTTGGTGTGTTTTGGAAAGCTTTTGGGTTGGCTAGGTTTTTGAAAAAAATGTAGCTTTTATAAGAAACTCATCCAAGTTACTTCTCCCCGCGTCCGAACGCTAAGTCCAAATCTTTCCTTCTCGCACAATGAGTTCAATAGAGCTGAAAAAGGGCCCCACGGTTTGACTTTAGTGACAATGAAAAAGAAAGTAGTCAAGGCCTACCACATTATTTTTGGTTCATTTAACCCAAATGATCTGTCTATGGCCTGTGAAGTTAAAGACCAAGCCGTTGAGATGATGAAAGAAAAGAAGGAAAGAAAAAAATGGAAGAGGAAAATATAAATTCAACAAGCTGAACGAGGAAATATACCTAGTCAAGATACTAATGATCCGATTGATGTCACATCCACATCTACTATCCGTAGATTATCTTCAACACAAATGAATCATGTTCGTGACACAATCAGAGACCAACTTGTTAGGGGTAGACGATCCAATAATGAGACATTTCATGTATGCATTCTAATTTAAATATAAATTTATCCTTTTTTAATTAAATACTTTCGTGTATTTTTCTTTTTTTTTCAATAATAATTGCAGCTTTTTTATTTTATCAATTTTTTAAACATATTTTCATTTCAGTTATCACAATATATACAACTAATATATATATATATATATATATATATAGTAGTAAATAAGATTCATGGCATTTCAGTCATTTTCCATCTAAACGGGTTTTTTAAACGCTAATCCAAACAGGTTTCAGGTTAGAAAAAAGTCAGTTATGCTACCGTCAATCCAAACACAAATCACATCTCTAATCTGACTGTTTTTTTATATGACTTTTCTAAAAATCCATCTACAAAAAAAGCTCATTCTCCACTGCTAATCTAAACAGGCACTTAGCTTATGGGATTTTGGCTTTTAGAAGGAAGCAAACTTTCCATGCTTCTATGATAAGGTGCTTCACGGTGGGATAAATATGGTGATGGGTCCCACAGATATGCTCATTGACGCCCCTGTCAAACCTATGTCTATCTCTCCCCACTTTTCTTTAGCAGGTTGGTAATAATAATGACCGATACAATATTGAGGTTTTAGTTGAAAAGTTTAACATTATTATAATTTTTATGTATTTTTATCTATTAAATATATCTAATTAAATAATTTTTAGTGTTTACAATTTTTTCCCCAAAGTTTATTAATTTTTTTTATAATTTTGATATTTTTCTTAAAATTAATGTGAATATATATGTCATGTAATAAAAATTCATATTCTTTTGGTCATTTTATATTTAAACTTGCTTTTTCACTAACTATTCAAATAGCTTTCAATTTGTCAAAACATAAATCATATTATATAATCTGAGTTTTATCACATCCTGAGTTTGTAAAAGTCAAGTTAAAAAAAAAAAAAAAAAAGTCATGTTGTCACTGCACGCTAATCGAGACACAACCCAAGTTACTTTCTATAACAACTTTTTTTTATCCATAATATAAGTCATTTAATTTGGAAAATAATTAATACTTACTTACCAATTTTTCAATGTAATTAATGTTTAAATGGAATTCATTATATTTTTCTCTCTTTTCAAAACCTCATTTATAATAAAAACAATGTTGGAAAATTTTATTTTAATTTAAAACATATTTAATGAATGAATTACTTTTTTTTATTCCAGTGTGTTGTTGAAAGTGGCTTATATATGTTTTATACTAAAAGAATTTATATATTCCACTCATAGGCTCACGTGGGTTCAAAAAAATGATTATATAATTTTATCATAGAAATGTTCACAACAATGATCATATATACTTCTGTTATTTTATATTAAGATTCACCAAAATATCGCTGTATATATATATATATATTCTTTTATGCAGCAATGTCCCTGATTAATATTTGAACTTTACAATCACACATGCATCTTAAAAAATGCTTCACACATATCTCTACTTTTTTTTTCCTGATACATTGGATCAAAGAAATACTCCGTTTTTTTTTTCCCCCTTACAATTGAGATCTGAGGTAGCCGCGTGAGTGTGTATAAGATTCCTTTAACCGGATCGTACAAATCAAATTACGGTATCTAAAAAAATTTTTATTTAAAAATAAAAAGACAAACAAACATTCCAAAATGAGCCTTACAAGAAGAGACTGAGGGAATAGTAAATTAATTCGGCAGATCGCATTCACATGATATATGTTCTGGTGACATGACAAGTTTTATGAATCAACAGGATCAACAGATAATGAATGATATCACTAAACAATATACTACGTACTCCTTTTAGTCTTTATTATAAGACACTTTCGAGCTTCAACTACTTCATGTGAACCAACAATGAATGACAATAAACTTATTAAATTGGTCTTAAATTAATAAAATTTTCCAAGTTTACCTCTATTAATGAGGTTTTGATTTTTGAAGGGGAGAAAAAATTACAAATTAAAGTCATATTCAACCATTAATTGTAGAAACAAAATTAAAAAATAAGTATTAATGACTCCCTAAGTGACTTGTACTGTATTAAGGATAAAAAAAATTCTTTAAGAAGACGCCTTAAACAGCATTTTGTCTGTTTATTGTCCAAAATTCCCGCAAGCTTAGGGTAAAATATCTATGTTGTAATTGTTATCTCTAAGGAGCTGTTTGGTATGTGGAAATTGGAGGGGAGGAAGCAAAGGAAAATTTTTTTATAAGTTGGATTTTTAAAAAGAAAAAAAAGGGAAGTGGGTTTATAAAATTTTAATAAAGAGAAAATATAAGATAATAGAGTAGAAAAATTAATTAAAATATTTTAAACCTATTTCTCCAAAATTTTAGATCTATCTTACAAAAAATTGCCCTCATCTCTTCTCCCCTCCCCTCCAAATCCCTAATATTAAACCGTCCTTAAAAGATACATTTTTGTCATTTGCACTAGAAATTATCCTTTGATGAAAACTCATTTAATATGTATAATCAATAGAGATAATTTAAAAACAGAATTATAAATTTAGGACATAAGGTGGATTGAAATTACATATTTTAAAAAATAAATATTTTTTTTAGTTAAAGGAACATGCACTAATGTCATGAGATTACAAATAGGTGGGATCAAACCAGCAACTTTCCATTTACATGGGTGCATCCATGCAATTAGGTTACAAGGCTATTTAAAGCAGTATTTAATCTCTGTTTTAGACACATTTATTGAGGGGCAAGGGATTGTTGCCCTCATGTTTCTTTAATTTTCTTCCTTCTTAATGATTTTTTTGGACCAACCCTTCTTAATGATAGTAGAAGGGGACCATTTTTGACAGAAGGAGGGGCATGAAACGCAAAAGAAGAAGACAGCTAATTAACGTGCATGATTGAACCTAAATATCAAATAGAAGGAAAAAGCAGGAGCTAAAATTGAATGCATCAATAAATGAAGTTGGGTCTTCATTTTCACCAAAAACAAAAAAAAAGTAGGGTCTTCATTGACTATGGATAAAGCAGCTTTGTGATAATCTAAATCTAAATCTGATTTTCTCATTAAAAAAAAAGGAGGAAGAAGAAGCTAAAGCTGATTGCACGTAGGAGTAGTGTCAAATTTGCCATGCCAATGCTTCTCTTTCAATGAGGAAACGGGTTTGTTTGTGTATGACACAAATCGATGACAAGTTTTACTAGGAGCCGCCAATTATTCCAATTCACTTAATCAAATCAAACTTTATAAACCAAACAAAACAAAATAATTTTATTTAAAAAAAAAGGTCAGCTCAATTGAAAATTATCATTAGATGAAAACTCATTTAATATGTATAATCAATAGAGATAATTTAAAAACAGAATTATAAATTTAGGACATAAGGTGGATTGAAATTACATATTTTAAAAAATAAATATTTTTTTTAGTTAAAGGAACATGCACTAATGTCATGAGATTACAAATAGGTGGGATCAAACCAGCAACTTTCCATTTACATGGGTGCATCCATGCAATTAGGTTACAAGGCTATTTAAAGCAGTATTTAATCTCTGTTTTAGACACATTTATTGAGGGGCAAGGGATTGTTGCCCTCATGTTCCTTTAATTTTCTTCCTTCTTAATGATTTTTTTGGACCAACCCTTCTTAATGATAGTAGAAGGGGACCATTTTTGACAGAAGGAGGGGCGTGAAACGGAAAAGAAGAAGAAGAAGAAGAAGACAGCTAATTAACGTGCATGATTGAACCTAAATATCAAATAGAAGGAAAAAGCAAGAGCTAAAATTGAATGCATCAATAAATGAAGTTGGGTCTTCATTTTCACCAAAAAAAAAAAAAAGTAGGGTCTTCATTGACTATGGATAAAGCAGCTTTGTGATAATCAAAATCTAAATCTGATTTTCTCATTAAAAAAAAAAAGGAGGAAGAAGAAGCTAAAGCTGATTGCACGTAGGAGTAGTGTCAAATTTGCCATGCCAATGCTTCTCTTTCAATGAGGAAACGGGTTTGTTTGTGTATGACACAAATCGATGACAAGTTTTACTAGGAGCCGCCAATTATTCCAATTCACTTAATCAAATCAAACTTTATAAACCAAACAAAACAAAATAATTTTATTTAAAAAAAAAGCTCAGCTCAATTGAACTTATAGACATTTTATTCGGTGGGGTTTATTAGCTCCCCATTTTGATCGATTGATTTGATTTTTAATTCCGCTACTGCGGGTAAAACTTTCTACATTGGTCAATGAAGACCTTTTGGTTAGCCAACAGAGGGTATTACGTACCTTCACTCATTAATATAAAAGTTACTTAATAGTTGGATTTGATCCTAAATAAAACCCAATCTTATTTATCTCCCAAATTTATAGATTGTACATATTAAGAGGTTTCTATTTAAAGATAATCACAATGAAAGATGATATTTTAAGAAAACTAAAATATATTTATTACAAATAACTCACATAATTAATTTTCAAAATCTATCAAAATTAATCAATTAACTTTTATATTAAGAGCCGGAGGTAGTAATATATAGGAACTTAATTATTCATTCAAAATTTATGTGGGTAAAACAAATGATGTAGAAATTAAATGACTTTTTATTTTAGTTACAACTCATCGAACCAAATGTGCATTGCACACCTTAGAACTGGTTCCCACAACATATATGTTAATGGCAAATATCAAGCAACTAGCTCTGCGATACTGCTTTAACTTGCCGGAAAGCGACAGAAGGATGATTTATAAATAATAATGTTAGCCATCTCATCAAACCATTTAATATATGTATATATATATCTCGAAAAAAGAATCTTACAGACACTTATTTGGCTATGTCTATTATAACAAATTTGTCTGTATATTATGACTTTATTTGGTATTGAACTTTGAATCATAGCTGCACATGATGCTGTGCAAATGAATAGACCTCGTTGTTTTTTAATTTTCCCTCCTCTTTAAATTCTCTCTTCTTTTTTAATTCTCTTCACACAAACATGAGAACCCCAAATATACTAAGATTTAATTATCAAATACTCATGCATGAACCAGAACACATAAAAGAATTAATGTATGACTACGTACGGCGAAGCAAAATTAAAATCAAGCCATGAAGATATGCAAGTGGAAGAAAGGAAGGAATAGTACCTACAATAATTGACAGAAGACCAGTATATGGACCAGAGTATGTGTTAGACCGGCCAGCTGTCTCTCTCTTGACTTAAAGGACTCGACGGGAGAATGGGATCTCAGCCCGACAGACTTCTGAAGAAGCTCGGGAACTGCACATAAAATACTGGACTAGAGAACATAGGTTCACAAGACTCCGCTCCCAACAACGACAAAACACATACGACAACTTCACTTTTGGATTTCCCTACCAACTCCAACTTGGTGTCCTCCCTAGCTAGCTGCCAACTTTTGAACACACACACACAAACCCACATATGTTTAATTCACGTACGTTTTTAACTAGTTTGTGCATTAGTAATAGAGTGGACAGGTAATTAGATTTTATATTATAGGCTAAAGTGTTAAAATAACTTTTAACTTTTATTAAAAGTGTAAAGTAACTAAAAACTATTTTTTGGAGTAAAAGTAACCATAAAATTTTAAAATTGGAGCAAAACCATTAAACCCAACTAACTTTCATTTATTACAATGGAGAAAATTAATCTTTTGGCTCTTAAAGTTTTGAATCATTTATAACTCAATCCTTAAACTCTTGACTCATTTGCAACTCAGTCCCTAATGCTTGTGAGTCAACATATGTGGCAAAAATATGTTAAAATACTGTTAAAAATTGTAGGAAACATACAAGTTTTAAGGCCATAATCACCATCCCATTCTCCACATGCCAAACCCATAACTAAACACCCAATAATATTAATATATGTGCTACAATTCATGGTTGGTTCCTCCCTCTTACGAATTGGCGGTGGATCATTAAATGAGTTTATGTAAGTAAAACTCAAAAAAGGTTAGTGCTCAATACTGGAGTAAATTTGTTTTTTTGATTGGTGAAATTTTCAACAAGGTTCAATCCCATTCCCTGACAGAGGAGAACAAAATGGGATTACACATTTTTGTATTGACTTAAAAATACCTTTGTTATGAATATTGTTCATTTGATCAAACAAACATGTGAAACAATTTTCCAAAATTGGATGATACTTTGCTACTGTGAACAATTCTTAATTTGAATAATGTTGTGGTGTTTTTTTAAATGAGAGACATTTTAAGAGATCGATAATTATGAAAAAATTCCAAAATAAAGTTTGAAAATATAGAATAAAACAGGGATTTGTCACCCAACGAGGTTTCTAGAAAACAGAGGTGGAGGGGGGATGCAAGTTGGTGGAGATGAGGACGTTGTTTTTTATATTTTAATTTATGTAAAATCCACCTAGGCAATTTGTAATAGTATTTTAACATATTTTTGCTTTATAAGATGACTCAAAAACATCAAGGATTGAGTTGCAAGCAAGTTAAATGTTCAAGGACTCAGTTGTAAGTGAGTCAAAACTTTAAGCGTCAAAAGATTAATTTTTCTCATTGTAATAGATGGAAGTTAGTTGGGTTTAACGGTTTTGCCCAAATTTTAAATGTTTATGGTTACTTTTACTTCAAAAAATAGTTTATGGCTCTTTTTCACTTTTGAAGGATATTTTGACACTTTAACCCTGTATTATAATATCCTTGTAGGATTTTGAGAAGAGATTTACTTTGGTATTAAATATAACACTTTAATCCACTACATTTCTCAAATTAATAATTTTTTAAAGAATCTCTATTGATGTACACACATATATAAAGAGGGTTTCCATTAATGGGTAGTTCCAATTGCATATGATTAATTAATGTGGTATTTTAGGAAACTAACACACATTTGGATGGATCTTTAAGGGTTTGTTTGGAATGAGGGGTTTGGAGTGGAAGGAAAATTTTTATGAGTTAGATTTACAAAAATTGAAGAAGTGGGGTCACAATATTTTAATAAAGTAAAAATGTAAGATAAAAAATTAAGAAAAATTAATTAAAATATTTTAACCTCACTTCTATAATTTTCTTAAATTCAATTAAAAAAAATGTTCCCTCCACCCACTTTTCCTCCCCTCCCCTCCCCTCATACCGAACAAACCCTAAGTGTTATAGCTTCCAATTTCTCAAAAAAGAAGCTGCCACACTATCCAAAAACCTGGATTGGAAGTTACAATGAGGTGTAGCTACTTCTCGGTAGAGATGAGTAAAAGGATCCGCCTTTCAGAGGCACACCATTAGAAAACACTTATTTTACAAAGCACGGCCCTTGAGCATGTGGAACTACTATAGATTCACACATATATAAAGCTTAATAAATAATGGTTACAATGAATAAATGTCTTGTATGTTGAGGTGGAGGTCGCTCAAGAATAGATAACACTAAACTTAATGGTTAAATATACATACTATCCTGTATTGAGATGTAAAAATCGCGAAAACAAAAAAAAATAATAGTTGTAGTTAATAACCATCATTTATTCACCAACAAAAATAGCGGTTCTTATGAAACAATCATCATGCAACACTTACAATTGATTTATCTCCCAACCTTATATCAGCAAAAAACAAAAACATAACGCTCTTAAGAAACAACCGTTATGTTACATTTTCAAACGTTCTATCTTCCCCAAGTAATAGTTCATAAGTCATAGCCCTTCGTAACATCGTTGGACCTCCATTCAAACTCACTTATTCCTTGTAGTTCTTACTACATTTCTTTATCGACCTCTTCCTTCTCTCCTTCATCACTTTAAGTTCCTAGGATGCTCATTCGCCATCGCCGTGCCTGTTAGATTCCTTGTTTTGATGATAACAAAGCTTAGAAAGGTTTTGCAAAGGACTTGAAAGATGAACAAAGTGTTTTGAACAAGCAAAAGATCACTTTCTGCATAAATTGTTAGACCACTCGAGTGATATGATTTCATCACTACAAGTGATCATTGGAATTAGAAAAAAAAATTGTAATACCCCAAATTTTATATTCACCGAATATATTGTAATTATTTGAGAAATTCAATAAAATGGTGATATTCATGAGAAAATGAGTAAATTAATTCAAGAAATGAAATTAGATTACAAAAGTAATGACAAAGTAGAAACTTTTCCAAGTTAGCACAAGATTAACTATTTTTCAATTAATTGAAGTTAATTTCAATTAATTAAGGAAAATAAAGGAGAATGTATATTTGGAATAGTCCACCAAGAATAAATCAAGGGTTGTGAAATTGAAAGGACTTGTGCATAATTCAATTAAAGAAATTATGGAAATATTAAAAACAATTTCTATTTCCCTTTCTCTTGTAAATTTTCACCTAGCACAAGAAAATGGGAGGGAAAAATGATTTTTGGAATTAAACATTCCAAGTGTCATTATCCTATGGTAAAGGGATTAGTTTATAATTGATGAAGATGAGCACGTGTCTAATTGTGTTAAAATAATGTTACTTTTACAAAGTAATCATGATTAAGGTATAACAATTGAGTACATGGTTGGATTAGTTGGAAGAAGTCATTTGGTTAGTGGAGACATAAGGGGGGACAGTTTTAAACTAACCAAAGGGAGAGGAAAATTAGTTCAAGGCTAATTGAAGCCTTATGACATCAATTGGAAAGAGATAAAGCTAATGCCAAGTGTCGCCATGTGATGCATTGATGGAAATCAAGTGATTAAAGGAGATGAAGATATTTTATAAAACATTCTTCCTTCCTCTTCCCTTCCTCATTTTGGCCAACACAAGAGGAAGAAGAGAGAGAGAGAGTTCAAGAGCTCTCAAGTTCTAGAGAGAAGGAAGAAGAAGAGAAAGCAAAGGTAAGTGTGATTTCTCAAGAGTTCTTGTAATCTTACTTGAAAATCTTCTCTAAACTCTTCTTCTCTATGGAATCAATGGTTTAGAAAACACATCTTAAGCTCAAGGGGAGAGAGAGGAGAACACCAAGAGAGAGAGAACTCAAGAGGTAACTTCACAAACCTTATATCTATACTAGTATGATGTTGTTGTTAAGGTTTGTGGTCGGATTTGGTGATTTTTGGTTAAGTTTGTAAATTTGGAAAGTCCTAATCCTAAGGGGTTATGCTGCCTAAATTTCTTTAAACCATGGTTAGAATGTGTTTAAGTAAATTAATAATGGATGAGAAGTGAAAAGGTACAAGCTTTGGAAGCCAAAACACAAAACTCCAAATTTTCCCTTTTCGTAACCTAAGTTTTGGCCAAGCGTAGATCTAGGGGAAGGAGTTAGATTTTCAATTATTTGATGGTTCCATTAGATACAGGAAGCAAAAATAAGTGGGGTTACAGTTGGTCACGTTTTCAGAAAAGCCCAAAAAAGCATAATTATGAAAACGCCCCTAAAACCCTAAAATGGGGGCTGGCAAGGGCAATTTCATAATTTGACACTGAATTTGATAATATGTCAGGATAGCCCTAGTCAAAATTTTGGGAAAACGTACTATCAGGCCTGGTATGGCGGGGCCAGGCTGGGTCCCGGGGGCATTTTGATAAATTTTCACCATAGACTAATATAGCCATAAGAAACACTATGGAAGTGTCTGAAATGATACTTGGATAGGTTATGACCTATTTCATATACATTTAATATTTTAGGACTGAGTCAAAAGTCGGAAGCGACACGTTTTATGAGGCACACTAAAAAGGGGTTGAAAGAACTTTGAGGTAGGGACATTATCCTTCATACATCATGCCATAGTTATATGATTCTATGAATGTCATTGTTTGTAAATGTGCTTTATTAATCAACATGTTTTGCCTAGAGAGAGGCAGTTAATGCCAGAGGTGCACTTGCACTAGGGTTGGTGAGATCCAATCAGTGTAGATTAGTAGGGCTGGGCCCTACTCATGTATACATGATAATGATGTGTTTATATTGTTCATTAATTGGTGCATACATGGCACATATCATAGTTATTTTTTTCATTTTCTATGAACGATAGCATGTTTCTACTAGGATTCCTTGGATTCTCACACTTTTTTCTAAAACAAACATCTCAGCGGGTGCCAGTGGATCGAAAGGCAAAGGTGTAGACACCGAGAAGTGATTGGCATGTGTCTCGAGGCAGGGTTAAAGATTGTGGTTATAGTTAGTTTATGTTTAAGATATTTTGGGAAATCTTGTAAATATTGGAATTTCTGAGCATTCTGTATTTTATCGACGAACAATTTTGGATTGTAAATGAATACTTTTATCATATGTACTTTTTTGTATGCCCACAGAATCTAGTCTTTTTTACTCTTCAAATATTGAAATGGAAATGGGTGTTGACATTTTTTGTATTAGAGCTAATAAGCAGTTCTGGCATTATCATAATGGTATACTGATATGGTTTTGTTTGCATGGCAAGAGGACTACTCATGGATATTCTGAGTAAGCCTATGATCGTGATCAGGGGTGCTAGTGAGTCGTCTGGGAGCAAGATGACGATGAACCTGCGTGTTCTTGACATACAGTCGATGATAGACTATTTCGAGCACGATGGTATACGCATGAGATACATAGTACAAAAGAGCGTGCTGAGGCTACCTGTGTACGGCCCAGAGCTTAGGCCGGCATACTTGGGAGTGACAGAGGTTAGGGAAAGCGGAGATGCACTAGACGAATACCCGGAGTGGGATTCTGACTATAATTCGGAGGAGATATCAGCGGATGAGCTAAGTGATCTCAGCAGAGCCGGTACATGTGCTGTACAATTTACAGCCAGATATGGAGTTGTCCTACCTTCTCAAGGCCGAGTATCACAGGGCACTGCAAGAGCACGATACACCGAGAGGCCGGTATTTCACATTCCTTGACGATGTAGAGACTATGTTTTGACTGCAGATACCATTGGGGGTTACAGTGACTAACGAGTGCTGGGTTTGTTCTACGATGCACTTCTTCCCGGACTTAGCATTCTAGAACCGATAGAAGAACCTCATCATTGAGCGGGGCCTGAAGGAGAACTTCTAGACTTTTCGAAGGCATATTAGAGGGTTAGTGCGAGATTTCATGTATACGGAGCTATGATGTGGGGCCTACGTGAGATATTTTGGTGATCGGGGCTTGACCAGCATGTATTATGAGTTAAGATCAGTCAGGTAGAACCGACAAAACAAAGAAAGAGTTGGCCAGAGTCGATATTTTGGAAGGGTACAAAGATAGTTAAGCATGCTCGACCTAGGGTAGTCTAGGATGGGTGACCCCTGGGAAGTTGCATGAACTTAGTATTTTGGTTATGTAAATGACTAATATGTCATGAATAGTAGTGTGTAGGATACATGATGTTTCTGTTTCTTAGTAAATACTATAAATAGTTGTTATGTGTTATGTATGACATATTTGTACCCTGACTTTTACGAAATAACAAAAATGCCCTTGTTCTTAAACAAAATGTAATTTTTCTCTATCTTTATATAATTTTAAACATATAGATAGTTCAACCTGGTAGACCTTGTGGCAGGCCATGTGCAAGGCATTATCATGTCACACTTGAGCCACGACCTGATCCAGTACAACAGCGAATACTGGATATGTTAGAACAACAACAACAACAAATAATGAATGAAATAAGAGCTGACCTTCAGGGAGTACAGCAAAGGTAGGATCATCTAGAGAATCATCTAGATGAATTCATGAGGGGGAATAATAAAGAAATATATGAGGAAACTCCAGCAGAGGGTGATATACTTGAGCCTGAGGTGGATATTCAAACTTGGTTGAGTAGGTTTAGCAAACAACAGCCTCCTATGTTTAAAGGAAAGTTTGATCCTCAACAAGTGGAAGATTGGTTGGCTCGTTTGGACAAGATATTTGATATGCTGCAATGCCCAGATGAAGTGAAAGCCCGATTAGCTATATACAAGCTGGAAGGTGATGCTGATCGCTGGTGGAAAGGGCATAGATCTTATCTTGAAAGGGAGGAATGTTCCTATCACATGGGAATTATTCCAGGAAAAGTTCAATAAGAAATATTTTCCCTCAACTATCAGAAGAGAAAAGGAGAAAGAATTCCTTTGTATCAAACAGCAAGATCGAGACAACTTTGACAATTATTTGGCCTGATATATTTGATTGTCATGATACACGTCATATCACAAGCTGAATGACAATAAGAGTAGAATGCAGATATGATGATTGAAAGGTTGAGACCCGAGTTCAAAGAGAGGCTGATTTCTCAACACTTCATGGAATTCAACAAAGCGGCAAAAGAGTGCCGATACATTGAGAAGTGTATGTCGAATTGGGCGATAAAGACTGGGAACAAAGGTGCTTCTGGAAGTGGTAGCTTAGCACATAAAAAAAAGGAATAAAGTGGATTTTCTGGATGGGATCCTAAGAGATCAAATTAATATGGGGGCCGTGGAGGCCAAAGTTCTTCTGGAAGCTAGAGTTGTTGGTGTTATCGAAAGCCACTTTAATTTGGTAGATCCTGCAACAAGATTCTGTTTAGGCCAGACCCGAGTAAACCACTTGTCTGTTATGTTTACAACAAGTGGGACATATGCCAGGGATTGTTTACAAAAGCAGGAGGAGGAAGAGACTAGACCCAGAGTTTTAAGCAGGGTCTACATACTGACACAAGAAGAAGCCAAAAAGTCTCCAGAGCTAATTCAAGGTATGATTTCTCTGAATGGCAATTTAGTGCATTTTATGTATGATTATGGTGCAAGCCATTCATTCATTGCATACGACTGCGTGCGATAGTTATGTTTACCTGTGCATAAATTCTCATATGATTTGGTTGTATCTACACTTATGGGTGCACAAATTGTAATGGCCGACATTTGTCTAAATTATGTGGTAAATGTTGAGGGGCACGAATCAACCGTAGAACTTATCTATTTGCCACTACAAGGGTTGGAAGTAATTTTGGGGATTAACTGGTTGACAGCGAATGGTGTGTTGTTGGATTATAAACAGAAGAGAGTCATATATCTATATCCATAACTGCCAGCAAACACAGAAATCACTCTTAACCTTCTCTCCACGGCTAAGGTTGAGAGATATCTATAGAAAGGTTATCAGGGGTATATGGTATTTTGCTCTATGCATTCAGAGGTCGATGTAGGCTTGGAAAGTATCCTGTAGTGAGTGAGTTTCCTAATGTTTTTCCGAAGGATGTTAGTGGATTACCTCCAGATAAGGTGTATGGTATTTTGCTATATACAATCAGAGGCCGGTGTAGCCTTGGAAAGTATCCCTGTAGTGAGTGAGTGTCCTGATGTTTTTTTAGAGGATGTCAGTGGATTATCTCCTGATAGGGAAGTGGATTCTCGATTGATTTAAGGCCTAGAGCAGGTCCAATTTCCAAAACCCCATACTTGTGTTCCATCTCATCAGGATTCTGCTCCATCTCATCATTAATGCGATTTTTCAACCAGCCTAAAAATTGTTTATTGTGTTCTTTTGTTAACAAATTTTCATTCCTATCACCATGTACCAATCGAAGAGCATCCTTGTGTTCTTCTACATACGGTTCAACCTCATCAGTGTTATGTAACACATACAAGTGGGCTTGCTCCCGTTCAATCGCTGATATCGTTATTACATCCCTCCCAATTGTTCCTTTCCCTGATCTTCGCCCATCATGACGAGACTTGGGGATCCCTACAGGGTCAACATTTGATAGAAAATCAGCACAGAAGTCACTTGCTTCTTCAACCATATACCTTTCAGTGATACAACCCTCTGGGCGATATCTATTTTTCACGTACCCTTTTAATATTTTCATGAATCGCTCATTCGGGTACATCCATCTCAAGTACACTGGACCACACAATTGAATCTCTTTGACCAAGTGTACGGTTAGATGTACCATAATATCCAAAAATGAAGGTGAAAAATACATTTCAAGTTTACACAGAGTACATACAATCAGCCTTTGCAAATCTTGTAACTTAATTGAATCTACCACTTTACTGCAGATCAACTTGAAAAACACGCAAAGTTTAGTGATGGTGTTTCTTAAATTTTTGGGTAAAATGGATCGTATACCAACCGGTAGGAAATTCTGCATGAGCAGATGACAATCATGAACTTGAGGTTCTTTAACTTCAACTCTTTCACTGATACAAGGTTCTTTATATTTGAAGAGTAGCCCTCAGGAACTTTAATTCCTTGTAGAAACTCACAAAACAATTTCTTCTCTTTCCTCGACAGAGTGTATGCCGCTAGCGGTAGGTAGGTACGATGACCTTGATCAATCGGTGCTAACTTTTCTCTAATTCCCAAGTTTACCAAATCCAACCTCGAATTGACACTATCCTTGCTTTTTCCTTGGATATTGAGCAACATGCCAATTAGACTATCACAAATATTTTTTTCTATGTGCATCACATCAAAAAAATGTCTCACATATAAAGACTTCCAATATAGAAGTTCAAAGAAAATAGACTTTTTCTTCCAACCACTTGTCTCAATTTGTTTTGCAAAAGGCTTGCCAACATTGTTATCCAAGTCTTTTACCTTTGAATACACTTGGGCACCGGTCAACATCTTTTGTGGGCTACCTTCTTCTGAGTCGCCATTGAAAGGATTTTTCCACTTCCTCCAACGATGTTGTGATGGTAAGAATCTTCAATGCCCCATGTAAACATTTTTCTTACAATGATGAAGTCGCACTGAATAAGTGTCATCTTCATATATATGGCATGCACCATATCCTTTAACGATGTATCCCGACAAATTACCATAAGCAGGAAAATCATTAATTGTGCCAAACAACATGGCTTTCAAAGTGAAACTTTCTTCCCTGTACCCATCATACACATTGACGCCTTCTTCCCAAAGCAGCTTCAAGTCATCAATTAAAGGAGCCAAGTATACATCTATATCATTCCCAGGTTGCCTTGGCCTAGAAATTAACATGGACAACATCATAAACTTACATTTCATGATCAAGTGTGGAAGAAGGTTATAAATCATCAATATCACTGGCCACATGCTATGTGTACTACTCTGAACACCGTGCGGGTTAATTCCATCAGTTGACAGTGCAAGGCGAAGGTTCCTTGCTTCATCCGCAAAGTCAGGGTACTCATGATAATTTTTTTCCATTGAGGAGCATCTGCAGGGTGCCTAAGCTTCGTGTCTTTAATCCTTTCATCTATATGCCATGTCAGCTGCTTAGCAATCTCTGCATTACTGTACAGTCGCTTGAATCACGGAATAATGGGAAAATACCATAGGACCTTCAAATGACTCTTTCCTTTCTTCTTCCTATAGCTAGATGCATTGCATTTAAGACACTTCTCCAACGTTGCATACTGATTTCAAAATAATATGCAATCGTTAGGACATGCATGTATCTTCTCATATCCTATACCAGTTGTAGAGCAAAGAATTCGCTTTGCCTCATATATCTTGGTAGGAAGTACATTTTCTTCTGGAAGCATATCTTGCAACAATTCAAGCAGTGCGGTGAAACCCAAATCACTTAATCTGTAGCGAGCTTTAAAGTTGTACAACTTCAACACTGCTAGCAATCTTGTGTATTTAGTACTACCGGCATATAATGGTTTCTCTGCATCACCTTTCAACTTTTCAAATTCGTTAGGGCAGTTATGATGCACTCCTTCAACCACATTTAGCATTTCTTCAAGACCATCATCTTCATCAAACATGCTTTGATCAAATTCATCCGAAGCACCACCCGTGGTATGCACCCGATCACTACATGCATCGTTCGTTTCACCATGCCTTGTCCATCGTATATATGTTTGATCAATACCATAACACACTAAATGATCTAGTAAATCAAGTGGACTAATCCGCTTTCCAAAACAACAAGATAAGCAAGGACACAAGATTTTGTCAGGATTTTTTGTGTGCTCAATTGCAAATGTAATAAAATCTTTCACCCCATCTATATATTCCCTTGAACACCGATTAGATGACATCAATTTACGATCCATCTATTCCTTCAATCTATTTTTAAAAAAAGTACGTGGTTAGTTGTATGACTATTGCATTTACTAATTACTTTTATATTCTCTTACCAATTTTAAAATAAATTCCCAACATGAAATCTTCAACATAACAAAAGAAACCATATTTGCCACAACATATCATAGGTAAATTAGAAAACATTACAAGTCAACAAATAAAATACAAGTGTTAAGAATATAAAAATAATTATTTTACTTATGCAACTAATCCATAACAATCATTAGAACACCTACAAATTATAACTAACTAGTACTATTATTAAATTCAACTAAAATCACATTTGTAAGCTCAAAATTTCAAAAACATACCTTAAATAGAAGCTTCAGTAGACTGATGAGCTGAAACTACAAACACAAATTACACATAAAAAAAGTCAATAAAATATTAGTGGTTGTAAATTTTTTTTATTAATAATAATGTGTACAAAACATCAATATATAATAAAATAAAATATGATTAATTAGCTTAAATAAAAAAATATGATTCAAAAAAAAAGGAAGAAAATAAAATAAAACAAAAAGGAAAGCATGTATCAATGTTGAGAATATTAAAAAAATTTATTTTTTACTAGCTTACTTTAAAAAAAGAGAGAGAGACACTAATCAGCGAACTTTAATTAATTAAATTAAGGGTACGTTAAAAAATTTAAAATAAATTTAGACATCAATTGTATTTCTGAATTATTCCAAACACATAAGTAACAAATTTTTTTTTTGCCAAAACATAAGTAACAAATAAAAATAAATAGAGAAGAAGAAATGGTAAAACAAATTAAAGTAGCAAGATAGTCATATGTTTTCCTTTAGGTCCTCACCCCTCAATGAAAGCATAAACAAACCAATAACAAATTCTATAAATAAATATGCCATTAAATTTCAGCTACTTTTTGAACTGTGAATTATATAGAAAAAATTTCCTGTCTATCAAAATTTGGTAATAATCCCATGAAAATAAATTTGTCCGGACAATCATGCATCCGATAGACCGTCATTAATTAACGGGTAAATTTATTAATAGAATGTGAAGTTTAAGAAAGTTATTTCTACAAATTCAATTAAAAAAATTCTATTAATTTATCATCAAAAAATAAAAAAAGACCGATTGATCAACTAATTAATTAAATCAAACAAATAGGAATTGTTTATGCTATATATATATATATAATCACATGTTATGGATTAGTTAAACATTAATCGACAATAATATATAATCATTAGAAAACACTAATCAACAATAATAGGAATTCCTATATATATATAATCATTAGAAAGCACTAATCGACAATAATATACTATATATATAATCACGTGTGGCGCTCTTATATAGGCCCACCAACAATTTTCATAGCAAGCACGCAGTCAGCAGCACTTAGAGACATGAGTGGACAGGAATAACATTTTGTTTTCCACTTTAGCATATGAGATATAATTGTCTGTATGCTCCTCTAACTATATATATAGATAGATGCAGATATAGATGAAAAAATAAAACCAAACGATTATGTATAGTATATGCGGAGAGGTTGGCAAAAAAAAATGCGGAGAGGACCATATTAGAATTGAATCAAACAAATTAAAGAGATCTGTGGTGGATAGCTAAACATTAGTAGTTTTTATTTTAATATATAATCAACATATTTATATATACACACGTGCGTGTGATAACAAACATAAGCAGAACAACCTAAAAAAAAAAGGAAGCACGTTGAACTTACAGCTTAATTGATTAGTTCAGTGCAGTGGGGGACCACGTTGCCCGTTGGTGACGCAATCTTGAGTGAGGAGGAGGAGGAAATTTGAGCAGCTGGGACCAAGTGGATGGAGTGGGGACCAAAAGTGGATGGAAGACAGTACAAAGCCAAGGGAAGGGACAGGAGTGGGGATGGATGGCAGTTGGAACAAATTAAAACAAAGTATAGATTCGTTGATGAAGACGTGTGAGCGTGTGGGTGTGTTTTTTAGTGTGAAGATAGGAAATGGAGGGAGGGGGCGACGGATGAAGATGAGAAAGGGAAAGGGAGTTGTTGAATAATAATGTAGTCAAAAGAGAAGGAATAATGAGGAAGGACGTGGGAATTGAAATTAGAAGATAAGGATGGGGCGGGGGGAGTTCCTATTGGCTGGGAGGATTACACTATCCTCCTTTATTGAAAAAAGAATTTATTTAAATTAATAGGCAAGTGTGGCGCCTACCAAAAGGCAGGCGCCACACTTGCTTGAATGCAGGGCCATGTGTGGCGCCTACCTAGGTAGGGGCGCCACACCTGGCCACAGGCAACTGTGGCGCCTAACCCCGCCAGGCACCACAGCTGCGTTTCTAGCACCACATGTGGCGCCTACCTATGCAGGCGCCACACTTGGCCATCCCAACTGTGGCCCCTATCCTACTAGGCACCACAGCTGGCACCCAAAATTAAAAAAAATTATATATATAGAAAAAGAAAAAAAAAGGCAGTTGTGACACTTCTTTAAAGAAGGGCCACAAAATGTGCGCCACCTTTCAACCTTTTTGTAGTAGTGATCATTGTGATGCTGCTTAACATGATCATATATGCTATGCGTTTATACACTGTATGAGTGATTTGTTACTACAGAGATTCTTTTGAATCCCATTCTTTCCATTAACTAACATTTCATATAGGGCAAGTGGCTTCAAGGATAAACGAACCACCAGGAGCAGCTAAGATCTTGTAGAGATGTGTTGTTATATTGTTGGTTATTTATTTTGGAGTTGGGATTATTGTTTATTTTTTAAATGTAGATATTATGTTGATGTTGGTCATGTAATCCCCTAGTTGGAACTTATAACCCTTAGTTTATACATGTATGAAACCCGGGAGTTGCCGAGAATTTGGCTATGCACTCTGATATGTATGAATGTGATTGAACTGCGCAGAGTAATTAGATTCGAAAGATGAATCTGAGATCATGTTGAACGAATTTTAGAAAAGAGATTTGAGAACAACGTATCCATCGGTCTCTAATTCCTTTAAATTACACATTTTCAAATCTTAATTATGATTATCAAGGTAGGGGATTACACTTCTCATACGCTTTCCCAGTCTTCTTATTGAATGTAGCGACAATAGCGTCCCAACCATCCTTCGAAAAGGACAACCCTCGACATTCTTTTTTTAAGATTTGCTTAACCATTGCGTGCACAAAGATTTCTGTTGTCGTGTCATCCCATAACGCCCTGTCATTCATCTTTCTATGGAAAAGTTTCACCTTACAGTGTGGACTATGAACATATGTTACTTTTTGCATTTTCATGAAGCAACCATACACGGTAAAGTAAGGTTCATTTAGGTATAGCAAGTGAAATTGTAGGAGATACACATATATATGCTGTGTATTTCAATTTTCTTGAACAATTGTAAAAATTATTATCTAATGAGAAGAATGGATGGCAAACCAGAATAGAACCAATTGTATCATGCAGAAAACAAATGGATACCATGAGTTTAATCAAATATAAATAAACTAAGCAACTAGAAATTGAAAGTTATTGAATTGTATCGAAGGATCAAAACCAATTTCCTTTTCCCAATTTTCTTAACTCTACCAGTATACAATAGGACTACAAGTGAATGATCTTTTTTTAAGTTGGAGGTGCAGACTTGTCCACGTTTTGAACCATTTTGAAATCAACATATAAGTACAAGAGAAGGACTACAAGTGAATGATCTACAATTATGTGGCTATTATTTTCATAAAAAAACAGATTGGAAAAGGAACCTCAATGGCAGAGCAATAAGAATAGTAAACCAACCGAAAAATTTAGAGGCTTTAATAGACGGGTGTAAATCAGACCAACAGACAAGGAAAAAACGAAACAACATCACAGTATTTTACTGTACAAGCGTGCTCTTTGTTTAAAAGACAAGATAAAGTTAAGAACAACTTAAAAGACAACAATGGGTATACGGTAGTTAACAAGAACAACAGAAACAGAGCAATTATATTGAAAAGGAAACAACCAAAAGTAGCAGGAAAAGGATGTAAGAAAATATATGTGTGTGTGTATGTGAGCTCTCTTCGTCTCTTTTACCATATTTAGTTAAGAAGACAATGGGAAGAAATATACAATAGCTATCAAAAATAGAGCTCCGGAAGAAAAAGAAATTACACAGTAGCTAACATATAGAGCTTCAGTGTTGCTTTCAAAGCCAGAAACAAACAAGAGAAAAATGGAAGGTCATCCCAAGCTTCAGGAAAATGATTAAAGCTAAGCAGAAAAAAGTTATGAAAGAGCATTTCCTCTACAGAATATATCATCGGATGTGAGGCCTTCAAGCTTAAAGGTTACAAGATCAGATTTTCCAATGAGTAATGAATTACGAAAGCAAGGAATTTAAGGGGGAGTTCCACCGAGAATATGAAATACTCACTGAGGGACTAGAAGGATGAGCCGATTGAACTTGTGAGGGAAAACAAAAAATGGCAGCAGTAGAAATTGCAGGAGACAAGTAAATACCTAGATGTTTGAACAACAAGAGACAAGTTAATGCCTAGACATTTGAACAAGACCCACAACCAGAGAAGACACCAACCCGCCACCAGAAAGGACAGATCGGCTTGTGCGTTTCGATCAGAGCAAGATGTGAAGCTTACCTTGCAAATGCAGGCGGGAGCCGAGAACAGGGGCCAACCACACACACTGACGCAAAAGCCGCAGAGAACAAGCACATAACACCAACTACACTTTCCAAAAATGCTGAGAAACAACAGATCCAGCACCGTTAGTGAAGAAAGAAGCCCACTGAACTCTGCAACACACCATCACACTTCAACTTCGGCGACGCTTAGCCCTATGCCAACTCAACTACACTGCTACCACCCATCACTACTGACCACACAACCGCCAACTCTAGAGATGACTAATTGCACAAACAACACCTCTTCATCACTTTTCGAAGGCCGATCAAGAGAGCCGAAGGAGTTTTGGTTCGGTGGAGGTAGAATGATTGTTGCTCAAGGTTGAATAGAAAGAAGAAGAGAGGAGAGAGACAAAATAATGGGGCAGGTATACGCATTAAATGCATAATAACGGTAATAAATCAGATTTTGACCCAAAAAAAAATAAGCTGGTGTAGATGGGGCTTTTTAAATAAGTTGCTTATTTGATCAGTGATCCAACTTGAAAACGCTGATCCAAACATTAAAAAAAATCATTTCATTTAGGCCTTTTTCAGCGAAAACGGGCTTATATGCCCTAAAAAGGTGTACCAAACACACACTAAGTCAGAGTGTGAAAATTGTAACTTTAAGGGAGCAAGTCAATTTCGGGTACTATTTTGATTAGGTAAATCGTATCCGTTGTTTATGAACGTTTGCAAAGAAATAGTAAAAATGCAAGCTTTAAAATGATTCCTAGAATGTGTCAATTGTATATCTAGAGAAAAAGTTTTAATTTTTGGAAGTTTGGTCGAAAACCTGGGAACACTCTGTGTTCCAGAACTCTGACAGTGCGAAAATAGACAAATTTCATGAGGTTAATTTGGTAATTTGGCCTTGTGATTATTTTTCAATTACATTAGACATTTATAGCTTTCAATAAAGTATCAAAACTTAGGAATTGGATGTGTAGATTATAAGTTATGAATTCTTAAAGTTTCAGTAAAAAATCTGGGAAATTCTGACTCTCATTATAAGCAGTCAACTTAAATGTGGAAATTGAGAGATTAAGTCTATGAGTTGATACTAGATAATATTTTTTCTTGTACAGAAGACTTCAAGAGATTCACATAGAAACTTGAACCACCTCAATTGGAATTTTCTAGCCTAAGATATGATTTTGTTAATTTTCCTAAAGATTGGTGGCAGATTATGCTATGTCTGGAATTTTTCAGTTTTGAAGAAAATGTGTTTAAGGGATGATGTGAGGATTATGGGACAAGTTTGAGTGGCCAATTTAATTAAACTTAGTACTTTAATCAGAAGGGTACAAGGCATATAACATGTCTTAAATTAGATATACTCTAGACATAGAAGAAAGGAGTATTAAAGATAACCAACTAATTCAAAATAAATGACAAGATTTATGAGAGGGTCTAGAATAACATAATTTTAATTATGTTAATAAAATTGGAATAAGTAATGACCCATCTCTTCATGAATTTTAAATTATAGGATTCGATATTTGCTCAAGTCCCAAGTGGAAGCTAATTAAAGAAGGAAAAGCACTGGAAAGGCAGTCGAATAGTAACTCTTTCTCTTATATAATATGTATTTGTTCTGCATGTATGTGTTTACCATTGATTATATTCATTTCATGAATATATGGTTTGATGTTTGGATTGTGTGTCCTGAGGCTGTAAGACCTGATAGTGCATTGTTGCATGGGCCGCAACACTGGGCTTATACGGCTTGATATGCATTCAGAGTTATGGTATAAGACCTAAGAGTGCATTTGTTGCATGGGGTTTATCCCTGGGCTATAAGACCTGGTGTGTAATCCATGTTGTAAGGGATTGTATGCCCTAATGTTGTAAGACCCAAAAGTGCATTTGTTGTATGGGGTGTATCCCTAAGCTATAAAACCTGTTGTACCATCTGTGTTGTATTGGACTATTGTGTCATATGCATGACATTGTGCTGCATCTTGATTGTCTAATGCTTAACTATATGATGGTTTGTTTTGCTTGCTTCATGAATTTGCATATCTTATGATTAATTGTTGTTACTACTAAGATTCTCATGAATCTCACCCATTCCATTAAATGATATACAGCTAAAACCAGCAGCTCCAGGGGCAAGGAGGTAGTTATTGCAGAGAAATAAGAAGGTGGAGAAGAAGAAATTATCTTATGCTGGTTATCTGTATATTAATTTTGAGACTTAGGATTTTTAATAGCCTCATGTGGCTACATGTTTTGAAACAGTAATAATACTAAGCACGATAATTGAATCAGGAATGGGCAATTGTATGTTAAGATGGTAGTATAGCATTTGTAGCACGGGGTAGCAATAGTATACCATATATGCATAATGAAATGGTAATCATACAAAGCACGATAATTGAATCAGGAATGGATAATTATATGTTAAGAGCCCATAATAATACTAAGCATGATAATTGAATCAGGAATGGGCAATTGTGTGTTAACAGCCCATAGTGGTGGTGGTAGTATAGCATGTGTAGCACGGGGTAGCAATAGTATACCATATATGCATAATGAAACGGTATTAATACTAAGCACAATAATTGAATCAGGAATGGGCAATTGTATGTTAAGAGCTCATAGTAGTAGTAGTAGCAGTAGTGGTAGTATAGCATGTGTAGCACAGGGTAGCAATAGTATACCATATATGCATAGTGAAACGGTAATAATACTAAGCACGATAATTGAATCAGGAATGGGCAATTATATGTTAAGAGCCCATAGTAGTAGTAGTAGTAGTAGTAGTAGTAGTAGTAGCACAGGGTAGCAATAGTATACCATATATGCATAATGAAACGGTAATAATACTAAGCACGATAATTGAATCAGGAATGGACAATTGTATGTTAAGAGCCCATAGTAGTGGTAGTGATGGTGGTGGTAGTGGTAGTGGTAGTATAGCATGTGTAGCATGGGGTAGCAATAGTATACCTTATATGCATAATGAAACGGTAATAATACTAAGCACGATAATTGAATCAAGAATGGGCAATTGTATGTTAAGAGCCCATAGTTTAACTGGCAATAGACTAGGATAAGAGCAGAGTAATACTCTGATAAAATTTAATATAGTTAAGGATTGATGAGTCATAATGAAGTCTGTGAAGTGTTAAACACTAATTAATTGTTTTTTGAAAGTTTTAAATTTTTCAGAAAAGTTCATTCATTCACAGGTTCAAACCTTATGTTTGAGCTAGGTTTTTAATTATTTTCAAAGATGTTTTCTTCCTAGGATTGAAACCTAGCTTAGAGGTGCAAATTCATTATATATAAAGCTCATCTGACAACCATGGAAATTAGGGTGTCACAAAATTGCTGTCCTAAAATAAAATACTAGCTCTACTCCTAAGTACTGGATAATTTGTAGTGCAAGGGGCTATATTTAGGACCGGAGGAGTAAAATTTAGCAAACTCTCTCCATATTTTCCTCTTACCTTTATTTGTTCCCGTCATTTTAATTTCTTTTTATTGAAAGAAATATCTATTGCATGGCATTGCATGTGGAAGTGTTGCAGGCCAGGTTGTGACAAGTCGGGGACGTGAGTAGTTTAAACATACTAACTTAGCATGTACTCTATGATACTACGACGGACCACCTTGAAGAACAGTGATGGTGATCTCCCTACGTGAGAGATCTGGTGTCAGTGAGGACCAGGGAAACTTGAGGAGATGATAACTGGGAAATGGGGGAGCAATGAGGAACAACCACTAAAGAAAAGCGATGACAAACTAAGCTCGATTTGAATGAACACCTGCACCATAAACCAATGTACGGAAAGAACGAAGGCCTTCGACGCTAATGGCTACAATTTTCAATTGATTGTGGTGGCCGAAAGTGGGTTTTGGTAGCTTAAAGTGGGGTGGGCTATGGTGGCTGGGGTGAAGATGAGGTGGGTTGTACTGGTGGTGGTTCTTTAGATTGAAAAAATGTGAAGGGCGTTATGGTATTTTAATACAAAAAATACACATTTTAATTAAAAATTATGTTTCATTTCTATGACATAACAAACACTACTAAACTTCATATCCATCTCCATGCTAATATCTATTTCCATCAAAATCAATTCTAACATACCGAATGGGCCCTTACTTTTTCAGTTAATGGTGTAATTTTAATTTTCTTGATAGTACATATGAACTACCAACAGGGTTGAGTTTAGCTGACATGACGAAAAAAAGATTCAAATTCTTGTTAGGAGATGTGCTCACATTTATACCTCAAAAGGATTATCTTTAATAAAAAGATACTTGCCAAAAAAATATGCATGAACTCTCAATACCCATGGCTGCAACTCTTTGTTGTTGTTGTTGTTGTTATTATTGTGTGAAAGTCGTTGTCTTCTGTATGGGATAATAGCTGTCATATATTTTTTGTTTTATTAAAACATGGTTAAGGTAGACTTACGAATAATCACCAATGATAAACTAGATATGATAACGAAATATATTTTTTTTGGACAAATGATAACGAAATATTATCTATCATATCGCATGCCACTACACAATGTGGCTAATTAGGGCTTGTTTGGTATGAGGGGGAAGGGAGGGAAAGTGGGCAGAGGGAAATTTTGTTTGAGTTGAATTTAAAAAAATGAGAAAGGTGGGGTTAAAAGTTTTAAATTTATTTTTCTTACTAGTTTATCTTTCATGTTCTCTATATTAAAATTTTATAACTCCACTTCTTTAATTTTTTTAAATCTAACTCATAAAAATTTTCTCTCCCCTTCCTTTCCCTCCAAATCCTTCATACCAAGAGTTTAAACTTTCTATAACCTTTTATTCGTAAAAAAAATAAATTTTTCAAGTAGTTAGTCTTCATTTCAAGGCCCCTTCCGATACAATTAAAAAACATTCTTTTAATTAGTCTCGGTGATATCATCAGTCTTCGGATCTTTCTGTTTGTAATTTTTCTTTTGTTGTTACATCACTATTCAAAATGAACAATAATTGAAAAATATTTATATTTGAGAACATATCGTCATGGTGCAATAGTAAATAACAATGACATCTTATTTAAGGTAGCATGGCAATAGTTGCAAAGGATTGAACACATTATCCACGGTTGATGGTAATATAAATATTACAATAATAGCTCACGCAAGGAAGGTTACAATAATATGCAATAATTGAATTGTATCTTTCTTAATTAAATTAAGAAATGCAAACTAATTCACTAGCACAGTTCGATCAGCCATCAATGTCGATTTAAAGCCATTGGCCCAATCTTTTTAAAGAAAATTATGTAGGATTAAAGGCAACATCTCTAATTCTTCCAACAGCAAAATTACATATTTTATTTAAGTGTGGCCAACAAAGGTTACTCAGTTGGTAATGACTTAATTAGCTTTAAACACATAAGTCCATGAGTTCAAATTTAACTGCCCATGTGAAGATCTTTGTTGGTGGACAACCTGTAAATGCCCTATTAAATTGAAATTGAATAATAATATACAACAAGTTTTATAATAATATACAACAAGTTTTATTCCACTCTATATGAAATAAGCTATATCTGAATTACACAATGTTACTGTGCTTTATCAAAATTGAATTATGTTCCCATAAGTTCTTATAAATTCTTACCTATCGTCTCTCAATCAAAATTGAATTGTTAATTTCACCAAAACTAAAACCATTTGAAAAGTATTTATCAACATTTAAATGCATGTACTAATAATATTCATGAAGCTGTGTTCATAACAGCTTGATACCATGAAGAGACTCTGTAGTCCACCTCAATTATTCATGCAGGGGGTCCATCTTGATAATTAATAATAATAACTGTCTTTTTTTGTTGATTATTATATGTATCTGGCAGCTAGCTAGACTGTCAGGCTAATAAATTATAACAGTCTATTTGCATTGATTATTATATGTGTCTATTTAAGCTAACGTATTATATATATTAAATATAGCGCAACATGACTTCTCCAACATGAAAAAAAAAAAAAACAGGCAACAGCTTAATAATAATTATGACTTTTTTGTTAATGAAAAGTAATTAAAAATTGAGTGAAAGAAAGTGGTGGAAGCAATCTCGCCTAAATTGTTCAAACAAAAAAGGAATCTGGCCTACTTGTTATTAAACCCATAAAGAGGCTACATTCCTCGGACTCTCCACAAGATCTGAATATGGAAGATCACATATTGAAAGCCATGGCGACCTCTTTTGCTTTCCTAGTTGTATTTGTTATGATGAAACTAATCCATAATTTGTGGTGGAGACCCAAAAGTGTTGAGAGAGTATTAAGAAAGCAAGGGATCAGAGGAACTTCTTATAAGCTCTTCAAAGGGGACATGCCAGAAATGAAGAAGCACGTCAATGACTCATCTTCCAAACTTTTCTCCTTCAACGCCCAAATCGTCCCCCGAGTCATCCCTTTCTTTCATAACATGGTAAAGCAATATGGTAAGAAAACCAACCTTACACTAATCATAAACTAAATAATAACAAAACTCAGTTTCTTAAAAGTTATAACCTTTTGTTTCCTGAAAATTACAAAACTCAGTTATACCAATGAGGTTGGATCTAGCGGAAGGGGCTAGTCCCTTACAACGTGGCTAATCAAGGTTCGAATTCCCATTAGAAGAGATACCCACATTTAATAGTCAACATGCATTCATCCAATAGGATTGCCCCTAAGAAGAGGATACCTCTACTTACAAAAAAAAAATAACTCAGTTATATATATGTGAAGAATGAACTGATATATATTTGTTTGTGTAGGAAAAGTTTCGGTATGTTGGTTTGGAAGTTGTCCAAAGGTGATCATAGCGGAGGTAGAACTGGTAAAGCTGATATTTGAAGATAAGAAGGGTGAGTTGGTGCATCCACCTCTTAATCCACTGGTGAATCTTCAGCATATGGGTGTGGCAATCTTGGAAGGGCAAGAATGGAATAAACGCAGAAGGTTAATAACTCCTGCTTTTCACCTTGACAAGTTGAAGGTACATATTGCAAAGTTCTCCTTCCATACTAAATGTAGAAGCTAGTTGAGAAGTTTGCTTAATATAATATCTCAATTTATTTTGTTCCCATATTTATAATTTTTTTTTTTGAAAAACTAATCATTTGGTCATATAATTTTGATTCAATTACAACTCATTTCCTAAATATTAACTCCGTGCAATTCAATCCTATAGTTTTGACATGGTTGAAACCTAGTTTTTAAATTTGATGCAATTCAATATTTATAGTTTTAGCTATTTAAAATGTTGGTTCCTATATTTTAAAGACTAAAGTCAAGTTTTCTTAAATTTATGGACTAATGCTTTAATGTCTAAACTAAGAAGACTAAATTTCAGTTAATCAAAGCTTAGGACTGAGTTTCAATTAAATCAAAACTATCGGAATTGAATTACAATGAGTTAAAATTTAATGATTGAGTTATAACTAAACCAAAACTAGAGGGGGCCAAATAATTAATTTGCCGGCATTTTCCCAAACTATTAATATTAAAGAGGGGCTTTCATCAATGACGATCGTTTAAATATCAATGATTAAATGATATTTTAGAAAAATTAACCTACTGTTTTACAAATAATTAATTAATCATAATATTTATAAATTAGTTATCTAGCCCAACATTTATGACACAAGGCAGTAGTATATATGACAAAACTAAAGGGGCAAAAGATGTAGGGAATGGTTCCAGCGTTTTCAGCAAGTTGTTGGAACCTGATTGAGCAGTGGGAGAAACTAGTGGAATCGCAAGGGTGGCGTGAAATTGATGTAGCACCACAACTCACTACTTTAGCCTGTGATGTGATATCTCGAACAGCCTTTGGAAGTAGCTACCAAGAAGGAAAGCACATATTTGAACTCCAAAAACAGCAATCCTTGTTGATTCGCGAAGCCTATAACTCCATCTATATCCCAGGCTTCAGGTGACCAACTTCACATATTAATATACTAATTGAGCTATTTTAGGATCCTAAATTTATATTTTTGCATATATATTTGGGAGGAACTCTAGGGGTTTTCTCCAATAATTAATCAGTTTGCTAGACTTTGTTACAAATAAGTTTGATATCTGAATTGCTTCGTCTAGCTAACACGTTTCATGGTTGTATTAACTCTATCTCAAGGTTCGTACCCACAAGGAAAAACAAGAGAAGATACCAAATAAACAACCAAATCAAAGACATATTGAAGAATATGATACGACAAAGAGAAGGAGCAATGAAAAGAGGAGAGCTAGAAGGAGAGCTTGATTTGTTGGGCTTACTACTGCAATACAAAGAACAAAGCAACAATGATCTGACAATTGAGGATGTGATAGAAGAATGCAAATTGTTCTACATCGCTGGCCAAGAGACCACCGCCAACCTCCTCACATGGACTATGATCTGCTTATCTATGTACCCAAATTGGCAAGACAAGGCAAGGCAAGAAGTATTAGAAATTTGTGGGACAACAAAGCCTGATTTTGCAACCATTAATCGCTTAAAGATCGTAAGTTCAAATGCTTCCTTCCAGTCTATTAACTCTTACATGTTTCATAATATAACAAACTTTATCTAAAGCATTAATTTTTTTTTCCACTTAGTATCTCTATATCTAACTATAAAACTTCTAACTAATTAATTAACCAAACTCCGACTAATGACTTTTATTGAAGGGACATAATAATTTTGATATTTTATAAGAAATAACTAATTCTAACTGACTTCATTAATTTTATATGTAAAGTTGTTATTAGGTGATTATGATAAGACACTTTCAACATGTTTCACCGGAACTAGAAAAACTTTAAACATTATTAATTCTGTCTTGAAATTTAATAATTTTTCAACTTTACCCCTATTTAGTGAATGAGTGAGAACTAAGATCAGCAATAAAATTATTTATTTAAAAAACTTTAATAAGATGACTTATATTAAAGAAAAAAAGTATAGCTCTCTTTTCTTTTTCTTTTTTTTTTGCCAGCCTCTATCATTTAACTAGGATAAGAGGAGTACTCTCTACATTTTTTTTTTTTTTTTGGCCAGTAGAGTACTCTCTACAGTTGGTTCAACACAACCTACACATATTCATATATTTGTATATTTGACTCTTGCAGATACCGATGATACTTGATGAAGTGCTGAGACTTTTTCCCTCTCTACCTTTCATCTCGAGATATACAGCGCACGAAACCAAGTTGGGAAGCTTGTTGATACCAGCAGGGGTTGAGCTGTGTTTATTGGTGATGAATGTTCATTATGATAGCGATTATTGGGGAGACGATGCACATGAGTTCAAGCCAGAGAGATTTTGTGAAGGAGTTTCAAAAGCTTATTCAAAGGATCAAATGGCTTTTTATCCATTTGGTTGGGGTCCAAGAGTATGTTTGGGCCAAAAATTTGCACTGATTGAAGCAAAGATGGCTTTGGCCATGATTCTCCAACGTTTCTCATTTCAACTCTCACCTTCTTACACTCATGCGCCTTGCCTTTGCATTACTGTTAAGCCAAAGTATGGTGCTCCAATCATTCTACGCCGTCTCTAAGAATTAGCGTGGAATTAATGAACAAGTATCTTAGGTATTTGTGCATGCGTTGGAAATATGTAATTTGCTAAGTAATCTGTGAAATTGATAATTGTATTGTTCTTGGTTTACGAAAAGGTCTCAAGGAGTTTGTGTGGATTAATTGTAATTATGGCACTATCTTGCGTCAGCCCAATAAATGAATTAGGTGGATTAAGAAAACAGTCGAAATTGGTTAAAAGCAAGGTTATTAAACCCGAATCAGCAATTGAACTAGTCTGGGTAATGGGTTAAGGGTTAGTAGGTCAAATCGGAATCAAACGGGAGCTAACTAAGGCCAGACTGGTAAGAAAGTGAACTTGAACGACGCCAAAATGGGGTAGCTGCTAATTGCAATACTCAAGTTCTCAATTATAACATCCCAAATTTTAATATTGAGGTTTAGAGTTAAGTAAGATTTAATTATTGATAAGATATTTAAAGCTTTAGGACTAGATGGGTTACCAGCTCACTTCTTCCAAACCTAACAGGCTTCTGTGGGTTCTAAAATCATTCACTTGTTACATGATATATTTAGGAATCTCACAAGTTTGTAGGAGAGATCAATGAGACAAATCTTGTTCTCATTCCTAAGGTTGATCATCCTACTCGTCTTATGGAGTTTACATTTGTCTCTCTATGCAATGTCTGCTTTAAGATCTTGAGTAAAGTTATAGCTAATAGACTGAGGGGAGTCATGGATTATCTGGTGATGGAAAAGCAGTGCAATTTTATTAGTGGATGCACTGCTAAAGTTGCGATAACATCATTATTGCACAAGAAGTGATCCACACTATGAGAACTAAACGAAGAGGAGAGGACTATGTGGCTATCAAAGTAGATATGGAAAAAGGCATACAATCGGTTGGATTGGAGTTTCTTGAGATTTACTCTAGACAGTTTGGATTTGAGCAATGAATTTTTACATCTTATCATGAGTTGTGTTAAGACGGCATTAATGCCTATCTTGGAATGGGTTACTCTCAGATCCCTTTTTTCCCACTCTAGGTATCAGGCCATGAGACCTACTTAGTATGTCCCTTTTCGTACTCTCAATGGAATGAGTTGGACAAATTATTAATCATGAAGTCAAGGAAGGTAGATGGAAGCCCTTGAGATTAGCGTACGAGGCTCAAAAATTTCTCATCCTTTCTTTGCAAATGACTTGGTACTATTCAGTGAGGCATCACAGGATCAAGTAAAGGAAACCATGGTTGTTTTACAGTTCTTCTGCGAGGTTTCAGGACATAGGATTAGTCTCCAAAAAAAATGTCTCTCTCGAAACGTCCCTAGGAGCAGGGCAAACTTGTTTAGTCAGAAGCTAGGCATTAATCTTATTGCTGACCTAGGCAAACATATAGGAGTCCCACTATAGCATCAGAGGATGATAAAGGTCATATTTGCCCCTCTCCTTCAGAAAGTTCATAAGAAGCTGGCCAGTTAGAAGGGAATGTTTTTTAGTATGGCAGGGAGAAAAATTCTTATCAAATTAGTATTATCTACCTTACCTTATTATCAAATGCAAACACTCATTCTCCCAAAAAATGTGTTCCAACAAGTAGAGAAGCTTAGTTGGGATTTTTTTTGGAACCAGAATCCTAATATGAGGAAAATGCATCTCATTACATGAGACAATATCAAGGCAAACAAAAAACAAGGCGGTTTGGGTATAAAGGATATGTACTCCCAAAACGTAGCTTTTATTACGAAGTTTATGTTGGGGACTAATTACTCACCCAAATGCTCTATAGGTCCAATGTCTTAGATGCAAATATGATTGTGGTGAGGGGGAATATCTGAGGGCCGGGTGTTCGAAAACCAAAACTAGTCAGCCGCTTGGAAGGGGATTACGTTAATATGGGAAAATTTTTATTGATAAAGTGGGGAGGAAACTTCACAATGGTTCCAACACAACAGTTTGGAGAGGTGATAGTCCCCTCTTGAGCAACCTCTTCTAGATTATATAGACAAAAACTAAGACCACCTCCAACCTGAAGTAATGGTTAATTAGTTTGTGACAAGTAATGGTACATGGAATATGGCGAAGTGGGGTGAGTTTCTACAAAGCTAGGTTCTTCGAAAAGTTCAGCTTGTGCAACCTCCATGCCAACAAGGTGAGCACATATTCTATTGGAGAGCTTCCTCAAATGGTAATTTCAGTGTGAAATCAGCCTATTGATTGGTTTACAATTCTCCTAGCTGCTTATCTGGATCTGTGTGGCACAAGATCTAGTGGTGAGAGATCCTATAAAGGGCAATATACTTTATATGGCAGGTATTTCATGAGAGAATTCCCACAAACTCACTTAGAGCAAAACATGTGTCATCAAATAGTAATGAGCGTCCTTTTGAGTGCAATAGTGAGAAATCCATCATTCATGCTTTGAGAGATTGTATGAGTGTAAGGAGAGTGTGGTTATCTATTACTAACCTTATACAATTCTGTGTTTTTTAGTGATGACTAATACGTATGGTTAAGGTGGAACTTAGACAATGACCCTGGTTCAAGGTCATTATCAAGGTGGCCTTAGAGTAGGGTCTTTGGACTAGTGTGCTAGATCCTCTAGAAGAATTGATGCAAGTAAGTCCTTAAAGGTGCTATTGACACCCCACCAATGCTTACACAAAGATTGATGTGGACCCACTAGGAACCTGCCCTAGAAAACCCATAAATTACAAGAAAGATTAGCAGAAATGGAAGCGAATTGTAACAATAAAGAGAAACAAAAAGCTATCTAGAAACTAAGAACCCTGTGAATACCCATTTCAAAGAACACTGAGTATATGAAACCCAGCACCCAAAGAAAACAAGGCCCAAGAACTCCAAGTATAACACAAGAGCCGATCAATCTCTTATGCCTGATAGTATCCTCACAAGAATACAAGGAAGCAAACTACCTGAATAATTCTTTTATTGAGATCTGAAAACTGAACGTACAATGCTTGACTTTAATAGGAAATAAGACTCAACATAAACTAAAACCCTAAAAGCCCAAAAGCCCAATATGGTTAGGTATGGAGGAGGTAGAAAAACGTCACTTTAGTGATCATGGATGATTTGGGATGTCACATTGGTGATTGGATAGAAGGACATTAGATATTGGTGAAATAATGGTTGAATACCTAAAAATCAGAATCTTTGGCTAAATGAATAATTTGAATATCCTTTAAATGAGTTAAAGGATATGATAAAATAATAGATATTTATAGGATATGGTTAAAAGGATAGATATTCAAGGGATATGATGATTAGAATCCATTTAAATCAGATATAGACAGATTTAAATGAATTCAATCACTACAAAAAAAATTGACTTTCAGCGGCAACTCTAAAGTCGCCTTTGAAACCCAGACTTTTAGCTACAACTAAATTGTCGCCGCTGAAAGTGTCATTTTCAGCGGCGACTATCAAATGTCACCGTCGAAACCATACTTTCAGTGGCGACTCTAATTTTCGCCGCTGAAAGTCAATTTTAGCTTATTTTTTTATCACCAATAAATGTTATTTTTTTTGTTTTTTTTGTTTAAATTTGATATTTAACATTTGAGAGCACTAAATATGTTATTTATTATAAAGAAAAATAAGATAATTATACATTTGCATGTGTGTGGGATATCTCTACACAAGTTTCCTTCTCTTGCACACTTGCATATTAAGATGAATGGATGAAAAGCAATTTGATTCAAATTTTTTTGTTGTGACCGAATTTTTTCATTGGAAATTCCGTGGCAAAAATTAAAATTTATTAATTTTATTTTAAAATAATATTTATAATATTAAAATATTAATTACTAAATAATTCTATTTAATCATAATTATTACAATTATATTATTATTTATTAATATTATATTTAAAATTTTCTGCTAAAATAATATTTATGATATTATTATATTAGTTATTATTTTATTTTATTTAAAAACAAATTACATGTTAGTGATATTATATGTATCATTTTATATTAAAAATAATATTTATAATATTAAATTATTATTTATTGAGTAATTTTAATTAAAAAAATTGGTTAATTAAATATATAAATACTTTTTACATTTTTATATAATTTATCATTATTTTTAATAAGATTATATATAATTAATAATTAATTATCATATATATATATAACTGATTAATTAATTAATTAATTGTGTGTGTGTGTGTGTGATACTATTATATATATAACAATATGTAATAATTTAACACAGGTTCATTTTGGCGCAACTGGCAAACGCACACACGTGAAGGCGCCAACACCATGAGCTCGCAGGTTCGAATTGGAGGAGAAGCACTTTCAAGAATTATGTGATGCCGACACGTGGCAGCACGAGGAGCCGAGATGTGACAGTGTGTGGAGATGACACGTGGCAGCAAGTGGAGGAGAGAGACACATGGAATTTGTATTTTTTTTAAAAAAATAAATTTGCAACAGAATTTGTAATTTAAAAATATTGACACTTTCAGCAACGACAAAAGTCGCTGGTGAAAGTCACCTTTAGCGGTGACAAAAAACTTCAATAGCAACTTTTGTCGCTGCCGAAAGTTTTTTTTTTGTAGTGAATGGATATTGTAGGATAATTGGGCTTTTTAATACTGATTGCTAAAGATAATCTAATACTACCCTAATATGCCTTAATTAATTAATGGCACCTAAGACTTTTTTAAAATAAATAAATTTCGTTCATGTGCTCTTAATTAATTATGTCCAGCCTGTTAGAACCGGCTGACACTCAAGAGGGGGTGAATTGGGTGTAAGATAAAAACTTAAGAATTTTCATAATCTTTTCGCATCCTAGTGAAAGTAATAAGTATGAAAGTAATGAATCATAAATCAATAGTTAAATTAAATAAAGTATGATGGAAATATAAAAGCTTAAGGAAGATAATATGCAAACTGTTATTTATCCTGGTTCGGTTCAATCTGTGATGACCTACATTCAGTCCCCAGGCTCCTCCTAAGATTTTCAAATCCACTATTCTCTTGTTTAATCCGGCACAAGAAAAGCCTTTACAAACCTACAAGTTTAGCCGGGCACTTGTGAAGCCTTCTACAAATCTTTCTTTGAGATACTCCCCCTTACAGCAAGTCTTACGAGCAGAGCATTCCCGAAGACCTTCCTCTCCTGCTTACCTGTGAAAGTCTTACGAGCAGCAAAGTTCTCTCCTGCTTACACCCCTGTAAGTATTATGAGCAACAACGTTCTCTATTGCTTGCACCTTATAAGTCTTACGAGCAGAAAGTCTTACTGGCAATTCTCTCTACAGCTTCGCCAGTAAGGAAATCAACCCTCTCAAGGTCCCTCTACCTTGAGATCAATTCAGAAATATAGTTGAAAGTGTTTACAGACTCTCTCACAAAGTAGATATAATGAACACTAAAGTACAATACAAATAATCACTCTCTCAATGGTAAGTAATATATAAGCTAAAATAACATAGAGTATCAAGGTTGAAGCAGAGGATTCAAGATTTTCTCATTTTGTCGTAGTTGCTCTCCTACTCTGTTATCCATCTACTTTAGATGCTCTTCTATTTATAGCATTCGTTCGTCGGAGTTCATTACTTCATTTGACCGTTGAGTGCATTTGAAAAACTAACCGTTATAAATGTCCATTGTAGAGCGGAGCGTCCCGTTGAGGATCGGGATGTTTCATTATGAGCTGTACATCACGTTGTGGAACAACATGTCTTATAGAGAAGCAGGATGTAAGCGTTTGAGCATTCAACAGTCTTTCATGGTGTTTCAGTTGCTTGTCATGGTAGGTAGCCGTCATTTGGGGTGTAATGATGATGTTCGCCATAATTGACTTGCTCATTTGAATCTACAATCTGAATGTTTAATATCATGTTTCACACTTAAAATATATATCAGTTAATGTTTAAGAACAATAACAAGTGAAAATACAATTATTCAATAACATTTAACCATATTCGGATTGTTCGTTGAGTAACTTTGTTTCGTTTTGGTTTCTGTCAGGGTCTCACTTGAGTGCTCCAAGGCCTCACTCGAGTGTATCTTCATATTTCCTCTTCTGCTTCAACTTTTGAGTTGCACTTCCATGCGAAATATCAAGAGTGTGATTTCTCACTTGAGAGTGTGACCGTCCTCACTAGAATACAGATGTATCACTCAAGTGAACTAATGTATTTTAGCTTCAAGCTTCGCTTCTGGACAGCACTTGCACCAAGTTTTGCAAGAGTGATATTTTGCACTTGCGAGTGTTGAGCTGTTCACTCGAGTGCTACGTTCCTCACTTGATTGCGTTTCAAGTTTTCACGTTCTAGCTTACTCTCGGGTAAACATTTTCTGTGTCTCACTTGCTTCACTTAAGTGCAATTCTGATATTCACTCGAGTGTGTTGTTTAACACTCAAGTGTTGCTGAATTCCTCCACACTTCAGCAGCTTCTGGACAACACTCGCATGATTTTTTCCAAGAGTGAGCTTTTGCACTCACGGGTGTTTAGTTGCCACGTCACACTTGATTGATTCATTTAACTCTAAATGTGGCAAGTAATGTATCATAAGAAAACTCTTGTCATATACATTTCAATGCAAAAAGAATTAGCTTCAAACTCATTGTATTCTGCAAGTTATAATTGGATGAGTGTTACTGTTCTTTGAAATTTCCAACGCTAATTTCCAAAAGGCATATCTCTCAACAAATAACTTCAAATTTGACATATTACCTATCCATGGAAAGGTCGTTAAGTCTAGTTTCATATGGCACTAGTTTTATCTCAATCCAATGTGTACTTTGAGAGTTATGTGCAAAATAACAAACCTGTCTAGGAATATAATGGTGATTTTAGTGTCATTTTCCTAGTTCATATCTCTTCCATCTGAGCTCCTTTGAATGTGATTTTGGTGTGTATTTTTTGTGTTGGAAGTCTAGTTTCATATGCCACTATTTTTAATTCAATCCGACGTGTGGTTTAAGAGATATGGACAAAATACCAAACCTCTGTCAAGCTAAATGAAAAATAGAGCTGAATAGAGTGCTTTCAACACTTGAGTATTCTTCTATCACTCGAGTGCTGCAGTGCTATACTTCCTGCAAACTTTCTACACTTGCTACAGTGCACTCAAGTGCTACAATTCCCTTGATGCTATAGTGCCAAATAGTACCGACTGCTATAATGCCGATCCCGCTACAATGTCACCTTGTCTTTTCTTCTGACCATAAAAATCTCCAGAATTACTTCTAAGAACTTAAATCTTGATATTCCCATTAGATCTTACAAGTTCTTCTTTCTTCAATATCTTTCTTCTTGACTTTCATCTTGATAATCATTCTCCATAACTCAAGTAGGCAGCTCCTTGACTATCTTCAATTTCTTTCTTTTTCTCCCTCTTGTTCATTTTCCTATTGTTGATAATTTTGTCTTGTCATTCTTCCTCCATAATTCAACTTAACTAATCTATAATGTATTTCACATTAAACACAGTAATTAGTCAAAGTATAAAATAAATACATTATGTAAACTTTTTGCTTTTATCATTTCACATCTATATTTGATATCATCAAAACTAATCATATCTAACACAGTCCATTACAACTTAAATACTCAAATAATACGCAATAAATGGACTAATGGTTGCTACTTACGACTTGGGCTCACTTATAGTTGACCCAAGCCCAACTATTTAAGCCTTTGCAGGCCCTTTAGCCCTTCTTGGCCCATTTGAAAGCTATATTCAATTTGGGCTCCATTGGCTACCAGCCCAAACTATAAGTGATATCCCTCGGTTGTGCATCTTGGGCCTCATACAACTTCTCCTTAGCTTAAAAATATAAAATAACTCCTTGTAAGGCCTCCTTCATGGCACGTTTCCTTGCTCTTGTCATTAGGCCTCCAATTCCTCTTCATGGGTCATGCAATGCATACTATGATTCTGGACTCTTATGAGGCTCCCTCATCTCCATCAAAGATGAATCTTTCAACTGTTGGAGGGAGTGAAGAATAGAGAGTTCAAACACAACAAAAAAACATTGAATCGCAAATAGATGCGTCACAAATGAATTTCTGATGAAATTTCAATTCTGTCACAAACGCCATGTGTCCCTTCTTGCAGTGTGCCGATTGTCTCCTCATTTCTTAATTCCTGAAAATGTCTCTCCTCCAATTCGAACCCGCAACCTCATGCTCCTGGTGCGCTTGCGCGTGAGCCTTTACCAATTGCCCCAAAATGAACCTAAGTTATATTATTACATAATGTTATATATATAATATTATCACACTCGCACACACACACACACACACACACATATATATATATATATATGAAATTAAATATGTGTGTGTGTGTGTGTAATATTAGTAAAACTAATAATAAATTAAATAAAAATTTGAAAAAAATATATATATATTTTTATGATTAATTAATTTCAAATTCAATAAATTTTAAATCTTTAATAAATGTTCTTATAAGTATATTTCTAGCCAATTTTTTTAAAATTGAATTATATTTTTAATTAAAATTACTTAATAACTAATAATTTAATATTATAAATATTATTTTTAATATAAAATGATAAATATAATATTAATGGATCATACTTACATCAAGTTCCTTATATCCATTACACCAAGTTCACCAATCACATAAAACCATATGTCCTATTTTTTACATGTGGGTTCATAGTTAAATAATAATAATTCAAAAATATGACACATAGTTGTAAGTGATTAGAAAACTTGACAAAATTGATATAAGAAACTAATCTAAGTATTTACCAATAAAATTAAATAATAACTAATATAATAATATTATAAATATTATTTTAGCAGAAAATTTTCAATATAATATTAATCACTAATAATATAATTGTAATAATAAATATTAAATAGAATTAATTAATAACTAACATTTTAATGTTATCAATATTATTTTTTATAAATTATGAATATAATATTAATAAATAATAATATAATATTCATTACTAATAATATTTTTATTTTTAATTAAAATTATTTAATAATTAATTTTATAATATTATAAATATTATTTTTAATATAAATTTAAAAATTTTTTAATTTTTGTTGCGTAATTAGCCACAAAAAATTTTCATGGCTATCAGTGGCAAAAAAATTTGCCATAGAATTCTATAGGTAATTTAGCCACGAAATTTTTTAAAAAAATTTCCAACAGAATTTACTACAAGTGAATATTTTTTTGTAATGAAACATCAAGTGTTTCATACACCAGACAAAGAACATAGCAAATGGCAACTACCTCCTACCGGATTAGTTTGGGTCAATGTGGATGGGTTCATGTTCATCAAGGACAGGCAACCTGTGGAGCAGTGATCAGGGATGATCAAGGGGCCTAGGTGATGGGGTTTCAAAAGAATCTGGGGTATGCCTCCTCAACTAATGCGAAGCTCCTAGCTATTTACGAAGGTTTAAATTTATGCAAGTCTATGAGTATATCGAAGGTTAAGCTTTATACTGACTCAATGGAAGCTATCCTTTATTACTTGGTAACTGTGAATCTTTTCATCCATTGAGAGCCGAAATTACTGATATTAGATCCCTCATCACCTCTTTTTGGGATCTAGAGATTATTCACTCATTCAGTGAAGTACTAGGTTGCGCGGATTATCTTGCCAGATCTACCCATAGAATCAATATGGATGTGTTGTAATTACAAAACCCCCCGACGAGTGCTCGGAGATGCTAAAAAGAGACTTGGTAGGTACTATACCACAATTTGTAGCCTGATCTGCTGAGGCGGTACCATATTTCCCCTGGGCTTGCCTTGATATTCCAAAAAAAAACAGTGGTAGTGACTTGAAATTGATTAACTACTTATAGAAATAACAATTTTAATTATTTGAAATGACGAAAAATTAAAATAACTTCCACTATGACAACTATCATTTTGAAATTTTAAGTGTCATATGTTTCTGATCAATCTCTCCCTTGGTAATAAATAATCAAGTCAACCTTCCCCTTCTTCAGAGCTTTCTCTCAGTCAAATCTCAAATCTTGCGAATCCTCTCTCAAAAGAAGTAAAGACTAGATTTCGGATTCAAATCTTCTCTTAATTTCTCTCTCCTTTTTCTCTCAAATCTCATTTTCACTCTCAAATAAAATATGGATGATTTAAATTTAATATTTTATAAAAATATTATTATAATGTTAATGAAAATAAATAAATAAGTTAAAAGTATTAAATTTAAATTTGTTCTAACTCACAGTACCATAGACTATCATTTAAATATTTGTATAAATTAAAATTTTTCTATTTTATGTTGTTGTGAACTGTGCAGATTAAAGTTTAAAAGTTTAAATTTATTTATTTAGTCTTATATAACATTATAATAATAATTTATAAAATATTAATCTGAATTATTAATTTTTTTTATTTAAAGGTGGAGATTAATGAGATTTTAAGAAGAAAATGGGAGACAAGAGTTACGAAAGCATGGGGAATCTTAGATATTAGGGTGAAGGATTGGAAAATCAGAATGGGCAAGATCTTATCTAAAACACTATACCTATATGCCTTTGTTTCCAAAATCTGGGAGAGATTTTTTAAATCAAGAGTAATATGGAAGGTTTTAAAACTCGGACCGGTCACTGAACTAGTTGGTGTACTGGGTCAAAGGTCAGTGGGTCAAATCAGAGTTAACTTGGGGCTAACCCAGGGCTAGACCGGTGAGGAAATGAAGATTTCATAATTATTTATATGAAATTCTGAATAAAATATTTAAAAAAATTAAAAAAACCAGTTGAACCGTCCAAAAACCAGTCAAACCGGGGTCAACCACCGGGCCAATATGACCACCAGCAGGCCAGATTCAGGCTCAGACTGGCCAATCCAGAACTATTTTCAAAACCTGGGTAATATACTGATTTGTCAACAAAAATTTATATCAAAAAGTTCATATGACATGTGGTAAAAATATATAAACCATTTTATGAAACTTTTGTTTTTTGGTTTTGGCAACTTATGAAACCATTTTGTGACAAGTTCTTATATTATCATGTCATTCTCCTCACTGCCTTTAAGAATTAAGAGTATATTTGGATTAGCTTTTAGAGAATAGCTTCTGGAGAAAAAGTGGAGAATAGCTTTTGGAAAATAGATTATGAGGACAATAGATTATAGGAAAAAAGTGATTTTGATAAAATGAGAGTATTTAGATGTTGTGATCAAAATAATTTTTTCCATAATCAAATTACTAAAAAGGACATTAAATTTTGTGATAATTATATATAATAAGTAAGATTATATTTTATATATTATTTAAGGGTTAAGGTCCAAATTTAACATCAAAGTTTTTCCTGAGAGGCGTATGGTGCAAATAAGTTTTGAAAGAGGTAAAAATAACAATGAATAATTAAAAAGGATGTAAATTTAACAAAACCGTTAAATTTAACCTTACGGCATTAAATTATAAGAGAAGAAAACCCCTAACAACATTAAAAAAAGATGCATCTTAACCCATTATTTAACATTTAATTTCATAATTAATATCAAAAATGAAATAAATTTGTCTATATGTAATATTAAATAACTTAACTATTTTTTCTAATATAATTAAATCAGATAAATAGGTCTTATATGAAGAATAAGAAGAAGTATTAAAATTTTAAAATTCTTAAAAAGAAAAACAGAGACAGATGAGAAAAACGGTGAAATTCAAAGAAAAAAAAAAGATAAGAGAGAGAGTGGCGTGGAACCCACATAATGAAAAAGGATCAATAAGAAAGAGAGGGTGGGGCCCACATAAAGAAAAAAATTAAATTTTTTCAAAACCATGATTTGGAGATTAAAACCATAATTTGAGATCAAAACCTTAATTTGGCAAAAATTTAGATGTTTGGATGATTTTTTATAAAATCATGGTTTTGTCTCAAAAGTGCTTTTTTTTATAATCATCCAAACACACACTAAGCCCACAATATATATTCATCATATCATTTTTATAATTTTTAATTTTCTTTTTGAATTAAGTTTATTGATAACTTATATAGAAACAGTTTTTAAAATGTAAAACTAATTTTTACGGTCTTTTTAATTTTGATAGTTTAAAATTTTAAAACTTTATAGGATAATTAATGAAACCAAATCATATTAATTTTGACAAGTTTTTTTTTGGTTGAAATGGCTATCTGATAAAAGTCATCATACCCAAGACTATTGTTAGGCTCAAATTGACGTGGTTCTCTCCTAGGCCCTTTTTACCATCATATAGACCCGAACTCAAACTTCTTGTTTAGGAAATTAAAATTTGAAAAAAATATATATATAATAACACCATTTTTTTTATGATTATTTGTCACAATCTTAAAGCACCACATGTAAAGTTTACATGAGATCATTGATTTTATCTATAAAAAGACATACTTAGCATAATATAAGAGCTCAAGCCCCTTATGTCTGAATTTTGATAGATTGAGAAGGAGATTAGAATTAGAAGCGAAAATGAAATCAAGGTTTTAATATTAGTTTGGTATAAAATAATATTTAGATGCGATATTTGTATTAATTTATTGTTATAATCAGTAGTAAATTAAGAAAAGGCTATAAGAAAAGTGGTATGTTGAAGGTTATATTAGATTAGTTTGATACTAGGCAATTTGTGATGCCCAATGCAAATCTAGCCATACCATAAATAAAGGAAATTAAAGCCATAGTGAGGACTACCACAAACTTAAGCTCGTTGTAACTACTTTAGGTTGAATCAGATGAAGGAAGTGGTCGTCGAGAAAGGAGGTCATGAGATCACAATATTGGAAGGAATAACCCGGCCTTATTGTTGAGCTTTGAGCCTTTGACGGTGATGATTGTAGCAAGAAGAAGTGCGACACAGATGACAACAATGATTGTTACCAAAGGAAATAAGATAAATTAAAGACGTCATTGTGAGTGTAAATCTTTGAAAGGAGCATTTTTTGTGTCAATTTTTTGCAATCACATGACTGGATCTACAATACCATCAGAAGGTATGTTTAAGCACTCTCGTTTAAATGGGATTAAGCAATCCCAAGTTACCCTAACCCCTTACATCAAACCTATCTAATTTGGCTTTTTCCAATACTAACCTCAAACCCCTCAAAACCTAATTTTACACCAAAAATGTTAATTATTCTCGTAGAATGTGAAAATTATAGAGGATATCCATTAAACTATAAACACTACTAAACATTGTATATATGGGTATACGGTGAATAAATACATGCAAACACATCATCTACAAATGCAGTTAAGAAGACATGATAGAATTATGATAAATTGTTAAATATTTTCCATATGACATAGTTAAAGTTATATATTAGTTGCATTTCTATCCACACCAAGATAAGAATTTTCAAATATGATGGTTTTTGTGAAAATGTTACATTTTCCCTCTTCCAGATTTTGACTTCAATCTGTATCATCGATTTCCAAAATATTTTATTTATCCATGTCTTTTGATGTGACGATATTAAGTGTTATTAGAACATCTCATTATTTATGTAGTATCCAAATATTTCACACACATCCATATAATTTCTTTGCTATCCAAAGTTTATAAGCCCTGTTTTTTGGCCAAACACAAGGAGTGTAGATCTATTCTAATTAGGCTCTTAAATATATAAGAGTAAAGATTCAAACCTAAGAGTTCCTAATATATTTAGGTCACACATGGGATGGCAAATATAACTTACATGTTTTGAGAAACTTTTGTTGGTTAATGCTATAATTATGTTATGTTTTGAGAAATTTATGCTAATTTAAAATATAAGTGATGTCAAGGCGTTTCACTTGTATGGGGTAATTTGCCCCTAATTTCTATGGAAATGTGAGAGATAAAACATTACTGTAATAATATAACTAAAAATTAAATCACATAAATTTGGCAGGACATCTTGGGCCATTGTTTTTTTTTTTTTTTTGGGTCTCTCCCACAATTAAGGTTACCTCACCATCTGTCTTGTAACTTTATAGTATAAATAAATGTGTACTGACTTTGAAGATATAATATTAATTTGTCTTTAAAAAAAACTTACAATTTAATGCATTTAATAAGGATAAGGGTGGAAAGCAACATAATTTTTTATGAGTTGTTCTTTTATCTGTTTATTTGTTTCGTTGACAAGGGTGAAGTTTTCTCTATTATAAAATCATGTTTTAGATTGGATGAAATATTTACTTCGATTTTTTATTTTAATTCCATTTTCTGGAAACAAAAATATTTTTGCGTCCTTTCAATATTGTTTGTCTTCTTTTAAAAGTGGCATTATTTTTCCCATTACGTATCTATTAAAGGATTAATTAGTCACACCTTTTCACACGTCCGGTCCAAAACAAGGAAAAGTTCGAACAGGAAAAAACCGGCCTCAACTAGTGTGAGCTAGTTGTGCAGTTTATACTTTAGAGAGAGAGAGAGAGAGAGAGAGAGCCAAAGGTGGAAGATCTAGGTCATGGAAGAAGAAGAAGACGCAGATGGTGATAGAAGAAGAGAAATATGCCCTTCTAGTTGCCAACACAGATACTAGTGGGGAGAGTTGTGTTTGGCTTTGTTGCATGGCTTGACCAACTTGGCTTATTGTCATACCATCTAAGATAAAAAAAGGTATACCATCGTCTTATACATGCATTAGATAGAGTTTTTGCTTTTGTTTTGCTTGTTAGACTTGACAGTATAATAGAACATAAGCTCACACACTGAGTATAGCCATACAATTTGGGATTGATCAAGACATTTCTAGTTTTGTGGCTAGGCTCAATGGAACTCCCTATTTCAAAGGGGCCAAGTGGTATGCAGCATCGAGCAAGACTTGATAAAGAAGGAGGATCATATGTATTCAATCTTAGATGTGTCGAGAAAAGGTTTGGGAAACGGCATTGCAAATGGTACCGTTGTCAAATTGGGATTAGCAGCATCATGATTTTCAAGCATGTTGTTAGCAGGGTTGTTCTCCATACTTGTTAAATAACTTCATAGATTGTTGTAGATCACGAGCAATCTGGAAGAACGGAGAAGAGGATGATTTGAGTCATGTCTGATGACACTGTCTTATAAAATTATTCTACAACCATCGGTAGAGAGGAAGAGGTACTCCCCAGGATTAAATAAACTCTTCTTGAATAAGTCAAGAAGGCAGAAACTGACAAAAGATAATTGTAATCACAATGATAAAAGATTATGGAGAGGAGGAGAGATCAAAAGGTAAGCACTGAGCACTTTGTCTGTGTTCCTTTTATAGGCACGTTCCACGAAGAGCCAACTGTCATAAAACGATCCAGACAATGCTTCCCTCGAGATTGAACAAATACCACTGGATAAACAGGCTTGTACGCTGACAACAGACAGAATGTTCAATAAGCCATGCTTCCCTTGAGATTGAACAAATACCACTGGATAGACAGGCTTGTACGCTGACAACAGACAGAATGTTCAATAAGCCTAAATAAATTATTATTTAGAAAACCAAAGATAATATTTCCGGGGAGAAAAATATTTTTACAAAAGGTGCCGGTATCGATTATTTCCTCGCACACATGGGGAATTGCCGGATTTTCGTTGCATTTGTCTTTCGGTGGCTAGTTGTTGTGTGCGCAAGCCCACCATTCCTCTAGGCCTTTTTACAAGCACAAAATAATATGATGATATATATAGGCTTATACTCTCTTATTCCCAACCAATGTGGGACTAGTTTCTTTGACATATCCACACATGTACACATATATTTACAACAAAATCATGGTTTCAAAAGTTCTTTTCTGCAAACTGAGATAAAACTTTTCTCATATATTTACCTCATAAAAACATTTTTAAAAAGTTAAAATAAAGAGGCACTAGGTCTTTTGAAAATGAAGCAAAAACTAATGACTAGAAAAGGATAAAACAAGGGCTAGAACTTACAGGCCTGTTTGATTTTGTTTTTAAATTTTTTTTTTGTTTAAAAAATTAAAAAACTGTTTTCAATAAGTTGTTTGAACAAAAACAAAAACAAAAAGTTATTTTTAAAAACTAAAAACCTAAAACAATTTTTAGTTGTTTTTTTTTGTTTTATATATTTTGAGGCCACCACCTATTCACTACCAATAACCATCACTACTATATCACTGCTGTGATAGCAACCACCACGTCACTTCAAAAACAATTTTTTAAAAATAACTACCTAAACAGATTTTTTTTTTTTGTTTTCAAAACTTATTTTTAAAAATAATTTTATAAAACTGTTTTGGGAAAAGGCACTAGGAGCCTGTTTGGAGAAGCGTTTCAGGCCGAAAACGTGCGGCAGAGAGGCAAACGCACCGTGGCCATGATTTAGACCGTTTGGGAAAGTGGCGAGTTGTACTATGCTTCTCCTACCAACGTGGCTTTTGGAAGAAACTCACATACCTTGCTTTTTTCTCTCCCGCGGTGAGCACTTCAGCACCATTCACGAGTTGGAGCTGAAACTCGCAGCAAGTTGATGACAGTTTCAGGCTTTAGTGACTTGGAAAAGCTCCTACCAGACCTGTAAAATAGTACCTCCACACATGCCTTGCTTTTTTCTCTCTCGCCTGAAATGTGATGAAGAAGAAGAATAGTGATGCTTTTGTCTTTTTTGCCTTTTGGATTGTTCTTTATCTTTTTTTTTTACCGTCAGATCGTTCTTTATCTATGGCATGTGGATCTGAGGGAAAAAAAAAAGATAAGCATATGAGGTAGGTAAAAAAAGTTAATAACATATGGATTTAAATAAATCATATCACGCAAGTAATTTTTTTTTTAATGCTGAAATGGTGTATTTAAATAAATTATATTCCTAACACAATTAGATACCAATTTGTTAGCGTTAGATGATTCAATAATAATCCACTTCATGTATGTATTGTAATATAAATATAAATTTATCCATTTTCAGTGAAGTACTTTAGTGTCTATTTTTTTAAATAATAATTGAAGTTTTTTTTAATCAAATTTTATTTATATTTTTTCACTTCAAGTATCTCTATATATATATGTAGTATTCAATATCATCCATGCCCTTTTCAATCATTTTGCATCTAAATGAGCTTTTCAAACTCTAATCCAAACATGTTCAAGGTTAGAAAAAAAAAAAGTCACTTCTGCCATCACTAATCTAAACACAAATCACATTTATATTTTCACTTTTAATCTTACCTTACTTTTCCAAAAGTTAGATGAAAAAAAAAGTCACTTCTCCACCGCTAATCCAAACGGGCACTAGGTCTTTTGAAAATGAAGCAAAAACTAATGACTAGAAAAAGGATAAAACAAGGGCTAGAACTTACGGGCTTGTTTGATTTTGTTTTTAAATTTTCTTTTTGTTTAAAAAATTTAAAAACTGTTTTCAATAAGTTGTTTGAAAAAAACAAAAACAAAAAGTTATTTTTAAAAACTAAAAATCTAAAACAGTTTTTAGTTGTTTTTTTATATATATATATTTTGAGGTGACCACCTATTCACTACCAATAACCATCACTGCTACATCACTGCCCGTGATAGTAGCCGTCACGTCACTTCAAAAACAAATTTTTTAAAATAATTATCTAAACAGATTTTTTTTTTCAAAAATTATTTTTAAAAATAATTTTATTAGACTGTTTTGGGAAAAAAAAGTGAAAACATACAGCCAGAAACCTATTATTGTGGCTACTACTGGATCAACATCATCAGGAATTTTAAGCCGTCTATTTTGGAATCCAACAGCACCAAAAACCTGCATTGGGTTCAACCCTTTCCATGGAATCCTTGCAGTAGCCGGGGACAAAAAAGACATCTCTCAGCAGCAATTATGATACTTTGTTGGTCTTAAATATAAGATCTAGTTGATTTTTTTGGGAAATTAAAAAAATTAATTAAATTGTTTTAAAGTATTTATATTTATCATTTTTTTCTCAAAATTATTTTGTCTAACTTATAAAATGATATATAATTTAAAATCATACATAATATATAATATAATTAAGTAATTTATTAATCTATTTAAAAAAAATGAACCAGATCTTATATTTAATATCAGAAGTAGTATATTACTCCAATAAAGTAAAAGTGGAGGCATTTCCATTAAACTTGCCCCGGAAGTATAAATGGACCAAGATTAATAAAAGGTTATGTTCAGCAACCTATTTCACTTTGATCTTAATTTCAAAACATTACTAAAAAATTTAGTCATTTTAATGAAGGGTTCACGTGTAAATTTGTTTTGAAAATATTTGTTGAAGAGTAGTGTTATTCTGGAAGTTTTTTTCAAGTTCAATATCACCCCTAGAAATTTCAAAATATAGCAATCTTGCCCTGTACCATTAAAAAACTAACGTTGATTATTAAAAAATTGATATTGACGGTTAACTTCTTAATGATAAATGACAACATTGCTCCATTTATACTTCTAGGGCAAATTTACACCTTAACCCTTTTAATAAATATTTGGGGTTGTTAACTATATGTCAAAGGAAGAACAAAAAAAATATAATGAAAAATGTATTTTTAGTTCTTTAAGTTTTACATAAGGTATATTTTTAGTACATTAATTTTATAAAGTATACTTTTCTACCTATATTTCTAATATCCTTAATATTGCTAACAGAACATGCTGACACAACAAACTCAAGTATTGACTGTATAATTAAATAATATTAATCTTACCAACAAAGAGTTGGTTTAGCGGTATAAAGGGCCTGCTACTTAAAACCCAAAGGAGCTAATATCAAAACCTCGATTGATATTGAAAAAATTTTAGTTTAATAATCTAAATAGCAAAATCTTGATTTTATTTGCATCAATTTATCGGTTTATTTTATTTTAATAATTTAAATATATTATATTAAAAAATTAAAACTTAAATATGTTTTGTTGAGTGCACAATTATTATTTGATTTTGTTGCATTAACATTCTTTATTAACAATATCAACATTATTAGAAATATAAAATCAAAACTATACTTTATAAATTTAAAAAAATAAAAGTTTAGCCACGGAAAACTTAAGGATTAAAACTACATTTTTTATTTTTAGGAGAATTACAGTAAGATATTAAGAAAAAAAAGAAATGAAGAAATTGTCCCTTAAAATTGTAAAATGAAAAAATGGTTTCATGAAGTTGTTAACGCAGGCTTCTGAAGTTGTTAATAATCTATTCTTGGAATTGTTATGGGACATTTTTTTCATTTTACAATTTCAAAGGATAATTTTTTCATTTATCTTTTTTTGGGGGCCATGAGTGTCATTCTCCCTTTATTTTTTTATTTTTACTTTGACATTATTCTTTTGGGCGGGTTTCCAACAGAGAACTCCTTCTCCCCACCGTGAACACTGAACTGAACTGAACAAGCCAACAACCATGGAATCGCGAGCCAGTGATGAACCCTTGCCAATGGACGTTGAAGAGCAGCTTCCTAAAGAGCCTCCTAAAATTCACCGCCTCGACCAGTCTGTCGTCAATCGGATAGCCGCCGGTGAGGTCATCCAGCGCCCTGTCTCCGCTGTCAAGGAGCTTATCGAGAACAGCATCGACGCGAACTCTTCTTCCATTAGCGTCACCATTAAGGACGGAGGCCTCAAACTCATCCAAGTCTCCGATGATGGCCATGGAATTCGAGTCGGTTGTTTAACCCCTTTTCTTTTTTTACCTGATTTTGGGATAATCAATCTCTTTGAACTAGCAATCTTTGCTCGGTTTCTATGCCTAAATAGGAATATGTTTTTTAAACTTAACTGTTCTTTTGAGTCAGTTTTTTTGTTATTACTTTTGCAATGTGTTTCTGTAGCATGAGGACCTGGGCATATTGTGTGAGAGGCATACAACTTCAAAGCTGTCTGCATTTGAGGATTTACGGTCCATTAAATCAATGGGATTTAGGGGAGAGGCTTTGGCAAGCATGACATATGTTGGCCATGTTACAGTCACTACCATAACCAAAGGGCAATTGCATGGTTACAGGTGAACGACATTTTAATATAAAGATATAGATAAGACCAATGTAGAAAAATTCCGAGTATTATGTTTTTGCATTGGTTTGTGATTTGAAGATGTTAAGAATTTTGCTGCCATAGCCAGTCTATTATGATTTTAATATCTTTTCTACTATGGCGATCTAACTGAAGTATACGACTTTTTGTTGACCTGTGGTGAATTTTTGGTTCAGGGTATCATATAGAGACGGAGTTACGGAGCATGAACCAAAGGCATGCGCTGCTGTAAAAGGAACCCAGATAATGGTATGAACAAGCCTTTTTGCTGTGCTGGCATGAAAGAAAAACAAGTGTTTTTGCTGAAATAATGCATAGTTTCTATTTGCTTGGAATAATTTATAGAATTTATCTGAAGACATTACTGAACAGAAAAAATGTTGAATACAAAGGTAAGTCTGATTAAACATCTAGAATTTTGTGTTGAATTTTTAATGTATTATTATAGCTGCATACTATATATGTAGGTATATACAAATATTTTGCTATTTATGAGTCTTTTTGCAGTTTCTCCTTGCACCTAGATTTTTTTAAACATTTTTTCACCAGAATTACTTTTTTAAAAAATGAAACAACAATTTGTTGATGATATGAGTGATCACTACAAAAGGTACAAAAACAAAGGACAAGAGGTCTCCCCAAGCAAGAGAATAGACAAAAAGAAAACAAGCTAGACTCTTGAATTGAAATGAGCTGTCCAATCCCTTTGAAAACCCAATAGGGACTTCATGTAGACAAAATATCTTTCATATAAATTCTTTACCCTTGAGACTTTACGCTGTTTCTGACACTTTATGTTAAATATGTTTGGGTCTGTTTGTTTGCTACACAAGACAATCTATGATCAGATGATCGGATAAAGTCTCATGGGATAAGGTTTAATATTAGATAATACTATTATTTGTTTGGTGATGCATGTCATAACACTAAATAAGATGAAAACTATTTTGATAAGAATATACTTTTAAAAGAATATATCTATATAATTTTTTTTATGTTATCTATCCCTTCCTAGACACCACCTGGTAGGAGCCTTGTATACTGGGCCACCCTTTATTGCTTAAGGAAATAATAGTCCTTCCATCATTTCAAAACAAGAAAAGCTAAATCAAAACATAGGCCAGATTGAGTAGTGGTCTTGCTTGATTTTGCATTAAGTTGGATTTTTAAAGATAGGTTCTCATGTTTAGGGTTTATAATTTTCCAATTTTTTGAATATATTGCATTACTTTATAAGTAAAGTATGCCATATGGGTTCCTTGGAGAATTTATTGTATGGAGGTATTTAGATGGCTAATTCAGATCAAGCCACTCTTGTTTCCTCCATTTAATTTTTTGTCTTTAACAATGCCTATGAGTCCTGGTACATCTTCTCCCATTTGAATTTACTGTTGAATGAAGTCATGTAATAGAAGAAGATCGGCAAATTAGTCTGAGCCTATCCTTGCCTTTGCGTTAATGCCCCCATTTCTTGTGTTATCCTTTACTTGCTAATTGCTTAGTCTTACACATTATTGGCTCTATTCTTCTCCATGTAACTAAATTGTCTTCAGAAGATATACTCTGAATATGCAATTGGACTTATTTTTCTGTGAGTTGAAATTCTTGTCATTTTGTTTTAAGGTTGAGAACTTATTCTATAATATGGCTGCAAGGAGGAAGACATTACAAAATTCTGCAGATGACTATTCAAAGATTGTAGATTTGATTAGCCGTTTTGCCATACATCACATAAATGTTGGTTTCTCTTGTAGAAAGGTCGGTGTCTTGAGTGGTAAACCTGCTCTTCGCATTCTTTCATCTCATATTATGTTCTTGATACTAATTTTCTTTGTACAATTTGCCTCTTGTTCCACTCAGCATGGAGCTATGAGAGCTGACGTTCACACAGTTGCTACATCATCAAGGCCTGATGCCATTGGATCTGTTTATGGTGTTTCAGTTGCTCGCAATTTGATGGAAATTGAAGCTTCAGATGATGATTCGTCTAGTTCACCTTTTGAGATGCACGGTTTTATCTCTAATGCAGATTATGCTGCCAAGAAGATCACAATGGTTCTTTTCATCAATGGTATGTGTGATTAATATGCAATGATATATATAGCTTGCTCAGTGTCTTTTGCTCTTAGAAAAACACTTTAATATTGTAGAAATTCATGGTTTTACTTTCATTTGAACTTGACATTATTGAACAAAAGCAGTCAAATGTATATGGGAAAGGCAGCAGCAAACCTTACCACTCAAATCCCCAACAAAAGAGAATCATAAGGCTTAAAGCTAACCATAAAATATTTGAAGACTCCTTTTATCTGGAACTCCTATTTTGAGAAATATTTTGCCCGCCAAAAGAAAGCAGAATTATCCTCATGAAAAGTGTGGGAAAAGAGGAATGGACATCAAGTTGAACGTATTGTTAAAATTGATGACAGGATGTATTATTGCCACCCAATCCTTGGCTTTACTATTGTTGTGACCAGAGACATCTATACCTTTTACGTTTGTTTTACTGCACGCAGACTCAACCCCCCAAATACACCCACCCAATACCTTTCTTTTCTTTTTTTTCTTTTTTTCCTTTTTCTTTTTTGGGGGTGGGGGGCTTACTAGAAGCAGCTAATTTATCAACCTTCAAGGCTTCCCTAAATTCTTTATCTGCTAGCATTCCTTTAGTCTTGGAACAAACTTTTTTGACAAGCTAGATTGGTTTTGGGATGCAGGATATATTGCTAGACATTGTGCTGTTTTTCTCTTATTAGGTGGTTTTTTCATGGCACTATCAAAGAAGTGTATTTCATTGATATACAGAAAGATTGGACTGAGAGCTCTGTTTTTTCCCCAAAAATTATTCCATGCTTAAAAAGGATATCTTATCATTCTCATTGGAAATCTATTTTATTTTATCTTCAGCTTCATTTTGTCAAAAAAAAGTATATAGGCCCTCATGAAAATTTTCTTGTTCCTCAGATCGATTGGTTGAGTGTTCTGCATTGAAGAGAGCAATTGAAGTTGTTTATTCAGCGACATTGCCCAAAGCTTCTAAACCGTTTGTATACATTACAATTGTAGTACCTCCTGAGAATGTTGATGTAAATGTGCATCCAACAAAGAGAGAGGTAAATACTACAGACCTAATTAAAATATGCATGCCAGCATCTCTTTATAAATTATTTTCTGACCATAATTATTATTTGAAGAAAATTGATTGGAAAGAGTTGGAGAATTTGTATTCTCTTTGATTTTCCTACTAATTTTCCTACTGGAAAAATGTATTAATTTTCCTACTAATCTTTGATGCACCACTTTATCAGCTTAACAAGAATCTTCCCTCCTCATTATTTTATTCAAGGGATCCATAGGTGTATTTGCAAGGCTACACTTGAGCATACTGATTTCTATTTATGAGTTGATGGTGTATTTTCTTTTACATAGAAAGATTCTTTGGATGGATTGAGCTACTTCCATACTTAGAAAGTAATTTAAGGCTCCTGAGCATTTAATCTCAAACTACTTAGGGTCTGTTTGGTTCATTTCGGTGGGAGCATGGGAATGGTGGTCCAGATCCCATTACTTGTGTGTGTGTGTGTGTGTGTTTGGTTGGGCTTTTGCATGGTAGAGACCAAAGAGGATTAACATAGCTATCCTGATTGAACATATTTTTTTGGCAAACCCTATTCATAGGAAGGAACCTATGAATGATGATTATGACCCTTCAAAATTGCTTCTTGTGCTGTTTGTCAAACTTAGAAACTTAAACTCTGGAAGTAACGAAATAAATGGATGATGCTGCTATAATGAAGTACATCCTTTAAGTTCTAACTTCAGATTTGGAAAGAAGTTGAAATCTGGTGTCTCATTCAAACACTCAGAGTCACAGAGGTTCGAACTCCTCAAAATCCTGAACATATTTGAATAGGGCATGAAATGATTAACAATAATCCAATGAAAAATGAGATTTTGAAATTTGAATAAAGAATTGACTTTCATTTTGTTTGGTTGCGATTGATTGGAATGAACTGTTTAGACAAAAAATATATCAAAGCAAAAAGGGCTAACTGATAGTGTTGCTGGCACTTCAACATTCCTAGGAGAACCAAATGATGGAAATGAAGGTAGCTTGACATGCCTAAGTCTTATGTTGAGTAGTATGATATTCCCTATGAAGGACCTAAGTGAGTTGATTCTTCCACCTAAATAGCTAGTTTTTGGGGAGGGTTTCCTACCTCACTTGGGTGACTATCAATAGGTGCCAAAGCTCATTATTGACAACTTTGGAAAGTGTCATGTCAAGTTTTGATTGACTAGGAAGTAGAGTGAATTGTCAGCTTATGAAGTGTCGCATTTGCTGAGTTTGGCTGGTTGGACCTTGACTTCCCAAGGATTGCTAATTGAGAGTGTTAGTCTTCTCACCTTGATAGCCTGCTCTTCAAAGTGTTTCCCATCCCACTTGGGCACTTATCAAAAGCTTTTATGACAGGCCCTCATGGACTTAGGCTTCTGAAGGGACATGTAATGTAAAGTTCTACATTAAGAAAAATGTATGCCTTCAGTTGTAACCTCCTTCTCATCCAAGGCCAAGATTAAGTTCATAAATACGTGATTATGTGGAATTAGAGACCGTAGATGATTTGGGACTTATTAAAATTTTCTTTTGCCTAAACAGAATTTTCAAAAACGTTTACAAAACATGTTCACAATGGTCTCATATTCACATTCCAATACATAAATGGCTTGTACAGTACAATTTCATTCATAAATATCGGAGTACAATGTAAATTCCCGACACACTCGGGTTTCATTAATCAATAAAGGGTTTACGGGGCACAATTGCCCATAATCAGTTTCCCATTCTAAGGGATTACACAATTAATATTCTATAATCCAAAATATCATATACAATTATCCAGAATGATAACCAAAATTCAAAATAAACTCCTATCCTGGAGCTCTAACCGCCTTTCGTCACCTGTTTCTCTTTAGAACCACCAGCCTTGTCTGAAATTTGTTTGGGAGAGTGAGATTCTAAGGAATCCCCGTAGTAACAAATCACTCATAGTATGCATAACTACAAAGCATGAAAGCAAATCATAACAACACACAACAACTACAACGGCAGTTACAGCGGTAGGGGCAGGTGTGACTTACGTCATCCTTACGTCTGCTCACGCTGTATTGCACAATCACATATTCATATCACATATATCACCATAGCTGGGATCCATATAAAACATTTCTCATTCCATTAAAGCCATACTGGCATATTCTCAAAGCAGGAATACACGATTCCATAACACAGCCTTGGCGATTACAACGGCAAGGGTAGGTGTGACACGCATCACCACCTACGACTGTTCACGCTGTAATGCCCCATGGTAGATAACACACACACATGTTCACAATATCAACATAATGATAAGTCAGGCATACCAAGCATCATACACAACATGAGAGAAAAGTCACTACCTTGGTCCTTCTATGCGTGCTTTGGTACTGGTCTCTCCCGAGTAGGGCAAATATCGAATCCTATAATTCATAATTAGGGACGAAGTGTTATTCTTTATTCCAATACTTAAATGACTTCACAACACTTGAATTGGTTATCATTAATGACCCTTAAGAAGCTACAAATGACTCTAACAATAGCCCTAAAGGGTTGGGAAACACTGGATTAAAAAGCACATTTTGAATATACAAGTGCTGAAAAATAGGGATTGGCCGCGGCCAGCCCACCCTTGGGCCGCGGCCAAGATATGGTCAGAAAGTCATGGGCCGCGGTCTGCCAACATGGACCCGGCCAAGAGAAGGTTAGAAGGTTTTGGCCGTGGCCAAGAATTGGATAGAAACATTTGGGCCGCGGCCAAGAAATGGACAGAAGGTTATGGGCTGCGGCCAAGAATTGTCCTAATTCTTAGCTGTTTTCAACTGACCATAACTCTTAGCACAGAACTCAAAATTGACCAAACTTTATATCAATGGAAAGCTTGACATGTGAACTACAAAACTGGAAAGTTTCGCCTCATTTCAAAACCATTTGTTATTTCAAATTACCATGCAAAGTTGGCCACTTGTACAGCAATTTACACTTAGCATTCTTCCAGAATTTCCAATTTTGCAACTATGCTCCAATGGTTTCAAAATCCAAACCAAAACTCATTTCCACACCAAATTTCACAAGGAAACCAATGGAGACACCAAAATGACCATATTCACATTACTTTCACGAGATATAACCAAGGCAACAACACAATGCAAATTTTCTCAAAGACTTCAAACCTCCATATTCAATCTAAATTCATTCTATCTATCTGATACACATCACAAAACACTAAATCCATAACAACAACATGCCATACACACCATAACCCTCATTTTCGAAAATCAAGCCAAAATCCGAGAAATTCCAAGCTTAGCCAAATGACACAAAACCTATATAGAAAGGTTTGTCTTACTCACCTCAACAACTTCCCCAAAGAGATTCCTTGGTTCTCCAAACTATAAATTTCCTTGAGTGCTCAAACACCATCAAATGGAAAATCTAAAACCATAGAATCGAAGCTCTCAACACATGGAACAAGATTGTAAAAGAAAGTTTTGGCATTTGAGGTCATTAGAAGGGTCAAATGGCTTACCTTGATCAAGAGCTCTTCCTCTTTCCTTGGGCAACAATGGAGGATGAAAATGGAGAGAGAAATGAGAGGGAAGAGTGAGGAAGAAGATGAAGAATGATGATTTCTCACCCTTGCCCATGCTTGTTCAGCGAAAAGGAGGGAGGGAAGAGAGAGAAAATGATAAAAAAAATGGGTTTGACTTCCTTAACACTCTCTCCTCTTCTCAACTTACCACATGTCTCCACCTCATTGGTCCTCATAAAGTAAGTAACTAATTAGTTACTCTAACCCCTCCATTAGCCAATTAGTTACATTTCTCATTTCCCTCTTAGTTAGTAATTAATTCTTCCGTTAATCAGTGACTAATTGCCATTCTTTCAATTTCTCACTGATTATGGCATATTAATTAAAATTGCCACATAACACATAATAACTCAACTTTAATTCACAAATTATTCTCAATAATTATCATTAGCCCTTAATCAAAATTTGGGGCATTACATCAGTAGCACTCAAGCTTTGAGTATCTCTTGCTTGCCAAGCAAATCTTCTGGAATAGGCTGGCCTCTTAGCTCAAGTTGTGATTGGAATTGTTATAATAATCGATTAGGTCCCTATTAACTTAAGCTCATGATTTAGTTGATTAGGTCTCTATTATCATTTTATTTTAGGGGCGAGACACTAGGAGTAGTCTTTGCCAATAGCAAAGACTAAGCTCCTTTGAGTACTAATGGCAAAAAGTAGACCCTTTTCAGCTAAGTTTTCTCTTTACATAAAGATTGGGAATCAAACCTGAACCTCTTATTTAAGGGACGAAAGCGCCTACCAATCACATCAATTTAAATTGGTAAATTCATGGTCTTTCTTTATTGCTGGAATATTTTACATGTAGCTCTTTGAATGTATTTTCAATATCTAGTGGGATTTGCAACATTGCATTTGTAAGTTCTTTGCTATCAAATACAATTTTTTTGGGCATACAGGTAAGCCTTTTAAACCAGGAAGTTATCATTGAGAAGATACAAACATTGGTTGAATCAAGATTGAGAAGCTCAAATAATGCACGAACATTTCAAGAAGAGGTATGTCTTAGGGCACAGAACTCCAGGTTTGAGACACTTCTGGGAATATCGGTAATATCTGCTTCTTTTGAGCATGATGGGTGGTAATTGCTTCTTTGAACTGTGTGGAAATAGATTCATGCAAATATCTATACCTTTTGCCATTTTCTAGTGATGTGTTTTCGGTAATGTTTTAAGTGGGAGGCTTTTAATCGTGTAACCTGTGCTGGCTTACTGGGATTGGCATTTTAATAATTTGCTAGAGATTATTTTATGTCAAAATTTTCAAGTATTATTCATATGCTATTCCTTTTTCATCTTTTTAAATTTACAAAGAGGCTTGATAATTTTCGTGGAGCATTCTCTCTACCAATGCTCGTTTGGGAAAAAGATTCACATAGGACTGTTGGATCAACTGCAGTTCATTCTATTTCGTACTGCTTTATTTCATAGAAGATTTGGGGCTAGTTTATATTTCTTTTATTATAGAAGTGAAGCTTGAAGTTTTGAAAATTTTGGCTTGAAATAACTTTGACCAGGATCTAAATCTTAGATTCTGCATCATTTTTTAAGAGTTTAATTTTATTTTTGTACTTTTTGTTGCTAAATTTTTTCTTCCAATTCTTCAATTATGAGTGCAACTTTATATTTGTTTTGTCATGTTTTACCCTATTAATGCGGTTTATGTTATACCTTTGTAATATTGAAAAGATAAAGAGAGGGAAAGAGAGGGGAAAGATGGGGAAACGAGACAGAAGAATGGGGGAAACACAGAGAGAGAGAGAGAACTACGCCATGCAATTCATTCATAATAGAGTCTGCCCATACAATTGTGTATATGTATCTACATATAGGCTTGGGAACTCCAACAGCTAATACCTCTATAACTACTTATTCTGTTTCACTAACTAACTACCGGACAAGTTATTCTGCTATTGTTATTGTTACATATCAGTTTAACTCATGAAATTGGATTTTATTCTCTCTTGTGACAGCCAGCTGAACCATCCTCTTCGTGTTATGTGAGACCATGCAAGGAGGCTAACCTGAGCCCCTTGGTGTTAGGTATTTCAGAATTTCTTTTCCTTTTTGGGTTGCGTGTTTTCTGTTTGAGTTAGTCCCTGAACAATCGTCATTAAGCATATGATATTTGTTTATTAATTACAGGTTCAAAATCGCAGAAAATTCCAGTACATAAAATGGTTAGAACAGATTCATTGAATCCTTCTGGAAGATTGCATGCTTACATGGAAACCCAACCAAGTGGACATCTCGACAAGAATGCTAGCTTGACTGCTGTGAGGTGATTTTTATTTTCTTCCTGTACCTTTTTCTGCTTATCAAGATAATCCAAACTTGTCAAATTGATTTATTATTACAGTATCGTTGAAGCCTTTTGTTCAGTGTTGAAAATCTTATGTACATATTGGGTTTTATCGGTTACAAGAAACAACTTTGGTTAATATTCTGATCTTGTTAGCTCCTTTTATTACTCAAATGTGTTAAATGTTAATTTTTAAATTACTGATTTGTACATTCACCTCTCACCATCAATAAGACAAGCATTTGGAGGCCTTATACTCTGAAATTCTTCTCAGCATCAAAGCCTACTATGCCCAAATGACCACATGTTGGTGTTTAGCTTTAAAAAAAAAATATTTTACTGGTTAAAAAAAAAAAACTATATGTTGCAGTATAGTATGAGAAAAACCATACTTAAGTGCTAATCATGAGAATACCCAAGACCAAGACTCTCAGCAAAGTGAGGTGAGGAAGATGAAGTCTAAATTTTCAGATTATTGAGAGTTTGGATTCTCCTTGATTTAAATGGATAAGGCCTTACGTAAATTGGGATTAAGGCATTCATAATAAATAATACCATACATAATGATAATCTCAACTCCCACTAAATCAGCTACTGCAATATTAACTAATAAACAAACTTAAATGGAGAGAAACAAGGAGATAAAAATCAGAAAGTCATTAAAAAAGATTTGAGGGTTCAAGAGCTCACCCTCAAGCTGGTTTGAATATGTTGAACATCCCCACCTTGGAAGTCGATTATTGAAATTTTGACTCTATATATATCCCCAGTTAAGACGTCAACTTAACTTTGGGTTGGACTATGGATCAGTTCAATGTCACCAGCTTCGGGCCATTAATGTCAAATTCTGTGTGGCTGTGATGCACCCTCTAATAGGGGCTATGTTGTCTAAAAGAATCCTTATGGGTCCTTGTACATTGTTTCTGTATTGACCGAGAAGTCTGTTTTACTAGGCTCCATCTCAAACACCTTTTGCAGTGTCCTTAAACTATGTTTCAGCACTGCCCTTGGTTTTTTGTTTTTGCTTTTTTTTTTTTTTTGGTGGCCTCTCTTCTGTAGGTTATGAGGTTATTACCACGCATGAATGTGCAATAAACTAAGGTAGATCTTCAATGACCGAGTGAACACCCAATCTGTATCTATGTAAATCTGAAGACTCCTAGTTGGCGCCTTTTTGAAACACATTGTTGCTAGGGATCATTTTCAAATATCAAAGAATTCTGTAAGCTGGTTCCAAATGTTCATGATTTCACTTGTTCATAAATTAGCTCATCTCTCTCACTAGAAAGTTGACATCAAATGTAGCAGATGAGGTGAATTTTGATCCAACACTCTACCACTTTTCTCTGATCATTTCAAAATTTGTAATTAGTTTGTATGCTATATTTGGATGCTAGAATTATGTAGTATTTAGATAATTCTTTAACAGATTAAATCGTTTGAAGTGCTTTGTTCTTAAGTAAATGAGTTGCAGTATCTCTTGTCAGGTCCTCGGTTAGACAAAGAAGGAACCCAAATGATTCTTCAGTTAACATCAGTGCTCATAAGCTTCTTGATGAGATCAATAGCAACTGTCACTCTGGTATTAATCTTTTATGACTCTGTCTCTCATGATTTCTTCTTACAAGGTTCACTAATATGATAATCATTCTTTGAAGGTTTGCTTGATATTGTAAGGCACTGCACATATATTGGAATGGCAGATGATGTTCTTGCATTGATTCAACATAACACTCATCTCTATCTTGCCAATGTAGTAAACCTGAGGTAGATATTTTGCTGTTTCTGGTCTAAGAAGTCATCATTGCTACACATTCTTCAATTTTTTTGTTTATAACTTTTGTATTAATACATTTTCAGCAAAGAACTTATGTATCAGCAAGTTTTGAGCCGGCTTGACCATTTCAATGCTATACAACTAAGTGATCCTGCCCCCTTGAACGACTTGATTATGCTGGCACTGAAGGAAGATGATTTAGATTCAGAATCCACTGAGAATGATGACTTGAACGAGAAAATTGCTGAAGTAATTTTGCCTGCTTTGAATTAAGATTATATTATGAATGTTATACATTGCTTCTTCCATTATGATACTATGAGCATATTGCTTACTTTATTGTGCTAACCTATTTATAGCAAGAACCTATTCCTTTTCCTCTCCCCCCCCCCCCCCCCCAAAAATTGAAACAGAATAAAAGCCAACCCCTCTGTTCGAAAGCTTGAAAACTTAATTCTTCACAAAACTATCTATGCTTGAATGTTGAAGAATAAAACCACTTCGTTCTGTCGTGTTTTTTATTTTCAATGGAAAAAGTTTATTTTTTATTGATGAGAAGAGAGAATAGAAAAAGACACAGAAGTGGAGAACAAAAAATCCTGTTTGAATGAAAGAAAAAGCAAAAAAAGAGGGGGGGGGGGGGCAAAGGGACTGTGAACTCAACAATGCTTTCTGTGGAAGCAAGGAGTTTATGGGCTTATAGTCACAAACCTTATCAGATAAGCAAAGCCCACTAAATCAGTGAAACATTAGCCAAATAACGATGAACCTGATTAGCTAACAGATATATATATATATTCTTAGAAGAAAAAATAATAGATTGTGTAAAATATGGTCAATGTTGCAACAGTGAATTTTCTTTGAAACTTTGTAGCACATGTTGCAGAAAAACAGATATTAGGTCTGTAGCATTTCAGAGTTGAGAGTAATACTTTGATCTAAATTTTATTGAAGAAATGCATAGATATGTAAGGGAGGAAAGGAGACAAATCTCCCAATCAATCTCCAACGATCAATGTGGAATAAAGTGTATTGTAGTTCTGTTTCCAGCCTTTGCTTTTTTCTTCCTAGTTCCACTATGGATTGATGTGTCCATCTGGTCGATGGACTCCATATATTGACCCATATTCTGAATGAAGTAATTTTGCCGTTTTAAGATTTCCTTTTTGAAGTCTTTCTCAAGAAATGAGTGATGGCATATCTATTTTTGTCAAAAGAATTTGTTTAAATGTTGTCGTAATCCAGAAGTTGTTCTATAAGCTTGAGATTCAATCTTCATTGTTTTGGTTTCCCAACTTAAGATGTCTTCAACAAATTATCATCATTGTTCTGCTTCTTCAATTTTTATGAATACTCAAAAGTGCTATTGCTTTCTAAATTTTCAAACTTTCTAACATATATGAACTGATTGATATGATTTGCCCAAAATAAGTCGGCTTCCTTGAGAAGTGGCCTCATGTTGCCTTTCAGTTCCCGTAGTATTGACTCTTGTCTAGTGAGTACATGTGGCTTTTTAGATGCAACTTTGCTTGCTCGCTTCACTGTGCATTGTCCTTGAATTCTGCTGATTATCCTTGATTTTAAACTGTAGTTTAATTCAAGTAATCTTATTTTGTACATCATTTTGTGAGAATATTGTAATAATCTACGCATAAATATCTCATAAATTGCTGTTTGATAGCTTTCTTTCTCATATTTTGGGCATGCATTTGTTTTACTCTTTTTCCAGATGAACACAGATCTACTGAAACAGAAAGCTGACATACTGGAGTATCATTTCTGCATTCATATTGACGAACTTGGAAATTTATCTAGACTTCCTGTGATACTGGATCAGTATACTCCTGATATGGATTGCATCCCGGAATTCGCACTTAGTTTGGGAAATGATGTCAGTGCTGCTTTTTGTTACTCATGCTCTTCTGATCTGTTGGTTTACATCTAAGCTTTGATTTCTATTTCTGATTTGTATGTCTGGATCATCAGTAACTAAGTAACATGGACACTAAACACCAGTTCAGGGCATGATGCAGACATGTATTTTGTAACACGACCTTGAACTGTCTGTTTCATGGATCAATCATTACATTGTCAGCTATACTGTTATGCCTTAGTTTAGTTAATACACTATAGATGGAAGTCACTTAGGTTATCATATCTGTGCAATACATTGATAGTTGTGTTCATTTTGATTAGGCTTTACTAACAAAGAAACATCTCTTCCCTATTTCTCTTCCTCTCCCCTCCCCGGCCAGCCATTTTGTGTTTAAAGGATGGAGTTTGAGGACCTAGTCGTGGATAGAGGGAAAGTAATGAATGTGCTCATATAAGTTCTTGTGGGAACCATCATTGAGAGGAGATTGGAAGGATGGAACTTAAGCTTGGGGAGGGGGGACGACATAACGTGCAACCATATGCATGTTGGCTGTAAAATAGTCATGATTGCTTGATATTGTTCTCTCTTTCATGCTTTCCTTTTTGAAATATTGTAGAATGTAATTTCCTTTTGTTGATAAGCAGGTTGATTGGGGTGTTGAAAAGAATTGCATACAAACAATTGCAGCAGCTCTAGGTAATTTCTATGCAATGCATCCACCCATGTTGCCCAACCCATCTGGTGATGGACGGCGGTTTTACAAGAAGAGAAAATTAAGTTGTGCTGAGCAAAACTCTTGCAACACAACTGGTATGGATTGTATGGCTACAGTTTGGGTTGAAAATATTTTTACTTTGGAGATTGGTTGTAAATTCCTGAAGCTAGTTGACATGGATGCTGCTTGATTTGTTACTTAGCATTATCAATGTGGGAGTCGGGCCTAATTTTTATTCCTCTTTGTTTGGATTTTTGTTCTCCATATCTTTGATAACCATCGATTTTATTGCAGTTTCTTATTTTGGTTGCACTTCTAAACCACCATTCCTTTACAGTATACCTTTTATTTTCATTTTTGGTGCCTATATGACTGTCCTATAAATCTGGCCAGTAGATGCCATAGAGTTAGGGCTTCAAAAATGTTTAACTTGATCTTTGAGTAAGCTTAACAAATATCTTTCAGACACTCAAGGTAGAAGAGAAGTTCTTTCTTTATGGTGCTCAGCTATGGTATTATTTATATATATTGGGAATGCCAGTTCTATTTCCTTAGAAAGAGGGAGTGGTTGGCTGAATTGTGTTATTATAAGGCGTAAAGTAGTAACCAAGGAAATAAGAGAAGAAAATAGAACTCCTGGGTTTTGAGGTCAGGTTCTCCCACTCCTTTCCAAGAAAATTTTATAAATTCCTATCAGTAGTCATAATATCACAAACGGCTGCTCTCTTATTTACCCAAATGAACTACAAGATAGTTTGTTGTTATAATCCTTTCTTATTTAGCCAACTCACCCTAAATTCTCATTATGGACAGCCGTTTTTTTAAACACATAGGCATTACCCAATTTAGTATTTTTCCTTATGCTTCTCATATAAACCTTGTTGATGCTGGGTTCATTAATTCCCTCCCCATGGAGTCTCTCCTTGTCCTTATGCTGAAACTGGGCAATTGCACTTTCATTACTTATTCTCCAATCTACTGTGACATTGAGGCAGACCAAGCCACTTGATAAGCACTTCTTGCTGTCCCTAGGTCATAGCTCACTTTTCTGTTGTTTCAGGCTGCACCTGCTGCTCCATTTCCTCAGGACAGGAAACAGGAATGGATTGTGTTGGGATAGGAGATATAGAAATTTTAAGTGGTTAAACCTGGGAGGAGATAGAGGGTGAGCCTTGATGCAACGGTAAGGTTGCTGCCATGTGACCTGGAGGTCACGGGTTCAAATCCTAGAAACAGTCTCTCTGCTTGCAGGGATAAGGCTGCATACATCTATCCCTCCCCAGACCCAGCTGATGGAAGCCTTGTGTACTAGACCGCCTTTTTCTTTTTAAACCTGGGACACCTGATGAATGCATGCTGTACTAGACAGTTTCAGTTTTATCTCTTTTGTGTGAAAGACAATAGTGACATCTAACCTCGGTGAGTTATATGTTCAGGGAGTGATGAGATAGTGGAGAATGATGTTGATCATGAACTGCTATCTGAGGCAGAGCTTGCCTGGTCCCAGCGTGAATGGTCAATACAACATGTGCTGTTTCCATCTTTGAGACTCTTCTTCAAACCACCTGCTTTTATGGCTACTAATGGAACATTTGTTCAGGTAAATATATATTTGTAATGTGAACCTTTAATATTTTTTATATGATGATATCAATATATGAATTCATAATTCTTCATTCAAATCTCTTTGCTCTGATGGTTACATATGATAAAATCCTTTCTAATTTTCTGCTTATGTATTTTGGTCATTCCATATATTTTACTGAAGAAATTCACAAACAGTACATGCACTAAACACTAGTCATTTTGGGAAGTGGAGTGATTTATTCTTTGGAAAATAATTTTGAGGATAAAAAGTTATCAATATCCTCCGACTTAAAAAGAATTATTAAAGAGATACAAATTGTTGAATAATGATTACAAAGGCATAATAGACAATGCCAAATAAGGAAGGAAAGGGAATACCAGACGAATCCTGATAGTAGTGTTTTGCTCTAGTTTTTTGAACGAATTATGGGATAGGGGGCCAAATCAACCTTGCTAGCCTTTTATATCTGCTAGAATTAACTTAGCTGCTACTGACTATTTATTGCATAAATACGCTTTGCATCCCAAAGTAACAATTACAATTGTGTCATTTTTTTATTCATTTGCCTAATTATTAATATCTTAGACCTTGGATGGGGTCTTAGTATGTAAATATCTTTATAATCAATATCAGAATTCTATGATCAAGACCCCAAGTTAGGACTTGCACCTTTGTTTCCTGAGCAAATTAAGCTCTTGCACATAGTAGGCTTATACTTAACCCTTCGCTGTAAACTAAAATAAGTTGGCTTGTTAATGTCCATGTAAGAAATATGTCATAAATTGATCTTGGATCTTCACCTGCCATCTTAAGCGGTTGGGATGGAACGGTTCTCTATGTCATTAAAGGGGTTCTCTCGAACTTGTATTTCTGGAATTTGCTGCATATGTAGCCTTGTTCTTTTACCTATTGGTTTTTAACTAACAGCTAATAATTATAAGTTGCTGCTCTAGTGAAGTTGGTATCTCTTAATTTTAATTTTTTTTTAATTGTCGTTCCTTTTCCAGGTTGCTTCTTTAGAGAGGCTGTACAAGGTTTTTGAAAGATGCTGAGCTCTGCTTCTTTAGATAAGTTGCATTCTGGGCTTCTGGTTCTTGATTTTAGGCTGTTTCAAAGAATTACTTAGCCTAGTGATGTTGAATCACGATGTCTCTTGTAAAAATATTTCTGACATATATAAGCAACAATATCACATCATCAATGGAGATATTTTTGTTTGGAAGATGATCATTGATGAGCCACAGCTTAGTATGGCCTGTAAGCTGCAGACCAAATCTGTTACTCACATGTAGATGTAAATATGCTAGAAGAGCTTTTTTTATTTTCTTTCCCCCTTTTTTAGCAGAAACAAAAAGGGGATTTATGTATCAATTTTTGGGATTCTGTAATACCTCCTAAGTCATATTATGAGTAAGGATGTGATTGATACTTACTAAGCTAGAGAAAATATGAAATGAATTACTTATCATATTCACAATCAGGAAAGGGGTATGTGTATGTTGTGTGGGAGATGAGCTACGTCATTAATGGCTCATAATGACAAGATAATACCACATCGGAATAATATTCGATCCTATACTAATGATACAGATCATAATATTTACATTAATATAAGGTTAATACAATTTTTTATCCCTCAAATTTGTTCTCATTTTAGTTTTGACATTTTAAATTTTAAATTATAGATTTTGGTTTCTCAAGTTTAATTTTACTTAATACAATCGTCTCTATAATTTAATAAAGATATGGACCATTTTGTCCCTTGAAAGTCTTGAACCTATAGTTTGAAACTTGAGGAATCAAAACCAAAATAAGGATAAATATGAGGAATTAAAGATTATATTAACCTATATAAGGGTTAATACAATATCTTTACAATACTTAACGGTGTGTAAGGAAGGTTCGCCATAGAGGTTTGCCTCTGGTGTGGGTTTGGGTTTGCATTCGGCCACAATATGAATGATTTTATTAGGTGCTAATATGAAAGAATCTCTCTATGAATGCTTATTGCATTGAGACTTCTTATCTCATTTGAATCCTGAATTGGGGAGGGGGGGGGGGGGAAAACACTACTCTTAGGCATATTTCGGACATGGATATTGTATGGTTATGCTTTAGGACTCGTAAGTTTGCTCCTTTCTTACCTCCTCCTTTCATTTTTATAGTCTTTGAGAAATGTCTCCACTTCAATTTTGATTTAGTTGCAGCTTATATCTTTTGGGATTTAATTTAATTACTAATGAATCAGATAATTGAAGCTGTTGATTTGTTCCCTTGAGGGATTTTTCCACTTAGCATCTCCATCAAGTGATTGATTCACTAGTGCTATTGCAGGTTGGTTGCTAAATCAAATTTTAACAAATGGGTTTTTGTCACACTGAAAACCAAACATATCCTTATAATATTAGATATTAAATACCATAAATTTTAATCTCTCTATGAGTTAAATCTAGTTTGGTAGAAAACTAGAAATATAGAGCCTTGACGGTCTAAAGAAAAATATAGAGCCATATGTGATGTGTCGTCATATATAAAAGCTTGACTCTTGGTGGGGGGCCTGGAGCCATAGAGTACCAGCTGAATTATTAAGAAACTCGAATTTTTCTTTCTTTCTTTCTTTCTTTTTTGAATATCGGCCAATGGCACTAATTTCACTCGAATTTTTATTTAACACTTCAATTTTTTATCAATAGAAAAAATTACTCCTCTAATCGTTGATGTATGACATATATATTTATTTTTAAGATATTAAAGAAGCTAAATAAATTACTTGATTACAACACGTGCCATGATCTCTCTAAAATATTTTTTTGTAATATTATATTATATTATATATATCATTTTATAAGTTAAGAAAATTAGTTTGAAGAAAAATGATAAATGTTGGAGATAAAATAAAAAAAAGATATTACATTTACGATTAAAATTCACTTCTAAACTAGATCTTACAATTAGTAACCGAGGTATTTTAAGGGGGGGAATTTACAATTGTAGATTGATGCATGTTTATCTATTTGCCATTTGGATAACACATATATCGCATTATATTGTCTTAACAGGAAAAAAAAAACCCTTGAATATCTTGGTGGATGCATTTTCCTCATACCATATGAGGAAAATGGAGGGGAAGAGGAGAAAAAATGAATGATTAATTTAAAAGAAATGAAGAGGTAGGATGATAAAACTTTTAGTAAAGATGAGATGTAAGATAAAATAGCAATAAAAATTAATTGAAAGCTTTCAACCCACTTATCCAATTTTTTTAAATCAAGTTTATTAAAATTTTCCCTCCCCTCCCCTCCATTTCTCTCATACCAAAGACACTCAGAGAGTCAAAGTTTGATAAGATAATACACGAAAACGTGTCAATTAAGAAAATAGTACAAATATACACATGAAGATTCCCAAAAGGCGAAAAATGTCATAGTCAGCAAGTTAACCAATGTTGATTGTTTAACAAATAGTCTCCGATGCGTTGCACAATGGTTTTGCTTAAATCGGCCATATCTTTCACTGCAAGGTCTTTTGTAAGACGCAATGGCTGCAAAACCCTCTCCTTTTCTTTAGTTCTTCACCATCGAAGAATATTACCCAAGAATTTGAACCGCTGATTTTCATGATGATGGATGAGTCATTCTCAACCTCCTCTTCATTTCCTTCCATCACATGACTAATTTATAACAACAATGCCCCTAATTTGCAGCTCATTAGCTTTGAGGCAAAACCACTGACGGCAAAGAAATCATACAAAGGGATAATGGATGAGGTAGCTGGGGTGGGGTAGCTTCTACATCAAGGCAATGCAGCCATTTTGTCATGTAGAAGAACCCATAGTGGTAGATAGGGCCATTGTAACAGTCTATCAGAAAAACATTGTTTGACGTTTGTGGAGATTTTTCGTTAAACGGTTAACATTGGTTGACTTAATGGCCATGGCATCTTTGCACAATTTTGAAAACTTCATATGTATTTTTGTATCATTTTCTTGACTGTTATATTTGCTAAACAATCAACATTAGTTGATTTAAGGGCAATGGCTTTTTTGCACCATTTTAAAAACTTCATATAAACTTTTATACTAAAAAAGAGTTTAAGTGCTCATGACGGAATACTTCATGATCAAATTTGCACCTTAACCTCCTAGACAAGTATTGTATGACTATTTATACCAAACTTAAACAAAATGTGTCTTTACATAATTTTCGTCTTAACTAATGTATTTGTAATATTATATTATATTTTTAACATTTTATATGTATATATATAACCACATATTCTATTCAATATATTAATAAATCACATCACTTAATATAACTCATCACTTCTTATTTGGCTTTTGGCAACGTTCAAAATACATTGCGTTAAGTAGACCTGAAAGGGCAAGTAATTAATTATATATAGTTAAGAGCATTGATAAAATACTCAATTTTCATCTTTTTCAATACATTTTTAATATTTTTAGTACTAAAAAGAATTGAAGATAACCTTCCTGACATAGAACTTATGACAATGGCAACACTTTATTTAACCTACTGCCAATAAGAATTCTCCGCATGCAACTCTCTTTGATTGGTCCTTTCTCAATAAAAACACCATTATTGTATTGTGACGGGCAAAAGTCAGAGAGAATCATACTCCAAAAGCTAGTAGTTAGAATTGGAGATATAGTTTCCTGCTAAGCACTTTATTTAGTAGGGAGAGCTAATCAGATTTTGGACGGTACAGATTTAAGTTTTAATAAAATGATGAATTTTTAAATAAAAACCATTTTTTTAAAAATAATAATTAAGAAATTATCTTTATTTTTGATTTTATACCCATTAAAATAATTTTTATAAGAAAATTATATAAACTTTAAAAAAAACAAATCTAGACCATGGTAGTCTATCCATGCTATGCACTTTGCTTAGGCAACCAGTTTCGTGGAGTTGGAAAACCTTTACTTCTTCATTGTAGTCTATCCCACGTGAAAAACAGGACAGTGTGCTAAATTTCAATTTCAAATGTCTTTTGCTCAACGAGTCAACGTGGTTGGAAAAAACAGTGTGTGTGACATTCGCTATATAGTGTGTGTGTGTGTGTTCTCACACATGCACATGAGAATCTCACAACTAGATTCACGGGAGAGCTTGAATTCAATCAAAAAATGGCCCCAAACCGCACACAGAAATCAAACGGCACATCAAAAATATATAACGACGAAGAAGAAAGCTTCAGCTACGCCATGCAGGTGGTGATGTCCAGTGTTCTGCCAATGGCGTTGCAAACGACAATAGAACTCGGCGTTTTGGAGGTCATAGCAAAAGCTGGAGAAGGCGCCAAGCTCTCTGCAAACGACATTGCGTTGCAGCTTCCGATGATGGAGAACCCTGACGCGCCCAAAATGCTGGATCGGCTTCTCGGACTCCTCGCGACTCACTCTCTGCTTCGTTGCTCTGAAGAAGAAGAAGAGGGGGTTGGATTCGGTACGGGCAGCGACAGAGTGAGAGTGTACAGCCTCACGCCTGCTTCCAAGTTCTTTGTTGCTGATGATGATCATGCCATGTCGCTTGGGCCTCTTCTGGCCATGGTTCAGCATAAGACCTATTTGGAAAGCTGGTGAGAGAATTTAAGAACGAAATACTACTTAGTGCTATTTTGTCTTTGATCATGTCCTTTAAAAATGAAGGACCAAATTAAAATGGGGAAAATTGCTGAAAATTTTCTCAGTTCAAGATTTATTGTTTAAAAGTGTCTAAATTTGTTAAGGATTTCAGCATGTTTGGACAACCCTCAAACTATGATTTCAGAAGGTTTTTTTTTTTTTTTTTGTAAGCTGGAACAAAACCCTTCTCATACAATTACTTTGTAAATCATAACAGCACTCCTAAAAAGCTAAAACAAATATGTATCGGGGTGCAATTGCCGATGCAACATTCCTTCATTTTTAAACGTTAGCAAATGTCTTATGCATGATTGAAGATATGTCAGACAGCTAAAGAAGAATTTCTTTTGCTTAAGAATCTAGGTTCTTTGATATTTTTAGGCAATAAATTTTGCAATTGGTAATTTTGTTGGCAACTTTATCCTTGAATTTTGTGTGAAACTTTTCTAAAAAAATGGAAAAAAGATTCTCAGGAAAATTGTTCATAGATACCTATTTGAAGATTTAATTGCCCAATGGTACCTCATTTGCTTTGACGCAGAAAGTATTAGTACTTAGAAGGTTCTTTTTTTTTTATATATACAAAAAGTACATATTCGTAGTTGAATCCAAGTAACATTAAGCACTTAATTCTCCAAACATATTTATAGGCTATTTTTACAAGATTCTTATAATTAAAATTTTCAAACATATTCAATTATGTTATATCTGTATAGGTTCCATTTGAAAGAAGCAATTGTAAAAGGAGGAACAGCCTTTGAGAGGGGTCATGGAGGAAGAGCAAAGTTTGAATACATAGGAATGAACTCAGAGATGAATCAAATATTCAACACAGCATCGATTCATCAAAGTTGCATAGTGATGAAGAAGGTTCTAGAATGTTACAAAGGCTTTGAGCATTTGAATTCGCTTGTGGATGTTGGAGGTGGCCTTGGACTTACCCTCAGCTTCATCACTTCCAAATATCCTAATCTTAAGGCCATCAATTTTGATTTGCCTCATGTCATTAATCACGCCCCTTCCTATCCAGGTATTATCGTGTTCTTTTGGGATAAGATGCAAATTTATTCTAAAAGTTGCCATTTAGGAGTAATGTTACTCTAAAAAGATTTTTTTTTTTTTGGATTTAAGGTTACCCCAAAAATATTAAAATGACCATTAAATATATTAACGGTAACATGAATATTTTTATTAGTCAACGTAATGGGGTGGAGCAATTCTTTTTAAATATCCCAAGAAGACATTGAATTGAATCCAAAAAAACCTTTGGGGCCACTTTATTCGAGTGAAAACTTGTGGGACAAATTCACGCATTAACTTTTTCCTTTTCTCTTTTTTTTTATACAAATACTCATTCCATTCTATTTAGAAAACATTTCCAACAAGTTTCATCAAATTTAAGAAAAACTTTAAACTTTATTAACTTTGTCTTAAAATTTAACAACTTTCTAATTTTATTTCTATTTGATACATGCACATCTTACGAGAAGTTCAAGAAAATAATAGTATACATAATAATATTTTTTTCGTAGAGTATACATAATAATAAATTAGACCTAAAATTTTACCCCAAAAAAAATTAGGGGTACAATTGTACATTTATATAATAAATTTAATGAGGTGATTTATATTAAAGACAAAAAAAAAATTCCCATCCTATTTGTAAGTAACTTCCAGTGCCTTAAAATTTAACAAATTTTCAACCTTCCCCTATTCATATATACAACATATTTCATGAGAATAAAGTTTACACAATAATAAATGAATGATAAAATTATATATTAATATAAAAAAATTGATGAGATAACTTATAAATATGATCAAATAAAACATTTTCTCTCTATTTTATAAATAGGACTAGAAGAGTGCTCTCTTTATGCTCTAAATAGGAGGGAAGATAACCTCTCCACCTCTTTTACTCCACTTCTTATTTCCGCCATTACATAATTTTAAACAGTTGATATGTTATATGTTATAATAATATTTTTATAATATCAAATAACAAAAATATACATACATACACACATAATTTTAAATTATTAAAATTTAATATAAATAGTTCACAATTTATATTTTAATATATTTTTTATTTTTATCTTCTACAATTTTGAATTAAAACTCAACCATTTAAAGTTGAAGAGTTATTTGGATCAAAACATCTATTTGAGAATTCTCTTATAATTAATTAGATCGTGAATGGCCAACCACCAATCCTTATGATTAACCAATAATTAATAGTAATTATATTTTTCAATTACTGTTACAGGTGTTCAACACGTGACTGGAGATATGTTTGAGGCTATACCCAAGGGGGATGCCATTTTCATGAAGGTAACAAAACTTATTTTACTTTTCCCAACAGGCAGCAAAACTTCATAATACATACACACTCATAATGTTTGCTATCATCTTCATGGATTAAAAACTTCTAACATTTTAAAATGTTATATTTATTTGTTTACAATTGGATGAATCTAATTCCAATTAAATATTTTATTTTCTTGAGTCAAGAAATGCTTGCTTATTAGACTGGTCGAAGTTTAATATTCATTCGGTATCAATTTTTATTTTTTATTTTTAAAAAAACCCCTAAAGGCGTACACAAAATATTGCAGTGGATTCTTCATGATTGGAATGACAAAAAGTGCTTGAAGCTATTGAAGAATTGCTACAAGTCAATTCCAGAAGATGGGAAGGTGATTGCAATGGAATCAGTGATATGTGATATGCCTCAGGCCTCTGCTTCTGCAAAGTGCAACTTCCAAATTGATGTGTTCATGATGGCTCAAGGTGCTGGTGGTGGAAGACTCCGAACCCATCAAGATTTCTTGAACCTTGCAAAAGCTGCTGGATTTAAGGGTGTTCAATTCCAGTGTTTTGTTCGTAATTTCTGGGTTATGGAGTTCTTAAAGTAGTTAACGTATTACCTACTAGTTGACATTGCGATTGTTTTCTTCAAGTTGTTTTCTTTCTAATAGAACTGATATGATTTGTTTTTTTAGATTGAATTGATAAGATTTTACCTCATTTTATATGTCTATACATTGGAAATAAATTGGTGATGTGCGATTCATATAACCAGCTCCACCTAATAGGATAAGACTCGTTATTATTGTATATAAGGAAAATAAATCTAAGCAGAGTGTCTCGCAAAAGTGATCTTCCTCAAAATCCATTTACCTTTGATCTTTCCCTGCTTTCATTCTCAGATCTGGTACGAAAGGGACATGCACTAACTACTCGAGGTTACAAGTAGGACTGGACTTAAGACCTCCCACTTAGAAGAGAATTTTTCTGTCACTAAATTATAGGGTCATTGGCCGGAACAATTAGATTCGATCTTTCTCTCCATGACTTTTTCAGTTTTTCTTGAATGAAGGCTTCAACTGCAACAAACACATCCATACCATCCAAAAGATCCCACGAGAAGATTGATCAAATTGCCTATCAAGCATTGTAAAACCAAAAGCAGGAGTGATGTGAACCCATTTTTCTTTACTTCTCATTGGACTTGTTGCACTACCTTCACATTGTTGATAACAGAGGAAACTAACAAATGAAAAAGTTCACTATCCTAAAGGATATACTTCATCATCTACTAAGAGATTTATATCTCTCAGGATTCAACAAACTCTTCCTATAAAAATTCAATGGGTAGCACGAATCAACTGATGATATTCTTGAGAAAACCCAGCATGAAGCCATGAAGAAAAGGAGCTTATGGTGTTTTTTTCTTGTTTGTTTTGATAAGTGGCTGAAAGTCACTCTTTATATAAGCCGGAGAGAAAAGTAACGACTGGGAACAGTTTAACATGTAATGACAGGGAAGGAAAACCAAACATTTTAGATTGGGTCAACAAACGAGTTAATTTTGGGAATTAAAAGTAATGCAAAGATAAGAGGCTAAACGTGATGGGGCTTTTGAAACACTTTATCCCCCACTCTAATTTTACAATATGCTGCATCCTCTATAAATGATCCACATGGTTGGCTTCTCCAATCACAATGATCTTCACAGACAACGTGAATCAAAATCTTGTCTTAGGGTTTGTTCAAGAAACTGGAATTCAGGGGCAGACTATCATGAAGACGATATAAACAGACTTGTCCTCATATTTCATATTGTTTTATGACATAGACTTCCAATGAGATGCTATACATCTTGTCAGATAATGTCAAGGGAGGAAGAATTGCACTGAATCATAAAGTCTAGTCAGTTCTGAACTTCTCAATACCTGACTTGCTCAGTATGAATACACCAACCACAATAAGTAAGGCACCTGCAACCCACTGCCAACCAGTATTTTGCATCAGATGGGCTTAAATCAAGAAATTTGAATACATGAAAAGAAAAGGCACAACTTCTCCCTCCAAAATCCACATAAAATTCAGAAACAACACTGGAAGAAACATGAGCAGAAAAATAACCAGATATTACTTTGTCATTTAACTATTAGTCAATTCTATTATGTAGTCAAGTCAGATATAATCATTATGAATCCATTACTGATGCTAAAATATTGGCTGAATTTATAAAGAGTAGATTGGAGTTTTGTCTTCTTCCCTTCCCTATATATGTAATTCCTTTTCATTCTATAAAATTTGAATTCAGAAGTTCAAATAGTCAGAAATTCATCATTGTATCAAAGCACATGGGTTATATCCTTCGGAAGTTAGTGTAAAATCCATAAGTTGATGATTAGTGTAAAAAAAGTGATCAATAGCTTGCAAAAGTCTAGATCTCTAGACATCACAAAAAATTGCAGAGATAATAGCTAAAATCTAGACCCTTGTTATAAAGTAAGGGGACGAAGACAATGGGACAAAAATGAAAATAAAATGCCATGAATGAAAAATATCGAAATTGTTAGCTCCAAGATGTTCCCCACTTGTGAAGGAGCAATATAGATCATAATTTCTCTAAAAATAATAATCAGTAAGTTGTCTTCTCATAGGTCTAGTTTATTATTTTGCTTTTGTCATATGAAATCATTTAGTGTCCGTAACTTTTGCTTGATTGGTAGCTAATTCTGTGGGATTAGATTGGAATCCTTCCCAATATATGTAATTCCTTCTCATTCAAAAAAGATGTATATTGGTATCCAATAAAGTTTTCAAAATATGAAGTAGAAAATATGTATCTAAAATTTTCCAGTACAGGGAACATGATCAACAAGAATATACCTTATAAGATACTGCTTCCTGAAACAAAAAGAATCCAGCTAAACCAGAAGAGATGAAATTGGTAGCAAAGTTTGTCACGGTTGCTTGCAGAGAAGATAGAGCCTTGAGACTATTGACATAACAAGCCCACATCACCACATTGAATAGTACAACCAGCCCATACCTAAGAAACTGTTGAGAATAAGGTTATTATGCATCACAGTTACAAACAAGGGGAGGAGAAAAGAAAAACAAGAAAAGGCTATGATGAAAATATAACAGATATGTATGTGAGACAAATCACTAACAAAGAAGCAAAGAGAGAAGAACAACACATACACATTCTAAAAATTCAACCCACTAGGTTACATAAAACTGACTGAATGCAAATTTGTGTTTGTGTGTCTATCTGAGTGTCTTTTACCCAATTCTAATTTATCATGATTTACACTCCATCTTATTTCGCTTACTATAAAACGAAACATAGAAAATGCAAAAGCTAATGTTTCACTTCCTTATCCTTTCTCAAAATCCCCTCAATCCAGGCATCCCTAAGAAGACAGCTGTTCTTTTAGGAAATGGCAATACATTATCGGGAAGGCTTTCGCAAATTAATAAACATATGATAAATAAAAATAATACTAAAAAGAAACCTGCAAAATGGAGAGCTTTGCAGAAATGGCCGCCATAGCAGCACAAAATCCAGCAGATATTGCCCACGCGTAGCCTTTCCTCTTCCTATCATCCATCTTTTCACTTCGTCGGAGGTAGCGATAGAGTTACAGGACCAGAAAATAACTGATTCCGAATCCAAGATCGGTCTGAAATCGCTCGTGATCGAGATTTCCAAAGACCGGCACCAAGTAGGAAACAGGAGAATGATATGCAATGAAATAAAATGCCGCTTATATTAAGCCTCTGTAGACAGTAGAGTATAAGCATGTTTGTTTGAGCTTATAAAAACTTATAAGTTGTTTTTTACGTAAATCGAGACACAACTCCTCTCACATACTTACTTCGTATACCGTAAATCACTATTAAAAAGCAACTTATAAGCAATCAAATCGCTCAACCAAACATACCCTATATATTTTTTTTTTGCCATCAGACGGTAGAGTATATAACTATGGGCAGAGCGCCTAAGATGCGCGCCCTCTTATGCGTATTCTGCTGCCTCGTTGTTTTAGGAGTTTTTTAAAAATATTTTTTATAATTTTTTAGATTATTAGATTCTATATAAAATATAAAAAATTTTAATATTTTATAAATAAAAAATAAATATATTTTAAATTTTTTATGATTTTTTAAAGATATTTCTGAAAAATGATGTTTTTTTATTTTTCTTTTTTTTCCACTTTAAGTAATATTTTTTTTGAAATATATTTAAAAAATCATAAAAAATTGAAAACATGTTTATTTTTTATCTATAAGATATCAAAATTTTAATATTTTATATAAAATCTAATAATCTAAAGAATCATAAAAAAATATATTTAGGAAAATTCTTAAGTTAAAAGGGCAGTAGAAGGCGCACTAAAGGGGCGCACATCTAATACCCCAAATCCATGTAATATATCATGGTTCATGGAATGCGAAAGAGGACGGGACCGACGGTTCAGACTGAAACCGGGAAAGTAGAAATTGACTCACCCTAACCTAAACTCCCACATCGACTAGAACCAGATCAAAACAAAAATATATAAAGTTCGAAACACAAGCATCGGGCACGACCTTACTTGAACAGGATCTGTTCTATAGGCTCGTACATCTGTGTCCTTGAGTTTCAAGGAGACAAGAACCAAAGCTTGGTTGATGAATCATGACCAGGTGATCAGAGCGTGATTATTGGCTTAGTTGATCCATCTCGATGGTTCCTCTTGGCTACAGAGGATCGTTCCCAGTCAGCTCCGCTGTCTGGGATGGTCACTTGGTTGTCTGACAAGCTCCCCAATTTTTCTTATCTTTTTCCGATCTATTGAAGAGAATGGACCACCGCGTAAGATTTTCTTGTTTTTGTTGGTTTCTCTGTTCAATTGCAGTATTTTCCAGTTTGATCCGTGCGCGCTTGTTTTTTACATGCCAATCGTTAATGTGGTTACACCTAGGGGTGGCTATAGCTGCAATGTTGCTTCCAATGGAGAGTGGGACAGAGGAGGTTGTGGATGAAGACATCTCAGGTTTAATTTGTCATCTAACTTCTTACGTGGCTTGGTTATATTATATTCATGGAATCACATGGACAAATAGCAGCAACTTCATGTGTGTCTGGAATTCTACTGATTGTGCATTTGAGGAATGAAATAAATTATAATATAGAATATGATGCCCATGCACAAAAGGGATCTTGAGGTAGAACACAGTTTCTTTCCAACCATGGGATTAATGGCTCATCAATTGTTCAAAGACAAAGCACACTCATAGAAACGAGGGTGAAGCTTGCCAAGTCTGAGCATGGTTGAATTCTGAAATAGGAGCATCTTTTGGAAGCAATGAGCAGAGTTTTGAAGGCCTCTGCTTTGAGATTGTGAATGCTCTTGATATATTGGATAGTCTTGTATCTTCTCTTTCTTTGATTTTTTTCCCTTTTCTTTCTAGGGGACAATATTGTATCATAAATGCAAAACTATACACTGATTTAGCACAAAATGAAAATTGGAAATGAAATAAGAATGATAGCATGTTCTTGTTCGTGTGGAAGCTACTGTTTGAGGTCCCGGGAGTATTACCCAAGCACAGAATGAAAATGAGGAATCCTGTTCACATAAACACATATGGAGGCTCTATTTTTTAATATAATCACTTTGGTAGAGGATAGTATTGTATCCTAATTTTGAACTATGGGGTGACATGGGACAAAATTAAAATTGAAAAATGAATGAGGATGGCAATGAGAAAACAATTCCTTTAATAAATACATGATAAGCTCCCTTTCCAATAAAAACCACTTTACCACCACGAAATAAATATCATCAGAACACTTTTTTCTTACATTTCCCTTCATTTGAATCCCTTTTCCATGTAACAAGCGCTGGCAATGATAAATCTTATAGGGATTGGAATTAGCATGGGTTTGTTGGCTAAAGACAAATTCAATTGGAAGTAGAAGTACCTTAGCTGTCCAACTAATGAAATAATAACCCAAATAAAGCAGACAATACGTGCCTATTAAAGTATTAAAAACCAGACTGATTATTGAACGGGTCAAAACATTGAATGGCCTAATTGTGGTTTAACTGTTTAAATATAATAAATGTATTAAAAATTGTCTTCAAGAAATGGGTAGTCAGTATAACCAATAACTGGATCCGGAGTATAATATGTCTCTTTGTGATACTTATTGAGAGGAGCATCAATCTCAAATCTCTTTGGTAAATCTGGATTCGACAAAAACCATCGACCATATGCCACAAGATCTGCTCTGTTCTCAGCAATTGCTTTGTTCCCATCTTCACGTTTATACCCTCCAGCAGTAATGTAAGTGCCATTAAAGGCCTTTCTTATGGGCACAAGACTATCAGGGCCCTCAGCTTTTTCTTTATCATTCTTCCGTTTTGGCTCTACCATGTGCAAGTATAGAATGCCATATTTGTTTAGAGCAGTTGCCATGTATAAGGCAACCTCTTTTGGATTGGAGTCCACGCATTCCTCAGAATCTGTAAAAGGTGATAGCCTAATTCCCACTCGTTCAGGGCCTATCTCGTCAGCAACTGCTTCAACAACTTCCAAAGGAAACCGACAACGGTTCTCTAGTGATCCACCATATACATCTGTTCGATCATTGACTTGATCTTTCAAAAATTGGTCAAGAAGATAACCATAGGCGCCATGGATCTCAACACCATCAAACCCTACAATTAAACAGTTATAATCATATTAAACTTGCATCAAGTTAAATTCTCAAGTCAGATTCAAATTATAGTTTTACACCATATGGTGCCTGCAGGATTAGGTTTTGCACATATAAACTTGTTAGCTCCTGTAAGTTCGTAACAAATTCAAACTGGTTATTCTTAGTTCAAAAGCAGGCAAGGTTGCCCTGTTTTAAAGTGAAAAAAGTTATCGTTTTGTCAAATTGTTCACGAGAAAATAGATGTCAAACTCAGCAGTGTGCTGCTGACAGTAAACTTACACTCAATTTTTGTGTCTAAGATCACAAATTATTAAGTTTGAAGCTAAATCTTGGCAAAAGATGTGGCAAAGTGGCAACATGTAATCATTTCACAAAATAGGAGCAACATTGCTAGTTTGCAATAGGAATTACTAAATTGAACCTTCAAGCAAACAAGAAGAACCAAGATTGTATTTAAGCTTGTTGTTTATAACTACAATCAATGTATTAAAACAAGAAATAATATAGTTTTGTAAAAATCAAATTGGAAAAAATCCTCAAGTGCCATGCCGTAAAAGTAGAATTATTTATACTTTATTTTTAGGTGACAAATCATCTTGTATCCAAAATGTGCTATTGACTGAACCAAATTTAAGTTAGGTTGGGCCTCATACTGGAGAAATAGTCTGACTTATATCGATTATGGGGGAAATAGACTGACTTCTCAAAACATTTTATAGTTAGTAGAGTTACCAGCTTCCATAGCATTTCTGGCTGCAACTCGGAAATCATTGACAATTTGAGGAATTTCATCTGTTCCCAGCCTTCTAGGTGGTGTAAATCGTGCATGGTCAGTCATTCCCTTGGCTGTACTGGATATTGGAGCTTGTCCATTTGGCTGGTAACCTTTTTCACATAATAATGTATGTAAGATGAGGATACATTCGAGACATATGCATAAAACTTAAGTATCTTTCTCCCACATAATGCACAAGACAGAACAATAACTAAAAAGTTTTGGACGATTTTGCCTTTTTCCATAGTTGAAGCCATTAACTGCATTGTATTGAATGAGTTGTTTCAAAATGATAGGAATTTTACTTCTCCATGATTTAGGTAATTAACCACCAGGTTTTGAATGTAATACCTAAATCCTAGCGTCAACTTCTCCATGATCTTGTGATAACTTTCTTAAATATAGTAACATCTTTAAAATTTAATAGTACTTCCTCTAGTCCTAAACGTAAGAGTTAGTTAGAGTTCATTTTGATCCTAAATGTAAGATTTCAAACTCCTTTGCCTCCCATCTTTATTATTTTTACCAAACTACCCTTATAGTTAGATTTTTATATGATACTCCCTCGAGTCCTTAATATAAAACATATTAACCTAATTTGATTAAATTAAAGAAGTTAGTTAATATGACATATTTTTTCTAAAACATCCTAATCATCTTACTTAATTCCCTCCACCTCTCTCTTACTTGATTATGGTTTAGGGAACATCAATAGAGGTAATTTGAGAAAAGATTGACAAATATGGGAAATAGGTCTTATATTTAAAATCGAGATCAACTCCAAAATTAAATCTTATATCAAGGACATACATAAGTTATGTTAATAATACTCCAACATAAACAATTAAGATATGGGGCACTTTAAGAAAACCAACACACATTTTTTACAAATAACTAACTTACCAAATTTTCCTAATCTATGTAAATTAGTTAACAAACTCCTACATTTGGAATTGGAGGGAGTACTTTATTTATATCATACAAGCAACCTTGTATAACTGGCGAATAACACGCTCAAACTTTGTGGTTAATTTCCTAAGCCCTGATGCTAACGTTCCTATAACTTTGCAGTAATTTTTTAAAAAAAATGCCAGAAATGTTTGTATAACCTTGGTAATAAACTAAGGGTATTCCGTCCTTTGTCCAATTTGATCCTTTGGCTTTTACAAATAATTTTAAACTGAGAGATTTCTTACTAAAAGTTCTACGATTTAGATCCACTATTATAGTTCTCCATAAAATTTAGTTCAAGAATACCTGTATTTGAAACCCTTCCAACATGCCAAATCTGACAAAAGAAGAAACCACCTTTGGCATGAACAGCATCCACAATGGGTTTCCATGCCTCCACCTGCTTTTGTGTCCAGATGCCTGGTGTATGCTCAAAGCTTTACATTGAAACCAAAAAACCAAAGGGAAACACATTTTTTTAAAACACCTAGCAAAAAGATGTAAAATCTATAATTCACTGATACTTTAAAAAATCTATATCAGATACATGATATGACACCATATGTGTGTTGCACTTGTGGACGCACACAACGGCTGTACTGCTATATACTCATCCATATTGCTTCAAATCTTCACTGTAAAATAGAACCTTTTTGCATTTTTAATGTGTAATAGCAAAAGGATCTCATGAGTGCAAATGGTAATGTGATGCTTCTGCATTTTTTTATCAAATGATGTTTTTCATTTATAAACAAAAAACAATTTTTTTTGGTCATAAACAATAAATATTTTATTTGTAAATTGTCATGGACATTTATCCGTGCATATAGTTTGTTTGAACATTTATCATATAATTTTTAGAATATGCAATAATTATATTCCTTTTTTGATGAGCAAATATGTTGATTATGTATATAAATAGTTATACAAATGTGTATGCATCCCTATACTCATATTCTAAAATTTCAAATTCTATCATATCTTAGATATCATATTATACACAACAACAATAACAATGAAGCCTTATCCTACTAGATGGAGCCGGCTACAGAGATCATACCACATCATTATGCTCTATCAAAAAACAGATCTTTTGATATATTGTTAACCAAAAGATGTTGCTCCATCTTTAGATATCATACCATATCATGTCTAATATGTATGTGTGTTGATGTAACAGAGGATAAGATTAACATGAAAATAATGAAAAAAAGTGCAAATTACCCTTGAGCAGTGTCGGAAACACCAGTGGCTTCAGCTATCAGAAGGCCACCCTTGGTAGTTCGTTGAGAGTAAAATAAGATAACATGAGGCTGAGGAACATAGTTGTAACATCTCTGTCTAGTCAGTGGTGCCAAAACAACTCTGTATGTAGTTGATGCATGTGACTTTCATAGCACACAAGCAAAGAAGAAGTATGCACAAACAGATTAAAATTATCAACACCTTGCAATCTTATTTCTTGAATTCAGATTTCCTAACCTTTTTTAAGAAAAATAATTTGTTTTGGGCAAATTCTTGTTTCCTATTCCTTCTAGATGGTTTAAATTTCTTCTTTTATTCAAATGAAAAATGAATCCCCACAGATGTTGACCTTTCAGATTTACTGGATGATAAATTTCCCATCTTCCCAACGGTAGGTATTTCTCAGGGCATATTTCCATGAGAGAGTTGATTTCCTTCAAAAATTGCTCTGTTGAGGTAAATTCATGAGGAAAACCGTGAAAATTTGTTTTGGTGAAGAGAATGGCCATTCTAACACTAAAAAAGAAGCAATTCATACATGGGAAAATGATAGTCGTTTTAAGTACACACTGATCATTCAGTTAATTTAGATAGTCTACATTTATTTAGAACATTTTTTATCTTTAATAAAAGTAAACATTCAGATCAATTGAACAATACTCTAAATAAGTTATTTTTCACCTTAAACAAAGAAAATCCAAATTGCTATAAATAGACGTAAATGCTAAAAAAAAAGCAACAGTTCTAAAATAAAATTTTATTTTGAATTATAAAACTATAAGCCATTCATATTTCAAAATGATTCATTTTTTCTATCCAAAGATACCCAATCTCAAAATTTGAAGTGACCTATGCATGATCCAGATCAATTCTTAGCTGGGACTTTCCACAAATATCTTATCCGCATGGATTTTAAAGCAGAGAAATAGAAGAAACTGGTTAGAAGTTGGGAGAGTACCTATGGGATAGATTGAATTTGCCCATCTTGTAAGGTGTGAGCAGAGGAATAACAGGAGCTTTACCAGCCATTTCTGCACGAAGCGACCAGTATCGTTCGTATCTCACTGCTTCTGTTTCTGACCATATGAAAGCAAATCAACGCACGAATTCACCTGGTTTAAATAAAACTGAGATTCTCATATTAAACTTGAACACAGGACAAGTCCGGATTCAGTGCGCGGAGGAAGTCCTCGCACGCCACACATTACGACGTCGTTTCTCCATTCTCCATCGATCTCAGTCTCCTAACAGGTCAACGGATCTGAACCATCCATGGAACCATTCTCTTCATTGTTTGATCATAACATTAACCGCAAGAGATTGCAATTAGACAATAGAAGCAGATTTCACGATAACTTCCAAATGGAGTTAGAGGCATGAAGAACCGGGAAAAAGAAATGTTTAAATCCAGTGGACTTGTTGCTCGAAGCCTCGAATACGACGCCGTTTTCTCTCCACAGTCCACACACATGCGAAGCGAAAGTAGCACCACACACTGGATCCAGACACATACACGGCCCGGCCACCTACCAAGAGAGTCAATGGATCGCGACGCTGACGCAATGGACTGCGTTTGCAGACGGCGGACGGATCGGTTTTTTTTTTTCGGCCGGAGGATCGTCATATTTACATTTTGAGTGAGTGTTTGGTTTGGTTTTTTGAGTCCAATAAGTCCGTTTTAGGCCAATAAGCCTAAATAAAAAGGCAACCCATTTTACTTATGTTTGGCAGAGCGTTTTGCAAAAAAAATAAGCCCATTAAGAATCCTTAAAAAATAAGCCCCATCTGTTTACTTATTTTTGAAAACTTGCTGAGCTTACTTTTTTTTTTTGGGTCAAAACATTGGCATTAGATTTAGTGCATGTTTGGGAAAGCGTTTTGTACAGGAAAAACGCACTTATTACGCAAGCCGAGAAAAAACTCATCTCACATACTTACCTCGTATACCGTGAATCACGAATTATAAGCACGTTTTGGATAAAAATAAGCCATTCCAAACGCACACTTAAAGGACTGTGTTACATCAATATGACATGTCTCAAGTTTCAGTTGGATCAAAATAAGACAGAACTGAACAGTATAATAAACTAAACAATAATAACACCAGGTCTTAGCCCAAGAACCAAAAAAAATATCCGTTTGCCTTTATAAATGTTTATATTTAGTAATTATAATATATTAACTGATTTTTTAAATAAAATTTAAGAGAAAGAAGACATATTAAAAAATTTTTATAATTTCATATCACATTTGTAATTATTTTTAATTAAAAATTTCAAATAACTTCATATAATTTTTTTGAACATTTTTTAATATTTAGTTATGTAATAATTTTATGTGAAATTATGTATTTTGGCATCACATTTTTTAACTTCAATTTTTCCACTAATTTTTAATTTTAAATATCTTGTTTTGTTATAATTAACACAAAAGCACTCATGTAATCGCCAATTCAAACAAGTTTTTACTTTTAAAAAAACACTTATACAATCGTCAATCCAAACAATTTTTAACTTATGGAAAATCACTTATTCAATCGCTCATCCAAATATAAATCACATTGCAAAAGCTTACTTTTTTATTAATTCATTTTTAATAAGTCAGAATTATAATAAGTTATTTTTCCTACCGTTATCCCAAACACACACTGAATTAATGACGGGTGGAAAGAAGCTAAGTTAGGTTAGGTTTTATCTAAATAGGTTAGGCCTGTAACAGAAATTTAAAGTTTGAGTTTGGGTCTGGGCTTATATATAGGCTTTTTTTTAGACCTAAGTCAGAGCCTTCAAAAGATCTGACAAGGCTTGAAGCATGTTTAAAAGCTTACTTAAAATATAGGCTTTTAAATAGCCTTTAAAACCTATGCACCTAAATTCATATATAACCACATTAATGTTTATTTAAAATATTACATTACGTCTTAAAAGTTTAGCATTCATTCTCATTGTAATATAAAGGCTTAATAAGGAAAAGAAAAAAATCTCTAGTGATAACAATTGTTCAAGTAAATAAGACTAAGAAAAACTAATGTCTACTAACTAATAAGATATATTTTCTAAAATTGACCAAACATAACAAGCAATATGTAAAACTAGAGTTTATATCTTTTACTGGTCCCACATAAATTGGGACAAACTCCTCTTACTAAGATTATAATATTTCATTTGGTATTCAAATAAACTCATATAAATTATTATACTTTAGTGAACGACGCACATCAAGGGAGAGTGAATAGGTTAGCATTGTCAACTCGAACAATCGAAGAGAAGAAAGGTAGGGGTTAATGATTGATGCGAAAGTAAGAGTTGAGAGTAATAACGATAAAATGTGAAACTTAGAATTAAGGTTAAGTTGATAATTTATATATAATTTATACACTTATTTGGATGACATTATACATTATTATATTATAGTATAAATTAAAAAAGTTAAAAAGGTTAGGCATGTAGACTTATACGCTAGGCCTTATGAAAATAGGTCTGGCCTGTTAATCTAAATAGACTTGACAATAGGGTTGAACCTGAGCCTAGCCTATTAATAAATAGACTTGATTAGATTTTATGTAGACTAGACCGTAGGCCATTGTTAAGGACTTAACATATTTTCATCCCTAAGGAGCGCAGACCACACAATGTGCGGGTAGTCACTGGAGAAGCAACATATTCTATATGGACATGGGTACAGCAAGTAATACAGTTTAACATGTAGGCCGAACCTGCCCAACCTGAAAAATTTGGTGGGTCGGGTTGTGAAAAAAAAAAGGATTATTTTGATGATCTGAACTCATATAGGTCCAACCTGTTAACCCTTTTTGGGAAAAAAAATTGTTAAATGTTGTGTCATGTTATCCCTCAAAACTCAAACCCTAATCACTCATTAATATTGTTATTTTAATTAAAATATAGATTTGTTAAAGAAAATTTGAGTAGATGTGTTAACCAATAAGGGTTAAAATAATATAACTTGATGAGTCATCATTTTCCGTTATATTAGATTAACAACGTTAGGAGTGAATGACTAAAAATACACTTTTTAATCTTAAAGAACTAAAATGAATCTTAATACAAACATAAAGGATCAAATGTATTTTTAGCCTTAATTTTTTTATGGTTTAGGTTTGTAGAAAAAAAAAAGATTTAGTATATTGTTCAAAAAATTTTTTTGAAAAACGCAGTATAAAAAAATTAAAAAGAAAGAAAGAAAAGAAAACGGGTTGGACAGGCTAACCTATCGGTCTAGAGGTCATAAGTTGAGTTAGCTAAATATCAACCCATATTAATACGGGTCTTTTGGGCTTAAATACATATGATTTCAACCCCTGACGGGCCAGCCCGAAACCAATGGGTTGGCTCATATTACCAGGTACCAGCTCTAGTCATCGGCTTATATATATTCAATCATATTATGTAATTTTATATATTTCATAAAAAACGCTACATGGGAGTAAACTCTTGAACTGGGGTAATGTGAAGGATGATAACAAGATAATTCCAAATCTAAACTTAAAATATTGAAAATATAATAATTTCAAATCTCAAATCTACAATAATTAAAACAATTTTTTAACAGATTTGGAAAATTTATGTTTTTATATTAGATAACTCCCCTAGAAATAGTTGCATAAATGGTAAAATTGGGATAATTGATAAGAATAAGTTAAAGGATACATGAATTGACCCTAAACTTAAACCATTCGTTTTCGTAATTTGTTTGAATGTTTATCAAATAAAAGGTTACCCACATGTTTTCCCTTCACCCTTCTTTTTAAGGTGTCTATGTGGTATGAGAGGTTTGGAAGCCAAGTGAGGAGAAAGAAAATTTTTGTAAGTTGGATTTTAAAAATTGGAGAAATGGGTTACAAAATTTTGATAAAGAGAAAGATATAAAATAAAAAAATAATAAAAATTAATTTAAAATTTTTAACCCTACTTCTATAATTTTTTTAAATTAAATTCAATAACATTTTTTCTGCTTTCACTTTCTTTCCCCTCCCCTCATACCTAACAAGAAGGAGGGAAGACATGGAAAATAATGCTAAAGAAGATATTAGTTGAGGCTGTCAATGGCTAAAATAAAGATTATGGTCAATCAGTTTTATTACTCAAAAACTGATTTTTTTTCTTATTATTTGATTTTTTTTCCCAACCCTTATTATTAAATTTCTAATTCATTTTGTCTGTCTCAGTGTCACGTTTCTATTTTCATAAAACTCATAATCCAATTGATCAATGGGAGGGGGTGTGATCATAAATTAGTTCAAAGCATATAAAAAAATCTATTTTTAAAAATCAATGAAAAGCTGATAAAAAAATTAGAATTATACTATATATTAATATAATTACAAAACTAAGCATCTTAATATTTTAATATATTATCTAAGGAGATTAGCATATCTTTGTCTAAATAAAAGTTAATACTTAATATTATGTATTAAATATATTATTTTAAAATATATTTTGGGATATTAGCAAAATTCGTATATTATGATATTACACTAATATATTAATTTAAATATTTTAAATAATTGAAATTAATTACTCGATTTTTAATAATAATATCACGTAAAGAAATTATATCACATATTCTGGGGGGTGTGATCGTATGTACGATTTAATTGATCAATTAGGGAGTGTCATCGTAAAATAGTTCAAAGCATATGAAAAATATACATTTTAAAATTTTAATAAAAAACGGATAAAAATTAGCCTTTGGCTACGGATTAATAAAATAAATAAGCATCTTAATATTTTAATATACTACTTTTGGAGATTAGCACATCGTCATCTAGGTAAAAGTTAATTTAATAGGTTAAATACATTATTTTGAGAGATATTATGATATTAAATTAATATATTAATTTAAATATTTTAAATAATTCAAGGTAATTATAGATTTTTTTAATAACAAGTATTTATTGATTAATGGATCCAAACAAAATCACCTAGGATTTATTATGTTTTTTTGGCCAAAAAAAAATATAATTTTAAATTATGATAACTTCTTGATTTATGGAGATAAAATAAAATTTAATTATTAAGGAATATAAAAACAAAATGATGTTACTTAACTAAATTAACAGTATTACATTACTTAAAAACAAAATGAAATTTAATGATGTTTCTACGAATATTATAGTAACATAGATATAGATAATACCACGTAAAAGAGTCACACAAGTTGTTACCATGTATATTGGGAGTCATCATCTTTTATCTCAAAATATATAAATAAAAAGATAAGCCGGGTGAAAAAGCTTTCATGCCTAATTGAGAAAATGGTGGAAAAGTATATTTACGTAAGCCGAGACAAAATTCTTCTCATAAACTTACATCATATACTGTAATTCACGTTAAAAAAATAGCTTATACCGTTAATCCAAATAGGCACTAGGTGTGCTGAACTGCACTACTGCTTGTATACCGTAGAAGATATTTTTGTTAAACAACGATCCGACTATCATATTTCGACAATTGAAATATAAAATCGCTAAGTGGCATCGTTGTTTGAAGGGTTTTCTTCTGAGAAATCGTTCGAGCCGAGCCTGATGGAGCAAATGAGAGGAATAGCGACGTGCTCAATCTACCTCCTAAAATCATCAAAAACATATATTCTCATACGAGTTTCAGTAAAATCCTAATCCAATTTCAACGTGCGTGTAAACCATGGAAAAATCTCATTCAAAATCCATCTTTCATCACCGACCACCTCCAACAGTCTCATCATTAAAATTAGAGGTGTTCAAAATATCCCGATCCCAATCGTCCCGACCCAATTCCAGAAGTTTTGTTCCCAGAATCTCCCATCCCGTCCGGGACCGGAACATATTGGGATGGAACCGGGATCACCCCTGAGATCCCAATCTCGGTTTTTTTTTAATGTTTTATATCACAATTTATTTTTTTTTATACGTTTTTAGGTGGAATTAAACAACATATATTGTGATCCTAATCCTAACTATATACTGTATAGAGATGATGCTGATAATTTAAAAAAAAAAAAAAAACTATTCTTCAACTCTAAATTAATTTATGCAATTATTATGACCTTATTAGTTGTAACTTTAAAGTTTAAATAATAGAATATGCAGAATTAAATAATATAATAATATTTTTTAAGTTTTTTATTTTTTTAAAAGAATAAACTGGGATTTTCCGTTCTTGTCCTGATACTACCAGGATTGGAATACAAATTGCATCCTGGCCAAAAGGAATTGATCGCGTCCCGGGATTCTGATCGCGTCCCGGGGTTGAACACACCTAATGTAAATATTAATCCTTATTTCTCCTGCTTGCATTTATTGGATTGCCGGTTGCAAGTCACCGAAATCCAGAAAACAAATTTGATCGATGCTACGATCGTCGGTTCTTGCAATGGCCTCCTTTGTTTTGAAATCTATCAATTTGACCATCCTCTTTATTCCCTTACATCGTGGGATCCTGCCACTACAACAATCAGACATGTCACAATGGATTTTTTCTTGACTCTTTTGATCAAAGCATCGAAGGCCGATTTGATTTCAGTCCAATTCTTAATGATTACAAGATAGTAAGAACTGGTGAAGTGGTTAAAGGGAGTGAAACTTAATTCTCAAAATGTCATGGTCAAGGGAGCCATATTTTGGTCTAGGGTAAAGCTAGGTGAAGTGGTTGAGGTTGACGATGATGTTGAGATGATAGTTTGATTTGACATAGCAAAGGAAGTGTTTACAGTGATACCAAGGCCCAATTTAGACTATAATGCTAATGAAAAGCTTACTGTTTATGATAACAAACTTGCTATACTCAGTGCCATTAGGGATAATGATGATGAAACACCTGACTTGATTCAATTGTGGGTGTTAGATGTGGGTGCATGTGCATCTGAGGAGACATGGAACTCGACTATAATAAAAGATATACTAGTAGCCCCCTTTCATGCATGTTAGGTTCCATGACTTTTTGGAGGAATGAAATTGTGTACCGACTTGATTCTAAGGAGGATGATAATGAAAAAGAAAGAAGAGATGTTCTATGTCTGATGAATCTCACTACTAATGAAGTAAATGTTGTAAATATTGTGTGTGAGTGTGTCAAAGGAAGAAGTCTCATATAACTCAAGATTGGGAACACCCTAGTATACAATTAAATATGAGCTTGAGTTATTAAAAAGACTGATAAGGGGAGTCTTTGAACTGACCGTTAGAGATGACCGTTGGAATTTTAATTGACTGGTTTTAATGACATTTAAAAGGTTTTATTACATTAAATTGTCATTAACACCTATTTTATAACTGTCGTTTTAATTGTCATTAAATCTTTGTTAATTGTCATTATAACTCATTAACGGTCATATGATTTCTGCCTATAAAAGGCAATGTACGGAGTAAGTTCAAGAGTACCGAGGTGAGAGCACCGAGGTTTAGTGATATGATGGAGGTTCCCGAGCTCCTCTCCTCTCTCCTTTCTTCTGAGTTATACTGATATCTTTCTGCAGTTCTGTCACCCTGCTTTATGCAGGAAGGGTTCGTTTTATCCTGGGGAGTGCCGCTTCCTGATCTACTAGGGGGCGGGTTGCGGAATATCTCCTAAGGACAGCGTCCTTGGACGTGACTCGAACTATTTGTTTATTGTATTTCACTAGGTGATGTGACTAACAATTTGTACGGTGTGAGGCGATGACGCCAACAATCTTAGGAGATAACATGCATCGATTGTTTTGGCACTTATTAGCAGTAGAGTTATCGAATAAGGAGATCTCTGAACTTTATCCTAATTTAGAACATTTATATTTTCCTCATATAGGATTATGGAGTTGGGTCTCAAATTTTCATCTATGATTTGTTTCAGGATATTTTTTAATACTGAACGTTTGAGTGCTTGGTGATAAGTTGGTCAAACTGCATTGTGATGAGGTGCTCTCAAATTCACTTGGTTGATCAAGGAATGAGATAAGTCTAAATACGTTTTACTTTATTTATTTATTTGTGAATTAGATTAGAATCTGATCCGTCGTTGCAAATTCTGCCATATTTTTTTTTAAATCATGACTGTGCATTGTGGCTCAATTTTAAACATGATTTCATCTCCTAAATCAAGAAATTGAAAAGATGGTATTTCAAATGTATGCTTTGCAAGAAAAGTTTTTTTTAGATTTTGAAGAAGTGATTACGAGTAAATTCAATCAAGGGATCATATTGTTTGCTGTGTATTTTAAATATGTCATGCATAATACAACGATCCGGTCCAAGGAACTAAAGCGTGGTTTTTTACAGTAATGTGCTTGTACATTCTCTTGGTCTAAGTTAGCAGGTGTTTGGAACATCAATTCATGTCTGAAATACCTTATAAATTTTAGATGTTAAAATTGCAGGAAAAATGGCTGAGATTGATGTTATTTCCAAATTGTTAGTGCCCATTGATTCGATCTGGAGAAGTTGGTGCAAGTAGAATTGAAAATAAATGATAATAAAAATTTGCACTTCAGTTGGATAGTAATTGCCTTTGGTTTTATTGTTATTAATTCTTTTCCGTTGAGTGGTAAAAGATTACTACTTATTATCATGTATGGTGAATTTGATTGCTTCCCATGGGAGAACTATTGGGAATTTCACCTAGCTGTCAAGCGTGTAAGCTGGTTTTTATGTGGTTTTATTGGTCTTGGCTAGTCAATATATATTACATTGATTAGATTATTTGTGAACGAAAGTTAAAATCTTGATGGTCTTCAAGTGTAACAGTGAGGGGGTTACATATTACCATTTAATTATACTATGGCCTTTGATCGCGGAATTACATGCGGGGGTTTTGATTTATCATAAAATTATAATGAGGACTCTTGACGAATTGACTCGCCATTATGCAAAGATAATGGACAAAAGTGTGTGGGATTCAGATTTCTCTGAGATGAGATAATAAGTCAAGTTGATGGTGATGGCAAAGACATGGTGGTTCCGCGATCATCCACGATCATGAATTTCTCAGGTAATATTCTTATTTGGATTATAATATCTGTGGGTCATATAGAAGAAAATTTAAGAACGTGGTTTTGTTGCTATTATTCACTGCGTATTAAGCCATTCTCATTTATTCTTTATTGTGCACCATAAGAGTCATTCGGTATTAATCAATTGGCTAAGACATTTGTTGCTAATTGTGAGGTGCATGGTAAGAAATATATATATATATATAAACTTATTAGAAGATGCCATTGTTGAACGTTGGTGCAAATAAAATCATAAACTGATTTTATGAGTCAAATTTTAATGCCTTTAATTGCTAGCCTTTATTGGGAAAGCTAGCCTTGTACATTGGTGGTTTAAACTATAAACAGATGAAGCCTTTAACGTTTAAACGGATTCTTTAATCCATTCTAATTGCATTTAATTTCCACCAATATTTTTATATTTTCAATAGAGCAACGGTTGGCTCTGATAATGGTTAACTCATGAGATCAAAATAAATCAAAATAATTTACTCATTGGACTTAATTACTACTCGTGGTGTTCGTAGTGCTTAAGGAAATTCTAATTTAATTAGAATGGAACAAGACAATGCTGTGAGATTCTAATTTAATTAGAATATATAAAGTGGAAATATTTTGAGATATTCAAAAGTGTAGGGGTGCCTATATGTGGAGGTGCCTTATAAATTTTTAAAGTTGTAAATTGTTTCTAGCCTCATTTGATAAAACCAAGTTGTGGTTTAAAATTAATTATGTGGAGGTTTAGTTATTTGCTGCAGAGCAAATTTATGATTTATTTGTGAATTTTTCGTGTGGTAATTTAATCATTTATCTAGTGTAGAGATAAATGTGTTCAAACTTCATGATTTGTGAGTATATATTTATAGTGGTATAAATATACATGATTACATACTGTGAACATTGAATTTTTTAATGTAAATGGCATATGTGTTATAATATGTCTTACATATTGCTGCCTCATTTTACAAATACAAGATGTGTGCTGCAAATAATTAATTGAGTAGAGGCTTTGCTATATTTGCTAATGCGAGCAAATTTTGTGGATCACCAAATATTTTGCTTGAAAAAAGCATTATGTGGTATGAAAATTTAAACATTCATCTATAGTAGATGAATGTGGTATTTTCATAATTTTGAGGCTATAGAATTATCTTGGTTTTAAGAATGTGTGTGAATTATGATTCTAACACGGTTTGAAGTGGTTTTCCAGCTCAATTTAGATATGCACAAATTTTTGAGAATTTGTTGCATTAATTGATAGACATCAATCCTTGTGATATAGCTTATGCTATATGGAGATTGGGCACATATATAGATATGCGGAAATAAAATATTTGAGGGGTACCATAAATGTTGGTATCAAGTGCAGTGGATTCCCGTTGTATGAGATATACGGATGTTAACTGAAGTTCAGTTTTATCTGAGAAAATCCACTAGTAGCCAAAATAAATTATTATGTGAGTTAAAGTTTGATACTCTGGAATTGGCTAAATTGTTGAAAAACTCTTGACATATATTTTGGTGGAAAACCGACACTTAATGTCAATGATTTGAGATTGCCAAATGGCAATAGCCATTGTGAAAAACAATGATGTAAGTGAAAGTTGTTTGAGATATAATGTGAAATAAGCTAGCTTAAAAATTGTGGAATTATCTCAATCGATTTTGTGAGGTCAAAGAGTTGACCTATGGATTCGTTAACAAACCCCGGGAAGAATTAAATTAGCCGAGGGGAATGGGACTAAAGCCAATACGAAATTAACAGCGATGGCAACCCAACCTCTGTGATTGGTGATCCCATGAAGGAGGTTCAATGGATAAGAACAAGTCGTTTGTTAGTTCTGTTAGCACTAAAATAAATGACCAGTCCCTTTCTATGGCAAGAGAAAGTGCTAGAATGCATTTTGGTGAGGTTGAGCGAAAGCTCTTAATGATTTCATAATCCTACGGGACGATGTGCTCATTGCAGGTACATTTCATGGAATCACCTATATGAATGAGGAGTGGGGCCGCTCCTATGAGATTGTGGCGAAATCTCTAGAGCATTCGTTAAATACCAGGACACGCGCATGGCCGTTTTAATGTGCAAAAACGCGCTAACAGCGGAAAATGTGGGGGTATAATCTGACTCTTAATGCCTCTAGTATACGCCTAATAGATGAGCGGTTTTAAGTTCATAGGACCACCGACATCTCTGTGTACTAAGTGTTATCAGTCTAGGTCTGGTTTTAAGTCCAAATGACCACCAGATACAATGGTTACATCCATGTGTGTAACTCAGCTAATGGGACTATGAGCTTCCTTAGACACATGTGGGGGATTGTTGTAAATATTGTGTGTGAGTGTGTCAAAGGAAGAAGTTTCATATAACTCAAGATTGGGAACACCCTAGTATACAATTAAATATGAGTTTGAGTTATTAAAAAGACTGATAAGGGGAGTCTTTGAACTTACCGTTAGAGATGACCGTTGGAATTTTAATTGACCGGTTTTAATGACATTTAAAAGGTTTTATTACATTAAATTGTCATTAACACCTATTTTATAACTGTCGTTTTAATTGTCATTAAATCGTTATTAATTGTCATTATAACTCCTTAACGGTCATATGATTTCTGCCTATAAAAGGCAATGTACGGAGTAAGTTCAAGAGTACCAAGGTGAGAGCACCGAGGTCTAGTGATATGATGGAGGTTCCCGAGCTCCTCTCCTCTCTCCTTTCTTCTGAGTTATACCGATATCTTTCTACAGTTCTGTCACCCTGCTTTATGCAGGAAGGGTTCATTTTATCCTGGGGAGTGCCGCTTCCTGATCTACTAGGGGGGTTGCGGAATATCTCCTAAGGACAGCGTCCTTGGACGTGACTCGAACTATTTGTTTATTATATTTCACCAGGTGCTGTGACTAACAATTTGTACGGTGTGAGGCGATGACGCCAACAGTAAAGAGGTATGTTATTCCTTATTGTGGCCCTATTCTTAATATTTACAATTATGTGGAAAGCCTTCTATCAGTTGGCAACAATAACTTAGAAGAATCTTGATTCTAGATCCAAATTATTCCATTGCAGATTGACATTGTTGAGCTACTTTTGGTGAAATGGAATCTCCAATTTTTTTATATCATTCTATATATATATATATATTATTTGATGTTATTTAGAGTTATGTATAATGAAATATGCAGATAAGTAGGCATTGTTAGCTTTGTCTCTTGGATTTCATTAAGATGTTACAATTTGCTTTGAAGTTCTATTTAGTCCTTCACATGTGTTCAGTAGAAGTAGTTTATTAGGCCTTTCTACCATATCAAGTTGTTTAGTTTTCTTTAAAAAAGAACACGCGCGCGCGCGCGCGCGCACACACAAATTGCTGGTGTACGGATGATCTGTGACTTGTCCATGTAACATATTGGTGCTATATCGTCTATGTTTTATATCATTTGAGAGAGGCCAGGACAAAATTAAGCATAGCTAATTTGAGTTTATTTCCATTTTATTTCAGTTGTAGTTGAGAAAACAATTAAATTGATTTGTGTTAGCAGTTTTCCACTTTACCAGGAGCCGGTGTGTGTTCTTTAATTTGGATAATTGATTAGATAGAATCAACATTAGTTTAATTTAGAGTCTTCTGTATGTTTAGATTTTGCCTTGACAAACTCTCTGTTATATTATACTATTCTCAGTCATGCTTAATTAGAAAACCCCCAAAACAATATGTATCGAAAAAAAAAAAGAAAAGAAAAGCCCTAAAACATGACTGGAAGAATGTTGGGATTAAGTATGTTGTTCTCTATTGTTATTTTTATTTGGCATGTCATTGGGAAAGAAAAGTATTAATTCATGAGTTATGAGTTCATTTATTTTTGTTGAACATGATATATTTATTTAAGAGTATGAATTTTTTAATATATTTTTAGAGGTTCATAGTTAACAGTGAAAACTCCAAATTTTGCCATGGTTATACTGTCGGCTGATTCTATATACTTGTGAGTTATGAAGTAATCTCATACAGAAAGTGGCAACGCTTATTTTTATTTTTTTTGAATAAATGCTATATAAACCATTACAAAACAGAAAATATTACATCACATTATAGCCAAAAAAAAGTTAAATTACTAACAATTTGTTGGTTGAGATAGTAGGCGACCTCATTCTCGTAAAGGAGGTATAAGTTTGAATCCCAAGAAATACACTTATTGGGATATATGAAAACAATATGTGCTATAAGTCTCGAAAGGAAAAAAATTTTATCAAATAAAAAAAAAAGTTAAATTAGTTATTTATAAAAAAATGCGTGTTAGTTTTTTTTTTAAATAATTCTCTTTAATCATTTATATTGAAATTACTCATCAATAGACACCCATTTAATATGCAACCAAGTGGATATATTTTAGGCAGTGTTCTCAAGCTCGGACCGGATCAGTCGGTTCGATCATGAAATCGTCGGACCGGTGGTCCGATCGGTTTGATCTGGCAACTGACCCCGATTCAACCGGTTTTTTTAATTTTTTTTAATATCTTATTCAAAATTTCATATAAATAATTCTAAAATCTTTCCTTCCTCAACAGTCTAACCCAGGTTTAACCTCGGTTTGACTTCAATATGACCCACTGACCCTTGACCTAGTACTCCGACCGGTCCGCGTTTCAGAACCTTGATTTTAGGGGTTAAAATTATACATTTGGAAGATATTTTGTGATCTACCATCATCATCTTCAGTATTTACGATTATTTTAAGAAAATGAATCTAGTACATATGTTGGATCTTATTCAGAGTTTTTAGAACAGAATCTGGATGTATTAATTATATAAAATTCAATATTATTGTCTTAAATAATGTTTAAATTATAAATCTTGCCATTCCGATGAGTTTTGTAATTGTAATTACAATAAGTAATTGCTCAAAATCCCCATGTATTTATAACACTTTATATTCCAATAAACTTTGCAACAATAAAAAAAAGGGTTAAGGTGCAAAAATGCACATGAGGTTTTGTCAAAAGTGCAATCAACACCAAATGCTTTTTTTAGGTGCAAAAGTAACTATGAGGTTATAAATAAGGTGCAAAAATCACAGAAGGTGTTAGATGACCGTTAAAGGCAATTATCTGCCTAACTTTGCTGATGTGTGTGCTGACTCAGATGCTGACTGGGGTGATGATTGGGATTAATGAGAAAAGTCAAAAAACGCATGAAATGGGTTATGCTTATGCACTTATGTGAATGAAATCAGAAACTTTGAGCAAAAAAAAAAACGAAATCAGAAACAGAGTGAAGCGACGAAGCTGGTGTCGACGAAAGCAACATCAAGCATCCTAGGGCAAGCCACACACAATCGTGAACGAATCGGAGGGAGAGGGTTCCGAAATCTGTTCCGCCGGCGACGGAATGGCTCCATCCTCGAGTTCGAGTATGCTCCTGTCAACCGTCAACCTCGAAGCATCCTAGGGCAAGCCACACACAATCGTGAACGAATCGGAGGAAAGAAGAAGAACTGTGCCCGCCGGGCCCGCCTTCCTTTTCTATTAGCCAAGAAGAAGAAGAAAGCCTCATCTAACTCGTCGTCGTCGGCCGCGCCGCCTTCTGCCTCTGATATCATATTCAAACGAAGCAAGTCCTCTGCTACGCCAAGAAGGGGCAAGTTCTTAAATGATGCAGAGGATGATGATATAGTCATTGAAAACTTCAGCCCCAGAAAAAGAAATGGGTTTTGGTCTTTCCTTTATCTTCCTTCTAAATCCTCTGCTTCCACAAAGAAATCGGATGCCAAGAGCTGCAGAGACAGTCGTAACAGTCCGCGCATTTCAACAATCACTCCGGCGATTGCAGGGTCGAGTTCTGTGAAGCAGAAGGACAAGTTCTTGGGTTCTAATTTAGGAAGGAAGATCGACATTAGCAGGGAAGAAGAAGACTGTCCTAATAGCTTAAACACAGCCTCTGCTTCATCCTTTGAGCGCAAGGTCTCGAGATCCCGATCTGTTGGGTGTGGCAGCAGAACAATTGGAAGAAAAGTTTTTTGACTTTTCTCATTAATCCCAATCATCACCCCAGTCAGCATCTGAGTCAGCACACACGTCAGCAAAGTTAGCCAGATAATTGTCTTTAACGGTCATCTAACACCTTCTGTGATTTTTGCACCTTATTTATAACCTCATAGTTACTTTTGCACCTAAAAAAAGCATATGGTGTTGATTGCACTTTTGACAAAACCTCATGTGCATTTTTGCACCTTAACCCTAAAAAAAAATTGTTGCCCGGGAAAATCATGGTCCTACTTAGTCTTAGCATTGTATAGAGAACTACTTTCAATTATTATCAATAAACCAATCAAGCTGTATAATAACATTATATCTTAAAGTCTAATTTATAAACCACAAAATGCATATGCGTATGGGAATGGGAATGGGAATGGGAATGGGAATGATATAACACACACTTTGACTACATGAACTAAAAGAAAATATTGTTCACTGATTGATCAAACATTAAGGGTTCTTATGCTCATGTGTTGAAGTTTGTAGGCCACTTCAAATGAGGCACTTTGAATGGAACAATCCACCATAATTATGGGACCTATGCTCCAAATTTCTTCAATCAATTATGAACCATACGCCTTTACTTTGTTAATAAGAACAATTTATGATATAGTGGTAAACTATTTTAGTGACATTGCTGCCTGTCATGCTTAGCTTGCATAAGATCTTAGATTGGAGTTTGGTTTTGATATGTTTGTGTTTCCTTTCACTTCATATTATTCAAACTCTATGATAATGAAAGAGGGCATGGGATAATCACAGACGGTCAAGCTCTTCCCAAATGCAATTCAACTGGAAATTTGTGTTTATGCTTGCTTATATATGTTAAGGTTATGTATGGTTTGGTTGCAAACATTTTATGTATATCTTAAGGTTATGGAGTATATTTTTAGTGATTTAATGTTAACAATGTTTATTTCATCAATGAAAAAATATTGACCCAATAAATTAGAGGGGTAACTCTACAATTAAATGATGATAAACAAATTTTTAAAATTTAATCCTTTAATATAATATTTTAATTTTTGAACAAAGAGTTGTCCTTGTTGAAAGTTTAAATTAAGCAAATCATCAAACTTTATTTTAAATATTTTATAATATACCAATTTTAGATTAAAGATTAATATGTTATCCTTTAATTTCATAGTCATCATTTACATCCATAGAGCCCTATTTTTTTAATTAATGACACTGATAGTATTAATATTAAAGGATTAGTAAAATAGTTTAAAAACTTGTAAGTATTAAACAAGAACTTGATATAAACTTAAAAGATTAAACATATAAATTAGCATTTTATATATTGCAAACATATTTTTTCACCTAATCCTTTACCATTTACGGTTCCAAATATATGCTTTAAGTTCCTCCCGTTGTGGGTTTACATTCCCGCAAGTCAAACTAGTTAGTTGCTGATAGCATTGGATACTGATGCATTAATCCAAAAGTAGTAAATAACCTTCTCTTTCAAAGCAAAGATCCTTTGAATTTTGGTATTGTTTCGTAATGTTGATCACTTTTAAATTCAATAAATATTAATGGGCTAAGACATTCAATCTACTCATGTCAGAACATAGAAAATCAGTCTATTGTTTAATTAAAGGGCAAAGTTGCACCTAGCACCCTGAAAATTTTTTGGAAATGCAACTAACACCCTAAAAAATTTATGAGTGCAATTTTCCCCCATATAATAAAAATGAAGTAATTCCACTCTGAGACTAATAGAACAAAAAACGGATGTTTACCATGTGACAACAAGAGAACAAAGTAAATTGGAAATGGGAGAAGAGTATTTAATAGGATGTCATGAGATAAACATCCATGTTCATTCTGTTAGTCTACATGTTCAATTGCTCCATTTTTATTATATTAGGGCAAAATTGCACCCATAAATTTTTTAGGGTGTTAGTTACATTTTCAAAAAATTTTCAGAGTGTTAGATGCACCTTTCCCCTTAACTAAATTCACAATTGCCAATCTGAAAGAAACATGGTTTGCATTGCATGCTAGCAAATAAAAATCTGCTCCAAATTTCATCAATCAATCATCACCCACATGCCTTTACTTTGTTAATAAGAACAAGTTATTAATCACTATCAAACGGTCCTAGTGACATCGCCACCAATCATACTTGGATAAAATTTTAAACTCGAGGTTTGCGTTGATATGTTTGTATTTCCTTTTATTTACTTCATATTGTTCAAACTCTATGACAATGAAAGAGGGCATGGGCAAACTACAAACCAAGGTAATTAAATCCGGATCGGTCAGTGAACCGGTCGGGGTACTGGGTCAAGGGTTAATGGGTCAGACCGGAGTCAAACTAGAGCTAAACCGGGACCAAACTGGTGAGAAATGGAATATTTTAAACTTATAGTATGAAATTCTAAAGGAAATTTTTTTTTTAAAAAATATTTTTAAAAAAAATTAAAAAATTTGACCTGGACTAGACCAGTTTAGAGGCCGGGTCGCCGGTTTCCAGTCCGGTTTGACCAGGCCAATCCGGGTTAGATAACCCTGCTACAAATTAAACCCTCAAGCTCTTCTCAAATGTAAATAAATTGTGATTCGGTTTGCTTATATATGTTAAGGTTATGTATGGTTTGGTTGCAGACATTTTAATTTATATATGTTAAGGTTATAAAATATATTTTTTGTGATTTAATGTTAACAATTGTGTTCAATGTAAAATATTGACACAATAAATGTAAACAATGACTCTATAATTAAATGATGATAGAACATGCTTAAAAGTTAATCTTTTAATATAACATTTTTATTTTTGAAGAATTAGTTGTCGATGTCGAAGGTTTATACTAGGCGATTCATTAGGTTCTATTTTTAATATTTTTCAATATGCAAATTTTAGACTAAATATTAATATGTTGGAATTTAATTACAAAGTAATCATTTATATTCACATAGCTAGTATTTTTCATTAATGATAGTATTAATGTTAAATGACTGAAAATACATTTCATAAATGTACAAGATTAAACTGGAACTTAATGTAAACTTAGAGAATTAGACATATGTATTAGTTTAGGCCAAAAAAAAATGTATTAGTCTTTTTATTTACTGTGAACAAATTTACAGTTCCAAATATATGCTTTAAGTAGTAAATAATATCTTCTCTTTCAAAATGATGATCATTGGAATTTTGGTTTTGTTTCAAAATGTTGGTGACTTTAAATTAAATAAATATTAATTTATTTATAATTTAATTTTGAAATTCAACAAGTTTAATAGTTCAAGAAAGGGAGAATTTAAAATTTATTTGCCTCAAAATTTTGCAATAAATGTTTTGATAAGTAACAGGTAAATTTTAAAATAAAAATAAAAATCTCCTAAAATTAAACTAAAGATTGAATTATTGTTTGAGTAAAATACTCTAACCACCCCTCTGTTTTGCCTTAATTACACAGACCTCCCTTCTATTTTGAAAACCCATATAAATCTCCCTTAAAACTAAAATGTATATTACACAAACCTCCCTTATATTTTGAGATTTTATTTACATTCATCCAAACTGTTAGTTGACCGTTAAGTTTGACCTTTGAACTTTTTTTAACCAAAATACTCTTCTTCACTATTAGAATTATTTAAACATATATATATATATATATATATATATAGAGGCTAATAAAAATTTATACAACCAAAAATTTATTCTAATATATTTTCTAACTTTCTAATTTGTTAAAAAATTTATTAATTTTGATATTATAAATCAATTTTGACTTAAAATATATATTAAACACATATATTTTTATCAAATATAATAAATTATATAAGTTTGAGATTGTATGTGTCATTTAAATTTATAATTTAATAATTTTTTCATAAATATTTATAAACACATTTGATCAAGCACATTTTTATTTAAAAGCTTGCTTGAATGTTCAATGTTTGTGATATTTACATTAACCAATGCCAAAAGCATCAATAAAAATAGAAATTAAGGAACAGATAAAACTCTTAAATTATGTAAAACAATTTTAGTCAAAATGTGCAAGACAAAATAAATACACCAGCCATGTGAATGAATTTGAATAAAAATTTGATAAGCTTAAATTCTTTAAAACAATTCTAGTCAAAGAACAATTTTTTCAAAAAAAAAAAAACACGATCAATGCCTTTTCAAGTATATCATGCACTGTGGAAAAGTTTGAATGGAAATTTGATAAGCACGACACTTAATTAAAAAAACCATGATCAATGCATTTTTCAAGTATATCATGCACATTAAAAAAGTTTGAATGAAAATATGACAAAAAAAAAACCACGACACTTACCTTGAATAATTATATATTCATATATCATGTACAATGAAAAAGTTTAAAGAGCAATAAAAGATTATGGAATATGCGAAAATCATTGTTTAATGAATTTAAATGAAAATTTGATAAGTTTTGTACCTTTTTGTGTCCATGATCTGGTACAATTGTCTTCTCCATAGCTATTCCTGCAGCTCGTGTTTTTCCCCCCGGAAGTCTACAAACTCTCAAGTAAAATTAGGGATTTAGTATTAAGGGTAAAATAGTAAATAAATTTTATTTCTATATAAAATTTAATTAAAAAATATATTTTTGGAATCTTGTTAGAATATTCTTAACGAAGTTAACTATTTGGACTTAAGCGTATGTTTTCAAAATAGAGGGGAGGTCTGTGTAATTAAGGTAAAACAGGAGGGTGGTCAGAATATTTTACTCTTATTGTTTTGACTTAATTAGTAGAACAAATAAATTTTTTAGTGCTGGAACTTAACATATACGTGTGTGTAAACACAAGGAAAATTAATCTTTAATTTTTTTTTTAATTTTGTTTCAGTTGTAATTCATTTATTAAACTTTGAGTCCTTGCAACTTGGTTTTTATAATTTTAACAATTTAAAATTTTAGGCCTTAAGTTTTATGAAATGCATTGTTTTATTTTTTAAAATATAAAAACTAACGTTTTAAATGGTTAAACTATAATGATTAAATTATAATAAGTCAAACTTTAAAAACGGAGTTATAAATAAGTTAAAACGAGGGTTGTCAAACTTGTTAGTGCAAGCGTTGATCCAAGAGTGGGGTGAATTGGGTAATATCAGAAGTTTCGTTGCGTATATAAAAATTGACTGGAAATTTAAAGCAATTAAGAGCTAGGAGAAATATCACCGAAGTGTACACCGAGAGTTATACTGGTTCGGTCTCAACCACTTTGACCTATGTCCAGTCCTCAGAGTTTCTTTAAGAGTTTCACTATATCTTCCAAGATTCAGTGGGTTCTTGGCACCTCAGTACACAACAAGTTCCTTCATTGGATACTCGCTCCCCCTTACAGGTTATAATCAAATCCCCAGCTCAAGGTTTCACAACCTTAAGTTGTCTCAATAACAAATATTGAGTTTGTAATGAAAATCTCTCTCACAGAGCAAATATATAATCACTGAAGTACAAAGAGTCAGTATAAGAAAATAAAACACAAAGAATATATTGATTGATGTAAGTTTGTGTTCTCAATTCTTGTATATTGTCCTTTAAATGCTTCACATATATAGATGAATTGTGATGTCCGTTGGAAGCATTTCAAACATATCCGTTAGAGTCGTACAGCTTCGTTTGACTATTCATCAAATTTGAAAACTAGTCATTTGCAGTAGGTAGGCGTTTTGGATGTTGCGGACGATATATTTGACTTCTCTTTCAATGCATGATCTTTTCATTGTTTCTCTGCAAATATACTTAGGAAACTGATACAATGAAAGGTTAATCATATAGATAATGAATCAATGAACGTTGGATTAAAATCATGCTTTCTGTATTGCCTTACTTGAGTGGCTACTCGAGTGATCATGCTTTATTACTTGAGTAGTCCCTTGAGTAACTTCATCAAAAATAGGTTAGAGAGTAAGTTAATGTTGTCTGACCAGAATATACCTTGCTTACTCGAGTAAGTGTTCCTTTTCTTTTGATTACTCGAGTGGTCACTCGAGTAATGATTCAAATAATTTTGGAGATTACTCAAGTTATCCCTCGAGTAATGGTATTAAAATCTTGGCCGGGAGTAAATTCTATTATACTTACCTGATTACTCGAGTGGTCACTCGAGTAATGCTTCAAATAGCTTTGTAGATTACTCGAGTGATCACTTCGAGTAATGTCCTTCAATTCTTGGTCGAGAGCTACTGGATGGTTTCTTCATTGATTATTCGAGTGATCACTTGAGTAATGTCTCAAATAACTCTTTAGATTACTCAAGTGATCTCTTTGAGTAATCCCACTTAATTCATGACAAACAGCTTTCTGGAACAATTTCTCACATATTACTCAAGTGGTCCCTCGAGTAATGAAGTCATTACCTGAGGGCTCACTCGAATAATGTCTTCAAAAATATCACAGTGTTCCTTTTTCTGTTCTCTGTCTTTTTCTATATCTTCATTACTGCAGTAGCTACTCGAGTGGTGCTTTTCCCTGTCACCAAGAACTTAGTTACTTTGTTCAAATCATTTTGTTTATTATCAAAACTTTTTATATGATTAATCTAATCTTTGTTATAATCAAAACATATGGGATCTAACAAAACTTGGATCGAACCGACTAGGTTAGCCTGAAAACCAGTGAATCGGCCATGAAATCGGTTTGGACAAGTCCTTGACCCGAAATTCTATGTAACCCAGGTGACCTTGTCCCAAACCGGGTAATCCAGTCAACCATGGCAAGTTGCTAGGTTAACCCAATTGCTTTTTAAAAAAATTAATATTTTTTATGGGGGTAGATGACAATATTAATCAAAGTTAATGATAATTTTTGGGTTAACGAATATTAGTTTAATGATTAAATGATTGTATGTAGGAATATTTTGTTATCATCTATCTATTTTGATAATTTGCTAGGAAAAATATTTATGATTATTGATTACAGTGTCATTAGATGATTGATTGATATTAGATGTCAATATGTTAAAGAACTTTTAAAGAATGCTGGAAAGGGATATGAATATTTTGTTAGTAATTCAAGGTATTGAATTGATTTTGGATAGTATGATATTAGGATAAGAATTTAAATTATTTTTTAATTTTTTCTTCCTCACCTATCTAATCCCGAGTTGACTTTGAGTTGACCTACTAACCCTTGATCTACTGTCTTGACCAGTTCAAATGTCAGTTCGGGTTTGATAACCTTATTTAAAACTATATTGATTAAATTGCATCAAAATAAAGTTTAGAAATTGAGTTACAATTAACTCAAAACTAAGAACAAAAACATTATTTTTGTTTACCTAATTTGATCAGACTAAGGAAGTTGGTTAAATTAGTTAATATGATATATATTTTCTAAAACACCCTAAGTCATTTTCCTTAATTTCCTCCTTCTCTCTTATCCTTGATTATTGTTGAGAGAGTATCAATAGGGGTAAACTAAAAAAATATTAATAAATATGAAAATTATATATTATATTTAAGATCAAAATAAACTCTTTAAATATGTTTTACATCAATAACAGTAATGGATGTATAATTATTTACATTTTGAATTACTAATATTTACTTAAGGTTTTGGTGCGAGGCACGAACCAAAGGTGATTGTTCTCTTTTGAAAAGTATTTATGCATACACTACATCAAAAGGCATGATACCAAAGACAATTTTATAACACGGGTCATCTTTTCAGCAAGCTTTTAGACGACAAACAGGCAGCAAGAGAGTCATGCGATGGTGACGGAAGAGATGGGTATTTATACTTTTATAATTTTTTTTAAAACCTCAATCACAGTCTCACTCCCAATTTCAATCCCAATTCATCCGAACTCAAGCCCGCTCCCAATTTCAGTTGGTCGTGGCCCAAACCAAAGCCTTTGGTCCAAAGGTTTTGGGCTTGGTTCAGTCAAATAAAAATCGGTGTACATAACCCATCGATCCGACTATCTTCTTTCAACTTTGTCACCCCTAGTAATTTGAAATGAAATCTCTAATGGCTTTGTTGATTGCTAGGGCTTTCTTCTGTGAAATTTGTTCGAGCCAAGCATCATGAAGCAGATGGCAATGGATCGCGACGTGTTCTTTCTTCCTCACGAAATCATCAGAAACATTCTCAAACGACTTCCGGTAAAATCTCTAATCCGATTTCAATGTGTGTGTAAAGATTGGAAAAATCTCATACAAAATCCATCTTTCATCGCGGACCACCTTCAACAGTCTACTCATCAAAACCCTTCTCTTCTTTTGAAATGTTATGGAATTAATATTCCTATGCCCTGGCACTTGAATCTGCTGGATTGCGGGCTGCAAGTCCGTGGAGTTGAGAATTCACGTTCGAACATTTCCTTAAGGAATGCTAGTATCGTGGGTTCCTGCAATGGCCTCCTTTGTGTTGAAATCCATGAGTTTAACCGATGTTTTCATTGGCTTTCATTGTGGAATCCTGCGACTACAGCAGTCAGACATGTTCCTAGGACAGGAACTGACTTTTCTGACTTCCATGACTGCGTGACAGGATTTGGGTTCAGTCCGATTGTTAATGATTACAAGATAGTAAGAACTTATGCCGAGTTTTATGATGTGGTGACTCAGGTGGACGCGTTTTCGTTAAATAGGGGGACATGGAAGGCAATAGATATTGGGAACTTGAAAGGGGTGAGACTTAATTCTGAAACTGTCACGGCTAATGGAGCCATATTTTGGTCTGGGGTAAAGCTAGTTGGTGAAAAGAAGGAGGGTGAAGACAATATTGATTTCCAGGAGGATGAAGATTATATCGAGGAGGCTGAAGATGAGGTTGTTGTGATAGTTTCATTTGACATAGCAAAGGAAGTGTTTACAGTGATACCATGGCCTGAATTAGACTATAATGCTGATGAAAAGCTTACTGTTTATGAGAACAAACTTGCCATACTTTGTGACATTTGGGAAGATGATGATGAAATACCTTATATGATTGATTTGTGGGTGTTAGATGAGGGTACATGTGCATCTGGGGAGACATGGAGCTGGACTAAAAGATATACTAGCAGCCCCCTTTCATGTACGTTAGATTCAATGACTATTTGGAGGAATGAGATTGTTTGCAAACCTGATTCTGTAGAGCATGATGATAAAGAAGGAAGAATAAATGTTCTATATATGATGAATCTCACCACTAATGAAGTAAAGAGGTCTGTTATTCCCTATTGTGACTTTATTCAAAGTATTTACAATTATGTGGAAAGCCTTGTATCAGTTGGCAACAACTACATTGAAGAAGCTTGATAATAGGTCTAAGTTATTACGTTGTAGATTTACATTGTTGAACAAATTTTGGTGAAATGGAATCTCTAATGTTTTAGAACTTATATACCTATACTATTTGATGTTATTTAGAATTATCCAGAATGCAGATATTTAATAGCAGACATGCCTCTTATTTGGGTTTTGTTGTCCTTTACTATGCCAATGTTCTGCTTTTTTAGGTGAAAATTATACCCCGGTTCATTATATTGTATGAGATTGAGAGGTCAGGAGTATTCAATGCTTCCCTCCCTCTCGTTGCTTTAAATTAAAACCTCTTTCTTTCAATTTTCTTTGTTTGCCCTTTCCATATTCATTTTCTGTAGGCATAATTGATGGGGTTATCTAGTTATGGTTTTGGGTTTCTTGCTTGATGATATTGCTTGACATATCCACAATCAATGGGAGTTATCTAGTTCTTCTATCTGTTTACATTGCACTCAATTTTGGTTTTCTTCTATTTTGGATTAATGAATGCATTTTTCCTTTTTTTCTTTGCTTGAGTTCAAGTTTTCCTCCTCTTCCATTACCTTTTGATATTATAAACTTGTACATTTTTGGTAGTGGAACCTTCCATTGGAAATGGGCATTGTTAGCTTTATGTGCTAGATTTCATTAAGATGTCACATTTTGTTTAAGTTTTGTTCAGTCATTTATATATGTCTGCTCGCTCACTCCCCCTAACTGGTGGATGGGATTGGAAATTCTTGAAATTTAGTTATTTGTGTGGCAATTTTAATGCTTTGTCATTGATTTATTGAAACTGATTTAGTCTTCTTCAGTGGAAGTAGTTTTATGAGACTTCTACAGTTCTACCGCATCAAGTTGTTTTGTTTTTTTAAAAAGAACACACACACACGCACGTGTGTGTGTGTGATTAATTGCTGCCTGCTGGTGTAAGAGGATGGTTTGGGACTTGTCTATGTAATGTATTGGTGTTTTATCGTTTGAGGGGGACAGAAGTAAGTGAAGCAACTTTGAGTTTGCATTTTATTTCATTTATAGTTGAGGAATGAACAAATTGATTTGTGTAAGCAGTTTTCCTACTAGGAGCTGATGTGTGTTCTTTGGATCATTGGTGAATTAGAATCAGTATTTGTTTAGAGTTCTGTTTAGATTTCACCATTCAAATTCTATGTTATCTTATGCTCTTCCTTGAAAATATAGATGCTGTGATTTGATGAATTTATTCTTCTGTGTTTGTAATGATCAATATACTTTGTTGTAATTGCTTTTTAAACTTTTTGTTTTTGAGCTGCAAGTCCCCTTGAATCAGTCTTGGACTGGACGAGAATTAGATTCAGATTTGTCAAATAAGAATAATATCCAGAGAAACAGAGCAATTCCCATCCTTCCAAGGAAAAAAAAATTGTTCTGTGCACTTCTAAGCTCTAAAAGGTGTGTAACAAGCTGTGCTGTGTTAGTGCATCTAAAAAGAATAGCCACCGAAAGTCCAATGGCTATTTTAGTTTCCTGTGTGAATAAAAAGATATGTAATTCGTATATGTAATGCAATATTTATAAATGATAATATTGAAATGAATAGAAGGTACGAGTAATTATTTTTCCACAATAAGCTCTTTTCAAATGGTCAATTTGCTATTCGTTTTAGTCAGTTTCATATCAATAATACACAAGAGGATAGACACACAGGAGAATTGCCACTGCATTTGTCAGAGAAGCAATAGAAGGGACAGGATTATATTCCTGAAGTATGATAATGTATTTTGTTTCCAGTCATGCAGTAGCGCTCAGGTGAAGTTATTAGTGTTTTTCTTCAAATTTTGATTCATAATTTTTTTTTTCAAGTTCTGGTAATTTCTTTCACCCTTGAGAATAAACCAACACTTAGGCCCTGTTTGGTACATGGTATTTGAGGACAGACAGTGGGATTGGATCAGGGATTGAGTCAGAATGTGTCGTTTGGTATGAGGGACTATGGGTAACGAGGGATTGGGAATACCACGAAAGTGGGATTACTGCAAAGCCACCTCCCCCTGGTATTGTGTTTTGAATCCCGGGATTGCGAAATTGTGAAGACAAAAATACCCTTAAATAAAATATTTCTAGACAAAAATCACCCCAATCATAACCTAAAATCCCTCTCAAATATTCACTACCTCTTTTTTTCCCCTCACCATCGACGTCTCAACTTTACACGGTTTCCCTCACCACCCCTCACTCTGTCGCCTTAGCACCGATCACTTTTCCCCTTTCTCTCTGTTGATGATGTGCATTGTTGGCTATTAATTAGCGATTTGATTGTGATATCGAGATGTCTCTCATCTCTATATCAGAAGTCAAAGCCACGAACCTATTAGACGAGAGCTCTTTAATGTTCATTAGCTTCGCAAATGGGTTTTTATTTATTTGTTTGGTCACTTTGAATTCATAGCCTTCTGATTTTCCTATTTTGCTGATTTCACGGCAATAAATATACCCTGTTTACTTGGTTCTTCAGAAATATATTTGAAGTTTTTACTAGGTGAACCTTTCCAATTATGATGATTGCGACGATGAGTTCAACACTGATTTTCCTGAGGATTTGGTTGATCGGTCAAGTTTGGGATTAGGATAGGGTATTTGAGTCTTTTTATAATTAGTACTTGTTTATTAAATAAGATTGGTGAAATCATTCCCTCTAATTAACACCTCATACCAAACATATTTTTAAAGCATCAATCCCAATCTCTATCCCTATCCCAATCCATCAAAATTTAATACCACGTATCAAATAGGACCTTAAAGTTTCGGCAACCAAATAGGAACTATCATATCAGGCAAAAAAATAAGAACTATCATCATTGATCACCTCGCCTGAATATCCATTGCACAAGTCAAAACACAGCCACTGTCATTTTACACAAATTTGAACACAGTAGTCCCATTCAACTCCTAATAGTGTCGAAGGAAAGTGATTGATACGTTAGCTTTTGAAAGTCATTATTTACATTCGTAGAGCCAGTATTTTTCTTTAATGTGACTAATAGTATTATTATTAATATAGGACCGGAAATACATTTTATAAATTTAATGGATTTTGTTTTTATAAAAAGATAAAATGATATTAAATGAAATAACAGAGTCTACAGATTATAAATAGATATGAAACATAAATTATTGCCGATAAAATTGAAATAAACAATTTAGAAAGGGTCCTAATAGTAATATTCGAAAAATCATAGTGTGGCGTCAAGATTTCTTGTCAAGTGATATTAAGTGTCAAGATTTCTTGTCAAGTGATATTAAGTCCCAAAAATAAGTCATTAGGAATATGAATGAAACATTTTTGACACAATTGATGACCCGATGATGCTTGCAATATGTTTGTTGCAGCCTAGAATAGAGCAGCACAAAGACACTTAGAATGAAAAGTTGTTCCCGAAGCAGCCTGACTCTGCCATAGAAACTCCTTAATGGGAGAACCCTAGTGGCAAACAATTCCATGACAATAGTGTTTCCCAATATTTTTATACTTGTTGAAATTTGATGGAATATATAGATACGAAGGGAATAAGAACTTCTAAAATATTATTATGAATCATTGAATAAAAGAGAATACATATGTGCCTTTATACAGGCAAATTGTCAACACCCGTTTTCATTTTGATATGCGTAGGGTAATAATAAACAAGTTCCATTGGCAAACAGAAAAGTATAGTTATATTAATAATAAGTAGTTGTTTATAGACAGTTATTAACAGAGCAGACATCGATAATAATAACAAATATGTACAGTATGTTCCAAAACTATTTCACATACAGACTATATACAACCACTGTATTCATCTTAGGAAACGTGCCCGTCAGTTTCCCTTCTTTGCATCCTTGGCTTTTGAGCCATTGGCACCCGCTGAGACATTTGGATTAGAAAAAGGGGGTGAGATTCCAAGGAATCTCAGTAGAAACATACGATCAACACATAAAATGTGAAAATTAAATATGCAATGCACCGTATCTAGTAAAATGAAAACTCATATTATCCGTGTGTGTACACAAAATTCAAGGCCAACTAACCCGTTAAAACCCCTACATGTACCTCAGCTGAGTCCTTGACTACAACTAGGTAAGACTAGTGTACCTCAGCTAAGTCCTAGACCACAGCTAGGTAATGTGCCTTCAGCACGTGTTCAAGTCACAAAATACAGTAACACACATCATACAAAAAATCACATAGTATATGAGAGATAGTAGTTCCTACCTCGAAGTTCTATCGCCCCCTTTTTGTGTGCCTCGTGAAACGTGTCGATTTTCGACTCCCGATTCGGTCCTAAAATATTAAATATACAAGAAATAGGTCATAACCTATCCAAGTATCATTTTAGACACTTCCATAGTATTTCTTGTGGTTATATTAGCCTATGGTGAAAATTTACCAAAATGCCCCTGGGACCTCGGCCCGGCCCTGCCGTACCCGGCCCGATGGCACGTTTTCCCAAATTTTTGATTAGGGCTATCCTGACGTATTTTCGTCCAAGGAATCTATTTTCGGACTCAAATTACCAAATTCAATGTCAAATTATGAAATTGCCCTTGGCAGCCATACTTTTAAGGTTTTAGGGGCGTTTCCGTAATTATGCTTTCTCGGCCTTTCTGAAAAAGTGCCCAACTGTAACCCCACCTATTTTTGCCCAATGAATCCAATGGAATCATCAAATCATTGAAAATCCAACTCTAAGGCCCTCAAACATCCCTAGCCAAAATAATGGTGTTCTCCGGGAAAAATCGGGGTTTTACGATTTCGGCTCCGTAAACGCGTTCCTTTATACTCCTAACCACTTTATTAACCATCTAATTGAGTTATAACAACCATTTGAACGAAAATTGGGCAGCATAACCCTTCTAATGTCACATTTCCAAATTTCCAAACAAAGACAATCCGGTGAAATTTCACCGATTAAATTGTCTACAGCAACCAGAATAGTCAATATACGAAGGTTTGGAAGTTACCTCAAGCTCCCATTAGCTTTTCTTGCTCTTGGCTGAAAACCCTAACTTTTAGAACACCAAATTTGAGCTTTCCAAACCTTAAAGAACAAAGAGGAGTAGCTTAGAGTCGGAATTATATGCGTTAGGAGCTAAATCGTCGGAGAAATTGGCTTACCTTGTGAGATTTCTTCTTCTCTCTCTCTCTAAAACTTGGACGTCTCTCTCTCATTTTCAGGTATGTTTTGTGCGTGAAAATGGGCTGAAGATGAAGATGCAACATATGTTTTATAATATATAACATTATGCTTTAATTGTTTAACAATTTTTCCAAAATTCCAAAAATGAAGTTTTATGTACATAAACCTTATGTACATGTAACCATGCTCATTAAGCCCAACTAATATTTCCTTATTTATGCCACATGTAGGAGACACCTAGGGTCCCTCCCTATGGTCTCAATTGGCTTCACAACTTGTTCTGGTTACGTATACACGTATAGTCTCAATTTTGATCAAAATTGCACTTTTTGCTCAAATTTTCTATAAATTCATATTAAATTGATCAAAATATTCTACATATATTTTTCACCTTTATTGTCCTTAATTAATTGAAATTAACTTCAATTAATTGGAAAATAATTAATTTTGTGATATTTTGGCAAAATTACAATTTTGCCATTACCTTTTTAATCCAATTTCTTCTCTTATTTTTCTTTGGCCAATTTCCATATATTTTTGGAACAAATAATTTCTCTAATATTTCTTCATTTTTGAACCTTAATATTGGGCCTTTTAAATTACCCAAGTTAATTCCATAATTATTTTGCCCATTTTCTCATGAAAATGAACATTTATAAAATTCATAAATTCCAAATTTATGAATATTCACCATTTTATTGAATTTCACAAATATTTACAATATTTTTGGTGAATATAAATTTTGGGGTGTTACAGAAACCTATAATCTAATTTAATCTAATCAAATAAAAAATAAATCAAAATAATTGAGATATAATATCTTAATATATAATATCTATATATAACCCTAAGATATAACAAATATTAAATAATAAAATCAAACCTAATAATAAAATAATAATCAATCTAAATAATATGAAATATATTTAAAATATTATCCAAAAATTCTTATGGAATATAATATCCTAACCATCATCATTTATTAGTAGACAATACTCTACTGTATTCTTTAAAAAGCTAGGATGAACCAGTGTATTAGAAGTGGAGAAGGCCAAACTAGCGAAACTAATTGGTTGTTGAATTTTCCTAGTAAGTGACATTGGACTATTTCTTTTTCCTTGATGTACGGCTAGATTTCGCTTTCTCCAAACAAACTTCAAGAGACAAATCACATGATTCACCAAATGAGTATGACCATCATTCATCAAGGTGAACAAAGTGTCATGCAACCAGCTCTTAAATTTAGAAAAGGTAAAGTTGGGCAATTTAATATTAAGACATCCAAACTATAAGCTTCTTATAAAAGGAAATGTAAAGATGCTCCAAAGATTCCCCAATATCTCATCCAAATAAGCACTGAGTGTGAGATGGGAGATAATGCCAATTTAAGATGCCATTAGAGAGCACAATATCATGTAAAAGCTTCCAAATAAAGAGCAATTGTTTAGAGGGAAAATCCCTCAAAAAGAACTTTAAAATTGTGAAAAGACAAAAAGGTGTTCTGAAATTGCATTACCTACATAAGTGTTAATGACTGAATTAGAATATAAAAATTTGGGATAAAAAGACAGATTTGGGCAAGTGATGATAAAAGAAAACAAGTTGGTGACAAAAGAAGGTGATGCGATACAGGGTCAGGTCAGCGCGTGAGAGGGACGTAAGTGGGAGGCGAGACAAACAGGAGTGAGGTATGTACTTTATTGAGTCGACAATGTTCTTCCCCCGCGTGGTCGAGCTGAAGCAAAATTATTTTCATCTTCATTTGGGTGGGAAAATTTGATTTGGGTGCGGGGTATTGGGGTTGGAAGGACGTGAAAGTTGATGAGTGGTCTGGGGAAAAAAAATAGATGATGCCTAAAGCTGGGAGGAGGTTGGGATGGTTCATGACGAGTAGATTTAGGCTTGTGGTTAAAGAGAAGAAATAGGGTGGATTTTGTAGGAAACGAGTAAGATGAAGTTGAGAAACTCTAATATAGATTTGTGAAAGATTGAAGTAGACATTTAGTTTTGTTTCTCTGAACTAACAGTGTGTTAATTATTTGTTGCAGGACGCGTAAAAAAATGGATGGGAATATTGGGTCAAGCTGTGCAAAGGAGTTGTTTTGTTATTTTCATGTGGGGGGACATTTGAACGTAATAATGATGGTGAAGTGAAAAATGTTGGAGGCAGTGTGAAGGTAAAGCTAATAAAAGATGGGATAAGAGTGGAAGATTTAAGAGGGTCATATCAAGGTTGACAGGTTATGAAGGGAGCAATTGTGACATTAAATACACAGTAATGTTTGATAAGAGGACATTAATAGATCTTGACAATGATTGTGAAATTGAAAATATATTTGGGCTCAATGAAAGCAGTGCCCATGTGTTTGTATCCCACACAGAGAATGCCAATGAATATTTTCCAATGAATGATGCAGATTTGTAAGTTCATAAAATTTTGGTTCATTTCCAAGTTGATAATAAGTTAAAAAGTATTGTAATTGTTGTATGCAGGAGCCACAGATTCTTGCAACAGTCACTGGAAGTAGAGGTATCTCCCATGACGCATAGCCATGATCTTGAGGTTGTGTCTTTTGAAATTGGTGGTGGGTGTATAACTTATGAGACAGAGCAGACAAATTGTAGTGACACGAGCTATTTGAAATGGTATGGAGTAATTTTCGGGGTGGGTGATGCATTAAGAGAAGCTTTGTACAAGTATAGCATTACCCATAAGTTTGTGAATAAATATGATAGGAATAGCAAGGACAAGATGTATGTCAAGTGTAAAGTAAAGGGTTGTCCTTGGAAATTATGTGCGTCTACAGTGGGTAGGAGTTCTAGAATATTGTGTGTGACCAAATTCATAAAAGATCATGTTCTTTCAGCTCAAGATCATTTGCAAGTGAGTAGCCATGGTGTAAGATCAACTTTGACATCATCAATAAAAATTGACGAGGTTAGGAACCATATGGAGAAGCATCCAACTGAGTTTATGAAGACTACTGCAAAGGGAGTATGGTGTGAAGCTAACATATAAATAGGCATATAGGGCAAAGGAAAAGGAAATAGAAGATATACATGGAAGACCGGAACAATTATACATGTTAATCCCATGGATATGCCAAAGGTTGAAGGAAACTGATGATAAAACAGTTGCTGAATGGGTAGCACATGGTCACAGGTTTGAAAGAGTTTTCATTGCGTATGGGTTATGTCTATAGGGTTTCATGGGAGGTGCAAGCCATGTCTTATATGTTGATAGAACTCATTTAAGTGGGCCGTTTAATGGGACTCTACTTACAGCTTCAGCCTATGATGTGGATAATGAGTTGTTGCCGTTTGCAATAGCAATTGTGAGGGAGAGACACTGGATGATTGGACTTGATTTATGTATATGATTAAAAGGATTGTTGGTTCTATACTTCTATGGAGCTGATAATTGTGTCAGATCGTCATAATGGCATAATAGGTGTTGTGGCAGCAATATTTGGAGGGCTTCATCATGCATTTTGTTATAAACAAGTTAAGGAGAATTTCAATACAGAGATATTGAAAATAAACAAGGGCAAGAGGAAGACAAGTATGCGGTCAAAGGAGGATGGATTAATGCTTCTTGACAAGATTGCATATGCAAGGCATGTGGATGAGTTTGATAAAGCAATGGAACAGATGCAGGAGCACTGTCAAGAGTTATATGAATGGATTAACAATCATGGTGATATTGATAGGTGGGCTCTTAGTAAGTTCCCATACAAACGGTGGAATAACATAACAACCAATATTACCGAGTCATTCAATGCATGGATGGTCAAGGAGAGGAAGTATAATGTAGCCCAACTAATTCATGCACATTGAGAGAAAGTAGTAGTAAAAAAGATGCATGGCTCTTATGTGTCAATTACTAAGTGGAAGAATTGTGTTAGGCCAAATATAGATGTAAAGGTAATGGAAAATGTGAGTGGATGTGAGCATATGTGGTGTGAAGATTATGGCCAGGGATGATTCTATGTGTATACAGGATGTGGAGACCATGGGGTTGACCTGTGATCACGGTAATGTAGTTGTAGGGCATGGTAGATGAGTGGGATTCTATGCACACATGCTTGTGCAGCTGTCAAGGTTGTGCACAACAACATCTACGACTATGTTGAGGAATGTTTTAAGATAGAAGCTCAGCAACAGATTTACCAGCACAATATGATTCCGGTTGTGACAATAGACATGCCCAACGTAAATAGTTATAGGCATTATACCATGGAAAACATGTTTGAAGCTATGTTCCTCCACCCTCCAATCACAAGTCGACCTCTTGGAAGACCAAGTGTAAGGAGGCAGGAATCACAGTTCCAAAATAGAAAGATCTACCATTGTACACGGTGTCATCAAGCTGGACACACATAAAGGATGTGTAAAAATCCCAACCCATGTTGAACTCTAATGTTCATCTTTAATGCTTCATCTTTTTTGTTGTATATATGTTTTGATCTGTATATATGTTTTGATTTGACCCTTCAGTGTTTTATTTTGGAATGAAAGGATGGGGTGCATGAGAAGCTATTTTTGTATGTAATGTATGTAGTGTCATGTTAGTGACAAAAGAACATTAAGAGGCACTAAGATCTTAATGTCCTGTTGTCATTAAAAGTTGATGGTATTTGACCACTGCTTTTGTACTCTTTTTATAATGTATATTTTGGTAGCTAACAAATATGTTCTTTATTTTTAATCAATATGCAAACATAAATATATAGTTTGTTGGACTGTTGCTGCTATGCATGAATTAATATGAACAAGTTTTATATGATATTAAGAAATTATAATAGTAGATTGATAATCTTTAATATGTAGTTGGTGAAATGGTAAGTGACTTGGGAAATTGGATTCCAACCACAGAAACTACATCGTGTATGGAATGATGCTAATGCATGTTCATTGTAACTACTAACTAGGAGGTTATTTGTACAATTTGGTATATAACTTGAGTGGCACATGTGCGACTCGAGTGCTCTGTTTTCAAAAACTGGCCACTTCATGTCGTAACTTGTGAAGCTTGTGTTCATCACTCGAGTAGCGTAATAGAACTCAAGTGACACACTATATGCTTTACCTATTACTCGAGTTCTTAGACACACAACTCCAGTGACTACGAAGGTATGTATGTATACCTTCCGTCACTGGCTAGTACCTAGGCAGTGATGTAGCTGTGATAGCATATCACTCGAGTGATAAAAAAATGACTTGAGTGATAAAAATTTTTCCTTAAACAAAATTGACTTCATCACTGGGTAGTTACCATATGGTGGGTTGAGTTTCTTTTGGGAGTTAGTATTAATGAAAACACATAGTATAATATTCTTCCTCATGTTGATGACGATAAAACTTATACAATATCGACATAGTAAGGTTTGTGTTACTTAATTACAGATTGATCAAACCAAAAATATATTCATCAGCCAACATGAGAAGCATTAAGGCATGAAACAAAATAAACCTTATGATTGCAATTATAGTCCATCAAACCATAAACTTATGAAGCAGACAACATGACTAGCAGTAACTTATGAATCATATAGAATACATTATACAGAGAAGAATGCTCTACTCAGGCTCACATAGGAATATGTCTCACAGTAATGTCTCTCCGTTGTTGTCGTCATCTGGAAGGGTAAAGGTCATACATAAATTAAAGGTTGTAAAGGAAGAGGGTGGAATGCGAAGAGGAGCTACAGGTGGAATAGGGTCTGTGTTAGTGGTGTATAGGGTGTAATTGCAGTGACAGGATCAATGGGGGTAGAGGTTTGATCAGAGGAGGCAGAGTATGTAGGAGAGTGAGGTACAAAGGTAGGAAAGGATGCAAGTGCATGGTCTGCTGTGGAGTCCAGATTAATAGTGGTTGGTTTAGTAGGGTCTAAAGTGGGATGAGTGGAATATGGGAGTGGATGGAAAGGGGTCCTGTGTGGGATTGGTACTTGAGGGCTCAGATGTGGATTATGGATTAGCTTGAGGGTCCTGAGGGATGGGAACCTTAGTGAGTGTGGTAAGATCCGGGGATGTCAACATAATATTGGTTGACGAAGGATCACATGGAGCATTTTTAGTGAAGTTTTCAGGAGTTGTAGAGGATGGTCCAGATGGAACAGGTTTAGCAGTAGAATGTAAGGGCATATCAGAAGGAGGAAATGTGAAGTGATCTCTGAGGATAGCTTCATAAGTAACAAGGCGATGATTAAATTCCCTCAACTGCTGATTATGACCATCTTGCATTTGAAATAGCCTGTGGAAGTTCTTATTAATGCCAATAACCAAACATTTAACTTGATCGTCAACCAATGCTTGTCGAAGTAATGCTTCTCGATTCTTTGACATTTATCGGGAATGGAGCTTTTACGGCATGATTGGGTTTTGATGATTACATAGAGAACAATGGAATAATAGTAAGTTTCTCTTCAATTAACTCGAGGGCTATAGAAGTCAGAGGTCGAGTGGAGTGAACAGATATGTTTGGGGCTTGAGGGATTTAAAGCATGGAGGGCTGCTAAACTCGAGTTATAGTCTACCCACTCGAGTCCTACTGCCCCTTTTTGTTCCTGCCTTTCCAGTTACCCTTTAGTGATGATGTTCACTCGAGTTGTAATTGGTAAACTCGAGTCCAACAGTAGATTGACAGCACCACGTAATTGGAGTGTGTTATTTACAACTAGAGTTCGGGGTATATTGACACAATAACTCTCTGGTTACCCTTCAGTGATGTAGAAACCTCGAGTTGCTAATGGGCCAACTTGAGTCCACACACGGCTTGAATATAGGAATGCACTGGAGTGAGTTATGTACAACTCGAGTTTGGTTCTGCTACACCAGCACTCTTCGGTTACCCTACAGTGATCAGGATAACTCAGTTGTTAGATTAGAAAGTGGAGTTTGTATGTGGATTCATAACACTACCTCATTAGAGTTTGTTATTTACAACTCGAGTTCAGTGCATCGTGAGACACGTATTAGCTGGTTACCCTCCAATGATGTTTAAAACTCGAGTTATATACGGGCCAACTCGAGTCATCATGCGGAATTAATACAGGTACGCATTGGAGTCTGTTCTTTACAACTCGAGTTCAATGCATTGTGAGACACGCACTAGCTGGTTACCCTCTAATGATGTTTATAACTTGAGTTATATGGGCCAACTTGAGTCGTCATGTGGAATTAATACAGGTATGCGTTGGAGTTAGCTTCTGAGCACCTTGAGTTTGTTGCGGCTTCACACCATCACTCTTCGGTTACCCTCTAGTGCTGAGAAAAACTCAAGTTTAAATTCCCTCAAACTCGAGTTATGTGAGCCTATTTTTGTTCTTTGCACACTCAAATTATGGGAGCCTACATTTTTTATGAAGCACCATATAGGGCAAGTGATGATCATGATGTAATGTGTGCTTTAACACGATCTTGTTTCTACCTCATTAGATTAGATTATGTGTTTGGGAATTAGTTCTCTTCAATAGTATCTTCTTGTTGTTCATGTTGGGATATTAGTGCTCTTAAATAGTGTTTGGAATATTAGTTCTCTTAAAAAAAAGTCTGAATCTCCTACTGATGCAATCCGTACATTAGGTTATATGAACACTGATATTTTGGTGGCATAGTTGCTATGGTCAAGTATGTTTTAGAAGTTCATGATAGAGGAGTCAACTTGGTTGCATTCCATCCTAGACTTCCTCTCATTATGTCAGCACCACATTAGTAGTAGGTTCATGTAAGTGGAGCTTCTACCTGTCAATTCCTCTCATTGTGTGACTACTTAACTGGAGTGTGTTATTCTAAACTCAGGTTTGGTGCATCTTGACACAATCACTCTCTGGTTACCCTGAGGAGAACTCGAGTTGATCATGAACAACTCAAGTCCACACTCAGAAGTGATCCAAGTATGCCCTGGAGTGAGCTTCTATACACCTGGAGTTTGGTGAGGCTTGGCAAAATCACTCTTCAATTACCCTCCAGTGATGAGTAGAACTCGAGTTGATCATGGACAATTTGAGTCGAGGAAGTATTCCAAGTACGCCCTAGAGTGAGCTTCTGTACACCTCGAGTTTGGTGCGGGTTGGCACAAGCACTCTTTGGTTACCCTCCAGTGATAATGAGAACTTGAGTTGAGCATTGTCTAACTCGAGTGCACACTTGTAATGAATACAAGTTTGACTGCTTTGAATTGTGCAATAGATGAGGTGGACGCTTGTTGTCACTGGAGTGAAGACTAGTACCACTCAAGTTCTGTTAGTCTTGACAACAACACTATCCTGTGACCCTCTAGTTATGTGAGGAACTCAGGTTCGTAATGGTCAACTTGAGAGGAGATGCCAAAAGCTATGCCAGGATCCAAAGAATCACTCGGTGGTTACCGTCCAGTGATGATGTAAACTTGAGTGATCAATGGCCAATTAGAGTGATCATTCCTAAAGATACGTGAGACTCCAAAGAATCACTCGCCGGTTACCGTCCAGTGACTAGGACAACTCAAGTGCTAACTAGCCAATTCGAGTGGATCTGAGAAAGTTGACTGAGACACTAAAGCGCTGTCCAGTTAACATCTATTGATGAGCTCAACATAGTGTATATCATCATGAATGGCTATGGATTGTTATCGCCAGTGATGATCCAATTCTTGACAATTAGAAATGAAAGTGTTTATGTGATTGTGTAGCAATATTGACTAGACACAATCATTATGCAATGTGTGCATCATCATGAATTACTATGGATTGTTAGTGCCAGTGATGATCAGATTATTGGTAGTTGGAAATGGAAGTGTCCCACTTGTGTAGCAGTCTTGACTAGACACAATGATTATGTAATTTGTGCATCATTCAACCGTAAAGAGGATATTCTTCATTGTGCCTCATTACATTAGCCATTTTGTGTTAGGGATATTAGGTCTCTTAAAAAAAATTAAGACTGGCTCTCATGTTAATGATATACTTAGATTGGGACAGAGGAATAGAGATATTTTTAGTGGCATATAAATACGTTTTAGAAGGTCATGATAGAGGAGTCAATTGGGATACATTGCATCCCGCAATTCCAATATATATGTCATTAATATAACTTAAAGTGCATAACTTCGTCAGTAGACTCTTGAACATGACACTATCACATGAACAATAGTTTACATGCACAAGTGTTGACATGACTCTATCACAGGAACATAACCTAATCACAACTTTTGCTGGACTTTTCTCTAGAGGGAATGAGGGCCAGAGCTGTGTCCCGCTTTAAATTCAATGAATGATTAACTATCCAACACATAATGTCACTCCTCTATTGCTGAATATCTTCCTATAAATAAGTAATTCCTTCAATGTCAGGTTACAGTGTACGAATGAATGAGTTGAGAGGGAAATGTGGGCCACTTACATTTTCATAATGGAAATCACCTTCCGGGTTCCACTGGCTCAACCAAATCATAACATGTACACCACAGTCCCTCCTGTCCTCTCATCCACATAAAAACATTGTGTTACTTAAGGAAATAATGAAACTGTTCACCGTTTAGCTTCCGCAAGCGCACGGGTCGCAAGTAATAAAGTGATAAGTGAAGATCGTTCCCACGAGGACTATGACAAAAGCGAGTTAATTATTATAACTATGTTCTTAACTAGGTTGAATGAAATCATTTGAAATTGAGTATGTCAAGTAAGGAAATTTGCTAAAAACAATAAGGTAAAACAAAGGTGAATGTAAAATTGATTCTACTTCAAGGTTTAAAGGCTTAGGATTACTTCTTCCTCATTGTATTTCATAGAACTATGCAATTAATTCACTTATGTTAGTTGTGTGAGTCCATATGCTAGTCAAAGATTCTAAGATCATCAATCAAGCTCTCTCAAGTCAAGATTGATTTTTAATCTTCATTAACAATGTTCAATCTCTTGTCTATCATTAATGAAAATCATCTTTCCCAAATCAATTCTTCATTAGACTATGCTAGGTTATTAGATATATCTCTATTCTAACAACAAACCATCCCTTTAATCCCTAAACTTCAAGTCTAACATGATTTTCTCAAGTTCTACAACCAAAATAGCTCTCTCAAGCATCATTCAATTGAACTAAACTAATCATGTGGTGATCAAGCACAAGATAGTAATTAAGCATAGAGAAAAATCAACATATATTCTCAATAACTAGCAAAAGCAAGAAAATATAGTAGTTTTAATCCATACAATGAGTAGAAGTAATCCTAAATGAGAGTTTTAGCCACTCATAATCAATACAAACCAACAACTCAACATAAAACTCACGCCCATATCAGCAAATGAGAAGAGAAGAGGGGAAAAACCAGAAAAAGAGAAGAAAAATCTTGAATTTCTGCAAAAATCTCCTCCAAGAAGCACCAAATCCTCCTCAAGCTCTCCAAGAAGCCTCCTTGTAGTTCTTGAGCTCTTCCTTGTGCAGAATATCTTCAATTCGGCGCCCCCATTAGGTTAAAAAGCCAGCTGAAGCATCAGTTTTTCAAAACGCACAGTTGCAGTATCGTGACTTTGCTTTCACTTCGCTATAGCGAACCCACAGCGTACGCGGTTAGAAGGACCTATTTTTGATGTGTTTTCGCTTTCGCTTTCGCTATAGCGAACCCATAGCGTACGCGGTCAGAATGGCCTATTTTTTATGTGTTTTCGCTTTTGCTTCGCTGTGGCGTAGCAAAAGCAACCGGGGACACCTTCAAGCTACTTTGATCTTCCTTTTTGGCTTTTGTTCTTCTTTTCTTCACCTCCAAGGATCCATGTAAGTTTCCATTTCTTGTCATCATCCTCCTACAAAGAGAAGGATTTTATGCGCTTTTCAATTCTTCAATTTAATCTAAAACCCTATACATTTAACTCAAAATTTTCACTTTTTCAAGTATTTTCAACACATCACATATTTCTTCATATGTATAAAACTTATGCACAATTTTAGTTTAAAACCACAAATATAAGAGAAAAATGTGATGAAATACAAGAATTTCCAGAGAATAACACTCCCCCAAACTTAAGCTTTTGCTTGTCCTCAAGCAAATTCACACATGTAACATGACTTCATAAATTGCTTATCTAAATTGCAGATATGTTCATGTCCTCATTTATTGCTCTAAAGATCACACGAAACAGGAACTTGAGAGAATATGCCAAGATGAATGTCTTATAATCTTTAAGCAAGTTTTTCAAGAGTCCTTTGAGTGTGGGTGTGTGTTTTGGAATCAAAAGACATTTCTCTGGATTCTATCTCAGTCACACATAATACTCCAACTCATATACAAATTTTCTACTCTACCACTTCACTATCCTCTTTTCATCCTTCTCTACTTACAAGTTACCTTATATGGTATCAAAATCAAAAGGACTTTTAGGCTTGTAATGTGGCCATGGGTTTAGGGTTTTTGAATGGAAGGGAAAAAAGGAATAAATATAAAAACTTTGAGATAAATGAACTAACTTCCTTTCTTCTTTTTCTTTCTTTTCTTTTTTTTTCTTTTTTTGTTTTTGTTTTTGTTTTTTTTTCAACAAAATTGGACTAACTTGGCTTCTGTACACTTTGTTCAGCCCTCATTTCTGTATAAGATTCTTTTTTTTTATCTCAAAGCAAGGTATATCATGGTTTTTCATGTTAGGGGTTAGGAAGTGAATTGGTTTTCAATAAGAATATTTATATTGGTTTTTCTATAAAGGCTCAAAATTGGGTTCAAAATGGAAGAATCACAATGTAGGATAGCTTGAAAGGCTCAAACGCTTTTTAACAAAATGCCTAGATCATTTTTCAAAACCATATGAGATGCACAATAAGCTTCGAAAAATTCTAAAGTAGATTTGGAAATTGTACCTTTGAAAATAGGTATATAAGCTAGTTTACCAAGAGTTTCTTTAACAAAAACCTTCAAAACATCCCTGATTCCAATAGTGCAAGATTATGCTCAAGAGAATTCCTTAGAAACTCACTCCAACATTATAACTCATTCAACAAGGCATATTAATCACAATTTCTTGTTAAGCATAATGCTAAATAGCTTATCCAATCATCGGACCATTTATGCAATCCTAAACAAACAATTTAACCAATTCAAAAGATATTTTCTCTAAAATTTTCCCAAGCAAAGGCTTAAATTTGTGAAATTTCATCTATTTCACCCCTTTTTTTCAATCAAACCATACATCAAAACTGCTTGTATATACCTGTGCACTCACTGTTCACTTTCAAAATTTTCACATTTTAAAATTTTCACAATATACCTCCCCCAAACTTGAAACCAACAGTGTCCCCACTGTCACAAACATTCACAAACCAGGACACATTTACAAGTAATATGCACAGCAGTCTCAGAGGTGCGTCAAATAATACATGCACAATTGCAACCAATTATCAACAAGTCAAACCAAAGGCAACAACACCCTTTGTCCAAACATATTAAATTTTCAGCAGGAGGCATTGAACAGCTTACATGATAGCCATCAGTAGCTAACACCATAATAGTCACATCAATATAAGACCAAAAGAAGCCACAAATATGAATAAGCACATTTGCCACAAGAAGGAAACACATCAAGTAGAACATGGCAATCAGGACCTATTTCAAATGCAGAATAGTCACTGGGCAATGAGCCATCAGTAGCTCATATCCAAAACAAGAAGTCTAAGAGTAAGGAAGAGACCATCAGTAACCTCAAGTGAACATAGAGCATAAGGAGCTAGCACAAACAAATTGAAGAAGCAAAAGGCAAACCTAAAAAGAAAATAAACTACCCTATAGAAAGATTTCCCCCAAACTTAAAGTCTATCTATCTAGGTCCAAAGCTTCCAAACCAGAATTCCAAACTTAAGCCTATCCTCACTTCCTTGTATCACGACAAATGATCTCAAAGTGACTCTCCAACTCAAATGATCCCAAAGGGGCTCTCCAACTCAGTTGAACAACATAAGCATTGGTAACAAATGGTTATGTAATGGAGTCAAGTGAAATAACAGCTGAAACACCTGATTTGTCAAGAAAACAAACTCCACAAAACAGAAAACCCATTTCTTTGCAGTGGTAATGCCTTAGAAAGAACACCAAAATTTTCAAAACAGCAGATTAATGCCTTTGCATTTCAGTATGTCAAGAGGTGTTTCATTGTTACCAGATAAACTCAAACTTTCCCACGTAGCAACAACTCAATCAAAAAATTCTGAAACATCCACTTGAGAAAGTATTTCTTAGTTCAAAATGAAGTTCAAGAGTTGGAGAGATTTCCAAACAATTGGCATTGTGGGCTAATTCGAGAACTAGTAGGTGCGTTTCCAAAATTGAAAATGGACTTTAGTAATGATAATGTTAAAGCCATTCTCATGGTAGTAGAACAATGAATATGAAAACAGTGCGAAACCAGATTGCCCGAATGAAGCACCGCTAGGACAAGTAAACAAGGAACAAGGGTGCAAGCACCTAATCTGATGCAACAGTTCTCAAATTAGCCATTCATGCATTTATATGCAAGGAAACAAGAGACATCCACATGCACATTTCACAGGTTATCCAAACCAGTAATGTCTAGTACACGAATCACCAAATTAAATCACATCATTTCAAGCCTAACTAGACCAATAAAAACCATCTAACTACTCCCATTCCTAATTCAAGCAACCTCAGAATTTGAACCAACAGCTACTAGATCATAAGCATGCGACAATGGATTTAAGACAGGAGATATGAATGTCGCCTATAGCTAGCTACAGGAATGAACAAATAATCACCAAGCCTAGCTTAGTAAATTACCAACCTAATCCTTCAGCCACCCCCTTGTTATTCAATCTTAAGACCCTATAATCATCAACTATAGCAATCCTAATACTAATCAGACCAAAACCCAAAGAGGAAAGTAAATAGAAATTACCTCCCCTGTAGATTAGAGGTCAGGACCGGCGGTGAGGAATGAGCGACGTTGAGGAGCTTAGTCGACGATGGAGCGAAGATGGAGCTAAGGGTTAGAGATGCAGTGGAAAAACAGGGGAGGCTGGGTCTTCGATCGTGAGGGCCGTGGGTGGTGAGGCTTGGGTACGCTGAGACAATGAGCGGTGGGGAGTTGGGACGTGGCGATGGAGCTGTGGGTCGGAGGTTAGGGTAGGAGGTGAGGGTCGCGGTGAGTGATGGGGGTCGGCAGAGGGAGGAACGACCGGAAATGGTCAGTCGACGGTGGAGATAAGGTGGAGCAGTGGGCGAGGCGTGAGGATCTGGGGTTTTGATTGTGGGTCACGGTGGTCGACGGTGGAGAGGGGAGAGGGCAACGGATCTGGGGTTTCTAATGTGGGCTGAGGAAGAAAATGAGCTATGGGTGTTCAGATGGTGAGAGGCGATGAAGAGCTGGTGGTGTCGGGGTTGTGGAAGTGGGAGGGAGAGAGTGGTGGAGAATGGAGATCCGCGACGGATCTGGGGAGGGAGCGGGGGCGACGAGTGAATGGGGGGCTGGGTCGATGGTGCCGAGTCGACGGTGGGGCTGGGGTTTAGATTGTGGGAAGCGACGGTGGAGGAGTGGAGTTGGGAGTGAGCTGGAGTGAGAGAGCGGGAGTGAAAGGGAGGAGTAGAAAGGAAATTTTTTTTTAAAGAATTTTTATTTATTTATTTTTATTATTATTTTTGTTTTTGTTTTTTTTGTTTTTGGTTTTTTTGGTGGTTTTCGGATGCACAGAAAGGGTGTAAATTAGCATATGTTTGCCTTGACCTCGCTATAGCGAAGCGGGGGCGAACACAAGGAAAATTGCACAGAAGGGGTAAAAAATGGCATGAGTTTGCCTTGACCTTGCTATAGCGAAGCGAGGGCGAACACAAGGAAAATTGCACAGAAGCGCTGAAAAATGGGTTGTTTTTGCCTTCAGAATGCCATAGCAAAGCAACAGCAAGCACAGATATACAGCACATCACAGAAAAACCAAACATTTGCTGCAGCTTTGCCACAGCAAAGTAACAGCAAAGGATGACAGCAAACAAATAAAAATTCTGACAGCAAAATGAGATTCTCAAAGCATCCTAATTCACCCAATCTCCACAAATGGTACCTTAATCTTATCACACACCATTCAATCACATCAAAACATTATGATGACACCACACACAATAAAAATGCATAAAATGATCCCCAAATCACCCCACATTCCACACATAGCACCCAACTCACTTTACAAACCATTGATCCACAACAAAAGGCATAAGGGTGGCATGCTATACTCAAACATGGTGAAAACAGATTTGTCAATCCTAAAGCTTCATTCGCCCCATACAAATTCCATCTCAAGTTACACCATTTAGACAAACATTAAAGCAACAACAATGATATTCAAGCATGTAGTTTCAAATGCAAAATTTTAGGTGTACTTCCCTTTGTAGTTCCAACTCCTTGTATCAAAATGCACTTTGTAGCTCCAATGCAATGCAATTTGTCCAGCCATGGGAAAACCTTTCTTACCTACAAAAAGGTAAAACCAAACATAAATCCACTAAAACACACAAAAATCAAAGAAAAATGAAGAGATAAAGTGTTGAGAACTTGGGTTGCCTCCCAAGAAGCGCTTGATTTATAGTCTTCAGCCTGACTCTTCTCTTTGTCAAGTGGAATCAGTGAGCGGTAGAGTGATGGTTTGCCTCTCTACCGTGCCACCCCAATAATGCTTTAACCGCTGTCCATTGACCTTGAATCTCTCACCATCTTGTCCTTCTAGCTCCACAACACCCTTGTCAAAGACTTGAACCACAGTGAAAGGGCCAGACCATCTAGACTTTAACTTTCCCGGAAAGATTTTCAGCTTAGAGTTATAGAGGAGAACTTGTTGACCTGGCTCAAAAGACTTAGAGACAATCTTTTTGTCATGCCACCATTTTGTTTTCTCCTTGTAAAGCCTTGAACTCTCATAAGCATGGAAACGAAATTCTTCAAGCTCATTAAGCTGTAAGAGCCTCTTGTCACCCACTTCCTTTTCATCAAAGTTCAACTTTTTAATAGCCCAATAGGCATTGTGTTCCAACTCCACAGGAAGATGACAAGTTTTCCCAAAAACCAACCGGTAAGGAGACATACCGATAGGTGTCTTGTAGGCGATGCGATAGGCCCATAATGCATCATCTAACTTCATGGACCAATCCTTTCGAGTGATACCCACAGTTTTCTCAAGGATTTCTTGATTTCTCTATTGGAAATCTCAGCTTGACCATTTGTTTAAGGATGGTAGGCTAAAGACACCTTGTGCTTCACTCCATACTTCTTCAAAAGGGATTTAAATTGATGGTTGCAAAAGTGGGTGCCTCCATCGCTAATAACAGCCCTTGGAGCACCGAAACGAGTGAAGATATGTTTTTTCATGAATTTGACCACTACTTTAGCATCATTTGTTGGAGAAGCAATGGCCTCAACCCATTTAGACACATAATCCACCGCTACAAGAATGTATTGATTGTTGAAGGACTTGAGAAACGGTCCCATGAAATCAATTCCCCCATACATCAAATAATTCCACTTCCAACATGCTGTTGAGTGGCATTTCATTCCTCCTAGAGATATTGCCAACCCTTTGGCACCGATCACAAGATAGAGCGAATTCATACGCATCCTTAAACAAGGATGGCCAGAAAAACCCAGACTACAAGACTTTTGCAGCCGTCTTGGTACCTCCAAAGTGGCCTCCATATTCAGAGGAATGGCAACACTTCAATACATCTTGTTGCTCACCTTCTGGAACATATCTTCGAATCAGCTGATCAGCACAATAGTGAAATAGGAAAGGTTCTTCCCAATGATAGAACTTGACATCATGTAAGAACTTCTTTCGTTGGTGATAACTCAAGTCCTCAGAAATAATTCCACTCACAAGGTAATTAACTATGTCAGCATACCAAGGAGTTTCAGAATGACACACCAAAAAGAGTTGCTCGTCTGGAAAAGTTTCATGAATAGGAAGATCTCCATCATGTTGAGATTCAGTACTCAACCTAGACAAGTGGTCGACAACCTGATTTTCGGAGCCTTTTCTATCCACAATCTCAAGATCAAATTATTGTAAGAGCAAAACCCATCGAATCAACCTTGCTTTAGAGTCCTTCTTACTAAAGAGGTACCGTAGTGCAGAATGGTCAGTATGAACAACCACTTTGGCACCAATCAAGTAAGGCCGAAATTTAGCAAATGCATACACCACAGCCAAAAGCTCTTTCTCAGTGGTAGTGTAGTTTTCTTGAGCATCATCGAGTGTCTTACTTGCATAGTAAATAGGATGGAAGATTTTATCCCTTTTCTGCCCAAGTACAGCTCCCACGGCATAGTCACTAGCATCACACATGACTATAAAGGGTAAACTCCAATCCGGAGCCATAATGACAGGAGTGGTTACAAGTCTTCTCTTCAACTCTTCAAAAGCTTTCAAGCATGCATCATCAAACTTGAACTCGGCATCCTTCTCAAGTAAAGTACATAGTGGCTTAGTGACTTTAGAGAAATCCTTTATGAATCGTCTATAGAATCCAGCGTGGCCCAAAAAGCTTCTCACACCCTTAACATTGATAGGTGGAGGGAGTTGTTCAATCACCTCTAACTTTGCTCGGTCAACTTCTAAACCTTTCTTGGAGACACGATGGCCCAACACAATGCCTTCCTTCACCATAAAATGGCATTTCTCCCAATTAAGCACAAGATTAGTGTCTTCACACATCTTCAAAACTCGAGCTAAGTTGGCTAAGCACTCTTCATATGAATCACCAAACACAGTGAAGTCATCCATGAACACTTCCATGGTATGCTCTATCATGTTAGCGAAAATAGCCATCATACACCGTTGGAATGTAGCCGGTGCATTACAAAGGCCAAAGGGCATGCGCTTGAAAGCAAAGGTGCCATATGGGCATGTAAATGTAGTCTTCTCTTGATCTTCCAGAGTGATTGCTATTTGGTTGTACCCCGAATAACCATCAAGAAAGCAAAAGAATTCCCTTCCAGCTAATTTGTCCAACATTTGATTAATGAAAGGCAACGGGAAGTGATCCTTACGAGTAGCCGTATTGAGCTTACGGTAATCCATGCAAACCCTCCACACGGTCACAGTGCGAGTGGGAATGAGTTCGTTGTGGGTGTTAGCCACTACAGTCATACCACCCTTTTTGGGGACGCATTGGACTGGGCTCACCCAAGAACTATCAGAAATAGGATATACAATGCTAGCATCGAGCCATTTAAGAAGCTCCTTCTTCACTACTTCCTTCATAATAGGGTTGAGTCTTCTTTGATGTTCAATGGAAGGCTTGTGATTCTCTTCCAAAAAGATTTTATGCATGCACATAGAGGGGCTAATGCCCTTGATATCAGCAATTGTCCACCCAATAGCCCTTTTGTGAGCTTTTAAGACTTCAACTAATTGCCCTTCTTGCTGAATAGTGAGGTCCGAAGCAATAATCGCCGGAAGAGTATTGTTGGAACCCAAATAAGCATATTGTAGATGAGATGGCAATGCCTTCAACTCAAGTGAAGGTGGTTCCTCTAAAGAAGATTTTAACTTTGGTCGGTCATTAGAACCCAAATCAAGTGACTCAAGTGGTATCCTCCTTTTAGGATAAGGAGTTGTTGCATCCATAATAGCCTTGCATTCCACTATATCAAAACCCTCAGAATCAACCTCAAGAGGAGCGGTTTCAAGTGGATCTTTAATCATAGAGGCCTTAAATTCCTCTTGTGTGACAAGACCAATCATATCAAGAAAGAAACAGTCTTCATGCACATGAGGAGTCTTCATCAATTGATTCATATTAAAAGTAACTTGCTCATCGGCCATCCTCAAGGTCAACTCACCTTTCTCCACATCTATCAAAGTTCTAGCCATAGCTAAAAATGGCCTTCCTAGCAGCAAAGGTAGTTCTCTATCCAGATCAAAATCAAGTACAATAAAATCAGCCGGAAATATGAACTTATCAACCTTGACTAAGACATCTTCAATAATCCCTTTAGGATAAGACAAGCTTCTATCGGCCAATTGTTAAGTAACCATGGTAGGTCTAGTATCACCTAATCCCAACTTGTTGAACACAGACAACGGCATAAGATTTATACTAGAGCCCAGATCACACAAGCCATTCCCTAAGAATTTACCCCCAACATGACAGGGTATAGAAAAACTCCCAGGATCCTTCAACTTAGGCGGAAGTTGCTTGATTACATCAGTGAAGCTCTTGGTGACAGCCACCGTTTTGGACTCATTAAATCTTCTTTTCTTTGAGAGGACATCTTTCATGAACTTAGCATATTTAGGCATTTGCTCTAAGGCTTCCGCAAAGGGAATGTTGATATGCAATTGCTTGAACATCTCAATAAACTTCTTGAATTGCCCATCTTCTTGATGTTTCTTGAGCCTTTGTGGAAAAGGGGGTGGTGGGACATATCATGGAGGAGAAGTATTGGTCTTTCTCTTCTTCTCGTCCATATTGTCAGGAGCAATTGGCTTGCTTGACACCACCTCATCTAGAGTCACTTCAGCTTGCTTCCTCTTCTTGTTTTCCTCTTCTTCGACCACACTCTCTTCAACAACCTCGTCATTAAGGATAAGATCTTCCACAACATGATCCTTTGGCTTTGTTGTAGCCTTACCCATACTTGGAACATCGGGTAAAGTCTTGCCACTCCGGAGAGTAAGAGCCTTGCATTCTTCTTTACCTTCTCGCTTAGGATTGGGAATAGTATCACTTGGAAGACCATTTCTTGGTTGAGCACTCAAGTGTGAAGCAATTTGGCCCATTTGTATCCCAAGATTTTTGATTGCTGTGTCATGAAGAGAAACTGTGCCAACTAAGCCTTCTTGACTCTTGATAAGTTGCCTCAAGAGTTTATTTGTCTCAGAATCACCCTCTTGTGGCTTTGGTGGTTGCTCAAAACCCGGTGGATGCATTGGCTTACTAGAAGAAGCATAGGGATTAATTGGATTCTCACTAGGTCCATTCCTCCAAGAGAAGTTAGGATGGTCCCTCATACCCTTGTTGTAAGTATTAGAGTAAGGGTTGCCACGTGGATACCTTTGACTATTGTTCAAATAACTCACCGACTCCATAGTATGATAACATTCTTCAGAGGAGTGGGCTTCTCCACATATTTCACAAGAAGGACTTGGAGCTTGGATAGCATTCACATTTCTTGATGAATTTCTCTCTATCTTCAATTCAAGTTGATCAAATCTCTTAGCCATTGCTTCAAGTTGAGCAACAATTTCCTTAGACACATTGGAACTACTCGAAGGACTTGGTTCCTTATATGTTCTATAGCTAGAACGTGATTTTTCAGATTGTTGCAAGGAACTAGAGGCAATGTCCTCGTACAACTGTGAGATATCACAAACTCTCATCTTGCCAATTCCACCATTAGAGGTATTGTTGAGCATATTGGAAGTAGGCACATCCAATCCGGCTGCAAAGGCTTCAAGCAAAACATAGGTCTTCTGTTCATGGTTAGGATAACTACGCCATAGCTCCTTGAATCTCTCCCATGCTTCATGAAAAAGTTCTCCGGGTTGTTGTTGAAAACCCAAGAGTTCAGCTCTTTGAACTGCCCGTCTACTCCTTGGAATGAACCTTGCTTTGAACTTGGATGCCATTTCATCCCAAGTAGTGATGGAGTTAGGAGGTAGAGCAGTAAGCCAAGCTCTTGCCTTCTTGTCAAGTGATAGAGGAAAGAGGCGCAATCTGAGTGCATCTGCAGTTACTCCTTGAAACTTGAAGTTCTCACACACTTGTACAAAGCGTGTCAAATGGTCAGTAGGGTCTTCATTCTGAGTTCCAGAAAACAAGCCAATCATTTGGAGCATTTGAAGCATGATTGGCTTCAACTCAAAATTCCGAGCTTGAATAGCAGGAAATTGGATGCTAAATTGATAGGTGGAGTTTCCTTGCTCCTTGTATTCATCCAAAGTGCGCTCCAAGTTATCATCATTAGGATTAGCCATATTGTAAAATGGGTGAGGACGAGGTAGTGGTCTCGATTGCTCTTGTACGGGCAAAGGTTCAGGTCCTTGAAGAGGTTGCACTTGAGGTTCAATTTCAAAGTCTTCAGAAAAATATTCTTCAAGAGCACCGTCAAGAACGATCTCCAAATCAGTTTGCATACGGAGCTTAAATACCTACAAGTCAAGAATCCCAAAACGAGTATCAAACTTATCAACTAATAGAACTACACTAAGAAAAAGAACTATAGCTATAACTATACTTGAGAACAAAGCAAATTAAGAAAGTAAAAACAAGAAGAAGAGAAGTATTCAAGCGTAATCAAACACACAATTACACTAATTAACTCAAGAGACTTTAGTCAATAGTCCCCGGCAACGGCGCCAAAAACTTATTCGCCGTTTAGCTTCCGCAAGCGCACGGGTCGCAAGTAATAAAGTGATAAGTGAAGATCGTTCCCACGAGGACTATGACAAAAGCGAGTTAATTATTATAACTATGTTCTTAACTAGGTTGAATGAAATCATTTGAAATTGAGTATGTCAAGTAAGGAAATTTGCTAAAAACAATAAGGTAAAACAAAGGTGAATGTAAAATTGATTCTACTTCAAGGTTTAAAGGCTTAGGATTACTTCTTCCTCATTGTATTTCATAGAACTATGCAATTAATTCACTTATGTTAGTTGTGTGAGTCCATATGCTAGTCAAAGATTCTAAGATCATCAATCAAGCTCTCTCAAGTCAAGATTGATTTTTAATCTTCATTAACAATGTTCAATCTCTTGTCTATCATTAATGAAAATCATCTTTCCCAAATCAATTCTTCATTAGACTATGCTAGGTTATTAGATATATCTCTATTCTAACAACAAACCATCCCTTTAATCCCTAAACTTCAAGTCTAACATGATTTTCTCAAGTTCTACAACCAAAATAGCTCTCTCAAGCATCATTCAATTGAACTAAACTAATCATGTGGTGATCAAGCACAAGATAGTAATTAAGCATAGAGAAAAATCAACATATATTCTCAACAACTAGCAAAAGCAAGAAAATATAGTAGTTTTAATCCATACAATGAGTAGAAGTAATCCTAAATGAGAGTTTTAGCCGCTCATAATCAATACAAACCAACAACTCAACATAAAACTCACGCCCATATCAGCAAATGAGAAGAGAAGAGGGGAAAAACCAGAAAAAGAGAAGAAAAATCTTGAATTTCTGCAAAAATCTCCTCCAAGAAGCACCAAATCCTCCTCAAGCTCTCCAAGAAGCCTCCTTGTGGTTCTTGAGCTCTTCCTTGTGCAGAATATCTTCAATTCGGCGCCCCCATTAGGTTAAAAAGCCAGCTGAAGCATCAGTTTTTCAAAACGCACAGTTGCAGTATCGTGACTTTGCTTTCACTTCGCTATAGCGAACCCACAGCGTACGCGGTTAGAAGGACCTATTTTTGATGTGTTTTCGCTTTCGCTTCGCTATAGCGAACCCACAGCGTACGCGGTCAGAATGGCCTATTTTTTATGTGTTTTCGCTTTTGCTTCGCTGTGGCGTAGCAAAAGCAACCGGGGACACCTTCAAGCTACTTTGATCTTCCTTTTTGGCTTTTGTTCTTCTTTTCTTCACCTCCAAGGATCCATGTAAGCTTCCATTTCTTGTCATCATCCTCCTACAAAGAGAAGGATTTTATGCGCTTTTCAATTCTTCAATTTAATCTAAAACCCTATACATTTAACTCAAAATTTTCACTTTTTCAAGTATTTTCAACACATCACATATTTCTTTATATGTATAAAACTTATGCACAATTTTAGTTTAAAACCACAAATATAAGAGAAAAATGTGATGAAATACAAGAATTCCAGAGAATAACAGAAACCTAAAATGTAAGAGGTAAATGTAAAGAAACTTACAGATTATTCTGTTGCACAACAGGAGGCCACAAAATGTTGGACATCTTCTTCCCAGCTAGATGAGGTTTAACAATGTGCATGATGTCAATGAACCTATCTCTCTGGAAAAACAACATTTATGTGTCTTACGATATGGGTCAACTGAAGTAAACCACCTCAAGTACAACAGTGGAGTCAGGTGAACTTACAATTAAGTTGACCAAAAATATGTAATCATCTGTCACGCCGCCCTTCCTAGTAGTCTTCTTTATGCCTATATTAGGCTTTATTGAGTCTAGCACATAGAAGGTCATAGTCTTTGTCTCTAATGCAACATAGAACTAGTGGCCACGCACAAGTGTCGGACCCATTATCAACTCACAGTCGCCTATATTGTAACCGACGGTTTTGGGAGAGAATTCTTTAGTCGTCGAGGACACTTTTCACCCTATTGGGTTACCTACCAAATTTATCTACATAAAAACACTTTGTACTGAGTTGTGTGCACATAATATAGCCAAATTAAAAGTTGTTCCACTATACAACAATCTATGACTTACCATGAACCATGCATTAAAAATATGGTGCTTGGGCTGTCCTCCCTCCAGGTTGAACTCATACATTAAAACCTTACACACTACCGACATAACCTACACCAGCAAAGAAACCATTGCAATATCTCCAAATCAAATTCACTATACTTAATGAAACCATTATCAGAGTAAACTGTTATCCATACATACCGTATTACTTAGTCTTTGAAATCCCCCAAGCATATACAACTGATCTCGACACAGTTCTTCATCAAAATGTCAACCAACGGCTTATCAAAATATTTGAAATGTAATGCCAGTGTGTTCATCACTTCCTATGTTGTGGTAATATAATAACAACATAACAATCATTCAATCATAGGACATATATACTTATACTTCACCCTCTGTACCTCTTACTATTATGGAAACTATGTTGAACAACATTTGCTGATCATGTATTGGCCTCTTCCTTTTTCTTTTCCCATGCAACTGTATAAAGGGACAAGTCATCGCTTTCAGTGGCTACCTCTTTGATCTCCGCAGCTGTTGAGGCCTGCTCATCCGTGGGGACTTTTTCCGCGACCTCAGGTCCCTCTGCATCATCATCTTCATCATCATTAACAGAATCACCTTGTGTGTCTACATTATCAGAATCTGAGTCGTGAGAAGCATCAGTCGCATCATCATCATCCTTATGTGTATCTTCCTCATCTATTGTCACACCAGGGCCGTCTTGTTATGCTGTGTCCCTGGCCTCTTGTGCCAGCTAGACATTCAGTAACTCCTGCATCACCACGTTTACAAGTCTATTTCACTTTTCATTGATAACTTTCACCAACTGCGCATAGACCTCCTTCAATTCCTGTAGTAACAGCATATCTTAATGTGTCAATTAAATAAATAATACATTTTTGCATTTTAAATTAGCTTCCACAGACAAATACTGGGTCTAAATAAGGTACATGATTTGTTTCCTCATTCCCTACCCTAACTTTAGCGCCTTTCCCTTGATACAAAATGCCTATATTACTCATCCTCTCGGTGTTCACCATTTCGTTTATCTTTTCCTTAGTCCAGAATTTAATCGGTGTGGTGGACTGTTGGTGAATACTTTGTTTCAAAGGGAAATTTTCCCCAAAGAACAACTGCACTATAGAAAATATATGGATCATTGTTTTCAACTTGAATGATAGCTACACGTTAATGTAAAGAGTGACATACCAGTAGTAAGTACAGGCAACCACCTACATTACAGCTCCCTTCCCCTTTCTTCTTCTCCCTGTACACTTCCACATAATCACTCATTTCCTTCCACAAGTCTTTCATCATGTATGTTACCCAGTCATAATGTTCAAAACGGTCCATTGTGCAAGACATAACTCTCAACATCCGGTCACTTATGAATCCACTTGAGGTAGGGCATAACAAAGATCCTAAACTGTACAGCACAAATATAAAATCAAATTTATTGCCAGCTGACCCAGATTTAATGCGCTTCAGAATGTCTGTATATTTCTTCTTCCTATACTCCCTTTTCAACAACTGATATGTTAGATCCGAATCCTCCACATCCACCTTCACCTCCTCCCCTGAATTAGGTATACCAAGCAACTTGTGCACATGTGATACTTCTATTTCTTGTGTCTTCCCCCTAATCCTGAATTGATGTGTTGCTGGTACATATGCTCTCAGTATCGACACAATGAGGTCACGGGTGAGTCTGTCCAACTGCACCTTTAATAAATTTCCAAATCCTATTCTCTTAACCCTCTCCTTCAAATGTTCATTATCGTTCACAAATTGCACCAATAATGTAAATTCTCCCAGTGAGCAGCGGGTATAAAATGACACTTCCCTTTTCTCCATCTTCTTTTTCAGCCATCCTTCCATAACTTTATCAATGTACTCCTTCTTCTTCGCCTCTGGCAACTTACGCCATGCCTTCCCTGCGGACCTACTTTCATTTGCCATCTTTTTCTTGGTCCCCCTAACTTGGCCACATACTCGTTTCTAAACACCATAAACCCACTCATTACCAGTTTACTCTGTTCACCATCGCCTTTTACTGCTTTGGACTTTGCACTTTGTCTCATTACTGCTATACTCTTGACACTTTTCCCCTTTACTTATTCTTCCTTTGATGTCTCACCTTTGTGTCCCGCCATCTCCTTTTACCTACTCAAAATTCAGTTTACACTCATCAACGATGGATTTCAACAGCTTTAATAACATTTTTATTTGCACATGATAAGTTTACACATTTAAGGTAGTTTTTCACAAGTTCTCGTACCATTTTACAGCCTTTCGATCACAACTACAACAATTGGAAAAATTTAATTCCCCACGGTTAAATAACGTCTCACAACTTATGGAGAAGCATTCACAAGTTTTGCATAAGGATTCACAAGTTCTGCTATGAATTTCACAATTTGCTCACATAAATTGACCTCTAAAACAAATTTACCAACTTTTCATTAGGTTTTCACAAACTCCGATAATGTTTTCACATAATAACATTCGATTTTCACAGGTTATCGTCAGGGATTTAGAACTTCACTTAAAACAATCGACACTATGCATACCATTTTAACCACTATCAAATCAGAAATTCCTATATCTACACACCGTTTCACAACTTCTACTCAGACATCCACAACTTCATATGGTGTTTCACAAGTTACCAACGTGTCATTATGTTTTCACAAATTCTTCTTTTGTTTTCACAACTTAACATGTGGTTTTCATAGGTTTTCTTTCACAACTTCACTGAAGCCATTCGCAACTGTATTTGTAACATTCTCACAACAATCAAATCATAATTTCCTACATCTCAATATCGTCTCACAACTTCTAATCACTAATTGATGAGTTCATATGCTGTTTCAACTGTTTAGCAATTTTAAAAGTTCCAATTCAGCCTTCCCTACTTAACAACATAGTTTCCCAACTTCTACTAAACGATTTGCAACATAACTTAAGAGGTTCCGAATTAAGCACTCACCACTTTGCACTAGTTCATAGGTTTTGTTACCGTCACGTTTTATCCATATTTCCTAAACTTATTTTAACCTATGTACATTGAACCACCATTCTAATCAACTGGAGAAGCTAACATGAAATAGATTTTTAAACACAACCACTTACCGAACTTCAGAACTGAAGCTCAATTTCGCATCCCAACACAGGTACCTCTACAACTGTCCAATGCCTTTCACCATAACCTCTCCTCGCCTTCGCTCCTCCTCAAATCCACCCCAAATTCGCCCCACAGTGTTGCTGCCACTATCCTTTCTCAAGGCCACCGAACCAGGGCCTACTAATAGCATGACGATGCCAGAAGAAGAAGAAGATGAAGAGTCAGCATTTTCACGCACTTCTGCCCTTATCACGCTCCCTCAACGTTTTTCACTTTAAGAACTTCCAGGGTTACGCACGTCATTTCATCTCAAATTATGATATTCCACTTCAGGCACTCATACTTATTTGGGAATATGCAATTTTAGAACACCTTTTTGTCTTTTTACAATTTTAAAGTTCTTTTTGAGAGATTTTTCCTTATTTATATGGAAGTTTTAACCTCCATGAGAATTTCCAAAAAACATCTTTAATTACAACATTTGGTGAGTGCATTTGTGATAAGTGATTTATACCATCCTTGACAATATAGACCCCTGCAATATTAATTTGGATAGGGAAATTTATAATAGAAACATGTGTGTTCATAATGGCCTTAGCAATGGTTGGCAAGTATAGGAAATTTATAATAGAAACATGTGTGTTCATAATGACCTTAGCAATGGTTGATAAGCTTAGGAATTAAGGAACATGCCTCAAAATTCACTTGAAATTCAACAGTTTTAATAATTCGAGAAAGGGAGAATTTAAAATTTATTTGCCATACACATTTGAGATAAACAAGTATTTATACCTGCGCATTAGGTGTAACCCCCTTCTTACCCAAGCCGAGATTAAGTTCATAAATATGTGATTATGTGGAATTAGAGAACGTAAGATGATTTGGGACTTATTCAAAATTAAACTTCCCAAAATCAGGGTTTACAAAAACTTTCCTAAACCTTTTCACAATGGTCTCATATCCACAATTCAAATATCACAAATGGCCTGTATAATATGATTTCATTTATAAATATCAAAGTACAAGGTAAATTCCCAACACACTTGGGTTACATTAATCAATAAAGGGTTCTATAAGGCATAATGCCCATAATCTCTTCCCTTTACCAGGGGATTACACAAAACTACCCAATATCATCATTATATACATGTAAATCCCAACAAAATATCCAATGATTTATAAAATGATAACCAATGTCCAAAGTAAGCTCTTATCCCAGAGTGTTATCCACTCTTCGTTACCCACTTCTCTTTTGATCCTTCGGCCCTATCTAAAATTGTTTTGGGAGAGTAAGATTATAAAGAATCCCCGTAGTGTCAAGTCACTCTAGTATGCACAACAATAAGGCATGAAAGTAAATCATCACACACACATTGCAAATATAACGATAGTTATAGTGGCAAGGGCAGGTATAACTCGTATAACCCTTACGTTTGCTTATGCTAAAGTGCTCACGTTGTATTGCACCATAATGCAGTTCACAAAAATATATTTCACCATAGCTGGGATTCATATAAAGCATTTTATAACGCAAGCCACACTGGCAAGATTTATAAAGCAAGCCATACTGGCAAGATTTATAACACACAGCTTATGGCTAGATTCACAACATGCCACGCCACGGGTCAGATTGGTAACACCCCAAATTTTATTCACAAAAAATATATTGTAATTATTTGAGTAATTAAATAAAATGGTGAATATTCATGAATTTTGAAATATTCATATTCATAAGGAAATGGACAAATTAATTCAAAAATTGAATTAAATTACAATGGGGATAGCAAAATCATAATTTTGCCAATTTAGCCCAAGATGTATTATTTTCCAATTAATTGGAGTTAATTTCAATTAATCAAGGAAAATAAAGAAAAATGCATAATGTGATTATTCTTGGTGGAATAAATCAAGAATTGAGAAATTAAAGGGGATTATACATAAAATCAATTATGTGAATTGTGGAATTGTGCAAAACAATTTTTCTCCTCCCTTCCTCTCATTATTTTCGTCCATGCATGAAAGAAAAAGGGAAAAAATTATTTAATACATGATCACATGCCACATGAAGAAGGAAATGATAATCAAGATTGAGTGCACACAAAATGAAATGATGGTGTAGTGCATGATGGGAGAAGCTTGAGTGAAGAAATAAGAAACATGATTGCATAGTAGAGTGCACATTTTGACTTAGTTGGAGGAAGGATGGATTAGTTGGAGAAAAGGGGGGTAGACGTTTTTTTTGAAGAACCAAACAAGAAGCAATTGGTTCAAACTTAATGAGTAACTAATGGAATGATCATGAGGGGAGAGAGAATGGTGACAAGTGTCACAACTTGGGCCCTTGATGGAATCAATGGTTAGGAAGGAAGAAGACCAATTTATTAAACACAAACTCCTTCCTCTTTCAAGCACACATTCGGCCAAGACAAAGAGAAAAGAGAGAGAGAGAGTGAACTTGAGAGTTCTTGAGACTTAGAGAGCAAGAGGAAGCAAGAGCTAAGGTAAGAACTTGTTTTCAAGTGATTTAAGCTTCCTATCTTGTGTAGTTCATCCTCTAATCTCTTATTCTTCATGGAAATCATGGTTTAGCAAGCTAATCTTCAAGGTTGAGGAGAGAGAGAGGATGTCCTAGAGAGAGAAACACCAAGGATCAAGAGGTAATCTCCAAAATCTCAACTTCTTAGTGTATTGAAGTTGTTGTTGGTGATTGTTGTTTGGTTTTGTGATTTTTGGGTTGAGTTGTAAAATTAGAAAAGCCATGACCCTAAGGGGTTATGCTGCCTAAAATCCTTTAAATTATGGTTAAGAAGTTTTTAAATGAGTTAATCAAGGATTAGAAGTGGAAAAGTACAAGTTTTGGGAGCTAAAACACAAAACCTCATTTTTCCATTTTTCCTTAATAATTTCGGCCAGGACCAGAAATGGTACAAGGAGTTGGATTTTTATGAAATAAATGGTTCCATTGGACTCAGTGGGCAAAAATAGGTGGGGTTACAGTTGGGCACTTTTTCGGTAGAGGCCGAAAAAGCATAATTACGAAAACGCCACTAAAATCCCTAAATAGTGCTGTCAAGGGCATTTCCGTAATTTGACACTGAATTTGATGATTTTGAGCTTGGAAATGGATTCCTTGGGTAAAAATAAGTCAATAGCTTTAGTCAAAATTTTGGGAAAACATGCCATTGGGCCAGGTACGGTGGAGCTGGGCCGGGTTCCCAGGGGCATTTTTGTAAATTTTCATCATAGACTAATATAACCACAAGAAACATTATGGAAGAGTCTAAAATGATACTTGGATAGGTTATGACCTATTTTTGGTACATTTAATATTTCAGGACCGATTCGAAAGCCGGAACAGCACGCTTTATGAGACACCGTTAAACAGAGGATTATAAAGCGTTGAGGTAAGGACATTATCCTTCATATATTATGCCATAGTTATATGATTGTGTGGATGCCAATATTTGTAAATGCGCTTTATTAATCAATATGATTTACCCAGAGAGGGGCCAGAAGAGTCAGAGGCGCTTATACTGGAGTTGGTGAAAACCCAACCGGTGCAGAATAGTGGGGCTGGGCCCTACTCATGTATACATGCAGATGATATGTTTATAATGTTCATTAATTGGTGTATACATGGCATATATCATATTTACTTTTTGCATTTTCTATGAACGATAGCATATTTCTACGGGGATTCTTCAGAATCTCACCCTATTTTTAATAAACACCTCAGCGAGGACCAGTGGGTTTAAGGGAAAAGACGTAGACGATGGAAAGTGAGTGGCACGTGTCTCAAGGCGAGGATAAGATCGTGGTTATAATTAGTCTATTTTGTGATATTTTGGTGAAATTTGTAAATATTAAAAATTCCGCTGTATTTTTTTGTTTTCCGTTGACAAACGATATCGGAATTGTAAATGAATATTTTTATCAGTATAATTGTACTTTTCTGTATGCCCATCGAATTCCATCTTTATTACTCTTCGATTATCGAAATGGAAATGGGTGTTAATAGGATTTACAAAGCAGTTTCATAACAATCCATGTCGATTACAACGACAGTTTAATGGCCGAGGTCGAGATGACCAGCGTCAATCCCTAAATGGCTTGCACTGAAGTGCTCACGTGTAATGGACTATGGCACATTGTCCAATCACATTTCACAAAACCATGATCAATCATGCATACTAAAACATCATATACAACATGAGAGAAGAGTCACTACCTTGGTCCTTCCGACCATGCTCTGGCACCGGTCTCTCCCGAATAGGGCAAATGTCGTATCCTATAATTCATAATGAGTGACAAAGTATTATTCTCTATCCAATACTTAATGACTTCTTTACACTTAGATTAGTTATCATTATTGCTCTTTAAAAGTCCTTAAATACCCCTAACAAAAGCCCTAAAGGGTTTGAAGAACTATCCTAAAGATTCCCTTTTGGAAGAACAAAAACTTATTTTTGCATTAAGGCACTTGAGTGAAGATGGCCTTACTCGAGTGATAATGTATGGACACTCGAGTGAAGAAAACCTCACTCGAGTGATGCCCTGATGTGCACTCGAGCATGATAGTACACTCGTGCAAGTGCTTAGCAGAGAGCAAAACGGAAACCTGAAATACTCACTGCACTCAAGCCCAGAAAGCAACATTCGAGTGAAAGCCAAATGCTCACTCGAGTACTAGGAAGTGAAGCACAGAGAGTGAGAACCCTAGAACACATGAACTTCCAGGGAAAAGGACCACTCGAGTGGAAACCCCAGCACTCGAGTGATAGCTTAACACTCACAAGTGTTAAGGTGCACTCTTGAATCTTGGACGTGAGTGACAATCCGAGACGTGAGTTCATGGTGTCAAATACACCTACACTCGAGTGAGAACCCACAACACTTACAAGTGAGGCAACACTCTTGCCTCAACACACGGAAGTACAACATGAAACTGGAAGCATAAAGGGAAAATACACTACAGCACTCGAGTGGAATCCATCCTCACTCAAGTGATGTTTATCTGGCACTCGAGTGGACCCTAGATCACTCGAGTGATGCTATCAGAAACCAGAAAACGCAGAAGGTATGACAGCACTTCTCCACTTTTGCCCAATTGATTCCAGTTGTCCCAAACTCTCAACTAAGGCTACTCCCACATAAAAACATCCAAGGAATCCACTAGAACCATCAGAATTACCAAATTCCTATTCCATTATCATCCTTCGGTCATAGGCTACAATCAATGCAAATTTCCAAAATCTCTAAAACTAACATTTCAACTTTAAACCAATTCTCTCTACTCAAAACTCATCTCAAGACAACATTACCATAACCATATCATGCCAAACTACCAATGATCCTAATCCAACAAAAATAGGCAAAAAAATTTCAGAAATTCAAAACTAGATCATTTGGCATAAAACATAGATAGAATGGTTTGTTACACCTACCTCTTCAACTTTCCCAAAGAGATTTCTTGATTCTCAAAACTTCAAAATTCCTTGATAGCTCAAATCAACACCAATGGAAAATCTACCACCATAGAAATAAAGCTCTCAATCTAAGGAACAACATTAAGGAAGAGAGTTTTGGTATTAGAGGTCATTAACTTACCTCAATCACAAGCTTTTCCTTTCTCTTTCTTGGGCAACAATGGCGCAGAAATGGGGAGAGAGAGAGAGAGAAGAGAGATGAGTGTGGAGGAAGAAGATGAAATCATTACACTCCCTCTAGCCATACTTGTCTAGCGAAAAGGGAGGGAAGAGTGGAGAGAGAAAATCATATTTTATCCCATATTTGACTTTTCTTATCTACTCTCCCTTCACACTTACTTGCCACATGTCCCTCTCCCATTAGTTCTGATAAAGTAAGTAACTTAATTAGTTACTCTAACCACTCCATTAGCCATTTAGTCACACATCTCATTTCTCATTAGTTAGTCATTAATTTTCTCATTAATCATTGACTAATTAACCAACAATTTCCATTCTATCAATTTTCCTGATTATGGCATATTAACCAAAATTGCCACAAAACACATAATAATTCAGATTTAATCTACAAATCATTCTCAATAACTGTCATTAGCCCTTAATCAAAATTTGGGGCATTATATTGGGCAAGAAGATTATAATTCAATGTAAAGTTGAAATAAACTTTATAAACCCCACCTAAAGAAAAAATCATAAAAAAAGGAAAAAAAAGTCAAGTATAGAAAGAAACATATTACTCAAATATGGGGGATGTGTTGTTGCTTAAAGTGAGATTATCAACCCATCACTTTGGCATTTATTTTTTATTTTGACAATGAATGAAATAAAAGTCATTACTTTAGTATTTAGCCTTTTTAAATTTAAATTCTGTGATGATAAAGTAGTCTATTAATACTTGAGTATAAAGAAAAATATTATACAACGAAGTATTCCAATATTGTAACATTAGCTTTTGATTTGGTAAGCATATTTTTTTCTTGTATAAAAACCCTATATACCAACTTATTCAATTATTAGACAGATGTGTTTGTTTTTAATTTGAATGTTAATCACATTTTAATTGAGTTGTATTGTAACAATAGTATAAATGAAGAGATATTAGATAATATGATTTTAAATTATTTGTATGTTATGAATATTTATTGGGATATAGGTTTATTTGATAGGAGATTCTCAAAAATATAAAAAAATGGAAGTTACTAGGATATTTTTTTGCCATCAATTATTAATACACCAATAAATTATATTGTTTAAGAATCTAAATATAATTGATATGCCTGATTTGACCCGTTTCTTTAATGAGCCGATTTTTATAAGATTTCAAGATGGTTGATGATTGATGTTTTGATAAGTAACGATAAATCAAAAAATAAAAATCTCCTAAAGTTAAACTAAAGTTTGAATTCTTGTTTGGACTTAATTAGTAGAACAAATAATTTTTGTAGTGTTGGAACTTGATACTCAATATATAATATAGGGAAAATTAACCTTTTGATGTATGTGATTTTGTTTATATTGTAATTCAGTTATTAAATTTGGAACCGGTGCAACACAATCTCTATAATTCTAACTATTTTAAACTCTAGGCCTTAATGTATCCAAATTCCAAAAGAAAATCTTATGAAATATATCATCTTTTTTAAAAATATAGGACTAATGTTTTTTTTTTAAATCTAACCATTTTAAATCTTGTGAAATATGTCATTTTGTTTTTAAAATAGGGTTAAAGGTCACTTTTGCCCCTGAAGTATTCACTTGGGACCAATTTTACCTCGAAAGTTTTTCAAGGGCCAATTTTACTCTGGAAGTTTCAAATTTGTAATAATTTTGCCCTTGCGTTAGTTGATCGTTAGCCAGGGCAAATTTGCTCCAAATTTGAAACTTCCGGGACAAAATTGCACCTTAACCTAATGACCGTTAGTTGGGCGGATCGAACACCACGTAATGTACTATACTCTGCCAGCCGTTGGACCCTACCTCCGGCTGAGCCAGGGTTGGCAGGCTGTTAAACAGAGAAAAGAACTCTTTCTGAGGCCCCTACCGACGTCTCTGAACTCACTAACATTACTATCGGCTACTACGTCTCGGTTCAAGAATTTTGACCCGATTCCCTTTCGAAGTACATGTGTGCTCGCTATCAGACAAGCTTTCCCCATCTCTAAGGATCGACTTACTCATATGCAAGTATCATTCACATGAAACATTTCCCCTCTTCGGCCTTTGAAAGTCTCACTTGAATATTTGCTACTACCACCAAGATCTTCTCGAGCTCGGGTGGAGTAGCCATCAATGTAGATCTTGGTGGTAGTAGCAAATATTCAAATAAGAACTTTGAAGGCCGAAAAGGAGAAATGTTCCATGTGAACGGTACTTGCATATAAGTTAGTCAATTCTTAAAAATGGGGGAAGCCATTTGATAGCATGCAACATGCGTACTTCGAAAGGGAATCAAGTTAAAGATCCTGAACCGGGACGTGACAGATGACAGTAATGTTAGTGAGTCCGGAGACGTTGGCAGGAGCCTCAGGAAGAGTTCTCTTTTCTGTTTAACAGTCAGCCCACCTTGGCTCAGCCAGAGGTAGGGTCCAGCGACTGGAAGAGCATAGCATGTCATGTGGTGTTCGATGCATCCAACTAACAGTCATTGGGTTAAGGTGCAATTTTGCCCCGGACATTTCAAATTTAGAGCAAATTTGCCCCGGCTAATGGTCAACTAACGCAAGGGCAAAATTGCTCCAAATTTAAAATTTTAGGAGCAAAATTGGTCCCTAAAAAACTTTCAGGGCAAAATTGGCCACCAACAAATACTTACAGGGTAAAAGTGACATTTAACCCTTTAAAATATAGGACTGATGTTTTTTTATTTTGTCAAAATAAGGACTAAAGTTTTACATGATTAAACTGTAATGATTAAATTGTAATGAATCAAAATTTAAGGATTGAGTTATAACTAATTCAAAGTTATGGAGATTAAATCGCATTGAGATGAAGCTTAGAAACTAGTTACAACCGAATCGAAAGTATAAGAACAAAATACCTAAGGTTTTGGTTTGGGGCTGCACCAAAGGTTTTGAACATGGTTCAGAAAAATGAAATGGGAGAACCATAAAGCAGCGATCGAACTATTCTCTTTCGACTTTGTGACCCAATAAAGGCTATCACTTTTGACTAGTGTAATCTAGGATGAAATCCCTAGGGCTTCCTTCTGAGAAATTAATTCGAGCCAAGCATCATGAAGCAGACGGCAATGGATAGCGAATTGCTCTTTCTTCCTCACGAAATCATCAGAAACATTCTCAAACGAGTTCTGGTAAAATCTCTCATCCGATTTCAGTATGTGTAAAGATTGGAAAAATCTCATACAAAATCCATCTTTCATCGCTGACCACCTTCAACAGTCTACTCATCAAAACCCTTCTCTTCTTTTGAAATGTAATGGAATTAATATTCCTTTGCGCTGGCGCTTGATTCTGCTGGATTGTGGGCTGCAAGTCTGTGGACTTCAGAATTCACGTTCGAACAATTCCTTAAACAATGCTAGTATCGTGGGTTCCTGCAATGGCCTACTTTGTGTTGAAATCCATCCGTTTTACCAATCTACTCAGTCGCTTTCATTGTGGAATCTTGTGACTACAGCAGTCAGACATGTTCCTAGGACAAGAACTAACTTTTCTTACTTTGATAAATGTGTGACAGGATTTGGGTACAGTCCAATTGTAACCCCCTTCACGATTAAGGCCGAGATTAGTTCGTAAATATGTAATTAATGTAGAAGTAGAGACCTTAGATGATTTGGGACTTAAACCAAATTAAACTTCCCAAAATCGGGGTTTTCAAAAACCTTTCGAAAAACCTGTTCACAAGGTCTCACATTCACATTATAATTACCATATGGCCTATACAGGTTGATTTCATTCATACATATCAGAGTACAGCATAAATTTAAGACACACTTGGGTTCCATTAACTCATAAAAGGGTTATACAAAAGCACAAAGCCCACATACTTTTCCCTTATCTTGGGGATTACACAAAACTATACAATCTATCCCAATACATATACAATTGATCCAACAATATCCAAATGATTTACATGATAACCAATAACAAAAAAGGAACTCCTAACATAGAGCTCTACCCACTCTTCATCACCCGTTTGCCTTTTGATCTTTCAGCCCTGTCTAAAATGTTTAATTTTGGGAGAGTGAGATTCTAAGGAATCCCCGTAGTGTCAAATCAATCATAATATGTACAACAATAAGGCATGAAATCAAATCATTATCCACACAAAGCAACTACAACGGCAATGGTTAGTATGACACATGTCATCCCTTACAATTGTTCACACTGAATTGCTCACATTGCATTGCATCACAACAATCCACACAATATATTTCACCACATTTGGGATTCATATAAAGCATTTCATAATGCAAGCCATATAGGTAAGATCAACACACAGCCCACAACTAGATTCACAAACACCGCCCCACGGGTTGGATTCACAAAGATACATGTCGATTACGACGGCAGTTCAACGGCCGACCTAGAGATGACCATCGTCAATCCTTATACGGCTCACGCTGAAGTGCTCACGCCATAATGGACTATGGCACATAGTTCACAAAGCTCAATGATAAGTTATGCATACCAAAACATCATACACAACATGAGAGAAGAGTCACTACCTGGTTTGTTCCGTGCATGCTTTGTCGCAGGTCTCTCCCGAGGAGGGCATATATCGTATCCTATAATTATAATTAGGGACGAAGAGTTATTCTCTATTCCAATACTCAATCATTTTTTTAATACTTAGATTTTGTTGTTATTTATGTCCTTTAAGTAGTTACAATTGGCTCTAATAAAAGCCCTAAAGGATTGGGAAAAATCGGGTTGGAAATCACTTTTCAAAATCACAAGGTGATGAAAACCGGGGGTTGGCTGTAGCCAAGAAACCTCTGGCTGTGGCTAGAAACAACACAGAAAGTTTCTGGCTGCAGCCAAGAATTTTCTGGCTATGGCTAGAAACAGCATAGAAGGTTTCTAGCTGTAGCCAAGAATTTTCTGGCTGCGGCCAGGAAAATTCTGTTTCTTGGCTGAACTTCAAAAAAACATAACTAATTCTAGAAAAATTGAAATGAGGTGATCCCAAAGCCCATTGAAATATATTTAAGTCCTATTTACTTGAAAAATATGGACCATTACCAGAAATCACCACAAAAATACAGAATTTAAGAAATGTCCACACTGCTCCATAATTGTTCCCAGATTTAACATCAAACTTTGGACAATCATAACTCCTAGCTCAAAAATCGAAATAACATGAAATATATGTCCATGTTGAAGCTTGGAAAGTGAGCTTTAAGAATGGAAAATTTCAGAATTTTTCAACACCATTTGCTATTTTAAAACGTCCATGCAAAGCCACTGCCAGAACAGAGTTTTTCACTAACCAAGACTTGCCACTTTTAAAACTAAGTTCCCAATGGTTCAAAATTCATATCCAACACTACTCCTGCACAATTTTCCACAAGGAACACAATGGAAACATCAAAATAACCAAATTCTCTTTCCATCTATATGTTCTGTTTTTGGCCTATGTTCAACAAAAATCCCAAAATTGTCAAACTTGGCATTTAAGCTTCAATCAAATTCTATCTATCCAAGATATATCTCAAAGCATCATATCCATGACAACAACAACTCAAACACCACAAGACCCTAATTTTCGAAAATAGGGCTAAATTCCCAGAAATTCCAACTTAACCAAATGACCACAAAACTTATATCAAAATGCTCAATTCACTCACCTCTTCAACTTTCTCCAAAGGAGTTATTTGATTCTCCAAACTCTATATCTCCTTGAGAGTTCAAATCACCACCAATGGTAAATCTAAAACCATGAAAATGATGCTCTTAACCCAAGGAACAACTTTAAAGAAGGAGATTTTGACATTTGAAGTCAAAATCTTACCTTAATCTCAAGCTTTTCCTTCCTCTTTCTTCTTCAAAAATGAAGCACAAGAGAGAGCTTGGAGAGAGAGAATGTGTGATGATGAAGATGAAGGAGGAGGAGGTAGAACTTCTGCCCCTATTCCCTTGTCCATACGCATAAGAGAGAGGGAGAGAGAGAGAAAAATGCTAAAAAAATGATTGTTGAATTTTCTTCTCCAACCACTCCCTTCATGCATGATCACTCAATGCCACATATCCAAATCTCCTCATTTCTCACCAAATAAGCAACCATCACTACAAAAAAAAGATAATTCGTAGCGGTGTATTTGTAGCGGTTAGAATAAACTGCTACAAATATCAGGATTTGTAACGGTTTTGAGCAACATCGCTACAAATTTGTAACGATATGCTTCGCGCCAAGTGGCTCGTGGGTTAGGAAACACGATTTGTAGCGGTTTATAAGACATTACTGCTACAAATTTTGGCACCAAACCCGCGCCAAATTTGTCGCGGTTATTTTGTAGCGGTTAGTCTATATTAACCACTACAAATGTGGCGCCAACTTGGCGAGAAGCTAGCGCGACTATTGTGGCGGTTTTTTGTAGCGGTTTTTACGATAATAACCGCTACAGAATTTAGAAGGTCGCCTTTTTGTAGCGGTTACAAAGAACCGCTACAAAATTTAACTCATATTTGTAGCGGTTATAGTATATAACCACTACCAAATGTATTTAAAATAAATATTTATTAAAAAAATAAATAAATAAAACATTTGTAGCGGTTTATAAATATAAACCGCTACAAAATATAAATATTTGTAGCAGTTAAATGGATGAAACCGCTACAAAGTGATACGTAACTTTATAGTGGTTTTACAAACAAAACCGCTACAAATTGAACATTTGAAATTTGAAAAATTGTAATTTCCGCCAACGATTATGAATATTTGTAGCGGTTTTTTAATACTAACCGCTAGAAAGTGTTCATTTAAAATTTGAATTCCCGCTAACAATCATGAACATTTGTAGCTTTTTTTTTTGACATAACCGCTACAAAGTGTTGCACATTGAAAATTTGAATTTCAAATCCTGTCAATGGTGGTAAAAATTTGTAGCGGTTTTTATCGTATAACCGCTACAAAATACATTTGAAATAAATATTTATAAAAAAAATAAATAAAAAAAATGAATTTGTAGCGGTTTTACAAACAAAACCGCTACAAATTAAACATTTGAAATTTAAAATATTTTTATAAAAAAAATTCAAAAAAATATTAGTAGGGGTTCTGAAACCGCTACAAAATCAAAATAAAACCGCTACAAATGTGAACTATTTTTATTATAAAAAAATCAGAATAATATTTGTAAGGGTTATGAAACCGCTACAAAATCAAAAACCACTATAAATGTGAAACCGCTACAAATAATGTCACATCAACCGCTACAAATATCAACCGCTACAAAACTTGTCACATTAACCGCTACAAGCGCTACGTAGATCCCTATAAATACCTTCAGCACACCTCATTTCAAACACTCCTCCATTTCTTTCAACCTTTCTTCTCTTTCGTTTTCTCTCATCTAAAATTTTTTTTAAAAGCCAAAGAGCTGAGTAAGGTGATCAAATATAGTAAAAGAAATTTCAATTCTTTGATTTTAACATTTTCTCCCTTCTCATAATATTTATACTCATTATCTACACATTCTCAATAATATTATCTATATAAAGTTTATACTTATCTAACTTAATTTAATCATTCTTTATAAATAATAACGATATCATTTAAGTTACTTAAATAATAAACTATTCAACACAATATTATAACAATAGACTCAAATAATTGTATGATTTTTTTAAAAAAATTCCCAAAATTTTGTAGCGATTTTAGAACCGCTACAAATTTAAACTCAAAATAGTATTAAATTTTTGGCGTTGCTTTTGAAATTCCCATTTGAATTTAGTAGCGGTTTTCCAACCGCTACAAAATTGGAGCCAAATTTTCATTTTTCATTTTTCGCCACGTGAAATTGTGGCGCCAACATTTGTAGCGGTTTAGTAACTGCTACTAAATTTGTAGCGGTTGTGTTACATGAGTAGCGGTTTTTGTAAACCGCTACAAAACCACTTGCAACATACGATTTAGTAGCGGTTTTTACAACCGCTACTAATGTTGTTTGTAGCGGTTAAAACCGCTACTAATAACCATTTTTAACCACTACTAAATAACGTTTTTTTTGTAGTGCATATAGTTGCACTAACTAGCTCATTAGCTGTTTAGTTACACTTCTCATTTCTCTTTAGTTAATAATTAATTTCTCCATTAATCACTAACAAATTATCCAATAGTCCCATTCTTTCAATTTCTTTCTGATTTTGGCACATTGACTTAAATCACCACATAGCACATAATTAAGTTCCTTTCTTCTTCATCCATGTGTCATTCCCTCTAATTTTAGCGTTTAAATTACTTTGTCACATAATCATGCTAAAATATAGAGTGTTGGGCATTTCCAATAATTATTCGGATCTCAAATCCATTTTAATTTACAAAATCATTCACAATAATTATCATTAGCCCTTAATCAAAAATTGGGGTGTTACACCAATTGTTAATGATTACAAGATAGTTAGAACTTTTGCTGAGTTTTATTGCTGCAGTTGCTCGGGTGGAATTGTTTTCGTTAAGTAGAGGGAAACTTAAAAGGGGTGAAACTTAATTCTGAAACTGTCACGGCCAATGGAGCCATATTTTGGTCTAGGGTAAAGCTAGTTGGTGCAGACAAGGAGGGTGAAGACAATATTGAGTTCCAAGAGGATGAAGATTATATGGAGGAGGCTGAAGATGAGGTTGATGTGATATTTTCATTTGACATAGCAAAGAAAGTGTTTACAGTGATACCAGGACCCAATTTGGACTATAATGTATATGTAAAGCTTACTGTTTATGAGAACAAATTTGCCATACTTTGTGACATTTGGGAAGATGATTATGAAAGACCTTATTTGATTGATTTGTGGGTGCTAGATGAGGGTACATGTGCATCTGGGCAGACAAGGAGCTGGACCAAAAGATGTACTAGCAGCCCCCTTTCGTGTTCGTTAGATACAATGACTATTTTGAGGAATAAAATTGTCTACAAGCCTAATTCTGGAAGAAGAAATGTTCTATGTACTATGAATCTCTCTACTAATGAAGTAAAGAGGTTTGTTATTCCCAATCATGACTCTATTTCTAGCATGTACGATTATGTGGAAAGCCTTGTATCAGTTGGCAACAACTACATTGAAGAATCTTGATCCTAGATCCAAATTATTACGTTGTAGATTTACATGGAGCTGGACTAATAGATGTACTAGCAGTCTCCTTTCGTGTGCGTTAGATACAATGACTATTTCGAGGAATAAAATTGTCTACAAGCCTAATTCAGGAAGAAGAAATGTTCTATGTACTATGAAACTCTCTACTAATGAAGTAAAGAGGTTTGTTATTCCCTATCATGACTCTATTTGTAACATGTACGATTATGTGGAAAGCCTTGTATCAGTTGGCAACAACTACATTGAAGAATCTTGATCATAGATCCAAATTATTACGTTGTTGATTTACATTGTTGAAGAACATTTGGTGAAATGGAATCTCTAATATTTTAGTGCATTTTATACCTATATTATTTGATGTTATTTAGAGTTATATAGAATGCAGATATTTAACAGCAGACGTGCCTCTTATATGGGTTTTGTTGTCCTTTACTATTCCAATGGTGTGCTTTTTTAGGTAAAAAATATACCAACGGTTTATTATGTTGTATGAGACTGATAGGTCAGAAAAGTAATTAATGTTTTCCTCCTCTCATTGCCTTAAATTAAATCCTCTCTTTCAATTTTCTTTGGTTACCTTGCTCTTTCCAAATTCATCTTCGGCAGGCATAAGTGCTGAGGTTATCTGGTTATGGCTTTGGGTTTCTTGCTTGATGTTGTTTCTTGACATATCCACAATCAATGGGAGTTATCTAGGGCTTCTCTTTGTTTACCTTGCACTCTATATTTTTGCTTTCTTCTATTTTGGACTAACGAATGCATTTTCCTTCTTTTTCTTTAGTTGAGTTCAAGTTTTCCCTCTGATATTGTGGAAGTAGGCGTTGTTAACTTTATCTCCTAGATTTCATTAGGATGTCACAATTTGTTTTTAAGTTTTGTTCAGTCATTCATATATGTCTGCGCGCCCACACCCCCAAACTTGTAGATGGGATTGGAAATTTTTGAAATTTTCATGCCATGACACTGATTTATTGAAACCGCTTTAGTCTTCAGTTGAAATAGTTTATTAGACCTTCTACCATATCAAATTGCTTGATTTTCTTTAAAAAACGTGTATTTATATAATTATACTTGCTGATGTGCGGATGGTTTGGGACTTGTCCATGTAACATATTGGTGTTATATTGTCTTGGTTTTATATCATTTTGAGAGAGGTGACAAAGCAAAGCAAATTTGAATTTGTTGCCATTTTTTTAAATTGATTTTTGTAAGCAATTTTCCATCTTACTAATAGCTGCTGTGTGCTCTTTGGATCATTGTTGAATTAGAATCAATTTGTTTAGAGTTTTCTGTCTAGATTTTGCTGTACAAATTCACTGTTATCTTATGCAGTTTATACTATTCCTTGAAAATATTGATGCTGTTATTTGATGAAAATATTGGAAAAATTTCAGCAGATGAAGCATCAGGCTTTCAATTTTCACTTTTTTTTGGCATGTCAATATTTGGTAAGTCAAATCAGTATTAAATTTATAGCTAGTCTTGTCATAAGTCAAATGATACAAAGTATTTCCATCTAGTTTGGACAGAAAAATATTGATTCATGAGTTATTAGTTCAGTTTTTTTTGTTGAACATGATATATTTATATAAGAATATGAATTCTTTTTGTAGATTTTAAGAGTTTCATAATTAACATTGAAAACTCCAAATTCTGTCAAGGTTATGTCCATGGTTAATTATATATACTTATGAAATAATTTCATGTAGAGATTTGCAAAATTTGTAAATACTTTCTTTGATCTTTAATGTAAGGTTAGTTAAATATAATTTGCAAAGATTAAGAAAATTGGGTAAGTCAGTTATTTGTAAAAAAAAGTGTGTTTGATTCTCTAAAACAATATCTTTTATAATTTATATTGAAACTACCTATAATTAGTTTCTACTTTTAGGACTGGAAAGATTACACTATTATCATATATTTATGGCAGCTTGGATATAAACGTTATTGTTGCCCCTTTTGGCAGCATGAAATTGGGATGAGAGAAGTGGAATTGAAAAAAATAAGTTGTTTGGTAAATAACCCTTAATTTTAAGATGATTATGAGTTTCTTCTTAACAACCCCCCAAACAATAAATTGTGTGTTTAGATTAGTTTTTATATAATAGCTTTTACGATTTATGAGGTTAATATGTGAGAAGAGTTTTATCTCGATTTGTAGAAAAAGGCTTTTGAAACTACGGTTTGGGCTTACCCAAACACAATGTTTACACAAGAAGAAAAAGTTGTCAGTTTTTTTAACCATCAACGCTGGAAATAAAATAGGGAGAGATTTCCTTAAAAAGAACTTAGAAATTGCAAAATGTCAATTCAGGTTTTTTACCAAGAGTTGATTAAAAAATACCAAAATTTGATAAGCAATTCCCAACTTATTTCTTGGGAAATACCTGAATTAGAATTTTATAATTTCAATGTTCTTTTTAAGGGATTTTCTAATAAAATAATGCAGGGGTGTTATGTCAACACCCGTTTCCATTTTGATAATTGAAGAGTAATAAAGACAAAATTCAATGGGCATACAGAAAAGTACAATTATACTAATAAAAATATTTGTTTACAATCCCAACGTCGTTCATTTACAATTCCGATATTGTTCGTCGACGGAAACGGAAAATACAGCGGAAGTTTTAATATTTACAAATTTCACCAAAATATCACAAAATAGACTAATTAAGACCACGATCTTGTCTGCGCCTTGAGACACGTGCCTCTCACGTACCGGTGTCTACATCTTTTCCCTTTAGCCCACTGGTACCCGCTGAGGTGTTTATTTAAAAATAGGGTGCGATTCCGAAGAATCCCCGTAGAGACATAATATCGTTCATATAAAATGCGAAAAGTAAATATGACATGCGCCAAGGTATGCACAAATTAATGAACAATATAAACACATCATCGTCATATATACATGAGTAGGGCCCAGCCCCACAATCTACACCGATTGGACTTCTGCCAACTCCCAGTGTAAGTGCACCTCTGGCACTAACTGCCCCTCTCTAGGCAAATCATGTTGATTAATAAAGTGCATTTACAAAACAATGGCATCCACACAATCACATAATTTATGGCATAGTGTATGAGGGATAATGTCCCTACCTCAAAGCTTTAATATCCCCTATTTAATAGTGTCTTGTAAAGCGTGCTGTCCCGGCATCCTACTCGGTCCTAAAATATTAAATATACCAGAAATAGGTCATAACCTATCCAAATATCATTTTAGACTATTCCATAGTGTTTATTGTGGTTACATTAGTCTATGGTGAAAATTTACAAAAATGCCCCCGGGAACCTGGCCCGGCCCCGCCGTACCCGGCCCGATGGCACGTTTTTCCAAAATTTTGACTAAGGCTATTCTAACTTATTTTTGCCCAAGGAATCCATTTCCGGGCTCGAAATCACCAAATTCACTGTCAAATTACGAAAATACCCTGGCCAGCCCCTATCTAGGGATTTCAGTGACTTTTTCGTAATTATGCTTTTTCGGCCTCTACCGAAAAAGTGCCCAACTGTAAGCCCACCTATTTTTGCCCACTGAGTCCAATGGAACCATTTATTTCATGAAAATCCAACTCCTACTACCAGATCTGGTCTGGCCAAAATATTGAGAGAAAAATAGAAATATGGAGCTTTGTGTTTTAGCTTCCAAAACTTGTACTTTCCCACTTCTAATCCTTAGTTAACTCATTTAAACACTTCATAATCATGATTTAAAGAAATTTGGGCAGCATAACCCCTTAGGATTAGGACTTTCCAAATTTACAAACTTAACAAAATAACCAAATCCAACCATAATCATCAATAACAACCACATCTAACATAATCTTAGGATTTGTGAAGTTACCTTCTTGAGTTCTTTTCCTTTCTCTAGAAGTCCTCCTCTCTCTTTCTCTTTGGGCTCAAGATTTGCTTGCTAAACCATAAATTTTATGGAAAGGAAGAGATTAGAGAAGAGATTTATGGAAGATTAAAAGAAGAAACTTTAAGAAATTATAACTTACCTTAGTCTTTCTCCTCTTCCTTCTCTCTTAAAGCATAAAGCTTTCTCAAACTCTCTCTCTCTCTCTCTCTCCTTTCTTTGGCTTGAACGAAAATGGGTAAGAAAGATGAAGGAGGTGGCTTCATAAATTATCTCACCTCTTCTCTTCATGTTTCATCCTAGCCCTTGATCTATCCAAAGGTTAGGATTTCTCCACCTTTCATGTACACCATACCTCCCACCATGATGTCTTACTTTATGCCATACTCCCTCCACTTTATGCCATCCCTTGTCATCATTTGTGTACTTGGCCTTATCTCTCCACAACTTATGTCATATGATTTAATTGAGATTGAACCATTCTCTTCTAGCCCATCACGCATAAAGGGTCCTTAAGAAACCAAATTGGGCTTCATGAAATTGCCTTGGTCAATTGTGTAAATAATTATTATTTTATTGCTAATAACACATGTGCTCATGTCTTAGTAATTCTTACTTAATTGTTTGGCATAAGATGATGCCACTTGGCATGTTAATGAGCCAAATAATTATTTTTCCATCCTATTTCCTTATTCCACAAATCTTAATTTATTCCACTAAGAATATTGAATTTATACATTTTTCTTTATTTTCCTTGATTAATTGAAATTAACTCCAATTAATTGGAAAATAATTAATCTTGGGCTAATTGGCAAAATTATGATTTTGCTATCCCCTTTGTAATTTAATTCAATTTTTGAATTAATTTGCCCATTTCCTTATGAATATGAATATTTCAAAATTCACAAGATCCAAATTCATGAATATTCACCATTTTATTGAATTATTCAAATAATTACAATATATTTTTAGTGAATAAAATTTAGGGTGTTACATGTTACCCTTCATGTGCAAATGTGGCAAATTTGGGCAATTACTTGTTTTTTAACTTGTAAATAAAGATTGTATATTTGGTTTCATTGATGTATATTTTCTTGATGATAATGTTTAGCAGTGTTTCATGATTTAGTATTCCTTATGAACTTTTGATTACATTGCCAGGAATAATTGCTACACTTTAAATTATTCTGTGTGACGCTAATAAAAATGATGCATTTATTCTTGTGTGTTTGTAATGATCAATTTACTTTGCTGTAATTGCTTTTTTTAAATTTTTTTTGAGCTGCAAGCCCCCTTGAATTAGTTTTGGACCGGAAGAGAACTAGATCCAAATTGTTTTGTGCATTTCTAAGCTCCAAGAGGTGCGTTACAAGCTATGCAATGGTTGTGCATTCTTAAAAAAAATCCACCGAAAGTGCAATGTCTATTAAACCCGGACCTGACATTGAATTAGTCGGGATATTAGGTCAAAAGTCAGTGCGTTAGATAGGAGTCAAATTGGTGAGAAAGTGAGTATTTCAATGTTATTAATATAAAATTTTGAAGAAAATAAGAAATTGAATTAAACTATATTTTTAAAATAAAAAATATTGGCCAACAGGTTATGTGACTAGTTCACCGATTTTTTACTTGAACCAGCCGGTTCGATCCGATTTGGTTTTAACAAAACAAACTACTCCATGCAACAGATAAGTAGGACTTAAATGGTAAGGATGTATATAATTTTTGTTAGAAGAAATTTAGTGACACATCAAATTAGACCTATGACTCGTTTGGAACAGCGATTGAAGTCTTCAAAAGTAGCTTTTCAATCGTGATTTATGGTATATGAGGTAAGTATATAAGAGGAGTGTTGTCTCGACTTATATGTATAAGCAGTTATAAGTCTTTCATAAGTGATGCCAAATGTCAAACCGCTTAACATTTCGATATATGTGTAGTGTTAGAGGTACAGTTTCACAGACATACAGAAATAGTACAAATATATTGATAAGAAGTATTTATTTACATACAAGAGTCTCCCCGCTGGGTTTGATAATATATATACAATTTGCCCAAAATATCAAAAGTAAACTAAATATAACCAACAGCTCCGTTCTCTTAACCTGGACACCTCAGTTGGCAGTATTTTCCGCTTTGCCCTTGAAACCACTAGCTTCTACTGGAATATTTTAATTTTGAAAAAGGGTGAGATTCAAATGAATCTCAGTAGTAACATACAATCGATCATAGAAAATTCAATAATAAATATGCCATGTACCACATACAACAATATTATAATAACACGTAATTCAATTCAGTTCAATCGGAAACATTTAGAGCCAATCATTGTTGTAACCCCTACTCATCTCGTACCTCAACTGGGCATACCAGTGTACTCGTAGGCATTATGTTTAATCATGTTCAGTGTACTCGTAGGTACCATGCTCAGTCATGTTCAGTACACCTGTAGGCACTATCCATCATACATATTATTGTAAATGGCATATACAAAGCATATAAACATTGTAATAATGAATGAAAGATAGAGTTACTACCTTAAATCCCTTTTTGCAACACAAATTAGTTTCTAATTTGATTCTGCTCAGGCTCAACAGTTTAGTCCTAAAAATCCAAGTTTACAAGAATTAGGTTAATACCTATTCATGTATTACTTTAGACTCTTCCAAATTACTTTTGTTGGTTATATTAGTCCAAAGTTGCATAATTACCAAAATATCCCTGGGAACCCGGTCCGGACCCCTTTTTACCCGATCCAATCGTACTTTTCTGGAAATTTTGACCCGGGCTATTCCTACACAATTTTGCTTGTAGAATTCATTTTTGACCTCGGGTTTTGCAAAATCACTGCCAAATGACAAGTTTGCCCTTGACATCCCCTATTTAAGGTTTTAGAGGTATTTTCGTAATTTCACTTTCTAGGGTTTTTCTCATAAAGTGATCAACATCAACCCTACACAATTTTCCCTCATGAATACCATGGAATCATCAGATTAACGAAATTCTAGCCTTAACTCCTCTAACTCCACCTAGCCAAAACCTTAGTCAAGAAAAAGGGAAATTGTGTTTTTGATTTTTAACACCAAAATCTTACTCCTTTTCACTCCTAACCACTTGTTAAACCATTTAGACACATACTAAACATGATTTAAGGAAATTTTGGCAGCATAACCCCTTATTGTTTCCACTTTCCAAATTTACAAAATCAACAATCCAACTACAACCCAAGTCAAGAACAATGATAACAACAATAATAAACCAAGAGATTTGATGTTCTTGAGGTTACCATGGATTTCTTCACTTTCTCTCTCTAACACCGTCCTCCCTCTCTCTCTTATCCTTGAAATTTTGCTTGCTACAGAATATTTTTCATGAAGATCAAGAGGTTAGATAAGAGATTACACAAGTTTAAAGGCTTAAACACTTGAAATCTTAAGCCTTACATTTGAATTTTCTCCTTTGAGCTCCTTCTTCTCTCTAAGTTTTCTCAAACCCTCTCTCCCTCTCTATTTGTGTAGGCTTGGACGTGAAATGAGGGAAGAGAAAGATGAAGCAAGACTTAGTGAAATATCTTCATCTTTTCCTTTATTAATTTTATTACAAAAAATAGATTTATGACATGGCTTATGTACTTAAACCTATCCCTTACCAATTTGTGTCATAATTCCCAATTCAATTTGAACCAATTCTTTCCTCTTGTTAAGCCCATAAAAGACACCACTTAAGGGGTCCTTCATACCAAATTGGGCTTCTTCCATTAGCCTAACTACATGCACAAGTTAATAGTATTTTAATCTAATTAAGCATGTGCTAAACTTAAATCAATATTATTTAATTCTCTTGCCTTTAGATTGATGACACTTGGCATGTACACAATCAAAATAATTATTTCCCCTCCTATTTTCTTTATTCCATAATTTACATAATTGCCATTATATTTCTTTTTTGCAAATTCACAACAATTGGCAATTTTGACAGATTTTCTGACCAAACTTTGAAAAATTATAACTTTATTTGTAGAACTTCAATTGGAGTGATTCCAAAAGCTATATAACTCTTATTGAGTCTATTTCAAGAAAAAAAAATATAGTCTTTAGTTAATTGGAAGCTCATACTTCCCAGAATTTTTGTTTTTGAACGCTGCCATGAATGTTGGCCAGTTTCACTGGGTTGACTTCAAAAATTCATAACTCCTTGTGTACAGCTCCAAATAATTCCCATGACGTATCAAATTAAAGCTTAGGATGTCTACTTTCATCCTATAAAATGTTTAAAATTTTTTGTCATCATTGGTCATCCAAAACCACATGACAATCTCATTATCTCACAGGAAATTTCACTAACAGCACTGTTCACATTTCAAACTTTTAGTGTTTAATTCCTATGATCATGAATATTTACTATTCCGTTTCATTAAATTCCACAAATAAGTACAAGATATATTGGTGAATAAAATTTGGGGAGTTACACCAAACATGCACATAATATAGGTCCTAATTTTTTAACAGTTAGAACCACTCTTAACTAATAAACTACGCCATTTAAGTTATTAGACGAAACACACTATGCGTTGCAGGTTATATGGAATTAAAATTATCAATAAGTAGATTGTTACTCTTAGAAGAACTATGCTTAGACACCTAAAATTAGCATTATATATGTGTGCGCGCACGCGCATAAAAATTACAACCACTACTATTGCTTCTCCAAATTGTCATTAATGATTTTTTTTTGAAAGATGATGCTATTATTATTCCAATTAAAAAACAAAAATAAATGGATCTTGAACATTTATATACTTTTCAATACCTATATAATATCATAAGTGGAATATATTAAAAAGTTTAAAATTGATTTTAAATTCAAAAAATGTTATACAAGTGTATAAAAATATATGTCAAAAGTAAACCGTACAATAGAAATAAAAACTGATTTGAATTAATTTAATATTTTAATAGTAATAATGTTAAGATTAAAACTTCTCCCCACCTCCCCCCACCCAAAAAAAAAATCTAATAAACCCTAAATGTTAATTTTTGAACCCCCCAACATAAAATCTTTTCCTTATACACAATAATTAATTATGAGTTGGATAAAATCATTTTCCAAAACATTATCATGCCTACAATTGGGCTTTGAACTTCACTAAGCCCATAACAGAATTTCATTATCAAGCCCAAACTCTTTAATTGAATAATATCTCATCATATATTAAAATATTCATAGCAGACCAAATTATGGTTCCACCAATTCAAAACACAAAACAAGTCATGAGTAATTAAAAATATATAGTTAAAATATCAAATCTTCAAAATAAATCAGAGTATGTAAATTGAGCCTTAACATTTCAATATACAATAATCCAAAATATACTAAGAAGATAGAAGCACTACTCTTAGCAGAAGTAGTTTAAGCTTCCGGAGTCTTCCCTGATGGATCTGCACTACAACTCTCACCTGGAGAAATGTTAAATCAACGGGGTGAAATAAAGGCCTCAGCAACCAACAATCCATCTCATCAGATATACAAGTAAGTGCCCATGAGGTGCCAAGTGGGACAGTTATAAAATCATAGCATTATTAAAATATCACACACACACACACACACACACATTAATTCACAATATCATAATCTCATTCTCATATTGATCATATAAGTGTACAAGAATTAATACACAAGAATTTATTCTCTGTCCTCCCTTATTTCCTCTCCTACCTTATTCCCTTTGACTGAACCCATGGGCTAGCACTCACCCATATAACTAGTAGTTTAACTCAACAAGCTCACCGATCAAGTGATATCGACCGGCTAAAATCCACAGAGCACAAGACCGGAACATGGGTTCCCCCTCTAAATACATTAGTGGGCTGTCAAGGTCCTACTAGATACAAATGGGCTAAAAGACTAATCAGTGTATATCTAGAAGCCTGCCATCACCTTATTTTCTCTTTTTGTACAAGAATTCACTCTCTTATTTCCTCTTTGAGTAATCTCCCATCAAATCCACATGCACCATCCTCTCTCATATCAATATTGTATGATTATACATGTCATTATCAATTCACAATTATCAAAAGGACCTTTCCAATCTCATAAATAAATACCAATTCATATAATATAATATCACTAGTCATTTTCTCAACAAAAATAAGTCCCACGAGATAATTTCATTAACAACATTGTTTCAAAATCCACATCACATATCAATAGCCACATTTATAATTCTATATAGTTAAAAATCACTCACAAATATCATACAAGCATGCACAACAAGAAAAAAAATGGTTACCTCTTGCCAAAGCAAAATTATAACCACAAGCTCCTAATCCAAGAGCTCAAATGCACGCCAAAAATCAATCTACAAAAATTAATTTATTATGCATTAATAACTCTTTGAGTTATTAGAAAAATTTAATTTACTTAACTTAATTCTATAATTTTAAAGTTTTGAATTAATTACTCACAAAAATTCAAATTTCACACTAAAATCTCAATCATTAATTTTAATATTTTTCTTAACTTAAATAACCTATTCAAGTCATTGATTAGTATCAATTTCATTCCCTTACGTAAAATTCCCAATTTTAAGTTTGGGACATAAAATATCTAAATTATAAATGGGAGAATCCTAATTAAATCCTTCTGAAATAGTAAAATCCAAATTCAAGCCTACACTTTTAACAAATTCATAATCAGGCCGTGAGGCCTGATTAGGGATTTTAGAATGTTGTTGAACGACCAGAATGTCCCTATTCAGTTAAAAAATGAAGATTTTTAATATGTAAATTTTCATATATTTTTAACCCTAATGCTAGAATATAAGCTTCTTTAAATCATTGGAATCTTAACTTTTAGTCGACTTGTTACAACATTGAAAGGGAAGTTCTAACAATTTCTAATAAAACCTTAATGTTTCACCATGAATATGGGATGTATGTGGAATAATCATTATCAATCTCAGAAATTTGATTTCCTTCCTTACCGTTAACCAAAATCATCGATTTATTGGTATTTTTTCGAATAAACAAACTATGCTAGTTCCCAGTTAGCATTTTTTTAAATTTCCGAACTTGAGATCAATTCGAAGATATTTTCCAGAATACTCTTGAACTTGTGTGGATGAATTGGATAGGGTGAGGTGATAATTCTTATCCTTACCCTTCACTCATCGAGTTCTGTCTCTTTTCTGATGGAAGTGTCAATTTTTGTTGTTGTGATATATGATCAATCAGTTTCTTACTAAAAAAAAAAGACAGTGCAAATATGAAACTATATAAACTATTAAAATATTAAGCATGTGTTTGACATCACTTATTTTGGGACAATAAGTCCTTATTACGTAAGTCGAGATAAAACTCCTTTCACATACTTACCTCGTATATCGTAAATTACAATTTATAAACATTTATAAGTAAAAAATAAGCTATCTCAAGTGAACACTAAAACACTTATGCCTGACATTGTGGACCTGGGAATCAAAGAGGCCTCTTGGCATTTGACAGATTAAGAGCCTGTTTGCCAACCCCAACGTACAATTAGATCAAAGAAAAGCACATCAGCCCTTAAATGGGTGTTTGGGTTCACGATGCAGTAGAAGAGCTTTTTTTATAAACGCCACGGTACCTTAAAAGTTACATTTTGGTGCTTTTTTGTAGGGGTGTTCGGGATCGGGATCGGAAAATGCCATTCCCGATCCTGATCCCGAGAAGGGTTCGGGAATGATTTTCATTCCCGATTCCGAACATTTCCCGTCTCGACGGGACGGGAAATGTTCGGGATTGGGATCGGGAATTCCCGATCCCGAATTTCTTTTATTTTTTTTAAAATTTTTATATTAATTTTTTTGTTTTATTTTCTTTAGTTCTAGTATAAATATATAATTTATCTAATATCATATTGTACCAAATTAGTCCAATACAAACATATCATTAGTCCAATATATATTTAAAGTTGTCGATTTAGCTACAAAAAGCACAAAGACAAGAACAAAAAATTAGAATTATTTAATAAATAGTAAATAAAATTAACTAAATTAACTAAAAGAATAGATATTACCTTGAGGGTGTTAGGAATTTTCACATTTTATTTTGCATTTGGTCTTGCTTTCTTAAATATTTTAAAAAATTATACATAATATATATACATATATATATTTCGGGATTGGGAAGTCCCATTCCCGATCCCGAAAAAAAATTTCCCGATCCCGAACTTTTTCCGTCCCGAAAATGAAAATCCCATCCCGATTTGCTCGGGATCGAGACGGGAAAAACTTGCACACCCCTACTTTTATGGTGAAAACGTGGAGAGAGACAGTGATGACTATGAAAAATAGGGCTCTTTGGTGAATGAAAGCTAGGAGAGTGGGAGTGTTCTTAATATTTCCTTAGGTTTTTTTTATGAGTAACTTTTATCTTTATTGCGTAAAATGAACTAGCTATTAAGATTAATAAAAAACAATAAATATGTAAGAAATGTCATATCTCAATATTTTTATTTTTTCTTAATAATTTCAACTTTTTGCTTTTATCAAATTTTTTAAATATTTTTTTACTTCAACTATCACAATATATACAACTAATATATATATATATATAGTATTCAATAAGATTCATACCCTTTTCAGTCATTTCCCATATAAATGGGTTTTTCAAACACTAATCCAAACATGTTTAAGGTTAGAAAAAAAAGTTACTTTTCCACCGTCAATCTAAACACAAATCACATCTATAATCTGACTTTTTTTTTCTATATGACTTTTTTAAAAGTCCATTTACAAAGAAAAACTCATTCTCCACCGCTAATTCAAACAGGCACTTAAACGTCTATCAATTTGGGTGTCTGTGAAATTCTTGATTGATTCTTATTGTTGTCTAGTTGGTTAACTTAGGAAAAGGCCAAAAGTTTCAAGCATTCACTACAAAAAAAATTACTTTCAGTGGCGACATTTGGCGGCGACTTTTAAAGTCGCCGCTGAAAGTGAGATTCAGCAGCAACTTTAGTGTCGCCGCTGAAAGTCTTTTTCGAAAATAAAAAAAAAAAATTTTTAAACACTTTCAGCGGCGACTTTAGTGTCGCCGCTGAAAGTCTTTTTCGAGAATTAAAAAAAAAATTTTAAACACTTTTAGCGGCGACTATTAAAAGTTGCCGCTGAAAGTGAGTTTCAGCGGCGACTTTAGTGTCGCCGCTGAAAGTCTTTTTTGAAAATTAAAAAAAAAAATTTTAAAACACTTTCAGCGGCAACTATTAAAAGTCGCCGCTGAAAGTCTTTTTCGAAAATTTAAAAAAAAAAATTTAAACACTTTCAGCGCCGACTATTAAAAGTCGCCGCTGAAAGTCTTTTTCAAAAATTAAAAAAAAAAAATTTTTAAAACACTTTCAGCGGCGACTTTAATGTCGCCGTTGAAAGTCTTTTTCATATTTTTTTTATTAATATTTTTTAAAAATAATATTTATAAAATTTAACTATTAATTATTAAATAATTCTATTTAACCTTAATTATTAAAATTATATTATTATTTATTAATATTATATTTATAATTTTTTATTAAAAATAATATTTATGATATTAAATTATTATTTATTAAGTAATTTTAATTAAAAAAAATTTAAATTTAAATATATCAATATTTTTTTTCATTTTTATTTAATTTTTCATTACTTTTAATAATATTATATTTAATTAATAATTAAGTATATGTATATAACTAATTAATTATATGTATGTATGTTTATATTTATGATAATATTATATATATATAATAATATGTAATAATATGACATAGCTAGGTTCATTTCGGCGCAACTGGTAGAGACTCGCGCGCTAAGGCATCGGCTCTCTGAGGTCGCGGGTTCGAACTGGAGGAGAGTCATATGGAGGAATTATGAGGAGGCGACACGTGGCAGCACAGCGAGGCGACACGTGGTAGCACGAGGAGGTGGCACGTGGCAGCACGAGGAGGTGACACATGGCAGCACGGGGGAAGCAACACGTGGTAGTACGAGGAGGAGACACGTGGCAATTGTAAATTAATTTTTTTAAAAAAAAAATTCAAATTTTTTTAATAAAAAATTTAATTTTTTGAATTTTTTTAAAAAAAAAATTAACATTTTCAGCGGCGACTTTTGTCGCCGCTGAAACTATACCTTCAGCGGCGACACAAATGTCGCCGCTGAAAGTCACCTTTTGTCGCCGCTGAAAGTATACTTTTAGCGGCGACAAAAATTGTCGCCTCTAAAACTTTCAGCGACAGTCGCATAGGCGGCGACTTTTTGTCGCCGCTGAAAGTCTTTCAGCGGTGACTTTTAAACTTTCAGCGGCGACTCTGAAAGTCTTTTTTTTTTGTAGTGATTATGGAAATTCATTTTAAATGGAAACAAGCTTCATATGTATTGGCTGTTACAAAGCAGCTTTCTAGTAAGATCAATGTCTTTAATTGATCACCAATATTAGTTTTCAACATTATGAGAATTCAATCTCCTGCAAGATTAAGCAACTGTCAAGCTTTTATATATATATATATATATAGCATGTGTATATATTTTCCAATGATTCAAAGAATTGTTAGGGTTATAAGTATATGGGAATCTACATATTAAAAATTTTTATTTTTCAACTAAATAGGGGCATTATGGTCTTTCAATAACATTCTAAAATCCCTAATTTGGTTGCACAACCTAATTAGGAATTTTTTGAAAATGTAGGCCTAAATTTGGAGTTCATTAATTCAAAAGGATTTAATTAGGATTCTCCCATCATAAATCTTCATCTTAAAAAAAATCTAAACCGATTAAAACCTCAAGAATACTCTCAATAATCCAAATAAATCATTTAACGCAAATTTAATCGGTTAAAACCTCTAATATAAAATTATTTACAGATTGATTATATAGAAAATTCATTATAAAATTTTATACCGATTGAACAATAAAAGTAAACTGATTAAAATTTACTATTAATCATCCTCTATATTCCTATTGTTATATATTGATAAGACTTAAACTTGCCCAAAATTTTAATCCTAAAATATTCTCTAATCAGTAAGAAATTATTTTTATAAGAAAAAAAAAATTATTTAGAATATTATTCATGAAAGAAATTTTATGATTAAAAACGATTTTGAGTATCTTATTGATTTTCGAAGAATAAAAAACATCACTACCAATATCTCGCCTTTTGGATAAATCACTCCACGTGAAGTGTTGAATGCCTTTCGGATAAATCACTCCACCTCTCGGTGAAGTGTTGAATTGGGGGGAGGGAATATATATAGAATACTCCCTCCCTTGTGAGGAAGGCACCGAAAGGTGACTTCTTCCTTTTTATTATTATTATTATTATTTCATAAAGACATAATCATTATGTTTTTTATGTCTTTTTTTTAAGAACATGATGATTATGTCATTCCCCTTTTCCACAAAAAACTTTCTCTCATCTTTGTTTTATATAATCATTATGTGTGTTTTTTTAATCATTATCATTATTATTATCTTCTTCTTCTTCTTTTACAACGAAAGGTACTCTCTCTCTCTCTATCTATATGTGTATATTATTTTTAAATAATTATCTCCTAATTATAATTATATCTTAAAAATAAAAATAAGGATGTTACACCCAATTCATATATTCTTCGACATTTTTTACTATTATTGCTTCTTATAGTACAATCATTTTCAATAAAAAACCAAAAATAAATAAATCTCAAACATTTATGATATTATGAGTACCTATATAATATCATAAGTGGAACATATTAAAAAGTTTTATAATTTAATTTTTAATTAAAAAATTGTTATTTAAGCATATAAAAATATATGTTAAAAGCAAACAGTACAATATAAATGAAAACCGAGTTGAATAAATTTAATATCTCAAACTTATCAAAAATTTGATAGAGCCTAAAAGTTAATTTCTAAAACACTAAAATACATGTTTCACGTTTGGTCTTTTATACTTACATCAAATACCATTTTAGTACTTTATGCTTGTAAAGTGTATTTTTAGTTCTTCAATTTTAATATCATCAGTTTCATTTTACAGAAAATGTTGATTTATCATATTTAAGTGATGGCTATGCAATTAAAAGCTAATAAAGGATACTTGTTATTTAGTTTTTTAATATAATATTTTTATATTTAAATTAAAAATAAGCTAGAGAAAATTTTGTCATCTCCTCCTCTTCCCCACCACATCTGATTCTCCATTTCAATCAGATCAGACTTTGAATCACTAGGATCTCAATCCCTCACTGCAATTTCCATTTTAATGGATCAAACTCAAATTCTTCTAGTGGGTTGATCGGTCTTGCTCTTCTACTCTAACTTTATAGACCTTATCTTTCCTCCACCTCACAAGCCAATTTCTCATAAACACTCCAATTCCCATGAAGTTTCAGCAGCATCTTCAACAATCTTTGGATTTTTATGTTCAGGTTTTTCAGTTTTTTTCATAAACCCTACCATCACTAATTCAAATTAGAACTTTGTGTCTATGATTTGTTGGTTTCGATGCAGAAACAAACCACCATCATTCCAACAATGGATGAGTTCTTTTTCCTTATTTCGAAGTATATAAGTTCTATTAACTTAAATTTGATAGAAACATTACTCGATCATACATTAAAATTGTTGGACTTTGGGTCCAAGTCTGCCCTTGATGGGCCGGACTATTTGATTAAGGGCATAAGTTGCCTCATCAAATAATTAATCAATCAACATAAGATTGTTGCTTGGTAAATAAGTTGGGAATTAATCGTGAGATCATGATTGAGAAACAAATCTCCATGATTGAGGAATTGATTTAGAATCAATTGAATTAATTAACCAACTTGGAGAGCAAGAAAGGAGTGCACACACTGCCTAATTATTGGTCACTATGATCACTATAAATAGGGTGTGCCTCTAACATTGCAAACCACCCCTGCCATTGAGCTTTCTGGCAATCTCTTCTTATCTACCATCTTGCTTGTTCTAGTGCACTGCTGTGCAAACCCTGATTAGTCTCTTGTAGTCTAATCCTTGCGTGGGCCCCAAACCCGGATCCGACTTTACCGGTACGCGCTTCTGCTCTACTGCTTAATCTAGTTTATATTTCCTTCATTGGTATCAGTACCTGCTTGTTCTTGTGGCTGTATTCAACATGTGTTCTGCCATTTTTAAATATATACATGTATATATATATATCCAAAGAAACAAAAAAAATATATCAACGCCTGCGTTTTTTTTCCTGTTTGCACATGCTCATATATTTTTCTTTATTCCGCTCCTACTCTGTGTATCTGCATGTCCGTGATGCATGCATTTGTATATATGAACATGTGCTCTGTCTCTCTTCATCTCCGTCTCTCTTCGTCTCTCTCTCTCCTCTGCAACATTTTTGTTGTTGTTGTTCACATGTCCTCACATGATCAATTACGTTTTCGCTTCTGTTTAATGACCAATACCTTGAAGCATGTCTTTTTTCATTTTTCCAAAAATTGAAACTATGCTTTCTCTCTCTTCTCGTTGTCTCTGTGTATATCGTTTTTGATTTTGGAATATATATATGAGTTCAAAAACAGAAACTTGAACATATAAATAAATGCATGAGATCATAAAACGTAAGAAGAAAGAGAAGCACCGTGTTTTCTGTGTGAATCCACGGCCACCGACGAGCTTCAAGAATTGGGTCTTCAAAAACATGAGCCTCTGTGTGAAAAGAGGTTATGAACGTGTAGTACTCGAGGAGACGATTCCAACGGCACCAAAATCGCATCAAATGAAGGTCGGACGAGGGAGATAAAGGAAAACGAAACAGCTGGGTCACGACAAACCCGCCTGAGCTCCGGCCAGGTCACATCGACCGGCTGGAGGTTGAAGAAGGGGGGAGGGGGGCCAAAACGGCGTTGTTTTGGCCAGAACCCCAAAACGCGCCGTTTCACTAAGTGAACGGTGCCGTTTAACGCTGGCCAAAACGGCGTCGTTTCGGCCAGTGGGGGCTGCATTTCAAATCACTGAAATGCAGCATTTCGGGTCGGGGCGACCCGAAACCCAATTCAAAGGACATTAGGCCGGTTCAACTGACCCGGACCAGCCCAACCAGATTTCCAAAAAAAAAAACCTTTGTGGTGCGTGAGACCCACACCAAGGCCAAATGGGCCAATCAAGGACATCATCGGACTCAGTGAACCGAGACAAGTCCAGTGGTTTTGACACCGTGTCAAAATACGGTCTATAGGGCGGCGCGTGAGTGACACGCGCCACCACCCGAGAGTGGAACTCCCCAGTTTCCTATTTTTAAATGAATTTTTTAAACTAGAAACCTTCTGGTGGCGCGTGCATGGGCATTTTTGGAATTTTTTTGGCCCTAAAAATTTGTAAATTCATGTTCTTCATATTGATATATTATTTGTCTATTTTTGGAAATTGTTCAGAACATTTTATATACGTTTTTTAGTGTTTTTTAACCCTAAACTATTTAAAATAAGTTCTGAAAATTGTTTTTCTTTGTGATGAACAATTATTGGTCAGATATGGCTAGTATACACACTGACCAATCCTTTGATAGGGCTCCCCCTGAATATTCTCCGGCTTCTGATGATGAACAAGAGGTAAAGACCTTAAGTGGAGTTGGTAGCACCAACAAGAAGGGTCCCCCTTTGTCACTACAAGACTCCAACACACTTGATGAGGTGAAGCAAGAAGAGAAAGCAAAGCTCAAATTCGATGAGTTCGAAGAGGAGGAGGTCGATAGACCAAGAACTAGTGCTCTAATCAAATCTCTTGTAGAAAAAGATGTTGATAGATATGTTCAAATCAAAAGCGTCTATGGGGTCATTTGTGGATATGGTAGACAAGTCACTAATGCTAGTGACGCTGAGTTCTACGTAAAAGCTATGTTGGAATACCGTGAGCAAGTGACAAAGAGGGGTCATCTCCATGGCCAAGGATTTTGGAAAGACGTTTTCAAGAGAGGCATAGACAACATGGATAAAGGAGCTCATAGAGCTAAGGCTAGGAAAACCTTTCTAGATTTTGGCATTGATGTACCTCGTTATTGAAATCTTGATTATCCATGTTATAGTTTGCTTGTTTTTGAATTTGTTTTCATTACAACTTATATGAACCTTTCATGGAATTATTGCTTAATGAATAAATTGCTTTTGGAATTATTTATTCTACTTCCGTATGATGCTTTATTTGAGTGGGAGCATATTTTTTCCTTTTTGGAATTTGTTTTTTTGAAAAAAAAAATCATGGGGATATGTTTAAATATGAATAGAAATTAAGAAAAATGAGTGGAAAACTAGAATGAGTGGGATGGGGGTCAACCTAGTTGATTCCTGAACACGAAGCTAGCAAACTCTCATTCTATTAATTTCTACTCTTACTTAAACAAAGAGATAGTGTCTCAAAGAATAAAAATTGCATACCTAATGAAAATGCATGTCTATGTGACAAAAAAATGGCTCAAATAACAAGCAAGACTTTTGTTGCTGATCTCGTTAGAGGAGACAAGCTGCATGATGAGAACTTCGGCATGTGGCGCCGTAAGATCTCGTATATCTTGGAGGAACAAGATGTTATGGACGTCTTGACCAATGTGCTTCCGCAACCCGATGCTAATGCACCACGAAGGGAACAGGATGCTTTTGCAACCTGGAAAAGAAAGGATACCATCTCTCGGATCACAATGCTTGCGGCAATGACCGACTATGTGATATGTCAATTTGAAGGACATGTCACTGCCTCTGCCATGTAGACAGTGCTGAAAGAAGAGTTTGATGGTACTTCTGATGCAAGACTCAGGAGAATCACTGTCAAGCTTGACAATTATAAGCTGGGTCCAAACACTACCATAAGGCAGCATTTGAGGAAAATGCAGAATATGATAAGGGAACTTATCGAGGCAGGAGGAACCTATTATGAAGCACAGCAAGTGCAAGCTGTTATGAGTTCGCTCCCTGCAAGCTGGGATCACATGAAGCACACCATAACTCACAACAACACCATCAAGACTTTTGCTGACGTTGCTCGTCACATCCAATTGGAGGATGACCGTATGTACGATGCAAAGACCAATGGTTAAGCACGCTTAACTGAAGAAAAAGGAGCTTCATCCCAGAAGTGAAAGCCCAATAAAGGCAAGGGACTCCAAAAGAGGAAGGGGAACCCAGGGGCAAAGAAGGATAAGAATGCCTTCAAGAAGCACAAGAAACCTGCAAAGAAGCGAGACCTTTCCAAGGTTAAGTGCTACTCTTGCGAAAAGAAAGGCCATTTTGCAAAAGATTGCCCTGAGAAGAATAAGGTACTATGTGATAATCCTTCTCATTTTTCTTTTGTTTCTAGTACTGCCTTTATAGCTGAGGCTAATCCTGTGTGGGTTGTAGACTCAGGGGCCACAGACCATGTGAGAAGAGATCGTGGGAACTTCACGGAGTTTCGTAGGCTACCAACTAGAAGCAAATGGCTTTACGTTGGGAACAATGCGATGGTAGAAGTCAAAGGGATCGGCACCTGTAAATTGACTTTACAAGGCAGGCGAACCCTAATTTTGCAAGATGTCTTCTATGCTCCAGAGATCCGACGAAACCTAGTGTCTGTTATTTCTTTAGTTAAATTCAGTTTTAATGTTAACTTTCATGATCAAGTTGTTGACATTTCAATTGGGACCGATTATTTCAGATTTGGTTGTAATTCGGATGGTTTCTTTGTTTTAATGAATTATGATTTTAATTCTAGTCAATGCTATGCGATTCCATCTAATGATAATTACGATACATGGCACGCCAGATTAGGACACATTAGTCAAGAACGCATGACCAAACTAGCAAATGAAGGATTTCTAGGAGAAGTGTCAAAAAAGGAAATGTCTCTATGTGAGCATTGCCTTGCTAGCAAAAGCACAAGGAAACCCTTCGGAAAGGCAACCAGAGCAGAACGTCCTCTTAAACTGATACACTCGGATATCTGCGGACCTATGAGTGTGAGGGCACGACATGGAGCGTGGTACTTCATTACATTTATCGACGATTTTTCGTGATATGGACATGTATACTTGATCTCTCACAAGTCTGAAGCTTTAGAATGCTTTAGAAAGTACCTTAATCTAGTTGAAAATCAACTAAATTGTAAGGTTAAAGCCTTGAGAACTGATAGAGGTCGAGAGTATCTCTCAGAATAGTTCAAAACGCTTTGTGATGAAAAAGGGATTGTCAGACAATTGACCATCCCTGGCACTCCTCAACAAAATGGGGTGGCCGAGAGAAGAAATAGAACACTTCTCGATATGGTTAGGTCAATGATGTCACAAGCTGAACTACCAATTTCATATTGGGGTGATGCATGTTGACTGCGACATTTATACTTAACCGAGTGCCTTCCAAATTAGTCACTTCTACGCCTTATGAGCTGTGGACAGGCCGTAAGCCGGATCTAAGTGTCTTACGACCATGGGGATCGGTGGCCTATATACACAATTCGTCTCACAAACATGGAAAGTTGGGACCTCGAGGCAAGAAATGTATCTTTATAAGATACTCTGAGCAATCAAAAGGATATGTCTTCATTGGTGAAAATGAGGACGGCTCAATGACTGAGGTCGAGTCAAGGGTCGCAGTATTCCTAGAATCAGATTTTCCTAGTAGAGGAAGCCTTAACCAAACAAAAACTCTATATAAGAGTGAGGAAGTTGAAGGCATCCCTCAGATCACTGACCCGAGTGGGAGAAATGAGTCATTTTCACAACATGGAAATGATAATCAAGCACAGGAAGAGAATCCTGAAGAACTCCCACCCCGGAGAAGCCAAAGAGATAGAATCCCTAAAAGACGCTTCTCCGTTGAAGGGGAAGTACTCATTGTCAATCCAGAAGACAATGAGGAAGATACGAAAAGTGTTAAAGAAGCGCTAACTGGACCTGCTAAGGAAATATGGCAAAAGGCCTTAGAAGAGGAGATGAATTCCATGAAAGCTAACCAAGTTTGGGAATTGGTTGACCTGCCACTAGGCCGAAAGGCAATTGGGAACAAATGGGTTCTCAAATATAAACGAAAGGCAGATGGATCAATTGACAAACCCAAAGCATGCTTGGTGGCTAAGGGGTACACCCAACGAGAAGGGATAGATTATGAAGATACCTTCTCGCTAGTGGTGCGTTTTAACTCAATAAGACTCATACTCACCATAGTGGCAAGTATGGACTTGGAGTTGCATCAAATGAATGTAAAAACCGCATTCCTTAATGGAAAACTAGATGAAGAGATATATATAGAGCAGCTTGAGGGCTTCATAGAAAAGGGAAGTGAACAAAAGGTTTGCAAACTCCTAAGGTCTATTTACGGATTGAAACAATCATCTAGACAGTGGTATCTAAGATTTCAAGAGGCAGTGAGCTCATTCAACTTCGAGATGATCAAAGAAGACCACTGTGTCTACATAAAGTGGTTTGGAGATGATTTTTTGATTTTGTCTCTTTATGTAGATGATATACTCCTGGCCGGAACGAGTCTTAAGGTAGTCAAAACAATCAAGGATTGGTTATCCTTGAATTTTGAAATGAAAGACATGGGCGAAGCAGAATATATCTTGGGAGTCAAGATAAAGAGGAATCATTTAAAAAGATTGCTATCCTTGTCACAAAAGGCATATATAGGAAAGATCTTAGAACGATTCAATATAAGTGATTGCAAGCCTATGGATACCCCTATGGTTAAATGACACCACCTTAGCACGGACATGTGTCCCATGGAAGAATCCAAAATAAAGCGCATGAAAAGAGTCCCGTACTCGAGTGCAGTTGGAAGCTTGATGTACGCTATGCTTTGTACTAGACCAGACATATGCTTCGCAGTCGGACTTGTGAGCCGGTTTCAATCCAACCCTGGAATAAAGCATTGGGAAGCTGTGAAAAGAATCATGAGGTACCTGAAGGGAACCATGGATTATGAGCTATATTACCAAGGTAGAGATATGCATCTAATAGGATACTCTGACGTCGATTGGGCGGGAGATATAGATGAACGACACTCCACCTCAGGATACGCGTACCTCCTAAACAATGGAGTAATTTCCTAGAGCAGCAAGAAATAGACTTGTGTGGCTCTATCGTCCATGGAATCTGAATACATAGCTTGTTCTGCCGCTGTAACCCCCTCACTGTAATTACATCCGGATTACTAAATTTAAGTGCAATAGAGACCAATAAGACAAAATAACAATTCATAATCCCTCATCCCAAGATGGGGTATTTCAAAATCATTTCTAAAACATACTTAATTCTGGTCTCACATTCACGTGCGGATATAATTACCAGAGCGATCAAATCACATAAACAATATCAGAGTGCGGAAACCAAAATCCCGGCAAACCCCGGGTTACTTACATAAATAACTTGGGTTTAAGGTTTCCCAAATATGGGGATTACATAACCAAAATATACATTTACAACTCATTTACATATGTCAATCCCACATCCAAAACTATGATAACCAACTACCACTTAGGTTTCGGAGTAAGCCTAACTACTCCTGGTTGTCCGCTTTCCTTTCGAGCCACTCGCCCTGTCTGAAAAGGTTAGTCATATGGAAGGGGTGAGATTCTAAAGAATCCCAGTAGTAACAACAATTTCATACCACATGCAATCACAGAATATGCACACCAATCATTTCATACAGCAACACAAGTCACTCCACCCTCATCCCCTTTTACCGCCGGGAAGGCATACAACCTTCACCCGAACCGTTCTTAGCGACTCAGGGACTATTGGCGTGGCAGTGCATACAAATAGCCACACGGCTCAAATATAGCCTTTCGGCTTTCACAAATGGCCCGTCGGCCTTCACAAATAGCCTTTCGGCTCACAATTAGCCTTTCGGCCCACATATACACATATCACACCCTAACCTCATCCCCTTTTACCGCCGGGAAGGCATACGACCTTCACCCGAACCGTTGTTAGCGACTCAGGGACTATTGGTATAGCGGTGCTTCCACAGTTTTCACAAAACTTGCAGCATACGATATCCATTTCAAAACAATGACATAATATACATACAATGCATCACACAAGGTATAAAGAGAGAGTCACTACCTGTATCCTTCCTGACTGGCTCTGGCACCTTAGCCTCACGAGGACGACAGATGTCAAATCCTATATCAATTTGGGACAACCAATCAATGTCTTATCCATATGTATATTTCAATAATACTCTATGTTGGTTATCATTTAGGACTCTTTAGGTGACTATTAGAGGCCTAAACATATGCCTAAAGGGTTGGAAGACACTACCCAAAAGACCCCTTACTCGAAGGCAAAACACAGATTTTTGGTCATCTCACTCGAGCACAAATGCTCTCACTCGAGCACAAGTACGGACATCACTCGAGCACAAGAGAGAGTGAGACTGCGAGTGAGCACCCGAGAGCACAAGGAAACCCTCGAGCACTGGCTCACTCGAGCACGCTGACCCTCACTCGAGCACAAGGCCAAATGCCTCACTCGAGCACCCGCGAGAGAAGTCCAGGAAGTGAGGACCCGAGAGCACACAACGCTCTCCAAGACCATGATCACTCGAGCACACCCTCACACCCGCGAGCACACACCTCTCACCCACGAGCACACACCTCTCACCCGCGAGCACACACCTCACACCCGCGAGCACCACTCCCACCTGAAGCACAACCTCACTCGATCATGACCCCCAGTGCTCGAGTGAGAAGGCTACGCTCGCGAGTGTCAGAGCACACTCGTGGCATCCGCCAGCAAGTGAAGACCCGAAAGAAACCCTTCAATCTGAACTCCCACTATCACTCGAGCAGACCATGCTCACTCGAGCATGTTCTTCGTTCACTCGAGCACAAAGCGATGTGCTCGAGCATTGCCCATAAATCCCAGGCGCACTCGAAGCAGAACAGGGAAAAACTCTCCCATCACTCGAGCATGATCATCCTGTGCTCGAGTGATGTTCATCAGAGACCCAGAAACATAGCCAAAAACCAGAAACACCAGATGGTCAAATTCACTCCCAAAGGTTCCCAAACTCTACCAAAAGCTCACATATACTTGGCACTACTTAGGGAACATAATGGCAACTTCATAAACACCCCAAAAACCAATTTGACCACAATCATTCATTAAGGTCTCAATGATACACATTATCCAAATTCCCTTAACACATTTTTAACATTCCAGATTATTTCCAATAATCAAATAACTTAACATTAACTCATTTTTAACATCAAACACCATGAAACTCCTAAAATCCACATTTGGTGCAAATTAGGGCAAATTTCCAGATTTTCCCCAACTTATCCACAATTCACAAACAATATACCAAAATGCTCTAAATGCCTACCTCTTCTCTTTGCTCAATTCAGAACCTTGATTTCTTCAACTCTCAATTTTGGCCAAAACCCCAATCAACACCATTCAAGGCTCTACAATCATCACAATGTAGCTCTCATTGAGATGAACAATATTAGAGAAGAGGTTATTAGCAAAGGAGGAGCATTTCTTACCAAGATTCAAGCTTTTCTTCTTCCTCTTCTTGCTTCAATGTCGCCGGAAATGGAGGAGAAAGAGAGAGAAGATGAGAGATAGTAGGATGATGATGGTGTACACACTTCCTCCTCATCCTTGCCTATGCTAGCCGAATAGGAGAGAGAAAGTGAGAAAAAGTGATGTTTTGTCTCTTAGTGCCATATCCAATGGCTCACACCATGCCACATGTCATTATCCTATCCACTTCCACTTTAAGCTCATATAACCGCAACGCATAGGATACCGACCCACGCTCAAGGAATCACAACCCTTGATCTTAAATACCACATGTATTTATTCTCAAAATTCATATTACATAGATCATAATAGTGCTTAATCAAGATAATTACAATAATTATCAGAGTCATTAGCCCTAAACACAAATCAGGATATTACAGCCGCTGTTCAAGAAGCTGTATGGCTTAAGAGATTTCTAGAAAGTCTAGGAATGAAAGGCAGAAAGGAGGGTCCTATTCTGATATATTGCGATAGTCAATCCGCAATAGCCTATGCTATAGACCCTAAGGATCACAGTAGGATAAAGCACATAGACATTAAATATCATTTTGTAAGAGACATGATCACTAAGAAACAAGTGACCGTTCAATACCTTTCTACTCATAAGATGTTAGCTGATCCCCTTACAAAGCCCATTGCCAGAAACCCTTTTGTTAAACATGTAAATGCTTTGGGCATGCATAGAATGTAATGTATTGAACGTTGCAATAAAATGATGCATTTTCAGTTTTTCAAATATATTATGTATATATTAATGCATAGGCACGAGGTATGCAATTCCGTATGTCGTACAGGTCAGGAAGGTTGGTTCACTCACACGAACCACCGTCTTCCTATGATTTGCAGGGGTGTGGGATGATAAGACTAGCAAATGATCACCATGAGATGGGTAAGGAAGATCTTTATGCTTGAGTCACCTCAGTTGAACTGAGATGAGATCCGCATGTATACATACGTCATGGATCGAGGCATGATTACAAAGGATGTATCATCAGACCTGTAGCCAGGCAAAGGACTCTCTTTTACAAATGAGGTTCCATAAAAAGGGGAATGATTGTAAAAGGGAAGTTTTGGTTCCAATGTTGAGTACATTTGAACTAAAGTCTGTATGGTGAAAAATAAAGGTAAAATCGGCATACACCATTGCAAAATCACCGTAGCATGCAATTCATACTGCATGTGCTTGAGAGAATGATTGCAATATGAGACGTAGGTGACAGATCCCTGGTTCACAACGGTGTGAGTCCCAGGAAGGAGAAATCCTTCAAATGATGCCCTCAGGACTTAGGCAGGCATCCTGAAAGCCTGACTTGGAGCCAGCTACTTTGGCTGAAGCTTTATGATCACGTACGATTCGATTAGACAACTAAAAGCTAGGAAAGGGACCAAGTCAGGAAAGATCAATGTTTCTAGTAAAAAAGGAAGGTATATCTTGAAGTACACCTTTTACGGTGGCATCTGTGACATGTCCCTTACAGGTTATGAGAAAAACCAGTAAGTGTGGATACCACGCGCATAGTAGGCAATCTGGGTCAAGTTCAGAAACAAGAGAAGCTATGACTCAAGAGGGATCAGATATGCCATGAGTTGAGTGTATGGACAGACCTAGGGCATATGAGGCAACAATTTACAGGTTCACAAAGGGTGTCCTTGGATGCTGATCCAATATCAAGGATTTCTAGTATCACAAGCACCAAAGGTTCTGAAGATGTTGTGCCCACGCAGTCACGGCAGACACCAAGTATGAAACAAGAAGAAGATGTAGTTGCATGATGGGTGGCCCATCAAGTGCGAGTGGGAGATGTTGGACTTTGGGTCCAAGTCCGCCCTTGGTGGGCCAGACTATTTGATTAAGAGCATAAGTTGCCTCATCAAATAATTAATCAATCAACATAAGATTGTTGCTTGGTAAATAAGTTGGGAATTAATCGTGAGATCATGATTGAGAAACAAATCTCCATGATTGAGGAATCGATTTAGAATCAATTGAATTAATTCACCAACTTGGAGAGCAAGAAAGGAGTGCACACACTGCCTAATTAATTAGTGGTCACTCTGATCACTATAAATAGGGTGTACCTCTAGCATTGCAAACCACCCCTACCATTGAGCTTTCTAGCAATCTCTTCTTATCTACCATCTTGCTTGTTCTAGTGCACTGCTGTGCAAACCATGATTAGGCTCTTGTAGTCTAATCCTTGCGTGGGCCCCAAACCCGGATCCGACTTTACCGGTACGCGCTTCTACTCTACTGCTTAATCTGGTTTATATTTCCTTCAAAAATACATGAAACAACCTTAAAATTAAAAGGCAATGATAGAAAGTAAACTAACTTCATCCTGCAATTCAAAAGTGAGATTGGATATTTGTGACTTGAAAATTATTAAGGAACAGAATTATATTTTTTTTTTACTAAACTCTCTAAAACATGATTTTAAATATTAATGATATGTATGAAGTTATATTTAGCACACTTCATATTTGCAAATATATGTTGAGATATTCATAGTGTCAAATATAAATAAAATATAAATCTTTAAAATGAAAAAAATATTAAATATTGAGATATTTGGAATGAGACCAAGAGTATATGAAATCATATGAGAAGAGATTTTTTTATCCATATTAGAAGATAATTTTATACAAATTTATATTGAGATATTTGGAATGAGAATTATGATTATGTTTGCAACTTTGCTATAAAATTAGGAACTTAAAATATAATTATGATTAGCATATGAATCATATTATCTTAATAATAATATCAAGATCTTAATATCTTATTTTGTGCGCAGATTCTTATTATGAAAAATAAATAAGAATAGAAACATCTACAAATCTATATTGAGATATTTAGAGTGTATGCCAAATATAATTATGCAATAATTTTTATAAAAAAAAATTAGTGCAAATACAGTTTAAAAAGTTAATATGTTTAAATAGAGTTTAAATATCTCCTTTTGAAATCCATTTATGAATTCGTCTCGGTGAAAACTTTTATCTCCATTGTTGTTCAGCGTGAAGCACACACATGGTGTTAATAAAATAATATCTACAAGATTATTTGATAAAGCACTATCTTCCCAATGACTACTTTAACTTTTAATTGTGGTTGTTCGTCTTCCACAGTATTTCAAAACTTTATTAGCATTTTCAAATTTTTTTATTTATTATATTTAGGGTTCATTGGCCATTTTTTACGTTGGACTTTATCTTTTTTTTTTTTTTTTGCCCAGCTTTATCATGTACCTATCACTCAATTTTATGTAAGCATTTCTTAAAATCAATTATTTCAAGGGAAAATTAGGGAGAATGATCAAAGGAAAAAAATATTTATTAATAAATATATTAGAAATTGTAATTACTTTTGAAAAAACCAGAAATTTAAAATATCAATTTTCAATTATGAAATTAATGTTAAAACCTTCCTACATCTTGTCTAACTCCATTTTAATTATTGGATGGTTAGTTATCTCGCACCCTTATCTTATTTTTACCGTTTTCAGAGTGCTTGCATACAGTTCGGTGAACAACCCATGAATAGCATAAATATACTGATATATTGATACATGATACGTAATTACAACATAAGTTTTTCCTACAGGGTTTGATGATATTTACACATTCATATAAAATGCCCAAAATAAAAACTACATATATAACCACTATCTTTGCCTTGGGATTCGCAACATCATTTCTCCATGTCTACCAACTTGCCTTTGGATCCACTGGTTCCATCTGGCACATTATCATTTTTGGAAAAAGAATGAGATTCCGAGAAATCTCAGTAGTAACATATAACCAAATATATAAAATGCGAGAATTAAATATGCAATGCACCATATAATGTAAAATGAAAATATATGTATGTACACAAAGCTTAGGGCCAAATCGCTGTTTGGATCCCGTACGCGTACCTCAGCTAGGCCCCTAACCACAGCTAGGTATCATACCTCAGGCATCATGTTCATATCACAGAATACAGTAACATACAACATATCAACAATCCTATAGTGTATGAGAGATTATAGTTACTACAGTAATCCTTTTCACCTCGAAACTTGTACCTTGTAATACGTGCCAATGACTAGTCTCTCAACTTGGTCATAAAATGTCAAATGTACAAGAATTAGGTTCAAACCCATTCATGTACTATTCTAGGAGCTTCTATAGTGTTTTAGTGGTTATATGAGTCTATTGTAAAAATTTATCAAAATGCCCTCAAGGACCCGGCCCGACCTTGGGGTACCCAGTCCGACTGTACTTTTCTTGAAATTTTGGCAGGGGCTATTCCGACATATTTTCACACAGGAATCCATTTTTTGATTTGGAATTACCAAATTCACTGACAAAAGACCAGAATGCCCCTGACAGCTCCTATTTTAGGGTTTTAGGGGTGTTTTGGTAATTCTGCTTTTTAAGGCTTTTTTGGAAAAGTGATCAACTGTAACCCTACCTAATTTTCCCTCTTGAACCCAATGGAATCATCATATCATCAAAAATTCAGCCCTAACCCCTTGAACCAGCACTGGCCAAAACTTACAATTCTGAGGGGAAAATTGGGGTTTTCGAAATCTGACTCCACAAACTTGCTCCTCTACTCCTAACCACTTTATTAACTATGTAATTACTTTATAACCACCATTTAGACTCAATTTTGGCAGTATAACGCTTAGGGTTCAATGTTTTCCAATTTCACATTCACAGCAAATCAAACGAAAATTCACCCATTAAACTAACCACAGCAGCCAGAATAAACAAAGATTGTAGTTTAGGAAGTCACCTTAGCTTCCGTCTGGCTTTTCCCCTTCTTGGACAAAAACCCTAGCTCCAAACACTACAATGTCTTGCTTCAAACACCTTGAATCACATGGAAGAGAAGCTTAGAGGAAGGATTATGCAGGTTAAGAATCAATTCACTGAAGAAATCAACCTATCTTGTGAGATTTCTTCCTCCTTCTCTCTCTAAAATTCTAAACTCTTTCTCTCTTTGAAGGCTGAAGGACGTCGGTTTTGGCAAGGGAAGGGGATGAAGATTTGTTTTATATTATTTTCCCTTTAATTTTCAGATTAATTGGAATTCTAGCAGATTTTTTGGCCAAAATTTGAAAAATCATAACTAAATTTGTAGACATTGTATTGGAGTGATTCTAAAGGCTATAGAACCTTTATTGAGTCTAATTTCAAGGAAAAATATATCCCTTTACCAATTGGAAGCACCAAATTCCCAGAATTAAATTTTTTGGATACTGTTCTAGAAAATCAATAGTTTTTTTGGGCTAAATTAAAAAATACATAACATTTTGTACATAAATTCAAAAATTATCCATAACCTATCAAATTAAAACTTAAGATGTCTATTTTCATCCTGTAAAATTTCATAATTTTTGCTCATCATTTGTTCATCCAAAACCACATGACAACTCACTGCCTTACAGGCGATTTCACTATAAGCATTGTTCACCTTTTTATTTTCAATATTTAATTCCTATGACCAAAATTAACATTAATGTTGGGCCAAATATTATTTTCTCGTATTCCTCTACTTTGGACCTCAATATTGGGCTTTTCAGAAAGCCTAAGAATTAATTCCATAATTTGTTCTAGCCCAATCTTCATAAAAATGGAAATTTATTAATTTCTAAAATTCCAAGTTCATGAATATTTATTATTTTATTCTCTTGAATATAAAGAAGTTTGGTGACCGAAATTTGGGATGTTATATTATCCATGTTTCCTTATCTCTATTGGATGGTTAGTTATCCAAGGATGTTTTCTTATCTCTATTGGATGGTTATTTTGTTAATAATATTATATTTAAAATTTATTTATTTGGAAATTTCTTTAGTAATATGATTTTTCGTTTAGATTTTTATTATATGATAATTATCTCATTACTATTTTTTATTTAATTAAAAATTTCATTTGTTACTAAATGAATACCACTAAATATATCCCGTGATATTTTTTTTTTTTGCCTTCATATCCTCGTGATATTAGCCGTTCATTTGTTACTAAAATTTTGTGCGTCATAAGCTATGATAGAGGGATAACAATAGGTAAAATGATTCATATCCCTGATATATAGTAGAGTTTATTTAGAAATTTATTGTTTAAGAATTTTTAAATTTTAGTATCTTTCATTTTTATAACATACTTCTTAGGGTGCATATCCAGCTCATTTAGGCTTTTTTTTTCATAAAAAAATACATATTTTAAAAATGAATATATTATAAGCATTTTTTTTTTTTGTGATTTTCTAAAGTTTTTATAAAGAATCAAAACCTAAAATATATATATATATATATATATATATATTTCTAATTATTTTGAATAACGCACAAGTTCTACACCAAAATAATCTATTAATATATTTTGAGGTTATCTTATTAAGTTGTATCAACAATATTTATTATATTCCTCATCATAGATAAGAGCCATCCTAACTATAGAATTGATTTAGAATAATAATATTCAACAAATAATTTTGTTCAAAATTCAGTTTCTCTCAATACTTGAAGACTTTACTTACCTTTAAATATATTTGAGTCTACAAAACAATAGAAATTATAAATCAAAATGTCACCATATGCACTTCCTTCACCATCCAAGTGCCTCTCACATATACAGAGAGTTCCAAATATATCGAAAAATACATATTTTCTTCATCAAATTCTATATCTCATCCTTACCCCATATTTGCTTACAGTTACTCACTAGTATCTGCATAACAGATTGTAATATAAATGGTTTTTACAGACAGAAAGAAACCAAACATGTGAATTTAGATTCATTAAGAAGAATAACCTTTACTGTTTCGACATTGTCATCAATAGATGGTGACATTGTCAAACACAAGAAAGTTTGATATTGTGAAATAGTCTTATAGATATTATAATAACACTTTGTTTTAGTGAAAAAAAAACTCTACCTTCCACTATAGTAGGGAAAAATATCTTCATGATATCATTGATAATATGCATCACTAAACATGACTTAATTAATCTTAATAGTAAGGGAACAATTAAAATAGGGTTAAGGTGCAAATTTACTAATGAAGTTTTGTCTGAGGAGCATCTGGCACAAATATGTTTTAGAAGAGGCAAAAATACAGTTAAAAAGAGGAATCCAGCACAAAAACCGTTAATTTTGACCTAACGGCGTTAACTTATAAGAGAAGAAAACCCCTAACGGTGTTAGGTCAAAATTAACGGTTTTTGTGCTGAATGCCCCTTTTTAATTGTTTATTGGTATTTTTACCCCTTCTAAAATATATTTGTACTAGACGCTCCTCAGACAAAAGTTCGTTGGTAAATTTGCCCCTTAACCCATTAAAATATCCCAAAATGCACAACATCAGCAACAACAAAAGGGGAAAATGAGTTCATTAACCTAGTATTGAAAAAAAGTTAATAAACAAATTGAATAATGTAAATATGAGATATATAATTTAGGAACTGGATCATTTACATAAGTCGAAATATTTTCAATGAGAACTGCAACAGCTATCGAATACATATTTCCATATGTTTTAACAGTTAACTAAACCATTTTCATGCCCTTTTCAACCCATAAAAAAGCATAGGTTTAGTAGATGCTGCGGAAGGGGAAGAGAAAAGAGAGAAGAAACCATTCTATTCACTATAAATAGAAAAAGGGGCTTTTATTTAATAATAAGTAAGCTTATGTTTATGTGGTGTATATTATATATCATTTTTATGGGTTGAAAAGGGAATGGCAATTGTTATGTTTGCATGGTGTGTTTACTAGAATCTGTTATTGTGTCAGAGAAATGAGAGAGAAGACAGCTTTGAAGAAGAGGAGGAAAAAATAGGGAAGAGAACGTAAAAATTTGAGGAAGGAAAGAGAAATAGTCAAATCTGTTCCCTTGCCATCATCTCCATATCTAGATAAAAAATTGAAAGTGATTCTAGTGATGAAGAGATGATGATAGAGGGCTTGATGCAAATAGAAGAAGATGATGAAGAAAAGATAGACGAAGAAGCAATCATGACTCGTGATAGGTTAGGTTGAGACGTTATTGGTCAGGGTAAGTGCGATGTGTTGTGATTTTAAAAGAGGGAAATGATTTTTTTAATTAAAAAATATGGGAATGATTTGAATTTGGAATTTGGAATTTGGAATTTGGAATTTGGAATTTGAAATCTAGAGATTAAGTGGAAACAAGGTACGAGATTTGAGGAAATCTTGAAAATTAAAGACTCATTAATGTGCCTTGAAAAGTGAAATAAATTAATTAACAATTAATTATTAATAAATATATTGAAAGTTGGATTAAACTAATGGAATTGGAGTTAAAGACGGCTAGCTGTCAAAACTGACCTTTTTTTAAATTTTTAAAATTGTAGTTCCGATGTGCATATATATACATGGGAAAATGTAAAGTGGGGCTTTTTTCAAACCGACGATATCACAAATAACAATTTGATGATAACTCATGATATATCCAAGGTACTGAAAATCAGATCGGATATTGAACCGGTCGAAATATTGGGTTAAGGGTTAGTGGTTCAGACCGGGGTCAAACCCGAGGGTCAGACCGGGAGTCAAACCCGAGTTAAATAAAAAAAATATATAATTTAAATATTCATGTATACCATTTAAAAAACTACATGAGAGTTTTTTTTTTCCAACCAATAATCAAATATAATCTCATGAACGTAATACCCACAAAAGTATCATTAAGTATATAAAGATTTTACTCCAACCAGTGCAAAATAGCAAAAATATTCCACAACACTTTTAAAACTCCTTGCAAATCAAAAAATTTCAAAGAAATAATTTTCAAAAAAGACAAACTGATGTCATTTGGGATATAAACAATTTTAAAAAATAAAAAAAATTGAAAAAAAAGGGGCAAACCGGTTCACCACGGGTCACCCCAGGTTACCCCAGTTCACCCCAGGTTGGACCGGTTCAGACCGGGTCGACCAGGTCAGTTAGACCCCGATTTTTTTACCTCAACCGGACCAGTCTGACGATCGGTTCACCAGTTTCCGGTCTGAACAGGGCAGTCCGGTCCGATTTTTAATACATTGGATATATAAGGTTGATGTGTATTTCCAAAATATCATTAACAAAAAAATTTAATGATATTAAAACAAATGGCTTACTTAAATTTAATATTATATAGTTTGTAGTAAATGAATGCGGAAAGCTAGAAAAAAAAAAGATGACATTAAATAAATGATATGTTCATTGTCCTTAAGGGTGGAAATAGGCTAGGCTTTGCCTAAATAGGTTTGGGCCTGCAACAGAGATTCAAAGCCTGAGCTTGGGCCTGAGCCTGTATGTAGGCATTTTTTTAGGCCTGGGCCTGGCCCTTCAAAAGGCCTGAAGCCTGTTTAAAGGCCTACTTAAATAATGTAGACTTTTAAATAGCCTTTAAAGCTTATGCCTCCAAATGTATATATAACCCTTCCCAGTTATATACAATCCTACATTATGCCTTAAAAGCCTAATATCCATTCTCATAGTAATATTATGGCTTAGTAAGAAAAAGAAAAGAATATTTAGTGACAACAATTGTCCGAGCAAATAGGAATAAAAAAACAAATTATTTGTTGACTAATGAGATATATTTTCTAAAATTGACTAAGCATAACAAATAACATACAAAACTAGATTCTACCCCTTTTACCTTTCCCACATAAATTGGGATAAACTCTTTTTACTCATATTATAATATTTCATTTGACACTAAAATAAACTCATAACAATTATTATGCTTTAGTGGAGGGTGCAAATTAGGGGAGAGTGAGTGAGTTAGTGTTGTCATCTCGAGCGATCGAAGAGAAGAAAGGCAAGGGTGAATGATTTGTGCGAAAGTAATGGTTGAGTGTAATGACAATGTGATATGAAACTTAGAAATAAGGTTAAGTTGATAAATTTATAAAATTATTTAGATTATATTATATATACTTATGTAATAGTATACATTAAAAAAATGCTAAATAGGCTAAGCATGTAGGCTAGGCCTTATGAAAATAGGCCTGACCTGTTTATCTAAATAGGCCTAGCAATATGCCTGAGCCTGGGCCTGGCCTATTTATTAAAAAGGCTAAACTAGGCTTTATGTAGGCTAGGCCATAGGCCCCTGTTAGAGGCCTGGCCTATTTCCTTCCCTAAATTTATCCTTATAGTCACGCGCATAATTTCAAAAAGGATAGAACAATCATTCCAAAGAAATATAAGCAATTTTCGACCAGAAAAAAAAAAAGCAATTAAGTTAAGATTATTTTATAATTTCTAATTTGCAAGCTAATAAAGAAGGATTATTTGTTTTTCACGACAGTCAAATTGAAATGACAGGCTCTCGATGACAAAATTATATTTACATGGAAATTGTTACTATTACATATAGTTAGAGAAAAATAATATTTTCATCATTTATCACCAAAAGATGAGAATGATTCTTGTAGGTCCAAATTCTAAAACAAATAAAACTTATCAGCAGTGAAAGGTAAATTTCAATTGGTTGTTCCATAATTTTTATAATTAAACTAAAAATAAATCCAATTACAATTTTAATAAAGTTTAGTCTAAGGCCCCGTCTTACATACCACTTATTATCGATTTTAATTAGAGTAGCAATGCGCAGTTCAGTGGGCAGACAGAAATAGTATAAAAATATTGATAATAAGTACTTGATTACAATAATTCCCCTCAGGGATTGTCTAGACCCGTTCCAATGAAACGCAGATCTCTTCCTGTCTTCGTTTTGCCATTGCATTCCTCTGGTGCAGTTCTCTTCTCTGCTTACACCTGTCTAAATGGTTGGTTGGGGAGGGTGAGATTCGAGAGAATCTCAGTAGGAAATAGTTATCATAATGCATACATGATAAAAGCTATGTGCATGACATGTTAGCTTTAACTAGATGGATGCCTCATAATGACATTTCTGCATGCTCAATATTTCATGCAATATAACTATGACCACAGTATAAATAGAAACAGAGCTTCATTTATTCAAATATGCTCTACACAATCAAGTAAAACAATCACATACATCACTACACAAGCAGAGATATCAAATACATGCAAATAAGGTAAGTTCCCTACCTCTGGTGTTTGAGTCCTCCTCTCTTTTTCTTTTTCAACCATTGAAGATGCTTCTTCTTTGACACCTCATGACCCTAGATGAATAATCATATCATTAGGGTCTTTGCATTAGGTCCAATGTGTAGCTAATGGGCCCACATTAATTCCAAGTCCTTGACTTGACCTTTGAAAATTAACTTTATCACTAACTGGCATTTTCTTTTCATTTTCGCATAAGGTGTAAATCTGATAGATTTTTCACTGAACTTTGAAAAATCATAACTTATTCTAGAAAACTCTGATTGGGGTGATTCAAAATTCTATGCAACTTGTATAAGTCTATTTTAATGAAAAAAATGCTTCCCACAGTCTTCTATCCACACAAAATTCCTAGTTTTCACATTTTCCCTTGCAACAAGAAAATCTGTCCAGTTTTAATGGTCTAATTACAAACACTCATAACTTTTTGTATACTTGTTAAATTTCTACACATTACCTATCAAATTAAAGTCCTTTATGTGTACTTTAAATTTGGAAAATCTCAGGGTCAATGGATAAAGTTTAGCCATTCAAAAACACACCATAACCAGACTGCCTGCAGAAACAAAATTCAAGCAGCTTTAAACTTAAAATTCCAAAATAATCATTAATCATCATTTAACTAAAAACACATGATTAAACCATTATTAAACCTTAAAAATACCCCTTGGATGAAATATGAACAGTACCCACTCTAAAAAATACTCATCTAAACAATAATTCAATCGGTTCGAAATAAAGCCTATGCTTACCTCTACGCATTTATGAAAATTGATCGGCAATCCGGTAGTACTCTGGTAAGCGAGACGGCACTAAACACCTCCAAGCGAAAATCTAAAACTATAGAAATAAAGCTTAAGATGAGTAGAAGAAGGTTTGTGAAAGGTATTCCAGGAGGAAACGCCGATTCGGAGGTGAAATCGGCTCCGAAGTTCAAGAACAATTACTATTCATGTTCTATCTCTCCTCTACTATTTTTCCATGAATTTTTTTTTCTGATTTTTCTCCCCTTTTTCCCATGTTGGACGAAATTATAGGCTAACAGGGAGTCATGAAAAATTTTGCCACGTGTCAAATTCCTACGGTGCCATTTGTTTGGTGATCTAATGATTCGATAACATGTGTCACTTGTTTTAATAAAGTGGGTCCCACCTCTTTTCTTAGGTTTTATCTAACCTTTTTGTTAGGAAAGGGAGAGGCCTGACAATTTCCTCGAACTCCCAGGTTTGGTGTTCTGAAAGTCAAGTACGCGACCAGGCTGGAGACCAACGGATTTCCTCGACTATTGTGTTAGGTGTTACATCCAGAGAGTGCTAACACAAAAGTCACTTTATGACTCTCCTGATGAAGGGACAAGTGGTACCTTTTTGTAGTGCCATCCCAAAAGTAGAATATGGTGTAATCATCATGGACACATGTCACTTTCCTATGGTGCCAACCATAAAGTGGTGTCATGATTGCTTACTTTATTAAAGTTATTTAATAAAGTTACTTTATCAGTGTCTACTCGGATTTCACTCGGGACTTACTCAGGATTGGTTTACATATACCGAGGCCCGCCAAATGATGACAGGTCAGAGTATATGTGTGTGGGCCCCACATGACGCCATACACTGGTATCTATTCCAAAAAACGCAAGGTACACATGTCTGCCCTGGAAATGCCTTGTGCATACCTTATGAAATAGCTGGGTGGATCTTTCAAACAACCCAATGGCATCGTATAAGTGTCCTATGCACATTTACACCAATACTTTGATCCTCCAGCCTACGCATACTGGGCCCTCTGCCTGGTAGGGCCGGATCACGTAGTCCCTGAGAGTCTTTCTATCTCGACATTCTTGGGACTCTTTTCGAACTGGGCTTAGTAGTTTGCCTGATATAGGCTTATCCTCAAGTCTATAGTCCCAAAATTGGGGATATTACAATTCTCCCCACGTTTAATAAATTTTGTCCTCAAAATTTGAATGTCTATCCTCAAGGATCATCTAAGACACTCAGTCTATCTATCTCGTGGGTAGCTCATTAAGCATGCTACAAAATTTTTTTTTCCAATTTATTTCTTTCATATGCAAGTTTACCAAGCATGCAACTCCAATCATCATACTTTCAATCACATCTCAGATAGTATTCAACAATCATCATATAACATTTTAATTCATTATGTACATAGTATATAGCAGTCAACAAAGGACCCACAAGTCTATTCTCATAGTGCTTGGTTTCTCAGGCCACACAACCTCTTTGGGACTCTACCTGAATCACACTGTATGCATATCAAGCCTAACAACTCATTCTATTGCCACAACGCTGGATATTCTGGTCTTACAGCCCAGGGAATCACCCCCATGCCATAGGCATTTCGGGACTTACTGCCTCAGCTACAACCTAGTATAGTCTGAATGTTCTGTCAGCCTCAAGGTATACCTTATACACACTGGTCTAATGTCATCGTGCTAAGCAACAACCATAGCGCTAGACACACAAGTCTTATGGCCTAAGGCCTCTAGCCTATACAAATTTGCACATCGGGTCTTGCCACCTCAAGCCTCTACTTTCAACAATTCTCAAATACATCACATTTTGTTAGCTTAAGGACTTACTTGTCTATCAGGTCTTATGGCCTCAAGACATATAGTCTATCATCTTTGCTGAATACATATTGAGTCTAGCTACCTTGGACACATAGTCCGTTAGGTATTCTAAATTCATTACATGCCCCATCTCTTGCTACTCAAGCTATTTATACTCTTATGTAGTGTTCATGAAGCATGCTAAACAAACTATCATCACAACAACCATCACAAGAGCATTCAGCACGTTAGCATATAGCATAACGCCATATGCTGGACCATTGATCCCATAAGTCACACGGCCCTGAGTGTACCCGTACAATAGGCCATCCATTCGTGCATCACAGAAATTTCAATGGCCTGAGCATCCACCCTTGCAATAGGCCACGGGTGACCACCCCACATATCCTAAATGCTTATTAGGTCTTACTACCCATGGAATCACCCTTATGCCATAGGCATTATGGGACTTAAAGCCTTGGGCCTCTACCGGTCAAGTCTGACTACCTAAGGACACGCTGGTCCAATAATTCTTACTACCATATATTCATAACATGAATATACTCGATGGTAAACACATACATGTAGAGCCATTACTTAACATACGAGAGCATGAGTTGCTTTCCTTTATATCGTTGAGCATGTTCTTCTTTAATGTCCTTAATCATCAGTCTTTATGCAAATGGCACTGGAGCACCCTATGGAGATTCACTAGTCATACAAACCTTCCTTTCAAGGTAACCTATTCGATGGAAGACTTATTACAATACACCACCATTGAGAGTCAACATTCCCATAGCTCTACTCTACGGTTTGGCGTCATGGCGGCTTCACTCCACGGTTTGTTGTCCCGACGGCTACACATTATGGTTCGACATCATGGTGGCTCCACAATTTCTCTTCTCATTTTTGTCATACACACCAAAATAGAGAGAGAAGCTTGAGAAACATAGAGATAAGGAGAAGCACAAGAGGAAAATTAAAGGTAAGCTTTGAGGTTTCAAGTGATTTAGCTTCTTATCTAGTAAAATAGCTCTTCTAAACTATTGTTCTTCATGGAAAACCATGTGTAGCAAGCAAATCTTCAAGGTTGAGGAGAGAGAGGGAGACACCTAGAGAGAGAAAGTGTGAGGATTAATAGGTAACTTCAAGAACTTCAATCCTTGTGGTAGTATGATGCTGTTGTTATGGTTCTTGTCATGATTTATGGTTTAGATTGTTGATTTTGTAAAGTTGGGATGTTGAAACCCTAAGGGGTTATGTTGCCCAAAATTCCTCAAATCATATCTCATAAGTGTTTAAAAGGTTTAATAAGTGGTTAGGAGGGGAAAGGAGTAAGCTTTAAGGGTTAAATCACAAAATCACATTTTCCCTTTACCTTTGACAAGTTTCGGCCAGACTTAGTTCAAGGGGCTATGGCTGGAATTTCACTTAGGGCCTATTTGTTATGCGGAAAGTTGAGGAGGGAAAGGGAAGATTGCAAAGTTCCATACCCAAAAACGTGTTTGGCTGTCCAAAGTGATGGCAACAAAGATTCTTGCCAAGCTGAATGTTCCTTTAAATATGGGAAAGTGGGTTCCCACCAAAAGTGGGATGAACTTCAAAATGTTCCTGGGACTGATAAAATGTAGGACAAAAATGCCCTTGAAAATATGAAATAGATAAAAGACGGAGGCACAACGTGCGGAAGGGTTTGGTTAACCAGCTTGGTATAGTGTCGAAAGCTTGTCTGGAAAAGGGAAAAGGCGAACGGCGTGTGAAATAGAACTTTGAATCAAGGTAATGTTGGTCTGATTATGTTGTGGTTTATGACATGAAGTGGGTAATATTTTTCCTGTTTGCGCTATGTGTTGAACAACCAGAGAGATACGGAAAATGTGTGGGTTAATTTAGTATAAGCTTATAAATTGGTATGTTTGTGATGTGGGTTGTATTGGATGAACAGATATGAAAGAAAAGCATAGTCGAAAGCTGAAACGATGAACAGTACCACGAGGAAGATGATGAATAGTGATGACGAGGTTGAGTTCGAACTGGGGTTGTTAAGTTTGATCTGGGTTGTTAAGTTCGAACTGGAATGTTAAGTTTGAACTTGAACTTCTGGTGAAGTTAGGGGTATTTTAGGTTTTTCACACAATCTTTCCATTTAAACTACTCTCTTTTCCTCCAACCAAACATCTCATCTTCCCTCAACCTATGTTCCATTCCCATGTTTACCAAACAGCTCACTCTTTTAAGTTCCCTCTCAATCTTCCCTTCCTTTCCATTCACTTCCCTTCCTTTCCGTTCCCTCCTAAAATATTCCTTGTACTAAACAGGCCCTAATATGATGGTTCCATTGTGTTTAGGAGGGAAAATTGTGTAGGGTTGATGTTGATCATGTTATGAGAAAAGCCCTAAAAGGTGAAATGTAAAAAATAGCCCTAAAACCCTAAATCGAGGTCCCCTTTTTTAAGTAACAACCCACACACAGCAGCTGCCCAGGCCCCCTTATCTTATTTTTACCATTTTCAGAGTGCTTGCGCGTAGTTCGGTGGGCACACAAGAATAGCATAAACATACTGATATATATAGTACATGATTACATTGAGACATTTCCTACAGAGTTGGTAATATATACATTTCATCCAAAATATTCAAAATTAAGGACTACATATAACCACGAACTTTATCTTGGGAAACATGTTCGTTAGTTCCCCTTATCTACTTCCTTACTTTTTGAGCCGCTGGCAATAGCTGAGATATTTATATTTAGAAAAAGGGGTGAGATTCCAATGAATCCCAATAGAAACATATTATCGTTCACACAAAATGCAATAAACAGATATGATATGCACAATGTATGCACCAATTAATGAACAATATAAACGCCATTGACATGTATACATGAGTAGGGCTCTTGCCTCACTAATCGTACATTGGCTGGATTCTTACCCAACCCTCAGGTGTAAGTGCACTTCCAGCACTAACGCCTTTTCTAGGCAAACCATATTGATTAATAAATGCACAAACAATGGCATCTATACAATTATATGAACTATGGCATGACATATGAAGGATAATGTCCCTACCTCAAGTCTCTCTCACCTTGTTTTGCGTGGCTAAAAAACCGTGCCAAGCTCAGTCTCCCAACTCAGTCCTAAAATGATCAAATGTACAAGAATTAGGTTGAAACTCATTCATGTACCATTTTAGACACTTCAATAGTGTTTATAGTCGTTATATTAAGCTGAACATTTACAAGAATGCCCCCGGGGATCCGGCCCAGCCTGGCCGTACCCGGTCCAACTATATTTTTTCTGAATTTTAGCCTGGGGCTATTCTAATATATTTTCACCCAAGGAATCCATATCCAGAATCAAAATTACCAAATTCACTATCAAAAGACAGGTATGCCCTTGGCAACCCTACTTTCAGGGTTTCAGGGGTGCTTTCGTAATTATGTTTTTTTGGCTTTTTTGAAAAATGACCAACTGTAACCCAACCTAATTTTCTCTCCTGAACTCAATGGAATCATCAAATAATTGAAAATCCAACTCTAAGCCCTATTTCTTTGCTCTGGAAAAATCCTCAATACTCTAGGAAAAATTGGGGTTTTTCGATTTCGACTTCGCAGACGTATTCTTTCTACTCCTAAGCACATTATTAATTATTTAATTAGGTTATAACTACCATTTGGACCAAATTCTAGCAGCATAACTCCTAGGCCAATGCATTTCCAAATTTTCAAATCAAAGATAATTCGATGAAATTTCACCGATTAAATTGTCCACAGTAGGCAGAACAATCAAAGATTGAAGTTTCAGAAATTACCTCACGCTCCTTCTGGCTTTTCCTAGTGTGGCAGAAACCCTAGCTCTTCCAACACACAAATTTGGGCTTCCAACACCTTAAAATAGATGAAAGAGAAGCTTAGGAGCGGAATTATATACGTTAGGTACGAATTCACCGAAGAAATCGACCTACCTTGTGAGATTTCTCCCTCCTTCTCCCTCTAGAAAGCTCTATCTCTCCTTTGTGCAAAATGGCATCTGATATGGGAGGAAGAGGATGAAGAAATTGCTTTTAAATATTAGGCTTATGTCATTTTATCTCTTGCTTATGTCATTTTAGCTAATTTCCAAATATACCAAAATGTTAATACTTATGTACATAAGCTTCTTGTACATGTAATTTAATGTCCTAAAACCCATTTAACATGTAATTCATACTTTCTCTCTTGGTCTATCCCAAAAGGATGTCATAGCCCATAGGAGAATGAGAAATAAGCTGACATGAATTTATCCCATAATTTTCCTTCATTTTTGGATTAATACAAATTTTGGCTGATTTTCTGCTCAAATTTTTAAAAATCATAACTAATTTTGTAGACATCATATCGGAGTGATTCTAAAGGCTATAGAACCCTTATTGAGTTTAGTTTCAAGAAAAAATATAGTCTCTCTCCAGTTGGAATAACAAAATTCCCAGAATTAATTTCTTCGAATGTTGTTCCAAAAAATTCACATTTTTTTGGGTTAACTTCAAAAATTCATAACTTTTTGTATATAGCTCCAATTGAGTCATATGACCTATCAAATTAAAGCTTAGAATGTCTACTTTCATTCTAAAAAATTTCATAAATTTTTGTCATGATTTGTTTATTCAAAACAATATGACAAGCTCACCGCCTCGTAGGCGATGTAACCAGATACATTATTCACCTTTCAATTGTCAATATTTAATTCCTATGGCCATAAATATTCACCATTTCATTGAATATATTAAATAATTACAATACATTCTTGGTGAATAAAATTTGGGGTGTTATATTTCTCCCCCACTTAAATAAATTTCATCTCCAAAATTTTCTATATGTACATAGCCTTAAACTCCATGTGACACTTTAACATATCATTCTCTATCCTTGATATGAGCTTTTTCAATTGCTACTCTCAGGTCATTATATGTCTTACTGACATTATTCTCACTAATCAAAATCTGCTTAGACAGACCAAGATCTCCAAAATTCTCGATCAGTTTCTGCTCATGAATCCTCAAGGCTACCACCCGCATTGTTTTATAGCTCAATGTGTTAACAACGACATTAGCCTTTTCTGGATGATACTTTATCTCCAGGTTAAAATCTTTAAGCAGCTCTATCCACTGTGATTTCTCACGTTCAGCTCTATTTGATCACATAAACATTTCAAACCCTGGTGGTCACAATACAACTACACAGTTTTACCATAAAGGCAACGTTTCTAGATTTAATACAATACTATTACCATTAATGCAAGACTATGGGCAGGATAGTTCACTTCCCGAAGCTTTAGCTGATGAGATGTATATGCCCTCACCCAGCTTGCATCAATTCACATCTCAATCCCTGCCTACTCGCATCTAGGATTCAATACCCTTCTTAATCTATGCTGACCGGCATCAGTAAAGACAACAAATGTCCACTGTGGATCTGGGATTATCAATGTTGGTACTTTAATAAATTTTCGTCATCAACTCCACAAAGCTCCTCTCACAATCATCATCCCATGCATAATGTTGAGTTTTCATGGGAAAAATTACATAAACCCCTCATAATAATCAACACGACCTAGAACACTGTGTATTACAACCACAATCTCTGGCCTTTTCAGTTTTGTATTGCTTCCACCCTACAAGGATCCACTGTGACTCCTTGCTGTGAGACATATGGCCTAAAAGTCTAACTTTTGAAAGCCAAAACTCACATTTGCTCAGCTTGACATGAAGTTGCTTAGATTTCGGTATGTTCAATATGTTTTTCAAATGTTGGTCGTGTTCTACTCTTCTTCACGAGTATACCAGTATATCATGAATAAAAACTACTATGAGTTGGTCTAAGTATGAATAAAAATTCGATGCATGTAGTCCACAAACACGGAAGGTACATTGGTCAGCCTAAATGGTCATTTCGGTAATGCCATATTTAGTGCTGTAAGTAGTTTTTGGTACATTCTCTACTTTTTACCTTAAGCTATGATACCCAAACTCAACTCAGTTTGGAGAACATATAGGAACCAAACAACTGATCGAGCAAATCATTTATTCTAGGAAGTAGGTGCTTGATCTCAACGGTTACCTTTTTCAACTTCCTGTAACCAATATAGAGTTGTGTACTTCCGCTGCGTACTCTGATGTTTATGTCCTCATGTGAGCCTTTATAATGTCAGGATGATTCAAGAGAAGTCCCACAGGAACCCCCCTATAACACCTTACTACACTAGAAATACGTATTTCTTTATGCCAGTTCTGGGCCCATTTCAACTCAAATCCTTCTGAGCTATTACAAATTTTTGTGGAATCAAAACTTAACAGTTGATTCCTAGGTTACGGATTACTTGATAACCCTTCTACTCATACCTTTCAGCACTCCATTTGCCATCCACCAATCTACTCCTAATATAGCCTCAAATTAGTGGGATAGTAGGCAAATCAATTTTGTCTCTCATTCATCAAAGCTATCACCTTGATTGATCCTTTAAGGGAATATTCTATTATTAAGATCTTTCCCTATGCTAGACTTAACAACTAGCAGATTTTCAATATTCCTTTCTATAAGGATTCGTGTCCGTAAGAATCTTGTTTCTCAATTTTATGGATCATCACTGGCCCAACACAATACTGAATAAACTTACCAGCCTAATGACACACCGGTCCACTAGGTCTTAAGGCCTCAGGACTCAGGTCCACTACCACATCACTGGCCTATAGGATTTTACAGCCTAGGGTCTCTAACCCAACTTTTAGGTTCGTCATGAAATCTAAAACCTCAACATCACATCGATCAAAAATCATTTTCCTCAATTATACCCAATAAGTTCTGCTAAGAATCAAGATTAATAGCGCCTATTCTAACCTTCACGATTTTGGGTAATATCCTCTAACTATTACTGAAGATTCAACACTATCCACAAGGTTTAAACTTTTGTCATGCATCCGAACCATAGTGCAACTAATTCACATTTCGACCTAAACACTATTTCAGCTTAGATCTAATTCAGGTATATTCTCAACCTTCAATGTCATCAGATCAAATCCTCTAGGATCAACATATGGTTGATCACCACTTACCATATAGTACCGTATATTGTATCTACATTCCTTTGACCCCTACAGTATTACTAAGGATCATCACTTAGCATGGAGAAACCACAAAACATTTACTATGACTAAAATTTCCAAAACCCCATCAAATGGACCTTTTTAGGTAGTGTTCACTGGGACATAACTATTCTGATTTCAAATCAATGCTTACATCATCAATATCTCAATGCGTCTAAGCACCCTTTAAATTATCTAACTTAAATGGTCATTAGGCATGGAGAAACCTCAAGACAATCACTATTACTCAAGTCTCCATGACCTTGTCAACTCAACTTCCTTAGGGGTCACCTATCCTAGATTACCCTGGGTCGAGCAAGCTTAACTTTCAAGCCCCCATGTAAAAATGCATATACTGGCTTTATCTGCTTCCAACCACCGGTGCTTTGAGATTACCCTTATCTAAAAAATTGTGCCTAGTCTCCGAGAATCAAAATACTGTGTATAGTCTATGTATTACTGCTAGTACATACGTAATATCAATTCTGATACCATTATCAGAACTGTTACTATTGGTATTCTGATACCGTCATTGCGTACATTGATTCCTCTATCCAATGCACTAGTACCATTGATACTATCAACTGGGCACTGGTATCGTTCTGTGTGCACTAATACTATTGCTTCCTAATATCATCCTGATACCACACTGATATCATCTCCAGGTGCACGGTACCACCAATACTGCCATCTGGGTACTGATATCACCTCTGAGTGCCTTGATACCCCTGTTCCCTGATACCATTGTTACCATCTTGATACTATTGTTAACGTCCTAATACCAGTGGTAGTTTCCTCAGATCGGCATTACACCACTCGCTACCTTTCAGGTACATGCTATTTCTCAGGGCTGATTAACAAATTGGGAAGATACATTCCTTTGGTATCTCTTGACTGTGCATATTTCCTAGCACTATGTAATCAAGACCATATCAGTATACCATCCTGTTGCCAGAACTGCTACTCTGCCAGAACCACTTGGGCACATCCAGAACCGTTTTGAGCTCTAATAACAAAATGTTATACCCTTATCTAATTTTTACCATTTTTAGAGTGTTTGCGCGCAGTTAAGTGGGTATACAGGAATAACATAAACATACTGATATATATAGTACATGATTACATTGAGGCATTCCTCGCAGGGCTGGTAATATATACATTTCATTCAAAATATTCAAAATCAAAGACTACATATAACCACGAACTTTATATCGGGAAACGTGTCCGTCAGTTCCCCTTATCTACGTCCTTGCTTTTTGAGCTGCTGGCACCCGCTGAGATATTTATATTTATAAAAATGGGTGAGATTCCAAGGAATCCCAGTAGAAACATATTATTGTTCACGCAAAATGCAATAAATAGATATGATATGCACCATGTATACACCAATTAATGAACAATATAAACGTTATCAATGTGAATACATGAGTAAGGCTCCTGCTCCACTAATCGTACACCGACTGGATTCTTACCTAACCCCCAGGTGTAAGTGCACTTCAGCACTAACTGCCTTTTCTGGGCAAACCATGTTGATTAATAAAAGCACAAACAATGGCCTCTACACAATCGTATGAATTATGGCATGACATATGAAGGATAATGTCCCTGCCTCAAGTCTATTTCACCCCGTTTTGCATGCCTCGAAAAGCATGCCAATCTCAATCTCCCAACTCAGTCCTAAAATGATAAATGTACAAGAATAATGTTAAAACCCAGTCATGTACTATTTCAGACACTTCCATAGTGTTTATAGTGGTTATATTAGCCTATGGTGAAAATTTACCAAAATGCCCCCGGGAATACGGCCCGACCCCGCCGTACTTGGTCTGACTATACTTTTTCTGAAATTTAGACTGGTACTATTTTGATATATTTTCACCCAAGGAATCATTTCCAAACTCAGAATTACAAAATTCACTGCCAAAAAGACAGATATGCCCTTGGTAGCCTACTTTCAGGGTTTCATGGGCGTTTTTGTAATTATGCATTTTCGGACTTTTCTGAAAAAGTGATCAACTGTAATCCCACCTAATTTTCCCTCTTAAACTCAATGGAATCATCAAATCATTGAAAATCCAACTTTAAGCCCTATTTCTTACTTTGGCTAAAATCCTCAATACTCTCGGGAAAATTAGGGTTTTTCGATTTCAACTCCACAGACGTGTTCTTTTCTAATCCTAACCACTTTATTAACTATTTAATTAGGTTATAACTACCATTTGGACCAAATTTTAGCAGTATAACCTCTAGGCCTATACATTTTCAAATTTTCAAATCAAAGACAATCCGGTGAAATTTCCCCGATTAAATTATCCACAGCAGCCAGATCAATTAAAGATTGAAGTTTTAGAAGTTACCTCAATCTCCCTTTGGCTTTTTCGAGTGTGGCCAAAACCCTAGCTCTTCCAACACACAAATTTGAACTTCTAACACCTTAAAATACATAAAAGAGAAGCTTATGGGTGGAGTTATATGTACTAGGTACGAATTCATCGAATAAATCGACCTACCTTACGAGATTTCTCCCTCCTTCTCTCTCTAGAAAGCTATCAAGCTCTCTCTATCCTTTATGCAAAATAGAATCTGATATGGGAGGAAGAGGTTAAAGAAGTTGCTTTTAAATATTTGGCTTATGTCATTTTATCTCTTGCTTATGTCATTTTAGCTAATTTCCAAATATACCAAAATGTTAATACTTATGTACATAAGCTTCTTGTGCATGTAATTTAATGTCCTAAAACCCATTTAACATGTAATTCATACTTTCTCTCTTGGTCCATCCCAAAAGGACGTCTTAGCCGATAGGAGAAGGAGAAATAAGCTTACATGAATTTATCCCATAATTTTCCTTTATTTTTCGATTAATACAAATTCTGGCAAATTTTCTACCCAAATTTTGAAAATTCATAACTAATTTTGTAGACATCATATTGGAGTGATTCTAAAGGATATAGAACCCTTATTGAGTCTGGTTTCAAGAACTCTCACTAGTTGGAAGCAAAAAATTCCCAAAATTAATTTATTCGAATGCTGTTCCAAAAAATTTGCAATTTTTCTAGGCTAATTTCAAAAATTCATAACTTTTTGTATATAGTTCCAATTGAGTTAAATGCCTATTAAATTAAAGCTTAGGATGTCTACTTTCATTCTAAAAAATTTCATAAGTTTTTGTCATCATTTGTTCATTTAAAACCATATGAAAAGCTCACTGCCTCATAGGCAATTTCACTGGAAGCATTATTCACCTTTCAATTTTCAATATTTAATTCCTATGGCCATAAATATTCAGCATGTTATTGAATATATTAAATAATTACAATACATTCTTGGTGAATAAAATTTGGGATGTTACATACACAGCCACACAGTACCTAGCAGGAATTGTCCCCTCCTCTTGGGGATTTAATTCGCCTCCCCAAGGACTCAAGGCCATGACTTGATGATAAGTCATGCCTTAAGAGCTCCTTGGTAGCCATTTGCATCAAGCAACCACTTCCACCACGATGCAAGTGTCTACTAAAGAGCTCTTAAGGCATGACTTATTGGTGCAAGTGGCTACTAAGGAGCTCTTAAGGCATGAATTATCCTCAGGTCATGGCTTCGAGTTCTTGGGGAGGCAAATTAAATCAGCAAGAGGAGGGGACAATTCCTGCCAAGTACTATGTGGTAATGTGTGGGCTTGGCCAGTTGCTATGTGTAGGTTGTTACATTTAGTAACTAAATGAGAAAATTATTAACTTTTTAAATATAAAATATTTATCAATAAGTTCAAAGCATAAATCATTGATAGTTAGTTTTATTCTATGGGAGGGGATTACATGTAATCTTGATACAACAAACTGATTACAATATTTAGTTAGGTTTATATAACGTAAAGAGGATTACATTTTTGAATCTTGATTACATCATTTGATGTAATCAGGATTGCACTGCTAGGATTGATGAATAGGATGCAGACATTCTATAATCAAGTAAAAAAGGCACTATTGCCATTATAATTATTTAACTTGATCAAAGCGCCCACCCGTAAATGCTGTTAAATATTAAATAATTACCACCATTAAATATTCAAAAAATTAATTAATAGTAATATAAAAATTTAAAAAATAGGGAAAAAGACAGAAAAAGAACTTTGAAATTGCAGAATTCCAAATCAAGTATGTTATCAAGAGTTGATAAGGGAATGACGAAACTTGATATTTAATTCAGAACTCGTTTTTTTGGGAAATACCTTATTTGGAATTTTTCAATTTCAAACTTCTTTTTCTATTCTTTTCCCTAAAAAATATTCCCTCAATAAAAAAAATGAAAAATATGTATTCCACCATTGAAAATATTAAAATATTTCATTAACTAATATTTCCACCATTAAATATTAAAATATTACTATGAACACAACGTGTAGAATGCACAAATTGAAAAAACTACCATGAACCCAACGTGTAGATTATATATATATATATATGCGTAAATATGGGTAATTTTGTCTCTTGATATATTATTTTCGTATATTCTCATATTCGATATAATACAACCAAATACTTTTATGTATATATATCATCTTTCTTTAATGACGAACCAAACAAATTCATGTAATCATCATTACATTATATTGCATTACATATCCATTATATTACCTTTGATTCCATGAACCAAACGGGCACTGAATGTAATTTAATATTATTTTGGGCCAAAAATATAATATAATATTTTGAATATCAACTAATACAAAGACCGTATTTGAACATCTTACTGTTCGAAAAAATATACATTTTGAAAAAAAATTCATATTTCAAGAAAGTACTAAAAGATATGTTGAAATTCAATTCCTAATATTGTTAGTGGCGTTTGATGATAATTGCAATTGATTTTTCTGGCCTATAAATGTGAATAAATAATCATGAGGCTATTTTTCAAATATTACGAAAATTTTAGCATGTCATATTAATATGCCAAAGCACCTGCCATAGTGAATTTTATTTGTCTTCTTTATTCAAAATACTAATTGTTATTTGTGTTATCACCAAAGCAGGCTTAAATTTTAGTGTTTAAGTATAATTTTAATTTGTTAATTAATTTTAATATAAGTTATGTTTATTAATTTTAATATTATTATAAAAAATATTTCAATATAACCAAACTTGATTATTTAAAATGATTTAAATTGGAGAAAAGAATAGATAATTAGATTATGAGAGAAATTGAAAAAAACATACTAGCCATAGTTTTAAAAAATATCATAAATGAGTTTAGTTTTAAAAAATATCATAAATGAGTTTTTATGTGAAATATATGAGACTTAATGACAATGTAATTTCCAAAAAATTAAATTATTAATTTGTAAGTAATTGATTGTGCTCCATAAATGGATTTATTAAGTGATTCAAAATTTAAATGGTTATTTAACTACAAAACAACAATAGATAAAAAATGTTTATCTCTATAGATTCAGAAGTTATCAAAATCCAAATTGAGGAATATCTAAACTCAAAATCTCCTAAAGAATCCATTATTCAAATTCAATCTCAATTATTCTCAACTTGATAATCAATAAATCAATGAGCGAATAATAAATACATTCCTGTTATAAAAATGGGAAAATACAAGAGATGTAAAGAAAGAAATCACTACTACAAAAAAAGAAAGCTGTGGTGCTTATAATTGCATTAACTGTGGCGCTAGAGAAGTGCTACATATCTGGACGCCACTAAAAAAAGCTGTGGCGCTTGGAAGCGCCACAACATTTAAATTTTTTTTTTTTAAAAAATACCCTCATGTGGCGTTTGTTTGAGGAAGTGCCACAGGAGGGGGGCCTCCTGTGGCTCTTGCGTCAGCAAGCGCCACAGCAGGGGGGTCCTACTGTGGCGCTTGCGTCGGCCCCCCTCCTGTGGCACTTCCTCAAACAAGCGCCACAAGAGGGTCCCTTTTTTTTCTTTTTTTTTTCTTTTTACTTCTTCTTCTTCTTTTTTTTCCTATGGCCTTTTTTTATGCTTCCTGATTATGAAGCTTTATATAAAATGAGTGGCTTTCGTGTTTATCATCTCCACAAATTGTCAATCTTTCTATTTTATATTTCAACCTATTATATATATATATATATATATATATAATTTTCACATTTAAAATTCAAGTTCCCCAACAATAATGTTCTTACATTAATACTCTCCAAAGCTAACATAAAAAATATCACAATACAAGAACTTGATATGTGAACACAGTACATCAACAACTAATTAAGTAAATTAAAAGATTACTAAAAAACGCAAGCTTGTCGGTAAAAAAATTTAAACAAAGCAAAAAGGCAAACGAAACAAGCTAGGTTTTCATTCTTTCCTATTAAATTAGGAACAAAAAGGCAAAAGTTATATTACGGTTTATCTTGACTAAAAAAAATTTAAACAAAGCATGTTAGAATGAAACATTCTTCTTCTTACAAATCTATTAATTGACCAGCGCAGGGAGTGGGAGACCACGTTGGTGATGCTAGCTTGAGTGACGAGTGAGCGTATGGGTGTGTTTTTTAGTATGAAGATGATAGGAAATGGAGGGAGGGGGCCGACGGATCCACTAAGAAGATGAGAAAGGGAAAGTAGTTTAATAGAAGAGAGAGTAGTTAAATAATTAAAGTGGAGTAGTAGTCAAAAAGAGAAGGAATGGAGGGCGGACACAGGACCACTACGCGGGAAATGAAATAATTAAGAGATACACTATCCATTTGAATTTTTTTTTTAAAAAAATGGGCAAGTGTGGTGCCTAAATAATTAGGCACCACACATTGCCTCTCATCAGCTGTGGGGCCTAATGCTTAGGCGTTACAGCTGATATAGAATTTATCATGTGTGGCACCTATTTATTTAGGCGCCACACATGCCCATTTTTTTTAAAAAAAAAATCAATGCTACAGCTGTGTCGCTTGGTGGGTTAGGCGCCACAGCTACTTTCGTGGCCCCAAGTGTGGCGCCTGTGTAGGCAGGCGCCACACTAGGCCTCCTCAATTGTGGCACTTAATCTATTAGACGCCACAGCTGGTACCCAAAATTAAAAAAATAAATTATAGAGGTAAAAAAAAAGAAGAAGCTGTGGCACTTGTTTAAAAAAGTGCCACAAAATGTGCGCCACCTTTTACCCTTTTTGTAGTAGTGAATGAAGAGAGAACTAGAGAGAAAGATGGAGCAATATCTTATTCATTTGGATGCACAAGGATTCAAAAATCCTTGTGGTAGATGCAATCACTTTAAGGTATTTAATTAGTCTGGTACTGAGCAGAAAACTAGATATGTGTCTAATGGATGTTGTTACAGCCTACTTATATGGTACTATAAATACTGAAATTTAAATGAACATCCCTGAAGGATTCAAATTGCCAGAAGGATGTAAGAATTCCCGAGAAAATTGTGCAATTCATTTGCATAAATTTTTATATAGATTGAAACAATATGGAAGAATGTGGTACAACCGTCTCAGTGAATATTTGTTAAAAGAAGGTTATAAAAAGAATCCTATTTGCCCATGTGTTTTCATAAAAGGAAATGGATAAAAGTTTGTGATAATTGTTGTATATGTGGATGATTTGAATATAATTAGAACTCTTGAAGAGCTTCAAAAATTTGTTGATTGGTTAAAGAGAGAATTTGAGATGAAGGATCTTGGAAGAACAAAGTTTTGTCTCGGCCTACAAGTTGAACACTTAACAAATGGAATTCTCCTTCATCAATCAACTTATGTTGAAAAAATATTAAAGTCATTCTATATAGATAAAGCACATCCATTATCTACTTCAATGGTTATAAATCACTTGATAAGAAGAAGGATCCTTTTTGTCCTCAAGAGAAAACAGAAGAACTTCTTTGTCCAAAAGTACCATATCTTAGTGCTATAGGCACACAAATGTATTTTGTCAATACAACACGACCCGATATTATATTTGCTGTGAATTTATTAGCAAGATTTAGGTCTTCTCTAACAAGAAGGCATTGAAATGGAATTAAACATATATTCCGATATCTTCAAGGAATAAATGATATGAGATTATTTTATTCTAACGAATTTGAATCACAATTGATTGGTTATGTAGATGCAGGATTTTTATTAAATCCACACAATGGTAGATCTCAAATAGGATATTATAGATTTTCGGGCGTACCTGGAATGTAATTTCGTACTCTCAAGATACCCACACAAATCAGATCACTCGAACTCTGGCTATAATACACAGCAAAATTCACTAAAGGAAAGAGAGAAAAATGATTTTTTTTTCTCAGTGTATATTTTCTTAGGAGATTCAACATCTCGTTGTTATGCAAAGCATAAAACCACGTTAATAAATAACTGTTCTCACCAATTCCTACGGGAAAAACTATTCCCGCCATTTGTTTCAAATATTTGGGGAATATTGACAACAATTGCCCTAGAATATTGTCAACAAATGCCCCATAAAATTGGGTATTTTATTTTTCCCTCAAGGCTAATGGGTTTGGGCCTAATCCACTAAGGGTGGATCAAACCCATTTCCCAACATTTCCTACTCACACTTGGTGGATTAGATACCGTGAGCCTTGTCTCTATCTCTTTCTTCTTTTATACTCGGTGCTTTGCCGTGACTGCATGGGCATGACGTTTCCTAGGTGCCTATACTAGGAATCTCTTTCATAGGACCAGCACAAAACAACCTTTTTTTTATATAGTTTGAATTTAATATTATGCCTATGTCCTAGATTTACCAATATATACTTTCAAATGGTAGATCTAATCCCTTTGAAGTTAAGATAAAACTTAGATCGCCTTTTAAAATGCTTAGTATCCATACTTATGAAATTATCAAAAATAATATCATAATGGACATGTCTCAAACACCAGCATAGGTGTGTATATTCCAAGTAATCTTCCCTTTGCTCATATATCATTTTGATATATGTCAATCGCTTTCCTAACATAATATCTTGTATCATATCCATCATGATCATACGACGAATGTTAAGGTAGTAGTCATTGACGTATAACTCCATGATAATGTCAAAGTCAAAAGATATCATAGAAGTGTTTAACCTTCTTGGGACTCAAAAAGCAATGAAGCAGGGATCCATTCACTTGCTTCCCATTTACGGTTCTTTCTCACATGTGGTATGAATCTCATGCTATGGTGTTACTCTTGCACTATAAGAGCAGACATCGTTTTGAATCTTATTATTAACACCGTACAACACATAAGTTTAGATACTCCCAGTATCTAAACCCAAATTCTTCTACTCCATTTATCTCTCATGATGTCAATGTTGAAGAATTTGTTGTCTGGAAATAGGCATCATGGAAGCGGGCATCCATGATTCGATCCATATTTATATTTATATCTTTTTGGATCTCATCTTGACATATGACACTCTTATCAAGGCAACATAATTTGTATTTCTTCTCTACCATATTAGTATTTCTGCTACTTTACTGGTGAACACAACTGTCTTATCTTTACATACTCCTCTTGAGTATCAAGGGTGATAGCTCGTGTGAGAGAACTAACCTTACTTGCCTGTACAACATACTAGATGTTGTATATCTTTATATAGACACATAAATTTATGAAGAAATATTTTCATTAATAAAAAACATATTAACTAGTGTCTGCAATTTTACATTTTATGCATCCTAATAGCCTTCACATATTTGTTATATATTTCCTTGGCTATTAGTTTGGTTAAGGGGTCAGCAACCATACTCTTAGTCGAAATATGTTGTACATTAACAACTTTCTGTGCTACATAATCTCTCAAAAAATTGTAATGTATATCTATATGTTTGGTCTACCTATGATATTTGGGATCTTTCATATAGGCTATGGCTGCAGTATTGTCACAATTCACTAACATCGATTTGTGCTTTCATTTCTAAATCGAAGGTGTTCAATAAATCTCTTGAGCCATATAGCCTCTTGTACTGCTGAGGTGTATGCCACAAACTCAGATTCCATAGGATGTAAGGCAATGCACGTTTGCTTCTTGCTGCATCAACATATAGCGCCATTATTAAGCAAGCAGTTATATCCAAAAGTTGATCTTTGCTCAACTTCATCTCTACCCAATCAACGTCGGAGTATCCAACTAAGGGCCCGTTTGGTACGCTGAAATTGATTTTGATGGAAATGGATATGGATATGGTAATGGAAATGGGGACTAAAAGTATGTTTGGTATGTCATGGAAATGATATCTAATTTTTGTATAAAAATACCAAAATGTCCTTTAATTTTTTTTGAAGGTAGTGGAGGGTAATAGATGGAAATGATCACATGGAATTGTAAATCTGAGGTATTTTGATGGAATTGATTGGGTGGAATTGAGCCTATTTGGCTTCCACATGGAATTGAAAAATTTTCCAATTCCATCATACCAAACAAGCATCATGATGGAATTGATCCTTAATTCCATTTCTATCACCTCTAATTCCATCATACCAAACAGGGCCTAAGTGTTACACCCTCACTTATTTTGACTTGCAGCGGAATATTAATGCGTGGTTCGGTGGGCAACAAAGGAATAGCATAAACATACTGATATTATGTGTATGATTATAGAAATTCCCCATAGGGGTTCGTACATGATAATTATAATCAATGTAGCCGCACAGAGCTACGTGGGTGTCTAAACCCATCCCAGTGAAACGCAGACACCTTCCCATCTTTGTTCCACCACGACATTCCCCTCGTACGATTCTCTTCTCTGTGCTCAACATACCTTCTATCTTCACCTGTCTAAATTGTTGGTAGGGGAGGGTGAGATTCGAGAGAATCACAGTAGAAAACAGACACCATAATGCATGCATGATGATGCTATGTGTATGACATGTTAGCTTTAACTAGATGTATACACCATAATGACATTTCTGCATACTTAATGTTTCATGCAACATAACTATGGCCATAGTATAAACAGAAACGGAGCTTCGTTATTTAAATATTCTCTACACAATCAAGTAAAGTAATCACATAGATCACTACATAAGCAAAGATATCAAATACAATCAAATAAGGTAAGTTCCCTACCTTAATCCTTTACTCAACTCGAACAGCATGCCTCAAAAAACGTGCTAATGATTAGGCTCTTAACTTGGTCTTACAATTCCAAATGTACAATTTAGACACTTCCATAGTGTTTTTGGTGGTTATATAAGTTTATGGTGAAAATTTATCAAAATGCCCCCGAGGCCCTGCCCCGCCGTACCCGGCCTGGCTATACTTTTTCCAAAATTTTACATGGGCTATTCTGACATAATTTTGCCCAAGAAATCGATTTCTAGAATCGAAATTACAAAATTCATTGCTAAATGACAAAATTGCCCTTGGCAGCCCCTATTTAGGGTTTTAGGGGCGTTTTCATAATTATACATTTTTGGGATTTTCTGAAAAAGTGCCCAACTGTAACCCCACCTAATTTTTCCTCCTAAAGTAAATAGAATCATCAAATCAATAAAAATCCAACTCTAACCCCCATTTCTGCCCTTGGCCAAATTGCACAATTCCCCAAAAAAATTAGGGTTTTTCGAATTTAACTCTGCAGACATGTTCCTTTCTACTTCTAACCACTTTATTCACTATTTAATTACATTACAACGACCATTTGTACCCAATTTTGGCAGCATAACTCTTAGGCCATTGCATTTCCAAAATTTAATGCCAAAGGCAATCCGACGAAATTTCACCGATTAAATCGACCACAACAGTCATAACAACCGAAGTTGAAGTTTCGGAAGTTACCTCAAACTCCCTCTGGCTTTGCCTAGTGTGGCTAAAAACCCTAGCTTTTAAACAACCAAATATGTGCTTCACAAACCTTAAATAATATGAAAGAGAAGCTTAGGAGTAGAGTTATACGCGTTAGGTACGAATTCACCGAAGAAATTGACCTACCCTGTGAGTTTTGCTCCTCTCTCTCTAGAACTTGACACAAGATTTCTCTCTCTTTAGCTCTCATGGCTACATGGTTTTGAAGGAAAAGAGATGATGGAATGTGTTTTATAATATTTGCCTTTATCCCTTTTATTTCTTTATTTGAGCAAAATTTAAAAATTTAACTTTTTATGTACATAACTCTTATGTACATGTAGTCATAAGCCCAATTGAAGCTAACTAATATTTCCCTCTCTTGGCCCGTGCAACATCACGTCTTCGAGTCCTTTAAATCAGCAAAAATGGGCTGATGGCTTATCCCATAAATTACAAACTTTCCATCACATAATTTCCTTCATTTTTGGATTTATCTCAATTCTTTCAGATTTTCTGCCTAAAGTTTGAAAAACCATAACTAAATTTGTAGACATCAAATTGGAGTGATTCCAAATGTTTTGAAACCCTGATTAAGTCTAGTTTCAAGGAAAAATATAACCTTTAGCAAACCGGAAGCTCACAATTCCTAAAATTTTAATCTTTAGACGTTGTTCCAAAAAATTTCCAGTTTTTTTGGGCTAACTTCAAAAATTCATAACTTTTTGTATATAGCTTCAAATGATTCAGATGACTTATCAAATTAAAGCTTAGGATGTGTACTTTTATACTATAAAATTTCATAATTTTGGATCATTTTTGGATCGTTCAAAATCGCATGACAATCTCACTGTTTCTCCAGAAATTTCACTGGCAACATAATCACACTCTCCAAAATTCACCCTTCCATTTTATTAAATGCCACAAATGTTTACAAGGCATATTGGGGAATAAAATTTGGGATGTTACACTAAGCGTAGATCGCTTCCTTGATAGCATAGTGCATAATATGATGTACCCTTCAAGTATCTCAAAACCCTTTTCATTGCTTTCCAATATTGCTCACCGGGATTTGACTGGAATCTGCTAACCAGTCCAACTGCGTATCAAATATCTAGCCTTATACACATCATTGCGTACATCAAACTTCCAACGGCACTAGCATAGGGGACCCTTTCTATTTTCTTCTTTGCTGTCTCAGTTTTAGGATACACATCAAGACTCAAGGTTAATCCAGAAACTATTGGGGTATCTAAGGGATTGCAGTCTCTCATATTGAACGCTCGAGAATTTTCTTGATGTAGTTCTCTTGTAAAAGAGAGAGAATTCTTTTAGAGCGATCCCTTTAGATTTTAACTCCAAGTATATACTCTGTTTCACCAATATCTTTCATCTTAAAATTTGATAATAGCAAGTCTTTAATAGCTAAAACCTAATTTAGACTATTTCCAGCCAAGAATATGTCATCCATATATAAGGATAATATCACAAAATTACCCTCAAACCACTTAATGTAGACGCAGTGGTCTTCTTCAATCATTTGAAAGTTATAAGAGGTTATCACTCTGTGAAACCTCAATTACTACTGTCTGGGTGATTGTTTCAGTCCATAAATGGACCTCTTGAGCTTACGAACTTTGCTCTCTATTCCTTTCTTATTAAAAGCCTAATGGTTGTTCCATATAGATTTCGTCATCCAAATCATCGTTTTGAAATGCGGTTTTTACATCCATTTGATGCAGTTCTAGATCTAAAGTATTTACTATTGCCAGAGTAAGTCTTATAGAATTGAAACGTAAAATAGGTAAGAAAGTAACCGCGTAATCTATGTCAAACCCCTTAACATTTTGATATACGCAGAGGGATAAAGGTACAGTTACACAGGCATACAGAAATAGCACAAATATATTGATAAAAAGTGCTTGTTTATATACAGGAGTCTCCCTACACGGTTTGATAATATATATACATAATTTGTCCAAAATATTAAAATAAACAAATTATAACCAAACAACCCGAACTATCTTTACCCTAACACCTCAGTTGCTGGTATCTGCCGTTTTGCCCTTAGAGTCACTAACTTCTGCTGGAATATTTTTATATTTGAAAAAGGGTGAGATTCAAACGAATATCAGTTGTAACATATAATCGATAATAAAAAATGCAAGAATTAAATATGTTATGCACCATGTTATGCAACAAATTAACAATAAAATCATGGCATGTATACATGAGTTAAGGGCTCAATCCCCCACTATTTGTAAACCTCGGTTGGGTTCTTGCTTACAATCAGGAAAGTGCCTCCACACACAATTACCCTCCTCAGCAAAACCATGTTAATTAATTATGTCACTAAAGATGGCATACACAACCATATAAAACATTCACATAATTTATGGTAGATAGAATTATTACCTTAAGTCCATTTTTGCAACACATATCAATTCCAAATTTAATTCGGCTCGGATCAAAGACTGGTCTTAAAATTCCAAGTTTACAAGAATTAGGTTAATACTCATTCATGTATCATTTTAGACTCTTCCAAATTACTTTTGTTGTTATATTAGTCTGACACTGCAAAATTACCAAAATGCCCTTAGGGACCTAGTCTAGGCCCCTTTTTACCTAGTTTGACTGTACTTTTCCAGAAATTTTGACCTGGGCTATTCCTACATAGTTTTGCCTGCAGAATCCATTTTTAACCTCGGTTTTCCCAAAATCACTGCCAAATGACAGTTTTACTCTTGACAACCCCTATTAAGGGTTTTAGGGGTATTTTCGTAATTTCACTTTCTAGGGCTTTTCTCACAAAGTGATCAACATCAACCCTCCACAATTTTCCCTCTTGAATACCATGTAATCATCAAATTAATGAAATTTCAGCCCTTACCCCCTGAACTCATGCTGGCCGAAACATGCTCAAGGAAAAAGGGAAATTGTGATTTTGAGATTTAACCTTTAAAACTTGCTTCTTTACATTCCTAACCACTTATTTAACCCTTTAAACACTTACTAGACATGATTTGAGAAAATTTGGGAAGTATAATCCCTTAGGGTTTCCACTTTCCAAATTTACAAAATCAATAACCAAACCATAAATCATGATAAAAACACTACAAAAGAACATGCTATTACCGACGGATTTACCTACGAAATTATTTCCGTTGGTAATTTCTGACGGATTACCTACGGATTTTCTGTTGGAAAAATTACCGAAGGATTTTTTATGATAAAATTTTGTCCATAAATTTCGTCAGAAAATAAATTTTCCGACGGAATTACCGATGGAAAAAAATTTCATCTCTAATTACTAACGGATTAAAGATGAAAAAAATTTCCTCGATAAATGCTGATGGATTACCCACAGAATTTTTTCTGTTGATAATTACTGACGCCTTACCCATGAAATTCCGTGGGTAATTTGAATGAGAAATTACCGAGGAATTCCGTGGGTAAACTGTAGCTAATTATCGGCGGATTAAAGATAAAAACATTCCATTGGTAAATATTGACGGATTACCCACGGAATTGTTTTGTTGATAATTACCGACGCCTTAGCCACGGAATTCCGTGGGTAATTTGAACGAGAAATTACCAATGGAATTCCATAGATAATCCGTAACTAAAATTAATAATTTTTTTAATTATCTTTTAATAATTTATATGAAATCATAAAAATAATCTATAACAAATAAAAATTTAAATATCATAAAATTAATATTTAATATAATATATTAAATATATATAATATTAATAATAAAAATTTTAAATGAAATAAGAAATAAAAAATTTTAAACTTTATATCATAAAAAAAAATAGATAATTATATATAAATATATATTTAATATTATATATATTTATATTAATATTAAATATTTAAATGAAATAAGAAATTAAAAATTTTTAAATTTTATGTTATAAAAAAAGAAATATATAATTATATATAAATATATATGTAATATTGTATATATTTATATTAATATTAAATATTTAAACGAAATAAGAAATTAAAAAATTTTATATTTTATATTATCAAAAATGAAATATATAATTATATATTTAATATTATATATATTTATCTTAATATTATATTTGTTATCTAATTATTACATTATATATATTATTACGTGAATAAATAACACAAGGTTAAATCAGCTCAACTTGCAAAGGCATCAGAACACATACCAGAGGTCCAAGGTTTGAATCCTACCTTTGTCACAAAAAAAAAACAATTATCTCACAGAGATACATGGTGTAAGGTTAGAGGGACATGTTGTAACCCCCTCCGTAATTATTATCCGAAATACGTGATTAAAATGAAATAGAGATCAATAATAATCAAAACTCATTTACTAACCCATCTACCAAAACTCATTTACTAAGCCATCTACCAGACGGGATTTTCATAAATACATTTCAAAAGCGAATTCACCTGGTCTCACATTCACCTTTCAAATACAATTACCTCATGAAGATAAATCACATTCATATAAATATCAGAATGCACAATAATAATACCGACAATTCCGGGTTCATACCTTCACTAAAGATACGTAGGGCACAATTGCCCATTACAATTCCTCAACGGGGAATACACAAATCCATCTCCAATACATAACCAAATGAAACAATATACATCCAAGCACATATACATCCAATATCCAATTATACATAATGCCAACTATCATGATAACCAACTACCAAAATTACAACCCGAAGGAGTCCTCGTCGCCCTTGGATGCTTGCTCCATCATCGTTATACCTTCCCTGTCTAAAATATTGGTAGGGGAGGGTGAGGTTCTAGAGAATCCCAGTAGGAAGCAGATACCAATATGCATTCAAGATAAGTGTTTAATGCATGACATGCTTGCATCACAATAACTCGTGCTCACATAATGATATATCCGCATGCTCAATGTTTCAACAACATACTCATGGCCATAGCATAAATAGAAATAGAGCTTCAATCATTCATATATGTTTCACATAATCAAGCAAAGCAATAACATGCATCAATACACAAACACAAATATCAATACATGCAGGAGAGGTAAGTTCCCTACACTTATTCTTTCCACGTATGCTACAGCATCGGCTACTCGCGATCCGAGCGGATATCGAACCATAATCAAGGTGAATACCCAACCCTATAACCAAATCAAGGACATAGGATCATTCTCTTTTCTAAATTCTCATTTTCATAACACTTCAAGTTGGTTACCATTCATGACCTTTAGGTGGCTAATCAAAACCTAAACACATGCCTAAAGGCTTGCGAAACACTTGACGAAAGGTCACCTTTTAAAAGTCCAAAATGCTGATTTTTGGGGGTTGGCCGCGGCCAGCCTACCCATGGGCCACGGCTAATGGATGCACAGAAGGTATTGGGCCGCGGTTCATAACCTCTGGCCACGGCCAAGAAAATTGTGTTTCCTGGCTGAACTTCCAAAAATCATAACTAATTTTAGAAAACTAGAAATGAGGTGATACCAAAGCCAAATGAAAGGTATTTAAGTCCTCTTTATAGGAAAAATATGGAACATTAATGGAAATCACCACAAAATTCCAGAATTACACAAAACTCCACACTGCCCCAAAACAGAGTTCAGTTTCAACTCCAAACTTTGGGCAACCATAACTCCTAGTACACAAAACGAAATGACACACTTTATATGTCCATTTTGAAGCTTGGGATGTGAAATTTAAGACTGGAAATTTTCATGATTTTCCAATACCATTTGTTCATTCAAATATTTTGTGCAAACTGAGTGCCCAGAATAGAGTTCACACAATATAGATTTCCAACTTTTCTACCAAAGTGTCCAATGACTCCAAAATCATTAACCAAACCTATTCCCATAAAATTTTCCACAAGGAACACAAAGGTAACCTCAAAATGACCAAAATCACAACTCATTGACATGCCTTATTTTGCCCAATGCACAAAAATCAACACAAAGTGACCAAACTTCACATTTAAGCTTCAATGCAATTCTATCACTTCAAAACACTAAACAAGGCACCATTTCCATAATAATAACATACCATACTCCCCCATGACCCTAAATCACGAAAATTAGGGAAAAAATTTTAGAAATTCAAGGCCCAACCAATGGCCACAAAACTTATATGAAAATGAAGCTTTCACTTAGCTCAACAACTTTCTTAAAGAAGTTCTTTGGTTCACCCAAGTCCACAATTTCGTGAGAGCTCAAACACCACCAAATGATAAATCTAAAACCATAAAATTGAAGCTCTCAACACAAGGAACAACTTTAAAGAAGAGGGTTTTTCCATTAGAGGTCAAGATCTTACCTTTTTCACAAGCTTTTCACCTCTTCTTTGGCCTCCAATGGCTGTCGCATAGAGAGAGGGAAATGAGAGAGAGATGAGAGTGGAGTAGATGAAAGAAATGAGTGAACTTCCTCACCCATACCAGCTGCCACCTGAAAAAAGGGAGGAAAGAGAGAGAAAAGCAATAGACAATTGCCATTTGACTCTTCCAACCACCCTCCCACTATCACATCTTGAAACTTGTCCCACTCTCTTTGGTTCTCATAAAGTAAGTAACTAATTAGTTACTCTAACCACTTCATTAGCCATTTAGTTGCATATCTAATTTCTTCTTAATTAGTAATTAATCTCTTCCATTAATCACTAATTTAGAGTTATTCTTTCAATTTCTCAACAATTATGGCATATTAATTAAAATTGCCATACAACACATATTTAATTCTTTTCCTCTTCTTTATTCGCCATTTACCCTTATTTTAGCCCAATAATTATTTCATCACATAATTATGCTAAAATACAAGGTGTTGGGCATTCCCAATACTTAATCTGGATCTAAAATCCACATTAATCCACATAATCATTCACAATAATTGCAATTAGCCCTTAATCAAAATTTGGGGCGTTACACATGTGGCCCCTGCTTGGGGGTCGCAGGGGCCAGATGCTAGGGCGAGCAATGGAGGGGCCTCTAATGATGTCCACATAGCCTCTTTTAAGGTTGCCTTATGGGTTTTTTTTTTGAAAAAATAATATTAAATTACCAATGGATTGCCTATGGAAAAATTTTGTCAGAAATTACCAACAGAATTATTCCGTCAAAAATCCGTCGGTAATTGTTTCCGTCAGAAATCCGTCCGTAATTTCTAACAAAATTACCGACGGAATATTTTCATGGGTAATTTGTCGGTAATTTTCGATGGAGTGAAAATTCCGTTGGTAAATCAATTTGTCATGTGCTTTTTAGAGACGGAACTTATTCTGTCAGTAATCTATAGGTAATTGCGTTTTCGTCCCTAATTAGTCGGTAATTTCCGTTTCAACGACGAAATTCTGTGGGTAATACGCTATTTTTTGTAGTGAAACCACAACAACAACAACAATATACTAAAAGAATTGAAGTTCTAGAGGTTACTTCTAAATTCTCCAACTTTCTCTCTCTAAATGTCTCTCTCTCTCTCCCCAAACCTTGAGATTTTGCTTGGCTACACATGATTTCCATGAAGAACATGAGATTAGAGAAGCTACTACACAAGTTAGGAGGCAAAATCACTTGAATACACAAACCTTACCTTTGATTTTTGCTTGCTCTTGCTCTTGTGCTCAAAGTTTCTTAAGCTCTCTCTCTCTCTCTCTCTCTCTCTCTCTCTATTTTGTTGTTGGTGGCTTAAAAATGGCAAGGGAAAAGATGAAGACAAGACTTAAAATGTCTTCATCTTTCCTTAATTAACTTTATTACAAAAATAGGATTTGTGACATAAGTTATGTACTTGGGCTTATCCCTTATTAATTTGTGTCATAATCCTCCATTCTATGTGAACTAATTCCTCCCCTCTTGTTGGCCTAAAGAAGACGTCCCAAGGGTCCCATTACACCAAATTGGGCTTCATCCATTTATTTTAACTACATGTACAAGATATATTATTTTAATCTTAATTCACATGTGCTCAAACTTAATCAAGTATTATTTAAATCCCTTGGCTTGGATTGATGACACTTGTCACATTTATGATTCAAACAATTATTTCCCCTCCTATTTCTTTTATTAGGCGAAAATCATAAGAAGATAGGGAAATAATAATTGTTCCAACATTTTCCACAATCTCATTAATTAATTTATGCACAAGTCCAACTTTGACATTTCAAACTTTGATTTATTTGACCAAGAATGTTTCAAATATATATTTACCCTTTATTTTCCTTAATTAATTGAAGTTAACTTCAATTAATTGGAAAATAATTAATCTTGTGTTTAATTGGCAAAATTATGATTTTGCCATTACATTCTTGGATTTAATTGGAGCTTATTCCTTTTCTTCCTTTGCTTGGCCGAAATTAGGACTAATATTGGGCCAAATGTTTTGCTCTTTGATGATTCCATTTTGGCCTTCAATATTGGGTATTTTGGAATACCCAAAAATTAATTTCATAACTTGTTATAGCTCAATTTTCATGAAAATGGAAATTTACTAACTTTTAAATTCCAAGATCATGAATATTTACCATTTCATTTCTTTGAATGCTATAAATAATTGCAAAGTATATTGGTGAATAAAATTTGGAGTGTTAGAATCTATGCCTTCCTGATGTGTGTACCCCTTTGCAACCAATCGAGCCTTATATTGTCAATTGATCCATCAACTTTTCTTTTAATTTTGAGAACCCATTTTGTTCCCAATGGCTTTTCGCCCTTTTGGTAGATTAATTAGTTCCCAAACTTGATTCTTTTTCATTGAATCAATTTCCTCTTCCATTCATCCTTAGCAGGACCTTATAACACTTCTTGCACATAACATGGCTCATTATCTTCGTCTGGAGTAACAATAAGTACCTCTCCTTTTATTGAGAAGCGTCTCCTAGGTACATTTCCCTTGTCACTCCTTCTTATGGGAGCTTCTTGCCTCTTTCGCTTCTCTTGCCTAGGCCTTTGTAAAGACCTTTCTGAGCTCCCTCTCAAGTCAATGTGTTGAGACGATTGAGGATCATTATTCTGAGTTTGTTCTGTACTGCCTTGTTCTTATGTCTCATAAAGAGATACTATACGATCAATATCTCCCCTGCTAGGAAATTCATTTTCTAGAGATACAGTATCTCTTCATTCAATTTCAGTCATAGTTCTATCTTCATTTTCTCCTATGAAAACATATCCTTCTGATTGCTTAGAGTATCTTATAAAGATACACTTTTTCCTCTGGGACCCAATTTCCCATATATGAATGTATATAGCCGACTCCTAGGGTCTTCAGATGTTTAAATCTGGCTTGTGTTTTGTCCATAACTCACAGGGTATAGAAGTGACTGATTTTGAGGGCACATGGTTAAGAATGAAGGCAGTTGTCAGTAAAGCATCACCTTAATATGAAATTGGTAGATTTACTTGAGCCATCATTGACCTAACCTATCTAGAAGAGTTCTATTTCTTCTTTTTGTAACTATTTTATTGTGGAATACTAGGGATGGTTAGTTGCCTAATTATCCCTTTTTCTTCACAGAGCTCCTTAAACTGATCAGATAAGTATTCACAACCCCAATCAGTACACAATGCTTTAATTTTACAATATGTTTGATTCTCTACTTCATTCATGTATCATCTAAAACACTCAAGAGCTTTATACCATATCACGAATAGTCATTAATAAAGGTAATGAAATACCAAGCTCCGAGTCTTGCCCTTACACTCATTGGACCGTATATATCAATATGGATTAATTGCAATGGAATCTCAGCTTTAGTTCCCTTACCAAAAGGTTTCCTAGTTGCCTTACCAGCTAGACAATTATTGCAAAAGGACATTTCCATATTCAAAATTTCACCTAGCAATCCTTCTCTAGCCAGTTTAATCATTCTATTTTGGTTAATGTGTCATAGTCTAGCATGCCAGATATTCATATCAATAGTTATATTTCAGGAAATAATGAAATAGTCATGCACATAAAAAGCACCAACAATATCCATAACAAAGAACTTTCTAGAAAGGAAAGCTGAACCATAAAAGGTCTTGTTGCTAAAAATATCTGTAACTTTGCCATGAAAGTTTACATCAAACCCATAATCTAAAAGACAAAGTACTGAAACTAAATTCCATCAGATGTTAGGTGCATGAAGAACATTATGTAGAATCAAATTCTTCCCACCATGTAAAGCTAACTTGCAGGTGCCAATTCCTTTGACTCGATCTTTACATTGTTACCCACGTAAAGCCATTTGCTTAGATGCGGTAACGGACGGTAATCCACGAAGGATCCCCGATCCCTCATCACATGGTCTATTGAGCTCGAGTCCAAAATCCAAAAAGAATAAACAGGCTTTGTTAGAAAAGCAGTACTTAAAACAAAAGAAATGTGTGACCCATTTTTTGGCAGACGTAATACTTGACCTTATTCAGGTCAACTTTCTTCTTACCACCCTTTTTTACATTCTTCTTGAATTGCTTTCTGCCCATTTTAAACTTAAAGTCATCCTTCTTGCCTCTATTTTGAGATTTCTTGTCCTTTTTGGAATCGGCCTTTGCATTTGAAGGACTAGCATTTTCAGTGTAATAGGCTTGTCCAGAAGCCTTATATGCCTCTAGACATTCATCCTCAAGCTTAAAATGTTTCACTACATCATCAAAAGTGACGATGTTGTCATTATGAGTCAAGTTCATTTTCATGTGCTCCCGCTAGAAGGAAGTGATCTGATCACAGCCTGAACTTGCTGTTCATTAGTCAAGGTATGCTAGCTTCATGAAGTTCTCTGATCATGTTAGACATCTCTCTCAGATGCTACTTCATAGGAGTATTCCCTCTAAGCTTGTAAGTGTCAAACTTGATTGTCAACCTTCTAAGTTTCGTGGTTGATGTACCACCAAACTTATCCTTGACTACAGCCCACATAGCCTGGGCAGTTGGTATTTCTCATATTGGCACATTAGGTCGTTCTCCATAGTGTTAAGCAAGGTGACTCTTGCAATATTTTTCTTTTTTTTTCTATGCTTGGTAAACTTCCAAGTTTCTCCTGTGCTGAGTAGTCGTCCCAGCTTCAGGTTCCACCAAAATAGTGGTTAGTGGCTCAACCACCTCCTGTTCCTCCAAAATGTATTGTACCTTACGGTTCCAGATGTCCCAGTTGTCACCATTCAATTTCTCTCCTTTATTCAGCTCAGTAATGATGCCTTTTGTGGCCATTTGTCAATTCTGGAGCAACGTTTTTCACATTTAGAAGTGTAGTTCTATTTAGGAGAACATAACCAAATGATTATATACCACAACACAGTATACGATGTCTGTACTTATATCATTCTTGACTAGAAAATAATTTTATTACTAGATGTAGAATCAGGAGAATACGTTTATACCTCCCATCACACACATACTAGCAACTTTATTATTTTCTATAAAAAACTTCATATAAGTACTTTAAATAAGTCATTATCTTTTAGAAGTTTCACCTTCTAAAAGCTCCCACTTATCAGGGATACATGGTATTATAATGAACAATTAAAAATAGCATTAACTAACAAACATAATTCATTATATGAAAAATACCATGTTAATACATAAAACATACTAATAACCCATAGAGTCATATTCTCAATACAACCAACATAAAAGAAAACATGAACGTTATACACCATTTAAATGTCAGAACAATAGTATTCAATGATGTCTTTCCTTAGTTTCCTAAAAAATCTTCTCTTTTTCTTCATAAATCTTGTTGTTTTTGTCACAGCATTAACCTAAGAAACAGTCATGGGAAAGGTGCCCCTTACTCTTACAGCTGCGCAATATTTCATCATTATACTCATGTAGAACTCTGCACTCTTTTTGTTAGTTATACGTCCTACATAGTTTGCTATGATTGAGTATATAAGTTTTATATTCTTTATTCTAACTGTTTTGTATGCATCAAGTTATGCTATCTTCTCAGCTATAGCAACAGAGTAGGGTTGGTCGACTTTTTCTTCTAAATTTTGAGGTTCATCAGGATAGGAGGGTACATGCTTTGGTCTAAAATCAAAGTAGATCACTTGATGTTCCTTTGGTATAGGCTCCAGAAAATCTTCCTCAGGGATAAGAAAGAGATCATCCTCAAAAAATTCATTTTCTTCAGGATCCTCTTCAGGGTTATCCATATGAGCTTGATCATCCACAAACTCAATGCTAAATGACCAATACTCATGTGTTTCAGTGCTATTAGAAGCCTCTTGCTTCATTTTCACTTAAATAAATAAATGTGAGTCATTATCGTAATCTTAGAGATTTTTAAATATATAAAAAAATACTTAAATAAGCGCTAAAACCTCACAAACAAATCCTTAATTGCACCAAAATAGGCAAATAGCATACCACCATAAAGATCTCGAATTTAGGAATTTTTAGAAATAAACCGCGTCTCAAACAGAGCTTCCATGCCCCTACATACGCTCCAAGAAGGAAATATCCTAGAAAAATGGAAAAACTGGTTGAATCTTGCCACATGGCTTTTCTGCCCTTTTAATAATTAAAAAAAATGTTTTTTTGGTTTTTGGATTGGGTTGGGCTTCTGACCCGATCTAGTTTTTTTTTGGTATGGGTTGGGCCAACTTTGACCTAATCCTTTTTTTTAAATTTTTAATGAATTCGGGTCAGATCCATATCCGAGTCGATACCAACCCATCCTCTTTTGTTTTGAAGACCGAAACGACAACATTTTTTAGGTGCTGGAGGTTGTGGGTCAACCCGAATCCAATTTCAGTGTGGATCAGGTCCATCGACCCTGTCCCTTCTCCCCTCTATAACGTGCGCATTCTTGGTGTCGTTTTCTTCATTTTTTCGAGCTCTATGCAATGGAACCAATTTCAAAACCTAAAACACTCATTTTCAAATGAACCAATTGAAATTTAGAGTTTCATTTCTGATTTGTTCCTTCAATTTTTTTCAACCTATAAGTTCTTTCGTTCCATGGCCTTGCTATGTGTATTATGATGCTTCTAAATACACTAATACTCAGAGAACAAAGGCATATATGTAAAGAACTAGGATTAATCAAAACTGAAAAAATAAACAAAGAACTGAAAAAAATTGAAGATAAAAAAAGGAAAAATAATATCCCGTTTAAACTAATGAACAGAAACTAATCTCATACAGCAAAGAAACATATATTTGAGTGAGAATAGTAGGCATTCATATATTCATGAACTGACAAGATATCAATATGATTTCATATTTATGAACATAGCTTGACATTTTTCACCCAAAACATATTCAGCAGAAGCAGCATTCAGTCCAGGACAGATTAAAATAAATGCTTTAATAATAATGTAGATTTCGTGCATTCCTAGAGTATAATGTAGTACTCTCAAGATACCCACACGAACTAGATCACTCGAACTCCGGCTATAATAAACAGCACAATTCACAGGAGGAAAGAGAGAAAAATGAGTTTTTTTCATAGTGCATATTTTCTTGGGAGATGCAACATTTCGTTATTATGCAAAGCCTAAAACCATCTTAATAAATAACTGTTTCCACCAATTCCTACGGGAAAAACTGTTCCCACCATTTGTTTCAAATATTTGGAGAATATTGCCAACAATTGCGCCAAAATATTGTCAACAAATTCCCCATAAAATTGGGTATTTTATTTTGGCCCCAATACCAATGGGTTTAGGCCTAATCCACCAAGGGTGGATCAAGCCCATTTCCCAACAGATATTTATTTACTTGTGGTGGTATACCTGTATCTTGGCGATCAGCAAAACAAACTTTAGCAGCTACTCATCAAATTGCAGAGATAATTGCAGTTCACGAGGCAAGTCAAGAATATGTTTGGCTAAGGTCAATAACTCAACATATTGAATCAGTGTGTGGTCTGTTTCCTAAATAAAAGATTCCAACAATACTATATGAAGATAATACAACATGTATAGCTCAATTGAAAGGAGGGTACATTAAAGGAGATATAACAAAATACATTTCTCCAAAATTCTTTTTCACTCATGATCTTATGAAGAGTGATGACATAAATGTTTAGCAAATTCGCTCATGTGACAAGCTTGCAGATTTGTTTACCAAGACACTGCCAACTATAACATTTAAGAAGTTAGTGTATGGTATTGGAATGCGTAGGCCTTTCATTTTCTACATCCCATAACCTTTGCAATAAATAGTCTTTAGGAGTTTTCATGCTCAAACTCAGGTTACAATGTGTGAACTTGTGAGGATTAAAATTTGCCATTTACTTTGTATAATTCTTGGTTATGGTTAAGGGCCTATAAATAGAGCACTATGTACTACATTGTGGTTGCATCCAAATGAATAAGATATTGCTCCATATATCTTTCTCCCAAATAGAGCACCTTTACTTTGGGTAAAGGTGCATCCAACACCCTGATCTATTTTTGTAGGTGCAATTAGCATTTTAAAGTATTTAAGGGCACAACCAGTACTTTAAACTATTTTTGGAGGTGCAACTAGTACCCTAATGTATTAAAAATGGAGCAATTACACCCTTTCACTAACAAAATACTAACTTCGTTTGCTAATACACTCTTTCCTTTCCTCTTTCATCAATCTTAAACCCTAAACCTTGAGTTAATATTATATTAGTGAATGGGTGCAATTGCTCTATTTTAAATACATTAGGGGAAAAATTGCACCCTTAAATACTAACAGAAGGGATGAACATGTTAAAGATCGATGAAAGAGGAAAGGAAAAAGTGTGTTAGCAAACGAAGTTAGTATTTTGTTAGTGAAGGGGTATAATTGCTCCATTTTTAATACATTAGGGTGTTGATTGCATCTCTAAAAATATATCAAGGTGCTTATTGCAGCTCCAAAAATACTTTAGGGTGCTCATTGCACCCTTAAATACTTTAGGGCGCTAATTGTAACTCTAAAAATAGATCGGGGTGCTGGATGCACCTTTACCCTTCTCTCTAGTTCTCTCTTCATTTCTTTTTACATCTCTTGTATTTTCCCATTTTTATAAGAAACCCTTTGAATTTGGTAGAATAATGCTCCAATAATTTTGAGGTTGGCCTTAATCAATTCGTTTCTTTTGAAATTCAAATTGCAGCTATTCTAATCAATTCAATTTTATTATCATTATCAATAATAATAATAATAATAATAATAATATTAATAAAAAATCATCAATAAATAAAATACTTACTACAATAAAAAATTGCCAAAAAAACCAATAAAAAAATATTAATGATATTACAGACTACAATAGGGAAGATATATTGAACCCCTTAGCAGCACGACGACACCAAAAAAAATTACTACGCAGCAACATCACTGAGAAATTTTAAAAGATGAACACTATATAACACCACCATATGCAATCAGAAACAACATCTTAAAAATAAACATAGCAAAAAATTAAAACCTCACCACCAACACTATCGCAATATTGGAGAAGTTCCACCAGAGATTAGGTGACATTGTGAGAAACATGACATAGCAAAAATCAAAACATATGCTAAAGCTTTTATCTTCAAACCATCCATCTTCTCCATATGTCTTTAATGAAAGTAAAACATTGTTAAAAGGAAACCTAACAAAGGAAATTGAGACATCAAGGATGTTACCGTCATCGTGGCATCCACATCTATACCTCCCTACCGTCATCATCATCTTCATCAGTGCCTCTGTGCCGCCCTATCATCCTCATTAGATCTCCCCACTATCCTTAAATTTTCAAGGTAAGAGCGTTTAGAGAGACCCTTTGAAATAGCAACAGTTTTTCCCACACCACCATTAAGGAGGAGAGGAGGTGCAGGAACAACTTTAAAAAAAGATGAGGAAGAGAATGTGATGTACGAGAGACTAAGAAAGGGTATCACATATATAGGAACAAGACGGGTGATAAATATCTTAAGGTGATTGGACGACTGCAGGGGCAAGTTTGAATTTTGCATAGTGGACCAATGGAAATAAGCTTCTCCTATTTCCTAAGTCGACTTCTTTTTTTAAGGAAAAAAATTGGTTTTGTTAAAACTATATAGGGAAATGAATGGAGACATGGGGAATTTGCAACAGCAATATATAGCACAACAAAAACTGTAGAGTATGAACCAATTGAGGAAGAGTAAGAGATGGTTAGCTGTCTACAATGCATTATTTTAATGTTTTTGAAACTGACGTGTACAACTGACTAATTGCCATTTTCAATAGCCATTTGTTACTAGTTAAACATGCCATGTGGATTGTTTAGTGCCAATTATTGTCGAGATGCAAGGTTTAGTAGGATATATTGGATGATAATGATAACCTTACCTTTTTTGGGAATCAGATATGAAAACTACATCACCGAGTAATAATTACAACCAACAATTCAACTATCTATCCTCCTTCATCACACGTATCAACAACCTTTCCTGTTACTTGAAGGCTCAACCTCTTGAATAGTGCCTAGGAAAAAAAATCCAATGAACAAAGATAAAACTTTTCTCAATGCATTTGTTTCAACTTTATTGCTAAGCTTACAATAACATTTGTTGCCTAAGAGAAGAATCTGATATGGTATATCCCTTAACACTCAATTTCTTCTACAATAGACATTTGAATTAAACACAAATCCAAAAAGGAAATAAAAAGAAAAAACGAAACAATGGAAACAACTGCTAATGAAAAGTGATAAAAAAATAAAGATTTAATAAAATATGTATGTGATCCTCAAAAGATGTCACAGTTTGGAAAATATACTTGACTAAACTGAACAAATTCATTTCTGCATTATTATTTATCAATTTGAATGAAATATTGTGCTAGGTTATAGTGACTTTCTATTCTATCCCTTTTTTGTGAAAGACGATAGTGACATCTAACCTTAGTGGGTTATATGTTCAAGGAGTGATGAGATATTGCATCATACCCTCGATTGATACGGCTTCTTGTTACCCCTCTGGATGGAACTCCTTGAATTTTATGTTTCTGGGATGAACTCCCACTACCAGATGTACTCTTGTTGTTAATATTTCTGCCAGAATACAGATTCAACAAGTTACTTTCTGTAATTTAGCACTCTTCTACTGCCTTATTGAATTATGTGAAGTGTTTAGAGACTAGCTTCTCTTTTAGCTCTGGTTTCAGTCCCCGTATCATCATATCTGAGCTCTATTCTTCATCATCACATACCTCAGATAGTACCGAGACAATCGAATGAATCGAGCTAAATACTCATCAAAGCTTTCCTTCTCATCTTGATGTATTGATAGGAACTCCATTTCCTTTGCCATTTTGACTGATCGGGGAAAACATTTCTCATTAAATTCTTCTTGAAATAAATCCCATTTCACAGGAATATTCCATGCCTACAGGATCATCTCAGTGTTCTTCTACCACCTGTCTGCATCCCCTTCTAATTTGTAAATTGTCAGCTGGACTTTGATGTCGTCTGGGCATTCTAAGATTCTGAAAATTTTCTCTAGCTAGGATAGCTAATCTTTTGCTAGCTAGGGATTAAACTTCCTTTGGAAGATAAGGGTTTGCGGTTGACTGAATCTTGCCAACCATGTCTGTAAACTTTCGACCTCAACGACAGGTCTAGGCAGAGGCCTCTGTTCTGGTTCTTGAGGCTGTACATGTTCATCTCCAAGCCCACCAGGATTATTGTGTAGTTCCTCATCTTCATTTTGTTTCTGCTGCACTTCTCACATCTCATCCCTAAGATCGTTGATCATTATCCACTGTTCGGTTAGCATACCCAATATTTGTTGCATTGGGTCAGGTCCAAATCCTCAACCTTGCCCGGCACCTCTACCTCTTGGTCTCACCATTTTTATGTTTCACTATATTGAAATAAGGAATAGGTAAATTTCACATAATCATAACGGCATATTTTTCATTTCACAAAATTTTGATACACAAGTACTTTAGATTTAAAATGTAATAGACATTTACAACGGTTTAGGCAAAGCTTTTACCAACATACAACCTATAAACCATTGTATAATATGTTTCTACTCCTTACGTTACATAACCTAGCATGTACATATGACTTCCTGGGGGGTCACCTATCTCGACATTTCCCTGGGCCAAGCACACTTAACCTTCATGTACTTATGCAAAAACGCTAATACTGGCTCCAACTGCTTCCAAGCACCGGTACCCCGTGACTGCCCTTATTCCAAAAAGTCGTGCCAACTGTCTCCGGGCAACCAAATACTGAGTGTAGACTGTATATCAGTACCAGTAGATGTACTCCAACACGAGCTTGTGATATACTCCATGAAAGCCACAAAGCTGTCATTTAAACCCTGATTTATGATCTCATTCTTCTTCTAGATCGAAAATGTAGTATCTGGGAAGAAGTACATCATCATGCGGATCCAACTATCATATAGGTACTCTAAATCAATATGATCATAGTCCTAGTATAAAGTGTCCACATTGTCCAACTACATTGTATACTGGTCTACAGGGGTGTCGCGCTCTTGGACAACCCGCAGGTATATACTCTAAATGGACTCTCACAGCTCCTGATCTGGTCATAAACATGTCTCACATACACTAGTTCGGCTCTGGAGCTGGTGACAAAATCCAGATCAGACTCTATTCCATATGTCAACGGTAGCCTAATGTCTCCTACTGACGAACTTACAGATGGCGCAAGTTTAGGGTGAGTCCCGAACACTAGCCTTGATCGTACCCGTTGTCCCTCTGGTATCTATTGACTTTCTGGAGATTGATTCACTGACGGTGGTGATCCACTCCTCTGGTGCCTTCTTCCATGCATATTTCATGTTATCATATAATCAAGACCATATCAGTATACTATTCTGATATTGCCAGAACCATTACTTTGATACCAAAAATGTCAAACCTCTTAATATTTTGACATTTGTCAGAGTAACAACGAGCAGTTCAGTTGGCAAATAGAAATAGCATAAACATACTGGTATAAAGTACTTGTTTATATTATAGGAATCCCCACAGGGTTTGTACGAAATATTTATAGATCTCAAAAATAATAAGAAAGGCTATAGATAACCAATGATAATGCTTGAACAAGATCGAAATCCTCAACTGCCGGTATCTACATCCTTACCCTTGGAGCCACTTCCACTAGCTGAATAAATTTAATTTTGTGGAAAGGGGGTGAGATTTATACGAATCTCGGTAGTAACACACAATTAATCATATAAAATGTGATAAATAAACATGTAATGCACCATATAGTGTAACAGAACAATCATACTACAAACTTAACTGTGCACACTGTTTAGGATCAAATGACTATTTGATCCCTACTTGTCTCACTACTTCGGCTGGGCTCCAAATTAAATGAGCCAGATGATATTTGTGCTTTTCCCACTCCAAGGTTTTGTAACTACTATTCATATCACAGAACATGATAGCACACGGCATATAAATAATCACATAGTGTATGAAAGATAGAGTAACTACCTAAAATCTCTTTCACTGGCTAGCTATCTGGTCTACTAACTTGTTGTTCGGCTTAGGCAGATGACAAAATCCTAAAATTTGAAAATTATAAATGATTTATTACTCATTTAAATCTTCATTTCCTAATCTTATATTGTTGGTTTTCTTGATTAAAACGCATATTTATGAAAGTGTCACTAGGGACCCGGTCTAAGTCCCTTTACACTTTGTATAACTGTACTACCAAAACTTATGACATGGGTTATTCCTACATAGTTTTGCATGTATAATCCATTTTTTACCTCAGTTTTGACAAAATCATACTCTATTTCCCAGAATACCCTTGGCAACCATAAAGTTAGGGTTTTAGGGGTAAAATTGTTATTTCACACCCTAAAGCCTTCATACTTCATCTTTCACATATTTCTCACACAATTTGCCATTCTAAACACAATGGAATCAACAAATCCATTAAATTCTAGCCCAAACACTGAAAAATACCCCTAGCCAAAATTTAATAAAACTTGGGAAAAAATGAAGTTTCTTGATTTCATTTAACAATACATCTTCTTTTCACCCCAATTCACTTCTCAAACCTTTTAATTACACTTCCCATATAATTAATCCAAACTTGTGCAGCACCTCCCCTTAGGGTTTATGTCTTCCCAAATTACAAAGTCATAACAAGCAAGCCAAGAATTCAATCACATCAACAACAACCATGAATTTACCAAGAAATCAAGGTTTCTTGAATTACCTTCGATTCTCTCTCTTCTTCTTCCAAAACCATGACCTCCTTCTCCTTCTTTCCTTTGATTTTCTTCTTGCTTCATGTGATTTCAAGAAGGATATGAGAATTAGAAGAGATTCCCATGAATTTAGAGACAAGAATACATGAATTTTGCAACCAAACTCAACTTGATTTGCTTCTTTACTCTTGTCTCTCTCTTCTTGCACTTGTGTTCTTCAACTTTGTGCTCTCTCTCTCTCTCTCTCTCTCTCTCTCTGTTGAAAATATAGCCCTTTGGATGCTAATTAGCCTCTTAAAATATCATCTTCCACCTCTTTAAAAATGATATTTGTTTAATGAATTTTTGCTCATGTCATGATTATTTTATTTCTCTTTTTTCCACTTGGTCAATATTTTCCACATTGCATATTTTGTGTCCAAGTATTTATTTCCCCCTCTCTTTTTTCCTTTTTTGGCTGAATTTGGCCTTTAAAATTGAAGAAAATAAGAGCTTCTTGTTTTATTGGCCAAATGAGTATTTTGACCTTACATTTCTTAAATTCTTGAATTTAATTTTGTCTTCCTCCTTTCCTCTTGTTTTTTGCTGAATGTTTCTCATAAATTGAGCCAAATATTGTGCTCTTTCCTTCTTCATTTTGGGTTACAACATTAGGCCTTTGAGGAAACAAAAATTGCACTTTTGTGTCTTTAACCTATTTAAGTTGTATGTAACCACTAATTGCAATGTTTTACCATTACAAGTATACCAAAATTCACCATTCTTATTCCATATAATGTCACAAATATATAAAGAACTTTGGTGAATAAAATTTGGGATTTTACACTGAGCTTTGAATACGATATAGTTTATATATATTTTTTCAAAAATATATATAAATATATATATTCTGGATCGAGAAGTCCCATTCACGACCCCACAAAATAAAGTCAATTTTTCAACCTTCCCCCTATTCTAATATACATCATATATACTCCATCAGAATAAAGTCTACAATAATAAATGAATGATAAAATTATATATTAATATAAAAATAATTTGATGAGATAGCTTATAAATATGATTAAATAAAACATTTTCTCTCTATCTTATAAATGAGACCAGAAGAGTACTATGCTCTATAGGAAGATAACCTCTCCACCTCCTTTACTCCACTTCTTATTTCCGCTGTTACATAATTTTAAGCAGTTGAGATGTTATATCTTATAACAATACTGTTATAATATCAAATAACAAAACTACACACACATAATTTTAAATTCTTAAAATTTAATATAAATAGTATACAATTTATATTTTAATTAATTTTTTTTATTTTAATCTTCTACAATTCTGAATTATAACTCAACCATTTAAAGTTGAAGAGTAATTTGGATCAAAACATCAATTTGAAAATTCTCTTATAATTAATTAGATCGTGAATGACCAATCACCAACCTTATGATTAACTAATAATTAATAATTATAATATGCAATTACTGTTACAGGTGTTCAACACGTGGCTGGAGATATGTTTAAAGGCTATACCCAAGGGGGATGCCATTTTCATGAAGGTAACAAAACTTATTTTACTTTTCCCAACAGGCAGCAAAACTTCATAATACATACACAAATCTGTTTGGTATGAGGGATTTGGAGGGGAGGGGAAGGAAAATTTTTATATGCTTAAATTAAAAAAATTAGAAAAGTGGGATTTGAAAATTTTAATAAAAATAAGATGAAAAATAAAAGAGTCAGAAAAATTAATTCAAAACATTGAACCCCACTTTTCCAATTTTTAAAAATCCAAGCCACAAAAAATTTCTCTTCCCTCCCTTCCCCTCCAAATCCCTCATACCATATAATGTTTGCTATCATCTTCATGGATTAACAACTTCTAACATTTTAAAATGTTATATTTATTTGTTTACAGTTGGATAAATCTTAATCCAATTAAATATTTTATTTTCTTGAGTCAAGAAATGCTTGCTTATTAGACTGGTCAAATTTATCAATTTTTTTTTTTAAAAAAAACACTCTAAAGGTGTACACAAAATATTGCAGTAGATTCTTCATGATTGGAATGACAAAAAGTGCTTGAAGCTATTGAAGAATTGCTACAAGTCCATTCCAGAAGATGGGAAGGTGATTGCAATGGAATCAGTGATATGTGATATGCCTCAGGCCTCTGCTTCTGCAAAGTGCAACTTCCAAATTGATGTGTTCATGATGGCTCAAGGTGATGCTGGTGGAAGACTTCGAACCTATCAAGATTTCTTGAACATTACAAAAGCTGCTGGATTTAAGGGTGTTCAATTCCAGTGTTTTGTTCGTAATTTCTGGGTTATGGAGTTCTTCAAGTAGTTAACTGTATTACCTACTCTTTGATGCTAGGATTGTTTTCTTTCTAATAGAATTGATAAGATTTGTTTTTGTAAATTGAATAATGCAGTGCAATTCATTCATGTAACCTGCCCCACCTAGAAGGTTAAGACTTATTATTGTTGTATACACGGGAAATAAACCTTAGAAGATTGGCCCCTAAAAGTGATCTTCCTCAAAATCCATTCATCTCATATCTTTCCATGCTCACATACTCATCTGGTAGATAATAGGCAATTTTTAAAATAAGAATTAGAGGAGCGTATACTAATAGCCTGAGGTAAGAAGGGCAACTGAACCCACGATCTCCCACTTAGAATAGAGTTTTCATGCCACTATGTCACCAGGGCATTGGATGGCAGATATTACGTTGGATATTCCTCTTCACGATTTTTTCTTGAATGATGGCTTCAACTACAACAAACACATCCATACCATCCAAACTCTTCCTATAAAAATTCTATGGGTAGCAGGAATCAACTGATGATATTCTTGAGAAAACCCAGCATGAAGCCATGAAGAAAAGGAGCTTATGGTGTTTTTTCTTGCCTGTTTTGATAAGTGGCTGAAAGTCACTCTTTATATGAGCAGGAGAGAAAAGTAATGACTGGGAACAGTTTAGCATGTAATGACAGGGAAGGTAAACCAAACATTTTAGATTGGGTCAACAAATGAGTTAATTTTGGGAATTAAAAGTAATGCGAAGATAAGAGGCTAAACGTGATGGGGCTTTTGAAACACTCTATCCCCCACTCTAATTTTACAATATGCTGCATCTTCTATAAATGATCCACATGCTTGGCTTCTCCAATCACAATGATCTTCATAGACAACGTGAATCAAAATCTTGTCTTAGGGTTTGTTCAAGAAACTGGAATTCAGGGGCAGACTATCATGAAGACGATATAAACAGACCTGTCCTCATATTTCATATTGGTTCATGACAGAGACTTCCAATGAGATGCTACACATCTTGTCAGATAATGTCAAGGGAGGAAGAATTGCACTGAATCATACAGTCTAGTCAGTTCTGACCTTCTCAATACCTGACTTGCTTAGTATGAACACACCAATCACAATCAGTAAGGCACCTGCAACCCACTTCCAACCAGTATTTTGCATCAGATGTGCTTAAATCAAGAAATTTGAATACATGAAATGAAAAGGCACAACTTCTCCCTCCAAAATCCACATAAAATTCAGAAACAACATTGGAAGAAACATAAGCAGGAAAATAACCAGATATTACTTTTTGTCATTTAACTATTAGTCCATTCCATTATGTTGTCCAGTCAGATATAATCATTATGAATCCATTACTGATGCTAAAATATTGGCGGATTTTTTAAAGAGTAGATTGGAGTTTTGTCTTCTTTCCTTCCCTATATATGTAATTCCTTTTCATTCTATAAAATTTGAATTCAGAAGTTCAAATCAGAAATTCACCATTGTATCAAAGCACATGGGTTATATCCTTCGGAGGTTAGTATAAAATCCATAAGTTGATGATTAGTGTAAAAAAAGTGATCAATAGCTTGCAAAAGTTTAGATCTCTAGACATCACAAAAAATTGCAGAGATAATAGCTAAAATCAAGACCCTTGCTATAAAGTAAGGGGACGAAGACAATGGGACAAAAGTGAAAATAAAATGCCGTGAATGAAAAATATCGAAATTGTTAGCTCCAAGATGTTCCCCACTTGTGAAGGAGCAAAATAAATCATAATTTCTGTAAAAATAATAATCAGTAACTTGTCTTCTCATTGGTGCAGTTTATTATTTTGCTTTTGTCATATGAAATCATTTAGTGTCCGTAACTTTTCCTTGATTGGTAGCTAATTCCGCGGGATTAGATTGGAATCCTTCCCAATATATGTAATTCCTTCTCATTCAAAAAAGATGTACATTGCTATCCAATGAAGTTTTCAAAATATGGAGTAGAAAAGATGTATCTAAACTTTTCCAGTACAGGGAACATGATCAACGAGAATATACCTTATATGATACTGCTTCCTGAAACAAAAAGAATCCAGCTAAACCAGAAGAGATGAAATTGGTAGCAAAGTTTGTCACGGTTGCTTGCAGAGAAGATAGAGCCTTGAGACTATTGACATAACAAGCCCACATCACCACATTGAATACTACAACCAGGCCATACCTAAGAAACTGTTGAGAATAAGGTTATTATGCATCACAGTTACAAACAAGGGGAGGAGAAAAGAAAAATACGAAAAGGCTATGATGAAAATATAACAGACATGTATGTGAGAGATACATATTGAAATCACTAACTACAAGCAAAGAGAGAAGAACAACACATACGTATGCTAAAAATTCAAGCCACTACGTTACATAAAACTGACTAAATGCAAATTTGTGTTTGTGTGTCTCTTTGAGCGTCTTTTACCCAATTCTAATTTATTATGATGTATACTCCATCTTATTTGGCTTACTATGAAACGAAACCTAGAAAATGCAAAAACTAATGTTTCACTTCCTTTTCCTTTCTCAAAATCCCCTCAATCCAGGCATCCCTAAGAAGACAGCTGTTCTATTAGAAAATGGCAATACATTGTCGCAAAGGCTTTCGCAAATTAATAAACATACGATAAATAAAGATAATACTAAAAAGAAACCTGCAAAATGGAGAGCTTTGCAGAAATGGCCGCCATAGCAGCACAAAATCCAGCAGATATTTTGCCCACGCGTAGCCTTTCCTCTTCCTATCATCCATCTTTTCACTTCGTAGGAGGTAGCGATAGAGTTACAGGAGCAGAAAATCATTGATTCCAAATCCAAGATTGGTCTGAAATCGGTCGTGATCGAGATTTCCAAAGACCGGCACCAAGTAGGAAACAAGAGAATATGCAATGAAATAACATGTCGCTTATATCAAGCCTCTGTAGACAGTAGAGTATATAACTATATATCGTGGTTCATGGAATGCGAGAGCGAACGGGCCGGTTCACACTGAAATCGTGGAAATAGAAACTAACGGACCCTAACCTGAACTCCCACGTCGACGATAAAGAAATCCAAACGAAAGTATATAAGCTTCGGAACACGCGCATCAGCGCACGACCTTATTTGAACACGATCTGTTCTATAGGCTCGTACATCTGTCCTCGAGTTTGAAGGAGACGAAAACCAAAGCTTGGTTGATGAGTCATGATCAGGCGATGTGAGCGTGATTATTGGCTAAATTGACCCGATGGAGTCAAACCGGATTGGTGAGAACGTTCATATTTGGGATTGGTGAGAACATTAATATTTCAGGTTTATTTATTCAACTGAAATCTGAAAAATAAAAATTGGGTGAATCGGTCTGTATAGTTTAACTATTAAACTGGCCAGTCCGGTCCAATTTTTAATACTGAGTGGTGGGATGGTCACTTGGTTGTTTGACAAGCTCCTCCAAATACTTTTTTAATTTTTTCAATTCTGAAACGAGAAAAGGATTAACCCAATGAATTATTAATTAATTATATTTAATTAATTCTTTTGGCTTCTTTGTTCAATAGGCTCCGACGCGCGTCGGGAATGACCAGCCTCAAGGACCAGTGACGGTGGCTAGGTAGAACTAGAAGGGTGCGTCACTTGAAGGCAGAATATAATCATCCAGGCAAACTCAGTTCTAGCTGCTATCCCAACTACGTAGACTTCTAGATTGCTAAGACACCTGTTGACTTAGTCTAAATGATTAGTGAAGAAGAGGCTTCAATTATATGTGTTGATAAAAGGTAAATGAATGACGATATGTAGAATATTGCATCAAAAGTATAATGTCCATGCACAAATGGGATCTGGAGGCAGAATAGAAATTTCTTTCGAACCATGGGATTAATGGCTCATCAATTGTTCAAAGACAAAGCACACTGATATAGATGAGGGTGAAGCTTGCCAAGTCTGAGCAAGGTTGAATTCTGAAATAGGAGCATCTTTTGGAAGCAATAAGCAAGGTTTTGAAAGCCTTTGCTTTGATATTGTGAATGCTCTCGATATATTGGACAGTATTGTATCGTTTTTCTCTTGGATTTTTTCCCCTTTTCTTTCTAGGGGACAGTATTGTATCCTGAATGCAAAACTATAACACTGATTTAGTACAAAATGAAAATTGGAAAGGGAAATAAGAATGATATCATGTTCTTATTCGTATGGAAACTACTGTTTGAGATGCCGGGAGTGTCACCCAGACAGACACAGAATGAAAATGAGGAAATATGTTCACATAAACACATAGGGAGACTCTATTTTTAAATATATTATCTCCCGTCCTAAATATAAGACAAAGTTGATTTTTTTGGAGAGATTAAGGAGGCTAAATAGGTTACTTAATCATATCATATGTTATGTATCATTAAATTATATATTAATTTATTAACCAAACTAATTAGTTTGAAAAAAAATAAAAATACGAATACTCTAAAGTAATTTAATTAATTTTCTTAATTTCTCTAAAAAAAATCAACTTTATCTTATAGATAGGATCGGAGGGAGTAATCACTTTGGTAGAGGGTAGTATTGTATACTAATTTTGAACTATAAGGTGACATGGGACATAATTAAAATTGAAAATGAATGAGAATGGCAATGAGAAAACAATTCCTTGCATAAATACATGAGAAGATCCCTTTCGAATAAAAACCACATCACCACCATGTCATCATAACACTTTTTTCTTCGTTTCCCTTCCCTTGAATCCCTTTTCCATGTAACAAGCACAGGCTATGATAAATCTTACACGAATTGGAATTAGCATGGGTTTGTTGGCTAAAGACAAATTCAATTGGAAGAAGCACCTTAGTTGTCCAACTAAAAAAATAAGGGAGAATGACAGTGAAGTCCCAAGGAAGAGGAGAAATGAAGAAATGGTCCCTATAGATTGCAAAATGAAAAAATAATCCCATGGAGTTGTCAATACAGGCTCCTCGAGTTGTCATTAACAACTTTAGGAGCGTGTATTGACAACTCCATGGGACCATTTTTTCATTTTGCAATCTATAGGGATCATTTTTTTATTTTTTTCCTTACATGGGACCTAAGTGTAAATCTCCCAAAAAATAATAACCCAAATGAAGCAGACAATGTGGCTATAAGAGTATTAAAAACCAGATCGAGTATTAAACTGGTCAAGACATTGAATGATCTAACTGTGGCTCAACTGTTTAAATAGAACAGATATATTAAGAATTATCTTCAAAAAATAGATATTCAGTATAACCAATAACTGGATCCACAGTATAATAAGTCTCTTTGTGATGCTTATTGAGAGGAGCATCAATCTCAAATCTCTTTGGCAAATCTGGATTCGACAAAAACCATCGACCATATGCCACAATATCTGCTCCGTTCTCAGCAATTGCTTTGTTCCCATCTTCACATTTATACCCTCCGGCAGTAATGAAAGTGCCATTAAAGGCCTTTCTTATGGGCACAAGACTATCAGGGCCGTCTGCTTTTTCTTTATCATTCTTCCGTTTTGGCTCTACCATGTGCAAGTATAGAATGGCATATTTGTTTAGAGCAGTTGCCATGTATAAGGCAAGCTCTTTTGGATTGGAGTCCACGCATTCCTCAGAATCTGTAAAAGGTGATAGCCTAATTCCCACTCGATCTGGTCCTATCTTATCAGCAACTGCTTCAACGACTTCCAAAGGAAACCGACAACGGTTCTATAGTGATCCACCATATTCATCGGTTCGATCATCGACTTGATCTTTCAAAAATTGGTCAAGAAGATAACCATAGGCGCCATGGATCTCAACACCATCAAACCCTACAATTAAACAGTTATAATCATATTAAAATTGCATCAAGTTAAATTCTCAAGTCAGATTCAAGTTACATTTTTACCACCATATGGTGCCTGCAGGTTTAGGTTTGCAAATATAAACTTGTTAGCTCCTGTAAGTTCGTAAAAAATTCAAACTGGTTATTCTTAGATCAAAAGCAGGCAAGGTTGCCCTGTTTTAAAATGAAAAAAGTTATCGTTTTGTCAAATTGTTCACAAGAAAATAGATGTCAAACTCAGCAGTATGCTGCTGACAGTAAACTTACACTCATTTTTTGTCTAAGATCACAAATTATGAAGTTTGAAGCTAAATCTTGGCAAAAGATGTGGCAAAGTGGCAACATGTAATCATTTCACAAAATAGGAGCAACATTGCTAGTTTGACTATAGAAAAGTTAATTTTTGTAGTGTAATTTATGTTTGGATGAGCGATTTATTTTTGGACATTAAGTGCTTATAAATCGTGATTTACGGTATACAAGGTAGATATGTGAGAGGAGTTTTATCTCGACTTACGTAATAAGTGACTTAATAGAAAAGCTGCAGTGAGGAGCTTATTTAATAAGTAGCTTATTCTATCCATAATGCAATTATTTTAAGCTGAACCAAACATAAAAAAAAAACACAACTTAATAAGTCATTTTTCCATCCAAAACGGGCTTATTTGCCCCCAAAACATGATACCAAACACAGCCTTATATCGATTATGGGGGAAAATAGACTGACTTCTCAAAATATTTTATAGCTAGTAGAGTTACCAGCTTCCATAGCATTTCTGGCTGCAACTAGGAAATCATTGACAATTTGAGGAATTTCATCTGTTCTCAGCCTTCTAGGTGGTGTAAATCGTGCATGGTCAGTCATTCCCTTGTCTGTACTAGATATTGGAGCTTGTCCATTTGGCTGGTAACCTTTTTCACATCATAATGTATGTGAGATGGGGATACATTCCAGACATATGCATAAAACTTAAGTATCTTTCTCCCACATAATGCACAAGACAGAACAATAACTAAAAAGTTTTGGACGATTTGGCCTTTTTCCATAGTTGAAGCGATTAACTGCAATGTATTGAATGAGTTGTTTCAAAATGACAGGAATGTTACCTCCATGTTGTAAGTTAGAACCAAACTATATTAAAAACGTTATCATCTTGTTTAATAAAAATGGCACAAACCAATCAGAAATTTAACACCAGGATTTAGGTAATTAACTACCAGGTTTTGAATGTAATACCTAAATCCTAGCAGCAACTTCTCCATGATCATGTGATAACTTTCTTAAATATTGTGATAACATCTTTAAAATTTAATAGTACTTCCTCTAGTCCTAAATGTAGGATTTAGTTAGAGAGTTCGTTTTAATCCTAAATGTAAGATTTCAAACTCCTTTGCCTCCCATCTGTATTATTTTTATCAAACTAGCCTTATAGTTAGATTTTTATATGATACTCCCTCCGGTCCTTAATATAAAACATATTTATCTAATTTTATTAGATTAAAGAAGTTAATTAATTTAATTAATATAACATCTTTTTTCTAAAACACTCTAATCATCTTACTTACTTCCCTCCACCTCTCTCTTACTTGATTATGGTTGAGGGAATATCAATAGAGGTAAATTGAGAAAAAATTGACAAATATGGGAAATAAGTCTTATATTTAAGATCAAAATCAACTCCAAAATTAAGTCTTATATCAAGGATAGGAGAGATTATATAAGTTATGTGAATAATGCTCCAATGTAAACAATTAAGAGATGGGGCATTTTAAGAAAATCAACACACATTGTTTTACAAATAACTTACTTACCAAATTTTCCTAATCCATGTAAATTAGTTAACAAACTCCTATATTTGGAATTGGAGGGAGTAACTTATTTATATCATACAAGTAACCTTGTATAACTGGCGAACAACACGCTCAAACTTTGTGGTTAATTTCCTAAGCCCTGATGCCAACGTTCCTATAACTTTGCAGTAATATTTAAAAAAAAAATGCCAGAAATGTTTGTATAACCTTGGTAATAAACTAAGGGTATTCTGTCCTTTGTCCAATTTGATCCTTTGGTTTTTATAAATAATTTTAATCTGAGAGATTTCTTAGTAAAAGTTCTAAGATTTAGATCCATTGTTATAGTTCTCCATAAAATTTAGTTAAAGAATACCTGTACGTATTTGAAACCCTTCCAACATGCCAAATCTGACAAAAGAAGAAACCACCTTTGGCATGAACAGCATCCACAATGGGTTTCCATGCTTCCACCTGCTCTTGTGTCCAGATGCCTGGTGTATGCTCAAAGCTTTACATTGAAACCAAAGGGAAAAACATTTTTTCAAAACGCCTAGCAAAAATATGCAAAATCTATAATTCACTGATACTTTAAAAAATCTATATCAGATACATGAATATGACACCATATGTGTGTTGTACTTGTGGACGTACACAACGGCTGTACTGCTATAAATTCAGCCATATTGCTTCAGATCCTCACTGTAAAATAGGACCTTTTTGTATTTTTAATGTGTAATAGCAAAAGGATCTCATGAGTGTAAATGGTAATGTGATGCTTCTGCTTTTTTTTATCAAATGATGTTTTTCATTTAAAAATAAATAACAATTTTTTTTTGGTGATAAACAATCAAAGTTCTGAAACCTAGACCGGTCACAAAACTGGTCGGGGTACTGGGTCAAGGGTCAGTGGGTCAGATTGGAGTCAAACTGAAGCTAACTCGAGGCTAAACCGGTGAGAAATTGAATATTTTAGGTTTATTAATATGAAATTCTAAAGAAAAATATAAAAAAATTGATTTTTTTTTCAAAAAATACCCCGGACTAGACCGGTTTACTAACCGGTTCCCAGTCTGGACCAACCGGTCTGGTCTAGGTTTAAAAACCCTGTAAACAATAAATATTTTATCTGTAAATTGTCATGGACATTTATCAGTGCATATTGTTTGTTTGAACATCAATCATATAATTTTTAGAACACGCAATATTACTTTTTGATGAGCAGATATGTTGATTATGTATATAAATAGTTATACAAATGTGTAAGCATCCCTATACTCATATTCTAAAATTTCAAATTCTATCATATCTTAGATATCATACTATACACAACAACAAAGCTTTATCTCATTAGGAGAGGCCGGCTACATGGATCATACGACATCATTGGTGTGATAGAATTGGGATGAAGGAAGTGGAAGTGGCTTTGGAACTCAACTTTTTAAATGTTGGGTGCAATAGAAGTGACTTCCTGATGGAACCCACTCCCATAAAAAACGTTAGGAGTGAGTTCCATCACTGACCCCATGGAACTGGATTCCACCTCCAGTTCCATGTCTCAAATTCCTTCTTTGTCCCTCTACTCTTTCTCTTTCCCTCCATGGGCAACCACTATCTCCACGAGCAATGACGAAGTTCTGCCGACGACAGCAACCACTGACGATGGAGTTCCATCGGTGACAACGAGTAATGGAGTTCCACCTGCGATGGTCCTCTATTCAACCTTCGCCACCCTTCCACTTCAATCTGCGATTTGTGTCCACATCAGTTCTCCGGCGGCCATGGAATCAAAACCTTCTTTGTCTTCTTCTATCTCTTTAGATCTGTGATGGCAAACGACACTTTAAATTTGTGACAAGGATGATGAACCTTCTTGGTCATCTCCTCCCCCCTCTTCAGATTTGCAATGGCGGATGACACTTTGGCTTTATGTTTGCTGTGGATGACATCAGATCTTCTCAGTCTTCTTCTCTGTGTTAGATTTGCGATATTGATCTGAGCATCACGACCCTCTCCGTCGACTTCAATTTGTTGTTAGCAAAAGGATGTGTACATGGTTACCTTTGCTCCTCCTTTCTTTGCCACCGTCAACTTCCTGTTTTTTGTATTATTATTGATATTGATGGTTGATGATGACTGATGGTGTCTTTCATGGTGGCTGCCGACAGTAGGCCGATGGTTTTTCAGGGTGGTTGTGGTTATTTTGGGGAGGCTAGGCTTTTTGGTCAAAGGGTATATTAGTAATTTTCTTATTTTAAATTAACATATTATTTAAAAATTATATCTCAATTCCATAGTCATACCAAACAAACTTTTAACCCTACTTCCATTTCCAGTTCCACTTCAATTTCTACTTCCACTTCCACTTCCATTAAAAACTCTTCCATGATACCAAATGGGGCATAGATCTTTCGATATATCATTAACCAAAAGATGTTGGCCCATCTTTAGATATCATACTATATCATGTCTAATATGTATATGTGTGTTGATGCAACAGAGGATAAGCTTAACATGAAAATAATGAAAAAGTGCAAATTACCCTTGAGCAGTGTCAAAAACACCAGTAGCTTCAGCTATCAGAAGGCCACCCTTGGTAGATCGTTGAGAGTAAAATAAGATAACATGAGGCGGATCGAGGAACATAGTTGTAACATCTCTGTCTAGTCAGTGGTGCCAAAACAACTCTGTATGTAGTTGATGCATGTGACTTTCATAGCACACAAGCAAAGAAGATGTATGCACTAACAGGTTAAAATTATCAACACCTTGCTATCCTATTTCTTGAATTCAGATTTCCTAACCTGTTTTAAGAAAAATAATTTGTTTTGGGCAAATTCTTGTTTCCAATTCCTTCTAGATGGTTTAAATTTCTTCTTTTATTCAAATGAAAAATGAATCCCCAAAGATGTTGACCTTTCAGATTTACTGGATGATAAATTTCCCATCTTCCTAACGGAAGGTATTTCTGAAGGCATATTTCCATGAGAAAGTTGATTTCCTTCGAAAATAGCTCTGTTGAGATAAATTTCATGAGCAATACCGTGGAAATTTGTTTTGGTAAAGAGAATGGCCATTCTCACACTAAAAAATAAGCAATCCATACATGGGAAAATGATACTCAAAATAAGTTATTTTTCACCTTAAACAAAGAAAATCCAAATTGCTATAAATAGACGTAAATCCTAATAAAAAGCAACAGTTCTAAAATAAAATTTTATTTTGAATTATAAAACTATAAGCCATTCATATTTCAAAATGATTCATTTTTTCTATCCAAAGATACCAAATCTCAAAATTTGAAGTGACCTATGTATGATCCAGATCAATTCTCAGCTGGGACTTTCCACAAACATCTTATCCGCATGGATTTTAAAGAAGAGAAATAGAAGAAATTTGTAACATCCCATTTTTGTTCACCAACATGCCTTGTAATTATTTGTGGAATTTAATGAAATAAATGGTGAATTTTGGTGAATTGGAAAATGCTGCTAATGAAATTTCCGGCGAGGTAGTGAGATTGTCATATGGTTTTGGATGATCAAATGATGTCTTATAAATATGAAATATTCCAGAATGAAAGTAGACATTCCAAGATTTAATTTGATAGGTCATATGAGTTATTTGGACCTGTACATTAAGAGTTATGTGTTTTTGAAATTAATCAAGTGAAACTGACAAGTTTCTATGACAATGTCCAATAAATATTAATTCTAGAATTCTATGCTTCCAATTGGCTAAAGGAAATATTTTCCCTTAAAAATAGACTTAATAAGGGTCATATATCGTTTGGAATCACTACAATTGGATATCTATAAATAAATATATGAATTTTCAAAGTCTGATGAAAATTCTGCTAGCTTGTGCAAAATCACAAAATGTAATGACAAAATGGTAATTTTCCAATAATACAAGAAGCAATAAATATTTTCCTTTTCCCTTGGCATTTTCAGTTAAAAAGGGGGAGAGCAATTGAGAAATAATTTACTTGGCTTAAAATGAATCAAGAAGGAGTGATTTATAGCCAAGTAAAATTGAGAGTTCAAAAGTCAAAAGGTAAGTGTCACAAAGCAAAGTCTTACATGTTAATGATAATGGAATGCATGGAGATATTACAAGACCATTTTCTCTTGCCCTTTCAAGATGCTTTACTGTCAACAAGGGAAAATGAAGGGAAATACATTTTTTTGGTTTATATTAAATCAAGAGGAAGGAAAAATTCTTGACCAAGTATTTCCATTAAACAAATAATATACTAAAAGTAAGAAGAGAGATAAATGGATAAAGTTAATATCCTTCATCTCCTTCGTCATTTTTGTTTAGCTACACCAAATACATACATATATATATATATAGAGAGAGAGAGAGAGAGAGAGAGAGAGAGCTCAAGAACATTTGAAGAGCACAAGAAGGGTCTTAGAGTTCCAAGAGCAAAAATCAAAGGTAAGAGCATGTAAATCAAGTGTTTATGCCTTTCAAACTCCTTAGAACTTCCTCCAACCTCTCATTTTTCTTGAAATTCATGGTTAGCAAGCTAAATCAAAAGAGAAGAGAGAGAGGGAAGAAGCGATTTAGAGAGATAAAGTGGTGAAATTAAGAGGTAATCTCATAAACTTGATCCTCTTGTGCTATATGATGGTGTTGTTGTTGTTGGTTTTGGCTTGGTTGATTGTTTTGTAAATTTAGGCTTATGAAAACCCTAGGGGATATGCTGCCAAAATTTTCTCTAATCATGTTCATTTAGTGTTTAAGTAGTTAATCATATGATTAGAAGTGGAAAGGAAGTGGTTAAGCAAGAGAAATCAAGAAAACACATTTCCCTCCTACGAACCTAAATTTCAGTCTGATGCAGAACAAGAGGGAGGAGCTGGAATTTTGTAATTCTGATGGTTCCATTGGATTTAGAAGGGAAAATTCTTTGGGAATATAGGTGTTCATGATTATTGGATGTTGGTATGCAAATCTGGAAATTTTTGAAATTACAGGAACATGTTGTTTGATTTGCCTCCAGTAAGGCAATGTTATTGTGCAATACAATTTGTTGGTCAAACCTAATCCAAAAATTATGAAACTTGTCAGGATTAAAGTAGACATCTGGAGCTTTAATGTGATAGATAGCTTATAATTTTTGGACTTGTATATTAAAAGATATGGATTTTTGAAGTTATGCCCTCTTTCTGGAATGTAATCTGGAATAGGGAAAGTTTTGCGAATTTTTGGAGAAAATGTGATAATAGTGACTAGCTTTGCGTATTTTTCTATGAAAATATATTTAAAGAGCTTCACATAGGCTATGGAATCAGTCAATTTAGAATTTTCTAGAATTAGTTATGATTTTTCAATTGGAAATTGTGCCCTAAGGGCCAATCAATGTACTTTGAACATTATTAATTTAATGAAATTTCTCCATTCTTTTATCATATTATTTGCATGTTAACTGTGATAATTGTATTCTTAGATAAATCATAAAGATTGTCCTAAAATATCCCTGGTCGGTCACCTATATGGGAGCAGAGATGAAACAAGACCAGTATGACTTTGATAAGATATGGAGATATGAATCAAAGTCTTAGGCACTTCAAAGAGTACAAGGTGCTAGACCGACTCACTATGAGAAAGCTACATGGATCAAGTCATAAGCTTTGCTCATATATAACCATATCACAATGCCCTTTGACCTGACGTCATCATGGATTCCTATATGAGAGTTGCTAAGCTTTAAACTAGTCAAAAGTCACTTTTGACTGGGTGATGATAAAGGCTACGATCGGGCTTGATGGTTTTTTCATGCAGAGGAATATGAATGATCAAGATGGAATTTGTCCCTCACATTAGTAGAGAGATATTACTGGGCCCCACGATGAGTGAGTCTAAGAAATGTATGGCCATACTACAATGGAAAGGAGTTTCCATTTCTATTGTCAGACTACTTAAGAATCGAGAAAGTAATAGTCAGGAATAAGAGAATGACATTATCCATGCCACATCCTTGACTAATATATCGTGTGACAAAAGGGACGTGACATGGTTATATGACAGGTTGCATCATGTTAACGATCCTCATATGAATTGGGTAGTTGTAATGTCTTGCTAGAGGCCGCTTGCGACTTGTGAGTTAGTACAATTATTGACACACTGCCAACTTCGTATGAGCCTATAAGGTCACACACAAAAATGGTCTAACATGAGATAATGTTTAATCTAAGGTGGGTGGATTTTATATTTATATATATAAGGGTTAAAGGCCACTTTTGCCCCGAAAGTATTCGCTTGGGGCCAATTTTGGCCCGGAATTTTTTTGAAGGCCAATTTTGCCCTTACGTTAGTCGACCGTTTGTTGACCGTTAACCGGGGTTAGTTGACCATTAGCGGACCGTTAGTAGGGGTAAATTTGCTCCAAATTTGAAACTTCCGGGTCAAAATTGCACCTTAACCCAATGACCATTACTCGAGCACATCAAACACTGCTCTTCCAGCCGCTGGACCCTACCTCCGGCTGAACCAGGGTGTGCAAGTTGTTTAATAGAAAAAATAACTCTTCCAAAGGCCCCTGCCAACGTCGTCAGACTCACTAACATTATTGTCAGCTGTCACGTCCCGGTTTAGGAATTTTGACCCGATTACCTTTCAAAGTATGAACTTCCCTCGTCTCTTAGGATCGACTAACTCATGTGCAAGTATCGTTCATATGGAACATTTCCCCTCTTCGCCTTTCAAAGTTCTCATTTAAATATTTGCCACTACCACCAAGATCTGCATTGATGGCCGCTCCGCCCGAGCGCTGAAGTGTGCGACCTATACCCGGCTCTAGGGGGAAGCTCGTCTGATAGTAGTAGCAAATATTCAAATGAGAACTTTGAAGGCCAAAGAGAGGAAATGTTCCATGTGAACAATACTTGCATATGAGTTAGTCGATCCTAAGAGACAGGGGAAGCCCGTCTGATAGCGTGCACCACACGTACTTCGAAAGAGAATTGGGTCAAAATTCCTGAATCAGGATGTGGTAGCTGACAGTAATGTTAGTGAGTCCGGAGATGTCGGCAGGGGCCTCGGGAAGAGTTCTCTTTTCTGTTTAACAGCCTCCACACCTTGGCTTAGCCAGAGGTATGGTCCAACAGCTGGAAGAGCAGTGTTCGATGCGCCCGAGTAACGGTCATTGGGTTAAGGTGCAATTTTGCCCCTGAAGTTACAAATTTGGAGCAAATTTGTCCCGACTAACGGTCAACTAACCCCAGCTAACGGTTAACAAATGGTCAACTAATGCAAGGGCAAAATTGTTCCAAATTTGAAACTTCCAGGGCAAAATTGGCCCAAAGCGAATACTTTCGGGGCAAAAGTGACCTTTAACCCTATATATAATATAAAATTCGTTAATAATATTATATATATATATGTATTTTCGAAATACATATTTTATATATATGTATATATATTATGATATTATTATATTGTCTTAGTTTTAAATTTAATTTTATTAAGATAAACTAGATTTAATAACTAACATGATAGAGATATAGTATCTCAGATTTAATTTATAAAGATAAATTAAATCTAATGGCTCTTTATTTGGATTAAATAAATATGTTAAATTAAAACTGTTGGATAGATTTAATTTAAACTGAATTTATTTAATTAGCTCATCAAAATAATGAATTGTTAATTAATTTCAAAATAAATAAAGATTAATTTTGAAATTCAAATATAGCCCTCATAGGTTATAAACATGATAGAGTATATATACTCATATACGAATGAGAATTTAGAGCTGTAAGGGAAAACCTAGGAGAAAATTGGAGGCGCTAGCACATAGTCTATGTTGGAGAGCATTCGTGTGGATACTGGTAGAGGGAGCGGACCTGACGTGTTGGCTTCTAGAGATCGAAAACCATGAATTAAAAGGTACGAATCTTTCTAACTCGGTTTAAACGTTATTGATAGATCCTCGATTAGGATCGGCAAAATTTTTTAAAATTCTTCTGTTGTGCCTGCCGATCCTAACATTTTCAAAGTTGACTGAAAATCTGCCGTTTTTGGAAATAGTGAAACTACATTGTACAGAATTGTAATGTGCAGAAACTGTTATAACAATTGTTATCAAACTCAGATCAGACCAGCCGGTTCAGCCCAAAAATCGGGAAACTGATCTAGTCTAGCCATTGACCTGGTCCCCTTTTTCTAAAACAAATTGAGTTTTTTCTTTTTCTTTAGAATTTCATATTAATAAGCCTGAAATTTTCATTTTCTCACCGGTTTGGTCTTGGGTTAGCTCCGATTTGACTCCGGTCTGACCCACTGACCCTTGACCTAGTACCCTGGCCAGTTCAATGACCAGTCTGGGTATAATTACCTTGGTTATAACAGCACTAGATAACCAGCAGGATTTGATTTAGAGGCAATAATAGTGCAAGTAAAAATCAGTTACTTGTACCTCTAATTTTTCTAGGAACTGGAAATTTGCCGAGTCGGAACCAAAGTTTAGGAGGACCGAGGAAACGAAAAAGGAGTCAGGTAGTAACTTTTTCTTGCATATATTATGTGATTATTGTATGTTTGTGTATGTCATCTTCTGTAACATGAGCATAGTGTCTCGAACACGCATAATAGCTTAGTTGTGCTTTGGGACCCCAATGGAGGTGCAGGGTTAAGCTAAGGCTAACGCAAGGTTAATCCAGGGTTGAATAGTCATTTGGCCTTGGATAGTGTGCACACAGCATTCTATCATTTTACGTAACATGATGTATGACATATTTCTTTTCATATTTTATATGTCTGAAATGCATGTTGCTACTAGATTCACTCGAATCTCACCCTTTTTCAAACTGAAAAACCTTACAGCTGAGGCTAGTAACTTAAAGGGCAAGGTAGTGGCTACTGGTGAATAGGGTCTCGGTGCGTACCAAACCTGCTGTAGATATCTATACTTGTACTTTTATTTCTTTTTGGACGCTTGCGCATTTGTGTATATTTTTCAAACCCTACGGGGAATTTCTTGTATTGTAAATAAGTACTTAATGTCAGTATGTTTCCGCTATCTATGTATCCCTTACGAAACTATGCACTTAATACTTTACGAATATCGAAATGTTAAGAGGTTTGACAAAACTGGTTAGAAGTTGTGAGTACCTATGTGATAGATTGAATTAGCCCATCTTGTACGGCATGAGCAGATGAATAACAAGAGCTTTACCAGCCATTTTTGCATGAAGCGACCAATATCGTTTGTATCTAACTGCTTATATTTTTGACCATATGAAAACAAATCAACGAACGACTTCGCTTGGTTTAAATAAAACTAAGATTCTCACACTACTACAAAAAACACAAGTTGTGACGCTTAATTTAAAGAACACTATGGCACTTGGGAAGTGCCATAGGTTCCAGCGCCATTAAAACAAACTATGGCACTTCTTGAATATATAAAAGCGTCATAGCTTGATTATTTTTTTTAATTATAAAGCTATGGCGCTTTCAGGGGAAGCGTCATAGGAAAGTGGCACTTCTTATGGCGCTTTTCCAAGGAAGTGCCATAGGAAGTCAATGATTTCTAATGGCACTTCTCTGAAGAGGCGCCATAGGAAGTCCTATTTTTTTAAAAAATTCGTATTTATTTTATTTTCCTGATGTAAACCTCCATTTACAATCGAAAATTCACAGTAATTTACAATACAATCCATAGCAAAATGAAATAACATAGCACGTATCTTTTGTAATATTGCATTTTCATATATCAAGCATAAAATAACACCAGCATTTAACTTGCTTAAACTTGAGCCATACACATTACTTCTACGGAGGATTAAACTAAATATTATTATATTTGTAAGTTTAAAAATTAAAAAACTTACAATATATAGAAAGTTTAAGAAGACAGAGTTGAAACTTTAAATAAATACCTAAAAATAGAATTATGAGCACACATGTAAGATTCATAAGAGATTTTAACTAAAAAAAACATGGACCAACTGTTGAAAACAAAAACACTTACACGCTAGGGAGCTTCTGAAGGATGCCAAGATAAGAAGAAGAAAAACATGTGAGAGAAGAAGCTTTGTACTACAATGCAGGTTTGGAAAATAGGGGAGCTAAAGGGAACACGGGAAGATGAAAATGAAAATGGCGGGCTGTGAAAATTATATAACAACATGGTAGGAGAAGCTATGACACTTTCTCAAAGGAGTGCCATTAAAGGCATATAATATATGCCTTTAATGGCACTCCCTTGAGAGAAAGTGCCATTAAAGGCTTAATATGCCTTTAATTCCGTATGTGCCTTTAATGGCACTCCCTTGAGAAAGTGCCATTAAAGGCTTAATAGCCTTTAAAGGCATATAATATATGCCTTTAATGGCACTCCCTTGAGAAAGCACCATTAAATGCTTAACATGCCTTTAATGGCACTTTCTCAAGGGAGTGCCATTAAAGGCATATATTATATGCCTTTAATGGCACTTCCTTCAAAAATTGTCATTAAAGGCTTTTTAACATTTTCTCAAGTAAGCAAGCATATAGAAAATATTTTTTAAAAAAATTAATTTTAAGTAATAAGTTAAATATAAAAGACATTTAAAAAATTAAATAAGTAACAACTAATAAAATTATATTTGTAAGCTTAAAAATAAAAAAACTTATAATGTATAGTAAGTTTAAGAGAGAGTTGTAACTTCAAGCAAATACCTTGAACAAAATTATGAGCACACATAAAACTATAAGTTAAGATTCATGACAGATTTTAAACTTAAAAAAAAAAACAAAGAAAACCATAGTGCCAATTGAAGAAAGCTTCTATATTAAAAAAAAAATTATACTCAAATTTATATTTCCCTGCAAACAATAGTACGTTTATTATGAGGTGAGATTTTGGGATTTAGTAAGTATTAAATAACCCATTGTATGGCGCTTAACCAGAAAAGCGTTGTAGCTTCTTGATACCTTGTATGGCGCTTCCTTGAGCAAACGCCATACAAGGGGAGTAATTTTTTTAAAAAAGATATAACCCTTTGTATAGTGCTTCCCCAGCCAAACGCCATACAAGGTATTAGTCAGCTACGGCGCTTTCCTAGTCAAAGCCATAGCTGCCACATGTATTTTTTAAAAAGAGAATAAAGGTTTCCTCTGGCGCTTGTTTGAAGAAGTGCTATAAGATTAGCGCCATTAAATCTATATTTTGTTGTAGTATCATATTAAATTTGAACACACGACGAGTCTAGATTCAATTCGCGGAGGAAGTCCTCGCACACTACCCATTATGATGTCGTTTCTCCATTCTCCATATGTCGTTTCTCCATTCTCCATCGATCTCAGTCTCTTGACAGGTCAGCGGATTTGAACTATCCATGGATCCATTCTCTTTATAATTTGATCATAACATTAACCGCAAGAGATTGCAATTGGAAAATAGAAGCATATTATTCACGATAACTTCCAAATGGAGTTAGAGGCATGAAGAACCAGGAAAAAGAAATGTTTAAATCCAATGGACTTGCTCCTCGAAGCCTTGAATATGACACCGTTTTCTCTCCACACACATGCTAAGCTAGGAGTAGAACCACACATTGGATCCAGGCACATACACGGCCCAGCCACCTACCAAGTGCCTGTTGGGATTAGCGGTGGCAGAAGTGGCCTTTTTGCAATCTGACTTTTGGAAAAATTAGATTGTAAATGTGATTAGTGTTTGGATTGGCGGTAGCAGAAGTGGTTTTTTTTCTAACCTTAAACCTATTTGGATTATTATTTGAAAAGCCCATTTAGATGGAAAATAACTGAAAAGCGCATGAATCTTATTGTAGTGCCCTAATCTCTCAAAAGTTTATTATTCATTTTTTTTATAATTATTAGATTCTTAAAAGTTTAAAATTAGAAAATGCGCAATATTATACATAGTATCCAGTTAGGATCTAAGACCTTTCTCCTTCAGGTTATCTCAGCACAGCCTTCCTTTGTTTCCTACAAGAGGCGTAACCTCTTTTCTCTTCATTTCCTCCAGATTATATTTTTTGATAGGTCTAATTTTTGTTTTAATTCCTTAATTACATCTTCTCTACTTATTAAATTATTTATATATGCTCTGTATTCTTCCACAAAGTTTTCTGGTTGTTCAAAATATACTCTTTTTAACAACATATATGTCTAATTTTCCTTTTTTCGGTACATATATGTATATACGTATGTATATAGTACATACATGTATACATATGTATACGTATGTATATACATATGTATATATGTTACTTGTATGTATTATGATAATTGAAGTGAAAAATTATAAGAAAAATTTGATAAAACAAAAAAATTTCGATTATTATTGAAAAAATAGGAAAATACGCTAAAGTACTTAATTACAAATACATAAAACTATATTTAAATTAGAATGCATACATGAAGTGGATCATTATTAGATCACCTATCCCTAACAAGTTGGTCTCTAATTCTACCACAAACATGATTTATTTATGTTGCAGATAATCTACGGATAGTTGATGTGGATGCTACATCAACTAGATCATTATTACCTTCACCATGTATATTTCCTTGTTTAGCTTCTAAAAAAACCATATCAGTTTGGGAATTTCTCCAGATAAGATTATGTATAGTCATTGTTGCACAAACTATATGGACTTTGTTTCAGAGCTATATGACTTCATATCCCCCAAAAGTTGAAACCTATTCTTCTAGACTCCAAACGTCCTTTCTATAGTGGTCCTTAAACTTGAATGATAATAATTAAAGACCTTGTTGTGACTTGCAAATCCCTATTGTCGCTTGAAGTCTGGAATGTGATAACTCTTATATCTATACGGACCAACATATCCAACTGGTGTTGGATAACTAGCATCGACCAAATAATATTTCCCTGATAAATACACGCAATTTTTCTTACACTATAAAATTATAGCAAATGTGAGGAAAAAACACACAATGTATGTCCAGGTGTTGAAGGTATACCTTGAGGTGGATGGGGAAAATTCATAGATGGAGTAGAGATAGCAATTTGGAACACACAAGCATCATGTGCAGTTCCCTCCCACCCTGCCAATACAAAAGTGAAGCACATACCCCAATCACATATGGCCATAATATTCTATGTTGAATATCCTTTTTTTTCGATATATTCTCTTGCTCAAACTGACTAACCACGCACCTAATGTGAGTTCCATCAATTGCTCTTATTGCATCCTAGAAATATGGGTAATATCGTTATCATTGACAATTTTTGGGTGACAATGACAGAACTCTAGATCAATTAGTTTTATATTTTCTATGGATAGATTGACACAAGCATCTAAAACCATGTGAAAAATCCTACGGATAGTTTCTCTTGAATGTTGAAATCGTTCCTATAGGATTCTATTTCTTTGTGCATGTCCAACTGTATATAAGAACATGGCAACCATTTCTTCAACTTCCAAGTTCTTAGTCTTCCGTAACCAATGTTCTACCAATTTAGAGCATAATTGAAAGAAGACATGTTTTTTCACTCTAAAATTTTCAGGACAAACTCTATCATGGCCTTCCAATACCTCTTGCACCCACTTTGCACCTGTTTTCTTACTAGTTATATGTGGCTCTTTGCAAACATAAGGTACGAGATATTGAGCCATCAAGACACCCACCTGTTCATACTCTGTCATCTCTTCATCTAAAAGGGATATCAGTGCAGACTTTTTATCTGCATGAAACGATCCTACTTCCTCTATTCCCTCTGAAATATCCTTACCAGTCGAACTTGCCATGGACGATGTAACCTGTGTGATTGCCCAAGATTGTATGAAATCAAATACAATTATAAAATGTGCAAGTAAATTCATATTATATAGTAGAAGTTGGTGATATTCACAAGTGGCATAAAATATAGTTGCATCATCTAACGTAAGTAACATGAGTATATGGAGTGGCGCTATCATTATAATTACACATAACAAAGTTTTAAAAAGTGACATAAAATGGAGTTCAATGATTCGGGGCTTTTTGAAGATGTGGGTTGTTGTAAGCATGCTCCTACAGCCAGTCGAGCAAGGCATCTTTATTTCCTTTCATTCCAACATACATGTCAAGAGCAATCTAGTGCATCATCATATTACAACATCGGTGGCAAAAGTCCTTATCATTAACAACTTCTGGAATGGTCACTCACTTGTGCATTATTCATGGAGATCTTTTTTAGGGCATCTGCTCTATCTTTAGATGCCTCAGCTATCATAGTAACCGTATCTGCTATTACTTTCGAGGTAGGTGTTTTTTTCTTTTTTGATTTCTTCAACCCTCTTTCTCTTCCCACTACTTCCTGAACCACTAGGTGCACTAGGTGGAGTGTTTGTTGTCAATGTTATTCCTTCGAAATCACTTATCACTCCCACACTACCTCCAATAGTAAGATCTACAAGATCTTCCTCATTATCTCTTAATCCTTCTTCTAGGTCCATTGTGGGTCGGTAGACATCATATTCATCATCACCCAATGACATCCACTAGGTAAAGACGGTGTGAACATTTTAGCGCCCAATGCCATTACATCCTTGAATAGTATCTCTAATTCTTTCGCGAACATGAGGCCTTTGTACCTATACTTCGCATACTCTGAATTCTCCTGCATGCATACAAGTTACCAAAATCAATTATTATTCAATTATTATTATCTAAAATAATAATGATAATGATAATGATAATGATAATGATAATGATAATGATAATGATAATGATAATGACAATGATAATCACTACAAAACAAATGGTGTTCTATAGCGGTGGTATTGTAGCGGTTAGATCAAACCGCTACAAATTGTAGTATTTGTAGCGATTTTAAGCTAAACCGCTACAAATTTGTAGCGGCAAGCTACGTGCCAAGTGGCACGACAGATTAGTAGCATTTTTTCTAGCGGTTAGGTAGAACAAACCGCTACAAAAATGGAGCGAATTTCCCGCCAAAACTTGTAGCAGTTAAGTTGTAGCGGTTAATAAACAAAAACCGCTACAATATTCCCGCCACTTGGAGTGACCAAGACCCGCCAACAGTGTAGCGGTTATAGCAACAAAACCACTATAAAATGCCAAACGTCAGCTATTTGTAGCGGTTATAGGGCTATAACCGCTACAGAATTTCAGGAGTCTCCAATTTTGTAGCGGTTTTTGGCCATAACCGCTACAAAATTTCAAAGGTTCTTGTAATTTTTAGCGGTTATTATAAAACTGCTACAAATTTAAGGCACCCTGGGTGATTTGTAGCGGTTAACGTAGCGGTTATTGGAATAACCGCTACAAATTGCTACCCTATTTAAGGAGGCCGCCTCCCTCATTTTTCCGTTTGCTCAGTTTGTTTCCTAGAATTTTTTTGAGTGATTTCTTTTAGATTTGAGCGTTCAGACGTCTGTGAAGGAGTTTTTGCTATAGTATTTCTCAGTATTTGCACTTGAGGTACATATATAACACGTATTTTATTTGTATTTGTATTTTTATTAGATTTTTGCATAATAATGTGACTAAAATATTTTTTTTTATTTTTACAGTTGATATGGCTTCAAGAGAGGATAAGGGGAAAGCCCCTGAGGTCCCCAGACCGATTTTGCGGGGTGGCAGCAACCGAGCAGGAGGCAGAGGGAGGGGGCAGCGTAGAGGCAGGGCGACCGTGGCATTTCAGCCTATCCCCCCATAGGAGTCGACCCTACCACAGGCACCGCAGACAATCCCACAGAAGATGACCGTACCAGAAGTGCCTGAGTTTGGGGGGCCAGATATCAGCGTCGAGGACTACGACGAGGAAGACTTCGAGATCCCGATTGGGCTCAGGGAGATGGAGCAGTTCCTCGATGAGGAGGAGGCTCGGGAGCAGAACAACCCACGAGGGTCGTCTTCGCGGTCCACTGGGTTTGAGGTGCAGGTCCAAGGTAAATAAATTTTTTAATTTAATAAATTATTTATTTAAATTCAAAATTTTAAATTTGAATTACAATTTATCTAACGTGCGGTAAATTGTGCAGATGAGCAGGGGAACGTGTCAACGAGGAGACTGGACGTGGCCGGTGTGAATAGCATGGACCGGACCCTGCGAGTTATAGTGCTGTGGAATGAGGGCACTGACCAGCCCATCGACAATGTGGGTCACCTGTTCAACAGCTTCGTGAAAGACCTGGGCGCGAATTGGATGCGGTTCCCCCTTCACTTCAAGACGTGGAGGCACGTTCCGAGGGGGCTGAAGGACCAGTCTTGGGAGGAGGTGGTTCAAGTAATTAAAATTATTTAATTAATATTTTTTGTAATTAATTCTATTTAATTAATATTTTTAAATTATGATATTTTGTAATTATTGATATTTAAATAATTTTTTTCAGCTGCGGTTTGCCGTCCGGGCCAACGGAAGAAGTATACCCTCGTGAAGATAGGTGACGGCTGGAGGAACAGGAGGAACCGTCTCTTCCACAGGGTGGATAAGGACGGGACGATGCCTCTGGAGCAGTTGATCTAGAGTGTCCCGGACGGCGTGCCGCCAAACGACTGGGCGAGTTTCGTCCAGTTTAGGAGGAGCCCTGAGGGGCAGGAATGTATTTATTAAATTCTTTATATATAAATTTGTAATTGTTAATTATTAAATTATAATTTCAATTTAATTGTATTTAATTTGAACTTTATTAATTTTAAATTTTTTTTATTGTTTTAATACATTTAATATTGTTTTTTTTCCAGGAGTTTTCTTAGAGGAACACCAGGATCCGTGCGCAGCAGGCAATCCACCACACAGCAGGATCGAAGACCTTTGCTATCACCTATAGTGAGCTGGTAACTTTTCAAAATATCATTGACTTTTAGCTGGTTATTTCATAATACTAATTAAATTTTGTAATTATTTTAGGAGACGAAGGCACAGCAGGAGAACCTTCAGACGGACTATGGGGAGTTGTACGCCATCACACACAGACACCGTGAAGGGACTGCGACCTCTCAGCAGGCAGAGGCGGCCATTGTAAGTAATTTTATTATTATAATTTTTATAAAACCAACTTAATAATGAAAAATGCTAATTAGTAATTGTTTCATAAAATGGCAGGAGTGGATGCAGCAGTCGCAGGTTGAGCTGCGACAGACCCAGGCAGAGGAGTCACAGGGGTTAGTGGACCCGACGGCTCCTTTGAAGGTGGGTCTGGGTCAGGATGAGCACCCCAGACTCGTGCGAGGGATGGGGATAGGCGCCAGACCTAGCATGGTCTACGGCAGGAGTGCCGCCTCTGAGGCTGGCAGCTCTAGAGGGGTCAGACGTCTGAAGGATGAGTCTATTGACCAGCTGCGGTTAGATTTGGAGGAGCAGATGGCACAGCAACAACAGCAGCAGATGCACTAGCTGCATCTGCAGCATATGCAGCAAATGTAGCTGCAGGCTGATATGATCTACGCTCAACAGACGCAGTGGTGTGATATCGCGAACAACATGCTCGAGCGGTCATGGAGTCACCTGTTCTCGGACGAGCAGCATCCACAGGTTCCCCCTGTCCCTCGGTGCTTCGTCCAGACTACTACTACTCCTCCTCCTGCTCCTGCTGATGATGATGGTGCAGTTCACTCTGTCCAGCAACCTGATCCAGCAGCTCCTAAGGGAGCCCCAGCTGAGGGAGCACTAGATGATCAGCCCCCAGCTACTTAGTTTATGATATCTTTTTTTTTTATTTGTTGTTGAAACATTTGTATATATATATATATATAAGTTTGTATTTCAGAACTTAAATTCTTATTGTGTTTACCATAATTATATTTATATTATTAGACTGCGTTGTTGAATTTGTGAATTAATTGCAACAATATTATTTATATTTATAAAATAAAAAAAATAAAGCATATATGTATTTGTAGCGGTTTTATAATAAAAACTGCTACAAATATATATATGGTTGTAGCGGTTCTACAATAAAAACCGCTATAACCATATATATTTTTGTAGGTGTTATACAATAGAAACCGCTACACCTATATATATGGTTATAGCGGTTCTACAATAGAAACCGCTACACATATATGGTTGTAGCGGTTTTACAATAAAAACCGCTATAAATACTCATCATTTAAATTTTGAAATTTGCCGCCTTTATACACATTTGTAGCGGTTATGTTATGTATAACCGCTACAAATTAAAAATATAATTTTTTAATTTGCTGTCCAACGGCTTTAATATTAGTAGCGGTTCTATACATATAACCGCTACAAATACTCAACGTTTAAATTTTGAATTTCCCACCAATGTGTACAAAATTCCAACGGCTTGAAAATTAGTAGCGGTTTTATACATATAACCACTACAAATATTTTAGAACTATAGCGGTTAGTGTAGTGGTTTAAGAACCGCTACAAAATTTGAAACGTTGGAATTTCAGAATATAAGGTTCTTGGCATTCGTCATTCTCTACTCTCTCATCTTCTTCTCTATACTTTCTTCTCTCTCACTAGTAGCTATGGATAAATCATGGATCAGGTTGCCGCACAATTCTCCGGAATATTTGTACGGATTAAACAATTTCTTGGATTTCGCATTCACTCACGCCAGCTGTAACAGCAAGATCGTTTGTCCTTGTCGGAGATGCAAGTTTAAGAAGTGGCATGAACGAAATGTTGTGAAGGAACATTTGCTTGTGAAGCCTTTCCCTGAGGACTATACGTTCTGGGCAGTTCATGGTGAGAAGGCCGGCATTAGATATGACGATGATCTTCCTAGAAGTTCTCAAGTAGATGAAGATGATCCTGTGAATGATGCTGTGCGTGATGCGTTTGGATTTTAAGGTGACAACTTCAACGAAGAAGTGCACGGTTCCAAGCTGGTTTTTATGAGGAATGAAGCAGCTTGGGATATTTTCAGCTTGATGGATAAAGAAGATCGTCCTTTATATCAAGGTTGTCACAAATATTCTAAATTATCTTTCTTGATCAAATTGTATCATATCAAGTGCTTGTGTAAGATCACGGATAAGGGAATGTCGATGTTGCTCGACTTATTACAAGATGCATTCCCCAACTCTGAGATTCCCACAACGTTCTACGAGGCCAAGAAGATTATCAATAGGTTGGGGTTGAATTATCAAAAGATTGATGCATGCCCAAATGATTGTATGCTGTATTGGGGAGACGATTCGACCAGGGGGACTTGTAAGAGATGTCACACATTGAGGTACAAGACAATTCGGGAGGGGAAAAAGCAAAAGAAGAAACCTGCAAAGATTCTTAGTACTTCCCTTTGAAACCTCGCCTACAAAGATTATTTATGTCGTCTAAAACTGCGGAGCACATGAGGTGGCATGCCGTTGATAACAATGAAGACGGTAAATTAAGACATCACCGGGATGCAGCTGCTTGGAAAACGTTTGACAACGAATTTCCAGATTTCGCAACTGACCCCAGAAATGTTCGGCTTGCGTTGGCGACCGACGGTTTCAATCCTTTCGGGAATCTTAGCATAAGTTACGGTATTTGGCCGGTAGTCTTAGTTCCCTACAACTTACCCCCTGGATGTGTATGAAACAAAGCTCTTTTATTATGTCTATGATCATTCCAGGAAAAAAGGCACCGGGCAATGACATCGATGTGTATCTCCAACCTCTTATTGCGGAATTGCTTGACCTGTGGAAGGTCAGCTTGGAGACGTATGACGCTTACGGCAAGACTTTGTTCAACTTGCGTGTAGCCTTGATGTGGACGATTAGTAACTTTCCTGGCCTTGGCATATTATTTGGTTGGAATGTGCATATTGGGTTGGCGTGTCCAGCTTGCAATTTTGACTCTGACGCAGTACGCCTTCCCCATAGCCGAAAGTGGTGCTTTATGGGACATCGGAGGTTTCTCGATGGAAGGCATAAGTTCATATTGCAACGGAATCGCTTCAATAGGAAACCAGAAAAAAGAGGACCACCTCAAACTTTGTCCGGTATAGATATCTTACAGCAGCTTGAGCATGTTGACTTCGAGTTTGGAAAAAGCGACGATTGAGCACAAACTCGCCAAAAGACGCGCAGGACTTCGGCGCCTCAGTAATGGAAGAAGATAAGTCTTTTATTCACTCTTCCATATTGGAGATCTAATTTACTTTGCCACAGTCTTGATGTAATGCACATTGGAAAGAATGTTTGCGACAATGTGCTGTATACACTGCTTAACGAACTCGGCAAGACAAAAGATCACCTTCAAGCGAGGAAAGATTTACGCGATATGGGAGTTCGTGAAGATGCTTGGCCAGATGAGCAAGACAGATTTCAACCGGCAAAGTTTACCCTCACAAAACCGAACAAGGAAGTCTTCCTCGCGATGTTAAAGAAATTAAAAGTTCCTGATGGGTATTCAAGCAACATTTCTCGATGTGTTGACTTGCAGGCTTGAAAGGTTGCTAGCCTGGAGAGTCATGACTCACATGTTCTTATGCAGCAGTTACTCCCTCTGGCTATAAAGAATACACTTCCTCCCGATGTTTCCATCATTTTGGTGGAACTTTGTTCTTTCTTTTGGAAGTTGTGTTCTAAGGTTTAGATCGTTTAGGAGCTTGATCAGCTGTAGTCTAAAATTATTCTCACGCTTTATCATTTGGAGGTGATCTTTCCTCCGTCCTTTTTTACTATGATGGTTCACCTTACAGTCCACCTCGTTCATGAAACAAAGCTCGCTGGACCAGTACAATATCGTTGGATGTATCCGATTGAGAGGTACTCATTTTAAATATGTGCTTTAATTTATTCTCCGTATTTAATGTTTGCTAGTCGTCCTTTTTAGCTTTTTATATCAATTTTCTCTTCTGTACTTCGTAGGTTCCTTGGGAAATTAAAATCTTGCGTAAGGAATAAGGCGTGGCCAGGAGGTTCTATAGCTAAAGGCTATATAGGGGATGGGGTGCTATATTTTTGCTCAAGGTACTTTGATGATCTTGAGACGGCTTTGAACCGCCCACCTCGTGTTGACGATTGTCCTAAACCTGCGCCGACATCAGGAGAATTTATCCCTCGTGTTGGTAAACCAGTTGGAGCAACTGAGAACTTCAAACTAACGGCAACTAAGAAGTTGCAAGCACATAGACATGTCTTGATTAATTGCACTCAAGTTGAACCTTTCATACGGTAAGAATTGTACACTCACATGTTATTCGATCTATATCTTTCGTAACATTTCTCACTTTCATTTCACTATTGCCTTTCCATTATTAATTACAGAGAATTTAGAAGTCATGTTAAGCGTTAACTTATGATCCGTACACAGACATCCTTGGAAGTTGATAGGAGGGTCCACAGAGAATTCCCGAGCTGGTTTGCACACAGAATACTAAATGACCGCAACCTACACTCACCAGATTTCAGAGCTCTCGCAATCGGCCCTCTTGATGACGAACCAGTGAAGGACGACGATGAGCTTCACACCCTCTAACCATACCACACCAAACAGCAACTACACTACCACATGCAAGAAGGACACCAAGAGTAGAGAGAACAAGCATGGTTGAGGGAGGAGTTTGCGAGAAAATGAGAAGAGATGAAGCATTATGCAAGGACAGGTAGGGAATTCAAAATGCATTTATTGCTTCATAATAACGGATTCTTACCGTGTCGCCATAAAAAAGTTGTAGTTGTGAGGTTTGGGAGCAATCCAAATTTTGGGCTAAAAGCCCAGTGCGACTAACTTGAACCCAAACAGGGTTATTAACCCTCACTGTGCTTTTTTCACCGTACTGTGCGTTTGGGCCTCCTTATCGTTTTGTCAAACACACCCTAAGAGAATCATCGGATCATGACGATGACGCAAAGGATTGCGTTTGCAAACGGCAGACGAATCGACATCTTCGATAAAAAATTGATGCCTCCAATTATAAGCCATCATGGCTTCGATGAGGACTCGCATGACATCTCACAAGTCATAAAGGTGGGAAGATCATGAGTCATAACACTTCTGGCTAGGGTTACCATTACTTTGATAAAGGAAATATTTTTCAAAATAGAGTGAGATTGGAATTTTGGTTTTGTTTCAAAATATTGGTCACTTTAAATTCATTAAAATTAAATAAATATCTCTTGAGTTAAACTCAAGCAAATATATATTATCATTAAAGCTTGAACTCTTGTTTTGACTTTTTTTTTACCTTGATTGTTTGGACTTAATTATTAGAGTAAATGTATTTTGTAGTTGGAACCATATATATACATATATTATACACACACAAATACATATATAATCTTTTACAATTTGAATTAAGGAGCACAAACCACATGATGCGTGGGTAGTCATTCGAGAAGCAACATATTCTATATGGTTATGGGTAGAGTCGGTAATATAGGTTCAACCTGTGGGCTGAACCCACAGAACCTAAAGAACTTGGAGGAATGGGTTATGAAAAACAAAGACTGTTTTGATATGGGTCATTTTAGCCTAAATTCATATAGGCCCCAACCCATGATGATTTAGCCTGACAGGTTGGCAAATTAGCCCATTTTTGTTTCTTTTTAAAAAAATTGCTAAATGTCGTGTCATTTTATCCCTCAGAACTCAAACCCTAGTCACTCATTAATATTGTTATTTTAATTAAAATATGAATTTGTTGAAGAAAATTTGAGTTAATGTGGCAGCCAATAAGGATTAAAATAATATAACTTGATGAATCATCATTTTCCGTTATATTAGACTAACGACGTTAGGTGTGAAGGACTAAAATACACTTTTTAAACTTAAGGGATTAAAATGAATCTTAATGTAAACATAAAAGACCAAATGTATACTTTAACCTTAATTTTTTTATGGTTTAGGTTTGTTAAAAAAATCAGTATAATGTTTAAAAAAAATTTGAAAAACATAGTATAAAAAATTTTCTTAAAAATTGAAAAGAAAACAGGTTGGCGGGCTAACCTACTAGCCTAAAGGTTATAGGTTGGGTTGGCTAAATGTTAACCCACACTGATACAGGTTTTTTTGACCCAAACCCATATGGTCCCAACCCATAGTGGGCCAGTCCAAAACCAATGGGCTGCCTCATATTACCAGCTCTAGTTATCAAATTATATTCAACCATATTATTTAATTTTATATATTTCATAAAAAAACGCTTCCCAGGAGTAAACTCATAAATTGGGGTAATGTGAAGGATGTTGTAAGACCCTGCCTTACATGCCACTTATTATCGATATTAATTAGAGTAGCAATGCGCAGTTTGGTAGGCAACACAGGAATAACATAAATATACTGATAATTTGTGCATGATTACAAAAATTTTCCACAGGGATTGTATATCACAATTACAAATTATGTAGCCGTACAGGGCTACTAGGGTGTCAAAACCCGTTTCAGTGAAATGCAGACACCTTCCCGTCTTTGTTCCACCTCTGCATTCCCCTTATACGGTTCTCTTCTTTATTCTCAGCATACCTTCTATCTTCACCTGTCTAAACTGTTGGTAGGAGAGGGTGAGATTTGGGAGAATCTCAGTAGCAAACAGTACCAATATGCATGTATGATAGATGCTATGTGCATGACATGTTAGCTTTATCTAGATGCATGCCCCATAATGACATTTCTGCCTGCTCAAAATGTTTCATGCAATAAAACTATGGCCATAATATAAACAGAAATAGAGCTTCATTATTCAAATGTGCTCTACACAATCAAGTAAAGCAATAACATGCATCAATACACTAGCACAAATACCAAATACACATAGAAGAAGTAAGTTCCCTACTTTAGTCGCCCTTCCCTGATTCTCTGCTTATTCCACTGTCTGTCCAATCTTATATTCGGCTTGGGCTACTGCTAAGACCTAAAAGACCACATGTATAAGAATTAGGTTAAAACTCATTCATGTACCACTTTAGACACTTCCATAATGTTTCTGGTGGTTATATGGGTTTATAGTGAAAATTACTAAAATACCCCTGGGGCCCGGCTAGGCCGTACTTTTCTTGAAATTTTTACCAAAGCTATTCTAACTTGTTTTCTCCCAAGGAATCCGTTTTCAGCTTCAGAATTACCAAATTCACTGCCAAAAGATGAAAATGCCCTTGGTAGCCCCTAACTTAGGGTTTCAGGGGCGTTTTGGTCATTATGTTGTTTAGGGCTTTTTCTGGAAAAGTGTTCAATAGTAAACCCACTTAATTTTCCCTCTTGAACACCATGGAATGATCAGATTATTAAAAATCCAACTCTAACCCCTCCAAATAGCACTGGCCGAAACTTAAGATTCTCCAGAAAAAGTTGAGGTTTTCCAATTCTGACTCCACAAACTTGCTCCTTTCTACTTCTATATACTTTATTAACTATTTAATTACATTCTAATCACCATTTAGACTAAATTTAGGCAGCATAACATTTAGGGTTTAGCATTTCCCAAATTTAACAATCACAGCAAATCAACCAAAAACTCACTGATTAAACTAACCACAATAGCCATAACAACCACAAATTGAAGTTTAGAAAGTCACCTTTTTGCTTCCTTCTTGCTCTTCTCTTCTTGACCAAAACCCTAGCCCCACAAACACTGAAATTTTGCTTCACAAACACCTTAAACCATGTAGAAAACAAGCTTAGAGGAAGGATTACACAAGTTAGGAGCTAATTCACCAAAAAAATCAAGCTTACCTGGCAAAATTGCTCCTCCTTCTCTCTAGAAATCAAAGCTCACTCTCCCTCTCTTGAGCACTCATGGCTGACATGAAATGGCAGGGAAGAGGAAGAGAAATGTTTTGTATAAAATATCCTATTTTACTCTATTTTACCTAATTACCAAAATTCTAAAAATTTGAGTTTTTGGGTCATACACTTTATGTACATACAATTGATGTCCTAAGCCCAATTACATGTACATAATATTTTCCTCTTCTTGGTCCATGCAAAAGACGTCCTAGCTCCTCCTCTCAACATGTCTGCATTTGCTTCATAATTACAATATTACCATCACATTTTCCTTCATTTTCGGACTTGTGACATTTCTGGCAGATTTTCTGCCCAAATTTTGAAAAATCATAACTAAATTTGTAGATATCATATTGAAGTGATTCCAAAGGCAATAGAACCCTTATTGAATCTAGTTTCAAGGAAAAATATAGTCTTTTGCCAATTGGAAGCACAAAATTCCCATAGTTTAAATTTTTGAACGTTGTTCCAGAAAATCAACAGTTTTTTTGAACTAATTTCAAAAATTCATAACTCTTTGTATACAACTCCAAAAATTACCTACTACATATCAAATTAAAGCTTAGGATGTATACTTTCATCCTATAAAATTTCATAATTTTTAATCATCATTTGGTCATCCAAAACCGCATGACAAATACACTGCCTCACAGGGAAGTTTCACTGACAACATAATCACTTCCTCCGAAATTCTTCCTTCCATTTTGTTAAATGCTACAAATGTTTATAAGACATGTTAAGGAATAAAATTTGGGGTGTTATAGATGTTAACAAGATAATTCAAATTCTAAACTTAAAACATTGAAAATATAATAATTTCAAATCTTAAAACTACAATAATTAAAACAAATTTTTAACAAATAAATTTGGAAAATTTATGTTTTTATATAAGATAATTCCCCTATAAATTGTTGCATAAATGGTAAAATTGGGATAATTGGTAAGAACTTAAAGGATACATGAATTGATCTACCCTAATCTTAAACCATCGTTTTCTTAATTTGTCCGAATGTTTATCAAATAAAAGGTTACCACATGTTCTCCCTTCACCTTTCTTTTAAAGAGGTTTGTGTGGTATGAGATATTTGGAAGGGAAGTGAGGAGCAAGAAAACTTTTATGAGTTAGATTTTAAAAATTGCAGAAGTGGGTTATAAAATTTTGATAAAGAAAAGATGTAAAATAAAAGAAAAATAAAAATTAATTTAAAGTTTTTAACCTTACTTCTCTAATTTTCTTAAATAAATTCAAACACATTTTCTATCATTTCACTTTCTTTCCCCTCCCCTCATGTCAAACAAGAAGGAGGGAAGGCGTGGAAAATAATGCTAAAGTGGATATTAGTTGAGGATGTCAATGCCTAAAATAAAGATCGTGGTCGTGGACAACATATTTTAGCATCATTTTGATTACTTAAAAACTGATTTTTTTATTATTATTTGATTTCTTTTTTTTGCCAGCCCTTATTATTAAATTTCTAATTCATTTTGTCTATCACAGTGCACGTTTCTATTTTCATAAAACTCATAATCCAATTGATCAATGGGAGGGTGTGATCTTAAATTAGTTTTTAAAGCATATAAAGAAATCTATTTTTAAAAATCAATGCAATGCTGATAAAAAAAATTAGCCTTTTACTATATATTAATATAATTAAAAAACCAAACAGCTTAATATTTTACTATATTATCTAAGGAGATTAGCATATCTTTGTCTAAAATTTAATACTTAATATTATGTATTAAATATATTATTTTAAAAAGATATTTTAGGATATTAGCATATTCGTTAAAAATTCTGATATTATGATATTACACTAATAGATTAATTTAAATCTTTTAAATAATTCAAAGTAATTAATAGATTTTTAATAATAATGCCACGTAAAGAAATTATATCACATATTCTGGGTTGTGATCGTTTATACGATTCAATTGATCAATTGGGTAGTGCCATCGTAAAATAGCTCAAAGCATATAAAAAATAATAAATTTTAAAAAATTAATAAAAAAACGGATTAAAATTAGCCTTTGGCTACGGATTAATAAAATAACTAAACATTTTCATATTTTAATATACTATTTTTGGAGATTAGCACATCTTTATTTAGGTAAAAGTTAATTTAATAGGTTAAATACATTATTTTGAGAGATATTATGATATTAAATTAATACATTAATTTAAATATTTTAAATAATTCAAGTTAATTATAAATATTTTTAATAACAAGTATTTATTGATTAATGTATCCAAATAAAATCCTTTAGGATTTATTATGTTATTTTGGCAAAAAAAATATAATTTTAAATTATGATAACTCCTTGATTTATGGAGATAAAACAAAATTCATTTATCAAGGAATATAAAAACAAAATAATGTTACTTAAGAGATTAATGGTGTTACACTATTACTTAAAAGCAAAATAGAATTTAAACGATGTTACTATGAATATTATAGTAATATAGATATAGATAATACCACGTAAAGAAGTCACACACATTTTTACCATATATATTGGGAGTCATCATCTTTTAACTCAAAATATATAAATAAAAAAATAAGTCGTGTGAAAAAGCTAACGTCAGCTGGACTGCACTGCTGCTTTTATACCGTAGAAGATATTTTTGTTAAACAATGATCGGACTATCTTATTTCGACAATTGTAATCTGAAATCGCTAAATGGCATCATTGTTTGAAGGGTTTTCTTTTGAGAAATTGTTCGAGCCGAGCCTGATGGAGCAAACGAGAAGGAATAGCGACGTGCTCTATCTACCTCCTGAAATCATCAGAAACATTTTCAAACGACCTCCAGTAAGATCCCTAATCCGATTTCAACGTGCATGTAGACTTTGGAAAAATCTCATACAAAATCCATCTTTCATCGCCCACCACCTCCAGACAGTCTCATCATCAAAATTAGGGGTACTCAAAGTATCCCAATCCGGATCGACTCGGCTTGGACATTGGGACGTGAACTAGGATCTAAAAAATCACTCTTGAGATCTTGGTCCCCTTTTTTTTAAATTTTTTTATCTCACAATTTAATACCCATAAATTAAGTTATCCTTTGTTAAGATATGTATCACATTTTTTGTTGAAGTTAAACATCATATATTGTGATACTAATCCTAACTATATACTGTACAGAGATAATAACAAATATAATAATAACAAATTCTATTTTTCAACTCTAGATTACTTTATACAATTACTATGGTTTTATTAATTGTTAAATGATCACTTTAAATAATAGAATATGGAGAATTTACATAATATAAGAATATTTTTTAAGTTAATTTTTTAAAAAACCTAAACCGGGATTTCTCAGTCTCGACTGGGACTGAGATCAGGATACAAATTCCATCCCAACCAAAACTCGGGAACCGGAATTGGGGGATCCAGTCTCATCCCCGAGTTTGAACACCTCTAATCAAAATCCTTTTTTTCTTTTGGAAGGTAATGTAAATATTAATCCTTATTTCTCCTGCTTGCATCTACTGGATTGTCGGTTGCAAGTCACCGGAATTCAGAAAACACATTTGATCAATGCTAAGATCGTCGTTTCTTGCAATGGCCTCCTTTGTTTTGAAGTCTATCATTTTTGCTATCCTCTTTGCCCGCTTACATTGTGGCTTCCTGGCACTACAACAATCAGACATGTCACAACGGATTTTTTTGGCTATTTTGGTTAAAGCATTACAGGATTTGGTTTCAGTGCAATTCTTAATGATTACAAGATAGTAAGACCTGGTGCTGATTTTGATCATGCGGTTAATCAGGTAAAAGTGTTTTCGTTACGTAGCGGCAGCGGGACCTGGAAAGTAATAGATATTGGGAACTTAAAGGGAGTGAAACTTGATTCTCAAAATGTCATAAATGGAGCCATATTTTGGTCTGGTGTAAAGCCAGGTGAAGTGGTTGAGGTTGACGATGATGCTGAGATGATAGTTTGATTTGACATAGCAAAGGAAGGGTTTACAGTGATACCAAGGCCAAATTTAGACTATAATGCCGGTTAAAAGCTTACTGTTTATGAGAACAAACTTGTTATACTGTGTGTTATTAGGGATAATGATGATGAAACACCTGATTTGATTCAATTGTGGGTGTTAGATGGGGTGCAAGTGCATCTGGGGAGACATGGAGCTGGACTAAAGGATATATTAGCAGCCCCCTTTCATGCATGTTAAGTTCCATGACTATTTGGAGCCATGAAAAAGAAAGAAGAGATGTTTTATGTATGATGAATCTCACTACAAATAAAGTAAAGAGGTCTGTTACTCCCTATCATGGCTCTGTTCTTAATATGTACATATATCAGTTGGCAACAACTACTTAGAAGAATCTTGATCCTAGATCCAAATTATTCCATTATAGATTTACATTGTTGAACTACGACTTTTGGTTTAATGGAAGCTCCAACTTTTTTAGATCATTCAATATATACATATATTATTTGATGTTATTTAGAGTTATGTATAATGAAATATGAAGATATTTAACTGCAAAGGTGCCTCTCATTTGGACTTGTCCTTTAATAATCCAATGGTCTGTTTTTAAGGAGAAAAATATAGCACTGGTTTATTATCTTGTATGATATTGAGAGGCCAGAAAAGCTATTAATGCTTTTTACCTCTCGTTATTTTAAATTAAAACCTCTTTCTTTGGCATTTTCTTTGTTTACTCTGCACCTTCCATATATATATATCTATATATATATATATTTTTTTTTTTTTTTGCAGCCATAAGTGAAGGGGTTATCCAGTTTTGGTTTTGGGTTTCTTGCTTGATGTTGTTACTTGAAATATTCATAATTGATGGGAGTTTATCTAGTTCTTCTATTTGTTTAACCTGCATTCAATATTTTTTATTTCTTCTGCTTGATATTTTAAATTTCTACATTTTTCAAAGGCGGAACCTTCCAATGGAAGTAGGCATTTTTAGCTTTATCTCTCAGATTTTATTAAGATGTCACAATTTTTGCTTTGAAGTTCTGTTCAATCATTCACATGTGTTCAATAGAAGTTGTCTATTAGGCCCTTCTACCATATCAAGTTTAGTTTTCTTTTAAAAAGAATATATATTAATTGCTGGTGTACGGATGACCTGGGACTTGTTCAAGTGACATATTGGTGCTATATCGTCTATGTTTTATATCATTTGAGAGGGGACAAAATTAAGCAAAGCTAATTTGAGTTTGTTTCCATTTTATTTCATTTGTAGTTGAGAAAACAATTAAATTGATTTGTGTAAGCTATTTTCCACTTTACTAGGAGCTGGAGTGTGTTCTTTGGATCATTGATTAGTTAGAATCAATATTTGTTTAATTTATAGTCTTCTGTTTAGATTTTGCCATACAAATTCTCTGTTGTTTTCACTAGTGGAAAAATGGCTTTTTAGACCAGTTAAAATTGACTTTTTATACCGGTTTTGGATCAGGTCTAAATACAACCGGCCTAAAAAGTATGATACTTTTAAAACCAGTTAAGGAATCGGTCTTAAAAGTCATACTTTTAAGACCGGTTATATTGATAACCGGTCTTAAAATAAACAATTTTTAAGACCGGTTGTCATGAGCACCGATTTTAAAAGACCTCTTATGTAGGTAATGCTTAAACATTTTTAAGACTGGTTTTCCATATCATCGGTCTTAAAATTTTTATTTTTAAGACCGGTTATACATATAACCGATATATAACCGGTCTTAAAAGTATTATAATTTTTATTTTAATTTTCTTTGATTATGTTAGTAACCAGAACACATCCTAGAATTGTTGCTTCCAATGCCATACTTATTAAGTGTCATAAGGTGTTCAGTTTACTTCCACTTATCATTTCCTTTTTCTTTAACCTTCTTATTGGGAACTTGTAACATAACATGTGCCTTCATCCTCATGTAATATGTTGTTTAAAACCATCATATATATATGCATAATTCTTTAAAACACATGTAGGCCAATGACATGTCTCAAACAGATTCACATGTATAAATGCATGATTTCACATAATCACAAAAACAACAAACATGTCAATTCATGCAACTAACAAGTTTTGTAGAAAAGCCGAAGGAAGAAAAATTCCTCAATATATACAAAAAATTCCCTAGTTTTACAAGAACACACTGTTGTAAAAGTTCATAAATGAATTTAGCACAACAACTGCGAATGTGATCAATTTCTTCTGCTGGAAAGGGGTCAGCAATATCAAACATCTGAAATACCAAAGCCAGGCAAAACATTAACTTGCTAACTTAAAAAAGAATAAAAGTAATACCAAATTTTTAAAATATATATACATTTACCTCTTGAGTAAATTCTATCATGTCTAGGGTAATAATATTATAAATGTTCATCAAAACATACAGCCCGCACAAGTATGACCCTGGTGGTTGCCTACGGGTCTGAAAAATAATATGATATCATTAAAACAAGTATAGAATTAAAGCATGTCTTATTATTGAATGTATTCTTAAAACAAACCAATATGTAACTAACCTTTGGTAAGATATATGTAGGGTCTTTTAGGTCACGAGTATGCCTACCACAAGCAACGTGTAGGAATATCCGCATAGCCCTATATCATCAAAATCACAAAGGTTACTTATTTTACATAAATTTCATAAATTTTGCACATGAAAGGTAATTAATAATGTAAAAAAAACTTACGAGTTCATGGTCTTCTTCAATTCACTAGTTGGCTTGCTTTGGTGGAGGGAGCATAAGAGGACGCTAATATAACTCTTCTTGCACAAAATAGCCAATTGCCAATGATCACTGAAAAAGGGAAGACTTTTAAGCAAATATAAAACATTATGTATATTATGAAATATAAATTTGTTTTTTACCCATGCACATATGGAGCCAAGAAACACTCAATTGAGGTTTCACTAAGCCTCTGCGATAAGTATGTATGTCTGATAGCAGCAGTTGTCCCTTTATCGTGGAGTTGAACTAGGCATAGGAATCCAAATTTCTCGGTTTTGCTAGAGGAAACCGACCTACGATTCATGTACCTACAATAATGCAAGCACATAAATCAAAGTTTAACGGCATAATTTGTAAAATATTTACTTCTAATTGGAGAAGATACTTACATTAAAAATAGTTGGACATTTGAAACCATAAGCTGTTGTTGAGGAGCTACTAGGGACATTAAATCATCCCTCTCAAGATAGCATTGCACCCCTGACTTGTCAATAGCTGACTCAGTAGGCCAATCTCTTGTTCGAAAGGACATATCATATGCCATCAGAATCACTCGCTACATGACATTTAATGGAGGCTATGAAACATCTTGAGTGGAGGGAGGTGCAGGTGGCAGGGCTGTGATAGGGGATTCCTCAGCTCGATCAAAAACAAGGTTCTTTGGTCACAAGATGAAAGAGTTGAGGACATCACTCACAATCTTGAAGTCATCAACAGGGATAGGGAGAGGTGCATCTGCAACGATCACCTCTTCAACTGCCACTCTGACTTAATCCCCAGTTGTGCACGCTCCCTCGTGCAACTAATTGCCTCAGAGGATCCTCCACAAACAGGTCACAAGGCTCACCAATTTCTTTTTCAGGACCCTCTGATGACAGACCAATACAACTCCCTTTAGTGCTCTATTTAGGGTTTAGGGAATATGTCTGGGGAGCACTGGTATCTTGTCTTATGCTTGCCATGATAATCCATTCCTCCTTCATCTTGCTGAACTTTTCTTCAAATCGTGCATCAAATGATGCTTCTGCCTCGGCCCTTGCTTCTGCCCTCACAGTGGCCAACATATGCTCCATCTCCTCCCTAGTCACCGCACTTGAGGAATGACGGGGGGTTGCTCCAAAGTAATCCCTTATGCCTACCCCTCCTCCAACCCCCCTGACACAGCCGGGATGCTCATGTTTTCCTGTGGCTACAGTCAGGATGTCATTCCTCTCATCTGACCTAAACAATCCCTCGACTTGTTTTTTTTAAGCTCCTCCTATAAAACACAGATGATGAACGTTAGTAATGAAATTTTTTTTACTAAATATTAATAAAAACAACAATACTTACAATTTTCTCACCAACTACAAGAGATTGTTCACTCGTATATGACCCACTCCTCTTTTGGTGAGTAAACAACCACTTCTCTTCGTGATGTATCAAAGATGGTGGAGAAAGAAGAGCAAAAGGATTGGATTGAGCTGCTTCTTCCAATCTTTTCCATTTGGCCTCTAACAAATCTTTTTCAGCCTTCACATAACTCCCACGAGACATTGTATGGGGGTAATTATTCTTTCTACCACTCTCTTAGGCCTTTGTCTTTTTTCTGCAAATAAGAAATCAAAATTAAGTTTACAATCAATAAAGACAATTCATAATTTATAAGTAAATCAAATGCAAAATAAGTCAACTCACCAATGCTTCTGAAGGAGTCCGAAGCCGTCTAAATTCTTACTAAGTGTGTTCGTCAATATAAGAATACTTGTCACACATATTAGGACGAGGTTGACCTTCTTCCACCTCGATATACATGTAATTGTTGGCTAAAATTGTCTTAAACTTCCTTCAGTGTTCATCACAATACGTCATTGTCTTGCTATACAAGATTTCACTCTCAGGAATGTCGTAAGTGAGCTGGATAGTTTCCCAAATATGTCGCTTCACACTTTTATCCACATTTCTCCACTGCTCAATCAAGATGCTAGGCTTGTTGCGTGCTAGGAGGCCGACAAAACTCCTATACCGGCTTGCATTAGGCCCGATTGGTTTCCAATATCTATCAATCTCAATCGGAATCTTTTCCCCAGTATTACGATTGAGGGGAATGTCTCTCAATCAGGTGCCTCTCCTACCCCTTCGTATAGGCTAGTTACGTGGCTCACTTGTTTCCTCGCTTGGAGCATTGCTAGGCTTGCTTTGATTAACATTACTTGGATCCGGAGTACCCTCACTAGGACGACTCATTATCCTCACTTTAAGGGCAAAACCAAATTATGGAAAGAATGAAATTAACAAAATTAAAGGCACAAGTAGTGATACTACTATAATCCTCTGTTAAGAATACTACTATAAATTAAAATCAATCGATAAAGGACTGAAGATTTCATCATAAGCTTATTGGAAAGGGAAAAATGGGGCAAAACCAAATTATGGAAAGAATGAAATTAACAAAATTAAAGGCACAAGTAGTGATACTACTATAATCCTCTGTTAAGAAGCACACTTTTATGATATTATTTTTTTTTTGGTTGGGACATTGATGTGATTTTGCCAAAATCAAATCACTTTGATTTAAGCATTTATAATGAAGAGCCCAAATTACAACATAATTCGTAGGAGATTTCAAATCAGAGGGATAGACACTGATGACTTGAGGTTACAAGTAAAATTAAATCCATGACTTGTCACTTATAAGAAGAGTTTTTATATTATTAGGTTATATGATGCTTCATGAAATCTCATTATTCTCTCTGTACTTCTAACATAAAGCTACATCCACACTAATTCAACAACTTATAGATAGAGGAGTAGCCAGATTCAAAATAAGGAGGACATATTTGTCCATCTAGGCAGAGCAAAACCAATGCTTGAGGCAGGAGGCAGCAAAAAAACGAGGCTAGTTTGGTCCCTACGGGGTGTTGCCACAAATTAGGTAACTTTTGACCCTATTTAATCCTTTTAGATTGTTATCAACCCAACATCCTAGACACCCCACTGTTTGGTCCCTTTCCATGTAAAAACAACTCGACCCCAACATCACTATGAATTCCTTTGCCCCTCCCTCAGTAATTACTTATTGCTATCATTTCCTTAGTCCCTGCTCTACTCGTCTCTTATAATTGCCCCATTTACGTACTCCCCACCAATCCCATTTCTTCTCTCATAAGGACATTAACCTTAGACACATGCATATAGTAAAACTCTTTAGAATAATTAACGGCAGCAAAATACACCCAGGTCCATAGAAGAAAGATGCCAGTAAAATACAAATTGAAAGTCCCAATTAGGCTTTCACTTTGAACGATATAGCAGAAGAAAAACCAGAGTCAGGATTAAAAAATCATGAATCCTGAGCTCCAGTTAGTTTTTCATATCTCTTCTTCCTTTGGATTTAAACAGTGTTTGGCCACTTTACGAATCAAGTAATGTCTCTCTTAGGAGGCAATGCACCTCCGATCCTGAATTGCTTTGGGCGCTCCTCGAAAAGTGGGTTGATGACTTGCTGCAAGAATCGAACAAAGAAAATGGAGGCCAAGTCATTTCACAATTTCAATAAAACACCCAAAAACAAAACCATTAATTTAATTGAAGGCCTGACAATTGAAACACAGACCTGACAATAAAAATGAGCTTGAGAAAGAAACCAATCGGAGGGAACAAACGACGTTAGCCTTGCGGTAATGTATTCAATCGTAGATTTGCTTTGACAGCAGCGAAGGTTAAGGATTGAGGAGAGAAGTGGAAAGGAGGAGATGCCGCAAACTGAGTGAGGGGTTTGCAAGATGTGCTTGAGTATCATATTTTAGAGTTGAAATTAGGCGCGGGTTGAAATTTAGGTCAGTTTTAAGACCGGTTTTGTACCGGTCTTAAAATTAATATTTTAGACCAGTTTTTAATAAATAACCGGTCTTAAAAAAATGAAACTTTTTAAGACCCGTTCTTATTAATAACCGATCTTAAAGTTTAAGTATTTGAGACCAGTTTTTATTTACAACCAGTCTTAAAAATAATAAAAATTTTATTTTTTTAATTGCCTTTAATTCAGATAATATTTTCTAGACTGGTTATATTTAGAACCGGTCTAGAAAATATATTACATATATTTATTTTTTTAATTGTATATATTTTAAGACCGGTTGTTTTTGAAACCAGTCTAAAAAATATTTTTAAGACCTTATTTCAATATAATCGGTCTTAAAAGTTGAAGTTAATTACAAAAATACCACCGGTCATATGTTTAAGACCTTATCCGATATAACCGGTCTAAATATTCCGGTCTAAAAGCCCTTTTCTATACTAGTGCTTATACTATTCTCAGTCATGATTTTTTTTTTTGCCAATTATTCTCAGTCGTAATTAGAAAAAAGCAAGGCATGACTGGAAGAAGGTTGGGATCATTGTTGTCAAACTCGCGAGTTGATTCTCTGAGTTTACCGTTTTTACGTTTCTAATTTATAAATTTGTGACCATTATAAACTCGGTTAAATTCACAAGTTTATACACCGAGTTTACCATTTTTATGTTTCTAACTTACAAAACTGTGTTAACGCACCCTTAAACTCGTGTTAACTAATTTAATTATACTCAATGGCTTTATATATGAATTTTATAGAAATTTCTTTGTTAAATACGGTAAATTATGAGTGTTGATAGATTTAATTTCAATTATTTGTATTTAAAATATATTTAAATCAAATTGTTGTCAACTTTTTATATTTTAATTATTTAATTATATACTAATAATATCTATTTAATGATAAATTAAACTCTTACGAATTTACGATTCGAGTTCACGATACGAATTTATATCATTACCATAAGTTTGCTTAAACTCGCAAGTTTGACAACCTTGGTTGGGATTAAGTATGTTGGGTTCAATTGTTATTTTTATTTGGCAAGTTATTGGGAAAGAAAATTATTAATTCATGAGTTATTAGCTCATTACTTCATTTATTTTTGTTGAACATGATATATTAATTTAAAAATATGAATTTTTTAATAGATTTTTAGAGTTTCATATTAACATTTGAAAACTCCAAATTTTGCCATGGTTATACTGTTGGCTAGTTATCATATATACTTACGAGTTATGAAGTAATCTCATACAGAAAGTGGCAACGCTTATTTTTATTTTTTGAATAAATGCTATAAACCATTACAAAACAGGAAATATTGCATCACATCTTAGCCAAAAAACAATTAGTTAAATTATCAATAAGTTGTTGGTAAAGGAGGTAAGCGGCCTCACTCTGGTAAAAAGGATAACACAAGTTTGACTTTAATCATTTGTATTGAAATTGCTCATTAATGGACGCCCATTTAATGTGTAATCAAGTGGATAGTTAGTTTAGGGGTTAAAATTATAAATTTGGAAGATATTCCGCGATCTACCATCATCATCTTCAGTATATATTTATAATTATTTTAAGAAAATAAATCTGGTACATGTCTTGGATCTTGTTCAGAGTTTTTTTTTTATCAGAATCCGGATGTATTAATTATATAAAATTCAATATTAATTTCTTAAATAATGTTTAAATTATAAATCTTGCCATTCCGATGAGTTTTGTAATTTTACTTACAATCAAAGTAATTGCTCAAAATCCCCATGCATTATAACACTTTGTATTGCAATAAACTTTGCAACAATAAAAAAAAAAAAAATTTTGTTGCCAGGGAAAATCATGGTCCTACTTGGTCTTAGCAATATCTAGAACTACTTTCAATTATTATCAATAAACCAATCAAGCTGTATAATACCATTATATCTTAAAGCCTAATTTATTAACCACAACATGCATATGCGTATGGGAATGATACAACACACACACACACACACACACACACACACACTTTTATTACATGAACTAAGAGAAAATATTGTTCACTGATTGATCAAACATTAATGGGCTCTTATGCTCATGTGTTGAAGTTTGCAGGTTTGGATGGAACAATCCACCATAATTATGGGACCTATGCTCCAAATTTCTTCAATTAATTATAACCCCCATGCCTTTACCTTGTTAATAAGAACCATTTATCACATTATACCAAAAAAGAAGAAGAACAATTTATCATGTAGTGGTAAACTATGTTAGTGACATCGCTGCCCGCCATGCTTAGCTTGCATAAGATCTTAGATTGGAGTTTGGCTTTGATATGTTTGCGTCTCCTTTCACTTCATATTATTCAAACTCTATGATAATGAAAGAGGGCCTGGGATAACCACTGACCGTCAACTCTTCCCAAATGCAATAAACTGAAAATGTGTGCTTGTTTATGTTAAGGATATGTATGGTTTGGTTGCAAACATTTTATATATATGTTAAGGTTATAGAGAATATTTGTAGTGATTTAATGTTAACAATGTTTATTCCATCAATGAAAAAAATATTGACCCAATGAATTTGAAGGGTAACTCTACAATTAAATTGTAAAACCCCATCTTACATACCACTTACATTGATACTAATTCAGAGTACTGGAGCGCAGTTCGGAGGTAACACAGAAATAACAAAAATATACTAATATTATTGAAATAATAGACTTGATTACATTACCGGTTTCCCTCTCGGGGTTTCATAATATATAGACATTTTGTCCAAAATATTAAACTACAAACAACCACTATCTCTATATTGGGATCCGCACCATCATTTCTCCGTGTCTACCAACTTGCCTTTGGATCCGTTGGTTTCCACTGGCACATTATCATTTTTGAAAAAAAAATGAAATTCCAAGGAATCCTAATAGCAACATATAATCAAACATATAAAATGTGAGAATTAAATATGCAATGCACCATATAATGTAAAATGAAAATTCATAACAATAAGTGTGTGTACACAAAGCTCAGGGCCTAATTGCTGTTTGGATCCCCTAGGTGTACCTCAGCTGGGCCCCTAACCACAGCTAAGTAATGTACCCCAGGCATACCTTAGCTGGGTACCTAACCAAAGCTAAGTAACATACCTTAGGCACCGTGTTCACATCAAAGAATACATCAACATACAGTATATCAACAATCACATAGTTTATGAGAGATTATAGTTACTACCTTAAACATTTTTCACCTCGAAATGCGTTCCTCAATAAGCGTGCCAACGATCGACTCTCACTCGGTCCTAAAATTGCAAAGGTACAAGAAGTAGGTTAAAACTCATTCATATACAAGTTTAGACACTTTCATAGTATTTCTGATGGTTATATTAGTCTATATTGAAAAATTACTAAAATGCCCCGGAGACCAAGCCCAGCCCTGCCGTACCCGGTCCGACCCTACTTTTCCCAAAATTTTGACATAGGCTATTCTGACATATTTTTGCCTAAGGAATCTATTTTCAGACTCGAAATTACCAAATTATTTGCCAAAAGATCAGAATGCCCTTGGCAACCCCTATTTCAGGGTTTTAGGGGCGTTTTGGTCATTATGCTTTCTAGGGCTTTTCTGAAAAAGTGTTCAACTATAACCCCATCTAATTTTCCCTTCTAAACACAATAGAACCATCAATTGCATGAAAATCCAACTCCTAGTCCCTCTAACAACACTGGCCGAAATTTACAGGTTCTCCAGGAAAAGTTGGGGGTTTTCAATTCCAACTACGCAGACTTGCTCCTTTCTACTCCTAATCACTTTATTAACTATTTAATTATGTTAAAACCACCATTTAGACTCAATTTGGGTAGCATAACGTTTAAGACACAACTTTTCCCAAATTTACAACCAGAGCAAATCTAACAGAAATTCACTGATTAAATTACTTACAACAGCCAGAACAACCAATATTTGAAGTTTAGAAAGTTACCTCTTCTTCCTTCTAACTTTTCCTTCTTGGCCGAAATCCCTAGCCTCTCAAACTTCAAAATTTGTGCTTCAAACACCTTAATCCATGTAAAAGAGAAACTTAGAGGAAGGATTACACATATTAGGAACTAATTCACCGAAGAAATCAATTACCTTTGTGATCTTTTCCTCCCTTTCTCTCTCTGGAAATCACAAGCTTTCTCTCTCCTTTAGCAGCCAAAAATGACCTGAAATGTTAGGGAAGAAGAAGGAAATTTTTTTATCATATATCCTAAATCCTTTCATTTAATTTCCCAAAAAATTAAAATATGGACTTTTATGTATATAACTTCATGTACATGAAATATTGTCATAAGCCCAATTAAAAATCAACTCATATTTCCCTTCCTTGGTCCATCTAAAACATGTCCTAGGGTCCTTATTAGTGCCAAAATGGGATGACATTAATTATCTCATAATTAGAAGATTTCCATCACAAATTTCTTTCATTTTCTGATTTTGTGGCAATTCTGGTAGATTTTCTGCTCAAATTTTGAAAAAGCATAACTAAATTTGTAGACATCTAATTGGAGTGATTTTAAAGGCAATAAAACTTTTATTGAATCTAGTTTCGAAGAAAAATATAGAATCTTACCAATTGAAAGCAAAAAGTTTCCAAAATTAAATTCTTTGGATGCTGTTCTAGAAAATCAACAGTTTTTCTGGGCTAATTTCAAAAATTCATAACTTTTTGTATATAGCTCTATTTGATTCATATGCATATCAAATTAAAGCTTATGATGTCTACTTTCATTCTGAAAAATTTCATAAATTTTTGTCATCATTTGGTCATCTAAAACCACATGATAAACTCACTACCTTGCAAGTCATTTCACTAGAAGCACTGTTCACCTTCCAATTTCCAGTATTTAATTGCTATGGCCATGAATATTCACTATTTTATTGAATATCTTTAATAATTACAATACATTCTTGGTGAATAAAATTTGGGGCATTACATAAATGATGATAAACATATTTTTAAAATTTAATCCTTTAATATAATATTTTAATTTTTGAACAATGAGTTGTCCTTGTTGAAAGTTTAAATTAAGCAAATCAACAGACTTCATTTTAAATATTTTATAATATACAAATTTTAGATTAAAGATTATTATGTTATCATTTAATTACATAGTCATCATTTACATCCATAGAGCCCTATTTTTTTAATTAATGACACTAATAGTATTAATATTAAAGGATTAGTAAAACATTTTATAAACTTAAAAGCATTAAACAAGAACCTGATATAAACTTAAAAGATTAAAAATATATATTAGCATTTTATATATTGCAAACATAGTTTTTTAACCTAATCCTTTGCCATTTATAGTTCCAAATATATGCTTTAAGTTCCTCCCATTGTGGGCTTACAGTCTAGCGAGCTAGACTAGTCAGTTGCTAATAGCACCGGATACTGATGGATTAATCCAAAAAAGTAGTAAAATAACCTTCTCTTTCAAAGTGCAGATCCTTTGCATTTTGGTATTGTTTCATAATGTTGATCACTTTTAAATTCAATAAATATTAATGGGTTAAGACATTCAATCTACTCATGCTGAAACATAGAAAATCAGTCTGTTGTTTAATTAAAGGGCAAAGGTGCACCCAACACCTTGAAAAATTTTTGGAGGTGCAACTAATACCCTAAAAAATTTATGGGTGCAATTTTCCTCCAATATAATAAAAATGAAGTAATTCAACTCTGAGCCTAACATAACAAAAAACAAACGTTTGCCCTATGACAACAAGAGAACAAAGTAAATTGGAAACAGGAGAAGAGTGTAACACCCCAATCTTTATCACCAATATTCCCTTTAGGTAATGAGATATTTAATGGGATAAAATGATGAATGGTGATGTACATAAAAGGATAAATACTCCAACCGGTGGTCACACACAACATGAGTATGTTTAAAACACAAAGTTCAAATAATTGTATTTGCTACCAGTGAGTTCTTTGTGTAGCTGTCTTGTTGTGTGACATTTTTAATTAGGCAAATGATAACCAGTGCCTATGAAATTTTACAAGCTAAAAGTAGACTTATCAAGCTTTAATTTGATAGGTCATATGAATTATTTGAAGTTGTACATAAAGAGTTATGTATTTTTTAATTTTACCTAGTGAAACTGGCCAATTTTTGGGACAGCGTTCAAAGATTTAATTTCTGGGAATTTTGAGCTTCTAGTTGGCTAAAGACTATATTTTTCCTTGAAAATAGACTCAATAAGGGTTTCATAGCCTTTGGAATCACTCCAATTAAAGTCCTATAAATAAAGTTATGATTTTTCAAATTTGGTTAGAAAATCTACTAGAATTGCCAACTATTCTGAAAATGGGAAAAATATTATGGAAAATCTTATAATTATGGAATAAAATACCAACAGCCCATTTAGCTCTACCAATGGGTTAGAGACATCCAAATGAAGGCAAGGAAATGAATTAGCATGATCGTGTGTGTGTGTGTGGGGTCGTATGGAGCCTTACTTTGACTAAGGGTTGAAAAGTCAAAAAGGGTTGGCGTGTGATTAAATTGGCGGATATTTACTACCAAAATATTAAAGGAAAAGGAATATAATTACTTGGAAGATGATGATGCCATGTGTATGAATTTAGAGCCAAGTAATTAAATAAAAACATATTAATATATGAGCATGTGGGAATTTCCAATAAAATATAATATATTGGATAATTAGTTAGACTAATTAGAGAAAGCCCAATTCATTCATGAAGGACCCCTAATAGGCGTATTTGGGCCATGAGAAAGAGGAGAAAAAGTTAGTTCAAACGAAATGGGAATCTATGACAAGTCATGAAATGAAGAGATAAGCCCAAAAAAAAAAAGAAAAGGTGTCATAAAAGTTAATAAATTAATGTAGTTTTTAAAAAAAAGAGGAGATTGATATATCTGTTAAAAGCCTTCATCATCTCTTTCCCATCTCATTTCCACGACTAAGCACCAAGAGAAAGGAGAGAGAAAGTGTCATAAGAAGCCTTGGGAACTTAGGGTTCAAGTGGGAGCAAGGAAGCAAAAATCCAAGGTAAGTTTGGTGATTTCAAGTGTTTAAGCTTCCTAATTTGTGTAATTCCTCTTCTAAGTTCTTCTTCTTCATGAAAAACCTTGTGTAGCAAACAAATTCTCAAGGTTGAGGAGAGAGTGTGAGAAGCCCTAAAGAGAGAAAGTCCAAAAATCAAGAGGTAACTTCAAAAATCTCAAATCCTTTGGCGTATTGATGTTGTTGTTGTGATTCTTGTCTTGATTAGTGGATTGTTTGATGAATTTGTAAATTTGAAGAGTTGAAACCCTAAGGGTTTACGCTGTCCAAATTTCCTCAAATCATGTTTAATTAGTGTTTAAATGGTTAAACAAGTGGTTAGGACTGAAAAGGAACAAGCATTAAGGGTTAAAACACAAAATCACAATTTCCCCTTTTCTTGAGCATAGTTTCGGCCAGGGCAGGAATCAGAGGGTTAGAGTTGGAATTTCATTAATCTGATGGTTCCATTGTGTTTAGGAGGGAAAATTGTGTAGGGTTGATGTTGATCACTTTGTGAGAAAAGCACTAGAATGTGAAATGGCAAATATAGTCGTAAAACCCTAATTAGGGCTGCCAAGGGCAAAACTATCATTTGGCAGTGATTTTATGAAAACCAAGGTTAAAAATGGATTCTACACGCAAAACTGTGTAGGAATAGCCTGGGTTAAAATTTTTGGAAAAGTACAGTCGGACCGGGTACAAAGGGACTTAGACCAAGTCCCTAGGAGCATTTTGGTAATTTTATAGTTTTAGACTAATATAACCAACAAAAGTACTTTGGAAGAGTCTAAATTAGTATATGAATGGGTATTAACCTAATTCTTGTAAACTTGAAATTTTAGGACTGGACATTTGTGGCCGAGTTGGATCAAAGTCAGTTAGACAATTAGGCTGAAAAGGGCTATTTTAGATAGTAACTCTATCCTTCATATACTATGCCAATACTTATATGTTTGTGTGTGCCATCTTCTGTGATGTAATTAATAAATGTGGTTTTTGCCGAGGAGGGCAATTTGTGTGTATAGAGGCACACTTACCTGGTTGTTGAGTAAAAACCCAACCGAGGTTTACGGGTAGTGGGAGATTGAGCCTCTAACTCATGTATACATGTCGTGGTATTGTTATTAATGTGTTGCATAACATGGAGTATACGCATTTTTATATAATTGATAACCTGTTACTACTGATATTCTCTCGAATCTCACTCTTTCCATAAATATGTAAAGTGTGCAGCAGCAAAAAATGACTTTGAGGACAAAATAGTATTTACCGGTGATTGAGGGTTCCAGTCAAGATCGAGTGAAGATATTGGTTATCTGAAGACCTCTTAATATTTCAAGGTCTGTAAGTATTATATATGTACCTCGGTGGGGAAAACCTATAATGTAATCAAGCCTTATGTATCATTATATCAATATATTTCTACTATTCCTATGTCGTTTACCAAACTACGCTCACGTACTCTAATTAATATAAATGATAAGTGGTATGTAAGACGAGGACTTACAAAGAGTATTTAGTAGGATGTCATGAGATAAACGTCTATGTTCATTCTGTCAGTCTTAGTGTTCAATTGCTCCATTTTTATTATATTGGGGGAAAATTGCACCCATAAATTTTTTAGGGTGCTAGTTACACCTTCAAAAATTTTTCTGAGTGCTAGATGCACATTTCCCCTTAACTAAATTCACAGTTGCCAATTTGAAAGAAACGTGGTTTGCATTGCATGCTAGCAAATGAAAATCTGCTCCAAATTTCTTCAATAAATTATCACCCACATGCCTTTACTTTGTTAATAAGAACAAGTTATTAGTCTCACAAAAAAAAAAAACGAACAAGTTATTAGTCACTATCAAACTGTCCTACTGACATCGCTACCAATCATACTTGGCTAAAATTTTAAACTCGAGGTTTGCGTTGATATGTTTGTCTTTCCTTTTATTTACTTCATATTATTCAAACTCTATGACAATGAAAGAGGGCATGGGAAAACCACAAAGCCTCAAGCTCTTCTCAAATGCAAATAAATTGTGATTCGGTTTGGTTATATATGTTAAGGTTATGTATGGTTTGGTTGCACACATTTTAATTTATATATGATAAGGTTATAAAATATATTTTTTTTGATTTAATGTTAACAATTGTGGTTTCTTCAATGTAAAATATTGACACAATAAATTTAAACAATGACTATATAATTAAATGATGATAAAACATACTTAAAATTTAATCTTTTAATGTAATATTTTTATTTTTGAAGGATTAGTTGTCGATATCGAAGGTTTATATATACTAGGCAATTCATTAGGTTCTATTTTTAATATTTTTCAATATGCAAATTTTAGATTAAATATTAATATCTTGGTATTTAATTACAAAGTCATCATTTATATTCACATAACTAGTATTTTTCGTTAATGATACTATTAATATTAAAGGACTGAATTTTTTTTTTGGCCAACTAAAGGACTGAAAATACATTTTATAAATGTAAAAGATTAAACTGGAACTTGATGTAAACTTAGAGAATTAGACATATGTATTAGTTTAGGCCAAAAAAAAACATATGTATTAGTCTTTTATTTACTATGAACAAATTTACAGTTCCAAATATATGCTTTAAGGAGTAAATAATCTTCTCTTTCAAAATGACGATCCTTGGAATTTTGGTTTTGTTTCAAAATGTTGGTGACTTTAAATTCAACAAATATTAATTTATTTATAATTTAATTTTGAAATTCAACAAGTTTAATAATTAGAGAAAGGGAGAATTTAAAATTTATTTGCCTCAAAATTTTGCAATAAATGTTTTGATAAGTAACAGGTAAATTTAAAAATAAAAATAAAAATCTCCTAAAATTAAACTAAAGATTGAATTATTGTTTTGACTTAATTAGTAGAACAAATAATTTTTTAAGTACTGGAACTCAACACACACACACACAAACACAAGAAAAATTAATCTTTAATCTTTTTAATTTTGTTTCGGTTGTAATTCATTTATTAAACTTTGAGTCTTGCAACTTGGTCTTTATAATTTCAACAATTTAAAATTTTAGGCCTTAATTTTTATGAAATACATTGTTTTATTTTTTAAAATATAAGAACTAATGTTTTAAATGGTTAAATTATAAGGATTAAATTACAATAAGTCAAAGTTCAAAAACAGAGTAATAAATAAGTTAAAACGAGGGTTGTCAAACTTGGACCAAACCAGCCAAGTTAGCTTGAAAACCGGTGACTCGGCCATGAAATCGATCCGGACAAGTCCTTGATCCGAAATTCTATGCAACACAGGTGACCTTGTCCCAAACTGGGCAATCTAGTCAACCGTGGCAAGTTGCTAGGTTAACCCAATTACTTTTTAAAAAAATTAACATTTTATTATGGGGATAGATTGTTAGATATAATTAGTTTTGATGATGTCAAATATAGATGTTAAATATTGAGAGCAAAATGTTTACTTAATGTATTTATCTCCCACATTGACTAACTACTATGTTTAATGTGAATTATCTTGTAGATTAATTAAATTGAATTATGGAGGAAGAATGAGAAGACAAAATTATCAAATATGAGAAAATGAACAAAGAAGTGATTGAATTCATGAGAATGAACAAAAGGGAGAAGAAGAAAGAAATTGAAGATAGTGAAGAAAATAAAGGAGCTACTTGGGTTATGGAGAATGATTATCCAGAGGAAAATAAAGAAGATAGATATTGAAGAAAGAAGAGCTTGCAAGATTTAATGAGAATATTAAGATTCAAGCTCTTAGAAGTGATATTAGAGGTCTCTATGGTCAAATGAAAGTTTGAATGACTTAATTGGAAGTTAAAAGTGCCTGATCTTGCAAAATATTGGGTTTTATTCGAATAGTGGGACTAATAATCAAATAATAGCCATAGTATTAGAATAGAAGCTGTGTAACAGCACTTGTATTCGAATAATAAGACTACTATTCGAATAATAGCTAATTATTTGAATAGAAGCAGTGTTATTTAGCGACGTCTATTTCATTTAACATGGGCGAGGTTCAGTAATTTGGTCATATCTCCCAAACCATAACATGTATTGAGATGAAACCAGTAGCATATGAAACTAGACTCCTAATAGGTTATTTCGACACCAAAATACAGTTAAAAGAAGCTGAGATGAAGGAGATATGAATTTTGGAAGATGATATACAAATCACTGTCATATTTCAGAACATAGTTCAGTATTTTGAACATAACTTTCAAAGGACAACTCCGATTGAGATGAAACTGGTGCCATATGAAACTAGACTTAAATGGATAATTCATACGTCATATTTAGAGTTATATTCAAAGAAATATGCCTTATGAAATTTGGTGATTGAAATCAAGCTCTATTTCCAGACCAATCGATACACAATGAATCATAACTTTTGAAATACAAAGTATTTGTAATTGATTCCAGTTGTTGTGCAAAGTAGACTTAAAAAGCTTTATAGGGATAGTTCATTTGCCATGGAGTTATATCCAAAGAGTTACGCCTTCAGAAGTTTATTCAAATATAGAGGTTGTAAGAATATGAAGATTCATTATCAAAGTGCATTATTCAAATACAGCAAGTTGTATTCAAATAGTATGTTATATCTTGTGGGAAAGGCTATTCAAATAAGTGTTGGTCTATTCAAATATGAAAGTTCATTATAAGAGAATATTATTTGAATACAAATGGCACTATTCGGATAAGATCATTTGTTTTACAAGGCAGCTATTCAAATAAGGAATTCACTATTCGAATACACTTCAAGCACTGAAAGTTTATTCAAATAGAGGATGAAGTATTCGAATAAAAGTCAATGTTAGGGAGCTATTGGAATACACTTCATACTATTCGAATAACCAAATTTTTCAGAAAACATAGCAGTGCTTTGTAACTTCTAAAAATCATTAGATTGATTCTATAACTCATTCTTCTAGCTTCTAATCACTCTAACACTTCATTGTATTAGTGTTTAATGTATTTCTCCAAAAATAAAATAAAGAGATGATATGAGGAGACAAAAGTGACTCTATGGAAGTGGGGCGTCCGAACATAACGGGCTAGTTTTTCAAATACAAAGAGTGGTCAAACGAAGCAACGGGAAGCAACAATATTATTTTAAATATCACAACGGGAAGAAGAAAAGCTCCAATGGTCATCAATCCTCATCAAGTACAAATATAAGGTCATCTAAAATAGAAAGGAAGGAGACCCAATGCATACATCGTATAAATACCAACATCCTGACATCAATGCTCATTGTACATACTCTCTGTTTCTCAATATTTACCTAATCTATTTTAGAGAGAGATTATTTGTATTGTACTTCAATTTTCATCTTATTCACTTCTGAGAGAGAAGATTGATTGTAATTTTTCATCATCAAAGTTGTATCCTTACGGTGTGTAAGGGAGAGTAACTCAATTGTATCCTTACGGTGTGCAAGGGGGAGTAACTCGTGAGAGATTTGTAAAAGGTTTCGCAAGTGCCCAGCTAAACTTGTGGGATTATAGAGGCTTCTCTTGTGCCCGAATTAAACAAGAAGATATTGGATTGAAAATCTCAGGAGGAGCCTGGGGATTAGACGTAGGTCATCGTGGATTGGGCCGAACCAGGATAAATAACAGTTTGCATATTCTTTTTCCTAAGCTCTTATATTTCCAGCATATATTATTTAAATATCTAACTATTGATTTATGATTCATTACTTTCATAATTACTGCTTCCACTAAAATGCAAAAAAAATTTCAAAGTTCTTAAGTTTTTATCTTACATCCAATTCATCTCCCCCTCTTGGGTGTCAGCCGGTTCTAACATAGATGACAATATTAATCAAAGTTAAAGATAATTTTTGTGTTAACAAATATTAGTTTAATGATTAAATGATTGTATGTAGGAATATTTTGTTATCATCTATCTATTTTGATAATTTTCTAGGAAAAATATTTATGATTATTGATTATATTGTCATTAGATGATCGATTGATATTAGATGCCAATATGTTAAAAAACTTGTAAAGAATGCTGGAAAAGGTATATGATTATTTTGTTAGTGATTTAACGTATTGAATTGATTTTGGATAGTATAATACTATGATAAGAATTTAAATTATTTTTTAATTTTTTTTCCTCACCTGTCCGGTCCCGGGTTGACTTCGGTTGACCCACTAACCCTTGACCTATTGCCTCGACTAGTTCAAATGTTGGTTCGGGTTTGATAACCTTGGTTAAAACTATATTGATTAAATTACATCAAAATAAAGTTTAGAAATGAGTTACAATTAACTCAAAACTAAGAACAAAAACATTATTTTTCTCTATAATATACACCCTCTGGTCCTTATTACTAGACATATTTACCTAATTTGATTAGATTAATGCAGTTGGTTAAGTTAGTTAATATGATATGTATTTTCTAAAACACTCCAAGTCATTTTCCTTAATTTCCTCCTTCCCTCTCCTCCTTGATTATTGTTGAGAAAATATCAATAGGGGTAAATTAGAAAAATGTTGGTAAATATGAATATCAAAATTAACTCTTTAATTTAAATATGTCATATATTAAGATAAGGATTGGGTGTATAACTTAAAGTTTTGGTGCGAGACCCGAACCAGAGGAACCAAAGGTGATTGTTCTCTTTTGGAAAGTATTTATGCATACAGGACATCAAAAGGCGTTAAACCATAGACAATTTTATAATACGGGTCATCTTTTCAGCAAGCTTTTAGACGACAAACACAAGCAGCAAGAGAGTCAAACGATGGTGATGGACAAGAAGGGTATTATAATACTTTTATAATTTATTTTAGATTACAAAATAAAATTAATAAAAGTTTTCTCATTAAATATTAATTTTTATCAAACATGATTTGAAAACCTCAAACATAGTCTCACTCCCAATTTCAATCCCAATCCATCTGAACTCAAGCCCACGCACTGTAATATCCTGAATTTTGGGATCGAAGGATTGGGAATAAGCCTGAATTAAGTGAATTGCTAAGCCCCGGTTTAGCAGGTGTCCCAAATTTATTCCCTAATATTTCTTATATCTTTGAGGTATTAAAAGGAATAAAATAGAGAGTTAAAGAGTATGAGAAATTTGTCTACAAAAATAGAATTTATTGAAGTTGCAAGTGCTTGTCGTTTCATTGCTTCAAATGAGGCAGTGAGTTTATCATGAGGTTTTGGAAGAACAAATGATGAGAAAAAATTATGAAATTTTATAGGGTGAAAGTAGATATCCTAAGCTTTAATTTGATAAATCATATAACTCAATTAGAGCTATATACAAAAAGATATAAATTTTTGAAATTTGCCCAGCGAAATTTATTCTTTTTTGGAACAGCATGCAAAGATTTAAAATCTGGGAATGATATGCTTCCATCTAGTAAAAGGCTATATTTTTCCTTGAAACTAGACTCAATAAGGGTTCCATAGCCTTTGGAATCACTCCGATATGAGGTCCACAAATTTAGTTATGATTTTTCAAAGTTTTTCTGTCTAAATTTCTGATAAATCCGAAAATAAAGAAATAATGTGATGGTAACTTTGTAATTATGAGATAAATGGTGATCAGCCTATTTTGGCACTAATTTGGACCCATGGGACGTGGTTATGGGCTGACTAAAGAGGGAAAGAATAGTTTGGCTCTAATAAAGCTTATGACATTAGTTTCATATAGATAAATTCAAGCACAACAAAAGTCAACAATTGCAACTCATATAAATGTTTATGGTGGAGGTTAAATTGCTGAATTAAAACATGATATTACTCCCTCCCCACATACACTTTCGGCCAAGCAAAAGGGTCCAAGAAAATATGAGGATTAATTTAATTATGCATGTGTTTAAAAACTTGCAATAAAATATTCTAAAGGTAAGAAGTGAGATAATAGGATAAAGCCAATATTCTTTCTTTCCTTCTTCATTTTCGTATCAGCTGAGTGAAATTAAGAGAGAGAGAGAGAGAGAGAGAGAGAGACGCAAGAAGAGAAGTCAAGGAGCAAGAAGGCCAAGCTTCATGGTCATCCAAGGTGAGTATCCCATGAAAATCCTTGTGGTTTTGCTTGCAAATCTCATGAATTCCCTTCCTAAACCTCAAACCCTCTCTTAAACCATGTTTAGTCAACTCAATTAAGAGAAAAGGAGGAGGTGAGGGACGGCCATGTGAGATAAAGAGGAGAAATCTAAGGTAAATCCAAGAACTCATTGAATCTTGATGCTTCTTGATTGTTCTTGGTGGTATTTGTTGTTATTTGGTTGTTTGGCTTTGATTCCATGAATTTTGTAAATTTAGGATGATTCAAACCCTAGGGGTTATGCTGCCCAATTTTTCATTTATCATGTTGAGATGTGATTAGATAATTAAACAAGTGATTAGAGGTGTTTGGAAGGTTGAAAGTTTGAAAATCACTTTGTTTTTCCACAAACCCCTGTTTCAGTCAGTATTGTTTTGTGCATGTTAGAGTTTAATTTTCAATGATTTGATGATTCCATTGAGTTCAAGAGGAAAAATTAGGTGGGGTTACAGTTGGTCACTTTTCCAAAAAGGCCGAAAAAGCATAATTACGAAAACGCCCCTGAAACCCTTAAAACAGGGCTGCTAAGGGCAATTTTGTCTTTTAGTAGAGAATTTGGTAATTTTGAGTTTGGGAATAGATTCCTTGGGCTAAAATATGTCAGAATAGCCCATGTCAAAATTTCGGGAAAAGTACAGTCAGATTGGGTATGGCAGGGCCAGGCTGGGTCCCGGGGGCATTTTGGTAAATTTTCACCATAGGTTGTTATAACCACAATAAACACTATGGAAGTGCTTTTAACCTACTTCTTGTACAAATGATGTTTTAGGACCAAGTTGAGAGCCTGTGTTGCTGGCACGCAAATCAAGGAGAAAAGACTGGAGGTAGGGAAGTTACCTTACTTGCATGTATTTGATATCTTTACTAGTATAATGATGTATGTGATTGCTTTACTTGATTGTGTAGTGCATATTTGAATAGATGAAGCTCTTTTTATATTTTCGCTGTGGTCATAGTGTAATATCCCAATTTTTGATTATGGGTTAATCATGATTATTATGGATAATTATGAATTTAATTGGGATTATTATGTGTTTTATGGCAATATTAAATTAATATGTCATAATTACTGAAAAATTGGAATAATGGAAATATTGGCCATAAGTGGTAATTAATGGAGAAATTAATTACTAACTAAGAGAAAATGGGATGTGTGATTAAATGGCTAATGGAGAGATTAAAGTAGTTAATTTGTGACTTATTTGGTGAGAGCCAATGGTAGTGTGACAAGTGGCAAAGAGTGAGTATGTAAGAAAAGTCAAATGAGAGTTTAATATGATTCTTTCTCTCTCTTCTTCCCCACATTTTTGTGTGCAGCTGAAAGGAGGAAGTAATCATCACTATCTTCTTCATCTTCCCACTCCATCTCTCACTCTCATCTCTCTCTCTCAGCTGGGCGCCATTTTTTGGCAGAAAAAGGAAGAGAAGAAAGCTTGAAAAAGGTAAGGAAAATGGTTTCTATTGCTCAAACTCCCTTCATTAAAGTTGATCCTTGAGTTGAGAGCTACATTTCTATGGTTGTAGCTTGTCCATTGGTTGTGGTTTGTGGCCACACGAAATTCTTGACTTGGGTGAATCAAGAAACTCCTTTGGAAAAGTTGTAGAGGTGAGTAAGACAAACCTTTCTATATAGGTTTTGTAGCCATTGGTTAAGTTTGAATTTTCTGGAATTTTTGGCCCATTTTCGAAAATGAAGGCCATTGGGAGTTTGGTATATGTTTGGTGTGGAATTTGTATGTTTGGAATGCATTTTGGATAGATAGAATTGTTTGGTTGGAAATTGTTAAGTTTGGAGAATTTGAGATTTTAGTGTTTAATGTTACCCAAAACCAAAGCATGATAATGGAATAGGATTTTGGTGATTTTGACATTCCCATTGGATTCCTTGAGTGATTTGGTGTGGGAATGAGCTTGGTTATTGATTTTGGGTTCATTTGAATCACTTGGGAAAAGTTGGAAAGTGGTCTTGTTTGAGCTCTGTTTTTCGCAGTAAGTTTGGACGAGCGATTTGAGTGACCAAATGGTATTGGAAAATTCTGAAAATTTCCAGTCTTAAATTTCACATCCCAAGCTTCAAAATGGACATATATTTTATGTAATTTCGTTTGGTATTCTGTGAGTTATGATTGTCCAAAGTTTGGGATTGAAACAGAACTCTGTTTTGGAGTAGTGGTTAGTTTTTGGTGATTCTGTATTTGTATAGTGATTTCCAGTGAAGGACTATATTTTTTCTTGAAAGAGGACTCATATACCTTTTATTTGGCTTTGGAATCACCTCGTTTCGATTTTTCTAGAATTAGTTATGGTTTTTCGAAGTACAGCCCAGAGTCAGGAAATTTCTGGGCCGCGGCCCAAGAGTGGCGGGCCGCGGCCCAAACCTTTCTGGCCTGTTTTGGGCCGCAGCCCAAGGCCTTCTGACCATGTTTGGGCCGCGGCCCAACCCTGTGTTTTGGCACTTTGTGTTATCGAAAGGGGATCTTTAACCTATTGTTTCCCAACCTTTTAGGGCTTTTATTAGAGGCATTTGGGGCCTCTTAAGAGTCAATTATGATAACCAAAACTAAGTGTTTCAAGTTAATTAAGTCTTGGAATAGAATATAACCCTTCGTCCCTAATTATGAATATAGGATTTGACATTTGCCTTCCTCGGGAGAGACCGGCACTAGGACACGCACGGAAGGATCAAGGTAGTGACTCTTCTCTCATATTATATATGATGTTTTGGCATGCATAACTTATCATTGAATTTGTGAAATGTGTGCCATGGTCCATTACGGTGTGAGCAGGTCAGCGTGAGCCGTGTAGGGATTGACGGTGGTCATCTCTAGGTCGGCCGTTGAACTGCCGTCGTAATCGACATGGATATTGTGAATCCGACCCATGGGGCGGCGTTTGAGATGCATTGTGTGTAGCTTGCCTATATGGCTTGTGAATGAAATGCATTATATGAATCCCAGCTGTGGTGAAATATATTGTGTGGATTGTTGTGATGCAATGCAACGTGAGCAATTTCAGCGTGAGCAATCGTAAGGGATGACATGTGTCATACTAACCATTGCCGTTGTAACTGCCGTTGTAGTTGCTTGTTGTGGTTAATGATTTGCTTACATGCATTATTATTGTACATTATATGATTGATTTGTTACTACGGGGATTCCTTAGAATCTCACTCTCCCAAAAACCATGTTTTAGACAGGGCCGAAGGATCGAAAGGCAAACGGGTGACGAAGAGCGGATAGTGCTCTGGTTTAGAAGTATATTTTGGTTCTATTGGTTATCATGTATATCATTGGGATGTTTTTGGGAAACAATTATGTATAATGGGATTTGTAGCATAGTTTTGTGTAATCCCCAAGTTAAGGGTAATGAATTGTGGGCTTTGTGCCTTTGTAAATCCCTTATTTAATGAATGGAACCCGAGTGTGTCGGGAATTTGTTTATACTCTGATATTTGTGAATGAAATCAACTTGTACAGGCCATTTAGTATTGAAATGTGAATATGAGACTGTCATGAACATGTTTTGTAAAAGTTTTTGTAAGCCATGATTTTGGGAAGATTGACTTTGTTTAAGTCCCAAAATCTATTACGGTCTCTAATTCCACATTAATTACATTTTTACGAACTAATCTCGGCCTTAAGCGTGAAGGGGGTTACATTTGTCTTGTTAAACATTGAGCATGCAGAAATGTTATTATGGGGCATACATCTAGTTAAAACTAATATATCATACATATAGCATCTATCATGCATGCATTATGGTATCTGTTTCCTATTGAGATTCTCTAGAATCTCACCCTCCCCTATCAATAATTTAGACAGGAGAAGACAGAAGATATGCTGAGAACAAAGAAGAGAACTGTATGAGGGGATTGCAGTGGCGAAACGAAGACGAGAAGATATCTCTGTTTCACTGGGACGAGTTTAGATACCCAAGTAGCCTTGTGTGGCTACATTGATGGTAATGATCATGTACGAACCCTTATGGAGAATTTATGTAATCATGCACTTATTATCAATATATTCATGTTATTCCTGTGTTGCCTATCGAACAGCATATCATTTTCCGTGAATACTCTGAAAAAGGTTAAAATAAAATAAGGGCTTGACACGCACCAAACAGAGTGAAAGGATTATACATATATATTAGCCTTTTATTTATTGCAAACATATTTTTTCACCTCATTTTTTGCCATTTACAATTCTAGATATATGCTTTAAGTAGTAAATAATCTTCTCTTTCAAAATGATGATCCTTGGAATTCTGGTATTGTTTCAAAATGTTGGTCACTTTTAAATTCAATAAATATTAATTTACTTAAAATTTATTTTTAAAATTCAGCAAGTTTAATAATTCGAGAAAGGGAGAATTTAACAAGTTGAAAATTTTACCATGCATGTTTTGATAAGTAATGATAAATTAAAAAAACAGTTAATTTAAAACTGGTATTCTTGTTTGGACTTAATCAGTATAACAAATACTAGTAATTTTTTTTAGTGTTGGAACTTAATATATAAAACATAGGGAAAATTCATATTTTGATTTCTATAATTTTGGTTAGGTTGTAATTCAGTTATTAAATTTTGAGGCAATGCAGGTCAGTTTTTATAATTTTAAACATTTAAAATTATAGACCCTAAAGTTTTATGAAATATATCATTTTTTAATAAACAAAGGGCTAAAGTTTCTAATGATTAAATTAAATTACAAGATTAAGTTGCAAAGAGTTAAAGTTTAAAAATTAGATTGCAACTGAGTTATAATCATAAGGATTAAATTGTATCCATATAAAATATAGAAACTTAGACTCAAAACTATAAGGGCAAAACAATTAATTTTCTTTGTAATATACTCCCTCCGGTCCTTTTATAAGAGCCTAAAATTTGAATTATCTTAGTCTTTTTTATAAGAGTCCGACAAATATTGTCTCATCATTTAATGAGTTTTTTTTCCCATTTGTGCCCCTAATTAATTATGTATATTACATTAATTAAAGGGTTTGTGATACTTATGTGTACTGTATTCCTTTCTCAATAAGGACATACTTGAAAAGAAAAAAGTTTATTTCAAAACATACTTATTATTTTTAACTAATTTCAACTGTTTTCTTAAATCGCGTAATTCAGTTATCAGACTCTTATAAATAGGACTGGAGGTAGAATATCACTTTGTACCTAAATGTAGGTTACTTATATCCCATTCTCGCATACCAAGAAATGCATTAAATTTCAATATTTTCCCTTATCAAATTTTTTGTCTCCTCTCCTTTACAAACAATTTCACACTTCTCTCTTCTCCATAGAAATTAAATAGGGATAAAATTTAAAAAATATCAATAATTACCTAACAAATGACTTATATGTTAAGCCAAACTTTTTCCATAGAGGTGACTTGCATTTAAGTAGAGAGTGGTTATCATTTATTTTTGGGAGAATTACACTGTAGTCCCATAGAAGACAATATACGAAGAAATGGTCCCAGAAAATTCTGAAATTACTCTTAAGTCCCATGGGACCATTTTGTAATAAATTCAAGTTGGGAAAAAACATAAACACCCTCAAGAATTGGTAAAAAAAAAAAAGACATCCAATTTCCCTTCATTAAACCTCACTTCTTGTTGCAATTGGACGAAATTCGCTTTGCTCTCTAGTTCTTGACAGGCGACAATCTTGGCAAACGGAAGCTGTCATCGTGAGCGGCGTTGGTCGTGGGTTATCACCGTCGAGGTTGGTATGAGAATTTTTATTGCTCTTTGTTGAACCAAATGTTTGTTTCTGACTCGATAGTGTAATTCTCCCAAAACCTAAACACTACGGGAGAGGAAGTTTGGTAATGCCACCAATTTATTTTTAGTCTGCGAACGCGACCTCGTTGTTGATCTTCGCGGCTCGCGCATTGGAGCCTGCAAATTGACGCCTTTTGTAACATCCTAATTTTTACTAGCATTTAGAGTTAGTTGTAGTTTAAGTTTTAATTAGTCAAAAGTATATAATAAATTAATATTTTAAAATGAAGTATCAAGATCAAAAAAAAAATTCTCTATGAAATAAAATAATATAAATGAAATACCTCCTTAAAATAATTATTTTAAATGTATGGATATGTGTGTGTAAACTTATCTTATTATTGAAAAGTAATATTAAAAAAAAAGTGTTATCTGAATTTTATACCCATTATTATTTTACTCTTTAAAAAAAATTATTTTATTAAAAAAAAAACAAACCAATCCAAACCCTAAATTCTCCCTTCTATAAATATGGCTTCAGTCCTTGCTCCTCTTAACGCCGCATCCACACCACCTTCTCGGGTCATTATTATGCTCTCTTCTTCTTCTTTACTACGATTTGTGTCCCTCACCTGTCAACCCATATTTACATCTCTGCAGAAGGTCTTGTCATGATTTTCATAGTTTTACATTCTTTTTCCTTTTTTTTTTCCATTACTCTACTGTTTGGCATTGTAGCATTTCTTGTCTGCTTTGCTTGTCTTTTCATTTTCTCTACCATATGCACAATCTTCAATGAAGTGTGTACTCATATATATATAGGCATATATTTTTCATTTCTCCATTGCTCCCTATCACTCTTGCCCTCTCCTTTCAGTCCTTTGTCTCTTGCACTCACACAAAGATACCGTTAATAATATTAAATCTTTTTTTTACTAGTTCCCATGAACTGAATATGGGTTCTTCAGGCCAAAAAGAAACACAAAAAAATATGGGTTCTTCCCTCTCTTGAAGCACCGTTTTTTTTCTGCCCTTTTTGCGTGTATACTAAGTTCTTTTCATACCCCATTTCAATCCCTTCACCTTCTCCTATATGTGCATTTTATTCTCTTTTCCTGGTTCCTCGGGTGAGTATATCCCACCCATTGTGCACCTATTAGCCATGAGTCCAATAATTATATATTAATTATATGTATATATATGAGCAGTTGAAACCATGGATGCTCCCTATTGAGTTGTTACCTCAAAAATCTTCTTTCTGCTGCTGTACTCCATTGTTACTAACAAAGATAAATAGATATGTATTTGGACTTTCTGATTTACATACAAAAACATGATAATTTTCTATTCAAAAAATTTTGAAAATAAATAAATAAATAACATATATCTAGATAAATTGAGGACTATATTTTTATGCTATTTTTAAGGTTTTAGGGTAGCTCTATAGTAACCTTAAAGGAATTTTAGAATAGTGTTGATCAATATATTAATAGACATTTATGTTTGTGATCTTGTAGGCTCTTATTGAGAGCTTTGGAGTAATTCATTGATAGCTATTTGTAAGTTGAGGAGTAACATATAATTCTGAATATTCTTCCATATACTTGTGAATTGTGTATAATTGTGAATGACTATCTTTTATTTAAAAAAAAAAGGACTGGATTGTTTGTATATATGTATGTATTATAAATTTCCAAGTAAGTAATGTTATAAGTAAATTTCTTTATAACTCACTTTATTCACATAGTTAATAATTTAATTATAATTAATGTATTGTTGGATTATTGTTTCCTTTTAGGCATGTTTGAATATGTGATGACATTTTACACGAATGGAAGCATGATTTGTTGTACCATGTCTTTTAATTATATTATTGGTGATTAAATATAACTGTCATGGCGATTGCATTTGTAATGGGTTGGAGTAAGGAGGAACTTGTATGTTGAGATCTTTTACCATGTGGTATGCCATCACTCGGTGCACAGTGGATGGCACTTGTCAGGGCCCCTTCTTCCATGTTTTCCTTTGGCCGGGATTGCATTGAAGCTATAGGACATGTGACACCTCCTTAGTTGTGTTCGTTTAAGGAGGGGAGCCATAGTCCAGACTTAAACTCTACACCTTTGGCCAGGTGTATCTTAAGAACCGGTGAGCTTGGAACAATCCAGTCAAATAGATAGGTTTCTGTTGGACTATGTGTTAGCCTATGGCTCTAATCAACGGAATAAGGATGGACGGTGATATAAGGGAGGTTGCATCTTACATATTGCATATTGTATATTGTATAATCATATATTACATGTTGTGATGAAAATACAGATTGACTTGATGATGATTAAACTTGGTTTTGTCTTGTATGAGGATCATAGTATATACAAGTATATATGTAATCAGTTCCTTCTTTTTTATCATAAGTGATTTGCTTGTGTACGGTAGAAACTTTCAGTAGTTACTGAGATGTTGAATCTCATCCTATTATATTAACATTTTTCAGGTGAATATTCTAGTAGGAACCAAGGGAAGGCACCTGTGGAGCGAGCCTTGAAGGCTCTTTTGTGCTCCTTGTGTACCTTTATGCCACTTTATATTTTATTGCCATGACACTAGGATCATTTTTTGTCCTAAAATATTTTGGTTGATAAATATTTGTTTGAAACTTTAAACTAATAATTGAAAGTATCAAGTAATTGTTGTTCAAGTTTTGTTTCGGATAGAATCCCTAAGTTCATAAGTGACATTTTAAAGGAATTAACGTTAAGTATATATGTCTTTTCAAATGAGGTATTACACCTTTCAATTCCGTACTATACATTTATGATTGAGTAGCCTCCACAAGTAACAATTTGAATATCTTCTTGCCTCCAATCCCAGTTCATTTTTTTAGATACAGCTCCCATATTTTTTTCCTTGTTATGCTAAATCTATAATTCAAATCACTTACTGTCTTTTTTTGTTTCGCCAGCCTCTTTATCACTGCCCAAATCAAATTCAATTTTGTAATAGTTCAAGATATATATTTTTCTTTTTTATATTTTTATTTTGGGGTGTGGAAGATTTTGTCATGGAAGACAAGTCGAAGTTGCTGATTTTGTATGCCACTCAAAATGGAAATGCAGAAGATGCAGTGGAGCGGCTTGGTCGCGAAGCTGAATGAAGAGGCTGCCCTGTCAAGCTTCATTCTTTGGACAAATATGATCCTGTGAGTTGCTTTCTCTATTTCTATCATTTAGGCGAAATTGCAGTTTCGATGTGGCTTCGTTGTTCTTAATTTTCTTCAAGGCCTCAACATAGTAACCTGGCTGAGTATACAATATGGCATTTTTTTTATCCTGTGATAGCGCAAGAAATTGTATTATGATGGTTGATCGAGATGCAATAGATGCTAAAACTATGGCAGGGTGAGGTAAAAGTGGTTGGGTGTAGGCGAGCAGAAATGCTTCTCCTGTGGCCTTAAATTATAAATTCTTAGTTATTTGAATTTAATTACTGCAGAGCTTTTGAAAGTTCAGCGTCTTTAAGGTTTTTCTTTGTAATTGTCATGTTGTTTATATTCATTGCATATAGGGCATGATGGAATTAATATGAGTAATATTGGTCTGATTTATGAGGAGGCCAAAATTAGAGCTGTTTGTTTGGCTTGTTTTTTAGGATGGAAAAAGGATCACAAGGCTTTGTGTTTTCTTAGCAATGCTTTGGTGCATTTGGCTGTAGAAGAATGCCTACATCTGTAAGGTAGCTCTGTTGCCTTTAGATATCTTATATGATCCGTTTATGTTTGTTATCTCTCTCTAGAGTTCAGCTTATAGTTTCTTTAAGGGCTTTCTTTTATGCAAAATGATTGGATGGAATTTACATGTTGAATACTCAATTTCTCTATCTTAATTTCATTTTCTTTGGGAGTACAACTGGTCTTTCTCTCTGATATGCTTCTCTCTTTTTAATACATTTTATTTTATCCAAAAATATTTGCTCACAGAATTTATTACCAAAGGATGAGGCTGTGATTTTTGTGGTTTCAACCACGGGCCAAGGGGACACACCAGATTCCATGAAGGTTAAATAAAAGTATTTTTTATTTCTTTTTTGTTTTAGTGGCATGAAAGTGATTAGGTGGAGCCAGGAATTAATTTCCATTTGCCCAGTTGATTATCTTCCTGGATTATTTATTTATTGATTTGACTATGTAGGCCTTTTGGAGATATCTTTTGCAGAAAAACCTAAGCAAGTATTGGCTGAATGGCATTCCTTATGCTGTATTTGGTTTGGGTGATTCAACTTATCTAAAATACAATGTAAGGACCTAATTTAAATAATTGTTTGTAGTATACTGGATGTTTTTTTGGGATATTATTGTGTCCCATCTCTTAGTTAAATATAATCCCTTCAATTGAGTAATTCTAGTGCTGCAATTTGATGAAAATGTTATTAATACCGGTTGATATGCTTTGATATTTAATTTTCATCTTCTGAAGAAAGATGTATGCACAAATTTCAGTTTGTCTCAAAGAAGCTTGATAAAAGATTGATGGACCTTGGTGGAAGAACTATTTTAGAAAGAGGTTTGGGAGATGATCAACACCCTTCAGGGCAAGATTTTGTAATATGCTGTCAATTTAGAATATCTTGTTTGGCTTGGTTGAAACAATTACCTTTGTGCTTGTGGAACATGGAAAGTTTTAAAATGAGTGAAACAACTACCTCTGTGCTTGTGAATGATGAAGGGAGCTTGATCCTCCAATTGGATTTTGTATAATTCTATTTGAATGTTAGTCACCATTTCGACTAAAAAAATTTAAAAATGAGTGAATTAGTTAATTTTGTAGTGGTGTACTGATTTGCAGCTATCAAGGTGCGCTGGATCCTTGGATGTTATCTCTATGTAAAGTGTTGAGTGTAATAAAACCTGAATTCTTCCCCAGTGGTGCCGATGTGATAATTCCAAATGAAATTATTAGCTGATTTCAATAGATTGAATAATAGATGGTCTTGTCACCGTGATGAATTTATTAGGTGTGCTAGGTGCAAAAAGAAATTGTTGAGGGAAAAGAGATGCATTGCTAAAGTGATGATTTTTTTTCCTGGGAAGCAAGATGGACGAAGGAAAATGTGTCAAAGATAAACAAGGAAGAAAATGGGCTGAACAATTAAGAGGCAAAAGAAGAGAGTAAAATATACTAAATGGGCTGAACAATTAAGACACAACATTTTTTATTAGTTCCTTGTACATTCATTTTCCTTGTAATCTGATGTAAATTTTGTTGTCAATGTATGGACTTGGAGTTGTTAGTGGAGGACCCCGGAGTTGTCAATATACGCCTATGAAGTTGTTAATATATATATATATATATATATATGCAGTTATGATCACATTGGAAAATGATAGTTTATGTACATATATTTATAGATTACCTATGTTGTTATTATTCAATATTAATTAGGTGATTATATGATATGACTTGTCACTGGTGGCTCCTTGACTTGTCAATTGAGGCACTTGGAATTGTCACTGGTACCTCTTTGACTTGTCAATGAAAAGCCATCGAGTTGTCAGTGGAGGCTCCTTGACTTGTCAATGGAAAGCCATCGAGTTGTCAATGGAGGCCTAATGACTTGTCAGTGGAGGCCCAATGACTTGTCAATGAAGACATCTTGACTTGTTAGTGGAAGGCTATCGAGTTGTCAATAGACGCCCTATGACTTGTCAGTGAAGGCCCCTAGAGTTGTCAGTGAAGGCTCCTTGACTTGTCAATGGAGGCCCATGGAGTTGTCAGTAGAAGCCCTATAACTTGTCAACGGAGGCTCCTTGACTTGTCAATAAAGGCTTATCCATTTATCAATGGATTCTCATTGACAACTACATGCAGGCTCAATGACTTGTTAATAAAGGCACCATGACTTGTCAGTAGAGGCCCCTTGAGTTGTCAATGTATACTGATTGAGTTGTCAATTCAATTATACTGTTATGGAGTTGTCAACGGAGGCCCAATGACTTGTTAGTATAGGCTCCTTCACTTGTTAATAGAGGCACCACGAGTTGTTAGTGGAGGCCCCCTGAGTTGTCATGGTAACTTGATGGAGTTGTTAATACATTTATACTATTATGAAGAGTTGTCAATGGAGGCCCAATGAATTGTCAGTGTAGGCTGCTTTACTTGTTAATGGAGGCACCACAAGTTGTTAGTGGAGGCCTCTTGAGTTGTCAGTATACTCTGATGGAGTTATTAATACATTTATGCTGTTATGAAGAGTTGTCAGTGGAGGCCCAATGACTTGTCAGTATAGGCTCCTTTACTTGTTAATGGAGGCTCCACGAGTTGTTAGTGGAGGCCCCCTGAGTTGTCAGTGTACCCTGATGGAGTTGTTAATATATTTATGCTGTTATGAAGAGTTGTCAACGGAGGCCCAATAACTTGTCAGTGTAGGCTTCTTCACTTGTTAATGGAGGCACCACGAGTTGTTAGTGGAGGCCCCCTGAGTTGTCAGTGTACCCTGATGGAGTTGTTAATACATTTATACTGTTATGAAGAGTTGTCAATGGAGCCCTCTTGACTTGTCAATGGTGTCTCCTTGAGTTGTCACTGGTGGGCCCTGGAGTTGTCAGTAGAGGTTCCTTGACTTGTCAAAAGAAGGCCATTGAGTTGTTAAGGACGTCTTATGACTTGTCAATGGGGCCTCCTTGGGTTGTCAATAGAGGCACGTGGAGTTGTCAGTGGAGGCACCTTGACTTGTCAAGGGAAGGCCATTGAGTTGTCAATGGACAACCTATGACTTGTCAATATAGGCACCTGAAGTTGTCAGTAAAGGCTGTAGCATTGTGCAAGCAAGAGCATCAAATGTGTATGACATAATTGTAACACTAACTTTAACTCATGAAAATAACTCTGTAATTCATAAATATTCAGAACATCTCAAGTACAAGTTTGAAGTTGCTCAAACCCAAAAACATCGCATCCATATAATGTCACTGCACTTTATCATTATAAAAAAGCTACCATATTTAAAATTAGTATACACATGATCATTACAATCCCCTAATGTGTTGTCCATACAATCATAAATCAATACAAGTTATAGTATACTACATCAAAGCTATACACTAATGGAATGTACAATTTAAGTCAGCATCCTAAATGGTTCTCCTCCTCTTATGTATGTCTTGAACCAAAGACATAACTTTATCTGCATGTTTGTTATGAGGATGAGTAACCAGCCACCACAAGAACCCAACCCTCATTTCTTGGAGCTTGTATGTGGAATAGTAAGGCATGGTGTAACTGTCATGACCTTGCGCAGTGCCGTCCCACATCTATAATTAGGATAGTACATGCACACCACAAAAGTCTCTGCACATATACATGTTAACAAATAACAAACCAGATCAGGCATATTTACAATATGTTTCAATGAATAAAAAGCACAATGTCAACTCACTTGTCTGCTTGTACATGTACTTTTACCTATGTCACTCCCTTCTCAATTTTGTTTTCATCATCAAACAGCTGTGGCTTGACTCTTTGAAGAATTTGGAAGAAGTAATTTCATTGAAAACACAAAAACAACGTTAGTAAGAAATATGAATGTAAATAGAGTACATACACACGTAGGTGACAATTTTTCCATATAAATCCGGATGCCATGTGTTCCTTTAGGTCAATCTCTCCTTTACGTTCCTTATCTTCTTCTTTAACTCCTTTGATTTAGTCCCCAATTGTTTAGTTACACAAAATTTTTAAAAAATAACTTTTAATTTAGTTCCATAAGAAAAACATAATTAAATTGTTACCTGCTATTTATTAATCATACAAAATAAGATATAGTGTAGTACGTAATAATAACGAAAACGAAGTAGAGACCAAAGTGTCACATGAAAGGGGGAAAATATCCTAACATTTCTGATGGCGAGAGCATTGTTTTACATTGAAATCAAAATCAAGCCAATTAACCGTTTCCATAAGCTGAAGCCAAATTTAATTTAAACATCAAGATCCCAAATAAAATAAGGCCAAAAGGTTTGTTTCTTAAACCAACAACATTTCTCACACATCTATAATTCTACATATAACTTTTTTTTAGGCAATATTATAGCCAATTAGGCTTTTTTTTTTTTTTTGCAAGTTGAAACCTGAACCTATATGAACAACATGAATACCACAAGTTTTCTTAGTGAAAAACATTACTAAATAGCCATTTTATTAACTCAGACAAAATCTTACCTACACACCAACCCAAGTCAATATTTTCCCTAGGAAATATGGTCTAATCAAATTTCCTTCACGTAGTCAACTTTTAATTATACTTTTGAACCTAAATTTAATCAAATTTCTATGCTGCATTTTGAGACCAACATTCCTGCTGTGATACCCTTTGTGATAGAGAACATTGGAAAAAGGCTATCGGGCTGAACTGGACGAGGATCATATTTACCAAGCACTCTAGCAGCAGTGTCAATAATCACCTCTCCATTTTTATAGGTATAAACCTTGACAAAATATTATCCAAATCAAATTTTGGAAATTAAAATAAAGATCCTTTGCCAATGTATGAACTATGCACAAGGAAGATACAGTTGATGGAAATAAAGGAACAAATGAAAACAACATAGGCACACCAATACTAAAAGGACCTATTACAATTAAGAAAGAACCCATTCACACTCGATGAATGACTACAACACCACACACACACAGAGAAATAAAAGGTAAAACACAATTATAAATTGATTAGATTAAAAAAAAGCTAAAATATACTAAGTCATCAATAAGAAATAGGGGTAAGCACCTGAATTCCAAGTATTTTATCATTGCTTCCCAGTTCAATCATAAGTTGCCTTAGTTTGGCTTCTACATCAGAATGAACAGGTGTATCAAAGATCCACCTACTATTTATTGATGGTCTTCGATTAATGTACCTTACCACATTCTCCTCAATTCAGCCAAAAATCAAACCACCGAAGTTGAAGATAGAATCTTAAGAGTTCAAATGACACACCCACTCAAAATAGATTCTGCAAATGGCCTCATTATGTCCAAATACACAATGCGTACATTCATGGTAGATGAAAGTCCTAAATCAAAGCTAGGTAGATAAAAATGGTTATGAGTAGATAATTAAACATCACTCTGGAGTCTATGACTCCTGAGAACATTTCTTCAGTCTGTAATCTTGTTGATCACATAACTTGCGATTTTGTACCTCTCTTGTACATATATGTTAATATACTCCTTTTCACTAAAAAACAAAATCACTACTCTGGCATCATGGTGGTGAGGATAGACCCATTAGGAGATTAAGAACCCTTCCTAATCTAAACTTACAGATGGCATATGAACAAACACTATTATAATCTTCAAAACATAAGAAAGAAACAAATGAGAGAAGATAAGAGTTAGTTTACTCAGGCGCCGGCCACCGACCCTCACTAGAGAGGACCCACGAACGCCGCCGCTCACGATGACTGCTTCTGTTTGCCAATGACATCTCGTATTAGGGAGCAGAGAGGTATTAGCCACGAACACTGCCGCTCGCGATTACTGCTTCTGTTTGCTGACCACGTCTCATATCCGATGCAGAGAGGTATCACCCATGAACTTCGCCCCTCGCGATGACTGCTTTTGTTTGCCGACAATGTCTCGTATCGGGGAGCAGAGAGGAATCCGAATCTCAGGCGACAAGACGAGGAAATCAGGTTTTATGTCTCCGCCTTTTTCCCAAGTTCTTAATGGTATTTCAGACTTCCCCCAACTTGAATTTATTACAAAATGGTCCCATGAGACTTGAGAGTAATTTCAGAATTTCCTGGGATTATTTCTTCATATATTATTTTCCATGGGATTACAGTGTAATTCTCCCTTTATTTTTTTGGATACAAAGTGGCCATCATTTATATTTTGAATTAATATATACTTAAGGTTTCGGTCGTGGCCCAAACCAAAGCCTTTGGTCCAAAGGTTTTGGACTTGGTTTCAGTTGAATAAAATCGGAGTACGTAACCCAGCGATCCGACTGTCTTCTTTCAACTTTGACACCAGTAGTAATCTGAAGTGAAATCCCTAATGGCTTTGTTGATTGCTAGGGCTTTCTTCTGAGAAATTAGTTCGAGCCAAGCATCATGAAGCAGACGGCAACGAATAGCGACGTGCTCTTTCTTCCTCACGAAATCGTCAGAAACATTCTCAAACGACTTCCGGTAAAATCCCTAATTCGATTTCAATGTGTGTGTGAAGATTGGAAAAATCTCATACAAAATCCATCTTTCATCGCGGACCACCTTCAGCAGTCTACTCATCAAAACCATTCTCTTCTTTTATGTAAGGGAATTAATGTTCCTTTGCGCTGGCGCTTGAATCTACTGGATTGCGGGCTGCAAGTCCGTGGAGTTCAGACTTCACCTTCGAACAATTCCTTAAGGAATGCTAGTATAGTGGGTTCCTGCAATGGCCTCCTTTGTCTTGAAATCCATCAGTTTAACCCATCTGCTCATTTGCTTTCATTGTGGAATCCTGCGACTACTGCATTCAGACATGTTCCTAGGACAAGAACTGACTTTGGTGACTGCGAGACAGGATTTGGGTTCAGTCCGATTGTTAATGATTACAAGATAGTAAGAACTTACGCTGATTTTTATGATGTGGTTACTCGGGTGGAAGTGTTTTCGTTAAATAGGGGGACATGGAAGGCAATAGATATTGGGAACATGAAAGGGTTGAGACTTAATTCTCAAACTGTCTCAGCTAATGGAGCCATATTTTGGTCTGCGGTAAAGCTAGTTGGTGAAAAGAAGGAGGTTGAAGACAATATTGATTTCCTGGAGGATGAAGATGAGGTTGACATGATAGTTTCATTTGACATAGCAAAGGAAGTGTTTACAGTGATACCATGGCCCGAATCAGACTATAATACTTTTCAAAAGCTTACTGTTTATGAGAACAAACTTGCCATACTTTTTGACATTTGGGGCGTTGATCATGAAATAACTTATATGATTGATTTGTGGGTGTTAGATGAGGGTACATGTGCATCTGGGGCGACATGGAGCTGGACTAAAAGATATACTAGCGGCCCCCTTTCATGTACGTTATATTCAATGACTATTTGGAGGAATGAAATTGTTTGCATACCTGATTCTGAAGAGCATGGTGATAAAGGAAGAAAGGTTCTATATATGATCAATCTCACTACTAATGGAGTAAAGTGGTCTGTTATTCCCTATTGTGACTCTATTTTTGGTATTTACAATTATGTGGAAAGCCTTGTATCAGTTGTCAATAACTACATTGAAGAATCTTGATAATAGGTCCAAGTTATTACGTTGCAGATTTACATTGTTGAACAACTTTTGGTGAAATGGAATCTCTAATGTTTTAGAACTTATATACCTATACTATTCGATGTTATTTAGAATTATCCAGAATGCAGATATTTAATAGCAGGCATACCTCTTATTTGGGTTTTGTTGTCCTTTACTATGCCAATGTTATGCTTTTTTAGGTGAAAATTATACCCCGGTTTATTATATTGTATGAGATTGAGAGGTCAGGAGTAATAAATGCTTCCCTCCCTCTGGTTGCTTTAAATTAAAGCCTCTTTCTTTCAATTTTGTGTGTTGACTCTGCTCTTTCCTTCATTTTCTGTGGGCATAATTGATGGGGTTATCTAGTTTTGGTTTTGGTTTTCTTGCTTGATGATATTGCTTGACATATCCACAATCAATGGGAGCTATCTAGTTCTTCTATCTGTTTACATTGCACTCAATTTTGGTTTTCTTCTAATTTGGATTAATGAATGCATGTTCCTTTTTTTTTTTCTTCGCTTGAGTTCAATTTTTCCTCCTCTTTCATTTTCTAGATTTCATTTAGATGTCACAATTTTTTTTTTAAGTTTTGTTCAGTCATTCATATATGTCTGCTCGCCCACTCCCCCCAACTTGTGGATGGGATTGGAAATTCTTGAAATTTAGTTATTTGTGTTGCAAATTTAATGCTTTGTCATTGATTTATTGAAACTGATCAAGTCGTCAGTGGAAGTAGTTTTATTAGACTCCTACAGTTCTACCGCATCAAGTTGTTTTGTTTTTTTTTCAAAAAGAAAACACACACACACACACACTGTATGTGTGTGTAATTAATTGCTGCCTGCTTGTGTAAGGATGGTTTGGGACTTGTCTATGTGATATTGTGATGTGTTGGTGTTATATCGTTTGAGAGGGGACAGAAATAAGCGAAGCAAATTTGAGTTTGTTTGCATTTTATTTCATTTGTAGTTGAGGAATGAATTAAAGTGATTTGTGTAAGCAGTTTTCCTACTAGGAGCTGATGTGTGTTCTTTGGATCATTGGTGAATTAGAATCAGTATTTGTTTAGAGTTTTCTGTTTGGATTTCACCATGCAAATTCTGTGTTATCTTATGCTCTTCCTTGAAAATATAGATGCTGTGATTTGATGAATTTATTCTTCTGTGTGTTTGTAATGATCAAAATACTTTGTTGTAATTGCTTTTTAAACTTTTTGTTTTTGAGCTGCAAGTCCCCTTGAATCAGTCTTGGACTGGACAAGAGAACTAGATTCAGATTTGTCAGATCAGAATAATGTCCAGAGAAACAGAGCAATTCCCTTCCTTCCAAGAAAATAAAAAAAAATTGTTCTGTGCACTTCTAAGCTCTAAAAGGTGTGTAACAAGCTGTGCCGTGTTAGTGCATCTACAAAGAATAGCCACCGAAAGTCCAATGGCTATTTTAGTTTCCTGTGCGAATAAAAAGATATGTAATTCGTAATGATAATATTGAAATAAATATTCCACAATAAGCTCTTTTCAAATGTTCAATTTGCTATTCGTTTCAGTCAGTTTCATATCAATAATATTCCTTGAGGATGATATTGTATTTTGTTTCCAGTCATGTAGTAGCGCTTAGGTAAAGTTATCAGTGTCTTTTTCTTCAAATGTTGATTCATAATTTATTTTTTCAAGTGCTGGTAATTTCTTTCACCCTTGAGAATAAACCAACACTTCAAGTTTCGGCAACCAAACAAGAACTATCATAGCAGGCAAAAAAGAACTATAATCATTATTCACGTCGCCTGAATGTCCATTACACAAGGCAATACACAGCCGCTGTCATTTTACACAGCTTGGAACACACAGTAGTCACCCATTCAACTCCTAATAGTGTCCAAGGAAAGTGATTGATACGTTAGCATTTCAAAGTCATTATTTACATTCATAGAAGCAATATTTTTTATGGGAAAAAGACATATAAAGAATTTTAAAAATAGAAAAAGATAAAAAATATTTTGAATATCTATAATATCATAAAGGTATTAGTATTTGATTTATCATTTTTTAAATTAAATAGATATAACAAAAATACCTTCACTTATTAAACCTTTCCTTTTCTTTTTCTCTCATGTCATATCCTGTCTCCCTCTCCTCCTCTCTCTCTCCCTCCCACCTCTTCTCGGTCCTCTTCTCCCCTAGATCCGGCAACGCGTTCTCCAGTGATGGCAACCATTAATGACGGCGATTGCTCATAGATCTGGCCCCAAAACAACGTTTGAAGGAGAGAGTTATCGAGAGTTAGAAGGGCGATGAAAGGCGGAGTTCAAGGGAAGGCGGGGATCAGAGAAAGCTCAGGTGGAGATCCGATCAACATGATCTGTGAAGAGCGATCGAATCTATGAGTTGGGTTCCTTGCTGCCATTTCTTTTGGTTTTTGCAAGACACGCGGTGCCCATTAAGCAATGATGAATGAGCTCTGTCATCAATTTTCGCTGTGGATTTTTTTCCATAGTCGCAAAACCTGTATCCTGAAAACAAATTGATCTTAAATATTTGGTGGGTTTCTTGTGTAATTAATTTTTCTTGTGCTTTGTCCTTTTGCATTTTAGATTTCTGTGATCATGGGTTGTGCCAGTTCCAAGCCAAAGTGATGTCGGCATTGCAACGCATTGGGTTCTTTCAAGCTCTATTCTTCTCTTTCAAATTATTAGAAAACACACAGGCTTCATGAGATTAGAAGCCAAAATGGTTTCAAGCTTTCCAATAGCAAAGTCAGTGACAACAATTGTTTTAGTTTTGGCGACGACAATTTAATTGAAGACGAAATGAAGAATGAGGCATTATCGGAAAGTGAGAGATAGAATAAGATGTTGATTCCCAATTGTTACAAGGTTTCTTAAGTTGGGATAAGATTTTAATAAGTTCTAATAAGATTTTTATAAATTTCAATTCAAAAATCATAACTTGTTATAATAGCATGATATTGATTACGATATTCACAGGTTGATATAATTTTCCAATAAGTTCTAATAAAATTTTCACAAATTTTAATTTAAAATTTATCACTTGCTACAATAGCATGATATTAATTTCCATTTTTGATAAAAGTTTCACAAGTTTAGATAAGGTTTTAATAAGTTCTAATAAGATTTTCATAAATTTTAATTATAAAATTACCACTTGTTACAATGATAGGGTATTGATTTCCACTTCTGATAAGAATTTCACAAGTTCTGATACGATTTTAACTACTCTTGTTAAAGAATTCACTATATTTCATTAGCCATTTATAAAAAACCATGCCTTCTTCTTATTGGTAAAATGTATCGAGAATTTGGTAATATCTTTTAAAGTTTAGGAATTTGGCATCTATAAAACACTTGCCTGTTTCTCATTTGCATAAGTGTGTTAAATATGACATTCACTACAAAAAAAAAACATGTTATTATCGATAAAATTACTCATGGAATTATTTCCGTCGGTAATTTTCTACGATTTACCGACGGATTTTCTGTCGGAAAAATTACAGACGGAAAAAAATTTCGTGGGTAATTACCGACGGAAAAAATTCCGTCGGTAAATACTGATAGATTACCCACAAAATTTTTTCCGTCTGTAATTACCCACGGAATTCCGTGGGTAATCCGTCTCTAATGACCGATGGAAAAATTTTCCATGGGTAATTACCGATGGAAAATTTTTTGTCGGTAATTACCCATGGAATTTTTTCCGTGGGTAATCTGTCGGTAATTTCCGACGGAATTAAAATTCCGTCAGTAAATCTGACTTTTGCCTCGGAATTTTTTCTGTCGATAATTACTGACGCCTTACCCACGGAATTCCGTAGGTAATTTGAATGAGAAATTACTGACGGAATTCCGTGGGTAATCCGTCGGTAAAACTAATAATTTTTTTATCATCTTTTAATAATTTATATAAAATAATAAAAATAAAAATAATCTATAACAAATAAAAATTTAAATATCATAAAATTAATATTTAATATAATATATTAAATATATATAATAAAAATAATAAAAATTTTACATGAAATAAAAAAATTAAAAATTTTAAACTTTATATCATAAAAACAAAATATATAATTATATATAAATATATATTTAATATTATATATATTTATATTAATATTAAATATTTAAATGAAATAAGAAATTAAAAAATTTTAAATTTATATTATAAAAAACGAAATATATAATTATTTGTAAGTATATATGTAATATTGTATATATTTATATTAATATTAAATATTTAAATGAAATTAGAAATTAAAAAATTTTATATTATAAAAAATGAAAATATAATTATATATAAATATATATTTATCTTAATATTATATTTATTTTTTAATTATTACATTATATATATTATTACGTGAATAAATAACGCAAGGTTAAAGCAGCTCAACTGGCAAAGACATTAGAACACATACTAAAGGTTCAAGGTTCAAATCCCATCTTAGTCACAAAATGCAACAATTATCTCACAAAGACACGTGGCGCAAGGTTAGAGGGACACGTGGCCCTTGCTCGGGGGCTGCCGGGGGCCAGATGCGGGGGTGGGAGGTGGGGGGCTTTCGGTGATGTCCACGTGGCCTCTTTTAAGGTCGCCACGTTGAATTTTTTTTTTTTAAAAAAATTAAATTACCGACGGATTACCCACTGAAAAATTCCGTGGGTAATTACCGACGAAATTTTTTCTGTGGGTAAATTCCGTGGGTACTCACCGACGGAAAATTTTCCGTGGGTAATCACCGACGGAATTTTTTCCGTGGGTAAATTCCGTGGGTAATTACCAACTGAAAATTTTCCGTGGGTAATTACAGACGGAATTTTTTCCGTGGGTAATCCATCAGTAATTTCCGACGGAATAAAAATTCCATCGTTAAATCAATTTGCCACGGATTTTTTAGAGACGGAAAAAATTCCGTCGGTGATCCGTCAGTAATTCCGTTTCCGTCCCTTATCCGTGGGTAATTTGATTTCAGAGACGGAATTCCGTAGGTAATTTTCGTGGGTAATATGCTATTTTTTTGTAGTGATTGCGAGTTGTGAATTTCAAACCGAAAAATGTGGTAAAATGTCTTGGGAACTTGATAATATCTTTTAAAATTTAGGAATTAGGTATATATAGAAAACATTCATTGTTCTCATTTTTCATTAGTGTTGAATATGTAATTGCCCATTGTGAATTTCAAACAGAAAATTGGTAATTAAAATGTATTGAGAACTTGGTAATATATTTTAAAATTTTAGGAATTAGGCATCTATAGAAAACATGCATTTTTCTAATTTTTCTCAAGTTTTGAATCTGTAATTGCAAGTTGTGAATTTCAAATCAAAAATTGGTAAAATGTATTAAGAACTCGGGAATATCTTTTAAAGTTTAAGAATTAGGCATTGACACCAGTAACACCACAATTACACAAGTTGCATGGAAGAAAATTTTGGGGCCCGGAGGGGGGGGGGGAGGGTCCGTAAAAAATGGCTAATCAGCAAAAGAGAGGGTTCTTGTACATTTACAGAGGCGGAAAAGGGAATTCAAGGAAGAATAATGAGTTTAACCATCATCAACCTTCGTCTATAATAATAGAAGTGGGGAAGAAATCCAGCTCACTCATTTGACTGACTAAAATATCAAAAGCTCGATGCTTGAATGTGAACATTAATGGTGGCCATAGAGGATTAGAGGCTGCAACAAGAAGTAGATTTGTTTAGACAAGAAAATTAACTTCTTGCTTAGAGGTAGGATTAGGAGGAGGATATGAAGAGGGAAGAAAGTCAACTTGTTGAAGCAAGTGCCCATGGAAGGAGAGGGAAGTAGCGGGGGGAGAGATTCATTAGGATGCTCGAGAGAAAGAGAAGCACAGAGAGGGCCATTTTTGTCATTTAAATATGATTTCAAATAAGACAACTAAGGTCCTCACAATGTATGACATTGTGAATATTCAGAACATCTCTTTGTCGTTTCCTATTTTTCAAATTCTTTTTATCGGATTTTCCCATTTTTCATTAATGAGACTAATAGTATTTTTATTATTAAAGAGCTGGAAATACATTTAATAAACTTAATGGATTTTTATAAAAAGACAAAATGATATTAAATGAAATAACAGAGTCTACAGATTGCAAATAGATATGGAACATAAATTACTACTAATAAAATTGAAATAAAACACTTACAAAGGGTCTTAATTGTAACATTCGCAAAATCAAAGATTAGTGTCAAGATTTCCTGCCAAGTAATATGAAGTCCCAAAAATAAGTCATTAGGAATATGAATGAAACATTTCTTGACACAATAGATAAATGATTGATGCTTGCAATATGTTTGTTGCAACCCATAATAGAGCAGCATAGAGAAACTTAAATTGAAAAGTTGTTCTTGGAGTGGCCTAACTCTGCCATAGAAACTCCTTAATAGGAGAACTCTAATAGCATAGAATTCCATGACAATAGTGTTTCCCAAGTTTTTTATACTTAGGGAATATAATATCCTAACCATCATCATTTATTAGGAGACAAGACTCTATTGTATTCTTTAAAAAGCAAGGACGAATTAGTGTATTAGAAGTAGATAAGGCCCAGACTGTCGAAACTAATTGCTTATTGAATTTTCTTAATAAGTGCCATTGGACTATTTCTTTTTCCTTAATGTAACACTAGATTTCACTTTCTCCAAATGAAATTCAAGAGACAAATTCAAGAAACTAATTGCTTGTTGAATTTTCTTATTAAGTGCCATTGGACTATTTTTTTCCCCTTAATGTAACGCTAGCTTTCACTTTCTCCAAATGAAATTCAAGAGACAAATCAGATGATTCACCAAATGAGTATGACCATCATTCATCAAGGTCAATAAAATGTATTGTAACCAACTCTTAAATTCAGAAAAGGTAAAGTTGGGCAATTTAATATTAAGATATCCAAACCATAAGCTTATTGTAAAAGGATTGGAAATGAAAAGATGCTCCAAAGATTCTCCAATATCACATCAAAATAAGCATAGTGTAAGAAGGGAGATGATGCCGATTTCAAATGTCAGTAGAGGGCACAATATCATGTAAAAGCTTCCAAACAAAGAGCAATTGTTTATATAGAAGTTTTAACCTCTATAAGAACTTCCAAAAAAATATCTGTTGCAACATTCGGTGTTGCATTTGTGATAAATGATTTACAACATCCTTGACAGTATAGGGCCCTGCAATATTAATTTGGACAGGGAAATTTATAATAGAAACATGCGTGTCCATAATGGCCTTAGCAATGGTTGGCAAGTATATTATATTGATGATTTCATCTAACAGAATTCTAAGATTAAGGAACATGCCTCAAAATCTACTTTTTAAAATTTATTTGCCACACAATTATGCTATAAATGTTTTGATAAGTAACGGTATATTAAAAAATAAAAATCTCCTAAAGTTACGGTAAAGCTTGAATTCTTGTTTGGACTTAATTAGTAGAACAAATAATTTTTTTGGTGTTGGAACTTAATATATATAGGGAAAATCCCTGTAAAATACGCTGGAAATAGAGAATTCCCTATTTGGTACATTGAAAACCCAAATTCCTGATTACTCTTGCTGTATGAATAAGGGATTTTAAGTTTTAGTGCAAATGACACAAATAGCCCTAGAAAAAAGACTGATGAGGTGCATGCGCGGGAAAGAAAAGAGGGCAGATGTGGAGTCATAAATGATTTAAGTTTCAGTTCTAAGTAACCTTGAGCATTTCGATCTTGTGCATTTGGACCATGTGGTAGGGCAGAGTGAAGGGGGCGAAGACACTGAAGGCGGAGGGGAAGCGGGAATTTCTGGTCACGGTCGGTGGTGGAGTTCTGTCGCTGACGGTCGGGGGAGAGACGGTGGGGGGTTGTCGGCAAGCGAACAGCAGGTTCTTCGGTGGGGGGTGTTGTCAGCCAGGAACGGGAGATTCTTCGGTGGGATTCGGCTGGGGTTTTTGGTGGCATTATAGGGACTTCGAATGATGGGTTCTTGGGTGACGTTCTGCGGTGGTTTTTGTAACACCCCGAATTCTGAGACTTGAGCTTAGAGAATAAGCCTGAGATTAGTGGACTGCTAAGCCTTGGTTTAGCAGGATCCCAAATTGCGATTAAGGGATAATGACTCCAAAAGTGGAAGCGGTTAGTGATAAAGAACCCTTTTGGAGATTATGGTGTGATTTGGCACCCAATGTGATTCGTATGTGCTGTGAGCAGCGCCAAAACCCTATATTTGAGTTCAATTAAGGATTAACCTCTAAATTGACTTAAAATAAAGGGGAGGGCGCATTGTTAAAGAAAATGAATGAGAAAATGATTTTGATGGTGATTCCAAGTGAATTACCGTAATCAGGGGCAAAACGGTAAAGTTACCGACCAGTTGATCGGTTACCGAAGAGGAAACTCATTGGTAACTTCAAGATCAATGGTTGAGATTGATTTGTGTAGAGATTAAGTGGGTGGAATCCCATGTGTGTGGGTTCATGTGAACTCATGAGAGATGTGATAAGGGTGTGACACTTGGCACAATTTGAGCCCTTGGATTTGGTCAAAGATTTCAACTCATTTTCCCTCTTTTCTCTCTTTATTTTGGACGGTTTTTGGCCCTAAAAACCTGATCCTCTCTTCATCTCTTCATCCTCATCTCTCATCTCTCTCTTCGTCCTCCATGGATGCAAGCACAAGGAAGAAAGAGAAAGGAAGAGTTCAATGTTTAGGTAAGATAATGTCCTCTAATGCTCAATTCATCTTCTATAAAGTTGTTCATAGTGATGAGAGCTTCATCTCTATGGTTTTAGATTTGTGAGAGAAGGTGTTTTGTTGCTTGAGCAAAAGTGGAAAGATGAGGAATCAAGAAATTGGTTTGGGAAAGAGGAAGAGGTGAGTATTTGAAGCCTTTTGATCAAAGTTTTGTGAATTATGGTTGAGTATTGTGATTTGTAGAATTTGCCCTGATTTTGGTGATGAATTTCGTGTGGTTTGGATTGGATGAATTGAATTGTGTTTTATGATGAAAATGGTGTCATTATGTTTTGGCATCATTGAAATTGGTTTTGAATTGGAAATGGAAAGAAATTGTAATGTTGTGATTTGAAATGTGATATTGTGTGACATGTTGCAATTCATTGTGAAACATGTCAATATAATGTGAATTTGATTGATTTGGTATTTCCAATAGATTCCTTGTGAAATTTTGTGTGAGAATCATGTTTGATATGAAAATTGGACCATTGGAAGCCAATTGTGCAAATCTGGAATTTTGTCTTTTGTAAGTCTGTTCTAGACAGTCAGATGGTGTGGACGTTTTGACTGGGCAAATGATGTTAGAAAATTATGAAACTTTCCAGTCTTAAAGTTCACATCCCAAGGTTCAAAATGGACATATAATATGTGCCATTTCGTTTTGGGAACTGGGAGTTATAGCTGTCCAAACTTTGAGGTCAAAAATGGAACCTGTTTTGGGACAGTCTTGAGTTTTGGGGAATTCTGTATTTGTGTGGTGATTTCTAGTAAAGGCCAATATTTTTCCTGTGTAGAGGACTTGAATAGCTTTAATTTGGCTTTGGGATCACCTCATTTCAATTTTTGTGGAATTAGTTATGATTTTTGGAAGTTCAGCCAAGAAACTGGATTTCTTGGGCCGCGGTCCGTGGATTCTGGGCCGCAGCCCAAATGTTTCTGGGCAGTTTTGGGCCGCAGCCCATGGATTTTGGGCCGCGGCCCACCCCCAAAAATCAGCATTTTGGACTTTTAAAAGGTGATCTTTGGTCAAGTGTTTCCCAAGCCTTTAGGCATATGTTTGGGCTTTGATTAGCCACCTAAAGGTGTTAAATGGTAACCAACATTAAGTGATATGGAAGTAAGGTTTTGGAATAGAGAATAACCCTATGTCCTTGCTTTGGTTATAGGGTTGATGTTCGCCCTGAACGTGGTTTGGTATTCGTTCTGATCGCGAGTAAGCGGAACTGGAGCATACGTGGAAAGAGAGTAGGGAACATATCTCTTCTGCTTGTATTTGATATATGTGTTAGTGTGTTGGTGCATGTCTTAGCTTTGCATAATTGTGTGTAATTTGAAGCTATGTTTCAATTTATGCTATGGCCATAGGTATATTGTTCGAAGCATTGAGCTTGCAGATTGTCATTGTGTTATCATGAGTTGTGTGATGCAAGCATGTCATGCATTAAACATGTATCGTACGTGCATATTGATATTGTTATTCTACTGAGATTCTCTAGAATCTCACCCTCCCCTACTAACCTTTCAGACAGGGTAGTAGATCAAGGATATTGCGAGCAGCTAAGGGCGATGAAGACTCCTTCGGGATTGAAGTTGGTAGTTGGTTATCTTAGTTGGGATATATATTTGGATAATTGTATTTGGTTATTTGGATGAGTATATGTGGATGAGGATTTGATTATTTGTATTGAGATTTGTTGTGTAATCCCCATATGAGGGCTTGTAGGGGCGAATATGCCCTATGAGGCTTTGAGTCAATGTATGGAACCCAGGATTGCCGGGATTAATGTTGTGTACTCTGATTTGTTATGAATGTGATATTCCGCGTAGTAATTGTATTCGAAAAGTGATAATGAGACCAGGTCTAAATGATTTCGAACTGTATTTATGAAAACCCCGTCATGAGATGGGTTAGTAAATGTTATTGGTTTATTATTGGTCTCTATTTCACTTTAATCGCGTATTTCGGATATAATTACGGCAGGGGGTTACAGTTTTCAGAGTTGAGAGCGGTGGGTTCGGTGAGAGGCTTGCGGCGGCGTTGAGCGGAGATTGAGCGTTGTCGACAGTTATGGGTGTGCGTGGAGACGGTCGACGGTGGTAAGTTGGCATTTTTTCAAATTTTCGGTTCATATAATAATTGGAAGATGCAATATGATGACATGTGCTTATTTGTTGTCATGTGTTGCCTTTTACTGTTTGTGATTGTCTTGGTGGTGCTAGTTTCAATTGGTGAACAATAATGTGATGAACTTGTTTCCTGTCGTATATTGCCCTTTTCCCGCATTGAGATTATCCTGTATGTAATGGGTGAAGGGATTGTAATGACCTGGGTTTTCTATCAAATTCTTGATATGTGTCTTTGTCTGATGTGTATATGGAGAGGGAAGTGGGAATGGTAAGTGTTTGACTCTTCGTTTGTTGTACAGTAACTACACCTAGTTAAAAAATAACAACTGTGGCATAATGTTTAACAAGTGTTTTTTAACATTGAGAAAGACATGCCCAGGGGTAGTTGCGAGAGTACGAAGTTGGGGGGCCATTAACAACTAAGGTTTCAACAATAACAACACCATGTAAGAAAATAACAACTGATCATCCTTGTTTAACAACGACTGATGTGGAAAATGAAAACATGACCAGTGGAACTTGGGAGACTAACAAGTAGGGGGACGAGCACTAACTTAAGTTTCTACAGTAACATCTACATGTTTAAAAATAACAACCTATCGTTCATGTTTAACAACTGCTGATGTGAAAAACCAAGGAATGGCAGGGAAACTTTTGACACTCACAAGTTGGGGGCCCAATTAACAACTTAAGATTCTATAGGTACAACACAACGTTAAGAAAAAACACCAATCCATCCTTGTTTAACAACTTATGACTGGAAAAACCAAAACATGGCCAGTAAAACTTATGAGAATAACAAGATGAGGGGGGGAATAACAAGTTTAGGCTCTACAGTAACGACACAACTGTGAAAAATAACAACTTTTCGTTCTTGTTGAGCTATGTGACGATGGGTTTCCTACTGTAGTTCCTTCGTTTTTTATCATTTTGCTCTACTATTTCAGAAGTATATTTTTTAGGGGTTTGAGAGTGTTATGATGTTTAAATGTAGATTCTTACCTGAATGATTTGCAAGGCTAGTGGCTCAAACCTCAGAGTCCACTTGAAGGTACTGATATTTGATTGGTCCTTATCTCATTAACGTTCTTTCAACGAATGTATGTAATTATTATGGCATATTTATGGAGGGGTAGTTATTTTTTGTCATCTTTGATCAGTTCAAGCTTCATATTTTCAAATGATGTGTTTGTATGAATAACATGTGGAATGTGTGTCAATTGGTAATAGACATATCATTTTTGAACATTAGTTTCCTGAGAATGGAAGCTGTAATGTCTATGATGTTAGATAAATAATGGATATTTTTTACCAATCAGTTATAGAGGTTGAACTTTGTATAACTCTATTTTACAGAAGAAGATAGTGGTTGAACAAGGGCAGGAGGGGGTTAAAGAGGGGCAGAACAAAAGTAAAGAAGGGCATATGGTGGTTAAAGAAGGGGAAAAGGTGGTGGAGAAAGGGCAGAACTTAGACGAATAAGGGAAGAAGGTGTTGCATAAAGGGGATACATGTAAGGCCTTAAACAATGGGTTACAGTTGTTTAAAATTGAGTTTTTAAAGAAATTTAAGCCACAGAAATCTGGCAAATGTGTTGTGCACAATGATGAGGTCCTAAAAGCATGGAGAGCATTGAGTGACCAATAGAGGAAGGTATATTGTGAGAAGTCTAAATACACTGAGAAACCTAAGAAAGAAAGACAAGAGAAGAAGAGTGCAAAGAGGAAAGTAGCTTTTATCACTCGTAGCTTAATTTGGCAATTCAAGCAATTAGTTGACTTCATAAATAAAGATGAAAGTTTAAAGGAAAGGGTGAAGAGATTAGGATTCAGCAAGCTGCTAGAGGTTGGAGGTTGCAAGAAACTGCCAAAAGATCTGATTGTATCAATGCTCCGCTCATATAATCCAGCAACACACCAATTCAGAATCAGGGGCAAGACACGTGAAATTTCTGCATTAGATGTGAAGCAGTTACTTGGGCTTCCCTACTGTGGGGATGTGGTGGGGACTAAGGTGGATGATGATGACTCGGTTTATATAAAGTTACAGAGTGAATATTCAAAATGCCTATACAGTAACATTATAGTGGCTGTTGTAAACGGCAGTGACAATAAAAATTTTGAGTTCCTTTTTATATTGTACACAGTTGGAACATTTCTAGCTCCCACTGCAAGCCCAAAGGTTAGTGAGCGGTTACTGAAGGTGATGAGGTTGACAATGAAAGGATTTCAGAAATTTGATTGGGTGACCTTTATCATTAAGGACTTGTGGAAAGAGATGGAAGACTATGTAAGGGATGTGAGAAACAACAAGAGGGGCAACTCCAATGTCAGTGGATGTATGTACTTATTGTTGGTATGTACTTAAATTTACTTATGTTATGGTACGCTTTAAGTGGCAAGTATTTAAGTTATTGTTATGCTATTTGTTTGGTACATATTTTTTGGTGAGCACTTTGCAATGATGCCAACCGAGAAATATGAGTATGTTGATGCTGTTAACTACTGGACTGAGGGACAGCAACATGGGCATAATATTTAGAGCAAGGGCATCTAAATTGAATGTTGCTACATAGGGAAATGTTGGAATTGATCATTTGGACCAGGTATTTATTAATTTGTAAATATTTGTATGCATTAATACAAATGTGTGTGTAACAAGTTTTGATTTAATTTTTTGCTTCAGGACCTGAAGGATATGTATAGACGGTTGACGAGTGTAATTGCAGAGGAGTTGATAAAGGTTCAAGTGATGAGAGGAGAACATAAAAATGTTGGAAGAGAAGGAGTGGACCAACAAGAGGACATTGTCAATGTTGAAGAAGATAATGATGGAAAAAATGAGCGGCACTCACATGAAAGTTCTAAGGACTCAATAGTCAAAGACAAGTAGCAGACATTGTGGAGGAGGAAGAGGTTACCAAGGATAATGTGTTACGAAGATCAACTAGAGTTAGAAGAGAAAAGAAAATTGAGTCCCCCTTTGTCATGCCTAAGGCCATATCGCGAAAGAAGATGGTGGTTGATGACAAAGAAAGATTTTTCACAATAATTTCTCAATATCCTCGACCCATTGATGGCCAAAAGTGAGTGATTTATGTATGTTTCATGATGTACTTGTAAGGAAGTGGATGTGCAAAATTTTTCTTGCAACGTTGTATTGACTATTTATATAAAAAACTATTATAGGGAATTGGTTACATTACAAGATGAATACGTCACTCGGGATGAGCTGTATTCTTTAGGTGGAATCCATAAGGATAACAATCAGGTCAGTATTACCATGGCTTCAGGACTTTGTATTTTAAGTTTATGGGGACGACTTCATTACATACTTGTGCATTTCAGGTGGTGTTCGTTGTTTGCAAGGTATTGATTGCAGATCTGAAACTACATGGACCAGTGAAGAGGCATATTTTTTATGCTGACTTTGTGGTAAGCATCAAATAAATTATGGGTATTCATATGTTAGCATATTGGGTACTGATATAAATTTTGTTGCAGATGCAAATAGTTGGTAAAGGAAAGAATTGGAGACCTTCAGATTACAAGGGGCAATTATTGCCTGATCGATTAGGGTACAATCTTGCAGATTGTGATTTGCTGTTAGGGCCTATACTTGTTCGAGAACACTGGTTTTGTGTAGGCCTGGAACCAAAAACATAGAATTTCTATATTCTGGACTCAATGAAACCCATTGTTGACACCACAAAGAAAAGGAAGAAAAATAGCGCCTTAGAAGATCCGCAATCATTGGCAGCAGAGACATGTGTAATGAACTTTATGCTTTAACATCGTCATGAACATTAGCAATTAAATTTCCTCGACCGAACCCAAATATTTGTGTTTTTTTGTAGAGGGACAGATTTATTGATATAGTAGATTTCGTCAGTAACAATCGACATGGGAAGAAGCAACAGATAGACATCATTCGTGCTCAAGTACCTCAGCAAAATAATCTGTAAGAATTAACTGTTGTATTTTCTGTATATGACTGTTGTATCCATTTCCTTATTTTTTACGTATATGACTGTTGTCTGGATTTCATAGCCTTGACTGCGGTGTTCACGTCTTGATTTGGTTGTTCCAATGGAGTCCATCTATGGTACTTGATTACACAGAGGTATCCACAATAGTTCATATGTATGTTGGCTTTTGTTTGGTTTCGAAAGTACAATAAACTGAACTATTATTGTTTGGGTCGTGTATAGGCTCAAGTCAAACAATACAGGAGGGATATTATATGGTGGCTGGTGAATCACCATCAAAATTCATTAAGATTTGATGCTCTGGATCTTCTATCCCGACAGCCAATCAAACGTCAACGTTTGACACAATAGTTCTTTGCTTCATTTTAGACATCTACAGGAAAACTTTATGCAGTTGTTGTTTTTTGACCTTGGATGTGTTCTTTTGTAAGTTTCAATATTATCATACTACCCAGGGTACATGATTATAATGTAGAAGAGTGTACATGCCATGAGACATGTGTAACAACCCACTATTAGGAAGTTCATATTTAACAACTTCAAGTTCTTGTTTTACAACTTTTTGATCTTGTTTGCCAACTTACGCATCTTAACAAGGAGCGTTTCTATATTATCAACTATATGTAATTTTTTAACAACTAGGTTATCTTGTTTGACAACTTAGGAGATTGAAACACTATACATGTCACCTGTAACGTGCTGCTCTTTTTGAACAACTTTCGCTTGTTGTAAACCAACTCAAAAAGTTCAAAAAAGGGCATGTTGAGGGTAGCTTCGAATAGAAAAAAGTGGGATACCATTAGCAAATGTGCACACATTTTTTATAACTTTCTTATCTTCTTTGACAACTTTCGTATCTTCTTTAACAACTATAGGCATATTTTTCACACCTTTGTTATCCTCTTTGACCTCTGAAAAAAAAGGGAAAATAATAACTTCAACTTCACTATTAACAACTACTCTTCCATTATTAACAACTTTCATATCTTGTTCAACAACTTCAAGAGTTCAGAAAAGTACTTGTCGTTGGAGTTCAACAAGTGGGGTATCATTAACAGCGGAAGGTTCATATTTAACAACTACAAACTCATTTTTCACAACTTTGTTATCTTCTTTGACCTCTGAAAAAAATAGTTGAAATAACAACTTCAACTTCACTATTAACAACTATGCTTCCATTATTAACACCTATCGTATCTTGTTAAACAACTTCAAGAGTTCAGAAAAGTACATGGCATTGGTAGCGTGGGAGTTCAACAAGTGTGGGACCATTAACAGCAGAAGGTTCATAGTTAACAACTATACTCTCATTTTTCACAATGTTTTTATCTTCTTTGACCTATCAAAAAAAGAGGTGAAATAACAACTTCAACTTCACTATTAACAACTATGCTTCTATTATTAACAAATGTCGTATCTTGTTAAACAACTTCAAAAATTTACAACAATATAGGTCCTGGGTAGCTTGGGAGAGCAACAACTAAGGGACCCTTATCAACAATAGTTTTATAAATAACAACGTTACTCTCTGTTTTAACAACTTTTCTTTCTTGTTAGAGAATTTACATGATTCCTTTGAAAACAATAGCGATGCAATAACATCATGAATTTCATTAGTAACAACTTTTTGGTCTTGGTTAACACTATAGCTTTCTTGTTAAACAACTTTAATATTCCTGTTTGCCAACCTACTTTGTGGGAAAACACAGATATAGACAGGGGAAATTCGGCCACATTCTGGGTCACACAACACAGTGATAACATTAACATAATAGGATTATATGTGGCATAATTACATTAACCTTATATCATAATGTCCTGCATAATTACATAACTATATAAGGTATACCCTTAAAGTTGTGACAGTGGATGTTTGATACTAATGACAAGGGAACATTAACATTGCACTTCACCCTAATGTTTCCTTGTTACAACCAAAAAATTAAGACATATGCAGCAACCCCTTTCCCTAAAAAAGAACTATACATATTACTTCAATAGACTTGCAAACTATGAGCAGGGTAAGATCAGAAAATTTATATTAGTATCAACATGTTTACTTCAAAATATTGCAGCTCCTTATATCTACAAAATGCTTACTTCAAAAGCTAATTTTTACCAAATTCAGTTTGGATTTGGATTTGTGCATTTCCGTATAGTATGCCCCGATTCATGGCGTCTTGTACAATGGTAAATCTTCTTATTTTGGAATTGTGATTCACGCCTACTAGTTCTTGGCCTTCCAGTAGGTCTAGTTGTCCTAGGTGGTAGCAACAATGTCTGAGCAAATAGATGACCCAGCATATAGTTGTTTGGGTCTGGCTTGTCGATTCTTACTACTGGAGTCATGAAACTCTTATAAATCATTTATTGGCCTGTTATTTTGTAGCATCCTTCCACATAGTCATAGACATTGCCATGGACATGCTTGATGGCTACACAAGCATGAGCACAAGGGATCCCCGACATTTGCCATACTTTACAGGTGCAACTACACAAACGAAGATCAACATTTAAGGATCTATATTTGGTATGGACACAAATCCTATAGCCTCCATAATTAACTGGTGACATATGTTCAGCATGACAAACATTTTCCTTCACTATGGACTCTATGTTGGGCCCAACACCATTTTTCCATTTCAGTATTGCCATACTTAATGCATACATCTTCTTGGCAACCTTCTCATGATGTTCATAGATAAGTAGTGCGATATTGTGCTTTCTTTCCTTCACCAGCCACGCATTAAATGATTCAGCTATGTTGGTTGTAATCTTATCCCACCTTCAGAACGGAAACTTACTTAACGCCCACTTATCTATAGCTCCATGGTGAATCAACCAATCAGCCATCTCTTTATACGATTTGCGCATGTAATCCATTGCCTTCTCAAAATCTGCATCCAACCTTGCATATGCAACATTATCAAGCAACATTAGTGCATCTTCCTTTGAGCAGCCACTTGGCTTCCTCTTGCCTTTATTTAATTTAAGCAATCCTGAACTGAAATTCTCCTTCTCATGCCTATAACAATAAGCATGCCGTTCACTACCAAAAATTATTTGCACTGACCCTTTAATTGCATTGTGACGGTCTGACACTATTGTGAGTTCAATTAACCCAACTATTTGTTTAATCTTCTGTAAGAACCATGACCAATCGTCTAATGTCTCCCCCTTTACAATTGCTATTGCAAACGGCAAAATTTCATTGTCCGCATCATAACTAGAAGCTGAAAGCATTGTTTTCTTGTATGGTTCGGACAAGTGGGTTCCATCAATATATAGCACATGTCTTGCACCAGCCATGAATCTCTCAATACAACACCCATATGCAATAAATACTCTCTCAAACATGTTATTCCCACTTGCTTCCCACTCAGCAACTATTTTGTCATCTATTTCCTTCAATCGCTTACAAATCCAAGGTATTAACATATAAGATTGTTCTGGTCTACCTTGTATATCTTCCATCACTTTTTCCTTCGCCTTGTATGCTTGCTTGTATGTAAGAGTGACACCATATTCTGTCTGCAACATCTTCCTTATTTCATTGGGATGTTTGTCAATATGATTTCTCACCTTATCAACTATAATAGAAGATGTCAAATTAGATCTTCCACCATGGGTCACCTTAAGATTGTCTTGTGCACTATGATAATGTTCATCTTTGAATGTCGTCACACGTAGTATTGGAGTTGTCTTTCCGATAGCATTTGCTGCAACCCTCTAAGGACAACCTAAACTCCTACACTTTACTGAAATGCTATACTTGCAATTTCTCACATATTCAAACTCAAACTTGTGTGCTATGCTGTACTTGTACAGTGCTTGCTTAAAAGCATCCGCGTGTGCAAATGTCTACATCACTCTTGAAATTATCCCCCTCTATTTTGTGCAATTCAACTCTGGGCTAGGTGTAGGTGCACTCTCTACTCCACAAAGTAGCTTATTAGATCCTCCAGCAATTTGATTCATATTGTATTTGATGAATTTGAATCCTCTGACAAAACCATTGATGAAGAGTAAGAAGTTGTTTTAAATCAAGAAAATGGTCAATCTATTTCTAAATTTCTTATTCCAGAAGTTGATAATGAAACCAAGGAAGAAGAGCAATCACTAGGACAACCTAGAGCCTAGAAATACAATAAAAGTCATCCCTTAAATCAAATCATAGGAGATGTGAATGAAGGGATCAAAACTAGAAATATAATTTTTAATGAAGTAAGTTTTTCTGCATTCATTTTTGAGATTAAACCTTCTAACATTGATGAAGCCCTATCAGACAATGATTGGGTTATAGCAATGCAAGAAGAACTAAATCAATTTGAAAGAAATCAAGTTTGAGATTTGGTACCCCGACCCAAGGATCATCCGGTCATTGGCACTAAATGGGTATTCAAGAACAAACTCGATGAATCCATAATTATTGTCAGGAACAAGGCAAGATTGGTGGCCAAAGGCTATAATCAGGAAGAAGGAATTGATTATGAGGAAACGTATGCTGCAGTAGCTAGATTGGAAGCTATACATGTACTTTTAGCCTTTGCATGCATTAAAAGATTCAAACTCTATCAAATGGATGTAAAGAGTGCATTTCTAAATGGTTACATCATATAAGAAGTATATGTAGAACAACCTCTAGGTTTTGAAGATGTAACCAAACCTGACCATGTTTTCTAACTCAAAAAGGCTTTATATGGTTTAAAACAAGCTCCTAGAGTATGGTATGAAAGGCTCAGTAAATTTCTTACTGATCAAGGTTTTGTACGAGGAAAAGTTGATACAACTCTTTTTACAAAATGAAAATGTGATGATATTTTAATTGTTCAACTATATGTTGATGATATTGTTTTCGGTGTTACTAATGAATCTCTATGTAAGGAATTTTCTGAGATAATGCAGGGAGAGTTTGAGATGTCAATGATGGGAGAATTGAATTTGTTTCTCGGTTTGCAAATCAAATAAAGAAAGAATGGAATCTTCATATCTCAAATAAAGTACTTGAAAGAGTTATTAAAGAAGTATGGAATGGATGAAGCAAATGGAACGGACACACCTATGAGCTCAACTATGTTGCTTGATGCTGATGTCAAAGGGAAAGACTACAACATCACAAAATACAGAGGAATGATTAGATCATTACTCTATCTCATGGCAAGCAGACTGGACATCCAATTTAGTGTTGGTATATGTGCAAGATATCAATCAGCACCAAAGGAATCACATGCTGAAACTATCAAAAGAATCTTTATATACCTTGCTGACATACCAGAATTGGGTCTGTGGTATCCTAAAGGAAGAAGTGAATATCTAGTTGCATATTCAGATTCTGATCATGGAGGATACAAGACAGACAGAAAGAGCACCAGCGGACAAGGTCAATTTCTTAGAGGATCTCTTGTATCATGATTCAGCAAGAAAAATACAGTGTCTCTTTCGTCAACGGAAGCTGAATATGTTGCAGTTTCAAGTTGTTGTGCACAAGTGATATGGTTAAAACAACAACTACAAGATCTTGGTATTTATCTCAAAGAAATACCAATCTATTGTGACAATACCAGTACGATAAGCTTGGCAAAGAATCCAGTTCAACATTCTAGAACCAAGCATATCGATGTCAGACATCACTTCATCAGAGATCATGTCCAAAAGAAAGATGTGAAAGTGATATTCATTCCTACTCATCTTCAACTAACTGATATCTTCACCAAACCTCTTGCAAAAGATCAATTTCTATACATTAGAAGAGAATTGGGAATGGTAAATTCCAATGAATTGTAAGTTATTTCAGTTTCTCGTAATGTTAGATAATGTTATTTGATAATTTTTGATGATTACTAACTTAAGCATCGGAGTATGTAGAAACTTATTTTGCAGGAAGATTGAAACTCTGTTTTGAGAAATAAAAAATAGAGGTTATCAGAGGACACTATTACTGGAGTGCCAACTTCAAGTAATGTCTAACAGTGCAGCATTACCCAAGGGACAACTTGAAGTAAAAGAGCACATTACTTGAGTGAGTACTCGAGTAATGGTATTCCAAAACTGGCAGTAAAGTCTCAGGTCATCTGGAATTTAAATCAAACGGTTCATTTGGTGAGAAATGAACAGTCAAAAGTAGAAAAGGCAGGTTACCCGAGGGAAGCCTCGAGTAAACTTGAAGTTTACTCGAGTAAGGCCTCGAGTAACTGCAGGTCTAGATCACAAACTCGATGAGAATCAACTCAAATTTGTTCTTAAACAGCTATTAAATGATCGAGGGAACATACATGGATAATTACAATATTATTCATGCCAGGTACGCAATTTAAATGAATTATTTTAGAAATTTCTATATGATCACTCGAGTAAGGACTCAAGTAAACTTGATAATTACTCGAGTAAGGCCTCGAGTAACGTCGGGTTCTAGGTCTTTATCTGTCACAAACTCGGTCATTTCCGTAAAATCTCCTCAAGTAAATCACCCAGTCCTCTCACAAAAAGTTTTCACAATCTCTTCCTTACTTGATTTCAGTCAAAACCCATCAAATCTTAGCTCCAAAAACTTCCTATTTTGTTCAGGTTCACCTTTCCCTAACTCGCTACTTCTTACTCTGTTTTTCTGAGATTTCAAGTTTCTCTGAATCAAAATGGTTAGAACCAAAAATCTTACTCCTACAAATTCTTTGGGATCCCCACAACTCTCTGACCCTCTCTCTTCTCCTCCCAGAAAGAGACAAAAACTCACTCCTAGATCAAAAGCCAAAATCCAACTAAAACCTCAACCGAAACCAAAGGAGAAAGGTGTTGTGATTAAAGAGCCAGTGGTAATAAGGGCTCAATCAAAGAAGAGCACCTCAACTGGGAGAGGTAAAAGTGTAATGCCCCGAATTTTGAGATTCGAGGCTAGAGAATAAGCCTGAGATAAGTGGACTACTAAGCCCCGGTTTAGCAAAATCCCAAATTTTGATTAAGGGTTAATGACTCCAAAAGTGGATGTCATTAGTGATAAATGAACCCTTTTAGAGAATATGATGTGAACTGTGATTTATATGCGTTGTGAGCAGCGCCAAAACCCTGTATTTGAGTTCAATTGTGGATTAACATCCAAATTGACTTAGAATAGAGGGAAGGCATGTTTTGGTGATAAATGAAACGATGTGAAGTGTTTGATGGTGATTCAAGAGGAATTGCCATAATCAGGGGCAAAACGGTAAAGTTACCAACCAGTTGATCGGTTACCGAAGAAGAAACTCATTGGTAACTTCAAGATCAATGGTTGAGATTGATTTGTGTAATAGATCAAAGGGTGGAATCTCATGTGGTGTGCTCATGTGAACTCATGGTTGATGGAACAAGATCTTGACACTTGGCATCTTTTGAGCCCTTGGATGAGGTCAGCATGTCAAAGATCTTTCCTTTCTCCTCTCCCTTTCTTTAGGTCGGTTTTGGGGCTCTAAAAACTAACTTGCTTCATCATTTTCACCATCTCATCTTCTCTCTCTCACACTCCATGGACGTCCCAAAGCTTGGGAGGAAAGAGGAAGTTTGAGGTAAGTTTTTAGCTTGCTTGGTGACCTCTTTAGCTTAAACACCCTTCTTTAATATTGTTCATAGTGATGAGAGCTTCATTGCTATGGTTTTAGATTCTTGATTGAAGGAGTTTGATGGCTTGAGGAAATTTGGAAAGATGGAGAATCAAAGAATTGGTTTGGGAAAGAGGAAGAGGTGAGTATTTGAAGCCTTTTGATCTAAGTTTTGTGAATTGTGGATGAGTTTAGTGAATTTTGAATTTTGCCCTGATTTTCTTGTGATTTTGGATTGGATGAATTGGGTTGTGTTTTATGTTGAAAATGGTGCCATGTTGTGGTATTTGGTCATTGGAATTGATTTGGGAACTTGAGATGGAAAGTTGTGCAATGTTGAGTTGAAATGTGATATTGTGTGACATGTTGCAATTCATTGTGAAACATGTCAATATAATGTGAATTTGGTTGATTTGGTATTTCCAATGGATTCCTTGTGAAATTTTGTGTGAGAATGATGTTTGATATGAAAATTGGACCATTGGAAGCCAATTGTGCAAATTTGGAATCCTGTCTTTTGAAAGTCTATTCTGGGCAGTCAGCTTGTGTGAACATTTTGAATGACCAAATGGTCTTTAAAAATTCTGAAACTTTCCAGTATTGAAGTTCACATCTTAAGCTTCAAAATGGACATATAATATGTGTCATTTCGTTTTTTTAACTGGGATTTATGTTCATCCAAAGTTTGAGGACGAAACTGGATTCTGTTTTGGAGCAATGTTGGATTTTGTGTGAATCTGAATTGTTGTGGTGATTTCCAGTAATGAGCCATATTTTTCCTATGAAGAGGACCTGAATATATTTCATTTGGCTTTGAGATCACCTCATTTCGATTTTTTTGGAATTAGTTATAAATTTTGGAAGTTTCCTTGGCTGCAGCGCAAAAGTTTCTGTGCACGTTTTGGCCGCAGCTAGAAATTCTTGGCTGCAGCCAAAAACCTTCTATGCGTGTTCTGGCTGCAGTCAGAGGATTCTTGGCTACAGCCAACCCCTATTTTCAACGATTTGTGATTTTGAAAGGTGATTTCCAACCTAGTACGTCCCAATGCTTTCGTTGAGCTTATTTTAGCCACCTAAAGGGTGTGAATGGTAACCAACTTTAAGTGATATAAAAGTAAGGATTTGGAATTGAGATTGACCCCATATCCTTGATTTGGTTTATAGGGTTCAGTATTCATTTGGATCGCGAGTAAGCGGAGCTGGAGCATACGTGGAAAGAAAAGTGTAGGGAACTTACCTCTCTTGCATGCTTTGATATTTATGTTAGTGTATTGATGCATGTATTGCTTTGCTGGATTATGTGAAACATGTATGAATGATTGTAGCTCTGTTTCTAGTTATGCTATGGCCATGAGTATGTTGTTGAAATATTGAGCACGCAGATATGTCATTGTGTGAACATGAGTTATGTATTGCAAGCATGTCATGCATTAAACACATATCATACATGCATTTAGGTATTTGTTTCCTACTGAGATTCTCTCAAATCTCACCCTCCCCTACCAACATTTTAGACAGGGTAGGTGGATCGAGGTTAGAGCAAGCAACTAAGGGCGGTGAAGACTCCTTCGGGTTGTCAATTTTGTAGTTGGTTATCATTATGGTTGGGATTATGTATAATTGGATATTGTACATGTTTCGAATGTATATTTGGTTAATTGGGATGAGTATTTGGATATGTATTTGAGATGACTTTGTGTAATCCCTAATGTGATAAGTTGTAAAGGGCGAATGTGCCCTATGAATCCTATGTAAAGGTATGAACCCGACAGTTGCCGGGATGATATTGTTGTACATTCTGATATTTGTATAAATTTGATATTCCGCATGATGTGATTGTATTCGAAATGTGAATATGAGACCAGGTTAACTAGATTTCAAAAGTTATTTGTTAAAATCCCGTCTGGTAGATGGGTTTATAAATGTTTTTGCTTCTTATTGGTCTCTATTTCATTTTAATCGCGTATTTCGGATATAATTATGGAAGAGGGTTACAAAAAGCACCAAGTCTCCTTCTCATTTACCTTCTAATTCTTCCACTCCCTCTTTTACTCCAAAAACCCTCCAAAAAGCCAAAGTATGATGTGAATGTGGCTAAAGCAATGGCTGGGATTCTTGATCAACTAGAGAAGGGCCAATCTTCCAAAAAGTTAGAATTGCCAGAAGAGGAAATCACTAAACCTCCAAAGGGGTTCAATGTCAACAAATTGGAGGATTCTCATAAGTACCTCACACAGTTCTCAAGAAGAAAAGTCTGCAAAACTCAGTGTGGATCTCTAGGTACTTCAGGAGGTATTGAAGTATGACCTAAGTCCCTTTCTTGAACCTTTTATGCCTTGGTTGTTAATTAGACTTACTTTTTGCACAAAAGTAGTTACTCATTTTTACTGCAACCTTGAAATCTTAGATAAACCCAATAGGACTTCTGCAGAAGAAGAAATGACCACAACAGTTAGAGGCTAGAAAATCCTTATCTCACCCTCTAGGATTAATGTTTGGTTAGGAATAGAAAACCCTCCAGATGACATCTATTCAAAGCTTGAACCAAACTAGATTTTCATTGTCCTTAGACCTGGTGAGCTAGTGGGTCCTCTTAATTTTAACCCAAGTGACATGTGTGACCATCACAGGGTTCTTTGGTATATTTACTCTAGATCCCTTGTGAACAAAGCCAATAACTATACCCATTTCTCTGACCGGGACTATAGGTGGTTTGCTTCTCTACTCCTGAAGGAACAAAAAGACTTGGGAGAATACATATTTTCTGAGATGAAGAGGTACAGAATATAGGGGAAAGCAACTACTCCTATGCCATATCCTCAGATTATTTCACTTATCTTGAAGAAAAATAAGATATGGTACTTGGAGAATAAAGAGCACATTGAGAGGATTACTCCAATTAGAAGAAACCAGATTGGGAAGCTTAATATTATGATTCCTCTCAAGGGTCCTCTGGAGTCAAGTCCCAAGAAGAAGAAGAAGACAGAGACTGAGACAAGTAAAATGGATGATACTTAGTCTTCTGCTCCAGCCGCCATTACCTCTTCCCCCTCTTTCCTTAATGCCACACTTCAACACTTTATGGAGAATATGCTAAGAGGATTTCACGTAGACATCGCCAACACCAATGCTGAGTTGATAACTCACATGAATGACAAGATGGCTGAGTTGGTTGAGAGGATGGACAAGAGGCACGAGGAGTTGTTAGCTGAGCAGCGTGCCGAGGGTGAGACTCAGAAGTTGATTCTAGCAAGATTGGACTCTATGGGTCCTGGACCTTCTGCTGGTCCATCATCTGCACTTGAGGCATTCTCACCTCCAGAGAACATCCCCTCTGAGCATCATCATACTGAGGTTGAGCCAATTATCCCTGAGATATACTTTCCCAAGCTTCCTGAGTTTAGCCCCCTAGAACCTAAACTCTCTGCACTCAGACTTCCCATTATTCTTCCTAGAGATATCCTATGCTCAGTGGATGATCCTGAAACCAATAAGAGTATCCACATCACCATTGAGGATTCACCACCCAGAGCTCAGCCTGAACCCACACCTACACCTATTCCTTCCCCCACTCATACAGAGGAAATCTCTCCCTCATCCTCTGATCATCATACTCCAGGTGTCACAGAAGAGGTTGAGACCACCTCTATTGTTGCATATCAGTTATCTACAATCCCTCCAAAAGATGACATTCATATCCTTCTACTCAACCTTCCTGAACCAAAATCTTCCAGCTCTACTTCTGATTCTTCTAGTTCAGATGGCTTCTTGGTTCTTCCTATCAAGCCTATATCTGCAGTCAGGCCTTTAAATCCTCCACTTGATTGATGAAGACAAAAAGGGGGAGAAGAGCTTGAGTGATTTTGTGGTTGACTGAGCTTCTTTCATCTTGGGATATAGATGTACATGGGACTTAGGGAGTTTTTCATACCTGTAATGAAATTTTAAGTTTAATGAAAGTTTCTTTAAGTTTTAATTTCAATTCAAGTCCATTTAAGTTTTTAAAGTTATGATACATTGTGGGACTAATGAGTTTATTATGTATGCAAGGTGAATATGTTATGTTTTCAAAATTCTTCAAAACACTTTGAATTGACACTTAACAAGTTATTTCAAAAAGATTTTCAAAATTACAATTGATTTCAAGAAGTGTTTATTTGAGAACTCAATTTCAAAAACTTTGTTCAAAATCACCAAGTTTTGCTATCATTAAAAAGGGGGAGAATGTTAGATCTCACATGTTTTGATGATAACAAAGAATGGTATGAAAAAGATTTGATAAACAAATAAGTTTGAACAAAGTAATAACAGGGCAAATTATCACTTGAAGTAAGTACTGGAGTAATGAAGAAAGGCCAAGAGAAAAAGCTGAGAAACTTCATCACTGGCAAAATTTCTAAAGGGTTACTCGAGTAAGTACTCGAGTAATGAGACAGAAACTTAAAGTAACCAGAGTCAACCTTCAAGTCACCTGCCAACGTTACTCGAGTAAGTACTCGAGTAACCAGGTAAAAGACTTCCAGTTGCTCTCAGCCTGCCAACGTTACTCGAGTAACCAGGTAAACCACTTGGAGTTGCTCTCGGCCTACCAATGTTACTCGAGTGAGTACTCGAGTAATCAGGGAAATCACTTCCAGTTGCTCTCGTGTAACCCCCTGCCTTAATTAATGTAATTAAGATTCGATAATGCATAGTAAAAAGAGGTTTGAGACCGTTGGATAATTCAAAACTTACTAAATTACCTACTGAATAGTAGGAACTTACAAAATTTTCAAAACTTCTTTTCTATCCAGGTCTCGTTTCCAATTATCGAATATAATCACCTATGCAGTTAACTTACATTCATAAATATATCAGAGTTCGTAATTTAAACCCCGGCAACCCCCGGGTAATCTATATATACATGGAGTTTCAAATCCTAATTAGGGAATTACAGAACCAAGTATTTCCAACTATTTACATTCCAAAATGTTATACAGTAATCCCTATCCAAAATGAATGACCAACATAAACCATATTAATGTCCCTAGTAACTCTATCCGCTCCGGGTCGCTCGCTTCTCCTTAGAGCCACTTGCCCTGTCTGAAAGGTTAGTTCAAAGGAAAGAATGAGATTCATAAGAATCCCAGTAGTAACTAAACATTTATACCACATACAAGCACACAGCATGTAAGCAATCAATGTACCGCAGCAGCAACACATATCACACTCCACCCTCATCCCCTTTCTCCGCCGGGAAGGCACATCGCCCTAACCCGAACCGTTGTTAGCTACTCAGGGACTATTGGCGTGGTAGTGCATACAAATAGCCTTATAGCTCATATAGCAAACCGGCTTTCACAAACGGCCCGTCGGCCTTCACAAATAGCCTTTCGGCTCACATAATCACATATATCACACCTCATCCTCATCCCCTTTCTCCGCCGGGAAGGCACATTGCCCTTACCCGAACCGTTGTTAGCTACTCAGGGACTGTTGGACTGACGGTGCTAACACATATCCACATAAGTCGCAATATCCGAATTTATCACAAATCACTGATCATACACACATACAATGCATCATAAATGGTACGAAAGAAAAGTCACTACCTGATCCTTTCCTGACGGTCACTGGCACAGTAGGCTCACGAGGATAGCAGATATCAAATCCTATAATCAAAATAGGGACATTTGGTTAATTTCCTTTTCCAAGTTCTTAATTCAATAACACTCTAAGTTGGTATTCATTTGTACTCTTTGGATGGCCATTACATGCCTAAACATAAGCCTAAAGGGTTGGTATAACTATCCCCAAAGATCCCTCACAAGAAAACTAAACACTGATTTTTGGTCCCTTCACTCGAGCACAGAAGACCGTGCTCAAGCACAACCCTCGCTCTCACTCGAGCACACATGCGAGTGAGACAGGAAGTGCTTACCCGAGAGCAACTCTCGCGACAAACCTACACTCTCACTCGAGCACAAGCACCTGTGCTCGAGCAGAGACCTCGCCAGCACTCGAGCACCACGGAAGTGAGGCCCTGCGAGTGACAACCCGAGAGTAACTCCACTCCCAGGCACAGATTCACTCAAGCACAAATCCTAGTGCTCGAGTGATCACCCAATGCTCGCGAGTGCCAGGCGCACTCTTGGCAATCACTCTCGAGTGATACCCTGAGACACTCACCCGCAGCACCAAAAAGGCACCCTCACTCGAGCACAAACATGCTCACTTGAGCACGTTCATCCTGTGCTCGAGTGAGTTCTTCCCTTACTCGAGAAATCACACCAGATACCCAAAACGCAGCAACTGAGTTGATTTACCAGAATTCACCAAATGAATTCCAATGGTTCCATAACTCATACCATTACTCATTCTCATCCAAAACTTCACCATAAACCCATTGGTAACCCAAAATAACCAAAATTCAACTCCATTAACACCTTCTCACTATAGATCATCAAACCACTCAAAACCTCATTCTAATAACTTACCTTATTCCACTTCAAATCAAATTCTAATCACTCCCAAGTGTCAAAACTGACCAAATGAACAGTGACACTCTCACCAAAATCTACCCTTCAATTAACATCATAATTAGGTCAAATTTCCAGAATTTTCATTGATCATGCAAACATCCTAATATATATACCACAATTCATCAAAAACCTACCTCTTTCACTTGCTGAATTCAGAACTTGGATTCCTCAACTTTCAAATTCCCTCAATTTGCCGCACACCACCAATCACAATTCTGAAAACATGAAAAGAAAGCTCTTGATCACTTGCACAATATTAATGAGAAGTGTTTAAGCTTGTGAAGTCATTTACCTTCACAAATTTCAAACCCTTCCTTTCTCTTTCACACTTGCTCGCCGGAAATGGAGGAAATGGAGAGAGAAATGAGTAGGTGAAGGTGATGATCATTTCTTCCTTCTTCCCATGCACAAACCGACTTGAGAGAGAGAGAAAAGAGTTTGAAAATGTTGACTCATCCAATGGCTCTTATTTAGCCACTTGGCATCATCTCATCCTTCCTCTTATGAGTGCATAAAGACTTGATCACACAAGATTCCACCCCTTGATCTTTCAATCTCAACCATTGATCTTGATTACTAAGGGGTTTCCTGATCAACAGCTAACCAGACGGTTGGTAAATTTACCATTTTACCCTTGATTGGTACAATACTCATTAAATTATGAATAATTGCCTTCATTTCACATTGCACCACATATACTTCAAAATACTTATTTACCATTAATTACATCACTTAAAGTTATTAAACCTTGATTAAAATCCAGGATATTACATCTCGGCCTGCCAACGTTACTCGAGTCTGTACTCGAGTCCCTTGCTTCAAGAAATATGTTGCTCTCGGCATTTTCAATCCTGCCAATATTACTCGAGAAGCTACTCGAGTAACTCACTGTGTAAGCAAAACTTGAAGGTAATACTCGATTAACTTGATATGCTATTAACACACTTCACTTGAGGCACTACTCAAGTATACAGGTATTCAATTGTTCTATATCAAAGACTTGAAGGAGATTACGTGAGTCAGTAATCGACTAATCTGCAGAGTTATTTACAAAGCACTTGAAGTATCTACCCAAGTAAGCTATGCAGAAAATTGATGTTTACTCGAGTAAGTACTCGAGTAACCAGGTAAGTAAACTTGAAGTGCTCTCGGCCTTGTAATCCTGCCAATATTACTGGAGTGAAGCATCGAGTAACCTGAAGTTTATTTAAGAGATTACTCGAGTAGCAACTCGAGTAACCCATGAAGAAAATTGTACCATACTCGAGTAAGGACCCGAGTAAACAGGTATTTCCAAGGTTTGTAAATTTGTTTACTTCATGCACTACTCGAGTTATGTGATGTTTATTTATTAACTTGCTATCATTACTCTCACGATAATACTTGAGTAAGTACTCGAGTAAACTTAATGAATACTCGAGGAACTACTCGAGTATGCAAGTCCATAAATTCAGAAATCATTCCAACGTTCATTGATTTGTTTCCTATGTGATTAACCCTTCATTGTATTAGTATTCTTAGCATATCCACAGATAAACAATGAAGAGATCTTACCAAATAAGGAAAGTCAAATGCAACGTTCAAATGCTACCTACCGCCACCTACCGCAAATGGATATTTTTCAAATACTGGAAAAGTCAACAGTGGCTGCGTACACTCTAACAGGTGAGAAGAAAATGTTCCAACGGTCATTACCAACACATCTATATATATGGGAACATCCAAACAGAGATAGAACAAGAACACATATACGAATGCATTATCAAGTTCACGTTCAATACTCTGTTTTACATATACTTGTAATTCTGTACTTCAATGATTCTTATTCACTCTGTGAGAGAGATATTTCATTCAAACTCAATATTTGTTATTGAGGTAACTTAAGGTTGTAGAACCTTGAGTTGGGATTGGATTACAACTTGTAAGGGGGAGCGAGTGTCCAGGTGAAGGAACTTGCTTGTACTGAGGTGCTAAGAACCCACTGAATCTTGGAAATTATAATGAAACTCTCAGAGATATTCTGAGGACTGGACATAAGTCAAAGTGGTTGTGGCCGAACCAGTACAACTCCCGGTGTACACTTCGGTGATATTTCTCCTTACTCTTTATTGCATTATATTCACCGTCAAGTTTTTATATTTGCAACGAAACATTTAGTATCACCCAATTCACCCTCCTCTTGGGTGAAATGCTTGCTCTAACAAAACCCGGGAGTCCAGAAAAATTGGCAGGCCTCTCCTTTCCCTAAAAAAAGGATAGATAAAATCAGAGAAAAGAGGCAGGACCCAATTTATTAAAATAAGTAACTCGTGTAACCAAATCATTGGTCACCGGACAAATGGCATGGTAGGAATTTGACATGTGGAAAAATTTTTCTTGACTCCTCTTAGCCTATAATTTTGTCCAACATGGGAAAAAGGGGAGAAAATCAGATTTTAATCAAGAAAAAATTGGAAAAAGTTAGATGAGAGAGAAAGTGTGAACAGTAAATTTTAATAACTGCAATCTGCTAAAATACTACCGAATCAACGTTTCCTCCTGAAATACCCTACATGAACTTTCTTTTACTCATCCTAAGCTTTATTTCTATGGTTTTGGATTTTTGTTTGGAGGTGTTTGGTGACTTCTTGCCAAATGAAGTGCTGCCAGATTTCCGAATTGGTGCGGAAACGCGTAGAGGTAAGCGTAGGCTTCATTTTGAATTGATTGTTTTTTTGTTTGGATGAGTATTCTTAAGGGTAGGTACTGTTCATAATTCGGCCAAGGGGTGTTTTTAAGGTTTAATCATGGTTTATGGTTAGATGATGATTTATGATGATATCAGACTAAGTTGTTGGATAAAATTCTATTTTGGTCACTATAGTTTAAAAGGGATATGTTCGGTCAGTGTGATTAAGGGTTGAAATTTTGTGATTTTGATGATTTTGACATTACCATTATGTTTATAATGAAAATTTGTGTAGGAAAACATGTGGTTATGATTTTTGGAATATTACACACAATTCTGGAATTTTTAGAAGTTTGAGTTGTTTCTACCCAAATTCGTTTTTGGAAACCAGTATTGTTGTGGTGTGCTTTTCAATAGCCAAACCTGATCCAAGTCTCATGCAATTTTATAGGATGAAAGTAGACATTTTGGGATTTAATTTGATAGGTAATATGTGTTGTTTGGATATGTGGATTGAGAGATATGATTTTTCAAAGTTTGATGTTGGATTTGGAATGAAATCTGTAGCATACGGGGTTGACGATTTTTCTGGGAAATGTGTGGTTGTAATTAGGGCTCTATGATATTTTTCCCTTAAAGTAGACTCAAAGGGCTTTAAGTAGGAATTTGAACTACTCCAATTGGAGTTCTATAGAATTAGTTATGAATTTTCAAATTTTGGTCAAAATGTTGGCAGCTCTTAGCTACCATACGAATTTAAGAAGGAATGGGCCAAATGTAATTTTTTTGAACTCTAAGGATTAAGTTGAGCACTTGGGGCAAGTGTAGCGACAATAGATGTTCATTGATCATGGTTCTGATAATACCATTATTTATCTAGGGCTATGAGGTGACAAAGAAGAAGCAACTTTAATGGTTGGAAAAAGGTACAAGAGGAGAACTCAAGACAAGAGGTAGTGAACTTGCCCTACTTGCATGTACTTGATATTTATGCTTGTGTATTGATATGGCTTATTGCTTTTGATTATGTGACACATGTATGGATGATTGTAGCTCTATTTATGTTACACTTACATGAAACATTGAGTATGTAGATAGGTCATTATGTGAACATAAGCCTATGTAAGGCATGCATGTCATGCACTTGCATTTATCTTGCATGTATTGTTTGGAAAATATTTACTACTAAGATTCCCCTGAATCTCACCATCCCCCCTAACCAACTATTTAGACAGGTGAACATAGGAGGTCTGCTGGGAACAAAGAAGAGTTCTATATGAGACGAATGCAATGGTAGAACGAAGATGAGGATATGTCCACAATACTTGTAATAGGTTTAGACACTTTGATAGCCCTATGGTAGACTGTCTGTATATGTGTATGTGTATGCAAATGAATGAACTAAGAATGAGCAGAGGAATGATCTGGCTAAACAAATGAGCAGCGAATCTCTCTGATTGAATTAAATAAAGATGAGGATCGATGAGTAGTACTGAAGTTGCAAACCATAGAATAACGCTTCCACAAGATTTTGAAATTTTCTAAAACCCCTACTTAACTACAAGTTCGAATCCTATCCTGACTGAGGTTGGCAATTAAAAGAACTTTAGAAATGAATATCACTTCATGGTTCAAATTCACTGCATAAAACTTATCAGATTACCATAAAAGGTAAAGGTACTATATAAAATGTGTCAATTGGATATCTAGAGAGAACGTTATGGTTTTTGAAATTTCGGTAAGAAAACAGGGAATAATCTGAGTTTCAGGATTCTGGCAGTAAGGCAATGGATGAATTTCATAAGTTAATCTAGTAATTTGGCCATATGATTATTTTTCACTTAAAATAGACATTTAGAGCTTTCCTTTTAATATTAGAACTTAGTAATTGGATGTATAAATCATAAGTTATAAATTTTTGACGTTTAGGGTATAAAATCTGGAAAATTCCGAGTTCTTAATAAGTCAATCAGAATGGTTCTGGATTTTGGGAACTTAGAACCTTAAATTGATATTGGGTAGTATTCTTCATATACAAGGGAGTTTAAGCGCTTCACATAGAAGCTAGAACACCTTATTTGGAATTTTTAGCCTAAGATATGATTTTTTTAAAGTTACTTAAAAATTGAGGCAGAATTGAGTTTACTTATGGAATTTTAAGTTTTAAGGGAAATATATTTTGAGGATTAGGAACATGTTTGATAGACCAATTGAACCACATTGAGTACCTAAATCACAATGTGTGAAAAGCATATAGAAAGTCATAAATTAGGAACACTTTAGGTACAAGCACAAAAGAGTATTAAAGATAACCAACAAATTCAAAATAAAGGATGAGAATTATGAGTGGATCTAGAATAAAATAATCTTTATTATGTTGATAAATGTTGGAAATTGTGCCGTAAGGGCCAATCATTGTACTTTGAATATTATTATTTTAATGAAATTTCTCCATTCTGTTATCATATTATTTGCATGTTAACTGTGATAATTGTATCCTTGGATAATTCACAAAGATTGTCCTAAATTGTTCCTGGTCGGTCATCTATGCAGGAGCAGAGATGAAACAAGATCAGTATGACTTTGATAAGATATGGAGATATGAATCAAAGTCTTAGGCACTTGTAAGAGTACAAGGTGTTGGACCGACCTACTATGAGAAAGATACATGGATCAAGTCATAAGCTTTTCTCATGTATAACCACGTCACAATGCCTTTAGACTTAAGGTCATCATGGATTCCTACATGAGAGTTGCTAAGCTTTAAACTAGTTAAAAGTCACTTTTGACCGGGTGATGATAAAAGCTACGATCGGGCTTGGTGGTTTTTCATACAGAGGAATATGAATGATCAAGATGGAATTTATCCCTCACATTAATAGAGAGATATTACTGGGCCCATCGATGAGTGAGTCTGAGAAATGTATGGTCATACTATGATGAAAGGAGTTTCTGTCTTTGTTATCAGGCTACTCAAGAATCGAGAAAGTAATGGTCAAGAACAAGATGATGACATTATCCATGCCTTATCCTTGATCAATATATCGTGTGACAAAAGGGACGTGACATGGTTGTATGACAAGTTGCATCGTGATAACGATCCTCATATGAATTGGGTAGTCGTAATGTCTTGCTAGAGGCCACTTGCGACTTTTGGGTTAGTATAGTTATTGGCCCACTGCCAACTTCATATGGGCCTACAGGGTCACACACAAGAATGGCCCAACACGAGATAATGTTTAATTTAGGGGGGATGAATTTTATATTTATATATATATAAAATATAAAATTCATTAATAATATTATATAGATATATATATTTTTGAAATATATATCTTATATATATATGTATATATATATTATATGATATTATTAATATATGTATAACCACGGCTGTACTCAATGATACGTAGCTTTCGCCACTTGCACACATATCACATTGCAAGAATACCTCGGCTTCCGCCGCTTGCACAAATACGACAGCTTCCCGCTGCCTCACAAATACACATTGCCCTTTCGGCATTCACACCACAGTTCACATTCACAATAACACACATCTGTATCAACTTTCATGGTGTCGCCCTCACCCGTACACCCACCAGTGACTCCGCTAGTGGTAACCGGGACTTTTGGGTATCAACACAATATTATTGTCACACCCCTTCAGAGTGCCCACCCCCCTGGTCAACTACGTACCAGGGCTACGATGGCCGTCCCCTGACCGGGACTGGCAGGCAGCTGGATTACTCACCTTTCACCCAGGACTCACAAGAAAATCCACTTCCTTATCAAACGTACATTGCAGACTCTAATTTTACGCACCGCCATTTGGCCTCAGGTCAACACCAGTGCAACCAACGTGGTAGCTAGCCAGGCTGGCCATGCCGGGGTAATTGCCCTCACAAACAAGAATCCATGATCATGTAGTCGAATTCTCCATCAGCTAAACTAGCTCTGCTCTGCTACGACGCACCTCAATCCCAGCTTGTTCACAAGTATCACAGATTCACAATCACACTCCACCCTCATCCCCTTTTACCGCCGGGCAGACACACAGTCTTTACCCGAACCGTTGCTAGCGACTCAGGGACTATTGGTGTGGCAGTGCATATACATAGCCTCGCGGCTCACAAATAGTCAATCCCCCGTAACTACCGCCTCAGCGGAACGGTCCTCCGCCATAGGAATCACCCCATGCGGCCGCAGGTGAGAGACACACAAATATCCGTCACATCCTGAGCCTATGCCTACCAGGCGCAGCCCATCGAACCAACCCGATCCGGCCCAACCAGGGAGATGGACTCACAGTACACAATCGCAACAAGCTAGAACCAGGTATCTTAACAACTTCACCTTTAACATCACGAATTCTTTTCACATACTGGGATCCTTCAAGACCCCTTCTCACAAATTAATCTGGACTTCAAAGTTTTACTTCCCGAAGCCATCACTAACACCTTGCACTTTCTGCAAACTCGAGCTTCTGCTCATTGCTGTACTTAAACACATCACATTATCACGCTTCTGATGCACACTCTGAGGTCTTTCGCCTCATCTGTGCTTTAACAATGTCAAGTTGATTTAACAGAAGTCCCATAGGAATCTCCCACCACAACTGACAACATTCACAACCTGTATTTATTTGTGCCAGACCTTGGCCCGATTCCACTTGAATCATTCAAAGCCACAACCAGCACTTCGTTGAGATCCCATACTCCCAACGTTCCCAGACCTCTATTCTACGATTCAACGTCATGGCAAGTGCACACTAAGGTTCGTCGTCACGGCAGCTGCACACTAGGGTTTGTCGTCACGGTGGCTGTCACAAAATTTTTTTTTATATTGTCACACCCCTTTAGAGTGCCCACCCCCTGGTCAACTACGTACCAAGGCTCCGCTGGCCGGCCCTTACACTGAGCCTGGCGGGCAGCTGGGTTACTCACATTTCACCCAGGACTCACATATCCCCCGTATTCCACCGCCCCGAAGGCACGGTCCTCCCACTGTGTGCCATACACACCCCCAGTAGGCCGCAGGTGATAAACACACAAATAGCCTCTCCGATCAGACGTCACCGTAGGTAGCCCTCTCCGATCAGAACTCCCCGTAGGTTGCCTTCTCCACTCCGAATCCTCATAGGTAAGTCTTTCAAATTCAATTTCTCTGCAGAATCACTTTTCCCTGTGCTAGATTAACACTAGCAACCTCAGGATACCTGATACACATTTCAATGCCAATCTAGTACCACATCCTGGTACCACGGACCATCCAGGTCAAGTCAAACTCCTAAGAATCAGCCCAGCTATTGAGTCTGACCCTTGGATCACAATTCAATTTAGTTCTCAAAGTCTTAACCTCAATTGAATCGGGAAACCATTTCCCTCGTTTCACAGAGCATCATCAACTCAAACTCAAATTCAAATATCTCTGCCAGCCTAAGGCACCTCAGCCCCTAGGTCTTAAGGCCTTTACACACATAAGCTCAATATGATATCACTACATGTAACATCATACCACCCTGGGATACTTACCCAACATCTAGGCTAGTTATGATACCTAGAACCTCAATATCACCAATCTAGGAAATCATTTTCCTTAGTTCTCTAATCAGACGATGGGTCTGATTACCTCCACCACTAGGTCTACACCTCAAATCCTCGGGTGAATCATACTGACTCACCATATCCACAACACAATTAATGTATACACATGGCCCTTAAACTCATATATCCACAAATAGCAGGGACCTTAATGTGTATACTACAACAAACAAAGTCATCTCCTATGACTTAAGGCAGCAACTACTGCCATTATCCTAGCAAATTCCCATGTTTGCCAGGAACTGCAGCTCTGATACCAAAATGTAACCCCCTCAGTAATTATATCCGAAATACACGATTAAAATGAAATAGAGACCAATAATAATCAAATAAAATTTACTAACCCATCATATGATGGGGTTTTCAAAAAATACCTTTCGAAATCATTTATAAACTTGGTCTCATATTCACATTTCGAATACAATTACTACGCGAAGATAAATCACATTCATATAAATATCAGAGTGCACAACATAATCATCCCGGCAATCTCGGGTACATACCTTCGCTAAAGATATATAGGGCACAATTGCCCATTACAATTCTTCAAATGGGGATTACACAATCTCATCTCGAATGAGTCCTGCCGCTCCCTCCACGAGCCACTTGCCCTGTCTAAATTGTTGGTAAGGGAGGGTGAGATTCGAGAGAATCTCAGTAGGGAAACATTATCAATATGCAGGCAAGATAAGTGTTTAATGCATGACATGCTTGCATCACATAACTCATGCACACATACAATGACAAATCTATAAGCTCAATGCTTCGAACGATACACATATGGCCATAGCATATATTGAAACATAGCTTCAAATCATTCATACATGTTCCACATAATCAAGCAAAGCAATAACATGCATCAACACATTAATACAGTTATCAGAGCATGCAGGAGAGATAAGTTCCCTACCTCCAGTCCTTTCTCCTCGATTTGCGTGCCAGCAACTCGGGGCTTCACATTCGATCCTACAATGTCAAATGTACTATTTAGACACTTCCATAGTGTTTCTGAGGGTCATATGAAGCTATATTGAAAATTTGCTAAAATGCCCCCGGGGACCCGGTCTGGCCCCACCGTACCCGGTCCGACTGTACTTTTCCTGAAATTTTGACATAGGCTATTCTAACATATTTTTGCCCAAGGAATCCATTTCCGGACTCGGAATTATCAAATTCAATTTCAATTTACAAATTTACCCTTGGCAGCCCCACTTTAAGGGTTTCAAGGGCGTTTTCGTAATTATGTTTTTTCGGCCTTTTCCGAAAAAGTGACCAACTGTAACCCCACCTAATTTTCACTCCTGAACTCAATGGAATCATCAAATCATTGAAAATCCATCTCTAACCCCTCCAAACCAGGCTTGGCCGAAATTCTCAATTCCCCGGGAAAAATTGGGGTTTTTCGGTTTCGGCTCCGTAAACGCGTTCCTTTCTACTCCTAACCACTTTATTGACTATTCCATTAGGTTACAACCACCATTTAGTACCAATTTGGGCAGCATAACAGCCCCACATACCCATTTCCAAAAATTAAAACCAATGGCAATCCGGCGAAATTTCACCGATTAAATTGCCCACAGCAGCTAGAATAGTCAATATACAAGAGTTTGGAAGTTACCTCAAGCTCCCACTAGCTTTTCGTTCTTGTGGCTGAAAACCCTAACTTCAAAACACCAAAAAAGGAGCTTCCAAACCTTAAAGAATAAAGAGGAGTAGTTTAGAGTCGGAGTTATACGCGCTAGGAGCGAAATCGTCGGAGAAATCGGCTTACCTTGTGATTTTTCTTCTCTTTCTCTCTCTAAACTCTCTCAACTCCTTTTCTTTACTTTGGTTGCAGAATGGCGTCGGAGTGCTGAAGGAGAAAGATGAATAAAAAGTGTTTTAACATTAGGATGATGTCATGTTTTATTATGCTGATGTCATAAATCCCATTTTCGGATTTTATGACAGTTTTTCTGCCCAAACTTTGAAAAATCATAACTAATTCTAGAAAATTCGAAATGAGGTGATTCCAAAGCCAAATGAAAGCTATTTAAGTCCTATTTATAGGAAAAATATTTACCAATACTAGAAATCACCACACAATTCCAGAATTACACAAATTTCATCACTGCCCCAAAACAGAGTCCATTTTCGACCTCAAACTTTGGACAGTCATATCTCTCGGTTCCCAACATGAAATGGCACACATTATATGTCCATTTTGAAGCTTGAGATATGAACTATAAGACTGGAAAGTTTCATAATTTTTAGACACCATTTGGTCATTCAAAACGTTTACACAAACTGACAGCCCAGAATAGAGTTTCACTGGACAGCATTTCCAGTTTTGCAACCAATGTGTCCAATCCAATTTAAAACAATTCCAATGATTAAATACCACAACATGACACCATTTCCATCACAATACACCATTCAATTCTTCCCTCTATTCTAAGTCAATTTGGATGTTAATCCACAATTGAACTCAAATACAGGGTTTTGGCGTTGCTCATAACACAAGCGACTACAATCCTCTTTATATTCTCTAAAAGGGTTCATTAATCACTAACTACGTCCACTTTTGTAGTCATTAACCCCTAATCACAATTTGGGATCTTGCTAAACCAGGGCTTAGCAATCCACTAATCTCAGGCTTATTCTCTATCCTTGAGTCTCAAAATTCGGGGTATTACAGGATCGGTGAAAATTTTTAAAATTTTTTCGCTGTGCCTACCGATTCTAACAGTGGCATCAGAGCCAGGTCAATTGTGTGTTTAAACTGAGTTTATGTTCTTATACATGTGATATATATGGGATATATATGTGTGTTCATAAGAAAATGTCCGAATATGTTAAATCAATAATGAATATGTTCAACATTCATGTGCGTTTTTCTGATAGTGCTGTATGTTTATGCGATTTGGTGAAATTGTTTTGATTATATGCGATATGTTTAAGTTTCAATTTTGCCACTGGCATCGCGATTTCTATTCTGGATTTGATCCGAAGTAGAATTCATCATTTATGTTTCGAATAGGTGAAGAACATGGCGTACAGACACGTTAGGGTCTCTAATCGGATTTAAGGATTCAAAACTTTAGGGTAGACAATCTAGATCAGAAGCGTTTTGGGCCGTTGTTTTTGAAATTGGGCTGAAATCCCTTAAGAATTGGACTAAATGAATTTTTTAAATTTTTGGGTCCAAAATTTTAAAATTTTAAAAAATTTCAAATATTTCTTTTAAAAGGAATGTGCCTTTTTTCAAAAGCTCTAGAGGCGCTGCCCCTTGCAACCCCGCAAGGGCGGCTCCCCTTAACCTCACAAGGGCGGGACCGCTATGACCACCTCTGCGTAGCGCAATATAATTTGATCACGACATTTATTGCTTTTCATATTGTATGAATTCTTGTTGTGGTTTATTATTTATCCTTGTTTGGGTATGGTGAACAACATGGCTTTAGAATTTTACAAAGGTTGTAATATTTAAATACGGCCTGAGTGCCGTGCCTTTCTCTAAATACTCTCGATATACATTCTCTTCTCATCTCACTCCCCTTGAATGTTTAAACGAGGTTTCTCTCAATGTATTTCTTTTTTTATTTAGAGAAGTCCTCTCATTGGCTTGGGAGGATTTTAGGTTAGGTAAGCCATGTTGTGTTACGTTTAAATTATGCTTTTGATAAGATCATTGCATGATTACTTTTGCGTTTATATGTATTTATTTGTATGAGATATGACCACGATTGCATCCATATAAAAAAAACTAATTAATTAAGCCCTCTGAATCAAATCTTAAGTCATAATGCCGTCAATTAATGAATACTTGTCAAAACCTAGATCGCTCAATTGTGGAAACCACCAAAGTGGATGCACTTGAGTTATCTTGATGAGACAAGCTTGAGTAATGGTGTTGCTTATAATATTCATTATTGTTTTGACTTAATTGAGATTAACAAAACGGTTTTGAATCCCAAGGCATTAGATGGGGTTAAACATGCCGGATCATATGATGATTAAATCCCATAAAGATCTAAGAGTTATATGTGATGTAATTGGTAAATAGGTTACCTACCTAAATAACTTGAATTTAAGTGTCTTGCCAAAGCGGACTTAAGTTTAAGCCAAATATGGATCTTAGCCCACTAATTATTATATTGAGGGTTGTTAATTTAGTGGGAGATTACTAACTAACTTTGCATATTTTAATTGTAGAATCATGTCGACTAGTAATACTACTACACTTTCGTTGTGATTGGTCCTTGAGAAGGACAAACTCAATGGGACAAACTTTCTTGACTGGTTCAGGAACTTGAGAATTGTTCTCAAGCAGGAAAAAAAGGCTTATGTCCTAGATCAACCCATTCCTGAGGAGCCTACAGCCAATGCTCCAAGAGCTCAGATAGATGCTTACACAAAGCATAAGGATGACTCTGTGGATGTAGGTTGCCTGATGCTTGCCACTATAGTTCCAGAGCTCCAAAGAGATCTGGAACTCATGGAGGCTCATGAGATGATTGTTCATCTCAAGGAAATGTTTCAGCAACAGGCAAGGCAAGAAAGGTATGAGACCACAAAGGCCTTACATTCCTGCAAAATGGCTGAAGGTGCATCTGTTGGTACTTATGTGTTAAAGATGAAAGGCTATATTGATCACCTTGAGAGGATTGGATTTCCCATAAGCCAGGAGTTAGCTACGGATTTGATCCTCAACTCACTCCCGGAGAGTTATGACCAGTTTGTTATGAACTACAACATGAACAACATGGAGAAATCAATTTCTGAGCTGCATGGGATGCTCAAAACTGCTGAGCAAAGCATTAAGAAAAAGCCTAGCACAGTTTTGATGGTTCAAAAAGGAAAGGGTATGAAAAAGAAAGGGAAGGGCAAATGGAAGGGTAATGGCTCAAGTGGTAAGACCAAAGAGTCAAACAAACCCAAAACCAAGCCTACACCTAAGAAGGCAAAGCCTCCAAAGGAAGGAGTCTGCTACTTCTACAATGAACCTAGTCATTGGAAGAGGAATTGCAAACTCTACCTGAAAGATCTGAAAAAGAACAAGAAGGATAGCGACGCTATCGCTTCAGGTATTTATGTTATAGACATTAATTTTTCTACTTCCTCTACATGGGTATTAGATACTGCATGTGGTTCTCACATTTATACAAATGTGCAGGGTCTAAAGGATAGTAGAAAGCTGAAGAAGGGTGAGGTGGACCTACGAGTTGGAAACAGAGCAAGAGTTGCTGCTTTAGCCGTAGGCACTTATGAATTAGTTCTGCCCAGTGGGCTTTTGTTAGTTTTGAACAATTGCTATTATGTTCCTGCTTTGAGTAGTAACATTGTTTCTCTTTCTTATTTGGATAAGGAAGGTTATACTTCCATTACTAGGAATGGTAAATGTTCTATTTATCGTAATGACATTTTCTATGCTGATGGTGATTTGCATGTTGATCATTATATATTAAATTTGGAATATCCTAATAATGGGAATATCTATAACATAACTACTAAGAGGATAAAATCAAACGATTTGAATCCGACCTACCTATGGCATTGTCGTCTAGGCTACATAAATGAGAAACGCATTTCTAAACTCCATCAAGATGGATTTCTAAACTCAATTGATTTTGAATCATATGATACATGCAAATCTTACTTATTAGGAAAGATGACTAAGGCACCTTGTACTGGGCACAGTGAGAGGGCTACTGAATTATTGGGCCTCATACATACAGATGTATGTAGACCATTAAATATAGTTGCCAGAGGAGGTTATGTCTACTTTATTACATTTATAGATGACTTTAGTAGATATGGCTATATCTATCTAATGAAACATAAATCTGAATCTTTTGAAATGTTCAAAATATTCCAAAATGAAGTACAAAACCAACTTGGTAAAACAATTAAAGCACTTCGATCTGATCGAGGTGGTGAATATTTGAGCCAAGAATTCATTGACCATCTTAGGAGTTGTGGGATAATCTCACAATTGACTCCTCCAGAAACACCACAATGGAATGGCGTTTCAGAATGGAGGAATCAAACATTATTAGATATGGTTCGATCGATGATGAGTCAAACAGATCTTCCACCGTTCTTTTGGGGACGTGCCCTAGAGACAATTGCGTTCACACTAAATCATGTTCTATCTAAGGCAATTGAAAAGACACCATATGAGATATGGACTGGAAAGAAACCAAGTTTATCTTTTCTCAAGATCTAGGGATGTGAGGTATATGTTAAGCAACAAGCCTCTGATAAATTAGCGCCCAGATCCACAAAGTGCCTTTTCGTAGGGTATCTTAAAGAAACGAAAGGATACTATGTCTACAATCCCACCGATAACAAAGTATTTGTTATTCAAAATGGCAAGTTTCTAGAAAGAGAGTTTGTCTCTAAAATAACCAGTGGAAGCGACGTACATCTCGAAGAAATTCAAGAGCCACAAGATGGTACAAAACCACAGATGGAAATTAGAGAAGACTCACAACAAGTTGCTGAGCCTCCTCAAGTAACATAAGGTCCACGAAGATCAGATAGGACACGGCATCAGCCTCAGAGATATGGATTTCTGATTACTGAAGGCTGTGATATGTTGTTCATTGAGCAAAATGAGCCCACTACCTATCGAGAAGCCACAGCGGGACCAAACTCTGAGAAATGGCTAAATGCCATGAAGTCTGAAATGCAATCCATGTACGACAATCAGGTATGGACCTTAGTCAATCCACCTGAAGGTGTAAAAACCATTGGGTGCAAATGGGTTTTCAAGGAGAAAACTGACATGGATAGCAATGTAAATGTCTTCAAGGAATGACTGGTTGCAAATGGATTCACTCAAACTCATGGTGTAGACTATAATGAAACCTTTTCCCCAGTTGTAATGGCCAAATCAATCAGAATCCTTCTTGCCATTGCAGCATATTATGACTATGAAATATGGCAGATGGATGTCAAAATAGCTTTCCTTAATGGAAAGCTGCTTGAGGATGTGTACATGACATAACCTGAAGGTTTTTTGAGTCCAAAGGGCTCTGTTAAAATTTGCAAGCTTCAAAGATCCATTTATGGATTGAAGTAAGCATCTCAGAGCTGGAATCATTGTTTTGATGAAGTAGTCAAAGAGTTTGGATTCATTCAAAACATCGATGAACCTTGTGTTTACAAGAAGGTTAGTGGGAGCATAGTTGTATTTCTAGTGCTTTATGTAGATGACATCCTACTCATTGGGAATGATATTCCTACCTTGCAGAGTGTCAAGTCTTAGTTAGGAAAGTACTTTTCAATGAAAGACTTAGGTGAAGCCACCTATATCCTAGGGATTAGGATCTATAGGGATAGATCCAAAAGACTAATAGGCCTAAGTCAGAGCACATACATAGACAAGATACAGCATAGGTTCAGTATGCATGATTCAAAAAGGGGTTACATGCCCATGTCTCATGGCATCTATCTTAGCAAGGATGTATGTCCTAGTACACCTGATCAGTGAGATCGCATGAGTAAGGTTCCATATGCCTCGGCCATTGGATCCATCATGTGTGCCATGTTATGTACTTGACTGGATGTCTCGTTTGCCTTAAGTATGACCAGCAGATACCAACAAGATCCTGGTAAGGGTCATTGGACTACCGTCAAGAATATCCTAAAGTACTTAAGAAGGACTAAGGACTTATTTTTGGTCTATGGTGGATTGGATGATGAGCTCTGCGTAACCGGTTACACAGATGCAAGTTTCCAAACTGACCAAGATGACCTTAAATCGCAATCTGGATATGTATTCCTCCTAAATGGTGGAGGAGTAAGCTGGAAGAGCTCTAAGCAGAGCACTATAGCAGATTCTTCAACAGAAGCTGAGTATATAGCAGCATCGGATGCAGCTAAAAAAGCCGTTTGGATCAGAAAGTTCATTACTGAACTAGGGGTGGTGCCTACCATCTCAAATCCAATAGATTTATTCTGTGACAATAGCGGTGCTATTGCACAGGCTAAGGAGCCTAGGTCACATCAAAGGATCAAGCATATACTCAGGCGATTTTATCTTATTAGAGAAATCAATGATAGAGGTGATATAAAGATATGCAAAGTAGCAGGAGAAGATAATGTTGTTGATCCTCTTACTAAGCCACTTGCACAGGCAAAACATGAGCGTCATGTTAGGGCAATGGGAATTAGGCAAATTAATGATTACACCTAGGGCAAGTGGGAGGATATTGGAAATTGTGCCCTAAGGGCCAATCATTGTACTTTGAACATTATTATTTTAATGAAATTTCTCCATTCTGTTATCATATTATTTACATGTTAACTGCAATAATTGTATCCTTGGATAATTCATAATGATTGTCCTAAAATGTCCCTGGTCGGTCATCTATGCGGGAGCAGAGATGAAATAAGATCAGTATGACTTTGATAAGATATAGAGATACGAATCAGAGTCTTAGGCACTTGTAAGAGTACAAGGTGCTGGACCGACCCACTATGAGAAAGCTACATGGATCAATTCATAAGCTTTTCTCATGTATAACCACGTCACAATGCTCGTAGACCTGAGATCATCATGGATTCCTACATGAGAGTTGCTAAGCTTTGAACTAGTCAAAAGTCACTTTTGACCGGGTGATGATAAAGGCTACGATCGAGCTTGGTGGTTTTTCATGCAGAGGACTATGAATGATCAAGATGGAATTTGTCCCTCACATTAGTCGAGAGATATTACTGGGCCCATCGATGAGTGAGTCTGAGAAATATATGGCCATACTATGATAAAAGGAGTTTCTGTCTCTATCATCAGGCTACTCAGGAATCGAGAAAGTAATGGTCAGGAACAAGAGAATGACATTATCCATGCCTTATCCTTGATCGATATATCGTGTGACAAAAGGGACGTGACATGGTTGTATGACAGGTTGCATCATGATAACGATCCTCATATGAATTGGGTAGTCGTAATGTCTTGCTAGAGGCCGCTTGCGACTTTTGGGTTAGTATAGTTATTGGCCCACTGCCAACTTCATATGGGCCTACAGGGTCACACACAAGAATGGTCCAACACGAGATAATGTTTAATTTAGGGGGGATGAATTTTATATTTATATATATATAAAATATAAAATTCATTAATAATATTATATAGATATATATATTTTTGAAATATATATCTTATATATATATGTATATATATATTATATGATATTATTATATTGTGTTAGTTTTAAATTTAATTTATTAAGATATATTAAATTTAATAACTAACATGATAGAGATATAGTATCTCAGATTTAATTTATGAAAATAAATTAAATCTAATGGCTCTTTATTTGGATTAAATAAATAGGTTAAATTAAAACTGTTGGACAGATTTAATTTAAACTGAATTTATTTAATTAGCTCATCAAGATAATTAATTGTTAATTAATTTCAAAATTAATGATGATTAATTTTGAAATTTGAAAATAGCCCTCATATGTTATAAACTTGATAGAGCAGATATATTGATATGCACATGAGAATTGAGAGCCGCAAGTGAAATTCTAGGAGACATTAGAGGCGCTAGCACGCAGTCTCGGTTAGAGAGCATTCGTGTGGATATCGGTAGAGGGAGCGGACCTGACGTGTTGGCTCCTAGAGATCGTGAAAACTCTGAATCATCAAAAGGTATGAATCCTTCCAGCTTGGTTTAAACGCCGTTGATAGATCCTCAATTAGGATCGGTGAAAACTTTTAAAATTCTTTTGCTGTGTCTACCGATTCTAACAATAAATTAGAATAAGTAATTACCCCTCTTTTCATAAATTTAAATTATAGGATACGATATTTGCTCAAGCCTCAAGAGGACTCAATTCAAAGAAGGTTAAACCTAGGAAAGATAGTCAGTCAGGTAGTGACTTTCTCTTGTATATTATGTATTGTTGTGTATGTATGTATTTACCATTGATTATATTCGTTTCATGAATATATGGATTGATGTTTAGACTATGTGTCTTAAGGCTAGAAGACCTGAAAGCTTATTTGTTGAATGGGGTGTAACTGATAAGTAAAATATTTACATATTTATTTTTCCTTATATGATGATTTTATGGATGATATTTGAGCTCAATTTAATAAATTTGGGTGTAATAAATAAATAAAATAAAATAATGACTTTGGCATAAAATAGAATTTCTTGAAAAATACTAAATTAGATCCTCTTTCAATTTTCAGGCAATATCTGGAGCTCTAGATATCGGATTTGGACGTTTTTTATACAGATAAAAAGATGAGAAAGAGCTCTACAACTTTGATGTTGAGACCAAATCCAGTTCTAGCTCCAAGGGTTTCGAATTTAGCTTGGAAGTTGAAAGCTGAAATCATTTACCATTCCACCAACTATTTCATCTACCACTTCATCTTCCTTTTTACCTACTACTTCATCTACCACATTTCATCTACCACTTCATCTTCCTTTTCACCAACTACTGCATCTACCATATTCTATCTACTACTTCACCTACCACATTTCGCCAACTACTTAGGCCATGTTTGGTATGATGGAATTAGGGGTGATGGAAATGGAATTGAGGATCAATTCCATCATGATGCTTGTTTGGTATGATGGAATTGGAAAATTTTCCAATTCCATGTGGAAGCCAAATAGGCTCAATTCCACCCAATCAATTCCATCAAAATACCTAAGATTTACAATTCTATATGATCATTTCCATCTATTACCCTCCACTACCTTTAAAAAAAATAAAAAATAAAAAATTGAAGGACATTTTGATATGTTTATACAAAAATTAGATCTCATTTCCATGACATACCAAACATATTTTTAGTCCCCATTTCCATATCCATATCCATATCCATTTCCATCAAAATCAATTCCAGCGTACCAAACGGACCCTTAATCTACCTTACTTTATTCTTCCTTATATATAGCCACCCTTTTCTTCACATTTCACACACTAATTCATATCCATTACTCTCATCTCTTCTCCACTTACCCCATCATCTTAGAATTAATTTTATGCGTTGTATTGCTTTTTCATGCCTCCATCTTGGAAGGCTTAGGATTGTGTTACTTTTTGCATACCAACTACATGGAAGGTTTTACCTCCTAAAGGGATGGCTAGATTTTTACATTTTTCATACATCTTCTGGTTGTGTTTATGTTTGAGAATTTATTATTTAATTTTTATGCAGTATTTATGAGGATTTCATTTTAGTTTTATATAATGTTAATTTATTTTGGTTTTATTTTTAATTTTATCATGTGCTAAATTTCCATTTTCTTATAGTGATGACGTAGTCTTAATTTCTCCTTCATGATTGAGTTTTAATTATTATTCTTAATGCTTTTGATTGACTGGCCATCTTTTAAATGATTTCAATATGCATGTTGAAACCGGAAGGAGGTGCATGTGTGTAGATCTTATAATTAAAACCATAATTTGCATATGAAATAGGAATATATTCAAATGAGTTATGTAGTCTTACTGAGTTCCATAAATCTGAATGCATAATTAATGGCTTAAATTAGGCTAGAATAGATAAGTGATTCAATCCGGAATTTGTTAGGTGAAATATAATCCCTAGGGCTTTTTCTCATATTTGCTTTCATATTATTTGCACTCATATTTAATTGTTTTTCTTTAATTTCGTACTCTCAGTCACCAACTCATCGATCGAATGAATAGAATTAAAATATCCCATTTTGGTACTTAGTGATCAATCCTCACGGGAACGATGCTCTACTCACTTCTGTATTACTTGATTACAATAGTATACTCTTGCACTAATTAATTGATCATCTACACTCGTAACAATAACCCTAGCCTGTAAGTCCTAATATGCATTTAGAGTAAAGCTGTAAGACCCAAAAGTGCATTTGTTGTATGGGCTGTATCCTTGGGCTATAAGACGTGTTGAGCAATCTATGTTGAAAGGGACTATGTGCCCTAAGGTTGTAAGACCTGAGAGTACATATGTTGTATGGGGTGTATCGTTGGGCTGTAAGACCTATTATACTAGTTATGTTGTTTTGGACTGTTGAGTCCTCTGACTAATGTTGTGCTGCATCTTGATTGCCGAATACTTAATTATATGATAGTTTATTTAGCATGCTTTATGAACTTGCATATGTTATGATTGACTGTTGTTACTACTAAGATTCTTGCGAATCTCACCCTTTCTATTAATGATATACAACAAAAGCAAGCAGCTCGAGGGGCATGCAAGTAGTGATTTCTGAGAAATAAGATGGTGGAGGAGAACAGTTTATTTATATTGGCTATCTATATACTAATTTTGATTAGACTTAGGTATTTTGGTAGCCTCATATGGCTACGCGAGTTGTATATATATGTATATACATAGTCATAGTGAAGATAATGCATTTAGTGGTAGAGGTAGTATAGCATGGGCAGTACGAGGCATTTTTAGTTGGTCAATTTTACATAACGAAATGGTAATTGCATATGTTAGATCCCATATGTTTTGATGATAACAAAGATTGGATCAATAATATAAAAGAATTTGATAACAAACAAATGAATTTTGAACAATGTAGCAAAGTATTACTTGGAGTAAGCACTGGAGTGATGAACCAATTCAGAGAAGGTTTACTCGAGTAGCAACTCGAGTAAGGGAAGCAATTACTCGAGTAGCCACTCAAGTAACCAAAGAAAATTTCATCCAATGAAGCACTGCTAAATTTTGAACAAAGTGACTCGAGGGAGTACTCGAGTAATCTGCAAAGTTATATAGACCATTACTCAAGTAGCCACTCGAGTAACATGATTTTCAAAGGCATCACTCGAGTAATAAGGTTAAATATCTTCCAGTGACCCTCGGCCAAGAAATGGAACACATTACTCAAGTAACCAATGAGAAAATAGCATTACTCGAGGGACCACCCGAGTAATCTGCGGAATTATTTGAAGCATTACTCGAGTAGCCACTCAAGTAACCAGACAGCAAACTCTCGGCCAAGAATTTGATACATTTACTCGAGGGTGTAATCGAGTAATCTGTCAGGTTATTTGAAAGCCACTCAAGGGACTACTCGAGTAAGGTGTGAAGAAACATAAAGCCCACTCGAGTAGCCACTCGAGTGAAGAGATCACCACAGTGATCACCCGAGTAACCTGTGAAGGTAAAGACATGGCCACTTGAGTAGCCACTCGAGTAATTAAGTATTTTCAAGGTTTGTAATATATCACTTCAGGTCTTACCTAAGTGATATCTGATTTAAAATGTTGATTTTCTCACTGTTATAATTTAGACAAGTTGACTCGAGGGACCACTCGAGTAACAAACTTGATTACTCGAGTAGTCACTCGAGTAAGGTAGTCCAGAAATTATGTTTCTGAATGAATGTATATTAAATTGTTATCTATATGATTAACCCTTCATTGCATTAGTATCCTAAGAACATTTGCAGAGAAATAATAAAGAGATCATGCAAGAAGATCAAAGTAAAATAAAGTGTCCAAACGGATAGTTTTCTAAAGAACATTCAACCATTACTGCGCAACTCTAACGGACATGTTTGAAATGCTTCTAATGGATAATACAAATCATCTATATATATGGAGCATTCAGAAAGAAGAAAAACAAGACATGAACTGAGATTACACTGATTAACACATTCTTAGTGCTTTGTTTACTTATACTCATTCATTGTACTTCAGTGATTACATATTTGCTCTGTGAGAGAGTTTTTCATTACAAACTTAATATTTGTTATTGAGACAACTTAAGGTAGTGGAACCTTGAGTTGGGGTTTTGATTACAACGTGTAAAGGGGAGCGAGTGTCTAGGTGAAGGAACTTGCTGTGTACTGAGGTGCCAAGAACCCATTGAATCTTGGAGAATATAGTAAAACTCTCAGAGACGTTCTAAGGACTGGACGTAGGTCAAAGGGGTTATGGCCGAACCAGTATAACTCCTGGTGTATACTTCGGTGATATTTCTCCTTGCTCTTAACTGCTTTTAATATTCTATCAATTTCCTTATACGCAACAAAATTTCTGGGATCACCCATTTCATCCCCCTCTTGGGTGAAACGCTTGTACTAACAGCATCAAGTATAATAATTGAACTAGGATTGGGCAATTGCATGTTAAGGGCCCATAGTATAATCATCAATATACTAGTGTATGAGCAGAGAAGTACTATGATAATAATAAATAGAGGTAATGATTGATAAGTCTTAATGAAGTTTTGAACCACTGTATAACATTTTTTGAAAGTTTTAAATTTTTTAGAAAAGCTTATTCAATTATAGGTTTGAGCCTTGTGTTTGGGTTGGGGTTTGAAATAATTTTCAAAGGTGTATTTGTCTCAAGATTGAAGCCTGGCTTAGTGGTTCATATTCATTATATAAAAGCTTATCTGATAACTATGGAAATTTGGTATCACACTATGTTTTATCAAAGTAGAGGTTATGGCAATAGGCTAGAATTTTCTGCTCATGTGAATAATGTGTATATTGATGAACTATTAAGTGATAATCATTAGTGATACTGTGATTAGGAATAATGAGTGATAAGAGGAACCAGAGGAGTGGATCATCTTCATCAGTTAAATAGCCTACTGGGGGAAGGGTTAAAGGAGTATATCAAGGAAGAAGTGGAGCAACTATGAGATATACACCAAGAAAATCTATTCGAGCCCCAGTAGTAATCAATTTGGTGTTTAGTGAGGAATCCTCCATGGGAGAGAATGAAAATAGGGAATTAGAAGAGGTAGCCCAGAATATTGCTTTTAAACTGAGATTCCTGAACTTGTTCTAGGCAAGATATGAATCCTTACCCTCTACTTTTATAGTACATAGAGAATATGTATAGAGAAGCTTATTGCAACCAAGACACCATGCGAGGACGCTACATGGCATTTTTGGCAAAGATACCCAATTTATATTGGGATGGTCATATGAATATTTTGGATTTACCTGATAAAGCGTAAATTTGTACTACTTTACATTTCTTCCCTAATACTGCCTTTTGGACATGAAAGAAAAATGCGCTTAAGGAACATGGCCCTTTCAATTTATTAGATTTTATTGAGCACATGGGAATATTTGTATATGAAAATATTAAGTAAATGTTGTAATACTATAAACTTTTCATGTGGCAATATTGTGATAAATGTTTTTTCAGTATGTTGTAAGTTGTATAGATTGATATATATTCCTATTTTTTGCTAGTGTTTAAAATCTAAGGAATATATATATATATCATATATGATATTAGTAGTGAAATCTATTTTTTAATAGTGAAAAGAGACTATGGTTAATTTAAGAGGAGGAAGGATAGGACTGGTTATTGGTAGAGAAAGAAATCTATCATATCTAATGCAATAGATATTAGGTGCTCTTACTGAATAGCAGGCCATGATTCATGGGCTTAGGGAGGAGCTAAGGGAAGTATAGACCAGGCAGAATGAGGATAGAGGAAGGATAGAAAATGATATAATGTGAGAAGAAAGACAACCGCCAATTGACCTTCAATAACAACAACAACAGCAGGAATGGCTACATAGACCTCATGATAATCCAGATAGACGAGTAAAAGAAGTAGAGAACCTACAGTATTAGATCACGAGGTTCTGCAAACATCAACCTCCAAAATTTGAAGGAAGGTTTGATCCTAGGTGGCCGAAGAATGGATTATCATACTGGAGAAAATTTTTAGAGTTTTAGAATACCCCATTGAAATAAAAGCTTAAATAGCTATCTATAAAACGGAACAAGATGCTGATATGTAGTGGAAGAATATGGAGTTGATTTTATAGGCCCCAAATATTCCTATCAATTGAGAATTATTCCAAGAAAGGTTTAACGAGAAATAATTTCCAAGATCTATGAGGATTGAGAAAGAGGCATAATTCTTATCACTCAAATAGGCGAGTCATGAAACGATTAATGGATATCTGTCAAAATTCTTCACCTATCCCATTATTCTTCTTATCTGAGGTACAGAGATGATGAAAGCTAGAGATCTAACATGTTGGTGCAAAGATTAAAGCTTGAACTGAAGAAGAAGTTGATTTCCAAGCAATGCATGGAGTTTAATCAGGCTATGGAGTTATGCCGAATTATTGAAAGTAACTTGATGAAATTGTATTCTGTCAGAAATGCAATAAGCCATGGGAGTTCTCTCATAAATGAAATAGCCAAGGGTTTCCACCCAGAAGAGACAACAGAAGATTCTCTTGGCCAGAGAATCATGATTATCAAAGACCTCCAGAGTTGAGACCATGCTCACGCTGTGGCAAATATCATGGTGGTAGGCCTTACAATGCTGCATAGATAATATGTTATTCATGCCAAAAGCTGGGTCACTATGCTAAAGTTTCAGATAATGGCTAGTAGAGCTCAGACCCATAAATCTAGGTAGAGTATTTGCCATGCACGTAAAGGGGCACTGAAATCACCTGAGATGATCTAAGGTACAATCCAACTCAATAATAACATAGTTCAAGCATTTTTTGACTATAGTTATAGCCATCCTTTTATTGCATGTGATTATACTAGATGTCTAGGGCTAAACATTCATGAACTACCATATGATCTAGTAGTGTTTACGCCTATGGGTGCCAAAACTATCACTGTAAGTGCTTGTTTGAATTGTATGGTAAATATTGAGAAAAATGATTATGTGCTAGATTTAATATGTTTGCTATTTCTCAAAATTAAAGTTATACTAGGCTTTATTGGTTTATGGTAAATAATGTGCTGTTAGATTGTGGAAACAAGAGAATCGTATATCTTCCTCTACAGAAGGATATCAATGCAAACGTTGACTTGAATTTTCTCTCAGAAGCTCAAGCTATGAAATGTTTGCATAAGGGTTACTAAGGGCATTTTGTGTTCTTCTCAATAAAGGTAGAAGCAGAAATCATGATTGAAGATATACCTGTACGTGGCTAATAAATTCCTTGAAGTCATTTTAAAATACATAAGTGGATTACCCCAGACAAGGGAAGTGGAATTTGCAATTGAAATCATGCCTGGAGCTTGACCTATATCTAAAGCCCCACACAAAATGGCTCTAAAAGAAATGGCAGAGTTAAAGAAGCAGATAAAGGAGCTGCTTATGCAATTGAAATCATGCCTGGAGCTTGACCTATATCTAAAGCCCCACACAAAATGGCTCTAAAAGAAATGGCAGAGTTAAAGAAGCAGATAAAGGAGCTGCTTAAGAAAGGGTTTATATGATCTAGCGTATCGTCATGGGGTGCTTTGGTGCTATTTGTTAAGAAGAAAGATGGAAGCCTGAGACTGTGTATTGATTACAGAGAGCTGAATAAGGTGACCATTAAGAACAAATATCCACTTTTGTGAATTAATGATCTCTTGGATCAGTTGTCTGATTCCTGTGTATTCTTGAAAATGGATCTAAGCTCAGGATACCATCAATTACGAGTGAAAGCAAATGATGTGCCAAAGACTGCTTTTAGAACTAGGTATGGGCACTACAAATTATTGGTAATGCCATTCAGATTGACCAATAAACCTATCGTATTTATGGATTACATTAATCAAATTTTTCAACAATATCTAGACTAATTTGTAGTAGTCTTTATCGACATTATGTGATATATTCAAGAAGTAGAGAAGAGCATGAAGAGCACTTGAGAATAGTGCTAGGAATCTTGAAAGAAAAATAACTCTATGCAATGCTTACTTGAAAGAATCAGTTGTTTAAGTGGGATGTCAAATGTGAGAGCAGCTTTCTAGAGCTAAAGAAGAGGCTGACATCCGCACTAGTATTGATTATCCTCAATTCGAGTTTGACCTATATGATCTATAGTGATGCGAGCATATAGAGATTGGGATGTGTCCTAATGCAGCAGAGCAAAGTGATGGCTTATGCCTCTCAATAGTTGAAGCCTCATGAGATGAATTACCCCACACATGATTTAAAGCTTGTGGTAATTATGTTTACTTTAAAACTATGGCAACATTATTTGTATGGTGCGACCATGGAGCTATACTGTGACCACAAAAGTCTCACCTAATATATGTTCCACTAAAGGCTAAACTGAGATGAAAAATTTTGGAGGCACACAAGAGCAAATACACTCTTCACCTAAGAGTAGTCAAGATGTATCACAGCCTAAAGTCTTTGTACTAGTGGCAAGGAATGAAAGGCGTTGTAACTAAATATGTTGCACGTTGCCTCACATGTCAAAAGGTGAAGGCAGAACCTTAAAGACTCTCAGGACTTCTACAAAGTCCCAAAATTCTAAAGTGGAAATGGGAAAGAGTTACCATGGATCTTGTGGTGGGAATGCCCATAAGGAAGAACTATGATGCAATTTGGGTAATCGTTGTCGACTAACGAAGTTAGCTTATTTCATGTCGATCAATGCCAGTTCTCTTAACAAGTTAGGAAAGATATACATAAAGGAGATAATTAGACTTCATGATACGCCGAGTAGTATTATATCTGACAGAAACCCTCAATTCACTTCAAAATTCTAGAAGTCTCTGCATAAAGCTTTGAGTACTAAATTAAAGTTATGTACATCCTATCATCCTCAAACTGACAGACAAATAGAGAGAACTATACAAATGCTAGAAGATATACTGAGATTGTGCATATTAGATTTCAAGAGAAGTTGGGATTATTTCCTTCCACTCCCAAGTTTGCCTACAACAACAGTTATCATGAGAGTATTCAGATAGCTCCGTATGAAGTTTTGTATAGAAGGAAGTATCAGTCACTGCTTTGCATAACACCCTTATTTGTATCCCTTTATTATGCATTCAAAAGTGTTATGGTACGGGCGAAACATTAGTTAAAGCCCCTTAATCAAAAGTTTCAAGATTTACTTTTGGGGTATTATTTATTTGGTAAAAATTGTACTTTAAGTTGACCAAGCATTGGGAGCTAACTCATTAACTTAACCTTACAAATTTTAGTTACAATTTGATAGCTCCCAAATTGCTTCCCATTCTTAATTCAATTATCGTGCAAGGGAAAAATATCCATTTGTCAAATCGCTCATACAATTAATTATATCACATGATAATTTGCATACAACAAATTATCAAATATAATTCTTCAATTTTCCATCACATCTCCCACTATGCAACTCTGATGCATTCCAATTCTGTGATTAATATACCTATATGGTTGGTGAGGGAGGGTGAAATTTAGGAGAATCTCAGTAGCAAAAAATACTAATTATGCATGAAAGATAAATGCTTAGTGCATGACATGCTTGCCTTACTTAAATGCATGCTCAATGTTTTACACAACATACTCATGGCTGATAAATCCCAATTTTATTATATATTTTTATATTTTATTTAGGGATTTGGTTATAATAATTTAGCTTAAAATGCCTTCTTTGTGCTTAATTGGGATTAAGAGTAAATATATTAAATTAGGACTAAAAAGGCAAAATTGTCATAAAAATTTGTAATTACTCTTAATCATTTATTTTCAAGAAGATTTGATATTGGGTAAATTATTTTTACTTGTAGGAACTTGGAAAAGGGGATTAAAACTGAAAATGGCAGTTTGGGACTTGAATTTGAAAAATACCAGATTGGTCCCACGAATTTGAAAATTTCCAGTTTGGTCTACGAGTTAAACACAACGTTTTTGCAGCAAAGGCTTAGGTTTGATTGATATAGCAGCAAAACAGAGACGCGAGGGAGGATAGCTGCAACACACAAGTTCATCACTTTGATCATCTCCATCTTTGCATCTTCAACCACTCCGCTGCCTTTTATACTCGCCGGCAACATTCACTCCAACCTAATCATCCTTTCCGTCACCAGCGAGCTCAGAGTTGACAAGACAGAACAGAAGCAGGGGGGCCGTGAGTAAGATCTAGAGCTGAGAGAGGAGACGAGGGAGCTGGAAGCAGAGAGCTGATTCTCTTCTCCATTCCTTCATCTCGCCGGAAATTGCCTACCATCCCAATCATCTTCACTGTCGCTGGTAGCCATCCACCAACGTTCACCTCTATTTCTTTACCGCCAGTGCCACCCACTAACACCGGCCTTCAATCCTCACCACCCCATTACCGCCAACAGCCTCCCACAGCAACCACTATCCTCACCTCACCTTCCATTAGTCAAGGCCGAGCTTCCTCTGTTTCTGAACTCGTCCCAGTGGCTTTCTCTGTTCTGTTTTTCTTTTGTTCAAATCCAGCCCCTGATTTAATTGGTTTAGTGTTAATTGAGCATTTTAATCTGTGATTTTATGGGTGGATGTTTGAATTAGTGGTGATTATATTTGTTGAAGCTATTCACATGATTGGCTAGGCAATTTTGTGCTCTTGGAGATGAATTGGAGATGACTTGAGCTCACATATACTTCAAATGGGAGTTTATTTTATCTATAGTTTATTATATTTGTGATTTCTTAGGTTTAAGAATTCATTTATGTAATGAAACTATGATTTTAGTTACAATTTTTATGGATTGAGTTGTTGTGATTTGGAATTTGTAATGAGGATTTGTACTCATCAATATATATGGTTATATATATGTTTCTCTATGATTTTATTGATTTCTATCTATTTAACATGGTATTGTTAGATGGTTTGATTGAAATAGAATTGTAGTTGAACCTAAATGCATTGCTTATTCCATAGTCACTCTCTAAGGGGTTTCAATAATGCTTAAATAAATGGGTTCGTAAGTTTAAGCATTAGACTCAATGGTAATTGGGGTTTGGTATATTAGAAAATTTGGAGAAGCTCATTACACTAAGATGGCTTAATAACATTTTAAGGGTAGGGGTTCCTCTCTTGTGATGCTAGACTCAATGGTAATTGAGGTTTGGTATATTAAGCTTAGTGTATTAATTCCCCAAATATCTTAATTGAGTAAGGATAGCCATTGAAAACCATTTCCAAGAGTATCTTCTTCATTTGCATTTCTTACCCACTTTCATTCCTCCTTATTTGAAAATTACAAAAATATATATATTTTAAATTGCATTCAATTCATAGTTTTAGAAATCAATTAATCAAGTTTTACCCCTATCAATTTTGCACTGTAATTATTTAGTTTACTAGGAATTAGTTTCATGATCGGCTCCTTGATTAGAGAACGATCCTGAGTTGTTTGCACTATATTGCATTTAATTCGTGGTAATTTATGATTTGACCTTGAGGCAGCTAAGGTTGTGTCAAATCAATGGCTATAGCATAAATAGAAATAGAGCTTCAATCATTCATACATGCTTCACATAATCAAGCAAAGCACCATACACACAATACATAGGCATAGATATCAAGTACATGCAAAGTAGATAAGTTCACTACCTTTGCCTTTATGTCCTCTTCTTGTTCCCTCTTCTTCCAACTATTGTAGTTGCTTAAAGAACCTTCCATTCCTCTTACTTGACATCTCATGGCCCTAGATATACAACCACATCATTAGAGCCATGACAGCAAGTCATTGTACATGACTTATCTTTCTTACATAATCTTTATCACTCTTGTGTTAAGTCTAAGACACACTTTATACCTTAGTCCCTTGTGAGTTGGGTCTCTATTATGGTCACATTAGGTTCTAAGACATGTTTCTACTCTTTGGACCCATACTTGCCACAATTTACCTCAAATGCCACAAATTCGTTAGTCAGCTCTAATTTGCCAGATTTGCCACCCAATTTTGAAAATTCATAACTTAATCTAGAAAAATCTAAATGAGGTGGTTCAAAGTTTTATGTAAATCTATTTAAGTTCTCTTTAAAGTAAAAATATCTCAGTCTACCAGTTATAAGTACAAAATTCCAAAAATCCTCAATTAACCAAACTGTTCCAAGATTTGTTCCAGATTCAATGCCTAAATTTTAAAAAAACATAACTTACAACTTACTAACCCAAATGGCACATTCTATATATAAATTTAAAGCTTAAGATGTCTAATATCAATCTAGAAAATATCATGATCATTGGACAAGGTTTGATCATTAAAAATCAAACCACAAGCAATCTGCCTTCTAGAAAACGCAATTCGGCATCAACTATCCTTAATTTCCAAGGTTAGGGTTTTCTACCTAATTCAACCAAAATCATAACCATACGCTATTCCCACACAATTTTGTTTGTAGAATCCATTTCTAACCTTGAATTTAACAAAATCCAATTCCTTCCCTAGGAATTGGCCTTGGCCGAAACTTAGAGGTTTTCAGGCCAAAATTTTGTTTTCTATTCTAATGTTCAAAGAATCGATTCCTCACCTTTATCCTATATAGTTTTCTATTTTGAACCCATTAGACACCTCAAAATCATTTTCTTTCCTAATGTTCTTAGTTTGGGTGAAATGATGGCATCATAACAACCTCAAGAAACCTTAATGAAAACTCAGGATATTATGCTCAAATTAGAGCTTACGCTTACCTCTATCTAATGCCATAGTTCATTCTTGATTTTGGCAGCCCCTCCACCTTAGAGGTAACAAAAAAAATCCTCTGATCAAGAATCTAAAACCATAAAATCATAGCCCTCGATGAATATAACAAGATTCATGAAGGCACAATCGGTCAAAAACCCCGATTTGACCTTGAATCGAGGAAGAACTCAAACTTCTCTCCTCTTTCATTTTCTCATGATTTTTTACCTATTTTTCCTCTCTCTTCCTTACCCTTTGGATAAAAATAATGAGCTTTAAGAGGTATTGGATGATTTATTAAATGTTCAGGGTGCTTAGCACTCCTTTTTCCCCTGTCCCGGAGTTAGGGACTGACAAGTTGTCCTGACTTTTTTGACAAGTGGCACTTGAGGCTGCTGGGTGGCATCTCATCATTTGGCCAACAAAAAAGCATAAAGCTAAAGTGCTTAGGTGGCAATATCCCATAGTGCTAACACAAAGACTACTTTAAGTGTGTATGGTCCAAAATACGCCACGTGTCATGAGGCATCATTCTCTCTCTCTTTCCTCCTTAAATGGTGCCTTTTTGGTTAGGGGAGGGAAGTCTGATGATTTCCTTTGGCTTTCCTTCTCAGTGCCAGGGAAAGTCTGATATGTGCCTCAACCAAAAGAGTCGAGGTATCCCAACTAGGTGCTAGGTGGCACCTTCTCCTTATGCCAACACAAAATGCACTTTACGAAGATGTCGGGTGTTATCTTCTCATTTGGCGAACCTAAAAGCAAATACTAGGCGGCACTTTTTCATTGGCCTACCATAAAGCCACTTTAGTAAAGTTACTTTATCAAAGCTACTTTATCTGTGTAGGCTTTAGATTGCACCACATGTCTATGTGCCAGTATATTCTACCCGATCGACTACACACTTAGCACAATAGTTACAAAATGTTGGTATGCCATATGTGGGACCCATATGGCACCACATGTGCTCTTGATGGTTGCCATCAAAATTACGCCTAAGTGTGCCAAAATGTACTTGAACCAGTGTATTCTATCTGATAACTTCCACATATCAAGTCCTTATACAATCCAGAGAGTCACTCTCTACTCGGAGTGCCGATTCATACAGTCGCTGAGATTCATTCTATCTCTCATCATTCTTAGGACTTTTCCTAAACAGGGGTTAGTAGTCTACTTAATATAAGCTTATCCCCAATTTCTAAGGCCAAAATTTGGGATATTACACTTTACTAGACTAAATTGACTAAGAGAAGATTGTACGGGCCGGACTTGGTTCATCAAACCATAGAGTAGATAAAAATTATTAAAAAATGGCTCTATATGGCACAAAGTAGACAAAAACGTTATGTCGATAAAAGGAGAAGACCTCTAGAATTTAGGGTTGGTGAACACGTCTTTCTAAAAGTTTCACAAGTCACAGGTACCGGTAGGGCAATGAAAATGAAAAAGCTTAGGCCTGGATATCTTGGTCCTTTTGAAATATAGTTGAGATTTGGACTAGTGGCATACTAGATAGCATTACCCTAAAATCTGACCAGCCTACAGAATGTCTTTTATGTCTTGCAATTAAGGAAATACCAACCATACCCTAAACATGTTATTGGACATGAAGACATTGGTATGCAAGATACTATTACATTTGAAGTTAAGCCAGAATGCATTATCGATCGTCAGGATAGACAACTCATACATAGAAGCATACCATTTGTCAAAGTGATCTAGAAAGCATTGTCTCCTAGGCAAGCAACCTGGGAAGTGGAAGAACACATGAAGAAGCAATATCTGGAATTTATACCATAAGGTATGTATCAAATTTTCAGGGTGAAATTTATTTTACAGGGGAAGAATTGTAACATCCCTAAAATTTGAAAAAGGGATAAATTTACAATAACACAAATTTTAAATAGTGATTAAATCAGTTTTGGGAATTTAAGGGCCTATTTTCCAAAAACAATTGAGGAAAATAGTTAGAGATCATAATTTGGGTCAAAAATTTTAAGAAAATTATTGAAAAGCTTTATGAAGCTAATTAAAGAAGAAAATCCTTAAAAATTATTACAAATTAATTTATGGAATTAGAAAATGATCCAATACTGATTTAGAAATTAAGAAAAGTTAGTAACTTTATTATTCGGACATGAAAATCAGAATTGCACAAAAGATAAGCCAAATTATGGAACCTAAAGAATTTAAGGAATCTTAAATTAGACAAAGGAGAAAATTAGAGCCTAGTGAGTGCATCTAATAGGATAAAAATATACCTATATATTTATAAAAAAATACATACATACAAAGGCACCCACACAATCACAGGTATAGCACTTCACCCAACACATATCCATTCATTTCTAACTTTTGGTTATAAACATAGAGAACAAAGAGAGAGAGAAAGAGTGAGAGGTAAGAGAGAAACCAAAGGGAATTTCTCAATAGAGAAGAGGAAGAAAGAAGCTCCAAATACCACATGAAACACCATACATATGTATAGCCGAGTCTCCTATACCTTTAACTTGCTTTTCCTATTCGATTTGGGGTTATTCTTTGGTGGTTTTGTGGCTAAAAGTTATGTGTTTCAAGAAAAAGAAATCTGTCACTTTAGCAGCTTGTGAACAATGGTTGCATGTCAGTTCTGGGGGACTTTTGGGGCTTCTTTGGTTTAGTAATTGGGTCACTAAACACAGGGCACATGTGTTGGAGTATATTAGGTCAAATTTCTGGAGGTTTAGAGTCTAAAACTAGGATTGCAGGTCAATATCTCCACCTCTTTCAGTCACAGGAAAAACAAGGTGATCTGCCAGAAAGTTTCAAAAGCACAAACAGAGCCCATAGGTGGACTTTTCTTCGGTTTCTTTGTTATATTGAAATTTAAGGATGTGTAGTAGGTAATAGATTCAAGAAGAGCACCATTTGGAGTGGAAATGATAGAGTTCTTGAGTGATGAAGTCAAACTGTCAAATCCATATTTTCTAGAGAGTCAGTCAATTTCGTGCTATGTTTAGATCAGTCAAAACTTGTCCAATGTTCATAAACTTTTATAGGTAAATAGTAAACATCCAACTATTTACAAGGAGTCTTAGAATGCATCAATTGGATATCTAGAGAGAACGTTATGATTTTTCGAATTTTGGTCAATAAACAGGGAATAATCTGAGGTTTAGGATTTTGGAAGTGAGGCAATGGATGAATTTCATTTGGTTAATATGGTAATTTGGCCATATGGTTATTTTTTCATTAAAATATACATTTATAGCTTTCCTTTTAATATTAGAACTTAGTAATTGAATGTGCAAAATCATAAGTTATACATTTTTAAATTCAGATGTAAAATTTAGGAAAATTCTAAGTTATTAATAAGGAAGTTAGAGTGGTTCTGGATTTTGGGAACTTAGAACCTTAAATTGATCTTGGTTAGTATTTTTTCTATATAGGGGACTGTAGGAGCTTCATATAGAAGCTTGAACCACCTCATTTGGAAATTTTTAACCTAAGATATGATTTTCTGAAGTTACTTAAAAATTGAGGCAGAATTGAGTTTAATTCTGAAATTTTCAGTTTTAAGGGAAATATAATTTGAAGATTAGGAACATGTTTGACAAACCAATTGAACCACATTGAGTACCTAAATCACAATATGTGAAAGGCATATACAAAGTAATAAATTAGGAACGCTTTAGGCACAAGCACAAAAGAGTATTAATGATATTCAACAAATTCAAAATAAAGGACGAGAATTATGAGTGGGTCTGGAATAACATAATCTTTATTATGTTGATAAATTCACTACTACAAATAAATGGATTTAGTAGTGCCAATCTTATGGCATTTTTTCAAATAAGCGTCGGAGGAAACTTCTATTTTTTGAAAAAAAAATACATGTGATAGCACTGACATTTAACTGGGAAAGAGTCGTAGCAGCCTAATACATTGTATGGCGCTTGCCTGAGAAATTAAGCATCATACACTACTGGAAAAAACCCTTTTTAGACCGCCATATTTAGACTGGTTTTGGCGGATAAGGTCTTAAAAATTTGAGTGGTGGTAGTTTTGTAATTATATTGAACTTCTTAAACCGGTTCTTAAAAAAGCAGGTCTTAAAAAATTTATTTAGACCGGTTATAAATAAAACTGGTCTTAGAGTTTTAAAATTTTATGCATTTAAAATTTTTTACATTTAAGACCGGTTTATATGTAAACCGGTCTTAAATATTAACACATTTTAAATTCAAAATGCGATAACTTTTTAAGACCGGTTGTAGGAAAAACCGGTCTTAAATGTGTTACATTTAAGACCAGTTTTTAAGACCCATTGTGGTAACAACCGGTCTTAAATGTAACACATTTAAGACCTGTTTTCCCACAACCGGTCTTAAATGTGTTACATTTAAGACCGGTTTTTGTACAAACTGGTCTTAAATGTAAGATCTTTCACACTTATTTTTTCTCCCTCGCCCAAATTGCGCGCTCTATGAACCCTTTCTTCTCTCTTTGCCATTTCTCTGTGACCTCTGTCCGTACTTGTTCTAAACTCGTCCATGGTGTCCCATCCCTCATTTGCTCAAGTCTCCTCCGTCATTACTGCTTCTGTTGCTGTGTTCGTCGTTGCTGTTCTTTGATTATCTTCAGTCTTCTCCGCCGCCAACTCTATTCTCCGCAGTGCAGTGACCATTCTCCTCTGACTTGGTCTTCATTCCGGTTAGTGTTCGATCGATCTGTTATTTAGTTGTACGTTGTTTTATAATTAATAATGTTCAATAAAAAGTTCTTGTTGTTGTTTTAATTTGAGCACTTAAACGTATTCTGGAAAAAATTAAATATGCACATTCTTGTTAGATATATGCTCTAACTTTTAATTATATCCCTATGATATTTGGCTTGAATTAATACCACTTTATGTTCTATTTTAGTTTAGTGCAGTTGTTTGATTATTGTCAATGTTATTGGTTTGTTAAAACAATACTAGTTTCAAATGGTGCCTGTTAATTTTGTTGAAATATCTAAAACTCTATTGTTGTTGTTTTTTTGTCTATCCTTTTGTTGTTGGATATAGGGTGCTAGAATTGTTGAGATATATATGGATCATAGTTGGATAAATGCTAAACGGACGAGTGTTGAATATGATAATGGGGTGAGGGGTTTTTTAGACTTCGCTAGTAGACATGCCGATAATGGTAGTGGAAAGTTTTATTGCCCTTATGTAGTATGTTTGAATGAGAAGCGACTAAGTACTGCAAATATATGTACACATTTAATTTGTGAAGGATTCTATAAGAGTTATACAGTGTGGGTATGGCATGGTGAAGAATTAGAAATGCCAAGTTTATCTCAACAGGAGGGAGTGAACTTTGATGTTAATGACACGGATACGGATGATCGAATAGAGGATATTATTCATGATGTAGGAGAAGAGAGTTTTGAGCAATTTCATGCATATGGTAATATGTGTAGTGATACTGAGATGCCGTTGTACCCGGGGTGTAAAAAGTACCAATTGTTGAAAGCAGTATTGAAATTAGTAAGCTTGAAAGCATGACATGGATGGAGCGACAAGAGTTTTTCAGAAATGCTTGAGGCTTTTAAGGACATACTTCCAGATGATAATGTGTTGCCTTCTTGATATTATGATGCTTAGAAAATATTGTGTCCACTAGGGATGAAATATAAAAAGATCCATGCATACCCTAATGATTGTATATTGTATAGAAAAGAGCATGAAGAGGAACAATAGTGTCCAATATGTGAAACCCCGAGGTACAAATCAAATAACGCTCTTGGAAAAGTATTGTGGTACCTTCCAATCATACTAAGGTTCAAGCGCTTGTTTGCTAATGAAAACGATGCAAGAAATTTGAGATGGCATGTGGATGAGAGGATATCCGATGGAAAGCTTCGACATCTGGTTGATTCTTCTCAATGGAAGAAAATTGATCAATTATTTCCTGCCTTCGGTGAAGAGCCTAGGAACCTTAGGCTTGGGCTTAGCACGGATGGCATGAATCCTTTTGGTAACCTAAACAGTATACATAGTTCATGGCCTGTTCTGTTGGTAATTTACAACTTATCTCCTCTATTATGCATGAAACAAAAGTACATCGTGTTATCTATGTTGATTTTGGGACCAAAACAACCCGGAAATGATATAGATGTTTACCTGGAGCCCTTAATCGAAGACTTGAAAGAGTTGTGGGATGAAGGTGTTGATGTTTTTGACGCGAACAAGAAGGAGGTTTTTAAAATATGAGCCATGATCTTTTGTACTATAAATGACTTCCTTGCATATGGAAACTTGTCAGGCTATAGTGTTAAAGGCTATAAAGCATGTCCGATTTGTGAAGAAGGAACATGCTACCATCAACTTCAACATGGAAGAAAGACAGTTTATCTTGGCCATAGGAGATTTCTTAGATGAGGCCACCCGTATTGCAAATTAAAGAAAACTTTTTTTGGTGGATAAGAGTTTGAAGATGCTCCGAAGGCATTGACTGGGGAGCAAGTTTATGGAAAGGTGAAAAATATGAATGTTATCTTTGGTAAGACTACAAAGAAAAGTAATGAGAAAAGTAAATATAAAAAGAGGTCTATATTCTTCAATATTTCATATTGGCCGAAGCTTTATGTAAGACACTGTATTGATTTCATGCATGTGGAGAAAAACGTTTGTGATAGTATTGTTGGGACACTGCTTAACATACAAGGTAGTTCTAAGGATGGTGTGAAGGCAAGATTAGATTTGTAAGAAATGGGGATACGAGAAGACTTGCATCCAAAGCCATATAATAAGAGAACTTTTTGTCCTCCTGCTGCTAAAACTTTGTCTAAGGATGAGAAAAGAAGCTTTTGTCAGTGTTTACATGGCATCAAAGTTCCTTCAGGGTATTCTTCAAATGTTAGGAAGCTTGGGTCGATGAAAGACTTGAAGTTAGTAGGGCTAAAGTCTCATGATTGTCATGTCTTAATGCAACAATTTCTCCCAGTAGCTATTTGAGGCATTGCCGAATATGATCTTCAACATATTTTAACTAGACTTTGTTTCTTCTTCAATACTATTTGTAGTAAAGTCATTGAGATAAAAAAATTGGATGAACTGGAAAATGAAGGATATCTGATCTTGTGCCAGCTTGAGAAGCTTTTTCTTCTCTCTTTTTTTGACATCATGGTACATCTAATTGTTCATCTAGTCAGGGAGATCAAGTTGTGTGGCTCTATCTATTTACGATGGATGTACCTAATTGAAAGAACTATGAAAATCCTAAAAGGGTATGTGAAGAACCCTAACCGGCTTGAAGCATCTATTGTTTAGAAATATGTTTCTGAAGAAGCCATGGAGTTTTGTCAAGATTACTCTTCAAATGTAGGACACATTGGACTTCCTGAACGTCATGACGAAGAAGGCGGTAGACGCGGGGCTTCAGTAAAGAGCATGGATCCTGATGAATTGCAATAAGTCCACTTGTACATCTTGAATAATGTTGATAAGGTTTAAGATTACATTAATGCTCAAAAGAAATTGTACGGAAAGGAAATAGTCAAATGACTGAATAAAGGTTAATTAGGGAGCATAACAAAACTTTTGCACATTGGTTCAAACAAAGGTTGACGGCGAAGAATGTGTTTCTGATACAATTAAATGGTTAGCACGTAGTCCTGAGGCTGATGTCATAAGTTGGACTTCATTTGTGATCAATGGTTATACGTTTTACCCAAAGTCCCTTGATGATAGGAGCACCATCCAGAACAGTGGGGTTATGTTAGTGGCTGAATCTATGCACTTCTCTTGTTCAAAAGATAAGAATCCTAGATTGGCAGCAATACCTTATTATGGGGTGATTGAAGAGATTTGGGCGGTTGATTATGTCAAAGTTAAACTTCCCATTTTCAAATGCAACTGGGTTGATGTCAACAATGGTGTGATGATTGATCAGTTGGGATTTACATTAGTTGATTTGAATAGTAGAAGTTTTAGAGATGAACCTTTTATTATGGCATATCAAGCAAAACAAGTGTTCTATGTTACTGATCAGGCAAACAAAATGTGGTCTGTAGCTCTCCAAGGAAAAAGGGTCGTTGATATTAATCAGGAAAGTCATTCAATGAATGATCTACTTGAGACTCCTTCTTTTTCTAGAGGTTTACCATAATTGAATGAAGAAGATGAAGTAGACAATGAACACGGCACAAGAAACAATCATCATAAAGGGATATGGGAGGATATCCCTTTATAAAACTACATTGAAGGTTAGTTAGCTAAAATAATTATCATGAACTATATTTGAATTATGTATATTGTTATTGGTGTATATATATAACTACTTTTTTTGTTGTTGTCACAGGAAAATGAAGGATATGAGGTGTACGTCTTAGTGTAGATTCTCCGAAGCCAGGCCAGCTAGTGATCATCAGCCTAAGAAGAGTGTGTATGTATAAAGTATTTTGGCCCTAATGAATAATAGAATTGTCATTAATGTAATTTAATCTTTGATGTATGTATGTAAGTGAAAAGATAAGGAACTTGGTCAAAACAGCATTGTCATGGTTGTATAATTTCCTTGCATTATGATTCTGTCTATGGTTGTGAGTTTATTATTCATGGTTGTTTTCCTTTGTTTCTGTTTCGGCCAGCATTGTTTAAGCACAAGGGAGTTGAGTTTTAATATGTTTCAATGAGTTTTAAGTCTCTCGCATGTCATTAAGATGTTAGTTATATAATCTGTAAGAGAAGATTTATTTATTTCAATGTCATTGAACTGGCTGTTGCTTGCTGAGTGAAATGTTTTAGCAGGGGAAATGACTTGCTGGGTATAACTTTTAAATGAAAATATTTTTTTAAAAAAAATTCAACTTTTAAGACCGATTCTATCCACAACCGATCTAAAAAGTAAATATAAGACCGGTTTTGGATAGAACGGGTCTAAAAATTTTACTTTTTAGACCAGTTCCTATCATAACCGGTCTAAAAATATTTATTTTTAGACCGGTTTTATAATAACCGATCTTAAAAAGTTTTTTTAAGACCGGTTCCATAACCAGTCTAAAAAGTAGAAGACTTTTTACACTGGCTATATCAAGACCGGATCCAGAACAGGTCTAAAATGTCTTTTTTAACTGGTCTTAAAAGTGATTTTTCCAGTAGTGATACAAGAGGTTACTTTTAAAAAAAATTACTCCCCTTGTATGGCGCTTGCCTGTAAAGGGATATTGAAATGAAGCCTTGAACGGTCCTTAAGGTGGTGTAATTTTTTTAAAATAAATCTCTTGTGTAAAAGGCTTTTATTTTTTGAAAATAAATCCCTTGTACATACAAGCGTTGGAGAAGACTTCCATTTTTAAAAAAAGACGTGGCAGAGCGATGCAATTTTTTTAAAACATAAATCCCTTAAGTAAAATGCTTTTATTTTTTTAAAAATTAATCTCTCATATATACAAGTGCCGAAGGATACTTCTATTTTTTAAAAAAAAAGATACATGTAGCACCAATAGCTATCCAATATCTTGTATGACACTTGCCTTAGAAAACGCCATACAAGAGGTCAAAAAGATAAATCACCCCTATTAAAAAAATTTAATTGTTTTTTAATAAAGACCTTAGGCGGCGTTTTTTTAAAAAAGTGCCATCCAAGGCCTTGCTGGATTAGCCTTGGACGGCGCTTGGTAGCCTTGGACAGCGCTTGGCCTACCAAGCACAGTCTAAGGCGCTTGAATATTCAAGGCACCACATGGTGCCTTGAATATATTCAAGGTACAATTGTGCCTTGAATATATTCAAGGCCAAGCACATTTTTGTAACAGGTGTCTTGGATATAGCATTTTTTTTAAAATTGGGAAGCTATGACACTTTGACAAAAAGTGCCACAACTGCTCCCACATTGTATGACGCTTATATGTAAAATGCTATATAAGGTGCTATTTAATTTCCACAACCCGCCATTCTTATTTTCATTTTCATCTTTCCGCGTTTCCTCTAGCTCCCTCATTTTCCAGAACTCCGTGTAGTAAAAAACTTCCCCTCCCATATATTTTTTTTTCTTGTCTCGACCTCCTTCAGAACCTCTATAGCATGCAAGTGTTTTTTTTCAACATTTGATTTACATTTTCTTTTTTAGTTAAAATCTGTCATGAATCTTATATGTGTGCTCAAATTTTATTTTTCAGGTATTTATTTGAAGTGTCAACATTGTCTTCTTGAAATTTCTATAAGTTGTAAGTTTTATAATTTTTGAGCTTACAAATATAATAATACTTAGTTTAATCCTCCGCAGAAGTAACATGTATGGCTCAAGTTTAAGCAACTTAAATGCTTGAGTTCTTTTATGCTTGATACATGAAGACAAAATATTGCAAAAGATACGTGTTATGTTATTTCATTTTGCTGTGAATTATATTATAAATTGCTATGGATTTTGAATTATAAATGGATATTTCCATCAGGAATATAAAATAATTATGGAAAATTATTTTTTAAAAAAATACTTTCTACGGTATTTCTCCAAAGAAGTGCCATTGGAAGTCAAATGACTTCCAATGACACTTCCTTGGAGAAGCACCATAGGAAGTCGTTGGAGAAGCACTGTAGGAAGTACCACATTCCTACGACGCTTCCCCAAGAAAGCGCCATAGCTTCATATTTTTAAAAAAATTTAAATAATGAAGCTATATCACTTCCATATATTCAAAAAGCGTCGTAGCTTATTTTAATTCTGCTGTAAGCTACAGCGCTTTCCAAGTGCCATAGTTTTCTTTAAATTAGGTGCCACAGCTTGTGTTTTTTGTAGTAGTGATTGGAATAAGTAATGACCCCTATTTTCATAAATTTAAATTATAGGAATCTCAAAAACATATGATTTTGTTGTGTAAACTGGCTTGGGAGCAAAAGGCTTTAGACTTGACTTCTGTATAGCGGCAACGAAACATTTTATTGCTTTGGGCTTAATTTGGTTTTATGTTTTAGTTGGGTAAATTGGCTTGGGTAATGGCTTTAACTTTGTAGATACACTGTAATAAATTAAGCAAAGATGATTTGTTTCGGCACAAGTTACTGGATGCATGGCATAACTTGTGGCTATTGCTGAGAAGATGCATCAACTTTCTTTAAAAAGAGATAAACAATGTATTTGATCAATTCTTTTATGCAAGAAAAGCTCTCAATTTGTTGCAGTTGCATGGGTCACACGAAGCTGAGCTGAATACTTCTAAGCTTTTGGTGGCAAGAGAAAACAAGAAAGAGCCCAAAGATTGTTGAGAAGTTCATCTTTAATTTGTGCTCCAGATACCATATAGATTATGCCCAAGCTATTTGCTTCATGTGTTCATAATTTCCAATTTGTATATCAATATCTACATTATCTTTCTCATTTACCTATCCATGCATAATAGTACAAGATCTATCTTTTAGATCAACTCATTTAGACTGGTTATACAGGGATAAAGTCTAAAATGTATAACCGGTGGCATTTTTGTAATTATAGATAACTTCAGAGCCGGTTCCCTAGATATTAGGTGTAATATCCTGATTTGTAATCAAGGATTAGTAGCTTCAAACGATGTAACTAATGTTAATTAAGCATATTTGAAGTATATGTTGTGTGTTATGATATAAGGATGATTAGTGATGATTTCATGAGTCAAGAACCAATCAGGGGTAAAATGGTAAATTTACCAACTGTCTGGTTAGCTAATGATGAGAAAAACCCCTTAGTAATCAAGATCAATGGTTGAGATTGAAAGACCAAGGGGTGGAATTTGATGCAAGCAAGCTTAGGTGAAAGCATTGTGGGAAGAGTAAGATGATGCCAAGTGGCAAGCTTTGGACCATTGGATGAGTCAAAGTTTTCAAACACTCTTCTCTCTCCCTCTTAGTCGGTTTTTGCATGGGAAAAAGGAAAGAATGATCATCACCAACATCTCACCTTCTCTCTCCATTTCTTCCATTTTCGGTGGTGCAAGCTAAGGAAAGAGAAAGAGAAAAGCTTAAGTCTTGGTAAGTAAAGGTCTCCATATGCTTATATACCTTTCATTAATGTTGATCAAGAAGTTGAGAGCATTACTTCTATGATTTCAGAATTTCCATTGGTGGTGTTTGATTGTTTGATAAATCTGAAAAGTGGTGGAATCAAAGTGTTGATTTCAGCAAGTTGAAGAGGTAGGTTTGTAATGCATTTTGATATATATGTCAAGATGTTTGCCTAATCAATGAAAATTCTGGAAATTTGACCTAATTAGGATGTTAATTGAAGGGTAGATTTTGAGTAGAGTGTCACTGTTCATTTGGTCAGTTTTGACACTTGGGAGTGATTAGAATTTGATTTGAAGTGGAATAAGGGAAGTTGTTAGAATGAGGTTTTGAGTGGTTTGATGATCTAGAGAGAGAATGTGTTGAATGGGTTGAATTTTTGGATATTTTGGGTTGCCAATGGGTTCCTTGTGTTGAAATAAGTGATAATGAGACTTGGCACAAGTTTTAGGACCATTGGAGTTCATTTGGTGAATTTTGGAAAAGGTCACCAGTTGCTGCGTTCTGGTATCTGGTGTGATTTCTCGAGTGAGAGAAGAACTCACTCGAGCACAGGAAGAACATGCTCGAGTGGGCATGTTTGTGCTCGAGTGAGGGTGCCTTTTTGGTGCTGCGGGTGAGTGTCTCAGGGTATCACTCGTGAGTGATTGCCAAGAGTGCGCCTGGCACTCGCGAGCATTGGAAGATCACTCGAGCACAGGTGTTGTGCTCGAGTGAATCTGTGGTCTGGGAGTTGGGGTGCTCTCGGGCAGACACTCGCTGCCTTGTGCTCGCGAGCACTGAGGGGCAGTGCTCGAGCACAGGTGTTTGTGCTCGAGTGTTGGAGAAGGAAGAGGTTAAGAGATGCTCTCGGGTTGTCACTCGTAGGCCTCACTTCCGTGGTTCTCGAGTGTGCTCGGGATCTCTGCTCGAGCACAGCCTTTTGTGCTCGAGTGAGAGTGTAGGTTGGTCGCGGGAGTTGCTCTCGGGCAAGCACTTCCTGCGTCTCACTCGCGAGTGAGGGGGAGTTGTGCTCGAGCACGGCCTTTTGTGCTCGAGTGAGGGGTGCGAGTGAGGGGTCCAAAAATCAGATCTTAGCTTTCTAAAGAGGGATCTTTGGGGATAGTTATCCCAACCCTTTAGGCATATGTTTAGGCATATTATGGCTATCTAAAGAGTCCGAATGAATACCAACTTAGAGTGTTATTGGAGTAAGAACTTGGAAAAGGAAATTAACCAAATGTCCCTATTTTGATTATAGGATTTGACATCTGCTATCCTCGTGAGCCTACTGTGCCCAGAGACATCAGGAAAGGATCAGGTAGTGACTTTTCTTTCGTACCACTTGTGATGCATCGTATGTGTGTATTTTCATTGCTTTGCGATAAGTTCGTATGCTGCGACTTATGTGGATATATGTGAGCACCGTCAGTCCAATAGTCCCTGAGTAGCTAACAACGGTTCGGATAAAGACTGTGTGTCTTTCCGGCGGAGAAAGGGGATGAGGATGAGGTGTGATTATGTGACATGAAAGCCGAGAGGCTGATTGTGGGCCGAAAGGTCGGTTATGAGCCGAAAGGCTATTTGTGAGGCTGACGAGCCGTTTGTGAAGCCGGATAGTTATGTGCTATAAGGCTATATGTATGCACTGCCACGCCAATAGTCCCTGAGTAGCTAACAACGGTTCGGGTTAGGCAGTGTGCCTTCCCGGCGGAGAAAGGGGAGGAGGCTGGAGTGTGATATGTGTTGCTGCTGTATGATGATTTACTTACATGCTATGTACTTGTGTGTGGTATAATTGCTTAGTTACTACTGGGATTCTTTAGAATCTCATTCTTTCCTTTAAACTAACATTTCAGACAGGGCGACTGGCTCCAAGGAGAAGCGCGTGACCCGAAGTGGTTAGAGTTTTCTTAGGGACATTAGTATAGTTTTGTTGGTTTATTCATTTTGGATAGGGATTACTGTATTATGTGTTGGAGATGTATATAGTTTGAAATACTTAGTTGTAATCCCTAAACAGGATTTGGAATTCTAGGTATGTAGTTGAACCCGGGGGTTGCCGGGAGTTGGTTATACACTCTGTTATTCGTAAATGTATATAAACTGCGCAGGTGATTATATTCGATAAATTGAACTTGAGACTGGAAGAGGAATGAAGTTTTGAAAATTTCGTAAAGTCCCTACTACTAGAGGGAAGTTTAAATGAGTTTTAAACCATACGACGGTCTCTAATCTAATTTAATTACCTAATATCGAGTTATAATCACGTGTTTAAAAGCAGGGTGTTACATTAGGTCTTAAAGATATTATTTAGATTTATGTGTAACCGGTCTTAAAAGGATAAAATAATTAAAAATAAATACACTTTTTAGACCGATTATTTCTATAACCGGTCTAAATAAGAAACTCATAATTAATTTTTTTAAAAACTTTTAAGACTGGTTATACCTTATAACCGATCTAAAAGTTAAAACTTTTTAGACCGGTTATTTTAAAAACCAGTCTAAAATGTATATATAAGACCGGTTATTCTAAACAACCGGTCTTAAAAGTGCACACCTTAATTAAAATTTCGCTCTTCTCTTCCTCCTGTCGAATCGTAGCTTGCTCTCTGGCTCACTTTTCCCTGAAATTTCTTTGATAGTGTTCTTGTTCACAACTCCGCCATCCACTCTCTCTCTAAATCTGGACCAATATTTCTCACTGAACATAATATCTCACAATCTAACCGACGGTGTTCTTTTTCCCAATCTCATGGGCAGCATTGGGCTGGGTCTGTATTAGTAGAGGAAGAGTCACTACCCATATACCTTGCCATTAGTCAACCTTCATTTCTCTGTCAATCGATAACATTCCAACTCTGACTCCTCCTCCCTTAAATCACCGCTCGTTCTTCTTCTAAACGAGAGAATAAAGAGTGGCTACTCGTGAAACCACTTTCTAGGTTTGTTTTGATTGTTGTTAATAATTTGAACTTGACCCTTTTGATATTGTTTCGGGTGGGTTTAACCATATCTAGCATCAGATTATGATATTATTGAAGTAGGAAATGGAGGTGTTCTATTTTATAATTATGGATTTGTTTGAATATGCCCAATGTTGCTCTCTATCTTAGTCTCACCATTGAACTCAGTAATGATAACTTCAGATACTAGTTTAATGATCACATTATGATATTTTATTTATACTTTCTTATCTTGGATTGCCATTAATGATCACATTATGATATTTGCTATGTGGGTTTGAATTGAATATAAAGTTATGAACAAGAGTTTGATAATGGATAGGGTGCTACAAGTTAGTTATACTTTCTTATCTTGTTATTTTTCTATCACTTTGCCATTGGATAGGGTGCTACTAGGTGTTAAAATATATAGATCATAGTTGGATAAAAGCTAAACGGATGAGTGTTGAATATGATGTTAGGGTAAGGGATTTTTTAGACTTTGCTAGAAGAAATGCCATTAATAATAGTAGGATGTTTTATTATCCTTGTGTAGTATGATTGAATGAGAAGCGACTAAGTGCTGCAAATATATATACACATTTAATTTGTGAAGGATTTTGTAAGAGTTATACAGTATGGGTATGGCATGGTGAAGAATTAGAAACGCCAAGTACATCTCAACAGGGGAGTGGCCTTTGGTGATAATAACATGGATATGGATAATCGGATAGAGGATATTATTCATGATGTAGGAGAAGAGGCTTTTGAGCAATCACATGCATATAGTAATATGTACAGTGATGCTGAGAAGCCGCTGTATCCGGGGTGTAAAAAATACTAATTGTTGAGAGTAGTATTGAAATTGGTAAGCCTGAAAGCACGACATAGATGGAGTGACAAGAGTTTTTAAGAAATACTTGAGGCTTTTAAGCACATGCTTCCAGATGATAATGTATTGCCTTATTGATACTATGATGCTAAAAAAAATACAGTGTCCACTAGGGATGAAGTACAAAAAGATCCATTCATGCCCTAATGATTGCATATTGTATAGAAAAGAGCATGAAGAGAAGGAGAAATGTACGATATGTGAAACTCTGAGGTATAAATCAAATAAGGCCCCTGCAAAAGTGTTGTAGTATCTTCCAATCATACCAAGGTTCAAGCGCTTCCCAATGAAGTTGATGCCAAAAATTTGAGGTGGCATTTGGATGAGAGAATTTTTTATGGAAAGCTTTGACATCCAGCTGAGTTTTCTCAATGGAAGAAAATCGATAAATTATTTTTTAGCTTCAGTGAAGAACCTAGGAATCTTAGACTTGGGCTTAACACAGATGGCATGAATCCTTATGGTAGCCTAAGCAGTATACATAGTTTATGGCCTATTCTGTTGGTAATTTACAACTTATCTCCTTTGTTATACATGAAATGAAAGTACATTATGTTGTCTATGTTGATTTCGGGACCAAAGCAACCCGGAAATGACATAGATGTTTACCTAGAACCCTTGATCGAAGACTTGAAAGAGTTATGGAACGAAGGTGTCAATGTTTTTAATGTGAACAAGAAGGAGATTTTTAAAATGCGAGTCATGATCTTTTGTACTATAAATGACTTCCTTGCATATGGAAACTTGTCAGTATATAGTGTTAAAGGCCATAAAGCATGTCTGATTTGAGAAGAAGGCACATGCTACCATCAACTTCAACATGGAAGAAAGAAGGTTTATCTTAGCCATAGGAGAATTCTTATATGGGGTCACCTATATCGGAGATTAAAAAAACCTGTTTTTGGTAGACAAGAGTTTGAAGATGCTCCAGAGGCATTAACTGGAGAGCAAGTTTATGAAAAGGTGAAAAATATCAATGTTATCTTTGGTAAGTCTACAAAGAGTAGTAATGAGAAAAATAAATGGAAAAAAAGGTATGTCTTCTTCGATCTTTTATATTCGTGTCATTTTGATGTGAGACACTGTATTGATTTAAGGATGGTGTGAAGGCAAGATTAGATTTTTCAAAAAATGGGAATACGACAAGACTTGCATCCAAGGCCATATGGTAAGAGAGCTTTTTGTCCTCCACATTCTCATACTTTGTCTAAGGATGATAAAAGAAGTTTTTGTGACTGTTTACATGGCATCAAAGTTTCTGATAAGTAAAATATTTGCATATTTATTTTTTCTTATATGATGATTTTATGGATGATTTTTGAGCTTAATTTAATAAATTTGGGTGTAATCAATAAATAAATAATGATTTTGGCATAAATAGAATTTCTTGAAAAATACTAAATTAGACCCTCTTTTAGTTTTCAAGCAATATATGGAGCTCTAGATGTCGGATTGGGACATTCTTTATATAGATAAAAAGCTAAGAAAGAGCTCTACAACTTTGATGTTGAGACCAAAATCCAGTTCTATCTCCAAGGATTTTGAATTTTGCTTGGAAGTTGAAAGCGAGAATCATCTACTATTCCGCCAACCATTTCATCTACCTCTTCATCTTCCTTTTCACCAACTACTTCATCTATCACATTCTATCTACTACTTCACCTACCACTTTTCATCTACCACTTCATCTACCCTTCTTCATTATTCCCTATATATAGCCACCCTTTCCTTCACATTTCACACACCAATTCATATCCATTACTCTCATCTCTTTTCCACACATACCATTTCATTTCCATTACTCTCCTCTCTTCTCTACTTACACACCATTTCATTACTCTCATCTCTTCTCCACTTACTCTATCATCTTAAAATTAGTTTTTTGTATTGTATTACTTTTTGCATGCCTCCATCTTGGAAGGCTTAAGATTGTATTACTTTTTGTATGCCACCTACATGGAAGGTTTTACCTCCTAAAGGGACGGCTAGATTTTTACATTTTTCATGCATCTTTTGGTTGTATATTTATATTTGAGAATTTAATATTCAAATTTTATGCAGTATTTATGAGGATTTCATTCTAGTTTTATATAATGTCAATTTATTTCAGTTTTGTTTTTAATTTTATCATGTGCTAAATTTCCTCCTAGGGTGATGACGTAGCTTACTAATGACGGATTGAATCTTAAATTATTAAATCTAGTTTGAATTTATCCTTTATGATTGAGTTTTAATTGTTATTCTTAATATTTTTTATTGACTGACCATCTTTTGAATGATTTCAATATGCATGTTGAGACCGGAAGGAGATGCATGTGTATAGATCATATAATTAAAACCATGACTTGCATATGAAATAGGAATATATTCATATAAGTTGTGTAGTCTTACTGAGTTCCATGAATCTTAATGCATAATTGATTGCTTAAATTCATATAGGAATATATTGGATTAGTAATTAATTATAGAATTGCTTGACCTTGGAAGAGGCTAGTAATTAAATTAGGGAAACTCGACTATCAATCATGTGGAATAAATTGGGCTAAATAGATAAGTGATTCAATCCGAAATTTGTTAAGTGAAATCTAACCCCTAGAACTTTTTCTTATAGTTGTTTCATATCATTTGCATTCATATTTAATTATCTTTTATTTCGTGCTTTCAATCATCAACTAATCGACCGACCAAATATAGTTAAAATTACCCTTTTGGTACGTAGTGATCAATCCTTGTGGGAATGATACTCTACTCACTTCTGTATTACTTGATTACGACAGTATACACTTGCACTATTAAATTAATCATCTACACTCGTAACAGTTCCCTTAGGGTATTCTTTAAATTTTAATAAGCTTGTGTCAATGAAGACTTAAAGTTAGTAGGGCTAAAGTCCTATAATTGTCATGTCTTAATGCAACAACTACTCCTAGTAGCTATTAGAGGCATTGTTGAATATGATCGTCAACATATTTTGACTAGACTTTGTTTCTTCTTTAATGCTATTTGCAGTAAATTCATTGAGATAGAAAGATTGGATGAACTGGAAAATGAAGGATATCAGATATTGTGCCATCTTGAGAAGCTTTTTCTTCCTACTTTTTTTGACATCATGGTACATCTAATTGTTCATCTGGTGAGGGAGATCAAGTTGTATGCCCTATTTATTTACGATGGATGTACCCAATTGAAAGAAATATGAAAATCCTAAAAAGGTATGTGAAGAACCCTAACTGGCCTAAAGCATCTGTTGTTCAGAAATATGTCTCTAAAGAAGCCATAGAGTTTTGTCAAGATTACTTGTCAAATGTAAGACACTTTGGACTTCCTGAACGTCATGATGAAGAAAGGGGTAGACATGGGGCTTCAATAAAGAGTGTGGATCCTGATGAATTGCAACAAGTGCACTTGTACATCTTGAATAATGTTGATGAAGTTTCAGATTACATTAATGCTCATAAAGAAATTTTATAGAAAGGAAATAGTTGAATGACTGAACAAAGGTTAATTAGGGAGCATAACAAAACTTTTGCATGTTGGTTCAAACAAAAGGTTGACAGAGAAGAATGTGTTTCTGATACAATTAAATGGTTAGCACGTGGTCCTGAGGTTGATGTCATAAGTTGGACTTCATTTGTGATCAATGGTTATATGTTTAACAGTGGTGTTATGTTAGTGGCTGAATCTATGCACTTCTCTAGTTCGAAAGATAAGAACCCTAGATTGGCAGCCATACCTTATTATGGGGTTATTGAAGAGATTTAGGTGGTTGATTATTTTAAAATTAAATTTCCCATTTTCAAATGCAAGTGGGTTGATGCCAATAATGATGTGATGATCGATCAATTAGGATTTACATTAGTTGATCTAAATAGTAAAAGTTTTGGAGATGAACCTTTTATTATGGCATATCAGGAGAAACAAGTGTTCTATATTACCAATCAGGCAAGTAAAATATGGTCTGTAGCTCTCCAAGGAAAAAGGGTCATTGATATTAATGAGGAAATTCGTTCAATGAATGATCTTCTTGAGACTCCTTTTTTTTCTAAGGGTCTTCCAGAATTGAATGAAGAAGATGAAGTAGATAATGAACATGGCACAAGAAATGATCATCATGAAGGGATATGGGAGGATATCCCTTTATGAAACTACTTTGAAGGTTAGCTAGCTAAAGTAATTATCATGAATTATATTTGAATTATGTACATTGTTATTTTATATATAAAACTACGTTTTTGTTGTCGTCACAGGAAAATGAAGGATTTGAGGTATCCTAGTGTAGATGCTCCAGAGCCAGCTAGTACACTAGGATAATTTTTCGATTGTATGTGATAATGTGTTGATTTTCAATGATTTATTGTTTTTGCTTCTACAAAATGTGGAGTGTAGGAAGAATGATGTAAGTTACACCAGTTGAAATTGTGTTTTAGAATGCTCGATGAAATGATAATACGTAAGAGAACAATTTATTTAGGGTGTAGGAAGAATGATTTATTGTTGTTGCATGCTTCTGAGGAATATGAGGTGCAGGAAGAATGATGTAAGTATTACACCAGTTGAAATTGTGTTTTTACTTGATGAAAATGCTTTTGTATAAGGTGTTAGTTATAATGTGCGAGAGAAGAATTTATTTGGATGTCGCTGGAATGGCTTACTGGTTAAAATGTTTTAACAAGGGAAATGGCTTGCTGGGTAAAATGTTTTAATAGGGGAAATGGCTTGCTGGCTAGCTTACAGGAATATTTTTTTTAAAAATAAACTTTTAAGATTGGTTATTTTAAAAGTGGTCTTAAAAATAACTTTTAAGACCGGTTCTTTGAATAACCAGTCTAAAAAATACACTTTTTAGATCGGTTATTTAAAGAACGGGTCTTAAAAGTATGATTGTTTTCTCACCATTAGGCTTAATGTTGTTATATTTAGACCGGTTGTATAAATAACTAGTTTAAAAACTTATTTTTTTAGACCAGTTAAGAAGTAACAGACTTTTAAGACTGGCTGTATCAAGACCACATCCAGAATCGGTCTAAAATGTCATTTTTAACCAGTCTAAAAAGTGTCTTTTCTACCCGTGGCAATTCCTACAATGAGATATAAGACCTACTCGCAATGCTTGTTTTTTAGGTGATTGTCATATTCTTCAATAAAGAGTATTATGTTGACACTCTTTTCAACTCAAAAATATATCATCCGATCCTTAGAAATCTTCCAAGCGGTGGTCCTAAATACCCAATATCAAACATGTAAAAAATTTTGTGTATAGGATTATTCTATCTATCTTGTAATGCTTCAGATTTTCTCATTGATTTCTCCTGTAGTAAGTAGATGCTCTATTGAATCTTCCTTTTCCCTTCTTTTTCCAGCAGCAAATATAGCTTTGTTTAGTTGCATTTCTATGATAGATCCTATATTTCGGCAACACAAATTTATTTTCACATACTAATTAAAATATCAATCATCAATCAATATGAAATACAAAATTTGTAATAACCATATTTTAAAAGCAGCCGGTTTTTAGCCACATTAATACCTTTTCCTGTGATAAATTTTAAGGAGCCCTTAGAAGTTCATTATTTTATATTTTTTATCAAAAATTCTTCTTAACAAGGTTCAGTTCATTTAATTCATTTTCCAAATTTCATAAGTGCTTGCACACCTAGTCTAAGAAAGGATAATCCAAAGTCTGCTATTCAGAAGTTTGTGCAAGATATAATATTGGTTAGGGGAAGGTGTGCACTTGATGGTATGAGAAGGCAAGAAGGAAATATACGCTGGGTGGCTCATGAGGTGCATTGGATATAAGGGTTTTACAAGGAAACATGGCTGATGTTCTGCAATTAGAGCAAAGCTGTGGGAAGTAATAACAGGTTTGAAATTGTCACATATATGTTGATTCTAGTATTGTTGTTAATATGTTAGAGAAAATTAATGATGATAAATGTGAAGGTTAAAGTTTGATACAGATTGTAAAACATGAATTAGTTGGGTTTGGGAGGGTCAGCATGTGTACAGAGAAGGAAATGTATGTACCGATTGGATAGTTTTAAAATAACATAGGGGCTGATGCCCGGAATGTTTACCAAACAATATTTGACATCATTTAATTTGTCAAAGTTTTAGTGCACAAACCAGAAATAATAGGTTATGAAACAGAGGACAAGAATAGCATCCTCTATATCTTTAGATAGCTAGCAATATTTTCACTTGTAAGCCCTTCAACAATCATCATCTCAAGAATTTTTTCAGAAACAGCCTCTGTAAAATAACAGGAAAAATCAAGTCAAGCTGTTCACTTTAATTCATAAGTGACAAGTAACATAAACTTACCTTCAAGTCCAAGCTGACCAACCGCATCAACGAATTTCTTGTGGAGCTTAGGTGGCCATAAAATAGTACAGCATCTTCTATGTGGATAACTCCTCCTTCTCTTTTATACTAATACCTGCATTAACATGCCCAACCATAATGTTCACCTTCTCCACCTTCTACACACTACATAACTTCCTACAACATAAGGTAAACCATGTGAAGGAAATATAAACAGATTAAGCAGTAGAGCAGAAGAGCGTACCAGTAAAGTCGGATCCGGGTTTGGGAGCCCACGTAAGGATTAGACTACAAGAGCCTAATTAGGGTTTGCATAGCAGTGCACCAGAACAAGCAAGATGGTAGATAAGAGGGGATAGCCAGAAAGCTCGATGGCAGGGGTGGTTTGCAATACTAGAGGCACACCCTATTTATAGTGATAAGAGTGACCACTAATTAGGCAGTGTGTTCACCCTTTTCTTGCTCTCCAAGTTGGTGATTTAATTCGATTGATTCTCAATCGATTCCTCAATCAAGGAGATTTATTTTTCAATCATAATCCCACAATTAATTGCCAACTTATTTACCAAGCAACATTCTTATGTTGATTGATTAATTATTTGATAAGGCAACTTATGCCCTTAATCAAATAGTTCGGCCCATCAAGGGCAGACTTGGACCCAAAGTCCAACATCTCCCACTCACACTTGATGGGCCACCCATCATGTGACTACATCTTCTTCTTGTTTCATACTTGGTGTCTGCTATGACTGCATGGGCATAACATCTTCAGAACCTTTGGTGCTTGTGATACTAGAAATCCTTGATACCGGATCAGCATCCAAGGACACCCTTTGTGAACCTGTAAATTGTTGCCTCATATGCCCTAGGTCTGTCCATACACTCAACTCATGGCATATCTGATCCCTCTTGAGTCATAGTTTTTCTTGTTTTTGAACTTGACCTAGATTGCCTACTATGCGCGTGGTATCCACACTTACTGGTTTTTCTCATAACCTGTAAGGGACATGTCACAGATGCCACTACAAAAGGTGTACTTCAAGATAGACCTTCCTTTTTGACTAGAAACATCGATCTTTCCTGACTTGGTCGCTTTCCTAGCTTTTAGTTGTCTGATCGAATCGTATGTGATCATAAAGCTTCGGCTAAAGTAGCTGGCCCCAAGTCAGGCTTTCAGGATGCCTGCCTAAGTCCTGAGGACATCGTTTAAAGGATTTCTCCTTCCTGGGACTCACACTGTAGTGAACTTGGGATCTGTCACCTACGTCCCATATTGCAGTTATTCTCTCAAGCACATGCAGTATGAATTGTATGCTCTGGTGATTTTGCAATAGTGTACATTGATTTTACCTTTATCTTTCACCGTACAGACTTTAGTTCAAATGCACTCAGCATTGGAACCAGAACCTTCCTTTTACAATCATTCCCTTTTGGAACCTCATTTATAAAAGAGAGTCCTTTGCCTGGCTACAGGTCCAATGATACATCCTTTGTAATCATGCCTCGATCCATGACGTATGTATACATGCGGATCTCATCTCAGTTTAACTGAGGCAACTCAAGCGCAAAGATCTTCCTTACCCATCTCATGGTGATCATTTTCTCGTCATATCATCCCACGCCCCTGCAAATCATGGGAAGACGATTGTTCGTGTGAGTGAACCAACCTTCCTGACCTGTACGACATACAGAATTGCATACCTCGTACCTATGCATTAATATATACACAATATATTTGAAAAACTGAAAATGCATCATTTTATTGCAACGTTCAATACATTATATTCTATGCATGCCCAAAGCATTTACTTGTTTAACAAAAGGGTTTCTGGCAATGGGCTTTGTACGGGGATCAGCTAACATCTTATGAGTAGAAAGGTATTAAACGGTCACTTGTTTCTTAGTGATCATGTCTCTTACAAAATGATATTTAATGCCTATGTGCTTTGTCCTACTATGATCATTAGGGTCCTTAGCATAGGCTATTGCAGATTGACTATTACAATGTATCAGAATAGGACCCTCCTTTCTGCCTTTCATTCCTAGACGTTCTAGAAATCTCTTAAGCCATACAGCTTCTTGAACAGCGGTAGAACAAGCTATGAATTCAGATTCCATAGACGACAGAGCCACACAGGTCTATTTCTTGCTACTTCAGGAAATTGCTCCATTGTTTAGGAGGTACGCGTATCCTGAGGTGGAGTGTTGTTCATCTATATTTCCCGCCCAGTCGGCGTTAGAGTATCCTATTAGATGCATATCTCTACCTTAGTAACATAGCTCGTAATCCATGGTTCCCTTCAGGTACCTCATGATTCTTTTAACAGCTTCCCAATGCTTTATTCTAGGGTTGGATTGAAACCGGCTCACAAGTCTGACTGCGAAGCATATGTCTAGTCTAGTACAGAGCATAGCGTACATCAAGCTTCCAATTGCACTCGAGTACGGGACTCTTTTCATGCGCTTTATCTTAGATTTTTCCATGGGACACATGTCCGTGCTGAGGTGGTGTCCTTTAACCACAAGGGTATCTATAGGCTTGCAGTCTCTCATATTGAATCGTTCTAAGATCTTTGCTATGTATGCCTTTTGTGACAAGGATAGCAATCTTTTTGAACGATTCCTCTTTATCTTGACTCCCAAGATATATTCTTCTGCTTCGCCCATGTCTTTCATTTGAATATTCAAGGATAACTAATCCTTGATTGTTTTGACTACCTTAAGACTCGTTCCGGCTAGGAGTATATCATCTATATAAAGAGACAAAATCACAAAATCATCTCTAAACTGCTTTATGTATACACAGTGGTCTTCTTCGATCATCTCGAAGTTGAATGAGGTTACTGCCTCTTGAAATCTTAAATACCACTGTCTAGATGATTGTTTCAGTCCTAGATGGACCTTAGGAGTTTGCAAACCTTTTGTTCACTTCCCTTTTCTATGAAGCCCTCAGGTTGCTCCATATATATCTCATCATCTAGTTTTCCATTAAAGAATGTGGTTTTTACATCCATTTGATGTAACTCCAAGTCCATACTTGCCACTATGGCGAGTATGAGTCTTATTGAGTTAAAACGCACCACTGGCGAGAAGGTATCTTCATAATCTATCCCTTCTTGTTGGGTGTACCCCTTAGCTATCAAGCGTGCTTTGGGTTTGTCAATTGATCCATCTGCCTTTCGTTTATATTTCAGAACCCATTTGTTCCCAATTGCCTTTCGGCCTGGTGGCAGGTCAACCAATTCCCAAACTTGGTTAGCTTTCATGGAATTCATCTCCTCTTCTAAGGCCTTTTGCCATATTTCCTTAGCAGGTCCGGTTAGCGCTTCTTTAATGCTTTTCGGATCTTCCTCACTGCCTTCTGGATTGACAATGTGTACTTCCCCTTTAATGGAGAAGCGTTTTTTAGGGAATCTATCCCTTTGGCTTCTCTGGGGTGGGAGTTCTTCAGGATTCTCTTCCTGTGTTTGATCATCATTTCCATATTGTGAAAATGACTCATTTCTCCCACTCAGGTCAGTGATCTAGGGATGCCTTCAACTTCCTCACTCTCATATAGAGTTTCTGTTTGGTTAAGGCTTCCTCTGCTAGGAAAATCTGATTCTAGAAATATTGCATCCCTTGACTCAACCTCAGTCATTCAGCCATCCTCATTTTCACCAATGAAGACATATCCTTTTGATTGCTCAGAGTATCTTATGAAGATACATTTCTTGCCTCGAGGTCCCAACTTTCCATGTTTGTGAGACGAATTGTGTATATAGGCCGTTGATCCCCATGGTCATAAGACACTTAGATCTGGCTTACGGCCTGTCCACAGCTCATAAGGCGTAGAAGTGACTGATTTAGAAGGCACTGGGTTAAGTATGAATGTCATAGTCAACAGTACATCGCCCTAATATGAAATTGGTAGTTCAGCTTGTGACATCATTGGCCTAACCATATCGAGAAGTGTTCTATTTCTTCTCTCGGCCACCCCATTTTGTTGAGGAGTGCCAGGGATAATCAATTGTCTGACAATCCCTTTTTCATCACAAAGCGTTTTGAACTGTTCTGAGAGATACTCTCGACCTCTATTAGTTCTCAAGGCTTTAACCTTACAATTTAGTTGATTTTCAACTAGATTAAGGTACTTCCTAAAGCATTCTAAAGCTTCAGACTTGTGAGAGATCAAGTATACATGTCCATATCACGAAAAATCGTCGATAAATGTAATGAAGTACCACACTCCATGTCGTGCCCTCACACTCTTAGGTCTGCAGATATCCAAGTGTATCATTTTAAGAGGATGTTCTGCTCTGGTTGCCTTTCCTAAGGGTTTCCTTGTGCTTTTGCCAGCAAGGCAATGCTCACATAGAGACATTTCATTTTTCGACACTTCTCCTAGCAATCCTTCATTTGCTAGTTTGGTCATGCATTCTTGACTAATGTGTCCTAATCTGGCGTGCCATGTATCGTAATTATCATTAGATGAAATCGCATAGCATTGACTAGAATTAAAATCATAATTCATTCAAACAAAGAAACCATCCGAAATATAACCAAATCTGAAATAATCGGTCCCAATTGAAATGTCAACAACTTGATCGTGAAAGTTAACATTAAAACTAAATTTAACTAAAGAAATAACAGACACTAGGTTTCGTCGAATCTCCGAAGCATAGAGGACATCTTGCAAAATTAGGGTTCGCCCGCCTTGTAAAGTCAATTTACAGGTGCCGATCCCTTTGACTTCTACCATCGTATTGTTCCCAACGTAAAGCCATCTGCTTCTAGCTGGTAGCCTGTGAAACTCCATGAAGTTCCCACGATCTCTGCTCACATGGTCTGTGGCCCCTGAGTCTACAACCCACAAAGGATTAGCCTCAGTTATAATCAAATAGTCCGGCCCATCAAGGGCGGACTTGGACCCAAAGTCTAACACCATGGACATAACACATACTGCTAATAATATAGAATACAAACATACATTGTAAAAGACATAAAACACCTTTCCCAAAAGTTTTGACTTCCACATTTTTTGCTAGTATTAACTAGCCGTGGACGTAGAATTCTATCAAAAGACACCTTAAGCAAGTAAGTACAACAAATCATTATAGATGTTAAGTTATTGACTTTAATTTCTAAATTACAAATAACATATCAAGTCCCAACTGATCAATTGCATCAACAAACTTAAGGAACAATTCTGTGTCCAGACACAACGTGGCTTCATTGCATTCTTGTGTATATTGTCTTTATCTTCTTTTTGCTCATCCTCATCTTGGACCCTCTTCCTTTTACCTAGGATTTTACTTTGATATGAACTCATGCCTGGATTATCTTTGCCAGCTATAATGTTTGCCTTCTCCACCTGATAACTAATTGGAAACAGAGAATCAAAGAAGGGAAGGAAAGAAATTGAGATAAGCGATGTGCAGAACTGAGATGACTTATGAAATAATGAATGCATTGCCTTTATTCCCAACTTCCCCAGCCATAATGTCCACCTTCTCTGCCTGATAAGCCTTATTTTGATCCTTGTTATAAAGCTTCTTTCTTAGAGAAGCAATTTTAGTTGGTTCAGTTGCATTTCTATGATAGATCCTTTATTTCTGCATTACAAATTTATTTTCATATAATAATTAAAATATCAATCATCAATCAATATGAAATACAAAGTTTATAATAGGCACATTTTAAAAGTATCCAATTTTTAGCCACATTAATACCTTGTTTTGTAATAAATTTTAAGGAGCCCTTAGAATTTAATTAATTTATATTTTTATCAAAAACTTTGCTTAACAAGGTTCAATTCATGTAATTCATTTTTTGAATTTCACAAGTGCTTGCACACCTAGTTTAAGATAGGTTAATCCCAAGTTTTGCTATTCAGAAGTTTGTGCAAGATATAATATTGGTTAGGGGAAGGTATGGACTTGATGGTATGAGAAGGCAAGAAGTAAATATACATTGGGTGGCTCATAAGGTGGGTTGGATATAAAGGTTTTACAAGGAAACTTGGCTAATGTTTTGCAATTAGAGCAGAGATGTGGGGAGTAATAACAAGCTTGAAACTGTGAGGCATACGTTGATTCTAGTACTGTTGTTAATATGTTAGAGAAAATTAATGATGAATGTAAATGTTCAAGTTTGATACAGATTGTAAAACATGTATTAGGTGGGTTTGGGAGGGTTAGGGTGCAGTATGTGTACAGAGAAGTAAATGTATGTGCTGATTGGCTAGTTTTGAAATAATATGGTAGGCTGACTCCCTGAAAGTTTATCCAAAAAAATATGACATTATTTAATTTGTCAAAGTTTTAGTGCACAAACCAGAAAGAATAGGATATGAAATAGAGCAGAAGAATAACATCGTATATACTTTAGATGGCTAGCAATATTTTCACTTGTAAGCCCTTAAACACTCATTAGCTCAGGAATTTTTTTAGGATCAGCCTCTGTAAAATAACTAGAAAACTCAAATCAAGCTGTTGACTTTAATTTATATGTGACCAGTAACATAAACTCACCTTTAAGTCCAAGTTAACAAACTGCAACAAGGAATTTCTTGTTTAGATTAGGTGACCAGAAACAACATGGCATCTTCTGTGTCGATGACTCCTTCTTCCCTTCTATACTGATGCTTGGATTGACTTCCCCAACCATAATGTTCACCTTCTCCACCTGAGAAGCCTTATTTTGATCCTTGTTGTAAAACTTCCTTCTTAGACAAGCAAATTTAGTCGGTTAAGTTGCGTTTCTTAGATAGGTCTGATATTCCTCCAACACAATGACCATGAGCTTAAGTTATACTTAACAGCTAATTTAATGTTGACGTTAAGTTCAAACAAAGTATAACTAATACATTTGGATAGCTTGTCACATTTTCAATTGTAAGCCCTTCATCATTGATTAGGTTAAGAACTTTCTCAGCAACAGCCTTTGCAATGACAAGTAAAGATGTTAAGTTCTAGGGAATCATAAGAAAAAGAAAAAGATAAGATAATTGAGAAGAAAAAGGAAGGAAAGAAAAGACTGGAGCCAGATACTTCATTCATGATAATTCCACTGCAACAATACACTTAAATATCCTCGACAACACATCATAACTGACAACAACTACAACCTAATATGTAAGCAACTGCAACACAAACTACTAATAACTGATCCTAAATACACATTACATTACTTCCTCTGCTAATAACATAAAACACAAACATACATTATAGAAAACATAAAACACCTTTCCTAAAAGTTTTGACTTCCACATTTTTTGCTAGTATAAACTAGCAGTGGACGTGGAATCCTATCAAAAGACACCTTAAGCAAGTAAGTACAACAAATCATTATAGATGTCAAGTTATTGACTTTAACTTCTAAATGCCAAATAACATAAACTCTCCCTCAAGTCCCAACTGATCAATTGCATCTGTAAGAATAATTAGGCGTACCTGGAGTGTGACCGTTTAACTCTTATACCTACGCTAATCGGATCACAGTTGCGGAAGCGATTATGACGCATAGCAAATACACCACAGACAAGAAGAAGAAGAGAGTAATATAGTAGAGGGAATGAGGAGTCAGTTTGACAGAGTTTCTGTATGTTATTTCCAATGTTCTCTCAACTGAATCCCTTTACGCCTATTTATAGGATTCTATGTACCCCTTCCTCTTTTACTAACATGTCCTTCCATCAGAGAGACAAGATATCCTTTTGATTGAGAGACATATTGTTTCTGTGAAATAATACCTCATGTAGAGTCATATTGCATGGGATAAATAACATGACTTATAACATTTTGAAAAATATTACATATATCTACCTAAGCATTTATGTTATTTATACTTTGACCACAATCCTATTGGGCTTGGGCCCAATCCACCAAAGGTGGACTAGGCCATTTTCCAACAGCATCAACAAACTTCAAGAACAACTTAGGTGTCCAGACACAATGTGGCTTCATTGCATTCTTGTGTACACTGTCTTCACCTTCTTTTTGCTCATACTCATACTCACATTGGATTCTCCCCCTTTTACCTAGGATTTTACTTTGATCTGAACTAATGCATGGATTACCTTTGCCAGCCATAATGTTTGGCTTCTCCACTTGATAACTAGTTGGAAACAGAGAATCAAAGAAGAGAAGGAAAGGTGCAATCAAGAAAAATGTTGTGCAGAACTGATAATAACTTGTGAAATAATGAATACATTGTCTTTATTCCCAACTCTATCCAATATAATCCTAAATGAAGATTCTGATATATATATATATATATATATCAGCCTGAATCCCATATGGCTTATGTGGATCAGACAATAATTCTTAGATAGGAATAATCAACTCATATACTAGTATTTACGTTTGAGCAACAAGAGGAGCAGATTATAGAAATGTAAGAGAAGTTATCAGTGAATGATGTTGCAAACTTTTTAACTCAAGAAGAGAATTACTAGAGATGAAAGACCATGTTTAACATCAAAGGGGAACTTAACCAATAATTCTCATATGGTATACAGATAGAAACGTAATAAAGATACGAGAAATGATATAGAGCATTTGTTGTTTTTCCCTTGTTGTTTTCCATTTTGAGTATAGATTAACAATTTTTTAATTAATTAAAACAGTCCATAAAAATTGGTCCCATTTCGTATTGCATGTTACTTTAGACAAAAATACCAATATAAACAGTTTCGCACAACGCATGGCCTTGTCTCTTTTTGATGAGAAAGTAAGACAAGCATCAGTATGATTGATTAGTGTAATAATTAAGAAGTCAGTGACACACAAGAATATAATTATATATCATGCTAGTCCCTTCTCGCCTATATTTAACTGATTCCCTACGCTGCATGAATATAAATAGTCATAGTCTTCTTGTGATATTGCAGAAATAGAGCTCTCTTTCATGATGAGTTTGATAAGAGAGATATTGACTTAAGAGCTATAAGGAGTTTGAGACAACCTCTTGCATACGAGGATTGTTAATGTTGTCCTTTTTGTTTTGCCTCGCAGTAGCCCACAATAGTCCATGGTTGATTGTGACATCGGAGCCTGACACCTACTTCTCTAACAACTACTGCTACATGTTCGCATAACCCATACGGCCTTCACGGTATGGGTATTCATTGTTCTTCACCCCCTCACAGTTTTTAGCACTTAATTCCTATGAAAATAAGCAACAAAGATGTCAGAGGTAAACATTAATATAGAGGTACCATTGACTTTTTATTCGTTTAAATTTAATTTGCCTTGAATGCATTAGAGCATCGTGACCATACAAAAGTAGCCCATTTAGGCTATTTGACAACTTTCTTTAGCAACGTTGGAACCACTGACTCTTCTACAGAGTTGGGTTCCAACAAAAATTTCTTCGTTACAAACGCTCGGAATGAGTGCAGTATCCTACTAGCCTTCCATAACACATAATCCTTCTTCTCCTCATCTATGAGGGATCTAGACTACAAAACACACAAATCATTGTTAGTGTTAGGTATACTGATTAATAAGATATTATTAATTATGTAGCATCATATCTTACCGCTATTTCATCCTATATAGCCTTCCTCATTGACTCGGTTTCCTTCTTCCAGTTGTTCAAAGTGATAGGCACGTTGCTTTTTGTTGCATATCTGAGGTAGCTAATGAGTTTGTCATATTTCACAACTTGCCCTTTCTTGTTCCATCTCACATTAAGTTTCCTTCCTTCTCTCTTTGCTTTCTTAACCTCCTTCACACTATAAAAAAACAGTATTTAGTAATAGCTAAAAATGGTTATTAGTAGCGGTTTTAAATGCTACAAACAACATTAGTAGTGGTTTATAAAACCGCTATTAAATCATATGTTACAAGCAATTTTGTAGCAGTTATTCAAAACCGCTACTCAAGCAAAATAACCACTACTTTTTTTGTAGCAATTCAATCCCACCGCTACAACATCGCCATAAGCAATAATCGTTTTCTGTGATATTTGTAGTGGTATATAACCGCTAAAAATTTCAAAAAGAGATATTTTCAAGGTAGGAAAAGAAAAATGAAATTTTTTTTCTATTTTGTAGCAGTTTATGAACCGCTACTAATATGAATTTGCTTTAATTAGTAGCCGTTATATAACCGCTACTAATTTCATCAAAATTCAAAATTCAGGCCAAAAAAGTAATTTCAGTTTGAAAAAAGCATGTTAATTAGTAGCGGTTTAGTAACTGCTACAAAAATTAAGAAAATTTAAAAAAAAATACCATCATTTGTTTCAGTTTTTTTATGTTAAATTAAATAGTTTATTTTTTTAATAGTTTAGCTAATTTAATTAGCTTATTATTCAATAGTTTAGCTCATTTATAAATTAAAATGAATAATTTAATTTAGTCGGATAAGTATAAAGATTGTATTAATAATATTATTAAGGATACGTAGGTAACAATGAACTATTATGTTATTCACTACAATGTAATTGTGTATAAAAAATAGATGAAAATGAGATAAAGCTCTGAAATATCTGGAAAAAAATTGTGAGAATAAATTCTATGCGAAGGAAAGAAGTATTCAAATAAAAAATTTAAAAACTTGTTACTATATTTGATCGTATTGTTAAACTCCTCAACTCATACAAAAAAATTTGTAAATGAGAGAAAATGAAAGAGGGGTAAGGTGAAAAGAAATGGGGGAGTGTTTGAAATGAGATGTGGTGGGGGTATTTATAGGAATCCGTGTAGCATTTGTAGCAGTTAATGTATCCATTTTGTAACGGTTTTTAATTAGTAGCGGTTATTTTTATTTTTGTAGCAGTTTAAGAACCGCTACAAATATTATTTTATTTTATTTTTCAATATTTTTTTAAACACAAAAACATAATTTGAATTTGATCACTCATCTTCGCCATCCCTACAGAAATTGTGTAGAAAAATTATTGTTAGTGATGTATTATTTTGTTTAAAAAATTTAATTTAAATGATGTGGACATAAAAAAATGTACCGTAGTAGAGGTAAATTGTCATCGCCTTCAGGGAAGTAGTTTTCAAAATTGGTGGGCTGAAATGGCTCACTCTCATAGGCGATGTTATCGCCTTCACCTATGTCGTAAAGGTCTCGTGGCTTTAAATGGACGACCATATGCCAATCCCTGTGCCTCTCATCCTCGACATAATAAACCTGTTGTGCCTCTGAAGCAAGAATATACGGCTCATCATCTAGAGAAATACTAGTATGAATTGGCAGTGAGAAATTGACTGATGTGATCCCCAAGTCTTCAGTTGTCAGTCTCCGAGAAGTAGTGGTATTTGCTCACAAACATTTAAACAGCGTCACGGTGAGACGGCCTTGATAATTAAGTTCGACCACATCATGACTTCTAAATTCCTTGCAATTAATAATGGAAAGGCGATAGTGAAATGAAAGTGAAAAATGTTACAAAAGATATAGAATAACATGTGAGTGTATAGTTCTTACTGTATGAAAGGTTCAACTTGAGTGCAATTAATCAAGACATGTCTATATGCTTGCAACTTCTCAATTGCTGTTAGTTTGAAATTCTCAGTTCCTCTAACTGGTTTACCAACACGAGGGAAAAATTCTCCTGATGTTGATGCAGGTTTAGGACAATTGTCAACACGAGGTGGGTGGTTGAAAGTCGTCTCAAGGTCAACAAAGTACCTTGAACAAAAATACAACACCTCATCCCCTATATATCCTTTAGCTATAAAACCTTATGGCCACGCCTTATTCCTTACGTAAGATTTTAATTTCCCAAGAAACCTATGAAGTAAAGAAGAGAAAATTGATACTAAATACTGAAAAGGACGACTAGCAAACATAAGAACTAACAATAAAGCACATATTTAAAATGAGTACCTCTCAATCGGATACATCCATCGATATTGTACTGGGCCAGTGAGCTTTATTTCATGAACGAGGTAGACTGTAAGGTGAACCATCACAATAAAAAAGGATGGAGGAAAGATCATCTCCAAATGACAAAACGTAAGAATGATTTTGGACTGCAGTAGATCGAGCTCTTCAACGATCAAAACCTTAGAACACAAATTTCGAAAGAAAGAACAAAGTTCCACCAAAACGATAGACACATCAGGAAGAAGTGCATTCTTTTTAGCCAGAGGGAGTAACTATTGCATAAGAACAAGTGAGTCATGACTCTCTAGGCCAGCAACCTTTCGAGCCTGCAAGTCAACACATCGAGAAATGTTGCTTGAATACCCATCAGGAACTTTTAGTTTCTTCAATGTCGTGAGGAAGACTTCCTTGTTTGGTTTTGTGAGGCTAAACTTTGCCGGCTAAAATTTGTCATGCTCATCTGGCCAATCGTCTTCACGAACTCCCATGGCGCGTAAATCTTTCCTCAGTTGAAGGTGATCTTTTGTCTTGCCGGGTTCATTAAGCAGCGTATATAGGACACTATTGCAAACAATTTTTTCAATGTGCATGACATCAAAACTGTGGCAAAGTAAATTAGATTTTCAATATGGAAGAGTGAATAAAATACTTATCTTCTTCCAATGCTTAGGCGCCGAACTCTTATGCATCTTTTGGCGAGCATGTGCTGAATCGTCGCTTTTTCCGAATTCAAACTCAACATTTTCAAGCTGCTATAAGATTTTGGTACTGGATAAAGTCTGAGGTGGTCCTCTATTTTCTGGTTTCCCATTGAAGCGATTCTGCTGTAATATGAACTTGTGCCTTCCATCGAGAAACCTCCGATAGCCCATGAAGCACCACTTTTGGCTGTGGGGAAGGCGTACTGCGTCAGAGTCAAAATTACAAGCTGGACACACCGACCAGTATGCACATTCCAACCAGATAATTTGTCAAGGCCAAGAAAGTCACTAATCATCCACATCAAGGCTGCACGCAAGTTGAACAATGTCTTCCCGAAAAGCATCGTACGTTTCGATGCCGACATTCCACAGGTCAAGCAATTCCGCAATAAGCAATTGGAGATACATAACGATGTCATTAACCGGTGCTTTTTTTCCTGGAATAATCATAGACATAATAAAGGAGCTTTGTTTCATACACATCTAGGGCGGCAAGTTGTAGGGAACCAAGACTACTGGCCAAATACTATAACTTGTGCTAAGATTCCCAAATGGATTGAAACCGTTGGTCGCCAAAGCAAGCCGAACATTTCTAGGGTCAGCCGCAAAAGATGGTAAGTCATTGTCAAATGTTTTCTAGGCATCTACATCTCGGGGATGTCATACTTTACCATCTTTACTCTTATCAACGTCATGCCACCTCATGTGCTCCGCTGTTTTGGATGACATAAATAATCTTTGTAAGCGAGGTTTCAAAGGGAAGTACCTGAGAATCTTTGTAGGTTTCTTCTACTTTTTCCCCTTCCAAATTGTCTTGTACCTTGATGTGTGGCATCTCTTACAAGTCTCCCTACTGGAATTGTCTCCTCAATACAATATACAATCGTTGGGGCATTCATCAATCTTTTGATAGGTCAACCCCAACCTATTGATAATCTTCTTAGCCTCATAGAATGTTGTGGGAATCTCAACGTCAAGGAATGCGTTCAACGTTTAATATTTTCTAGCAGTTCATAAACCGCTAGAGTAACCGCTACAAATTTCTCGCGGTAGAAAAATTCAAATTTCCAACTTTTTATGTTTGTAGTGATTATTATAAGAAAACCGCTACAACCCATTTACGACTGTTGGAGAATTTGAAATATAAAATTTGTACTCAATTTGTAGTGGTTATCTTCCTAAACTGCTACAAATTTGCACAAAGTGTGGGGAAATTCAAAATTGAAATGTTGAGTATTTGTAGCGGTTATTTATGTAACCGTTACAAATAGTCAATATTTTAATTTTGAATTTCCCTCGCACATGTCATTACATTTGTAGTGGTTTCTGTATTAACCGCTACAAATTTAGACCTGTCTTTGTAGCAGCTTTTGTATTAACCACTACAAAGTTGGAGCTGTCTTTATAGCGATTTTTGTATTAACCACTACAAATAAGGAATTGTCGTTGTAGAGGCATTTATATTAACCGCTACAAATAAAATTTTATTATATTTGTAGCGGTTTTATTATAAATCCGCTACAAATATATATAATAATTTTTTTAGTTTTAGAAATATAAATAATATTGTTGCAATTAATTTACAAATTCAACAACGTGATCTAAGAATATAAAAATAACTATGGTAAACGCAATAAAAATTTATGGTCTGAAATAAAAATATTATATATATTTATTTACAAATGTTTCAACAAGAAACAATAAATATGTCCTAAACTAGGTAGTAGGGGGATGATCATCTGCTCCTCCCTCAGGTACTGTTAGATCGAGGTGCTGGGCAGAGTTAATAGCACCATCATCATCAGCAGGAGGGGGAGGAGGCTGGACGACGAACCGAGGGACAGGGGGAACCTGTGGATGCTGCTCGTCTAGGAACAGGTGACTCCACAACCGCTCGAGCATGTTGTTTGTGATATCACACCACTGCGTTTGCTGAGCTTAGATGAAATCAGCCTGCTGCTGCATCTGCTACTGCTGCTAAACAACTACAGCCTATGTCCTAGCCAAATTTGCTCGCAGCTGCTCAACAGACTAGTCCCTTGGACGTCTGACCCTTCTAGAGCTGCCAGCCTCAGAAGCGGCGCTCTTGCTGTAGACCATGCTAGGTCTAGTGCCTATCTCTATCCCCGACACGCGTCTGAGGTGTTCAGCCTGACCCAGACCCACCTTCAAAGGAGCCATGGGGTCCGCTGACCCCTGTGACTCCTCGGCCTGGGTCTCTCGCAGCTCAGCCTGCGATTGCTTCATCTACTCCTGCCATTTTATGAAACAATTAATTATTAGCATTTTTCATAATTAAGTTGGTTTTATAAAAATTATAATAATGAAATTACTTACATTGGCCGCCTCTACCTATTGAGAGGTTGAAGTCCCGTCACGGTGTTTCTGTGTGATAGCGAACAACTCCCTATAGTCCGTCTAACAGTTTACCTGATATGTCTTCCTCTCCTAAAATAATTACAAAATTCAATTAGTATTATGAAATAACCAACTAAAAGTAATTGATATTATGAAAAGTTACCAGCTCACTGTAAGTGACAGCAAAGGTCTTAGATCCTGCTGTGTGGTAAATCGTCTGCTGCCCACGGCACCTAGTGTTCCTGTAAGAAAGCACCTGGATAAAAAATAATATTAAATGTATTAAAAAAATATAAAACATTTAAAATTAATAAAGTTCAAATTACAATTAATTAAATTTAAAATATAATTTAATAATTATCAATTACAAAATTATATATAAATAATCTAATAAATACATTACTTGCCCCTTAGCACTCCTCCTCAACTAGACAAAACTTGCCCAGTCGTTTGGCGGGACGCAGTCTGGGACGCTCTCGATCAACTGCTCCAGAGTCATCGTCCCATCCTTATCCACGCTGTGGAAGAGACAATTCCTCCTATTCCTCCAGCCGTCACCCATCTTCATCAATGTGTACCTTTTTCGGTTGGCCTAGACAGCAAACCACAGCTGTAAAAATATTATTTAAATATGAATAATTACAAATGTCCTATTAAAAAATATTAATTAAATTTAATTAATTACAAAAAATATTAATTAAATACTATTAATTACTTGTACCACCTCCTCCTACGCTAGGTCTTTCGGCCCCTTCGGAACATGCCTCTACGTCCTGAAGTGAAGGGGAAACCGCATCCAATTTGAGCCCAGGTCGTTCAGGAAGCGGTTGAACAAGTGACTCCCATTGTCAATGGGCTGGTCTATGCTATTCAGACCCACCACATCCAGCCTCCTCATAGACACGTTCCCTTGCTCATCTGCACAATTTACCGCACGCTAGATAAATTGTAATTCAAATTTAGCATTTCGAATTTAAATAAATAATTTATTAAATAAAAAATTTTATTTACCTTGGATTTGCACCTCAAACCCAGTAGACCACGAAGACAACACTTGTGGGTTGTTCTGCTCCTGCGCCTCCTCCTTATTGAGGAACTACTCCATCTCTCTAATCCCAATCGGGATCTCGAAGTCCTCGTTCACGTCATAGTCATCGATGCTGATATCTCCCTCCCCCAAATCAGGCACCTCTGGTGTGATCGTCTCCTGTGGGATCATCTGCGGTAGCTGTGGTAGGGTCGACCCTGTGGCTGCTGTGGGGGGATGGGCTGAAATGCTGCGGTCGCCCTCCCTCCACGCTGTCCCATCCCTCTGCCCCCTGCTCTACTGTTGCCACCCTACAAAATTGGTTTGGGGACCTCAGGCTCCTTCCCCTTATCCTGTCTTGAAGCCATATCAACTACAAAACTTCAAAAAAAAACATTTTAGTCACATTATTATGCAAAAATATAATACAAATAAAATACGTATTATCCGTACCTCAAGTACAAATAACGAGAAATGCTACAATAAACACTCTTCCACAGATATCTGAATGCTCAAATCTAAAAGAAAACATTCAGAAGCTTCAGGAAACAAAATGGCCAAATTGGAAAATGGAAGGGGGGGCGGCTTTATATATTGGCAGAGTTTGTAGTGGTTCTGGAAATAACCCCTACATCAACCACTTCAAATAAGCTAGGGCGGCAAAACTTTATAGCAGTTCTATAATAATCGCTACAAATTACAAGACCTTTGAAGTTCTGTAGTGGTTGTTGTACAAAACCACTACAATTTTCATGACCTCTGAAATTTTATAGTGGTTATATCTTTATAACCGCTACAAATAGGTGACGTTTTGAATTTTGTAGCAGTTTAATTAGTGAAACCGCTACAAATAACAGCCACACTATTGGCGCGTCTTGGTTGCGCCAAGTGGCGGGGACTTTGTAGCGGCTTTTATTATGTAACCGCTACAATTTTTAGTAGGAAATGCGTGCCACATTTGTAGTGGTTTTTTTATTAACCGCTACAAAAAACGTTGTTAATCTGTTGTGCCATTTGGCTTATAGCTTGCCGCTACAAGTTTATAGCGGTTTAGTTTATAACCCCTACAAATTTTACTATTTGTAGTGGTGAATTATAATCTCTACAAAATACCATTTTTTTGTAGTGAATCAAAACAAGACCTTTCCTCGATGCTCTTTCCTCTTGTGCTAGAAGTCGTGTGTCATCGTCATCCTATTGCGTACTAGAGGGCTTGGTGGAGGGGTTAGGACCCTCAGTACTTGAGCCACTATGACTATTGATTGTTGACACATTAACCTGTAACAAATAGAAGGAATATTTAACCCAAATGAAGCAGTTCAACTCTCCATTTAAAGATGTTTTAACCCTCTATAATGGAAAAATTGTTAGATCTCACATGTTTTGATGATAATAAAGAATGGGTGTGAAAAATATTTGATAAACAAACAAGTTTGAACAAAGTAATGATAGAGCAAATCATCACTTGAAGTAAGCACTGGAGTAATGAAGAAAGGCCAAGAGAGAAAGCTGAGAAACTTCATCACTGGCAGAATTTCTAAAAGGCTACTCGAGTAATGAGACAGAAACTTGAAGTAACCAGAGCACAGAACCTCAAGTAACTCACGGCTAGATACATCGCTCGAGGAACGACTCGAGTGATATGAAGTGAAAGGAAGAGTTACTCGAGTCAACACTCGAGTAACCTGCCACAAGGAAATGAGTTGCTCTCGGCCATGTAATCCTGCCAACGTTACTCAAATAAGTACTCTAGTAATCAGGGAAATCACTTCCAGTTGCTCTCAGCCTGCCAACGTTACTCGAGTCCCCTGCTTCAAGAAATATGTTGCTCTCGGCATTTCAATCCTGCCAATGTTACTCGAGGAGCCACTCGAGTAAATCACTATGGTAAATAAAACTTGAAGGTAACACTCGACTAATCTGAAATGGTATTATCACACTTCACTTGAGGCACCACTCAAGTATGCAGGTATGAAAATGTTCTATGTCAAAGATTGGAACGAGATTACTCGAGTGATCTGCAGAGTTATTTACAATGCACTTGAAGTATCCACCCGAGTAAGTTATGTAGAAAATAGATGTTCACTCAAGGCGGTACTCGAGTAAACAGGTATTTCCAAGGTTTGTAAATTTGTTTACTCCATGCACTACCCGAGTAATGTGATGTTCATTTATTGACTTGCTCTCTATCAATATTTTCACGAAGATACTCGAGTAACCACTTAAGTAAACTTAATGAACACTCGAGGGACCACTCGAGTATCCAAGTCCAGAAATTCAGAAATCATTCTAACATTTATTAATTTGTTTCCTATATGATTAACCCTTCATTGTATTAGTATTCTTAGCATATTCGCAGATAAACAATGAAGAGATCTTACCAAATAAGGAAAGTCAAATGCATCGTTCAAGTGCTACCTACCGCCACCTACCACAAACGGATATTTTTCAAAATCTAGAAAAGTCAACAGTGGCTACGCACACTCTAACGGGTAAGAAGAAAATGTTCTAACGGTCGTTATCAACACATCTATCAAGTTCACGCTCAATACTCTGTTTTTACACATACTTGTAATTCTGTACTTCAGTGATTCTTATTCACTTTGTAAGAGAGATATTTCATTCAAACTCAATATTTGTTATTGAGGTAGCTTAAGGTTGTGGAACCTGGAGTTAGGGTTGGATTACAACTTGTAAGGGGGAGTAAGTGTCTAGGCGAAGGAACTTGCTTGTACCGAGGTGCCAAGAACCCACTGAATCTTGAAAATTTTAGTGAAACTCTCAAAGATGCTTTGAGGACTGGACGTAGGTCAAAGTGGTTGTGGCCGAACCAGTATAACTCCTGGTGTACACTTTGGTGATATTTCTCCTTACTCTTTACTGCTTTATATTCACCGTCAAGTTTTATATTTGCAACGAAATTTTTAGTATCACCCAATTCACCCCCCCTCTTGGGTGAAACGCTTGCTCTAACAGAAATAACTTTCAGAATCAAATCATGAGCATAGGTCCAGAATTCTAGCATGATTATTAACTATATAAAAAATAACAAATAACCTTATCCCTAAAGGAAATTATATTGAAGAAAAGTAAAGAAAAATGCCCGTTCATAGCAGCACAAGCACGACAAGATCATGTCATTGCTGATAATTCATAATTAGAGAGACTAATAATTTTGTCAATGCAGGGTCAAAATCTAAACATATCTTAAAACATTTCCCCCCCTTAATTAACCCACTGGAGTTCAAGGATCAAGTGATTGATATGGCCTACATACAATAACACCATAATCTAATTTAATCATTGCTAAAACATAGTGCTACTTCATGCAACCACATTACCATCCTCTAAGAAAATAGTTTTGTAAAACCACAATCTAATTTAATCATTTCTAAACATAGTGCTACTACAAAAGCAAAGTAAGCTACCGTAGTTTCTTCTCTATCTTTCTAATTCAGAATACCTTCCTCTAAGAAACAAAATGACGGAAATATTGCATAGCATCACAAATGACTAGATATGTTCAGTTTCAAACTATGTCTCAACAATTTTCTACTCATTTTAGAACTCAATTCTTCATTTTCGAAGAACCCTAAACCCAGAACGCATCCAACAAGCATAGATCATCAATTTCATATTATTAACCCTAGTTAAGGGCAAAACTTTCTCACCATTATGTGAATTGATGTGAAGCTTGCAGAGGTTCAAAGAACACCGAACCCAAAATCTAGAACAAGCCATGAATGTCTTCATAGACAGCCACGGACACAGAAAGGAGGAGAATCATGATTTCGGTAACAATGGAGAGGGAAATAATGGTGGGGATGTTGAAAAAGAGTTGCCAGAACTATTCGATAAGTGTGTGGAGAAATGGTGAGAATTTTGAAATATCGAAAAGAGGGTTTAGAAAGAGATTTTAAAGACATATATTTGATAGTTTAATTTGAAAAACCATCAAATATACAAGTTTCATGGTATTTTGATAAACAACCGTCATATATTGATAGAATATATAATGGTTATTTAGATACAACCGTCAAGTAAACAATGAGTTTTTTTTTTTTTTCAAAAAGTAAAACCAAATTTATATATCATAGTGGTCATATAAAACTATCAAATATTGTCTCATATACTTAACGATTGTTTTAAAGAACCATTATATATTTCTTTCCTATAATTATGCCTATTTCTATTTAACGGTTTCATGAAAACCGTTTAGTATGGAGTGTCAAATATACTCGCTTCTGTAGTAGTACTATGACTCAACACATTTGTAATAATATTTTGTAAAGCCTCATTTATGATCATGTGTATTCTTTTGGTCCAAATTTTATGGCTACCTTTTCTTTGTTTTCATATTCCATGTATGAGAATCAATTTTTTTATCTTTATGACAATTATTTATAGAAGACGACCGAGAATTAAACAATTCAAGTTGGAATAATTTCATTTAGGGCATACAACGTACAATTTATTTAAGGTCCTAGCTTTTTGAATAACCGAACATGAAGCTTGAAACACATTAAGATAGAAGGTTGACAATATTTTTGTTTCTTTCAAAACTTAGGTTGAAATATTTAAGCAAGTAGTGGAATACAAAATACGGCATAAAAAATTAATTTCGGTCAACAGAAAATATATATTATGAGACAGTTGAGTGTAATTTTTTTATAAAATAAAAGAAATCAGTTATTTTTTACGCAAATATTACTATAAGTTAATGTAAACTGACCTCTTTTAATTGGAGTAGAAATTTGATGAAACACTATTTTTTTTTTGTTGCTTAGCATGTGTATCTTTTTATTCGAGGTAATCTTATTTGAGACACTGTCAGACACTTAATGTGGGCACCTTTCCCAACAAAAATTCAAACCTGAGCTTACCAGGTCATGAGATACTAGACCCAACCCCTGTAACCACCTGCCGTAATTAATATCCGGATTATGCAATTAACGTGAAATAGAGACCAATAAGACAAAACATCATTTATAAACCCATCAACCAGACGGGGTTTTCACAATTTCATTTCGAAATTATTAACACGGTCTCATATTCACACTCCGAATATAATTACTATGCGAAGATAAATTACATTTATACAATTATCAGAGTACGCAATATAAATTTCCGGCAATCCCGGAATCATATCTTCGCTCAATAATCATAGGGCACATTAGCCCATACAATTCAACCAATAGGGATTACACAACGTACTCGAATACATACTCCAGTATTGATCCATATAAACAAATACATAATCCCAATTACGCATTGATAACCAACTACTAAGCTCTCACCCAGAAACGAGTCCTCTTCGTCCTTGGATGCTTGCTTCATCCTCAATCTTCCTTCCCTGTCTAAAATGTTGATAGGGGAGGGTGAGATTCTGGGGAATCTCAGTAGGAAACACATACCAATATGCATGCAAGATAAGTATTTAATGCATGACATGCTTGCATCACAATAACTCATATTCACATCATGATATATCCGCATGCTCAATGTTTCAACAACATACTCATGGCCATAGCATAACTAGAAACAGAGCTACAATCATTCATACATGTCTCACATAATCATGCAAAGCAATAACATGCATCAATACACAAATACAATTATCAATACATGCAGGAGAGGTGAGTTCCCTACTCTTATTCTTTCCACCTATGCTCCAGCGTCGGCTACTCACGATCCAAGCGGATATCAAATCATAATCAGGGTGAATACCCAACCCTATAACCAAATCAAGAACATATGGTCATTCTCTTTTCCAAATTCTCACTTTCATAATACTTAGATTTGGCTATCATAATTGACCCTTAAGAGGCCCCAAATGCCTCTAATCAAAGCCCCAAAAGATTGGGAAACAATAGGTTGAAGGTCACTTTTCGAAATCACAAAGTGCTGGAACACAGGGGTGGGCCACGGCCCACCATTCCTTGGGCCGCGGCCCAAACATGGTCAGAAGGTCTTGGGCTGCGGCCCAGAACAGGCCAGAAAGACTTGGGCCGCGGTCCAGCCACTCTTGGGCCGCGGCCCAGAAATTTCCTGACTCTGGGCGAACTTCCAAAATTCATAACTAAATCTAGAAAAATCGAAACGAAGTGATTCCAAAGCCAAATGAAAGGTATATGAGTCCTCTTTCAAGGAAAAATATAGCCCTTCACTGGAAATCACCAAAAAAATACAGAATCACCAAAAACTCAAGACTGTCCCAAAACAGAATCCATTTTCGACCTCAAACTTTGGACAGCTATAACTCACAGTAGACAAAACGAAATGGCACAAATTATATGTCCATTTTGAAGCTTGGGATGTGAACTTTAAGGCTGGAAAGTTTCAGAATTTTCCAATACCATTTGGTCATTCAAAACGCTCATACAAAATTACTGCGCAACACAGAGCTTAAACCAAACAGATTTCCAATTTTCTACCAAGGTGTTCAATAACTCCAAAATTAATAACCAAGCTTATTCCCACACAAAATCACCCAAGGAACACAATGGTAACCTCAAAATGACCAAAATCACAACCCATTTATATGCCCTGTTTTGACCAAAGCACAAAACCAACACAAAAAGTGCCAAACTTCACATTTAAGCTTCAATTCCCTTCTATCAATTCAAAACACTAAACAAGGCACCAATTCCATGACAACCACATGTTATACTCCCAAAGACCCTAAATCACGAAAATTAGGGCTTAAATTCCAGAAATTCAAGGCCCAACAAATGGCCACAAATCTTATATGAGAAGGAAACTTTCACTTACCTCAACAACTTTCCCAAAGGCACTTCATGATTCTCCCAAGTTCATAATTTCGTGATTCCTCAATCACCACCAATGGAGAATCTACAACCATAGGATGAAAGCTCTTAGCTCAAGGAACAATGTTAATGAAGAGCATTTTGGCATTTAAGGCCATTTACTTACCTCAAATCCAACTTTTCTTTTCTCTCTCTTGGCCAACAATGGAGGAAATGAAGAGAGAAGAGAGAGATGAGTGTGTGATGATGAAGATGAGGAAGAGTGCAGAAAAATCTGCCCCCAAAAACGCATAAGAGAGAGAGGAGAGAGAAAAAAGTGATTTTTGTCTCTTATGCCTCATCCTATGGTCCACCATAATGCCACTTGGCAACATCTCATCCCTTAATCTCTAATACCACACACATATACACCAAATTATCTCTCTAATCCATCCATTAGCCATTTGATCACACTTCTCATTTTTCTCTTAGTTAGTAATTAATTTCCATTAATTACCAACTTATACCAATAATTTCATTCTTTCAATTTCCCAACTCTTATGGCATATTAATTAATATAGCCACCAAACCCATAATTATTCCACTTTAATTCGATAATTATCCTCAATAATTACCATTTGCCCTTAATCGAAAATCGGAGTGTTACAACCCCCGTTAGTGAAGCCCTAACCATTGATCAAAGTCATTAGCAACACGTTATATAGAGCGTTCAGAAATTCTACTTCTCTATACATTCTTGAACCTTCCAACAAAGCCCAAGCCCATGTTCAAATAGGATCCGGCCCATTTCTCTATTCGCATTGATTTGTTTGTTGATTAACTGAAGTCTTGGGAGCTTCAATTGAAGCTACATTTATCTGGTCCTCCGTGCTGCTGCACTTGATCCCCTTTTTTATTAGAAAACCCTGTGATAATTTATAATAGCCAATAAAACAAGTGTACCAACAAAAAAGACTGTAAAATGATAAAAGAAAACTGAAACAAAAAAGAAGCAGAAGAAAACCACTCACCCATATTCTATATATACACTGCAAAATAAGGATTTCTTTTTCAAAAATGCCAATTCATTTGGTAACCAAGAAACATTAGAAACCAAATCAACCAATTGTTGTTCACTGTATGGATGACCTCTCTTCTACTGCCATTACAATTTATGGTCATCTATCTTCAATTTTGATAGAAAAGCTACATCTTACTGGGTTCTTTCTTAACGGACGGTAATGAGTTTTTTTTTTTTTTCCCTGTGTGTAATAATGGGATCCTTTTGCGTTTTTTTTGTCCAATGATATTTATTTTCTTTCGCAAAAGGAAGATATTTTTTATGGTCTGATATTTGTTTTTTATTTATCCTTGTAGTTTTTTTTTTTCAATCAATTTATGCTTGTAGTTTATTTTATCATTTATGCTGTAATTTTTAAAGCAGTTTTTCAATAATCATTTCTTTTTTTTTTTTGAATGACTTGATTACTTAATTATACATATAAAAAATATATGTATAGATAGAGTCACATTCTTAAAATTCAAAGTCATATTGTAAAGTTTTAAAAATTCACATCATAGTATTAGTTTCATATATCTAATATGTGTGGATGCCTTTTAAAGTGGCATATTTTGGTTTGTAAAGGAAAAAAAGCAGATTGACTTGACAATTCTGAGAGGCATGGAGAAAGATATTTTAAAAGAGTATTAGGTATATTTATGACTCAATGTCAATAAAGAAATTAAACAAATAATTTAGATGCGAGAGTAAAATATGTTGTTAAAGTTAGTCAAAATCGGTTTGATATTTTAAAAGAGTATTAGGTATAACCGTATAAGTCCTCTTTCCCACTATCTTTCTTTGCTTAATTTTCCCAACATTTTCTCTATCCGACTAGTCAACAAGGTGGGATCATCAATGTGGGGGAGGTCCCCTAATCTCAAATAAGTTTAACAAAACTTAAAAGGACAGATGAAAATAATTCTAACTAATGTAACTTTTATTTTTGATTTAATGAATAAATTATGCAAACTTTCTCTTAAAATGTATAACGAAATAAAGGTTGATGATAACTAAAAAGTTAAGCAGCCTTGGTTAATGATATATTTATATCGTAATTATCTGTCGTGTTTTATTCTTCAATTTAAATAATTTAATAAATAATAAATTTCTCTCTTAGACATGTAAATGTATTATTTATTTATTAATTATATAAAAACAAAAAATATAAATTAAATTGGCAAAAAATATAAATTAAATTGGATTAAAAATCAGCCAACACTTTAAAGTATTTTTTCAGGCTTGTTCAGCACTTTTAAGTATTTGTTGAAGCAATTTTGTTCTTAAATATTAATTATTTTTAGGAGCAATTTTGCCCTAAAATATTTTTCAGAACCCGATGAACCACAAAATATTTTAGGGTGTTAGCTACATGCACTTGAAAAAATATTTTATGTTAAATGAACATTAAATACTTTAAGTGTTACACACACCTATAAAATAACTTTAGGGTACTAGATGTATCTTAACCTATAAAAATTAACACCTTGTGTAAATTTTTTCATCAACTTATGTCCTCTTTAGTTATTTATATATGAAAAAGTGATTCTGATATATATAACAACTATCTAATCACTTTCAATTTTATCAATCACATTTTTTTTCACAAAATATATTATACTCAAAATTTATTTTCCAACAAATTATTTTTCTTAAGATCTGTTCTCCAAAAGTTAATATAAGCATACTGAGAGAAAGAGGACACCTATAAAAATACTTTTGGAAACTAGATGAATATTAACCTATTAAAATTAGTACCTTAAGTAAATTATTACATCAACTTATGTCCTATTTAGTTATTTATATATGAAAAAGCGATTCTGACATACATATATATATGTATATATATATATATATATATAACAACTATCTAAACACTTTCAATTTTTTCAATCACATTTTTTTTTACAAAATATGTTATACTCAAAATTTTTTTGCAACAAATTATTTTTCTTAAGATATAATCTCCAAAAGTTAATATAAACATATAGTCAGAAAGAGAAGGTCACCAGCAAGTGACAGTTATATTTAATTTGCTCCTCGCCACAAGGCTCTGCACAAGTCTCGCAGCAATCTCGGGTTGCATAGTCAAGACATGTAAACTAATTATGCTTTCTGCATATATAATATCTCTGTCTTAGACATGGACTCCTTAAAGTCTAAATAAAAGTGGAATATATTGCATAGTCTAAATTAAAGTGGAATATATTGCCGAAGTTAGGAAGCTCTTCCTTCAAAATTGGCAGGCGGAATTATTACATACACGTAGACATTGGATGTGCCGACTAGCTTTCTAAACGTCTGTTTGGATTAGCGGTGGAGAAGTGACTTTTTTTATCATCTGATTTTTGGAAAAGTAAGGTAGGAAAAAAAATGAAAATGTAAATGTGCTTTGTGTTTTTGGATTAGCGGTGGCAGAAGTGACTTTTATTCTAATCTTGAACTTGTTTGGATTAGAGTTTGAAAAGCCCGTTTAGATGCAAAATGATTGAAAAGGGCATGAATAATATATATATTATTTGTATATATTGTGATAACTGAAGTGAAAAATTAAATTAAAATTAAAATTTGATAAAATACAATAAGTCAGATTAATACATTTTTTGTGACATTATTACATGATTAACAACTAATTTGAGGACTAGAGAAATTTACAGAAAAGTACCCTAGAATTTATGAAAATTACAAGTGAATGAAGAAAAGGGGTCGGGGAAATCACAGAAAATGACCCAAATGTTTCATAAATTACAGTTAAGCCTACAAATATTTCAACAATTTTCAATTTAGTCCCTCCTTAAAAACTTTTGAAGTTTGAAGGGAAATCCCTTGTCAAATCTAATTTGACCAAAGCATCTTCTTCCTCCTTGGAACACTTGAACCAGTGAAACGGAGCAGCGAAACAAAGCATTGCTTGGAGCAGCAAGACATGAGATGAGTGATGACACAAGACGCAAGGAGATCTGGACGGAGCTATGACATGCGACAGCGACGCTTAGACACAGACTCCTGGACGACACTCTCTGAAATGCACCACTGGAAGCTCTGATTAGAAGGAAAATGAAAGCTCATAGATCGCCTTTGTGCATGAGTTAACAACGCTCATGGAGTTGGGTGAGACAAAATAATGAACAAATAAATGCTTCCAACGGTCTGTGCAGTAAAGCATTGATAGAAGAGAGAGACGTGAAGTGTAGTGGAAAAGCTCCTTTGATTAGCTTAAAAAAAAAGCCATGGTATAGCCAAAAGTGCAGGGGAGATCAACGCCTTGCCAAATGGGATAAAAACTGCCACTATAATTTTTTTTCTCTTACCGTGTGGCGGGGGTTGCCCACCTCTGTGCCAAATAGACCCTAACAAGAGAGGGGGCACCATGATTCTTTTGAGACACTTCTAGTGCCAGATGTACCCCAAGGTTGCATAGAACTTGTTTGCTTGTTTTTGAGCAAAATGCCTAGAGTGTGTTTGGATTGACGGTAATAGAAGTGACTTTCTCTTTTTTAATTTGACTTTTAGAAACTTAAATTTGGGAAGAAGTTAGATATAGTGTAATAAGATTTATATTTGGATTGATGAGAACAAAAGTAGCTTTTTTTAAAAAACTGAAAATTATTTGGATGATTATTTAAAAAGCAAATTTGAGTGAAAAAGAAATGAAAAAGAAATGAATATTATTAAATGATATATATATATATATATATATATATTGTATTTATATATTATGATCATTTTAAGACAAAAAAATTAAAGTTGTTTACTTATTATTGGGAAAAAACTGAAAATACTAAAATACTAAATTAAATATATTTAATGAATAAAATGCATATAAATTATAAATCATGTAAATGTAATTGAAATTCTTAATTACGTCTCTTGGCCTTATTAGAAATTTGTTCAAAATGCAGGCCTTAATTTGAATTATAATATTTCTACAGGATTTGAATATGATTTTCCCTACTTTTTATGGTAAAATAGTATTAATAATTAAAAAAGTAACTTTGCAAATGCCAAATTAAGAAAAACTAACTATGTAAAATTATAATATTAAAATAAAATTTTAAACTTACGATCCAATTACATTTTATAATGGTATAGTTTATTTATTCCATACTGCTACACTAATTGAAGAAGGAAAGGATATTGGGAAAAAAGAGAAGGAAGGCAAATCGAGCAGGCGCCGTGGTTTATTGTTGGAATCAAAGTGACTTGTTCTACAACAATAGTACGTTTTGGCTCTTCTACTGTGAATCCAAACACATAATTTGTCCTAGTTTTCTTATCTCAAGCTTCAGCTTGCCTTTGTAATAAATAAGGGAACAAAATTAAAGTGGAATACTTCCTTTGATTCATAATATAGAGCACTTCTATAAAAAATGCATGGTTCAGAATATAAGTCACCTCATGTTTAATTAATGCTATTTTTCCTATTTTGCTCTTGTAATTAATACCCACTTTTCAACTTTGCCCTACTCATTATATCCCCTCTCTCTCTAAAATAACACTCCTAATGCAATTAAATATATTTCTCAAGAAGGATAAAAGTGAAAAAAAGTTATATTTTGATATATATTAAATGACTTAATTAACTATCATTTCTTATTTCTCGTGATATAGTTAAAGTGCCCTATATTATGGATAGGAGGGAGTATATTGGTTTGTAGAAGACAAAGCAAATTGACTTGACCTATAAAAAAGGGACTATTCTGAAAAGCATGGCAAAGGATATTTTAAAGAATACTGAGTAAATTCATGACCGAAAGTCAATATAGAAATTCAAAAAATAATTTAATTCCGAGAGAAAAATATGTTTGTTCAAGTTGGTCAAATTGATTGTTGGAGTCATGGGGCCCAATGACATCAAATTTCTCCCATAAATCTTGCTTTCTCCAATGACATTGATGTTATGAATTTAACCTTCTCTATTGTATAATAGGTGTGAGTTATGGTAAAAAAGAGTTTGTCAAATCTGGTTGATTATCAAAATCGCGTTAAAAATTGTATTTAAGTCTTACCCAGTTTTGCGTATAGTGGTGGATCAATTAGATTACAAAGTAAGTGAATTAAATTCAAATCACATCTTATTCAAAAAGATCCCTCCGGAGAGGTATCCTGACTGAAAAGCCTCTATTCGGATTAGTGTTGCTCAGATACCTGATAATAGGATCCAGAAAAAGAGCTGGACACTACCTAAAGGGTTATTAAAAATTGCATTGAAGTCTTCTTTCCTACGATCTTTATATCCTTTTAATTTTCTAAGCAGTTTCCTCATCTGGTTAGTTAGTCAACATGGTAAAATCATCAATGTAGGGAGGTCCCCTAATGTCAAATAAATTTAACAAAAAAAAAGGGTGAAAATAATTCTAACTAATTAATTTATAATATTTAATTTAATGAATAAATTATGTAAATTGAACTTTCTTTTAAAAATTATAGTAAAATGCAGGTTGATGATAACTAAAATATTATCAAGCCTTTGGTTTATGATATATTTATTTGTCATGTTTTATACTTCAATTTAATTAGCGTAAGCTTTACTTCCTAAGGACTTCATCATATTGTTTGCGTCAAAGTCACATGTAAGAACGGAAAGCTAAGTTACAAATTTCACAAACACAAGTCACGAAGAGGATACGAATCCTTAATTTCACACTTTATCTCAATACCTCTTCTCATATATAATTTCTTCATTTAATTGTTCATTTGGTTTAGAGGTGCAAGATCACTAATTATAATATCAAACTAATTTTTTTCCTTAAATATTAAGAAAATTTAATATATTATTTATTTAATTATTATCATAAAGAAGCATTATGATCTAATTAAGTGATAATAATGAATGAAGGGCTATTAAATTAAACGAATAATTAAATATATGGATGAGATTATGTATGAAGAGATGTATCAAGAAATGGAGAGTTTGCGCGTAACATGGCGCTCATTTCTATGACGAGACTTGTATTATTCAAATATAGTTTTAATAGTCTAGATTTAATATTTTTCAGCTAGCATTTTTAAAAAAACTCACAGTTAAAAGGACTATCTTTACATTTGATTATGTTTACATTGAAATAATTTCTTTTAAAAAAGAAAAAGTCCGTAAAGAAACCTTGAAATAACGGTCTAAATTAGACCTGAATGATATGCAGTGGTGGTGGTGGTGAGCTTTTGGTGTTCATCAATCCGCGTAGCACCGAAACTCATTCCAAAAAAGTAGGGAGAAATCCAAGTCCGCGGCCAAGTCTATTAACACCCTGTATGTCCCTCTTATTGATTGGTCAAGACAGTTTGTTTTATCTTTTTTATCATTTTACGCCACAGTGTCATGGTTAACAATAATTTTCATATAATATCGAAGAATACCCAACTGAATTAAAATAAAGCTAGAATAAGTTCAATTAATTACCTTGAATTAGCAAGCTTTAATACATTGGACGCATACGATGAAAAGATGTTGGAGAGAAACAATGCAATTGAACCAAAAGTCATTCAATCTTCCTTACAAAGTCTTAGGCAACACACATGTGTATGTAATTGTGTGACAATGACAAATCTGCCCTGATAAAAAAAAAAGAAAAGACAATGACAAATCTGTCCTGATCAAACTTAAAAAATATTAGGTATCTTACAAGAAAATTTTCGTTGAATATTCAACCTTATTATGGTCTACCACTCACCAACTTTTACCAAAATTAGTCATGATAAGCTAGCAAAATTTTTGGGTAAAATTATATATTTGGGCTTTATATATATATATATATATATATCTTCTCAATTTAAGTCATTTCGTGTTTTGTTTAGTTTAATTAATATTATATTTATTTTAAAGAATCCATATAGTAGGGGGATCCTGATCAATAATGTAGTACTCTATATGGGGACATTGATAATCTACATGCATTTTGTGTTGCAAGCACCAGAAAAAAGGTTTCAGTAAAAGTCGAGACTATATGGGGACATTGATAATCTATTTTATTTTTATAACACACCCATATGCATATACTTTAAATTTTTTATCTATATTTTTTCTCGCTTAAACATTTTAAGGTTTATTTTAAAGTTATCTTTAAAAAAATATTGGAAAATATTTAAGAAGTTAAATTTATCTTCTTAGTCTTATTCCTCTTTCTCTCTCTTGTTTCTTGTTATTGTGTGATTCTGCTTGAATCATGAACAACTGATTCAATCAGTTTGATCACCAGTCCTGTTTTTATAACATTGAATGTTCCATTATAAAATCTTGACTCTAAATTATATTCTTGCCTCCTATTTATATTGCATCATCGTTCTTTCTCTTTCTCTTGAGCTTTGTTTCTGCTTCTCCTTCTTCTTCCGACCCCGCCTCTCTCTAAGTTATTTTCTCCAAACTGCAGCAACATAGATGGAGTTTGGCTCTAAACTTTTCTTTCATTTCGTAGTTGGATGCTTCACTTTCAACGCTCTCATGGATTATCAATCCATTAATGCTCAACTCATACCAGAAGATGAAGGTTTCTTACCTAATCTTTCTGCTTCTTAATTCGTAGTTTATTTATTTAGCAATATGAATTCTACCATTTCCTCCATTTTCTCTCCATGAACAGAACAAAGTAATTTTATTTTTCGCCAACAAGATTCTAATGAATGAAAATATAGTGATTTGGGTCCTGCTTGATACTACTCTCTACTCTTATTTTCTTAGAAAAATTCTATAGAGTAATTTTCTAGAGCAAACTCTGGCAACAAAAAAATAATTTTTTCTTGAATTACTATTTCAAAAATTATATATTAAACGGTGAAATGAATGGAAAAATAATATTTTATCTTACTAGTGTAATTATTATTAATGAAAATACAAATTTAGACACATCTTCTCTAATTTTGTAAAAATTGGTAACAAAATATGAAAAAAATGTTTCTGATTTTTGTTTTTCAAAACAAATTTTAACTTTTTCTCTGTTTTCCGTAATAAATATGTCATTTTTTTGTTTTTCAAAACAATTGTAAAGAGAAAACCGAACATGACTTAGTTTTGTTGATTTATTTGTTAATGGTTTATGGTGAATGATTTTTGTTTTCAAAAAACTGATTTGAGTTTGATGCAGTGAGAGTTCTTAAAGCAATATCATCGAAGATAGAGAACATGAATTGGAATGTAACTCAACGTTCTTGTGTTGATGGAGGCTTCAAAAATAGTGGCACCATAAGTAATGTAACGTGCAATTGCACTTTCTCAAGTGGAAAAGTTTGCCATGTTACAAATATGTAAGTGCATACATGTAACTCCTTTCAATTTAGATTAAGATGCATTTAGCTTCAAAAAAAGTGGAAAAGTTTTCTTCTTTATTATTTTTCGTTCCTTTATTTAAAACTAGTTGATTTGACTTTCGGATATATTTCTATAATGTTCACAATAAGGTTTGGTCACATTGCAATAAAATTAATATTCAAACAAATCTTGGTGTCAATTATAAAAGAATTTATTTTAATATTGAGCTCTATACATATAAATAGTTTAATGATAAGTTTCCTTTCTATGACTATAGACGTATGACGGGTCTCAATCTATCTGGATATATACCAAGTGAATTTGGGTTCCTTATCCATCTGCAGAGACTGTAAGTTGTTGGTTTATAAAGTATACATAACAGAGGTGTGTATACGTATGTGCCTAGTAGAACCGTGGGAATTCTTGATTTATAATGTAACTTTTATATGTCACAGTGATTTGACGCGCAATTATCTAAATGGATCAATCCCAAGGAGCTTCGCTAGACTCCCTCTTGTTTCTTTGTAAGTGATGAAAATGTCGTGAATATATATGGTTATTTTCATAAAAAAAAGCTTGAACTATTTGACACAAGCATTATTCTTCTCTTAAACTTATGTTTCGACAGACACCTTTCTGGTAACCCAATTAGTGGTTCAATTCCAAACGAAATTGGTGAAATTACAACTTTGGAGGAGCTGTAAGTGTGAATCATATTACAATTTGCGTTTCTGAAACTTGCTGTGTTGAGAAATGGTATTATAATTCTAATATTTTCTGCAGACATTTGAAAGACAATCTATTAGAAGGAACTCTTCCTTCTAGTCTCGGAAAATTGAAACAGTTACGCGTATTGTAAGAATATTTTATGTACACATGATTTTCGTTTATCTTAGTTGCATTGTAACGACCACATTAGTCTTGTTATGTCTAGATAGGTTTTCATATTAATTGCTTTTAGATGTGTTTCCTATTTGTGAGAATTTGGAATTTGCAGTCATTCAAAAAATGAATTTGGAATTTGCAGGCTTCTTTCTGGAAATAATTTCTCAGGGACAATACCGGAAAGTTTTGGCAACCTGAAAAAACTAGGAATTATGTGAGTGGTATAGCATGATTTAGTCATTCCTTTTAGTTTGATGTTGTATTGAACTCTTTTCAATTCTAAAATCTCTCTACTTGCTTTTGTTTTGTAGTTCATTAGATGGGAACAATATAACAGGAAAATTTCCCAGTTTTATTGGAAATTGGACCTACCTTTATAGACTGTGAGTCCAATAATCTACTCTCTATCATGATGCTTTCCTATTGAAGAAGATACCGTACTACTTTAATGTAATTTGATCTATAATTATTTCATGAAAAATTCACGTGATGCTTTTAGATGGGGAAAACAAACATGGTACTTACCTGGTCGTAAACATATAAGGGCTATTTAATAAATTTGGATAGATAAAAAAAAGATAGATAAACTATTTAATTAGATCATTATATTACATTTTGATTTATAAGTTAAGTAAATTGATTTGAGGAAAAATGATAAATTTTTGAGATAAATGGATAGAGGTCTTATTTTTAAGACTGACGCCCACCTTCTATCTAGCTTTTATAGTTAGGATAGGAGGAATATATATAAAACTCACCTTTTTTATTTTCATGTGGTTTTCTATATAAAAATAATATAATACAACTTTTCCCAATATTACACATCCCATAGAAGCATTGAACTAGTAAAATGCTCAATACTAGTGAGAAGAAATGTGTGAGTGGGAGCGATTAATGAAGTGAAAATGAATAAGAAATAAAATTGAACTGATAAGATGTTATTCTCTCTTATCTTTAATATATGACATATTTGAAGAGTTATTAGTTTTAGTGCTAAATATAAGACATATTTTTTACTTTTGTTAATCTTTTTCTAATTTAATCTTATTGATGCTCTCAACAATAATCAAAGAGGAGGGTAAAGAAGAGCATTAGGGGAAATGACTACGGTATTTAAAAAAATATATATCATATTAACTAACTTCCTTAATCCAATTAAATTAGGTAAATATATTTTTATATTAAGTATCGGAGGGAGTGTGTAGATCAAGTTAGTTATTAGTAAACAAATAAAATGAAATGAAATAATTTTAATTCTAGCAATTAAATTAATCCAAACAAATTAGAAAAGTTACATGGACTAGGATTTTTTGAAGTAATTCCTTTATTATTTTCACCACTTTTATTCTCTAAATACTTTTCTGGGCAGGTACATACAAGGAACGTCTTTGGAAGGCCCCATTCCTTCAGCTATATCTCAATTAACAAATTTGACTCAGTTGTGAGTACTTATTCCTTTGTAATGTTCAAAAACAGATGGACTTCTTTTCGGTATTGTTGATGCCTTTTTTTTATTTATATTTTAGGATGATATCAGATTTGCGCGGACCAGCGACAATGAGATTTCCTAATCTCAAGAATTTGACATCTTTGAATTTATTGTAAGTTCTGAAAATATGTTTGATGCAAATGAGCTATTTTCAACGAAGTTTAATGCTTTCATACTCTGTTTTACTCAGGGTGTTGAGAAATTGTTCCATCCATGATTCTATTCCTAATCATGTTGGTAAAATGGAGAACTTATCTGCTCTGTAAGTTGCTTCATCCACATATTTTTTCCCACTATTATTAAGCATTTAACTAGTGGTTTATAAGAATATCCTTAACAATTTAACTTTACGTTACGAGCGTCTATCTAAAGGGAGAATCCAATCTTAAAAGATTTGCTTGGTGGGTGAAAAACTTGTTGAACTTACAAACCACACTTTGCTTATAAGGCTCTCTTATATGGGATGTTTGATGAGAATTCACCCACATTCAAGAGCAAAAGCCCCTACTGTTCAACACCATGACACTTAACACGACTATTGTTGGTCAAAATCCTACATGGGTATTCCTCTCCATGAACATGGGCTTGTTGATGAAAGCTTCAATGTTACAAATCTATGTTTAAAGAGATAGTCCAGTCCTAAAAGACTAGCATGTCAACCTAGTTCCTAATTTAGAGATAACTACTTCCTCTAATTACTTAGTCATTACAACTATCATTACTACATAATCATCTATATTTCAGTTATGTTTAGCAATATTTTGCGTTTTGGATCATAAAATATATTAGTGCTAAATATTAATATTTTACGGTTATGATATTGAAATATATTGAAACAATACTTTACAGTTCTAATGCTGAATTGTAAAGCATTTGCACCAGTTTTGGTCATCTATAAAAAGTTTATTTAACCTTTTTGGTCTATAACCATAAAATATTTTGAAATACTTCATGGTTGTTTGAAAGAACCGTGATATATTGTGAAATACTTTACGGTTATTAGCAAATAACTGTGAAATATGCGGGAATAATTTCTTTTTTTTTAATTAAGGGGCTCACTTTTGATCAGTCCCCTACAAAATTACCTATAGAAACAATATACACACACACCAAACACCCAAACATATCCAGTTCTAGCTAGAGGTATCACACATACAAAACAACCAATTTCGACAAATAGTCTATGAAAAATGCACATTACCAGAAAATTAAAATGGATCATCTAGTACTATATATAATTTAGTACATCAATATCAATATGGACCAAGTGTGTGTACATAGAAAACTATATATCTATACACTGAGCAGCGGATGACCATCACTACCGGAACCATCAGAAGGAAAACTTATCTGTACCAACTTGACAAAAAAATCAAGATCATCATTAAGATCATTTACATTGATTAACACAAACAATAATTAAATCAAGTGACAAAGGTAAGGGAATTTACATGATCAAGTGCCCCTTTTTCTTTTCCTAATCTTAATAATTTTAATGCTATTTTCAGTTACAATTGTTTTCTTCAATTTGTGAAGCAATTTTCCTCTCTTTGAAATCCAAATTCCTTCATTAGGGTCATGCCTAATGTATAAAGCATTGTTCTCTTTGAAATATGTTTCAAGTGATGTTCTTTGGAAAGGATCATCCTCAGCTTGATTGTCTTCACCTCCTGCATCCTAATTTGATTTATTTGATAACAAAACAATAGATGATTCTTTATTATCAGGATCAGGAACATAAAACACTTGTTTAGCTTGAGAAGTCAAAATGAAAAGCTCTTTTTTATACCCTTGCTTGTTCAAATTCAATTGTATCAACCCTAACTCATTCACTTTTAAAGCATTATTATTATCAACCCACTTGCACCCAAATTTTGGAACCCAAATCCTATGAAATTCAACTCCCAAATGTGCTCAACCACTCTAAAATATGACATATTTGCATAAGTAGGATATTTACCTTTCGCATTTGATACCTGAAAGGTGTTAGCAACAACAGTTACCTCACTATTTTACAATTTTCTCTGATCATCTTGCTCTTTAGTGTAGAAGGTGTGTCCATTAATGATGTAGCTTGAGTAAGAGAGCATCTGTTTGTTCCAACCATTTGCCAACATTACTTTATGAGAAACTAATTTTTGATCAACATTGTTTTTGTCATCCATATGTTACTTCAAACATGCTGTGAATTATTTATTATGTTTTTTAGCATACCACCTCTCTACTTTGTTGAGGTTTTCCCTCCTAAGCTCATCCATATGAATATCTATATACTCATCAATCTCTTCAGAGTTGTGAAGTACATATAGTTGTGCTTCCTCCTATGGTTGATTTGAGATTGAAATAACATTCTATCCAACTCTTGTCCAGATGTCCTTCCTTCATGTTGAGACACTTGAAGGCCAATATCATAGGTATCTTTTAAATAATAAGTACAAAATTCTGCAGCCTTTTCACAAATACACTATTCAATAATACAACCCTTTGGCTGAGTTCATTTTTTCACATACCCTTCACGTCCTTTATCATGCACTCGACTGGGTATGTCCATCTCATATAGATTGGGCCACATAGTTGAACTTCTCTAACCAAGTGAACATTTAGGTGCACTATGATGTCAAAAAAGCCATAGGAATCTCCAGCTCACATATCATAGTCACGATTCGAGTTTACAACCTTTGGCAATTTTGTGGGGTCAATTACTATATTGCATAGTGACTTGAAGAAGAAATATAGCTTTGTGATCATTGCTCACATGTCATCTAGTAAAATACCTCATTTTGTTATTAGAATAAAGTTTTCCATCAACATATGGTAGTTGTGGGATTTAATACCCTTCAGCTTCAAGTCCTTTATTAGTACAAGGTTGCTAAGGTTTGACGGGTAACCCTTTGGCACTTTCACTGTAGCAAGAAACTCATATAAACTTTTTGTTTTCTCCTTTGGATAGTGTGAAAACCACTAGCCTAAGGAATGGATGAGATCCCCTCTCCTTTGGCACCAATTCCTCTCTGATTCCCATCTCAACCATGTCTACCCTCACATTTATGCCATCTTTCATCTTTCTAGGAATGTGAAGTAACATCCCAAAAAGTCTATCCAACACATTTTTCTCAATGTGCATGACATCAAGAAAATGTCTAACATTTAGGTAAATCCAATGTAGCAAATCGAAGAAAATAGACATTTTCTTCCACCTACTTGTTCCAACATATATATTTCCTAAATGGCTTCCCAAATTTATAGTCTATATCTTTCATTTTTTCTAAAACCTACTCACCAGTCAAAGATTTAGGTGCCCTCCTTTCCTCTGATTTCCCATCAAAGTTTTTTGTCAAATAGCAATACAGATGACCCTTTTGTAGCAATCTATGGTGTCCTATATAGGAATTCTTCATACCATGTTTCAACCTGATCGATTGAATACCCTCTTCATAAATCATGCATCCAAGTTGGCCTTGATGTTGTACCCTAACAAATTAACATATGCAGGAAAATCATTGATTGTGCCATACAGCATGGCCTTCAAATTGAAGCTTACTTTCCCATTAGCATAATATAAATGCTCCCTACTGTCCCTAACTTCTTCACGTCTTCAATTAGTGGTACAAGGAATACATCTATGTCATTCCCTTGTTGCCTTGGCCTTGAGATTAGAATTGACAACATCATATATTTCCATTTCATTAAGAGTCATAGAGGGAGGTTATATATAAAAAACATAGTCGACCATATACTACTACAAAAAACGCTATAAATGACACTTTTTTTTACAAATACTATGACGTTTAGGAAATGCCACAGCTTCCAATGCCATTAAAAGAAGTTGTGGCGCTTACATAGCTTCTGTTAAGAAAAATAGCTTCCTATGGCACTACTTCCTTGAGGAAGTGCCACAAGAAGTATGGGCAAGCTATGATGCTTCCCTAGCTTGTTCCTATGGTCATAAGAAGTGACACACACACACTTCCTATGGCATATCTTTGAGGAAGCGCTATAGGGCGCACTTCCAATGATGCTTCCCCAAAGAAGTGCCACATGAAGTATTTTTTTTAAAAAAATAAATGTATATAATTTTTCCGTTTCCTAATGGATTCTGTATTTACAATCCAAATCTACAGCAATTTACAATATAAATCCACAACAAAATGAATCAAATTGAACCATAATGAAATAATTCCAAACAAATAACTAATTCATAAAATCACTACTAAATATATTTACAACAATTGTAATACACAACTGATTCTAAGTGAATAAACAATACAATAATAGGTAAGAAAAAACTTAGGTACCTAAATATTAGCTAATTTCCTGAACAGTCAACTTGGCAAAATGTTGATCTTCATAATACTACATAAGCCCTATCTTTAAGTCACACATAATCAACCAATTAAATCCCAAAACATCATAATAATTTTTCACAACTCACAACAAAAGAAATCATGTTTGCCAACACTACATATCATAGTTAAATTAATTGGTTGCATTACAAGCCAACAAAAATATAAGTGTTATGATTATTTCACTTATGATACTCATCAATAACAATTACTATAGTAGCTAAAAATTATAACTACTACACATATCTTCACATATACAACCTATATATAGTAACATGTAATATTATCTCAATTAATTTTTAACATATAAAATTGAGAATCATTTTTTCAAATTTCATAAATATAAAAAGCATTGGCCAAATTAAACTAGTAACAACTAATAAAATTATATTTGTAAGCTCAAAAATTTAAAAACTTACAATGTATAGGAAGTTTAATAATAGAGAGTTGTAACTTCAAGCAAATACTTGCAAAAAAACATAAGTACACATAAAACTACAAGCTAAGATTCATGGCAGATTTTAAACTTAAAAAAGAAAAGGAAACTCTAGTGCCGATCGACGGAAGCTTTTGTATTAAAAAAAAGACTTATAAGGGAGCTTTTGTAGGAGGAGACAAGAAGGAAAAAAAACGTGAGAGACCAAGCTTTGTAGTGCCGACAAAAGTAGGGACCAAATATTGAAGAAATATGGAGGAGGAGGAGACAAGAAACACTAAAAAAGTGGGGGACCAAGGAAGCTTCTGCACTTGCCGCTGTAAAAATAGAGAGGAGGGAGTGGGGATAATGCCATTGGTTGTTGGTGAAAATACGGAGGAAAGAGTGGGGACAAATTAAAGTATTAGATAGGAAGAAGGGAGTAGGGAGAATGGATAAGGAAAGGTAGTGGACCAATAGAGTGAGGACCACAAGGATAAGATTCTGATGGGAAATGGAGAGCTCAAGAAGATGATATAACAATCTGGATCTGGATTAATTTTAAGATGATGTCCTATATTTTTTTTAAAAAACAGTGCCTACAAGGCATTAAGGGCAGGCAAGTACCATAGCTTCCAATATTTTTTTAAAAAATAGAGCCTTGTATGGCGCTTGCTTCGTTAAGCGCCATACAAGGCATTAAGGCCAGCTATGGCGCATGCCTAGGCAAGCGCCGTAGGTGAACCATAAATTGAAAAAAAAGGGCTTGTTTGGCGCTTGCCCCCACACACTAGCTATGGCACTTGTAATAGCAATCGCCACAACTTCTAATTTTTTGTTAAAAAAAACAATTATCTAAAGAAGTGCCACAAGAGGGGCGCCACTGAATCCCTCTTTTATGGTAGTGACATATTATGGCTACTACTCTACATCTCATACCAATAGCCAATGCTAGGTAGAGGTTTCTATTTTCTTCATCAATTTCAAGATATTCAAGGTCAAACTTACTCTATTCGACAAAATTAGCAGGATGCTAAAGCATGTCATTGTGAATCTTTTCATATGCTGGCAAACTTAAATTTTTCACATCATGTGAATTACTATATAAGTGTCTAAATCTAGGTATAATTGGAAAATACCATAATGTATTCTTTGGACTCTTCCCATACTCTTGATAGCATGAGGCACAACACTTCAAACACTCAATTAACAATTCATATTCTTTTCTAAACAAATTACCATTGTTGGGGCAAGCATGTATATTGTCATAACTTAAGCCAATGGTGCACATCACTTGTTTTACATTGTATGTCTTGGCTGGAATATCGTTCTGCAATGGTAGTATTCTTCTCAAAGTGCAAACAATTCTTTGAAGCCTGGGTCACGCCTGGGTCACTTCACCTATTTTAATTTGCTTTCAAGTTGTACAAGTTTAACTTTGTAGATAATAAGGTGAACTCAATGCAACTTTTTTACAAAGGCTTCTCTGCATTGCTCTTTATCCTCTTAAACTTTTCTGGGCATTCACTAAAATCTTCAATTGCATTGGCCATTTTTTCAAGATGGATGGCCTCATATGTACTTGTGTCGAAGTTAGTTGATTCACACTTTTTCCAGATGTGGCCAGCTAGCTAGTATTGCCTACATCTTTCTCTTATGTTTTGTGCAACATGTATAATTCCAATCAATTCCATACGTAGCTAAATGTGACTCACAACTGTCTAAATGAACTTGTTTTACAACACCATACTTTATGCAAGTGCAAATAATCATACTGCAATATTCAGCACTATTATGAACTGCAAACCTTATGAAATATCCCATCCTATACCAATATTTCTTGGATAGACGATTTGTAACACCTTACTGTAGAAAACACCTATTAGAAGTGTTTAACTGATTCTGAGTGACTAAAGACTCATTTTTAGCCTAAAATGCTGAGCTTTAAAAAAAAACTTTTCTCAAATTTTTGACTAATTTATCTCATATCCAAACATAGTGGATACTCTCTAAATTAAACCTCTTTAAAAACCTTTTGATAAATCAACAAGGTCCGGACTCCTTTCTAATTCACTTGACCCTTCAAATTATAACGTCTTATATCGTAAGTATACTTTCAAACTACTTCATAACAAGTACTAAACTACTTGCCCTTTTTAAAACTTATAATTTTTAGCTCATGCAATTGCCCTTGTTTATAAATGATATTATATTTACGCCGCTAACTAAGTCTACATTTATATATGCAACTATTAATAACTATATAAATATGTACTCTTGCCATCACTATAGATGGCACTAACCTTTTGGAAATTATAACTTTAACTCTCTTCCTTATGAAGGATATAGATGCCAAAATATATAATTATATAACTATGTCTATACATATCTAACTTCATCAAAATTCTTCACCAATCACTATGCCCTTGCCCTTAAAAGTACCAGCCCTTACTGTATGGTATGGAAGAAAGGGGTGATATTTGGAGAAATCTCAGTAGTAATAAATTTTTTCATGTTAATCATGCAAGATCATAACTAAACATGCAAAACAAGCTATAAAGAACAACACCTTATAAACACTGTATTATCAATTATGCCCATATACATCATACATATAACTTAGTGAATCACTTTCTAGTACACATTCATAGTTAAACGAATAATTAATTGGCACACATTGCCATGGAAAATCATCTCATGCAAGGCAATTTACATGTTCTCATGCACAATTAGCACAATGGCACAAACAAAACACGCAACAATCAATACAAAATCACATGAAGGGACAAGAGTTACTACCTCTTGTGCTTAATTTCTTTTGATTTGCCTTCTACTTTCTTCATTTCTTGATTATTCCTTGGTGGGCTAGGGCATATATCAAACCCTATCATATATGTATAAGTAAGGTTAGATTAATGCTTATACCATTCACGATTTATAACTTAACTAAATGTTCTTAGAATCCCAACTTAAAATGAAATCTTGCCTTAATTTTTCAATGACCTTTGAAAAATTATAACTAAACCTAGAAAACTCTAAATGAAGTGGTTCCATTATCTATTTAAAGCTCTTTTTATCCTCTACAAGGGAAAAATAACAATTAGCACCAAACCATGGTAATAATATCATAATTATAGCATGACTACTCACTTCCCAATTGCTAAAGCAGGATTTTTCTAGTTTTCCTGCCCAAATTTGAAAATTCATAGCTTTTAATGTATACATCCAATTAGTGTGTTCTAGGACTTATCTTAAAGCTTGTTTTTTTTGCTAATTGATCATCAAATTCCATAGGAACAAGATGTCATTTGCCCTGGTTTTACCTCATATAAATTCAGCGCTCTAATTTATAACAATCCATTTTCAATCATAAAGGTTTCAAACTTGTACTATGGGCAGATCCTACACAAAAACCCCTTCTAAACTCATTGGAAGAATCAAATTAAACAAAACAAAACTCCTTTATGTCAAATCAATAGCTGACCAAAGTAGAGCAAGGAGAAAAGTTCATGAATTTCAATTCTATTGTCACCAAACACAACATAGGGCCCTTTTTATATACAAAAACTATACTATAGAACATCTAAATCAGCGTGAAGACAATCAACCAAAGAAGGCAGTGCACTACTGAACCTAGTCAACCCCAAGTCGATACTATACACTTCCCTTCTAGCTTATCAACAACAACATTACTCTCCCTACCGCACCAAGTAATATTAACTTGCCAGTCCCGCTCCATCCAAGTCTGAATCTTAGTTAACAGATTCGCCTGGGGTTGAAGATCATTCCAGCCAAAAGAAAGCAATTCAACTAACTCCAGCAGTCAGTCTCAATGAAAATCTGACTCCAATGCAGCTCCCATGCTCGTTTCAAAGCCCACAACATAGCCCAGATCTCAGCGTGCATGCTATCTCCATTTCCAATATTAAACATAAACCCATCATTAACCTTCCCTTCATGATCATGTGTGACTCTTCCACAAGTAGCGTGAGAACCTCTGCATGACCCATCGACATTATACTTAAACGTACCCATTAAAGGAGGCTGCCACCGTGGAACCCTTTCCCTGTCAGTAAAATTGTTACAAGGGTCTCATTCGAACAGAACACAACTGCCTTCACCTGATGAATAACCTGCAAGTAGCTCTTCAAACCCCCATCAAACAGTCCAGAATTCCTGTTGAGCCAAATCTGCCAAGCAATAACAGCAAACCACATCAACCAGAGAACTCCCTCAACACAACATCGTTGATGTAAATTCCAGATAACCCAATCCTGATATTGGCTCATGGAGAAAAGCTTCCCCCGTAACTGTAGGGGCACCAATCTTTTCCAAACGACAGAAGCAAATTTACAATCCCGCAACACATGTAATATATCTTTAACATTCTCCAAACACAAACGATAAGTGGCATGCTGTTGCAATCCCCTCAGGACTCTAGATTGATTTGTAAAGAGCCTTCCATGACAACACAACCAGAGAGAAGTCTTACATCGTTGTGGTGCTGAAACCCTCCAAATCTTCCTCCAATCTCTATTAACTCGTGGACCGGTATAATTACAAAGAAGAGAGTATGCTGATCGTATGGTAAAATCCCTATGAGACGTCAGTCTCCAAATTGGTGTATCATGAACACCACTAGTGAACCGCGGATGCTCCTGTTCCAAAGAACGAAGCACGTGTACAGGTAGGAGATCCTTACAAATTTCCCAATTCCAATCCCCTGACGCAGTCATTACCTCCGAAACTATCAAATCCCGTATATTATCCTCAATAGGCCCAGTTGCATAATTAATGAATTTCTCATGATTAGGAAGCCAAGCATCCTCCTAAAACCTCACCCGAGCTCCATCTCCCACCTTCCATCCAAGTCCTTTCATTGTATCATCCCATACATACTTGATTCCCTTCCAAACTTGAGACTCGTGTCTTCACCCACAAAGCGTCTCTTCATCTGACTAGCCCCTACCCCAGTTTCATCATAAAGGCTGTATTCTATTTCCTTGCACTCCTAAGACCAAGACCCCCATCCTCCTTCTGATGACACACATTATCCCATGCTACTAAGTGGACCTTCCTAAAGGTTCTACAACTTCCCCATAAAAAACCATGACAATTTTTATCAATTTCATTACAAGTTGACACAGGCAAGAGTGTAGTCTGCATTGTGTAAGTAGGAATAGCAGAGGTAACAGATGAAATCAAGGTGTGCCTCGCAGCCATAGATAAATTATTCACCTTCCAATTTGCCAATCGGGCGTTCATCTTAATCAAAACATAATCATATGTATAGGAATTAACCCTCTTGTGGTGTAAAGGTACCCCCAGGTACTTCCCTAAATCTGAAGTTGGAGTAAATCCAAAAAACTGATTGATCTCATATCGACGATTATGATTCACATTAGTTGAGAAGAAGATCCTGGACTTACCTGCATTCACCTTTTGTCCAGAGGCTAAACAAAAATTATCCAGGCATGCTTTCAACATCCCTGTTTGCTCAAGGTCAGCCTCAGCAAACAAGAACAAGTCATTTGTAAAGAAAAGGTGAGAAACAGCTGTACCGTTCCTCGTTAATCTAAAAGGCTTCCAGTGGCTATTTGTCACTTCATTTTGAATAAGATGAGCGAATCTCTCTATGACTAGAACAAACAAATAAGGGGACAAAGGATCACCCTGACGAATGCCTCTAGTAGGATTAAAAGTAGGACCCCTCGAGCCATTCCATAGAACTTGCATGTCGACTGTGGATAAACAATATCTAACTATCTCAATAAACTGAGACGGCACGTTGAGCTCATGAAGACACCTCCCAACTGACACGATCATAGGCCTTCTCTAAATCAATCTTCAAGACCAAAAACCCCTTTCTTCTCTTTATACTTCTCATTAAGTGGATCACTTCCTAAGCCAGGATTATATTATCAGGACTCAAACACCCAGGAATGAAACTATATTGGTTTGGAGCAATGACTTTTGGCATGAGATGCTTCAACCGATTGGCTAATATTTTCGTTACTACCTTATACACCACATTACACAGGCTAATCGGGCGAAAGTCCCGAAAAGTCTGTGGGACATCAACCTTTGGAATCAAAGCAATGTTAGTCCCATTAATCCATTTAACATTTTCCGGATTCGTAAAAATATCCTGAACCAGTTGAATAACAGTTGGCCCCACAATATCCCATTGGCTCTAGAAAAATAAGGGATTCAAACCATTTGGGCCCGAGGCCTTCAAAGCACCCATGCTAAACAGAGCCTGCTTCACTTCCACACCTGTTGCCATCCCACCCAGCGAGGCTAACACCTCGGTACCAACCTGCGGAAATGTATTTCCAAAATTCACAGAAGACATCCACCCTATTCATCCATATACAACTATTGGAAAAACTTCATCCCCGCAGCCTGTAGCTCAGTAGGGTCATAACACCACTCTCCATCCTCTCGTTGAAGAGCCACAATATTCTTTCTCCTTCTTCTACCATTCGTCACCGCATGGAAATACTTAGTGTTCTTATCTCTATGGATGTATCAGTTGCATTGAGACCGTTGAAGCCACATGAGCTCCTCTTGTATTAAACACTTCTCCAACTCTAGCCACACTCTCGAATGTTTTCTATTCCATAACATGCTGGCCTCATCCTTATCCTGCAAATGTTCTAACTCACTGAGTAACGCTGCCTTTCTTATGTTAATATTTCCAAACTTCTCCTTATTCCACCACTGAACATCATGCTTAAACTTCTGTACATTACTGTTCCAATCTGCCGTCGAGCTCCATGCATGCCGTACTACCTAAGAGAACCCCTTATCTGTAACCCATAGTGCAAAGAACCTGAACTCTTGAGCCCTACTCCCCCTATAAGCTCTCTGATTCAGCATCAAGAGTAAGGGACAATGATCTAATTTTAATTGTGGTAGATGTAGCACCGACGCCGAAGGAAAGCACTCTAACCACCTGTCAATACGACTACCAGAAGACCCACGCCACCAAGTAAACTAGGGTCCTTGAAACTCTAGCTCTGTCAACCCACTTTCCTTGAACCACGTCAAAAATTCTTGGTCACCCCCAGTCAGTCTTCGAGTACTCGACCTCTTCTCCTCTGTTCTCAACGTACCGTTAAAATCACCCCCAATGCACCACCGTCCCACTCCATTGGCTTCTATAAGACCTAGTTGTTGCCACAATGCTCTTCTAAGAACTAGGTTTGGGTGACCATAAACTATCGATAAATCCCAAGCATCCTCCTTACCCAGATTAAAAGTCCTATGGAGGACCTGTGCATGCTTCGAAATAACTGTGAAATCCACGGTCTCATCCTAAAAACACCAAATTCCCCACTATAACCAACAACATCCACAACCTCACAGTTTTTAAACCCCTACCTCCTAGCTAGCACACGGGCTTTTGCACTCTTTTGTCTTGTTTCTAGCAATGCAAGAAACTGGAACCAATGATGGTTACAAATTTCCTTAATCATACTCATAAAAGATCCCCCCCATAACACAATATTAATTAGACAGTGGGAAACGATCAGTTTCAAACCTCCAAATTCTCAGTTTCATCAAGCAATAACAATATCTCCACCAACACAACCATATACCACTTATTGTTGCTTGAGGCATTCAAGTCATTAATATCAGAGCATACTATCTCTCTCTGGTTTTTTTAATTAAAAATTTTTGAACGGCATCTGCCTCGCTTTTAAATTACTTTCAGATTCGAAGGTCACCGCGCGCTTCCCTAAGCCAAGTCCAACATGCAAACTATAAAATACACTATATTACCAATCATTCAACATCTAAACATTGTTTCAAGGCTTAGCTCATTTATTCTTCCCTTTTCTCTCTCTAAAGTCAGAATTGAAATCATCATCTTCTTCCAAGAGATGTCTTAGATGAGGAAATAACAAATTTATGCAATAAACACTTAAAATAACTTAAAATCAGTGGAAGAAACTTATGCACATACAAAATCAGTCAAAAACCAATATTTCCAAAAACTTTACTCAATAAAAATCCACAAAACGCACAAACAAATTCATATCAAATAAGTATGAAACTGAACTCAGATTTAAAAAGAGACGAGCACAAAAAACACCAAAGGCAAGAACCCGGAAGTTACAAAGTGACAACCCATGAACCTAGAAATCACAGCAAACAACCCCATAATTAGCCTCAACGACCAACAAGTGACGAAGCAGAGCGACATACAAGGAATGAAGTAAAACCACCAAGGGAATGATAGAGGAGAGTGAAATGGTGGTGGAGAAGCTAGTCGTCGGTGGTGTTAGGATTGAGTACTCTCTAACTTGGTAACTTTCAAATGTTGAACGAAAAAAGGGTCTAGTAAGGGTTTTTAAAAGACTATACTTCATAATTGATGTTTAAAAAACTGAGATATATATATCTGTGAACATTATTTCCAAATTCTTCAAAACCACCATGATATATATATCTGTGAACATTAGTTTATGATTTTTTACATATAATCGTGAAGTAAATGATACAATTTTTTTTTAAAATGAAACTATTATTTCACAGTTGTCATATACAACCAAAAAATATTTGCGCATATACTTCATGGTTGTTTGGAATAACCAGGAACTATTTAATTCCTGTAACTCCGCCTCTTTATATTTCACAGTTTCCTCATAACCGTTAAGTATAAACCGTAAAATATAGATACAATTGTTGTAGTGTATATATTACACGTACTATTATTTTCTCTTTATTCTTCAATTTTTTTTCGTGAAGCAATATTATTTGTGTCACATGGAATAATTGCAGAGATTTGAGCTTCAACAAGTTGATCGGTGAAATCCCAAACAATATAAGTCACTTGATGAACCTAAAATACATGTAAGGGAGTATTCCACATAAGAAATAACTTAATTTCTTGAAACTTAGGGCTTGTTTGTTTCTGTTTTCCTTTTTTCCAAATAAATTGTTTTATAAACAAGTTTTGAAAAAAAAAATCTATTTGGATAGTTGTTTTTAAGAAATCTATTTTGTTGACATTGTGACTGTGGCTGTTGCTGGCAATAACATGGCAGCAGTCGCCACCAATGGTGACATGGCAGTGGTTGGCACTAGTGGTGTGGTATCAGTAGTGGATAGGTGGTGGCCTAAAAAAATAAGAAACAGAAAAACAAAAAGAAGAAAACACCTAAAAACTGTTTTGATTTTTTAGCTTCTAAAAACAACTTTATGTTTTTTTTAAAAAGTTTACTGAAAACATATTTCCAAACAAGTTTTATTATTATTTTTTAAAAAAACTGTTTTTAAAAACAGAAACAAACAGGCAACTAATTGCTCATTTTTAATTGATATTTATTAAACATGCATGCAGGTTTCTAACTGAAAACTCTTTGACTGGGAAAATTCCTGAATGGATACTGCAAAACAAAGATGATTATTTGTAAGTGAAATGTCCCTTTTTTCTCATTATTATAGTTCAATGCCATTATTTGACATTATTTATCGTAAATCGTTATCCCTTATTTCTATCATCATTTGCAATTAATCAGCTTATGGCATAATGTCTTTTTTTCATTTGAACTTTGAAAGCTCTAATATATAAAAAATTGAGTTGTTAGAATTTAAAATTTTTGTTTGGGCAATCTTCCAATACACAATACAACTTTTGATTGAACTACCTTGATAATTCTAGATGTCTCTGTAAATACTTCATCTCCCCATAATTGCTTTATCCATATAACCAATTCATCTAAATTTTATGTAATAAAAGATAATAGGTCAGGAAAAAACTTACACGTGTAATTTTGCACTACTTTCTCTTCTAGTGATCTATCATACAACAATTTTTCGGAGACTTCTGTCACTACTTGTCAGTACAATAATATGTAAGCTCTCTCTCCTCCCACCAAAAAAAAAAGAAAAAGAAAAAACTTATTTCTTGTTCTTAAAGGCATTATGCTGCAAATCTGAGCCATTTGTTTAATCACACAGAAACTTGGCTTCGAGCTTGTCATCTTCAGCAAACACCTCGTAAGATTATGCTTATAGCTGTCTTATTTCAATTATTGCATGCCCTTTTTATTCATTGTTGCAACTTTCATTCATCTTGCAGACGTAATTGCCTGAAAAGGGGCCTTCCTTGTGGAGGAAAACCCAAATGTGAGTGTTTAAACTTTGTACATCAATGTTTTTGAGTTTCCCATGTCATTATATCATTTAATTTTAATTTTATTTTCAATAAAAATAAATAAACCAGGTAAAAAAACCATCATGATGAGTTTTAACCGAATATTGAAAATTTTAGTCAACATAACGTTGAACTGAAAAAGTTGTCAAAGTCATGTGGTGGTATATATTATCACAAGAGAAGATCATGATAAATTTGATGATTTAGATTCCGCTATAGATGTAATTTTCGATGAGGTTGTCACTAATTTTGCAGATCATTCATTGTTCATAAATTGTGGAGGACTAGAAATTGAATATGAGGGGAATAAATACGAAGAAGACACTAATCCTGGGAGTATCTCATTCTTTTTTCTGAGTGATGATAAATGGGCTTATAGCAGCACAGGAGTAGTATACTTCAAAAAATATGATAACAATTACATAGCAACAAACAAATATTCTCTCAATATTAGTGGCCCAGGATTCTACCAAACTGCTCGCTTTTCTCCTTTGTCTCTCAAGTATCATGGCCTCTGTATGATTAATGGAAATTACAACGTCAAGCTACACTTTGCTGAGATTATGTATTCTCATGATCAAAATTTCAGCAGCCTTGGAAGCCGCATATTTGATGTTTCAATTCAAGTGAGTCTCATTATGTTCAATTTATATATTTTCTACTGATTAGAGAATCTAGCGAAGATCGAAAAAAGGGCCTGTTTGTTTTTGTTTAATTTTTTTGTCTCCGAAACAGTTTTATAAAATTGTTTTTTAAAAACAAGTTTTGAAAAAAAAAATTTGTTTAGATAGTTGTTTTTAAAAAAGTTGTCTTTGAAGTAACATGGCAGTGATGCGGCGGTGGTCGGCACTGGTGGTTAGTGTGGTGTTGATAGTGGATAGGTGGTGGTATCAAGAAAAAAAAAAAGAAAACCAAAAACAAGAAAATACCTAAAATTTTTTTTTTAGTTTTTAAAAACAAATTTTTGTTCTTCTTAAAAACAACTTATTGAAAATAGTTTTCCAAACAAGTTCTGTTATTGTTTTTTGTTTTTAAAAACAAAAAGAAATTGTTTTTTTAAAAACAAAATCAAATAGGTTCTAAGACTCACTATTCATGCAGCCATAGAGTTAAGAGAAATAAATATTGTGGGTTGTGAGACTGTTTACTGAGAATTTCATTAATCTCTCTTTGTTGTCAAAGGATTACTTCTATATGTAATGATTCAACACACTATGAACTACTCTTGCTATGTTGGTTAACAAAAGTTCGAAAAGGCTAAAACTCTTGCATGTATATCTTGACAGGGTAGGCAATATTTGAGTGATTTCAACATTATGAAGGAAGCTAATGGCGTTGGAAAGGGCATAGTTAAGGATTTTAATGTTGATGTTAATGATAACACATTGGAGATTCATTTATATTGGGCTAGTGGGAAAGGAACTACCTATGTTCCTGATTATGGTGCATATGGACCTCTTATATCTGCTATTTCAGTTACCCCAAGTAAGTCAAATCTCATATTTATTGGTTCAAACTCGTTCTAGCTTAAGTTAAGTGATGATCATTTTGACTTTGATATGAATCATATGCTTCCCACTTTGTCATGTAGACTTCAAAATTCCTTCTGAAATGCTTTCTGCTGGAGCCATTATTGGAATTGTGGTTGGATCATTTGTGTTCCTCGTACTCATAGTATTTTTCCTTCGCAAGATGGGTTTCCTAGGTGGCAAAGGTGCAAAACACAAAGGTAAAACCAAAATCCAAAATAATGAAGCTGGTACATCTATTGATAATTTGGTTTTATAAGAAAATATAGGGTTAATATAATCTTTGGTCTCTTAAGTTTACTGTTATTTTGGTTTTGGTCTTTCAAGTTTAAAATTAGAGGTTTTTGTCCTTCAAATTTCATTTTATATAAAGCATTGGTCCCTATAGTTATATAAAAAACTGGACCATTTTGCCCCTTGAAGAATCAAAACCTCTTGTTTGAAACTTGAGGGACCAAAACCAAAATGAGGATAAACTTGAGAGACCAATCATTATATTAGCCCAAAAATATATATAATTTTTAAATGCCTAAAGCCTGACGTCCAAATCAAATGGATAAATAGTGAATTTATGTATATTAATTATATCTCATTTCTTTTATCTTTATAACCTTCTTTGATGCAGAACTTTTAGATCTAAAAACGGGTTATTTCTCTTTAAAACAAATCAAAGATGCAACTAATAACTTTGCCCCAGAAAATAAGATTGGTGAGGGAGGTTTTGGACCGGTGTACAAGGTAATTTTTAATATATCAGATTTATATTTGGCCAAGATTAAGTAACTGAATAAATTTATAAAGAGACAATATCTTTAGGATGTATTGATTCTACTTAAGAAAGATTATGAAATTTTGGACTAAAGATTGATTGAATTGTAGGGTGTACTATCAGATGGTGTTGTTATAGCTGTGAAGCAGCATTCCTCCAAATCAAAACAAGGAAATCGTGAATTTGTTAACGAAATTGGAATGATATCTGCTTTGCAACACTCAAACCTTGTAAATCTTTATGGATGCTGTGTTGAAGGAAACCAGTTGTTGCTAATATATGAGTATATGGAGAACAACAGTCTTGCTAGTGCACTTTTTGGTAAGGATTTTTATTTGTCAACAACCTTTTTTGGGTATCGTGTCAAGTTTTAGTTATATCTTTAATTCTTACTAGACAAAATTGAGATGTTGTATTTTAGGCCATTTGTATTCAAACATATATTTATTCATTCGAATCAACTTCTACACATTTAAATTAGACAAACTAAGGTCAGTTGCTTATATCAATAAGGTCAAGTTCTCTAATCACATTTGTTATTTTGTGATTATTAGTTGTTAAAATGTGAATGTGCACTAGTAAATTCACCCATGAATACTTGTAAATTTTTGTATAAGCTTTTATAAGAAAAATTCATATTTGTAAATTTTCATATGAACACTTATTATTTTCCTATTGTTATTTGCTTAAATGCATCTATGCACTTATAAATTCACCCATGAACTTGATAGAATGGATACAAGCAACTTGACCTAGGTTTTATCCATTTAAATTTTATTGAAGGACTCAATAGTAAAGATCTTAGAAATTTTCTTTAATCTGATTGTATTCAAATTTAAGATGCCATTGTTCTTAATGTTAGGGAGCCAAGGACGAAAGATACACTTGGACTGGGCTACAAGAATGAATATATGTGTAGGGATAGCAAGAGGATTAGCTTATCTTCATGAGGAATCAATATTGAAAATTGTGCATAGGGATATTAAGGCAACAAATGTCTTGCTTGATAAAGATTTGAATGCAAAGATCTCAGACTTTGGCTTGGCCAAACTTGATGAAGATGAGAATACTCATATTAGCACAAGAATAGCGGGAACCATGTCAGTACTCAACTACATCTTTTCATTATAGCAATTCTTAAATTTGGTATTGTATTAATAGGTTTTTTCTTCTTAGACTTTGCTTGTACATTACTTGTTTTTTCACTTGACTATTATCATTTTATGATCTCTTTTATTAGTGGTTATATGGCTCCTGAATATGCAATGCGAGGATACTTAACTCACAAAGCAGATGTTTATAGTTTTGGAGTTGTTGCCCTAGAAATTGTTAGTGGAAAAAGCAACACAAGTTACATGCCAAAAGAGGAGTTTGTTTATCTTCTTGATTGGGTTAGTTATACAACTTACGCTTACTAGCATCAGTGATGCTACATATCTTCATAAATAATGGTTTGATTGATTTCTAACGACACCATACTTTGATGTAATTAAAGGCATATGTTCTTCAAGAGCAAGGAAACCTTCTTGATCTGGTGGATCCAAGTCTTGGTTCAAGCTACTTCTTACAGGAAGCCATGAGAATGCTGGAGGTGGCACTCCTATGCACTAACCCATCTCCAACTCTGAGACCATCCATGTCCTCCGTTGTTTCAATGCTTGAAGGAAAGTTGCCGATCCATGCACCAATAATCAAATCCCTAGAGAGTGCGAAATTCAAGGCCTTTGAGATATTATCATCTCAAGATAGCCATAGCCAAACCATTAATTCTTTTAGAATATCACAAGAAAATGTGGATCAAAGAGTTGAAGTAATGGATGGTCCATCGACTGATTCCTTTATTTCCGTTCCAAGTAAATATTTCTCTTCATCTAGTAGGCTTCTGAAGGATTCTGACTAGGTTGGCAAATTGGCATGAAACTATAAACTATAATCATGCACATGCAAAGTCAAAGATAAATAACATAACGTGCGAAGAAAAGTTTACATTTGCTAATTAATTAGTTCCTCTATTTTTCAATTTATTTATAATGTGTAATTAACGCAACAAAGCCTTGTTTCCATGTGTGTGTGTGTGTAAATATATATAAATATTGTTTTTATTGGATTTCGTAATGCGAAATGCTAATTAATTCGTACTTGCTAGTTTTTTCGTGATGGATAATTGGAGTATTGATGAAACCCTTTTGTCGCCTTTGGTTTAAATGGTAACATCTCAAATTTTGGGCCTAGAAGTTGAAGAATAAATCTGAATTAAGTAGACTATTAAGTCCAGTTGAGCCAAATGTTTTAAACATATTATGTGGAAAATGCTTAAGATAATTATTAAAATTACTTATGGGCCTTGAAATTGAGGAAACATTATGGAATATTATTTTGGGGACCTAAAAAAATTAGGATAAAGTATGCTTTTTGTCCTTTAAGTTTATATGAGATATACTTTTGGTCCCTTAACTTTGTAAAGTATACTTTTGATCCTATAACTCAAACACCATTAATGTTGCTAACGGAAAACGTTGACACAATAAACTCAATTGATGATTGTGTCATTAAATGCTGTTAATCTTAAATTTAAAATATTTGTAAATTGAAAAATATCTAAAAACCTAATGAAGCAATCAATATCAAAACCTCGATTTTATTAAAAAAATTTAATTTAATAATCTAAATATATTAGTTAAATAATCTAAATAGAAAAACTTCGATTTCATTTACAATGATTTGTCAGTTTATTTTAGTTTAATAGTCTAAATATGTTATATTAAAAATTAAAACTTAAATATTCTTTGTAAGTTGCACAGTCACTTGAGTTTGCTGTGTGAACATTTTCTATTAATAACATTAATGGTGTTAGAAATACAGGACTAAAAGTATAATTTATAAAGTTAAAGGATAAAAAATATACCTCATGTAAAACGTAAAGAACTAAAAATATACTTTAGCTGAAAAATTATGAAGAGGTTTAGTTTCCCAAAAGTGGCCAAATTAATTTTAAATTTTAATAAGGGAACTAAGTCTTATTTTCCTAAAAATTCAAGAAAAAATAGTTAGATGTAAATTTTTATGCTGAAAATTTTAGAGATGATATTTTATGAGGTAAAGAACTAAAGGAGGCAAAAAATATTTATAAAGTGTCACAAAATAATTTTTGAAATTTATTTGGTGATCAATTCCAAAAATAAGGGGTAAAATGGTAACTTTACTCTAAATAATTAGGCTATGGTTAAGCCCAAAATGTGAGGCCCAAAACTCACCAAGAAGTTATATATATATATTGGATTTTGTACTAATTGGTTCAATAAAGTGCTAAAAATCAAGTCTTACATGTGGGACCCACAAACTTTATTAAATTCACTCAATTCATTTAAGGGTTTGTTCGGTTTGAGGGGAGGAGAGGGATTTTACTCCCTTCTCCTTGTTTGGCAACATAAGAATATAAGAGGAAAGGGAAGATGTTTTGAAATCTCCCCTCCCCTTCCCTCCAAAAGTTTGTTTGTTTTGGCCCCAGGGGGGATTTGGAGGGAAGGGGCAATATTTGGGCTTGTGTTAACCAATATACCCATATTGATTTTTAATATTCCCAACCTACCATTATTTCCCAAATGCTACTCTCCTTTCTCCTCTTTCCACGTAGTCACTGACTCCATTACCCAATAGCTCACCATCATCATCGTCGCATCTACCTTCCACTAACACTACAAAAAAATGTCTGTTCATAGGGGTTAAAAGAAACCGCTAGAAATATCAGGATTTGTAGTGGTTTGCAATGAAACTACTATAAATTTGCAATGGTATAACTCATACCAAGTGGCAAGCTAGTTAGCGAACAAAATTTGTAGCGGTTTACACAACTAAACCGCTACAAAATGCGGAGCTTGGTGCCAAGTTGGTGTCAAATTTGTAGTAGTTCTTTTATATGAACCGCCACAAATATAGGTGCAAAGCTGGCATGACATTTGTGGCGGTTTTGTTATAGCAGTTTATATGACAAGAATCACTATAGAATCTAAAAGGCTGCTTATTTGTAGCAGTTAGTGGTTAGATGAATAATTGCTAAGAATACAGAGCATCTACACATTTGTAGCAGTTTTACGGAACCACTACAAACTTTTAGTGCACATTTTGTAGCGGTTTCTATGTATAACCGATACAGGATGCAAAGCGTCCGCATATTTTTAGTAGTTTTACAGAACAGTTACAAAATTTCATGTTACACGAGGTAGGGTTTCATGATTTGTAGCAGTTTATGTACCAGTTTATTGTAAAACCGCTACAAATTTCAATGCTATAAAAGCGTTGTTAACCCTCATTATACCACTTTTGCCAAATTCATTTCTCACGTGACCTTTAAAAGGTTGTGCTTCAGATCTGAGGTTCTGTTCAAGCATTTACAGGTTCTGTTCAACCACTATTTGAATGAGATAGGAATGAATTGGATGCGATTCCTCATCCACTTCAAGATGTGGAATATTGTTCCTCGGATGCCAAAGAATATTACGTGGGATGAGGTTGTCAAGGTAATTAATTGTATTTAATTATATTATAAATGTAATAGTTATAATTTAAGTGATTTGTAATTAATTAATTAATTAATTGTATTTAATTATTATTTATTCAATTGTATTACAGGATAAGTTTGCCATCCGCTACAATAGGAAAAGGTGCATGATGATCAAGATAGGGGATGACTGGAAGAATAGAAGGAATCGTCTCTACCATAGCATGAATAAGAATGGGAAAATACCTCTGGAGCAGCTGAGAGAAAATGTGCCTGACGACGTACCACCTAACGATTGGGTGAGTTTTGTCTAGTACAGGAGGAGTTTAGAGGGAAAGGTAATTTTTTAATAATAATTATTTTTTATTAATTTTTTAAATAATTATATTTTTTAATATTTTTAAATAATTATTTTTATAATTTTAATGTTTTGCTATTTATGCAAGCTCTTTCTTAGAGAAACACCAGGAGTCGAGGGCAACAGAGGATCCATAACACTGCAAGATCGAAGACATTTGTTGTCACTTACAACAAACTAGTAATTTTTTTTCAATGTCAATTAATTTTAGCTTTATATTATAAATTTATTATTTTATTATTTACAATATTAATTTATTGTTTTAATTCTTTTAGGAGAGGAATGCTCAGCAGGAGAACCGTGAACGAACTACAGGGTGTTATTCACTGTCACCCAAAGACACTGAGACCGGAATGTGACCTCACAGCGGGTAGAGGAGGCCACTATAAGATAATTTATTATTTTATAATAATAATTTATTTTTTTATTGTTTATAATACTAATTTATTGTTTCATAAAATGGCATGAATAGATTTAGTAGTCACAGGCTGAGCTGCGAGAGACCCAGACCCAGGAGTCACAAAGGTCTGTAAATCCCATTGTGCCATTGAAAGCTGGTTTGGGCCCAGTTGAGCACCCTAGACGCTGTAGGGGTATGATGTTAGGCACCAAACCTAATATTGAAGGCACTTTTCTTTTGTTTAAAAAAACTATATTTTCGTATTTTATTTATATTATAATTATAGTATATATAAGTGTGTTGTAATTATATTTATTTTTTTGGTCGAAGTGATTATATTATTTAATTTTGATAATTATAAAATTAATTTTTTGACCTCGATAGTTGTAAAATTATAATTCTTTGACTAAATATTATTTACAATTTTATTTTATAAAAAATATTTGAAAGATAAACACTTATATAAAATAAGGGCAAAGTTGTCCATATAAAAATATTTTTCCTCTCCTCCCCTTCTAAACCAAACAATGTAACATTAAAATTCCTTCCCTCTCCACCCTTATCACCAATCTAATCAAGGTAATATTAAGATCCCTCTCTTTCCCCCATCTCCCCTGCCCTTCGTTAAAATCCCTCCCCTCTATTGAACCAAACATACCCTAAGAGTTAAGACACTCCAGCTGATACCTCCTTCCTCATTTTTCGATCACTAAAAGCAAAGATAGAGAGAGTTGAGAGGAAGAAGAGAAAATGAGGAAGAAGAGGATGAGGAAGATCAAGTGAAAACTCACATGCAATCACACTTTTGAGTAGGTAAGGATGTCTAAGTCACTATTCTCTATTAACTTCTTGTTTAGCCAAGTATTTTGTTAGTAAATCATGACTGAAAGCTTAACCTTAGAGAGATAAAGTTGAAGAACATGAGAGATAAGTATGGATAAGTTTAAATGGAAGCTTGAATTAGTGATTTATGGCATTATATGTTGATTAATTTGATTGCATGTTAGGATTCAAATTTCTAGAAGCTTAAGGATGAAAAATGCTCACTATTTTGGTGTATAGTAGTAATATGCTAAAACTATCCAAAATTGGAAAATTAAATATTTGAAGCACCAAGAGATCCCTAAGTGATGTATGGATGGAATAAAGTTGAAATTCAAAGTTTTCTTCCTACATCCCCTATTCAGACGACCACTTTTTCAGCATGAAGTGGATGAGTTTTGTTAAATTTAAGGCTTCCAATGAATTTAAAAAGGGAATTTTGTGTAGGATAATGTCCTTAGAGCAAGTTTGGAAGCATTAAAATGAGAAATGTTATTTTCCTTATATATATGTGAGTGTCTTGGCCAGTAGGGAAAAATAGGGAAAGAGATGTATTTTGAATAATTTGAGTTCAAAAATGGATTCCTCATGTGAAATTGTGTCGGGGTAACTTGAGAAGTGAATTTTTAGGTAAGAGAATATAATTCCAAGAGTTCAAGTTTTAAACTCAAGAATCACTATTATAGAAAATGCCTTTTATGACGGTTATTTTTGTCATACATCACGGTTTTGAACCAATATATATGCTAGCGCTATATATGCTCCGCTCAGATAAATAATGGTTCTAAACTATAATTTATTTTAGACCTATTAGAATGGTTATAATATAACACTCGTTATGTATTAAGGTTCGGTGAAGCCATGATGTGCGCATTACTGTGATTATAATTAATTGTCACACTTAAACAACCGTCATAATATATGGTAATGCTTGCATAAAATATAATTGTTTTGCTTTAACAACCATTATATATGTATTAACATATATAATGGTTCTTTCAAAACTAATCATTACATTATATACTGGTAGTAATGCTAATGGATTTATTTAAACAATAATTACAAATAGTTGGCATAAATAATGGTTGTTAGGTAACAACTGTGATTTATCAAAGCTTTTCTTTTTTAAAAAAAGAGGGGGTGGGGGTTCCTCCTTTCGATATCTCCCTACATATACATTTATAGAATGAATCACAATGTATATTTACATTCATTCATATACAAAATAATACAACACAGAATATATTTATAGTATTTATGTACATATATACACTATTAAAACAAAAACTTGAAAACAAACAAATCAACATTATCTAGAAATTTATAGTAATTCTATATGTTTTTACTTTCCCACTGATGTTGCATAGATGTCACCAACTCTTTAGCAAGTTCTCCTATTTGTGAGTTGTTTAACATCATGCAGGAGGCATCAAAATACTGTGCGCAAAAAGGAAACAATAGAAGGAAGTTAGATATTATAATATATAGCTGACTGAATGTATATATGAATGAATTGGACATATAATATACCTTATTTGTATCAATATTTTCAAGACTGTGAGTGATTATGTAACACCTTACCTTCCATAGCATATTCTGATGAGTCTTACACAGTAAATTTGGACCACTATGCCGAATTCCATTCTGGGACAAATATTCCTTTGTAACAATTTTAAATCCCAGCCTCTATACAGGGGTCGAACTTTTAATTGAATAGATTTTTTTTTTGAATAATTTAAACATTTTCAAATTTTGTACCATAGTAGTTCTCTACTCACTATAACTCATCTTTTCTTAACTTTGTTTATGATTATCAAAGTGTTCTCTGCTGACTTGAGTGTGGAATATTTCTTAACTACTGGGCTCGTATTATGCGATTACCCCTTCCTAGTTAATTTATTGTGCTTCCTTGGCAAAAAAAAAGTTCATTTATTGCGCTTAGGAAAACATTTGACTGTCATGCGGGTTATACAATTAACCACATTAAACATTATATTTACATAACGGATTAGCATGTACTACTCTTAAACTCTTCATTGCAACTTCTTCTTTTGGCATATTGTTCTGCATTCATTCTCTATGCTCTCGTGCCTATATGGTTGGTGAGGGAAGAGTGAGATTCAAGGGAATCTTAGTAGCAAGCTTTGCTAACTATGCATACAAGAAACAAGCTTAATGTATGACATGCTTGCTTACATAAATTCATACTAGCATAATGGCATACTTGCATGCTCAATGCTTCACACATTACATCTATGACCAGAGCATAAATAAAAATAGAGCTTCAATCATTAGTATATTCTTTATACCATTCATCAAAGAAATTAAACACATCAATAAATAAGCAAACTTATCAACTAAATGCAAGTCAGGAAAGTTTTACTACATTTTTCTTCTTCTTTGACATCTCATGGCCCTAGATATATATCTACATCATTAAAGCCATGACAAATGAATATCCTATGTAGCTATATTAGCCTCTAGGATACTACTCTACCCTTGTAAGTCACTATTATTACCATTAACCCTAAATACCTCATTTTCACATGCTTAGCCTATTCTACCAGAATTTTCAACTAACTTTAAAAATTCATAACTTTGTCTAGGAAACTCCAATTAGGGTAGGTCAAAGTCCTATGTGACACTCTTTAAGTCTATTGTAAGGAAACAAATACCCCTTACTGCCAATTACATGCACACAATTCTAGATACCTTAATCAATTCTCATTGCCACAAAAATCATTCTAGATCTAAGCCTAACTTTAACAAATCATATCTCCTAATGCACTGACCCAAATGGCACATATTATATATAAAATTAAAGCTTATCATGTCTACTATCATTTTGAAAATTTTCAAGGCCATTGGATAACATTGGTCAATTAAAAACAAGCTATAAACATCCTACCCTGCATCTGGCAGCATTAAGCCTAAGTGATATCAAATTTCAATTTTGACATTTCCTATCCAATTCATCCAAAAGCATAACCATAAGCTACGCCTACACAATTTTTCATGTAAAATCTAATGGTGACCTTAAATTCACCAAAATCACACTCCTTCTTGTTGCCTTACATCAGATCAAAACTGACCTCACAAACCAAAAATCAACAAGTTTGCAAATGCACCACTAAACTAGTCTAGCAACCTCTTTACACATCATATATCATCATGATCATGCTTTTAACAATATCAAACCCTAATCTCATGTTTTGACCAAAACTAGGGCGGCCGAAAGAGTAAATAATACTCAACCAATTCAAAAGAAGTTTGGTTCAAATTAAAGCTTAGACTCACCTCTTTCACTTTTTAGGGCTTGTTCTTTATTTCTCCAACTTAGGAACTTCTTGGGCATCTGAAAACACCTCCTTTTGAGAATTAAAAACCATAGGATTATAGCTCTTAGTAAGGGGTACAATGTTTATGGAGATGTTTTAAGCTAGAAACGTGATTTACCAAGTGAAAATGAGGCTAGAAACCTTACCTTGCTTCTTATTCTTCAATTTTCTCTTTCTCTTTCCTTTTCCTTTTTCCACTCTTTTTGTCTCTTATTTTTTCAGCTTGGCTAACTTTTTGGAATGTGAGAGAGTGTGTGATGTTGTTGAATTCATTTATCCTTATCCCTTTATTCACTTGGCCAAAAATGCATTTAAGAGATCAAGAGGTGGTGATGTCAAGTTGTGGTAGTTTCTTTAAAAAGTTACCAAGTTAATTGACCAAAGGATGGTTTGGTTAACTTAGAGTAATCTTTGTAAGAACACAATTGTTGGGCCCAATATGTTGTGAATTTCGGCCTAAACAAAAGAAAAAGGAAGAAAGCACCATTTAATTCAACAATTAGTAAAAATGTAAGGGCAAAATAGTCAATTGGCTAGATAAAAATTAAAAGCCCATATTTTCCCTTGAATTTGTGCTCTTGGACATCCAAACATGGGAAGCAAGAGGGAAATTGCAAACTTACACATACAAGATGGAGCAATATTTGCCAAGTAAAAGGAAGAAGAAAAGTCAACAATTGTGGCTAAGGTATCTTCCAATTATTTCAAGCTTGGAAAGTTTGACCAAAAGGCAATATTTCATGAACACTTTGGTCAAAAATTCCTTTCTATTTAGGTACCATATTTTCATCCTAAAGAGGAAGAGAAGAGGAAAGAAGAGTCAACACAATTACCATGGTAAATTTACCACACATGGTAACTAAAATTGGCTTGTGCAAGAAGGAAAATCTGTGGCCGCAACTTTTGCTTTTCCTTTGGCTATTTTTAGTCAAGTATTTATGAGACAAAAGAAGACAAAAATTAGAACATAAATCTCTCCTTCTCACTCAAATATTTTCACCAAAATGCGAAGGAAAGAGAAAGCAAGAAGCCAAGCACAAGATAAGTTCTTCTTGTGTGATTTTCACCTTCCAAATCACCTTTCTAGCTCTTGAGGTCTTCATAAATGTTGTTCCTCTCATCAAGAGCTTTATTTTTATGGTCTTTGTTTGTCAAGGAAAGGTGTTTTTGTGCTTTCAAGAAGAGCCAAAATTGGAGAAACAAAGAACAAGTCATACAAAGTGAAAGTGGTAAGCTTACGCTTTGATTTGAGCTTAGCATCCTGTGATTTGGTTGAGTTTTTTGGATTCTTTGGTGCTGCCCTAATTTTATCCATTTAGGGTTTTTTAGGGATTCTTTAGTGCTGTCCTAATTTTTGTACGTGTAATTGGTTGTAATTGATGTGTTTCCCTTAAATTAGACTTAAAGAGGGTCACATGGGACTTTGAACCACCCCAATTAGAGTATCCTAGATAAAGTTATGATTTTTCAAAGATAAGTGAAAAATCTGCCTGCTTTTTAATTCCATGCGAATTTAAAGCAAAAAGGGTAAAATGTAATAAGTTGGAACTCAAAGGGTGAAGTTATGTCCTAGAGGCCTGAGTAGCCATATTGGACATTCATTTATCATGGCTCTAATGTATGGTTATGTACCTAGGGCCATGAGATGACAAGGAAAAAGAATGAGAGGTTCTTCAAAAAAAATGGCTAAAGAAGAAGATTTAAAGACACAAAGGTAGTGAACTTACCCTACTTGCTTATATTTTATAGTTTGCTTGTATAGTAATGCATATGATTGCTTTACTTGATTGTGTAGAGCATATTTGAATGATGAAGATTTGCTTCTATTTATGCCATGGCCATAAGTATGTTACATGAAACATTGTGGACACAGAAATGTCATTATATGGCATGCGTCTAGTAAAGGCTAACATGTCATGTACTTAGCATTTATCTTGCATGAATTATGGTAACTGTTTACTACTGAGATTCCCCAAAATCTCACCCTCCTCAACCAACCATTTAGACAAGTGAAAGCAAAGAAGAGAACCGCACGAGAGGAAAGCAATAGTGGAACGAAGATAGGAAGATGTCTGCTTCTCATTGTAATGAGTTTAGACACCCTAGTAGCCTTGTGTAACTACATTATTTGTAATTATTATGTATAATCCCTGTGGGGAATTCCTATAACCAAGTACTTTTTATCAGTATTGTTATGCTATTTCTGTGTGCCCACTGAACTATACATTGCTACTCTAGTTATTATTGGAATAAGTAAGGGCATTGACATTTTTGGTATCAGAAAAAAGAGGTTATGGCTATCGAATAGTATACTAATATGGTCTTGATTATATAGTAATAGGGCGTATGCACAGAAAGAGGCTATTTATGTGAAGTAGCCCTAGAGAAACAGTAAATACCTAAGGGCAGCCAGTATCATAATACCAGTCTGAGGGTGGTATAGGGATGTCATAGACACCGAGGAAGTGAGTTTGAGTAAGGCCAGAGTGTGGGCCTCACCCTAGATTAGTTTTACCAGTAGGCTAATCAGTGTCAGGCAGATAAGCCATAAACAAATGAGACAAAGTCAGATCCGGTTGTAGATTAGGAGATATAGGAAGACATCTGAGAATATGTCTACAGGCTATCTGAAAGCATGATATCCCTATCGATAAGCATATAGGGTACTCAGACAGTTTAATCCTAGTATAGTTTGAGCAGGGTCTTCTGGATTTAGAGACCCGGATGACATTTGGATCTGCACAGTGATGTATGTCTTCTCGGATACTGTATTTTGAGTTCTGAGGGAAGAACGAGGTTATAGAGGTAGATTTGAATGACAACTTGATATACTTCAGGGAGCATATCATAAAGTACATGACCAAGTACATGTACCGGTACTAATATTCAGTTTGTACACAATATTTTGATGCACGGAGATAGTGGGCATGATTTTTGAGACAATGGCAGTCACGGGGTACTAGTGGTTGGAAATAGTTAGAGCTGACATCTGCCTTTTGGCGTTGGTACACAAAGGTTAAGCATGCTCAACCCAGAAAAATCTCAGGATAGGTGACCCCCTAGGAAGTCATATGTATATATGGTGACATGTTATGAAAAAAAGCAAGTACATGTTGTACAGTAGTTTAGAGGTTGCATGTTGTTGCAAGCTTTCTCTAATAACTATAATGTCTGTGATATGTTATTTCAGGCGTATCTGTGTGCCTAAAACTTTATGAAATAATATATATGCCCTTATGAATGTGTGACATTTACCTCTATCTTGTTTTCATATAGTGAAACATAAAGACTATAAGGCTAAGAGGTACAAATACTAGGTAGGGTCAAGAAGTTAGACCTAACCCAATGCAGCCAATGATAGGCATGTTAACAGAATATCAAACAATGATCAATGATCAAGGATCATGGTAATAAGTTGAGAGAAATGCAGTAGAAATAAAACACAAAAAGAAATAAGCAAAATGATATTGGTAGACTGGCAGATTGACAGAGCTGCTTAAAGATTTCAATTTAGAAATCCAATATCATCCAGGAAAGGCTAATGTAGTGATACTCTCATTCCTATACTATAAGATTATCTATATGCTTTGTATGACATGTTTTGTGACATGAGTTATAGATACATATTATCTAACTGGTACGGGAAAAGAACAAGTACAATCCAAGTGAAAAACACAAGTACCCCAATGGTCCAGAGGGGATCCAGTTATGATACACAATACCAAGAGGGTACACTGCCCAGTCATAGGACTAAGGTATGGACAAATCGGGATTCTCACAGTAGTTGGCCCTGAATATGTGCACACTTCGATTGTGATGATACACAATACCAAGAGGGTACACTGCCCAATCAGAAGACTGAGGTATGGATATATCGGGGTTCTAACAGTAGTTGGCCCTGAATATGTGCACAGCCTAACTGTGATGATTATAGTGTTATAATTCTATTACTTATATGGTTTATAGCATATTTATTTATCACATTTTCTATGAATGATTATGTGTTATTATGAGGCCAAGTGGGATCCAACTGAGGTAGTAAAACAAGTGTGGGCAGATAGTGCAACCCCACCTATATTGTATTTGACAATATGAAACATCAGAGTGGGTAGCAAAAGCATAATGAATTTATGTGCAACATTTAAGGACAACTGGAGAGGTTAACATTCATACCAGTGTTGATCATCCTAAGTCATGGTTGACCCATGTGGTTTATAGTGACACAGCCTGTATGGCATACAGTGATATAACCTGAATGGTCAATAGCACTACACCCTGTATGGTGTACACTGACATAAACTAGTGTGGTTTACAGTGACATGACCTATATGGTTAACAGTTACACAACCAATGTGGTTCGGGGTAACACATGTAAATAGAGATTGGGATGAGCCCTATTGTAGTAGGGCATAGTTGTAATGACTCAATTGAGATTAAGGGATAATGACTTCAAAATTGCTTGTAATTAGTGTAATTGAACACTTTTGAAGAAATGTGATATGGATTGAAATAAATGTTCATAGTGATGATTTATTAATAATAGTGAAACTAGGGGTAAAATGGTAAAATTGGAAATTTACCGACTAATTGGTCAGTTACCAAAGAGGAAACTTATTGGTTATTAAAGATCAAGGGTTGAGATCTATTGTCTATGGGTCAGAATCCTATGATATGCCCCTATGTGAGCTCATGGAGGAAGTAAACAAGATGTTGCCAAGTGGCAATTTGTGAGCCAAAGGATCATGCATATAAGCCAAAAACTCACTTTTTCTCTCTTTTCTCTCTCCTATTCGGTGGAGGGTATGGGCAAGGGAAAAAGGAATGCACTCATCATCATCATCATCTCTCACCTTCTCTCTCTATCTCTCCATTTTCGATGACTTTGAGAAGGAAAGAAGAAAAGAAAAGCTTGATCTTTGGTGAGTAATGGTCCTTATATGCTTAAACACTCTTTATTAAACTTGTTTCATAGTGTAAAGAGCTTCATCTTGGTGGTTTCAGAATTTTGAAAGGTGGTAGTTTGGATGTTGGAGCAATTTGAAAGTTGAAGAATCAAGGTTTTGGCTTTGGCAAGTTGAAGAGGTAAGGATTTAGTGCTTTTTGGTATATATATTGTGGTTTTTGGTTAAGGTTGATAAATTCTAGAATTTGCCCTGGTTTTATGCCAATTTTGAATGTATAGATTATATGATGAATGATGTTGGAATGGGTATGTTATGAGGTTATTTGAGTGTTGGTAATGGTTTTGAAGTTTGGAAGTGATTTGAATGAATTTGGTTAATGTGTGTATTAGATAGACCCAAGAGTAAGATTATGGTTAAAATGAGTTTTTGGGGTGTTTTGAGGCCACCAATGTGTTCCTTATGGGATTTTGAGTGGGAATGAGCTTTATGTGAAGTTTGGGAACCATTAGGATCAGTTTTGGCAAATCTGGGAATTTCTGTCAGTTGCTGCGATCTGGCAATTTGATAGCATCACTCGAGTGAGGGGGGTCTCACTCAAGTACTGTCATGCAATTTCCCTTTTTCCTTTGCGTTTTTCTTGGGTTTTCATGAAGAAAGCTCAAGTGCACTTCTCAGCCCGCAAGTGATATTGTTAATCACTCGAGTGAGCATGGGTTTACTCGAGTGAAGGTGTGATTTCATGTTTAGGGTTGCGTCTTGGGTATGCACTCACAGGCTGATCTTCAAGAGTGTGTTCTGACACTCACAAGTGCAGTGTTCTCACCCAAGTGCCAGGGGTTGTACTCAAGTGAGCCTTTTCCTTTGAGGTTGTCTGTGCCCTCGGGTCATCATTTCTTGTATTGCACTTTTGGGGACTCAAGTGACTTTGGAGTTATCACCCGAGTGAGATTCCCTATACTCGAGTGTTGTGAGCAATTTCTGGCCATGGTTGTTGCCACTGTCAAACACTCACGAGTGAGAGCTATTCTCACTCAAGTGCAAGTCTCTCATCACTCGAGTGAGGTCATCTTCACTCGAGTGAGTCAGCTAAAAATCAGTGTTTTGTTTCCAAAAAGGGGTCTTCAGGGTAGTGACTTCCAACCCTTTTAGTATGTGTTTAGGCCTCTAATGGTCATCCTAAAGAGTTTAAATGATAACCAACTCAGAGTATTATAGGAATAAATATTTGGAAAAGAGATTGATCAGTTGTCCCTAATTTGATTATAGGATTTGAGATCTACCAGACGTGTGAGCCTAATGTGACAAAGAACATCAGGAAAGAACAAGGTAGTGACTCTTCTCTTATACTTTGTGTAAATGTATTGTATGAATGGTTGTCATAGATTGTGTTGCTGCTACTGCTTTGTGATACTTTGTGCCTTGTGATGCTGCTGCATAGTGATTACAGTAAAAGCTGGCATAGTGATTACAACGAAAGCTGGCATAGTGTTTACCGCGAAATCGGGCATAGTGCATTATGATTACAGCTGGGAATGCTGTCATTTATGGCGTGAGCCATGAATCATTATGTTGTTGCTGAGCATGATAAACTTACATGCTATGTGTTTTTATGCTGTATGAGTGATTTGTTACTACTGGGATTCTTTAGAATCCCATTCTTTCCAATTACTAACATTTCAGATAGGGCAAGTGGCTCAAAAGGGAAGCAAACAACCCGGAGTGGTTAGGATCTCTTAGGGACATTTTAATTTTGGATTGTTGGTTATCTATTTTAGATTTGGGATTACTATATGTATATGGGATGTAAACATAATTTTTGGATATATAATCCCCATTTTGGGAAACTTTAAATCTAATATATATATACATGTAACCCAGGGTTTCTGGGATTTTAGTTACGCACTCTGATATTTATGAATGTGAATTAACTGCATAGGTAATTGTATCCGAAGGTGAATGTGAGACCAGATTAATTATGTTTTTGAACTATTTTTTATGATACCTCATCTTGATGATGAGGGATTAATAAATGTTGTTTTGGTCTTATTGGTCTCTATTTCATTTTAATCATGTATTTCAGATATAATTACGGCAGGGGGATACAATAGTGGAGGCGAATATCTCTCAACAGCTGTAGCCTCACAGAAACAATACCCACTCATGTAGCAATACACACAGTGAACAGTGCATACAGTACGGCCAGTAAGGGTCAAATAGTCATTTAATCCTGAACACCGAATAGACAGGCATAGTGGAAATAAGTCCCGAAGTGCTTGTAAGCATAAAGGTGATTCCATGGGCAGTAAGACCTAGTGTGCAATATTGCATAGAGCAGTGCCCCTAAGATATAAGATCCTATATGCTAGTTATGTTATAGTGGACTAGTATGTCCAGAGGCCCTAAGATCTAGTGGACTAGCGTCTCCTTAGGCTGGCAGATGAGTTCAGAAGTATGATGGGCAGTAACCCGAGGATTAGGGGTAGAGACCCTCGGCTGTACGATCTTATATACCAATTCTTTATATTGCACATTGATTGTTGAATGCGAATATTGAATGAAAAATGCTAAATACTATCAGAGATCTAAGGGACAGAGTGTGTCAGCTGCACCCCTTCAGTTGCGCCCTCAGTTGCCCCTTATTTTGGGGGCCTTCCCAAATGTATTTTTTATGATTCTTTAGATCATTAGATTCTACACAAAATGAGTGAAATTTTGACACATTATGGGTAAAGAATGGATCTGTTTTCAATTTTTTATGATTTTTTAAAGATTTTTTAGAAAAATGGTGTGTATTTTTTTCACTTTAAGTACTTTTTTTGTGAAAAATCTTTGAAAAATCATAAAAAATTGAAAGCAGATCTATTTTTGCCCATAATATGTCAAAATTTCACTCATTTTGTGTAAAATCTAGTGATCTAAAAAACCATAAAAAATATATTTGGGAAGGCCCCTAAAATGGAGGTGTAGCGGAGAGCACAGTAGAGAAAGGGTAGCAGAGACTCCAAATCTAGATCTAAGAATATGTTGATTGTGTTGCATGCTCAGTGAGCTTGCATATGAAAGAAATAAATTGAATAATGATTTGTATCGCATGCTTATTGAGCTTGCACATGAGACGGATAGACTAAGTGTCTAGAATGATCCCCAAAGTATAGACATTCAAATTTTGAGAATGAAATTTATTGAACAGGGGTAGAAATGTAACATCCCAAACTTTAGTCACCAAAATTCCTTTGCACCTTGTGGCATTAAAAGGAATAAATGGTGAATTATAAAGCACTTGAAAGGGCCAAATAGTGCAATTTGTAGCCAAAGGAATTTTAGGCCACAATAAGACATAAAAGTTAATTTGTGCCTTCATAAAAGCCCATTATTGGAGCCCAAATTGGTTAATAGAAGAACACAATTGTTGGGCCCAATATATTGTGAATTTCAGCCTAAACAAAAGGAAAAGGAAGAAAGCATGAATTAATTCAACAATTGGCAAAAATGTAAGGGCAAAATAGAAAATTGGCTAAACAAAAATTAAAAGCCCATATTTTCTCTTGAATTTGTCCTCTTGGATGTCCAAACATGGGAAGCAAGAGGGAAATTGCAAACTTGGACATAAAAGATGGAGCAATATTGGCCATGTAAAAGGAAGAAGAAAAGTGAACAATTGTGGCTAAGGTATCTTCCAATTATTTCAAGCTTGGAAAGTTTGCCCAAAAGGCAATATTTCATGAACAGTTTGGTTAACAATTCCTCTCTATTTGGGCAGCATATTTTGTAACATCCCATTCTTAGTCACCAATGTTCCCTGTACGCAAGTGATACATTTAATAGAATGAAATGGTGAATTGTGATATACATGAAAATAACAGAAACACTCCAATCAGTAGTACCACTTTCTTTCACACACTAATGATTATTGTATGTTTTTGTTTGCCATCTTTTGTAACATGAGCATAGTGTCTGGGACATGTATATTAGCTTGGTTGTGGTCTAGGACCCAATGGAGTTGCAGAGTAAGCTAGGATTGCAAACAATCATTTGGCCTCAGATAGTGTGCACATAACATTCTATCATTTCAAATAACATGGTGCATGACATATTTATTTTCATATTTTGTAAGTCTGAAATTCATGTTGCTACTGAGATTTGCTCGAATCTCACCCTTTTTCAAACTGAAACACCTTACAGCAGAGGCTAGCGGCTCGAAGGACAAGGCAGTGGTTATCGGTAAATAGAGTCCCAGTGCATACTGACACTGCATAGTTATCTATGCTTGTACATTTGAATATATTTTTCAAACCCTATAGGTAATTCCTATATTATAAACAAGTACTTAATGTCAGTATGTTTATGCTATTTCGTATGCCTTACAGAACTATGCGCTTAATACTTTGCGAATATCAAAATGTTAAGGGGTTTGACACTTTTTTCCAAACAAGGTGGAAGCAGTACTGAACTATAAGTGGCAAAAAATTGTTTATGAGATACATAGTTTTTTGGGTATTGACGGGTATTACAGGTGATTTATATAGAATTTCTCTATAATAGCTTCACCATGTACAAAATTAACTTGAAAGACTCAACATTTTGTGTGGGACAGCAGTTGTGAGAAGAGCTTTACAAAGCTAAAACAAAAGTTAACAATGGCACCAATGTTGACAATCCTACATCTGCAATTAACCTTTATAGTTTACACAGATGCCAGTGGGCATGGATTGAGATGTGTTCTAATGGAGTAGGGCCAAGTAGTGGCGTATGCATCCCGTCAGGTAAAGCCTCACCAATAAAGATATCCTACACATGATCTTGAGTTAGTAGCGATTGTGTACGCACTAACATCTGGGCACACTATCTTTATGGGGTGACTGTAGAGTTGCACTATGGCCACAAGAGCTTGAGGTATTTGTATGATCAGAAAGAGCTCAATATGAGATAGCACAATAGATGGAGTTGCTCAAATATTACAACATAGAGATCAAGTATCATCCAGGCAAGGCTAATGTCGTAGCAGATGTATTGAATCGTAAGACAGTGTAAGTAGCAGTGCTCATGATTCACAAGCAAAGGCTGATTGAGAACTTCAGAGATCTCAACTTGTAAAATCAGATTATGATCAACAGTAGCAGCATTAGTCAGGTAGAGAATGACATGAGAGCAGATATAGAAGAAGCTTAGATGCAAGATAGACATGCCCAGTCTATCAGAGATATGATCGTAAGGGGAGAGACTCAGGAACATGACTTGTCACCAAGTAGGCTAGTCAAGTATCAAAAGCAGATATATGTTCTAATGTCAATAGAGTTGAAGCATAAATCCTAGAAAAGGAGAACGAGAGTAAATATACTCTGCTCCCAAGAGAAATTAAAATGTACAACAATCTGAAGTCCACGTATTGGTGGCTAGGCATGAAACGAGATATGCAAGGTTCATTGCTCATTGTCTTACTTGTTAAAAAGTGAAAGCCGAGCATCAATGACCATCAATGCTTCTATAAAACTCTCCAATTCATGAGTGGAAATGAGGGAGTGTCACCATGGATTTTGTGACAAGATTACCCAACGTCCGAAATCATGATGAAATTTGGGTAATAGTGGATCGATTCATGAAGACAACCTATTTTCTCCCAATCAATATTTATTACTCTCCTAATAAACTCAGAAATCTACATCAAGGAGATTGTGCATCTACATGATATGCCAAAGAACATCTTATCTGACAGAGATCCTCAATTCACTTCCAAGTTTTAGAAGGTAGTGCACGAGGCTTTAGGTACAAGTTCTAATTTAGTACAGCCTATCATCCTCAGATAGACAGACAAATAGAACAAATGATTCATATACTAGAGGATATGCAGAGGGCATGTGTACTCAATTTCAAAGGCAATTGGGACAAATTCTCTTTAATTGTAGAATTCGCATACAACAACAGTTATCACTCGAGAATTCAAATGGCTCCATGTGATGCATTATATGGAAGGAAGTGTTAGTCACCCTTGTGCTGGACAGAACTGTTTGAGAGGCAGATGTGTGGGCCAGATATTGTTGACTAAACCATAGAGCAGATAAAGCTGATTAAGCTGAGACTGTTGGTTGCTTAAAATAGGAAGAAGAGCTATACTGACAAAAGGCAGAAACCTCTTGAGTTCAAAGTTAGGGATCACATATTCATAAAGGTTTTTCCTATTACAGGTATTAGTAGGGCATTAAAGGTGAAAAAGCTGAGACCTAGGTACAATGGTCCCTTTAAAATCTTGTCTAAGATTAGGCTAGTAGTATACCAAATAGCTTTACCCCCAAACTTGAGCAGACTGCATGATGTCTTCCATGTCTCTTAGTTGAAGAAATATCAACCTGATCTAAAACATGTGATCTAATACAAAGAAGTAGATGTGTAGGACGATCTTACCTATAAGGTCACACCTAACTAATTCATTGATCAATAGGAGAAACAACTGAGATACAGGAGTATCCCATTCATAAAAGTGGTATGGAAGGGGTTATCTCCTAAAGAAGCTACTTAGTTGTTGAGGGAGACATGCAGAAGCGTTACCTGGAATTTGTAATATCCCAAAATGTATTCAAGGGCTAAATGTACAGAATAGATTGTGGGATTAATGACAGAATTACCTCTAGAAATTTTGTTATGACTTTAGTCAATTTTCACATGCAAAAAATTGGCAATTGAATATTATATTGCAAGTGGATATTTTATAAGATCATCATCTCCTTTAAAGGGCCATGACTTACGTAAGATATAAGGAGACAATATAGGTTATTAATATATGACATGTGAAGGCAATTTGACCAAGTTGTAAAAGGTGGTGACTAAGTCAACAATTTCAACTAAAGAAGTAATATTTGAAGAGTTGGAATTATGATTGATTCAAGAAGCTCTTTTGGCTATTCCAAGGGCTACAATTCGTATGGCATGAGGAGGAAAAGAAAATATGTTGAATTGGTCAAATATTGCAACTAAAGTAATGTATTTGAAGAGGCAAAATTTATGATAAATCAAGGAGTATTTGTTTTTTCTCTTTAAGAGCTATTTACGGTGACAATAAAGAGAGAAAGAGAAGCACATGAAAGACCAAGTAAGGAGATGAAGACTTGGTCAACAATTGTAGGCCAAGCATAAGATGATATCTTGTATACAAAGGGGAAAACATTTCGGTCAAAAAGGGAGGAGGAAGGAAAGAGAAACTTGAAGCAAATTACCCTTAGTTAATTCACCATAAGTATATAACCAAGTGAAGTAATTTTCACCACATCTTTTATCTACTTTTGCACCATATTTTCGTTTGGACTTTGAGAGATAAGAGGGGCTAAAAATATGATCATTAAGTCACATATTTCCTCTCTCCTCAAGTCGGTTACAGCAGCAAAAACGTAGAGGAAGAAAAGCAAGGTTTTAAGGTGAGCTTGATCTTGATTTTTCACCTTCTTAACCTCATCTATGGCTCAAGTGACCTTCATGAAACTTGTTCCTCTCTTCCTTAGCTTCATTTCTATGGTTTTTGTTTTTGAAGAGGAGGAGTTTTCAGCCACCTTGAAAGAACAAAAGTTGAGGAATCAAGAAAAGAACACAAGAAGAAGCAAGAGGTGAGTAAGAGCATTATGTTGATGTATATGATGCTTTAATTGGCTGAGTTGTGGTGGGCTATTGTGACAGCCCTAATTTCTTTTTTTAGGGTATATTAGGGGTCATGAAGCTTTCATCCTATATATGTGCTTATATGTTGGTTTGGAGGCAAATGAGCTAAGCTTAGTGATTAGATAGTGAAGTGGTTGTTTGTTGTGAAATACCCTAAAATTCTGCCAAAACAGGACATGGAGAATGAGTGGGAATTTGTTCATTTTGATGTTACCATTGTGTTCTACATGAAAAATTATGTGGGAATAGGTTTGGTTGTTGATTTTGAAGCCATTGGACACATTGGTTGAAAATTGGAAAAACTGTCAAGTGTAACTCTGTGCAGGGCAGTCAGTTTGTAGGGACATTTTGAATGGGAAATTGATGTCTAAAAATTCTGAAACTTTCCAGTCTTAAATTTCACATTTCAAGCTTCAAAATGGACATATGATTTGTGTCATTTCGGTTTTTGAGCTGGGAGTTCTAGTTGCCCAAAGTTTGATGTCGAAACTGGACCTAATTCTGGAGCAGTGTGGAATGTTGTGTAATTCTGGAATTTTGTGGTGATTTCTGGTAGTGATTCATATTTTTCCTATGAAGAGGACTTCAAGAGCTTTCAATAGGCTTTGGGATCACCTCATTTTTATTTTTCTAGAATTAGTTATGATTTTTCAAAGATGTTGGAAAATTCTGGCAGATTGGTCACCTATGCGAAAATTGAAGATTTTATGGCATAATGTAATATTGTGGAACTTTGAGGTTAGAAATTAGCCTTTTAGGTTAATTGACCACTTTAGCTCCTTAGTTGACTTGATTAATTGACCATAGTGATAATCAACTTAAGTATTATAGAGATAAAACTTGGGAAAGAGATTGACGGGTTGTCCCTAACTTGGTTTACAGGATTTGATATTTGCCGTCCTCATGAGCCCGCTGTGCCAAGAAACGTCGGGCAAGGATCAGGTAGTGACTCTCTCTCTTATACTATGTGTAATGCTCTGTATGTGTGTGTTATCACTGTTCTGTGATGAATCTTTGATGCTGTTGCGGTTACAGCTGGTGATAGCTGTCGTTTACAGAGTAAGCTGTCGTTATTGTGATTACAACGTAAGCTGTCATGATGTTGATTACAGCAGGAGCTGTCGTATTGTGTATACAGTCGTGAGTGCTATCGTTTGTGGTGAAAACCATGTATCTTTGAGATTGTTGCTGTTTGTGATTTATGTACATGCTTTGTGTTTATGCATTGTGTGAGTGGTTTGTTACTACTGAGATTCTCTCGAATCTCATTCTTTCCTATGACTAACATTTCAGACAGGGCGTGTGGCTCAAAGGAGAAGCGGCCAACCCGGAGCAATTAGGACCCTTGGGGGTATATAGTTGAATTGGAAACATTGGTTATGTATTTTGAACTCGGGATTACTGTCTATTTTGAATCAGGAACACTACATTCGATTTTGGTTGTGTAATCCCCTAGTGTATACTTATAAACCTTCAGGTTTTTATGTATAGAACCCGGGAGTTGCCGGGGATGCGGTTATACACTCTGATATGATTGAATGTATATTAACTACACAGGTAATTATATTCGAATATTGAAATTGAGACCAGGATGGGAAAAAGAGTTTTGAAAGTTTTGTAAAAAATTTTACTGTGAGACAGAAAGTTTAAAAAGAGGTTAAAGCATCCAATGGTCTCTAATCCCATTTAAATATGTGTTATCGAATTATAATTACGTGTTTAAAGTCAGGGGGTTACAGAATTCATCATCCAGTACGTGTAGCAGATTTCAGGAACGAAATTTATTTAAAGGGGAGAGCTATAACATCGCATTTTTAGTCACCAATATTCCCTGTATGCAATTGATACACTTAATGTAATGAAATGGTGAATTGTGATGTACATAAGATGACAGAAACACTCCAATCAGTATTAACACTTTCTTTCATACACTATGTGATTATTGTATGTTTGTGTATGCCATCTTCTATAACATGAGTATAGTGTCTGGGACATGTATATTAGCTTGGTTGTGGTTTGGAACCCAACGGAGGCTTAAAGTAAGTCAGGGTTGCAAACAGTCATTTGGCCTTGGACAATATGGACACAACATTCTATTATTTTACATAACACGGTGCATGACATAGATTTTGTATGTTTGAAATGCATGTTGCTACTGAGATTTGCTCAAATCTCATCCTTTTTTCAAATTGAAACATCTTACAGCAAGGGCTAGTGACTCGAAGGGCAAGGTAGTAGCTACTGGTAAATAGAGTCCTGGTGCATACCGAAGTTGTTGTCAATATCTATACTTGTACATTTGTCTATATTTTTCAAATCCTATAGAGAATTCCTATATTATAAATAGGTACTTAATGTCAGTATGTTTCCACTATTTCTATATGCCTTATAGAACTTATGCTTAATACACTGCGAGTATTGAAATGTTAAGGGATTTGACATTTTTTTCTAAACAAGGTGGAAGTAGTGCCGAACTAGAAGAGGCCAGAAACTATTTTTGAGATATACAATTTTCTGGGTCTTGTTGTATATTACAAGTGGTTTATACAGACTTTTTCCAAAATAGTTTTACCGTTAACAAAATTATCACGAAAGAATCAACATTTTATTTGGCACAATAGTTATAAGAGGAGCTTCGCAGAGGTGAAAATAAATATGTCATGCCCCATTATTTGTGTGTGCCAAAAATGTCAAACCATTATGTTATTTCCTCATTTTTCAGAGTGTTTGCGCACAGTTCAGTGGGCACACAGAAATAGCATAAAAATACTGATAATATGTACTTGATTACAAAAATTCCCCACAGGGATTATACATAATAATTACAAATAATGTAGCCTCACAGGGCTACTAGGCTGTCTAAACCCGTTACAATAAAACACAGACATCTTCCTATTTTTGTTCCACCACTGCATTCCTCTCATGCAATTTTCTTCCTTGATCTCAGCACACCTCTTGTTTCACCTATCTAAATGGTTGGTTGGGGGTGAAATTCGGGGAAATTTCAGTAGTAAATAGTTACCACAAAGCATGCAAGATATATACTAGGTTAGCTTTAACTAGATGCATGGCTCATAATGACATTTCTACATGCGCACTGCTTCACATACTATACTCATGGCTATAGCATAAACAGAATTAGAGCTTCATCATTCAACTATGCTCTACACAATCAAGTAAAGCAATCACATACATCACTAAACAAGCATAATTATCAAATACATGCAAATAAGGTAAGTTCACTACCTCTTGTCTTAAGTCCTCTTCTTGTACCTTTTCTCCAACCATTGAGGATGCTTCTTCTTTGTCACCTCATGACCCTAGATATATAATTATATCCTTAGAGTCATGATGAATGAGTGTCCAATGAGACTACATGGGCTTTTAGGACATGTCTCTTATATTTGGCCCAATATTTATGACAATTTAACATAATTGCCATAAATTCGTAGGTTAACCTAATCTTCCAATTTTGTTGACCAAACTTTAGAATTTCATAATTAATTCTAAAATAATACAAATGGCTTGGTTCCAAGTTCTATAAAAAGATATATAAGTCTTCTTTCAATGAAAAATATTACAGAGCATCAATTACAACCACATATTCCCAGAAATTTTTCAAACTCATACTATTGTAGATTTTATTCTAGAATCAAGGTCAAACTTTATAAAATCATAACATTCAATCAAATAATCCAAATGGCTTACATTACCTATCAAATTAAAGCCTAGAATGTCTAATTTCATTGACTGATTAAAAACATGTTGCAATTTCTCTGCCTTTAGAAAATGAATTCAGGCAGCTTTAAACATAAACTTCCAAAATCATCATAAACCTATTTTAACATTGAAACCCTAAAAGACTCCCTCTAGCAGAAATTTAAGGTTTGGGTATCTCAAGAAATACTCAACAAAATCATAGAATATTCAGTTCAAATCGAAGCATACACTTACTGGAACTCGAATATGTGATTTGTTCTTGATTCCGGTAGTACCTCCTCTATGTAGATGGAACCAAACACCTCTAATTGAAAATCCAACCATAGAAATGTTCCTCTCCATGAGACAAAAACATTAGAGAAGGATCCTGAAGTTGGAAATGCTGAATCGAAGGTAAAATAAACTCCAGAGCTCCAGAATTTTCACTGTTCATTCTTTATTTTTTCTCTAACTTTTTCTTATGATTTTTCCCTTATTTTAGGGAAACTGAATGAATTAATAGAGAGAGAGGAGAGGCAATTGGCCAATTTCATAATCTACCCTTGGTTTGTGTAAAATTACCAAGTTGCCATCCGGTTGGATTTTAATCATCCATTTTCTTTTCTCTTTGCTCTTGCTTCATCCTTTTTGTTGTTGGCCATAACTATTTTCTTTTCCCTCTCTCCTTTATCTTGGCCAAAATTATGGCCTATTAGAAAAGGATAATAAGCTCTTGAAATATCATAATTTACTTCCTCAAATATTACAACATTTACCTACAGTTTTTGACTTTTCAACTCTTTATTTTATATGGCCAATATTGCTTCCTTCTTACTTTTCATTTGGACCAAGTATATATATTTCCCCTCTTATGTCCCTATTTCAACATAAAATTACATAAAGAAAAGGGAAAATAAAAGCTATCTTGCTTTATTGGTCTAATGACCATTTTGTCCTTATATTTTTGTAAATAAATTAGGCTTCTTCCTTTTTCTTTTATTTGGGCCAAAATTCACAATATATTGGGCCCAACAATTGTGTTTTTCTGTTAACCAATTTGGGCTCTAATAATGGGCTTTTATGTAGACACAAATTAAATTGTATGTCTTATTTTGGCCCAAAATTCATGTGGCCACCGATTGTACTGTTTGGCCATTTCAAGTGCTTTATAATTCACCATTTTATTCCCTTTAATATAAGGAGATTTGGTGACTAAAATTTGGGATGTTACATTTCTCCCTCCATTTAATAAATTTCATCCTCAAAATTTGAACGTCTATACTTCGAGGATTCTTCTCGACACTCAGTCCATCCCTCTCATGTGCAAGCTTAATAAGCATGCAACACAATCATCATATTCTTAGATCTCTGATTGTATTCAGCATTTTTTATTAAACATTCATATTCAACAATCAATGTGCAATATAAACAACTGGTGCATAAGATTGTACAGCCAAGGGTCTCTGCCCCTCAATCCTTAAGTCACTACCTGTTACATTTTGAATACATCAGCTAGCCAAAGGACACATTGCTTTACTAGGTCTTAGGGCCTCTAGACACATTGGTCCACTATAACATCACTGCCATATATGATCTTATAGCCTAAGGCCACTGCCCTATGTAATCTTACATGCCGAGTCTTATAGTACGGGGAATCACCCCTATGCTTACAAGCACTTCGAGACTTACTACCTCAAGCCTCCGCTCATAACCATTCTTAAATACATAACATTCTACCGGCTTAAGCACATACATGTCCATCAGGTCTTATGGCCTAAGCACATACAGTTCATCATCTTTGATGAATACATATCAAGAGTAACAACCTGAGGACACATAACCCATTAGGTATTACTGCCCTATACAAATATGTATATTAGGGCTTTCTGCAAATTTGAGTGGGTATTTGATTATGAGAGGCTACGGTATTGAGAGTATTTGCCCTACTATACTAAGGTTCAGCCCAATCTCTGTTTACATGTGTCACCATGAACCACATTGGTTTTGTGACTGTCGACTATATGGGTCGTACCCTGTAAACAATACTAGTTTATGTCATCGTACATCATACAGGGTGTAATACTATTAGCCACACTACCTCATCACAAGTGTTTTACGCCCAGCGTTTTGACTGTAAGCATCAGTACGGCGTAGTCTGTCTAGCCATGTTGAGGTAAAAGCTACCTAATCATAGATGGATTAGTCACATCTTTAACTTGCTCTGATAGGTTGCCTCACTACTCAGGGTAAATCATTATATGCCATGCAAGCTATGTGACTATAGACCACATGGATCTAATCCGGACTTGGGATGATCAATATTGGCGTGACATTAACCTCTCCAATTATCCTCAAAAGTTATACATAAATTCACTAATCTTCCACTGCCTACTCTGATGTTTAACACTGTCAAATACAATATAGGTGAGGCTACACTATCTGCCTATATCTATCTTATTACCTTAGTTGGATCCTACTTGATCTCCATAGTAACACACAATCATTCATAGAAAATATGATGATACATATGCCAAGTACCAAATAATCCAATATTATAATAACATATAATTTAGTTCAGTCAGAAATATATACAGGGCCAACCACTGTTGCAACCCCTACTTATTCTATAGCTCAGTTCTTGGCACAAGCATGTCGGTGTACCCATAGCCACGATATATTGTATACCTATAGGCACGGTATATCAATTTACTATAGTGACAGTATATCAGTCTACTTATAGGTACGGTATATAAGTGTACCTATAGGAACTGTGTTCATACATATTACAGAAGATGTCATACAAAGCATATAGATAATTACATAGTGTAGGAAAGAAAGTGTAACTACATTGGCCCTTCCTAGATGGTATTGGATTTCTAATCTTCCCCTGGTCTGTGTTCTACTTTTGTTGTACCTTTCACAGCTAATTCCTATGATCCTTGATCCTTGATCATTATTTGATGTTCTATTAACATGCCAATAATTGGCTACATTAGGTCAAGTCTAACTTCTTAGCCCTGCCCAACATCTATACCTTTTAGCCTTACTATCTTTATGTTTCACTATTCGAAAACAAGGAAGAGGTTGTGTCACATATTCACAAGGGCATATCTATCATTTCATATAGTTTTGGGTATACAAGTACTTCAAAAACAACATATCACAAACTGTTATCAAAGTTTAGAGAAAGTTGTGAATAACATACAGCCTCTGAACTGCTGCACAGCATGTGCTTGCCCCTTTTCCTAACATGTCACAACATATACATGAGACTTCTTATGGGGTCACCTATCCTGAGATTTCCCTGGGTTGAGTGCGATTAACTTTTGTGTACTCGTACCGAAACATAGATATCGGCTCTAACTACTTTCGACCACCAGTACCCTGTAACTGCCCTTGTCTCAAAAATTGTGCCCACTATCTTTGGGCATCAAAATACCATGTATGGACTGTATAATAAGGTCGGTACATGCACTCAGACACATACTTTCTGATATGCTCCCTATAGTCTACCAAGCGGTCATTCTGACCCCGCTTTATAATCTTAATTTTCCCCTGGACCCTGAAATGCAGTATGTGGGAAGACATATATCATTGTGCGGATCTAAATGTTATCTAGGTCTCTAAATTTAGAAGACCCTGCTCATACTATACTGGGATTAGACCATTAGAGTACCATGTCTACTATTCTAAGATTAGGCCTACACTTTGGCCTTACTTGGACCCGCTCCCTCAGTGTTTATGGCATCCTTATACCACCCTCAGATTGATATTATGATATTGGCTGCCCTCGGGTATTCACTATTTCTCTAATGCTATTTCATAGGAAAGGGGTAATTCACTTCTCTAGTGCCTCATATATGCATATTTTTCTACCATATAATCAAAACCTTATCAGTACACTATCATATTGCCAGAACTGCTTGACATTCTAATACCAAAAATGTCAGCACCCTTATTTATTTCAATATTAACCAAAGTAACAATGCGTAGTGTGGTATGAACACAAAAATAGCATGAAAATACTTAAATAAAGTACATAATTATATTACAAGAATTCCCCACAGGGATTGTACATAATGCTTATAGACTTAAAATATAACAAAAGCCTGCAAATAACCAACTAGTTCTCCTGGACTGAACCAGAACCTTCTATATTTTCCTCGTGCAGTCCTCTTCTCTATTCTCAGTACACCTCTTGTGCCTACCTATCTAAATGGTTAGTTGAGGGAGGGTGAGATTCTAAAAAATCTCAGTAGTGAACTTGCCTTATTTGCATGTATTTGATAATTATGCTTGTGTAGTGATTATGTGATTGCTTTACTTGATTGTATAGAGCATATTTGAATGATGAAGCTCTATTTATATTTATGCTATGGCCATAAGTATAGTATGTTAAGCATTGAGCATGCAGAAATGTCATTATAGGGTATGCATCTAGTTAAGGTTAACATTTCATGTACATAGTATATATCTTACATGTATGATGGTAACTGTTTATTACTGAGATTCTTTTGAATCTCACTATCCCCCAACCAACCATTTGGACAAGCAGGCACAAGAGAAGTGCTGAGAACAGAGAAGAGGACTGAACGAGGAAAATACAGAAGGTTCTGGTTTAGTCTAAGAGAAGTAGTTGATTTTTTGCAGGCTTTTGTTATATTTTAAGCCTGCAAGCATTATGTGCAATCCCTGTGGGAAATTCCTGTAATATAATCATATACTTTATATAAGTATTTTCATGCTATTTCTGTGTGCCCACCAAACTGCGCATTACTACTCTGGTAATATTGGAATAAATAAGGGTGCTAACAAGTAACATCTAACTACCACTACAAATTCCATGTATCTTTTCTATGCTTAGCATAGCTCTTATCTTTGCTCAAATTTATCTCTCATACTCCTCCTTATGGAGGGTATTTACATACTAAAATATGTAATACATATATATCTAACTTTATTATCTTTTTTCCCAAATATCTAACTTTAATATGAAAATAAATATAAAAAAACATATAATAAAGCTTATATATGTAATTTTCTTTAGCTCCATACACCTTCAATCTTCACCAACCATCACGCACTTGCCCCTAGCATTATGTGCCTTTATTGTGTATCAGGGAAAAAAGGGGTGAGATTTGTAAGAGTCTCAGTAATAGCTACTTTTTATCATATTAATCATACAAGGTTAATAACTATGCATGCACAAATAATGTAATGTCCTAACAATTATTAAGAGGCTTAATTTTCCCAAAAGTGAAATAGATAATTTTAGATTTAAATTATAGGAATTAACACCTATTTTTCTGAAATTTCAAGGAAAAATAGTTAGAGGTTATAATTTGGCTTGAATATTTTGGCAAAATTATTTTAAAACCTAAAGAAGTTAATTAAGGAATAAATTTCTTATAAATTATTAATAATAAATTTATGAAAATTATACGGTAAGCCAATACTGATATTGAAAAGGGGGAAATTAGAAACTTTAATACACAAACCTAAAAATCAAAATTGGGCTAAAGTTAAGATAAATTATGGAACCTAAGATATTTAAAAGATTTTAAATTAGATAAATTAGGAAAAGAAAAGCCTTAAGAGTGAGACTAATGGGATGAAAAAAACTCACACATGCGTATCCACAAATACACACACATGGACACTCACATGCATATATGATACACACATAGTTCCACCTAATAAAACACTCACACTCTTCCCATCTCTCATTCAACAATCATACAGAAAGAGAAACATAAAAAGAGAAAAGGAGAAAAGAGAAAGAGAGGTTGAGAGAAAAAGAGAGAGTCTGAGACTAAAAGGGCGTTGGAGGACGAGGAAGTAGCTAAAGAAACTCACAGGCAACTTGAGAATTTTGATTAGGTGAGTTTATTCTACCCTTTTCAAACTTCTTTTTAGTTGATTTGGTGATTTCTCTGGGTATATTTGGTTTCTAAAAGTTGATAATGTTGGGAAAGAAATTTTGTCATCAAGAAAGCTTGAGTTATGTACATGCATGTCAAATTTATGGTAAGTTTTTGGGCTCTGTGGTTCTGTAAACTGAGCTCTAAAATAGAGCATGTATTTTAGAGTATGTAGAGTCAAAATTCCTGAAGGGTTAAGTCTTAGTTTAGGCTTACATGTTCATTTTTCCTTCTTGATCTTCCATTGCTGAAAACATAATGCACTTGCATGTGTTTACAAAAGCTAAAACTTGAATTTTTGAGTGGGTGTGGTTTAGCTTCTTTGAGGATTAGAGAGATAAGCATGTGTCTTAAAATATAAATTCAAGAAGAGCTCATATTAGGAACAGAAATGTGGTGTTTTTGAGGTTTTGGTGATAGGGGGTCGATTCTATAAGTTAAGTGAGGTAGTCAAAATTGATCATGGTTTTCATAGGGCAAATTATGTCCTCTGTCTGTGCAATTTGGCAAGGAATTATTACATATAGTAAGCTTTAAAATGAGTCCTAAAACATGTTAATTGGATGTCTAGAATGAAAGTTATGATTTTTGGAATTTACATATAAAGCTGGAAAAATTCTGTTTTCCAGATTGTAGGTAGTGAGTAAATATGCAAATTACATGAGGTTACTTTTGTAATTTGTCAGTGAGATTATTTTCCCTTTAAAAGAGACTTATAGAGCCTTAATTTAAGTACTAGAAAAAAGAAATTAAATGTGTATATTGTAAGTTATGAATTTTCAAAATTTGGGTAAGAGATCTGGAATATTCTCACTCACTAAATGGACAGTCAGTTTGCACGTTGAAATTTAGAACCTAGGTCCATGATTTTATGCTAAATATTAATTTTCCTTTGTAGAGAATTAAAAGAGCTTTATATAGGAGCTTGAACCACCTCATTTGATTTTTCAAATTTCCCTAAAAATTATAGGCATAATTGGTCAAGTCTGGAAATTGATCACATTTTTAGGAAATTAAAGTTAGTGATGGTTTGAGAGTTGGGGATAAGTTAGAAGGGCTAATTTAATTTCATTAAATGGTTAATTTCAGGGGAAATAGACATTCAGCATGTCTTAATTAGATACACAATAGACCCAAGTGCAAAAGATTATCAAAGATAACCAACTATTTCAAAATAAAGGATAAGAGTTATAAGAGGGTCAAGAACAACATAATTTTAATTATGTTAATAAGATTGGAATAAGTAATGACCCATCTCTATATGGATTTCAAAATTATAGGATTTGATATCTGCCCGAGCTCGAAGAAAAAGCTAACTAGTGAAGGTAAATTATGGGAAAGGTCGACAGGTAGTAACTATTTCTCTCATATATTATGAAATTGTTTGCACCATCGATTATATTCATTTCAAGAATATATGGTTTGATTATTGGACTGTATGTCCTGAGGCTGTAAGTCCCAATATGCATTTTGCATGGGTAGTGTCCCTGGGTTGTAAGACCTAATATCCATTTAGAGTGGTTATTGGACTGTGTGTACCAAGGCTATAAGTCCTTATGTGCGCTTTGTATGGGCAGTGTCTCAGGTCTGTAAGACCTTATATGTAGTTAGTTTGAGGCAGCAAGTGCTTATATGCATTTTTACATGGGTAGTATCCCTAGGCTGTAAGACTGTATATTCAATATGTGTTGTATTGGATTGTGTGTCTCGTGATTGCTGATTTTGCTGCATCGTGATTGCTGAATGCTTATTGTTTGATGGTTTTTTTTGCATGCTTTATGAACTTCCATATATCATGATGGTTTGCTGCTGCTACTAAGATTCTCAGAAATCTCACCCTTTCCATTAAATGGCATACAATTAAACCAAGCAGCTCGAGGGGCAAGGGAGTAATAATTGCAGAAAACTAAGAAGGTGGAGGAGCAAGATTAGTTAATTTTGTTAGTTATCTGTATAATCTATTTAATTATCCTTAGGACTTTTGAGTAGCCTCATGTGGCTATAACGTTTATGTGTAATATCCTGAATTTTGGGCCTAGAAGCTTCAGAATAAGTATGAATCAAGCGGACTACTAAGCCGAATTTAGGAAGAGTCTCAATAATGTCTGTGAAATATAATTCTTTTTAGGGTCTCTATGATTCAACCCTCCGAGTAGAGAATAACTCTACTGATTGTATGATAGCTCAGTGTGTGAAATTAATTAGATAAAATATACCAATACAAATGTACATTGGCACACTTAGGCGCCATTTTTATGGCACACTAAGGGTATATGGGGTGCCATGTGGGGACCACTAGCCTACATCTGACATTTTCTAAGATATACCGGTATACGCCCGAGTTATAAGCCATGTGGCGCTATCTAAGTGCTTACATGGACAGTTGGCATATTCTTAAGTTCTTATAGACACGTAGCGCCAAACTGAGTGGACTCTACATAAAGTTAATTTGATAAAGTAGCTTTAATAAAGTAACATCATGACTTAGCTTTGGTGATGGCACTAGAAGAAGGAGCCATATGTCCTACCATCATTGTATTCACTTTATAACTTTTGAGTTGGCCTAACGGTGTGTCGCCACCTAGCACCTAGCTGGCATGACTCATTGATCTCTGGTCGAGTCACATATCAGGCTTTCCCTGACATGGCACATGAAAGTTAGACAAAATCATCAGACTTTCCTTTCCCCCGACATTAAGGTCGGCCAAGGGCTCAGAGGAAAGATGTAACCCCCTCACAGTAATTACATCCGGATTATGAAATTAAAGTGAAATAGAGACCAATAATTACAAAACAACATTGTCAATTTCCTATCTTCTAGATAGGGTATCTACAAAACAGTTCAAAATACTAGTAATTTGGTCTCACATTTAGTTTCGAATATAATTACCTGCACAGGTTAATTGCATTTATAAATATCAGAGTGCACAACTAAAATCCCGGCAAGTCCCTGGGTTACATATATATGTTGGGTGTATCATTTTTCCCAAAAGTGGGGATTACATAACCAAAGTAGTATTTACAACCCCAAATATATACAATAATCATGTTCTCAAAATAGATAAGCAACAATTTCAAGTCAAATATCTCTAAGAAGTCCTATCCGCTCTTGGTTATCCGCTTTTCCCTGGAACCACTTGCCCTGTCTGAAAGGTTAGTCATAGGAAAGAGTGAGATTCAAAAGAATCCTAGTAGTAACAAATCATTCATACCACACCTAAACACATAGCATATAAGCAAATCATCATACAGCAGCAGAACGAATCACACTCCACCCTCATCCCCTTTTACCGTCGGGAAGGCACACGGTCCTAACCCGAACCGTTGTTAGCGACTCAGGGACTGTTGGCGTGGCATTTCATATACATAGCGTTATAGCTCATATAGCCATCCAGCTTTCACAATTGGCCCGTCGGCCTTCACAAATAGCCTTTCGGCTTCTCACATAATCACACATATCACACCCCATCCTCATCCCCTTTTACCGCTGGGAAGGCATACCGTCCTAACCCGAATCGTTATTAGCGACTCAGGGACTATTGGCATGGCGGTGCTTACACATATCCACAAATGTCGCAGCATACAAATTCATCACAAATCAATGATATAACACACATACAATGCATCACATATGGTATAAAAAAAAGTCACTACCTTGTTCTTTCCGATTGTGCTTTGGCGCAGGTGGATCACGAGCAGGGAAATTACTGAATTCTATAAACCAAAATTAAGGACGACGAATTATTACCTATTCCAATTCTTTAATAACTCATAATACTTAAGTTGATTATCAATATGGTCATTTAATCAAGTCAACTAAGGAGCTAAAGTGGTCAATTAACCTAAAAGGCTAATTTCTAACCTCAAAGTTCCACAATATTACATTATGCCATAAAATCTTCAATTTTCGCATAGGTGACCAATCTGCCAGAATTTTCCAACATTTTTGAAAACTCATAACTAATTCTAGAAAAATCAAAATGAGTTGATCCTAAAGCCTATTGAAAGCTCTTGAAGTCCTCTACATAGGAAAAATATGAATCATTACCATAAATCACCACACAATTCCAGAATTACACAACATTCCACACTCTCCAGAATTAGGTCCAGTTTTGACATCAAACTTTGGGCAACTAGAATTCCCAGCTCAAAAAATGAAATGACACAAATTATATATCCATTTGGAAGCTTGGAATGTGAAATTTAAGACTGGAAAGTTTCAGAATTTTTAGACACCAATTGCCCATTCAAAATGTCCCTACAAACTGACTGCCCTGCACAGAGTTACACTTGACAGTTTTTCCAATTTTCAACCAATGTGTCCAATGGCTTCAAAATCAACAACCAAACCTATTCCCACATAATTTTTCATGTAGAACACAATGGTAACATCAAAATGAACAAATTCCAACTCATTCCCTATGACCTGTTTTGGCAGAATTTTAGGGTATTTCACAACAAACAACCACTTCACTATCTAATCACTAAGCTTAGCTCATTTGCCTCCAAACCAACATATAAGCACATATATAGGATGAAAGCTTCATGATCCCTAATATACCCTAAAAAAATGAAATTAGGGCTGTCACAATAGCCCACCACAACTCAGCAAATTAAAGCATCATATACATCAACATAATGCTCTTACTCACCTCTTGCTTCTTCTTGTGTTATTTTCTTGATTCCTCAACTTTCGTTCTTGCAAGGTGGCTGAAAACTCCTCTTCTTCAAAAAAAAACCATAGAAATGAAGCTAAGGAAGAGAGGAACAAGTTTCATGAAGGTCACTTGAACCATAGATGAGGTTAAGGAGGTGAAAATCCATGTAGAAGATCTTACCTCAATTTTGTTCTTCACTTTCTCTTATCTTGCTGAACTTGGCCAACCTTGAGAAGAGGTGAGAGAGTGATTTATGATCAGTTTTTCTCTTCCCTTATCCTCTTGATATCTGACCGAAAATGTGGCCCAAAGAGAAAGAAAAGTTGTGGTGGATAATAATTCTCTTTACACAAGCTTATGCCATGTTGACTTTGTTCATTTGATTAAGTTTTCTCTTGCCTCTTCTCTTATTGTTTTTGGACGTGATATGGGCTGCCCAAATGGAGAATTATTATTGACCAACATGTTCTTCAAAAGGAGGAAGAAGGGTTGACCAATTTCATGAACTTGCATAGCCATTGGTTACACAAATTTTCTAGTTGCGATTTTTGACTTTTCAATGACAAAAGTGAAGAAGTGTATGAAGTAAATTTTCTTTCTTTCCTCTGTTTAAAATATGACCGAAATGGATGCTTGAAAGAGGTTAAAGCCTTATAAAATGTCTCTTGGCATCTCTTCAATTTATCATATTTAATTGCCTTTTGTTGCAATTGTTGACCAAGTCATCATCCTTTTACAACTTGGTCAAATTGTCTCCTCTTCCTTTCATTTTGAGTCAAGCATCATTCCCTTTTGCTTTGTGTCATGCCCTACACGAGATTATGGGTCTTTGAAGAGGAAAAATTATCTTTATAATATCTCCTTGAATAATATACTTTAATGTTGAATTAGCATATGCTAATTAGACTTGTTGACATCTCCTTTTTGTGTTTGGCCAAAAATGCTTCCATGTGTCTCATATTATGGAAAAATAAATAAATATTCTCCTCACATTTCTCTTCCATAAGCCATTTTCCCCCTCTTCTCATGTTCAAATTAGTCCTTTAGTCATTTTTTTTACTTTAGGCGAAAAGAGTAAATAGTTATCTCAAGTTAATTAGAACTAAAATCATAACAAAACTTACAGAAGTAATTTTGTCATTAATCCCACCATCTATTCTGTACATTTAGCTCTTGAATACATTTTGGGATATTACAAAAGAGGTGACAGGGTTAGTCAAGGATATGTGGCACTTTTTAGGCTACACACTTATGACACATGGCATTAAATGCTCCCAACACCTACCACACTTGTCAATTTCATCCAAGATATAGCAATGTGAGAGAAAAATAGTGAAAATAATGAAAGAGGAGAGAAGGTGGAGGATTTTGAAGAACACAAAGTGTTCTCGAGTGATTTCGCCTCTGAATCGGTGTTTCTGACCGTTCAAGCCTTCATGATTCTTCTTCAATTCATTGAGGCCTATATTTTTACTGTTTTGGATTCTTGATCAAAGGAGTTTTATGCTGCCTCTAAAGTTGAGGTGCCGGCGAAATCAAAAACCGGCTGTAGAATCGAGCAGAGGTAAGTATAGGCTTTGATTTGAGCATAATATTCTGAGGTTTTGAGAAGTTCTCATAAGGTTATAGTGCTACCCTAATTTTCAGTCAAGAGGTGATTTTAGTGTTTAATTGACCTTATGAACATGAACATATGCTTAATTAGGGCTTAAGCATGATAGAAAGAGAGTATTGTTGACAAAATTGTATAAATCACTTTATGGTAACATATAGTACAATTTGGCCAGACCTGAATCTCAGGAAAGGAGTATGATTTTGATGATTTTACAGTTCCCAATGGATTCTCTAGGCAAGCTTATGGAAATGATTTTAGAAAGGTTGGATTGAAAACCCAAAATTGAAGTTAAAGGTTGTTTAAGGTTAATGTTGCTAGATTTGTTTTTAAGGAAGTCAGGTTGATTGTGAGTTGATTTTAGGTGACCAAATCGTGTCCAATTATTATGATATTTTACAGGGTGTTAGTAAATATCCTAAGCTTTAAATTGAGGCATAGAACATATCATTTTGGTTAATAGATTATGAGTTATGATTTGTTAAAGTTTATGCATTGAATCTGGAACAAATTCCAAAGCAGTTTGGTTAATTAAGGATTTTTGGAGTCCTATACATATAAATGGCAGTGAGTGATATTTTTCCTATACAATAGACTTAAAGAGCTTTACATAAGAACTTGAACCATCCCATTTGGAATGTCCTAGATTAAGTTATGAATTTTCAAAGTTAAAGGATAAACCTGGTATATTAGAGTTGACCCACAAATTCGTGGTATTTGAGGTAAATTGTGACAAGTATGGGTCCAAAGAATAGAGACATGTCTTAGAACCTAATATTACCACATTAGAAACTTAAGTCACAAGGGACAAGAGACACATAGCATGTCTTAGATTAGACACTCACTTAGCACAATACAAGAGTCCTAATGATAACCAATAAAGTGAAGTAAAAGTTAGGAGTAATAACTTACTGTCATGGCTTTAATGATGTGGTTATGCATCTAGGGTTATGAGATGTCAAAGAAGAGGAAATAGAAGGATCATCAAGCTACTATAATGGTTGGAAGACAAGGTATAGGAGGAGGACATGAATTCGGAAAGGTAATAAACTTACCTAGCTTGCATGTACTTGATATGTATGCTTGTGTATTGATATATGATTGGTTTGTTGAATTGTGTAGAGCATATATTAATGATTGAAGCTTTGCTTCTATTAATGCTATGACCGTGAGTATATTGTATGAAATATTAAGTGCGCAAATATGTCATTATGTTAGCATCAATTTATATAAGCAAGCATGTCATGCACTAAGCTTTTATCTTGCATGATGAATTGGTATTGTTTACTGTAGAGATTTCCAGAATCTCACCTGTAACCCCCTTCACGATTAAGGCCAAGATTAGTTCCTAAAAAAGTCATTAATGTGGAATTAGAGACCGTAATAGATTTTGGGACTTAAATAAAGTCAATCTTCCCAAAATCATGGCTTACAAAAATTTTTACAACATTTGTTCATGACGGTCTCAAATTCACATTTCAAAACTAAATGGCCTGTTCAAGTTGATTTCATTCACAAATATCAGAGTATAAACAATTTCCCGACACACTCGGGTTCAATTCATTAAATAAGGGATTTACAAAGGCACAAAGCCCACAATTCATTACCCTTAACTTAGGGATTACACAAAATTATACTACAATCCCATTATATACAATTGTTTCCCAAACATATCCAAAAGATATACATGATAACCAATAAACCAAAATATAATCTAAATCAGAGCTCTATCCACTCTTCGTCGCCCGCTTTCCCTTTGATCCTTCTGCCCTGTCTAAAACATGGTTTTTAGGAGAGTGAGATTCTAAGGAATCCCCGTAGTAACAAATCAATCATATAATGTACAATAATAACGCATGTAAGAAAATCATTAACCACAACAAGCAACTACAACGGCAGTTACAACGGCAATGGTTAGTATGACACATGTCATCCCTTACGATTGCTCACGCTGAATTGCTCACGTTGCATTGCATCACAACAATCCACACAATACATTTCACCACAGCTGGGATTCATATAATGCATTTCATACACAAGCCATACAAGCAAGATACACACAGCCCACGGCTGGATTCACAAACGCCGCCCCACGGGTCGGATTCACAATATCCATGTCGATTACGATAGCAGTTCAACGGCCGACCTAGAGATGACCACCGTCAATCCCTACACGGCTCACACTGACCTGCTCACTCCGTAATGGACCATGGCACACATTTCAAAAATTCAACGATAAGTTATGCATGCCAAAACATCATACATAATATGAGAGAAGAGTCACTACCTTGATCCTTCCGTGGGTGTCCTAGCGCCGGTCTTTCCCGAGGAAGGCAAATGTCAAATCCTATATTCATAATTAGGGACGAAGGGTTATATTCTATTCCAAGACTTAATTAACTTGAAACACTTAGTTTTGGTTATCATAATTGACTCTTAAGAGGCCCCAAATGCCTCTAATAAAAGCCCTAAAAGGTTGGGAAACAATAGGTTAGAGATCTCCTTTCGAAAACTCAAAGTGTTGGAACACAGGGGTGGGCCGCAGCCCGTCCTTCCTTGGGCTGCGGCCCAAATATGGTCAGAATGCAGCCCGACACTCATGGGCCGCGGCCCGAATCAGGTCAGAAAGTCTTGGGTCGCGGCCAAGAAATTTCCTGACTCTTGGCTGAACTTCAAAAAAACATAACTAATTCTAGAAAAATCAAAACGGAGTGATTCCAAAGCCAAATGAAAGGTATATGAGTCCTCTTTCAAGGAAAAATATAGCCCTTCACTGGAAATCACTACACAAATACAGAATCACCAAAAACTACACACTACTCCAAAACAGAGTTCTGTTTCAATCCCAAACTTTGGACAACCATAACTCACAGAATACTAAACGAAATGACATAAAATATATGTCCATTTTGAAGCTTGGGATGTGAACTTTAAGACTGGAAAGTTTCAGAATTTTCCAATACCATTTCGTCATTCAAAACGCTCGCCCAAACAGACTACGAAAAACAGAGCTCAAACAAGACAACTTTCCAACTTTTCCCAAGTGATTCAGATGAACCCAAAATCAATAACCAAGCTCATTCCCACACAAAATCACTCAAGGAATCCAATGGGAATTTCAAAATCACCAAAATCCTATTCCATTATCATGCTTTGGTTTTGGGTAACATCAAACACTAAAATCTCAAATTCTCCAAACTTAACAATTTCCAACCCAAACAATTCTATCTATCCAAAATGCATTCCAAACATACAAATTCCATACCAAACATATACCAAACTCTCAATGGCCCTCATTTTCGAAAATGAGCCCAAAATTCCAGAAAATTCAAACTATTTCAAATGGTATGAAACTTAGATAGATAGATAGGTCTCACTCACCTTATCAACTTCTCCAAAGAGAGTTCTTGATTCACCACTTCTCAAATTTTCGTGTGGCCACAAACCACAACCAATGGACAAGCTACAACCATAGAAATGTTGCTCTTAACTCAAGGATCAACTTTAATGAAGGGAGTTTGAGCAATAGAAGCCATTTTCCTTACCTTTTTCAAGCTTTCTTCTTCCTCATTTTCTGCAGAAATGGCTGAGAGAGAGAGAGAGAGCAAGAATGAGAGAGAAAATGTGAGAGATGGAGTGAGGAAGAAGAAGGAAATGATAACATACTCCCTCCCCCATACTTCAGCCCAAAAAGAGAGAAGAGAGGAGAGAGAATTGATTATTTTAATCAATTTTGACTTACACACATGCCCTCTCCCCCATACCCTATATGCCACATGTCAAATTGCTATTGGTTCTCACCAAATAAGTCACCAATTAACTTATCTAATCTTTCCATTAGCCATTTTAATCGCACATCTCATTTTCTCTTAGTTAGTAATTAATTTCCCCATTAATTACCACTTATGGCCAATATTTCCATTATTCCAATTTTTCAGTAATTATGACATATTAATTTAATATTGCCATAAAACACATAATAATTCCCATTAAATTCATAATTATCCATAATAATCATGATTAACCCATAATCAAAAATTGGGATATTACAATTCTCCCCCCGTTCAATAAATTTCGCCCTCGATATTTCTCACACATCATGGGGCATAAAATCAGGAAATCTTTTCCTCATGTCCGCTTCCGCCTCCCAAGTAGCTTCCCTTGATGACATTCCCTTCCAAACCACCTTCACAAACGGTAAGCTTCGGTGCCTGAGCCGTCGCTCTTCTCGATCAATGATACGTTCTGGCTCTACCGCATAAGTGAAGTTATCTTGCAACTCAACCTCTTCATACTCAATGATATGCTCAGGGTCTGGTTGGTACTTCTTGAGCTGCGAGACATGGAATACATCATGCAATCTACTCAAACTCGGGGGTAGGGCTATCCGATATGCTACAGGTCCGATTCGTGCTAGAATCTCAAATGGACCAATGTATCTCAGACTCAGCTTCTTCCGCTTGATCGCTCTCCCGATACCTGTGACCGGAGACACTCTCAAGAAGACATGATCCCCCACTTCAAACTCAAGAGGTCTTCTCCTCTTATCGGCATAGCTCTTCTGATAACTCTGTGCTGTAAGGAGCCTCTTCCTGATAACTCAGATCTGCTCAGCGGTTTAGTCAACAAGATCCGGCCCATACAACTTCCTCTCAGACAACTCTGACCAGCACAATGGTGACTGGCACTTACTCCCATACAGTGCCTCATACGAGGCCATTTGAATGCTCGCATGGTAACTGTTGTTATAAGCAAACTCGGCCAATGGAAGATAGTAGCCCCACTTTCCTTTGAAGTCTAAGACACATGCTCTCAGCATATCTTCTAAAGTCTGGATAGTCCTCTCTGACTGTTCGTCTGTCTGAGGATGGTAGGCCGTGCTAAACCTCAATTGAGTACCCATATCTTCTTGCAGAGCCCTCCAGAATCTAGAAGTAAACCGAGGATCTCTATCGGAGATAATATTCTTCGGTGTACCATGGAGTCTCACAATCTCTTTGATATATATCTCAGCTAGCCTATCAGGAGAATAGCTAGCATTGATAGGTATGAAGTGTGCAGACTTCGTGAGTCGATCAACAATCACCCAAATCGCATCGTAGTTCTTGATCTTGGGCAGACCCACCACTAGATCCATGGTCACACTCTCCTACTTCTATTCTGGAATTTCTGGACTCTGGAGCAAACCTGGTGGTCTCTGGTGTTCAATCTTCACCTTTTGACAGGTAAGACACCGCGCCACATACTTAGTCACATCACTCTTCAACCCTGGCCACCAATACATAGATTTCAAATTGTGATACATCTTGGTCATATCGGGGTGAAGAGTATACTGACTCTTATGAGCCTCATCAAGAATTCTCAATCTCAACTCCGCCTTCAGTGGTACATAGATTCTCTTCTGATAACACACCAGTCCACTTGGTGACAAGTCATAATCTCGAGTCTCTCCTCGCTCAATCCTAGCTCGGATCGACTGGGCAGCTCATCATGCATTTGAGCCTCTTCAATCTCAGTCCTCAGGTCATTCTCCCCTTGGATCACACCATAACTGGCACACAGGATTTCCTTTGAGAGATTCAAATCCCGAAAATCCTCTATCAGTTTATTCTCTTGGATCATCATCATTGCCACTAGCACCGCCTTCCGACTCAAAGCATCCGCGACGACATTAGCCTTACCCGGATGATATTTGATCTCCATGTTATAATCTTTCAGCAACTCCATCCATCGACACTGTCTCATGTTGAACTCTTTCGATCATACAGATATTTGAGACTTTTGTGGTCGCAGTACAGTTCCACTGTCACCCCATACAGGTAATGACGCCGAATTTTCAATGCAAACACAATTGCCACAAGCTCCAGATCATGAGTGGGGTAGTTCATCTCATGCGGTTTCAGCTGTCGAGAGGCATAGGCCACCACACGTCCCTGCTGCATCAGGACACACCCTAACCCCTGCTTACTCGCATCACTGTACACGACGTAAGCCTCACTGGGATCAGGTATAATCAATACTGGTGCTGTAGTTAATCTCTCCTTCAGCTCAGTGAAACTCCACTCACAACGTTCATACCACAAAAATGGTTGATCCTTCCTCGTGAGCTTGGTCATCGGCAAGGCAATACGCGAGAAGTTCTGAATGAACCTCCGGTAATAACCAACAAGACCCAGAAAGCTACGAATCTCAGAAACAGTTTCTGGTCTTTTCCATTCAAGTACTGCTTCCACCTTACTGGGATCCACCGATACCCCGTCTTGAGAGATCACATGGCCAAGGAACTTCACTTCCGTAAGCCAAAACTCACATTTGCTCAGTTTGGCATAGAGTTGCTTTTCTCGCAGAATTCTCAACACAATTCTCAGGTGTTACTCATGATCCTCCCTACTCTTGGAATAGATAAAGATGTCGTCGATAAACACAACCACAACTGGTCAAGATACTGTCGGAAGATGCGATTCATATAATCCATGAATACCGCCGGTGCATTCGTCAAACCGAAGGGCATCACAAGGAACTCATAGTGCCCATATCTCGTTCTGAAAGCAGTCTTCGGAATGTCCGCTGCCTTCACACGCAATTGATGATATCCCGACCTTAGATCAATTTTAGAGAATACGCACGAGCCAGACAATTGACCTAACAGGTCATCAATCCTTGGGAGTGGATATTTATTCTTAACGGTTACCTTGTTAAGTTCTCGATAATCGATACAAAGCCTCAAGCTTCCATCTTTCTTTTTCACAAATAACACCGGAGCTCCCTACGGCGATACACTGGGTCTGATGAATCCTTTCTCAAGCAATTCTTCAATTTGCTTCTTCAACTCCGCCATTTCATTCGGGGCCATACGATATGGGGCTTTCGATATCGAACCAGCTTCAGGCACAATCTCAATTGGAAATTCCACTTCCCTTTCCAGAGGCAATCCACTAAGATCATCTGGAAATACCTCAGGGAATTCATTTACCACAGGTATACTCTCTATGGCTTCACTTGACTCTCCCTGAACGGAGAAAAACACTATATACCCTTGGCATCCTTTCTCAAGATATCTCTCAGCTTTAGCCGTTGAAAGTAAATTCAAACTGGCATTTACATTGTTATCCCGCTATTCACTACGGAAAATAATCCTCTTATTACCACAATCAAGCAATACATTATTTGCTATTAACCAGTCAAAGCCTAAAATAACTTCCAATTGTTGAAGTGGCAAACAAATCAAATCAACTACCGATTCATGACCCTCAACAACTATCACACAATTTAAACATGCTTCGGCCGCTACGACCTTGACACCCATCGGCGTCGACACAACCAAATCAAATGGTAGTCTATGCACATGCAATCCTAGGCGCTTTACATAGTCATAAGCTATGAACGAATGACCTGTACCCGAGTCGAACAAAGTATCTAACTCATTATCACCAAGAAGAATTTTACCTTGGATCAATTCAGGCGACTTCCGGGCTTCCTCATGTGTCATCGCGAACACTCGACCCTGATTCTTGGGCCTTTGCTCTGCCGGCTGTCGTGGGCACTTAGAAGAAATGTGACCCACTTGCTTGCAATTGAAGCAAATCACCTCTCCAGCACAAGTTCTGCCCGGATGGTACTTTCTGCACTGATTACACATTGGTCTCGCTGGAGGTCTCTGATCACTACGACCCCCAGGTTGATAGGGCTTCTTGCTACAACCCCCATATGAGGATCCTTGCCCCTTCCGCTTCAGGGAAGTATTAGCCTTGCTAGGCTCACTGCGGCTACCATTACCCTTGGATGGGTACAGCTCTCTCAGATTATACTCAACAATTCTACACTCTTCCACGGCTTTATTGAAGTTAGTAAACTGATGAGCAGCTAACCTCTTCTTCAATTCATGCCTCAATCCCCAGATTAGCATAGCGGAGCTCCACTCCTCATTATCCTTCTCCCGAAGATAGGCAGAATACCGTGACAATCGAGTGAAACGGGAAAGATACTCGTCAAAGCTCTCCGTATCTCCCTGCTTGATAGCTAGGAATTCAGACTCTTTCTCAAGCCTTACCGACTTGGGGAAATACTTCTCGTTGAATTTTTCTTCAAATACCTCCCAAGTCAATGGTATATTCCGGTTCTTCAATGACATGGCGATGTTCCTCCACCACCGGTCGGCATCCCCTTCTAGCTTATACACAGCTAGCTTTGCCTTCACCTCTGTAGGATACTCGAGGACTTCAAAAATCTTTTCTAACCGGTTCAACCAGTCCTCAGCAGCTTGGGGATCAAACCTCCCCCTGAATGCAAGTCCCTTCCCTCACGAACCGGCACCCTTAGAGACCCTTGATTAGGCACCGTGTGAGGTGGGGATTCATGAGATCCATTGGACCCCTTAGCTGTCTCCTCATGATGAGTCTCTGGTTGAGTCTCCTCATGAGTTGACTGGGCCCTTCCTTCATTTCGCTTGGCCCTTTCCTCTCTGAGCTCTTCCCTCAGCTCAACTATCATATCCCTTTGTTCCCGTACGAGATCCATCATCTCTCACATGGGATCAGGAGGATTATCATTAAGTTCCTCCACCTTTGGGTCCTGTTGCCTTACTCTAGTAAGAGGGCGAACCATTTAATCTTTATCACTACAAATGATTCACCACGTCAGTACCTTAGCCAATGTATACACATAATCCATAACATTCATCTTAATCCACAATTAGCAGAAATACTCGTGTGTATACGCAACAAGCACTTATCAATCAATAAGCTACCCTAAACTCAAAGGATTAAGGTCAACTAAGGAGCTATCCTAGCAAATCCTCACCTTGCCAGGAACTATAGCTCTGATACCACAAATGTAACCCCTTTCACGATTAAGGCCGAGATTAGTTCGTAAAAATGTAATTAATGTGGAATTAGAGACCGTAATAGATTTTGGGACTTAAACAAAGTCATTCTTCCCAAAATCATGGCTTACAAAAACTTTTACAACATTTGTTCATGACGGTCTCATATTCACATTTCAATACTAAATGGCCTGTACAAGTTGATTTCATTCACAAATATCAGAGTATAAACAATTTCCCGACACACTCGGGTTCCATTCATTAAATAAGGGATTTACAAAGGCACAAAGCCCACAATTCATTACCCTTAACTTGGGGATTACACAAAACTATACTACAATCCCATTATATACAATTGTTTCCCAAACATATCCAAAAGATATACATGATAACCAATAAACCAAAATATAATCTAAATCAGAGCTCTATCCGCTCTTCGTCACCCGCTTTCCCTTTGATCCTTCTGCCCTGTCTAAAACATGGTTTTTGGGAGAGTGAGATTCTAAGGAATCCCCGTAGTAACAAATCAATCATATAATGTACAATAATAACGCATGTAAGAAAATCATTAACCACAACAAGCAACTACAACGGCAGTTACAATGGCAATGGTTAGTATGACACATGTCATCCCTTATGATTGCTCACGCTGAATTGCTCACGTTGCATTGCATCACAACAATCCACACAATACATTTCACCACAACTGGGATTCATATAATGCATTTCATACATAAGACATACAGGCAAGATACACACAGCCCACGGCTGGATTCACAAATGCCACCCCACGGGTCGGATTCACAATATCCATGTCGATTACGATGGCAGTTCAACGGCCGACCTAGAGATGACCACCGTCAATCCCTACACGGCTCACACTGTAATGGACCATGGCACACATTTCACAAATTCAATGATAAGTTATGCATGCCAAAACATCATACATAATATGAGAGAAGAGTCACTACCTTGATCCTTCCGTGCGTGTACTAGCGCCGGTCTCTCCCGAGGAAGGCAAATGTCAAATCCTATATTCATAATTAGGGACGAAGGGTTATATTCTATTCCAAGACTTAATTAACTTGAAACACTTAGTTTTGGTTATCATAATTGACTCTTAAGAGGCCCCAAATGCCTCTAATAAAAGCCCTAAAAGGTTGGGAAACAATAGGTTAGAGATTTCCTTTCGAAAACTCAAAGTGTTGGAACACAGGGGTTGGCCGCGGCCCGCCCTTCCTTGGGCTGTGGCCCAAATATGGTCAGAATACAGCCCGAAACTCATGGGCCGCGGCCCGAATCAGGTCAGAAAGTCTTGGGCCGCGGCCAGCCACCTTGGGTCGCGGCCAAGAAATTTCCTGACTCTTGGCTGAACTTCAAAAAAACATAACTAATTCTAGAAAAATCAAAACGGAGTGATTCCAAAGCCAAATGAAAGGTATATGAGTCCTCTTTCAAGGAAAAATATAGCCCTTCACTGGAAATCACTACACAAATACAGAATCACCAAAAACTACACACTACTCCAAAACAGAGTTCTGTTTCAATCCCAAACTTTGGACAACCATAACTCACAGAATACTAAACGAAATGACATAAAATATATGTCCATTTTGAAGCTTGGGATGTGAACTTTAAGACTGGAAAGTTTCAGAATTTTCCAATACCATTTCGTCATTCAAAACGCTCGCCCAAACAGACTACGAAAAACAGAGCTCAAACAAGACAACTTTCCAACTTTTCCCAAGTGATTCAGATGAACCCAAAATCAATAACCAAGCTCATTCCCACACAAAATCACTCAAGGAATCCAATGGGAATTTCAAAATCACCAAAATCCTATTCCATTATCATGCTTTGGTTTTGGGTAACATCAAACACTAAAATCTCAAATTCTCCAAACTTAACAATTTCCAACCCAAACAATTCTATCTATCCAAAATGCATTCCAAACATACAAATTCCATACCAAACATATACCAAACTCTCAATGGCCCTCATTTTCGAAAATGAGCCCAAAATTCCAGAAAATTCAAACTATTTCAAATGGTATGAAACTTAGATAGATAGATAGGTCTCACTCACCTTATCAACTTCTCCAAAGAGAGTTCTTGATTCACCACTTCTCAAATTTTCGTGTGGCCACAAACCACAACCAATGGACAAGCTACAACCATAGAAATGTTGCTCTTAACTCAAGGATCAACTTTAATGAAGGGAGTTTGAGCAATAGAAGCCATTTTCCTTACCTTTTTCAAGCTTTCTTCTTCCTCATTTTCTGCAGAAATGGCTGAGAGAGAGAGAGAGAGCAAGAATGAGAGAGAAAATGTGAGAGATGGAGTGAGGAAGAAGAAGGAAATGATAACATACTCCCTCCCCCATACTTCAGCCCAAAAAGAGAGAAGAGAGGAGAGAGAATTGATTATTTTAATCAATTTTGACTTACACACATGCCCTCTCCCCCATACCCTATATGCCACATGTCAAATTGCTATTGGTTCTCACCAAATAAGTCACCAATTAACTTATCTAATCTCTCCATTAGCCATTTTAATCACACATCTCATTTTCTCTTAGTTAGTAATTAATTTCCCCATTAATTACCACTTATGGCCAATATTTCCATTATTCCAATTTTTCATTATTATCCATAGTAATCATGATTAACCCATAATCAAAAATTGGGATATTGCATCACCCTCCTTCACCCAACCATATAGGTATGATGAGCACACAAGTGGAATACTTGAAGATATGCAAAGAGGAAGTCTGATAGAGAATATATAGAAGATTGATGCATGATAAATTGATGTGTGTAAATTATCATGCAATGTAATTAATTGTATCACATGCCAAGTTAAATGATGTTATTGGGAATTGTTATCCACGGCATGTATATATGGCAACTAGACGGAAAGAGTATTAATTTATACACAAAGAAGTACTCTAATGGTAATTAATGGATAGTGACCCCTAGATAAATATGAAAGTTTTAGTTTGGGGGCTTTAACCATCGATTCCCTTAAAACGATAAGGCTTCCATATGCATAATAAAGGGGCATCAAATATAAGGTGTTACATTGTATATATATAAACATACAAACATAGAGATGTACATAATGAAAATAGTATATATATAGTAGTAGTAGTAAAAGTAGTACACATAGTAGTAGTATAAACATGCATAGTAGGGATAGCAGTAATGATACTATGCTCAATAATCGAAACGGGGATAGGCATTTTCATGATACGATCCCATAACTTAACAAATGGTTGACTTGGGTAAGAGCAGAGTAAAACTCTAATAAGACTAATTATGGTTAAAGGATTGATGAATTGAAATGAAGATTTTGAACCACTATTTAACTATTTCAAAAAGTTTTAAATTTTTCAGAAAAACCCATTCATTTACAGGTTCAAACCCTACGTTTGAGGTAAAATTTCAACTATTTTCAAAAGTGTTTTATTCCTAAAACAAAACCTAGCTTAGTGGTTTGAATTCATTATGTTTATAACTCATCTGACTAGTGGATAAGTAAGGTGGTACAATTGTTGGTATCAAAAGTGAAATAAATAATTTTAATGTTAAATTTTGGGAATTAAAAGCCTATTTTTTCTGAGAATTCAAGGAAAAATAGTTAGAGGTTATAATTTGTATTTGAAAATGTTAGGTAAATGTTGTAATATTGTAAGATAAACTTTTCATGAGATGATATTTAGATAAATGATAAATCCAGTTTGTTGTGATTTGAATGGATTGATATATTCCAATCATGTGTCAGTGTTAAAATTTAAGGAATATATATATTAAATGTGATATTAATGGTGAATCCTTCTCTTCATAGTGAAAAGAAAATTATGGTTAACCTACGAGGAGAAAGGATAGGACAATCTATTGGTAGGGAAAGGAATCCGCAAGATCTAATGCAACATGTAATATCTCAAAATTTATCAAACAATTTAATGTCCCCAAAAAGAAAGTGTAAATAGTGTTGGAAACTACTTTGGGAATTAAGTATGGGATTTAGTTCCAATTAATTGAAGGAAAACACTCAATTCCTTTATCTAAAGTCAAATATTGTATAAATCTTAACATGGGTCCAAAATGGAGAGGGAATGGCATTTTGGAAGAAGGGAATTAAGTAAAAGAAAACACCCAATGGAAAATTAATTAATGTTGCCATACGAAAGGGCAAAAATGAGATTCATAATTTGATCTTAGGGATAGATTGGGAAACAAAAATGAAGGGTTAAGATTTATCATTAAAAAGTAAAGGTAATGATGAAGGTGCTTAAATCAATATACTCGCCCCCTTATAGCAATTAATTCGGCCAAGAACAAAGAAAGGAAGAGAAGAAGAAAAGTTAACATATTTCCTCATCTTTATTAAGGGACAGTCAAGAGCAAACCAAGATAAGAAAAGGGATGAGTTAACATGTTTTCATCCTTGTTAAACTTGAAGAGTTAACCAAAAAGTAAGAAGACAAGAGGGAAAATTGGTCAACACAACTTCTCACCTTTTTTTCCAAAAAGGGGCACCCAAGACGTAAGAATGAGAGAGAGAGAGAGAGAGAGAGAGAGAGAGAGAGAGAATTTAATCAATATATATCTCCTCTTCCTTTATCCAAAAGTCAGCCAAGGCATAAACCAAGTCAAAAGAAAAATTAGCCAACATTTAACTTACCTTTTTACTTGGACATGTAACCCCCTGCCGTAATTATATCCGAAATACGCAATTAAAGTGAAATAGAGACCAATAAGAAACAAATACAAATTACAAACCCATCTACCAGACGGGGTTTTCACAATTACCTTTCGAAATCATTTATAAACTTGGTCTCATAATCACTTTTCGAATACAATTACTACGCGGAACATCACATTCATAATAAATCAGAGTACACAAAAATAATCCCAGCAATCCCAGTTTCCATATATTAACTCGAGCTTTATAGGGCACATTCGCCCATACAAGCCCTTATATGGGGATTACACAAATCTTTCTCATACATATACAAATATCCAACAACTCATTTCAAATACATAACCAAATATACTCATCCTAAACATGCATTGATAACCACCTATCACAAGATTACAACCCGAACGAGTCCCGTCGCCTTTGACTGCTTACTCCATCCTCGATCCACCTACCCTGTCTAAATTGTTGGTAGGGGAGGGTGAGATTCGAGAGAATCTCAGTAGGAAACAGATACCATAATGCATGCATGATAGATGCTATGTGTATGACATGTTAGCTTTATCTAGATGCATGCCCCATAATGACATTTTTGCATACTCAATGTTTCATGTAACAAAACTATGGCCACAGCAAAACAGAAACAGAGCTTCATTTATTCAAATATGCTCTACACAATCAAGTAAAGCAATCACATACATCACTACACAAGCAAAGATATCAAATACATGCAAGTAAGGTAAGTCCCCTACCTCCAGTCTTTTTCTCCTCGATTTGCGTGCCAGCAACTCGGGGCTTCACATTCGATCCTACAATGTCAAATGTACCATTTAGACACTTCCATAGTGTTTCTGGGGGTTATATGAGGCTATATTGAAAATTTACTAAAATACCCCCAGGGACCCGGCCCGGCCGTACCCGGTCCGGCTGTACTTTTCTTGAAACTTTGACATGGGCTATTCTTACATATTTTCGCCCAAGGAATCCATTTCCCGACTCGGAATTATCAAATTCAATGTCAAATTACGAAATTGCCCTTGGCAGCCCTACTTTTAGGGTTTTAGGGGCGTTTCCGTAATTATGCTTTCTCAGCCTTTTCCGAAAAAGTGCCCAACTGTAACCCCACCTATTTTCGCCTACTGAATCCAATGGAATCATCAAATCATTGAAAATCCAACTCTAAGACCCATTTACAATGCTGGCCGAAATATATGGGTTTTAAGGGGAAAATTGGGGTTTTTCGGTTTCGGCTCCGTAAACGCGTTCCTTTCTACTCCTAACCACTTTATTGACTATTCTATTAGGTTACAACTACCATTTAGTACCAATTTGGGCAGCATAACAGCCCCACATACCCATTTCCAAAAATTAAAACCAATGGCAATCCGGCGAAATTTCACCAATTAAATTGCCCACAGCAGCTAGAATAGTCAATGCACAAGAGTTTGGAAGTTACCTCAAGCTCCCTCTGGCTTTTCCCTTATCTTGGCTGAAACCCTAGCTGTTTTAACACCAAAGAAAGAGCTTCCAAACCTTAAAGAACATAAAGGAGTAGCTTAGGATCGGAGTTATACGCGTTAGGAGCTAGATCATCGGAGAAATCGGCTTACCTTGCGAGTTCTCTTCTCCTTTTCTCCCAAAACCCTCTCAACCCTTTTTCTTTATTTCTGTTGCAGAATGGCGTCGGTTTGGAGGAAGGAAGATGAAGAAAAGGTGCTTTAATATTAGGATGATGTCATGTTTTATTATGCTGATGTCATAATTCCCAAAATTGGCATTTTCGGATTTTCTGGCAGATTTTCTGCCCAATCTTTTCAAAATCATAACTAATTCTAGAAAAATCAAAATGAGGTGATCCCAAAGCCAAATGAAAGGTATTTAAGTCCTCTTCATTGGAAAAATATGATCCATTACTAGAAATCACCACAAAATTCCAGAATTACACAAATTTCATCACTGCCCCAAAACAGAGTCCATTTTCGACCTCAAACTTTGGACAGTCATATCTCCCAGTTCCCAAAACGAAATGGCACAAATTATATGTCCATTTTGAAGCTTGGGATGTGAACTTCAAGACTGGAAAGTTTCATAATTTTCTGACATCATTTGCCTAGTCAAAACATCCACACGAGAAGACTGCCCAGACAGAATTCACACTGGACAGCATTTCCAATTTTTTGCAACCAATGTGTCCAATCCAATTTAAATCAATTCCAATGATTAAATACCACAACATGACACCATTTCCATCACAATATCCCATTCAATTCCTCCCTCTATTCTAAGTCAATTTGGATGTTAATCCACAATTGAACTCAAATACAGGGTTTTGGCGTTGCTCATAACACAAGCGACTACAATCCACTTTATATTCTCTAAAAGGGTTCATTAATCACTAACCACGTCCACTTTTGTAGCCATTAACTCCTAATCACAATTTAGGATCTTGCTAAACCGGGGCTTAGCAATCCACTAATCTCAGGCTTATTCTCTAGCCTCGAGTCTCAAAATTCGGGGTGTTACAGGACACATGTAAGAAAACTAGCCTAATACTCCCTAGCTCTATTTAATTAGCCAAACAGCCCAAAATGGCAAAAAACTATAGAGAAATTTGTGAGAAAAAGAAAGAGGAGAGAAGGAGAAAGTGTTCTTGAAAACTTGAGACTTCCTAAGTGATTTCCGACCCCGAATCTGCATTTCTGGTTGATAGAGCCTTCACAAACCTTGCTCTACTTGACAAGAGCTACAATTGTACGATTTTATATTTTTGATCAGAGATGTTTGGTGCCATCTAGCTTGGGTAAGTACTGCCAAAAGAAAGAACTGACTATAGTATTAAGTTGAGGTAAGCCTAAGCACTGATTTGAACACAATATCTTAAGGTTTAAATAAGTCTTCATTCAATTATTGAGCTACCTTAGTTTTGGCCAGTGATGAACTCATGTTGTATAAGTTCACAAAATAAAACTAGTTTTGAAAATGTAGCGTAGTAGCTCAACCTAGGTCATTCTTCTAAGGAGATTAATTTCCAAGTTTCTAAGTAGTAAAGTGATAAATATTTTAAAATTGTGAGAAATCATTTTAATAAATTGCTTTTTAAACTAATGAAGTAATCTAAGCTAAAGCAATATTTTTGTATTTTTGTTTTTAAAACAAAGAAGCAAATGGAATTGAAATTAACACTAATAACAAAGTAAATTTAATAAACTAGAATAATGATGAAATGAGATTACCATTACAAAAGTTCAAAGCATTCAGTTTAGTCAGTTACAATCCACTTAACCAAGTAGGAATAAACAACTCAACCTACTCCTAATTTGAATCATACAAAGCTTAATTAATCAAATCCAAGCTCAATCACCAAGTTTATTCACTTGGCATAGAACAATCTAGATCACAATCACATACTTAACCAAGCCATACAATTATGAAATAGAAAGAGGGCTTAAGAAATTCCATTGAAATTTAAAAGCTCAAACCATTACCCAACTATAGGAAATCACCAAAGCCTAGCTACTCATGGAAAAAGAAGAAGAAGCTTGATGGAAGGAAAGGAGAATAGCAATTGAAATTGCACCACCAACGTCTTCCTCCTTTTCCTTGTTGCAGCCGCCACATGCCCTTGTTCTAATCTCTATATTGCATCCTTTTATTGTGTTGCAATACTCCTCCTCCTTTTCACCCTCACATAGCCGCCACTCTCCTCCCTTTATTTCATTCTCGGTGCTGTCTTCTATTCCCTCCCACAGCTGCCAATCCAATCCCCTTTTTATTTCCAGCTGCTACCTCCCCTTATTCGTTGCCTTTTTTTTTCTCTTGTTCACTGCCTCCTCCTTTCTTTATTTAATTCGATTTAACCTATTTAATTTCATTTTGGTCCATTCCTTTCCCAACGTGTTGTAGCAGCTTGCTTTCCAATTCAGTTAGCCCTTTCTTTTATATTATGTGCTGCATGTTACCTCCTTTTCAATCAATTCACGTAGTCCCCTATTTGTCCAACCCAATCTTCAATCTTCAATTCAATTGTCGGCTACCTCTCTTTCTTTTATCTATCTTTATTGTTGGAAATTGGGCTTGGTCCACCTTTGGTGGATTAGGGCCAAAACCCAAACCTATTAAGCTTTAAGCTTTGGGGTAAAATAAAATACCCAAACAAATGTGGGGTATTTATTTGTAATTTTCCCCAAGGGTTCAAAATTGAAACCTGGAGGAAGCAGTTCTGCGTATATTTTAGAGGAAACAGTTATTTGAGAAATAGACATGTATGTGTGTGTGTGAATAAGTACACAGAACATACAATATACAGAGAGGAAAACATTCTCTGAGAACTCTCTTCGACTCTTCCCTTCTTGTGCATTTGCTGTGTGATATAGTCAAAATCCTGGTGATTCAACTCACGTGGGTACCGAAAGAACTTGAAACGACACTTCAAGTACGCCCAAAAACCGACATTGGTATCAGAGCCTTGTTTTAAAATCTGTCCAATTACTTCCGCTGAGCATGTGATCACTGTGTTCATGAATTTCTACTGAGCATGTATATGAAAATTCATTGTACATCTGATTTTCGTTTAAAGTTCATGAATATTCCACACGTCTTCTCAATATATATATATATAATATGAAAATATGATTATATGTATGAGAATGAGTTTATTCTTCATATGTTTATAATGTTGGTGTTCTGCTCACTGTTTCTTTTTTTTTCGGTGATAAACTGTTATTTCATTTTTTATCTGAATTCCTATTATGTGTTTGAGTTCTGATACTATGAGTATTAGTATATCAAAAAGTCTCATAATACACATAATTAGGCTATGAAACAAAAGAGAACTTAAAAGATGTGAGAGATCTGAAAAAAAAGAAGACCAAAAAGAGAATTGGATTGGGTTATCATAAAACGAGTTTTTTAGGATTTAAAAATAATCCCATTGCGTAGAGCTTGAAAAAACGATGAAGAAGGACACCAAGAACATGCAAAACGGACGCCGGACAGTGAAGTTACGGTGGAGAGAAGGTGCTAGGTCGACGGACCCGACCCGTGGATTAAATCAGGTCCGGGTCGACCCGGCTAGAGGTTGAAGACAACCTCCAGCGATTCAAAATGGCGCCGTTTTATGCCTTCTCCAAAAAAAATCCGGGTCGGGTATAGCCCAGCCTGATCCGGTTCAGTTTTTTTAAAAAAAAGAGTTTTTCTTGGGCCATCAAGTGGCCCAAAACCCAATCCAATACCAAAACAAAACAAAACAAAAGGATCGGGTCAGTGGGCTAAGGCCCAACTCTCGACCCATAAAAAAAAACTAAAGGGACAGAAACGCCAAGTGGCGCGTATGGCCACGTGCAGACCCGATTGACACATGGAGGACATAGACCGACAGCAGGCCTCACGTGGGGTTCAGCCAGATGGCACGTGTGATGATCAGAGGGCTGCAGAGTGGCACGTGCACTACACGCGCATCCAGCGAGAGTGGGTTTTATCCATTTTTTTTATTTTCCCAGGATTTTTTTTTCTCTGGGTGCGTGAGGGCGCTTGGGAGCTCTGTTTGAGACACTGTTTGTTCCTAAAAATCCCTAAATTCGAAATCTTCATGATGATATTCCATTTGCCTATTTTTAAGGCAATTCAGGATCTGTTTGTGAGGTTTTAGTGCTTATTTTAGTGTTTTTTATACATTTAAAAATACCTAAAATCATGATAATGACTTACATTTGTTTATTTAGGTCAAAAATGAAGCAAGAGGCTACTAACAGCACTGAAACACTTGAGTATGGGTCATTGAGCATTGAGTTTGTGGACGATCAAGCTCATATGGATGATCCTGAAGAGGATCCCGAAGAGGAACTTGAAGAATATGAATTTTTTGAGGAAGATCCTGAAGAATTTTTTGAGGATGATCCTAAAGAAGGTTTTCTAGAGCCTATTCTAGTGGAACCTCAAGTGGTCTACACTGACTCTGGACCTAAGTCTGTACCCTCCTGTCTTGATGAACCTCAAAATTTAGAAGAAGAGGTCGATCAACCATATTTTGCTATTATGGCTGAGAAAATAGCTGAACTTGACGCGGACAAAACAGCTAGAATAAATAATATAAAAATCATATACTCAATCATTGCGAATTATGTGGAAAGCATAAAAGACAAAAAGAGTGCAGAGTTCTACGTGAGCGTAATGATGAAGTACCACGCGGCTGTAAGGGCAAGGGGCACATTTTCAATGATTGTTGCTTGGGTTGATGCTGTGACGAAAACAACAAGATTCATGAAGAAAAAGAAAATATTCTTTAGGAAACTAAGGAAAGCCATCATTGATTACTGTTGTTCTGACATTTAATGGTGTATTATATTACTATTTTCGTTTACGCTGTTTGTATTGAGTATATGACTCTAAATATTATTGTTTGTATGTTTTATTTATGGACATGGTATTATTTTCATGTAATGAATTATGTTTGTCATACAATGCTAATTTTTAATTGTGCATTATGATACCATGTATCCCTGATGAGTGGGAGCTCTTATAAGGTGAAACTTCTAAAAGCTGATGATTTATTTAAAGTACTTATATGAATTTTTTTTGCAAAATAATAAGTTGCTTGTATTTGTTTGATGGGAGGTACAAACATATTCTCCTGATTATGGATCTAGTAATAAACTTATTTTCTGGTCAAGAATGATATAAGTACAGACATTGTATATTGTGCTATGCTACATAATCGTTTAGTTACGTTTTCTTAAAGAGAACAACATTTCTAAATGTGAAAAACGTCACTTCAGAATTGACAAATGGCCACGAAAGGGATCATTGCTGAACTGAATAAGGGGGAGAAATTGAATGGCGACAATTAGGACATCTGGCACCGTAAGGTGCAGTATATTTTAGAGGAACAAGAGGCTGTTGAACCACTAACCACTATTTTAGTGGAACCTGAAGTTAGGACTACTATTCAGCACAGGAGAAACTTGGAAGTTTACCAAGCGTGGAAGAAGAAGAACATCATTGCAAGACTCACCTTATTGAGCACAATGGAGAATGACCTGATGTGCCAATATGAGAAATACCAAACTGCTCAGGCTATGTGGGCTGCACTCAAGGATAGGTTTAGTGGCACATCAACTACTAAGCTTAGAAGGTTGACAATCAAGTTTGATACCAACAAGATTATAGAAAATACTCCTATGAAGCATCATTTGAGATAGATGTCCAACATGATCAAAGAACTTCAGGAAGCTGGACACACCTTGACTGATGAACAGCAAGTTCAGGCTGTAATAAGATTGCTTCCTTTTAGCTGGGAGCACATGAAAGTGAACTTAACTCATAATGACAACATCGTCACTTTTGATGATGTAGCGAAACATCTTGAGCTTAAGGATGAATGCCTAGCAACGTATAAGGCTTCTGGTCAAGCCTACTACACTGAAAATGCTAGTCCTTTTAATGCAAAGCCCGATTCCAAAAAGGTCAAGAAATCTCAAAAGAAAGGCAAGAAGGATGGCTCTAATTTCAAAAAGGGCAGAAAGCAATTCAAGAAGAAAGGAAAGAAGGGCAGCAAGAAGAAAGTTGACCTGAATAAGGTCAAATGTTACACCTTCCAGAAAATGGGTCACTTCGCACGGGATTGTACCGAGCGAAACGACCGTGAAAAGGTACTAGTGGATTATGTGAATTCACACATTTCTTTTGTTTTAAGTACTTCTTTTCTAACAGAACCTGTTTGTTCTTCTTGGATTTTGGATTCAAGCTCAACAGACCATGTGACGAGGGATCGAGGATCCTTCGTGGAATACCGTCGGTTTCCGTATCTAAGTAAATGGCTTTACGTGGGCAACAATGCAAAGATCGAAGTCAAAGGAATTGGCACCTGTAAGTTACCTTTGCGTGGTGGGAAGACTTTGATCCTACATGATGTTCTTCATGCACCTGACATCTGACGGAACTTAGTTTCAGTACTTTGTTTATTAGATTATGGGTTTGATGTAAACTTTCATGGCAAAGTTGCAGACATTTTTAGCAACAATACCTTTTATGGTTTAGCTTTCCTTTCTAGAAAGTTCTTTGTTATGGATATTGTTGGTAATTTTAATATGCATGATTGTTTCGTTATTTCCTCCAATATAACTATTGACATGAATATCTGGCACGCTAGACTAGGACACATTAACCAAAATAGAATGATTAAACTAGCTAGAGAAGGTTTGCTGGGTGAAATTTCAAATATGGAAATGTCCTTATGTGAGAATTGTCTAGCTGGTAAGGCAACTAGGAAACCTTTCGGTAAGGGAACTAGAGCTAAGATTCTATTCCAATTAATCCATTCTGGTATATGCGGTCTAATGAGTGTGAGGGTGAGACACGAATCCTGGTATTTCATTACCTTCATTAATGACCATTCGCGATATGGTCACATCTATTTGATCTCACACAAGTCTGAAGCTCTTGAATGCTTTAGATGGTACATGAATGAAGTAGAGAATCAAACGGATTATAAAATTAAAGCTTTGTGTACTGATCGGGGTCATGAATACTTATCTGATCAGTTTAAGGAGCTCTGTGAAGAAAAAGGGATAATTAGACAACTAACCATCCCTGGCACTCCACAACAAAATGGAGTTGCTAAAAGAAGAAATAGAACTCTTCTAGACATGGTTAGGTCAATGATGGCTCAAGCACATTTGCCAATTTCATATTGGGGTGATGCTTTACTAACGGCTGCCTTCATTCTTAACCGTGTGCCCTCAAAATCAGTCACTTCTACACCCTATGAGTTATGGACAAAACGTAAGCTAGATTTAAACATCCTCAGACCCTGGGGGTCTGCTACGTATATTCATAATGATTCCCATAGGTATGGGAAATTAGGTCCAAGAGGAAAAAAGTGTATCTTTATAAGATACTCTGAGCAATCAAAAGGATATGTTTTCATAGGTGAAAATGAAGATGGAACTATGAATGAAATTGAATCAAGAGATACTGTATTTCTAGAAAATGAATTTCCTAGTAGGGGAGATATTGATCGTACATTATCTCTTTATGAAACACATGAAACACAAGAACAAGGTAGTACAGAACAAACTCAGACTAATGATCCTCAATCATCTCAATACATTGACTTGAGTGGGAGCTCAGAAAGGCCTTTACAAAGGCCTAGACAAGAGAAGCGAAAGAGACAAGAAGTTCCCACAAGAAGGAGTGACAAGGGAAATGTACCTAGGAGACGCTTCTCCATAGAAGGAGAGGCACTTATTGTTACTCCAGACAGAGATGATGAGCCTCGTTCTGTGCAAGTAGCCTTATCAGGTCCTACTAAGGATGAATGGAAGAATTCAATGGAGGAAGAAATTGATTCAATAAAGAAGAATCAATTTTGGGAACTAGTTGATCTACCAAAAGGGCGAAAAGCCATTGGGAACAAATGGGTTCTCAAAATTAAAAGAAAAGTTGATGGATCAATTGACAAATACAAGGCTCGATTGGTTGTAAAGGGGTATACACAACAGGAAGGTATAGATTACGAGGATGCCTTTTCACCTGTTGTATGTTTCAATTCTATAAGACTTATTCTGGCAATAGTAAATAGTTTAGATTTGGAACTGCATCAGATGGATGTAAAAACCGCATTTCTAAACAGTGATCTGGATAAAGAAATCTATATGGAACAACCATTAGGTTTCATTAAGAAAGGAATGGAGAGTAGAGTTTGTAAGCTCAAAAGGTCCATTTATGGACTGAAACAATCATCCAGACAGTGGTATTTGAAATTTCATAGAGCAATAACCTCTTATGACTTTCAAATGATTGAAGAAGACCATTGCATCTACATTAAACGGTTTGAGGGTAATTTTGTAATATTATCCTTATATGTAGATGACATACTATTAACTGGAAATAGTCTAAAGTCGGTCTTAGCTATTAAAGAATGGTTATCATCAAATTTTGAGATGAAAGACATGGGTGAAGTAGAATATATACTTGGAGTTAAAATCCAAAGGGATCGCTCTAAAAGAATTCTTTCTCTTTCACAAGAGAATTACATTAAGAAAATTCTTGAGCGATTCAATATGAGAGACTGCAATCCCTTAGATACCCCAGTAGCTTCTGGTGTAACCTTAAGTCTTGATTTGTGTCCCAAAACTGAGTCAGCAAAGAAGAAAATGGAAAGGGTTCCCTATGCTAGTGCCGTTAGAAGTTTAATGTACGCAATAATGTGTACAAGGCTAGATATTTGTTACGTAGTTGGACTGGTTAGCAGATTCCAATCAAATCCCGGTGAGCAACATTGGAAAACAATAAAAAGGATTTTGAGATATTTGAAGGGCACGTCAGATTATGCACTATGCTATCAAGGAAGCGATATGCGCTTGGTTGGATACTCTAACGCTGATTTGGGTGGAGATGAAGTTGAGCGAAGATCAACTTCAGGATATACCTTCTTGCTAAACAATGGTGCCATATGTTGGAGCAGCAAGAAGCAAACGTGTATTGCCCTACATCCTATGGAAGCTGAATTCGTGGCGTGCACCTCAGCAGTGCAAGAGGCTATATGGCTCAAGAGATTCATTGAACATCTTGGATTTAGAAATGAGAGCACAAATCCAGTATTGGTGTATTGTGACAATACTACAGCCATAGCCTATATGAAAGATCCCAAATATCATAGCAAGACCAAACACATAGATATAAAGTATAATTTTGTGAGAGATTATGTAGCATAGAAAGTTGTTATTGTACAACATATTTCGACAAAGAGTATGATCGCAGACCCCCTAACCAAACCCATAGCCAAAGAAATGTATGACAAACATGTGAAGGCTATTGGGGTGCATAAAATGTAAACTTGCAGACACTATGTAATATTTATGATTAATGAAAATGTTTCTTCATAAAATTTTATGTGTCTATATGAAGGTATACAATGTCTAGTATGTCGTACAGGCAGGTAAGGTTGGCTCTCTCACATAAGCAACCACCTTTGATACTCAAGAAGAGTATGCAAAGATGAGATAGTTGTGTTCGCCAGTAAAGCAGCAGGAATGCTGATATGGTATAGAAGAAACACAAATTATGTCACCTCGATAAGAGTGTAGTATGTCGAGATGAGATCCAATAAGACATAATATAAATGTGGATCGAATCATGGATACCCACTTCCATGATGCCTGTTTCCAGATAACAAATTCTTCAACATTAACGTCATGATAGATAAATGGAGTAGAAGAATTTAAGTTTAGATACTGGAAGCATAGATGACAATCAAAACAACATACGCTCTTATAGTATAAGAGTAACACCGTAGCATGTGATTCATACCACATGTATGAAAGAACCCCAAATAGGAAGCAAGTGAATGGATCCCTGCTTCATTGCTGTGTGAGTCCCAAGAAGGTTAAACACTTCTATAATGTCCTTTGACATTGTCATGGAGGTATACTTCAGTGACTGCTACCTTAACATTCGTCCTATGATTTCGACTGATACAATCCATGGTATTATGTTAAGAAAGCGGTTGACGTATATCAAAATGATATATGAGCGAAAGGAAGGTTACCTAAAATATACACACCTATGTTGGTGTCTGAGACATGTCCCTTATGATATTAATATTTGGTAATTTCATAAGTGTGGACACTAAGCATATGAAAAGGCGATCTAAGTTTTATCTTGACTTGAGAGGGATTAGATCTGCCATGTGAAAGTGTATATTAGTGTATCTAGGACATATAAGGCATAATATTAAAATTCAAGCTACACAAAGCAAGGTTGTCTTGTGCTGGTCCTATGAGAGGGATTTCTAGTACAAACACTTAGGAGACGTCATGCCCACGCGGTCACGGTAAAGCGCATAGTATGAAAGAAGAAAGAAAGAGAGAGACAATTCTTATGACATCCAATCCACCAAGTATGAGTGGGAGATGTTGGAAATTGGGGTTGGTCCACCCTTGGTGGATTAGGCCCAAAACCCAAACCCATTAAGCTTTAAGCTTTAGGGCAAAATAAAATACCCAGACAAATGTGGGGTATTTATTTGTAATTATCCCCAAGGGTTCAAAATTGAAACCTGGAGGAAGCAGATCCTCGTATATTTTAGAGGGAACAGTTATTTGAGAAATAGATGTGTGTGTGCGTGAATAAGTACACAGAACACAGAACAAACAATATACAGGAGAAAAACATTCTCTGAGAACTCTCTTCTCCACTCTTCTCTTCTTGTGCATTTGCTGTATGATATAGTCGAAATCCTGGTGATTCGACCCACGTGGGTACCAGAAGAACTCGAAACGACACTTCAGGTACGCCCGAAAACTGACATTTAATTCATCTCCAACGCCTAATTCGTTGGTCAACACCTCCTCATTCAATTCTTTAATTGCTCACATCGGTCCAGCTGCTTCTTGGTCAATTATTTCTGCTAGCTCTCGTCCTTCCTTCAATTAGTATTCCACGGGTTCAACCTTTCATTCCAAATTCACTCCTTTTATATTTTCGGTCCAGAACCTCATCTTCCTTTCAATTCAACTCGGTCAACCTTCCTTTCTCCCTCCTTCCCATTCGTTCCCTCCTTCCTTTCCTTTATTCATCTTGTGCTCTCTCTTTCTTTTTTCTTCACAGCCGACACTCTTTATTCAACAATGGTCCCCACTTTTCTTTTTTCTTCTTCAATTCTCTCTAGGTTAAAAGTGAGTTGTGCCATGTCATCACTTATAAAATTATATTCACAAAGGTAATATATTTTACTCACAATTAAAGAAATAATGGGAATAATAAATATTAATTAAAACTATAACAATTTAACCACTATAATTTCGAAACTATTCTTTAACTAAAATCTCACTTTTACACTTGATTATGCCCAAAATATTCAATTAAGCTCTACAAAAGCCTAAGATTCATTAATAAAAATATATAAATATTGAGCTCTATCAACCAGCATGTGTTTTTTAGGGTTTAATGTTGATTTGACATAAACATGATGATCTGAGGTCTAATCATTATAGGAATAAAGTATGGTAAGTTTTATGATTAATAGTTGTAAACTCCTTTTTTGTTTGGCTTAAGGTATGATTTAGCAAGACCAACAAATCTAGGAAAGAATCTAATTTTGGTAAATTTGAAGTCATAAGTGGACTTTACATGCGAAATTATGTAGAAACTGCTTGTGGTTATAATTTTGAATGGTTAGGCAGAAAACCCTAAATTGAATTGAATGATGTAAGAGTTAGTTGCTATTAGATTACATTTTCTAGGGAATAGATTGATTGTGGTGAAATTTTGAATGGCTAAATCTTGTCCAATGACTATGATATTTGGTAGATTATTAGTAGACATCCTAAATTTTAAATTGATATATAATATGTGTTATTTTGATTAGTAGATTGTAAGATATGATTTGTTAAATTTAGGCATTAAATCTTGAATGATTTCTGTGGCAGCGAGGATTGGTTGAGATTTCTGGAATTTTGTGCTTATAATCGACAATGAGAGATATTTTTCCTCTAAAGTAGACTTAAGTAGCTTTTCAAGGAACTTAACCATCACATTTTGAATTTTCTACATTTAATTATGAATTTTCAAAGTTAGGTGACAAATCTGGCAGATTAGGGTAGACCTACAAATTTGCAGAATTTGGAATAAATTTTGATAAGTGGGATCATAGGGATATTTTGGTCTAGGGTAAAGCTAGGTGAAGTGGTTGAGGTTGACGATGATGTTGAGATGATAGTTTGATTTGACATAGCAAAGGAAGTGTTTACAGTGATACCAAGGCCCAATTTAGACTATAATGCCGATGAAAAGGTTACTGTTTATGATAACAAACTTGCTATACTCAGTGCCATTAGGGATAATGATGATGAAATTGATTCAATTGTGGGTGTTAGATGTGGGTGCATGTGCATCTGAGGAGACATGGAACTAGACTATAAAAGATATACTAGTAGCCCCCTTTCATGCATGTTAGGTTCCATGACTATTCGGAGGAATGAAATTGTGTACCGACTTGATTCTAAGGAGGATAATGAAAAAGAAAGAAGAGATGTTCTACGTCTGATGAATCTCACTACTAATGAAGTAAAGAGGTATGTTATTCCTTATTGTGGCCCTATTCTTAATATTTACAATTATGTGGAAAGCCTTGTATCAGTTGGCAACAACAACTTAGAAGAATCTTGATTCTAGATCCAAATTATTCCATTGCAGATTGACATTGTTGAACTACTTTTGGTGAAATGGAATCTCCAATTTTTTTATATCATTCTATATATATATATATATATATATATATATATATTATTTGATGTTATTTAGAGTTATGTATAATGAAATATGCAGATAAGTAGGCATTGTTAGCTTTATCTCTTGGATTTCATTAAGATGTTACAATTTGCTTTGAAGTTATATTTAGTACTTCACATGTGTCCAGTAGCAGTAGTTTATTAGGCCTTTCTACCATATCAAGTTGTTTAGTTTTCTTTAAAAAAGAACACACACACACACACTAATTGCTGGTGTACGGATGATCTGTGACTTGCCCATGTAACATATTGGTGCTATATCGTCTATGTTTTATATCATTTGAGAGGGGACAAAATTAAGCATAGCTAATTTGAATTTATTTCCATTTGACTTCAGTTGTAGTTGAGAAAACAATTAAATTGATTTGTGTTAGCAGTTTCCACTTTACCAGGAGCTGGTGTGTGTTCTTTAATCTGGATTATTGATTAGTTAGAATCAACGTTTGTTTAATTTAGAGTCTTCTGTATGTTTAGATTTTGCCTTGACAAACTCTCTGTTATCTTATACTATTCTCAGTCATGCTTACTTAGAAAAACCCTAAAACAATGTATCGTAAAAAAAAAGAAAAAGAAAAACCCTAAAACATGACTGGAAGAATGTTGGGATTAAGCGTGTGTTCGGCATAATAAAAAAAAAGTGATTATAGGGTCAAACCATGGTTTCAGCCTAGTACCAGCCGAACACCCCATTAAATCAAATAATCCCGTTTTTCATTCAATCCCGTTTTTCATCCAAAAAAATCCCGTTTCTCATAAGCTATTTCTACACACTTTTTTCCTATGTGGGCCCCACTGCTTCTTTCTTATTGGCTCTTTTTCTCTGTGGGTCCCACGCGCACAGACACTATCTACTTTTTTTTTTCTTTTCTTGCTTATGTGGGCCCCACTGCCTCTTTGTTATTGGCTCTTTTTCATGTGGGTCCTACAGACACTCTCTCTCTTCTTTTTTTTTTTCCTTTTCACGGTTTTTCTCATTCTCGTTGGTCACTTTTTTTTTTAAAGATTTTAAAATTTTAATACTCTCACTTATATTTAATATAAGATTTATTTATCTAATTTAATTATATTATAAAAAATAATTAAATTAATTAACATTACATAAAGACAAATTTATTTCATTTTTGATATTAATTATGAAATTTTATGTTAAATAATGGATTAAGATGCATCATTTTTAATATTGTTAGGGGTTTTCTTCTTTTATAATTTAATGTCAATAGGTAAAATTTAACTATTTTGTTAAATTTACATATTTTTTAATTTTTCATTATTATTTTCCATCTTTCAAAATTTATTTGCACTAGACATCCCTCGGAAAAAACTTGGCTATTAAATTTATACCTTAACCCTTAAATAATACATAAAATATAATCTTATTCTTTATATGTAATTATCACAAAAGTTAATTTTATTCAATATGTACGTTTGATCTAATTTTATAATTTACTACATAATTGACTAATGTTATAATTTTATAATTTTTGCATCTATTTTTTTATATTACATAATTGAAAAATGTTATAATTTAAAAATTTTTGGACAAATTTATTTCATTTATTGTAATTATTATGCAATTTAATGTCAAATAATACTTAAAATATAATCCTATCCTTTATATGTAATTATCATAAAACTTAATGTCCTTTTTAGTCATTTGACCATGAAAAAAGCTATTCTGATAAAATCATCCAAACACTCTCATTTTATCAAAATCACTTTTTCCCATAATCTATTTTCCTATAATCTATTCTCCAAAAGCTATTCTCTCCAGAATCTATTCTCCAAAAGCTAATAAGAACACACCCTAAGTATGTTGTGCCCTATTGTTATTTTTATTTGGCATGTCATTGGGAAAGAAAAATATTAATTCATGAGTTATTAGTTCATTTATTTTTGTTGAACATGATATATTTATTTAAGAGTATGAATTTTTCAATATATTTTTAGAGTTTCATAGTTAACAGTGAAAACTCCAAATTTTGTCATGGTTATACTTTCGGCTGATTTTATATACTTGTAAGTTATGAAGGAATCTCATACAGAAAGTGGCAACTCTTATTTTTATTTCTTTGAATAAATGCTATAAACCATTACAAAACAGAAAATATTACATCACATCATAGCCAAAAAAAATAGTTAAATTACTAACAATTTGTTAGTTGAGGTGATAGGTGACCTCACTCTCATAAGGGAGGAGAATATATATAAATCTGAATACCAAGAAATACACTTGTTGGGATATATGAAAACAATATGTGCTATAAGCCTCGAAAGGAAAAACTCTTTATCAAATAAAAAAAATAGTTAAATTAGATATTTATAAAAAAAATGTGTGTTAGTTTTTCTTTTTAAATAACTCTTTTTAATCATTTGTATTGAAATTATTCATTAATGGACACCCATTTAATATGTAACCAAGTGGATATAGTTAAGGGGTTAAAATTATACATTTGGAAGATATTCTGTGATCTACCATCGTCATCTTCAGTATTTACGATTATTTTAAGAAAATGAATCTAGTACATATGTTGGATCTTATTCAGAGTTTTTTGAACAGAATCTGGATGTATTAATTATATAAAATTCAATATTATTGTCTTAAATAATGTTTAAATTATAAATCTTGCCATTCCGATGAGTTTTGTTATTGTAATTACACTTAGTAATTGCTCAAAATCCCCATGGATTATAACACTTTATATTCCAATAAACTTTGCAACAATAAAAAAACAAATTGTTGCCCGGGAAAATCATGGTCCTAGTTGGTCTTAGCATTGTATAGAGAACTACTTTCAATTATTATCAATAAACCAATCAAGTTCAATTATTATCAATAAACCAATCAAGCTGTATAATAACATTATATCTTAAAGCCTAATAAGCTGTATAATAACATTATATCTTAAAGCCTAATTTATAAACCACAAAATGCATATGCGTGTGGGAATGGGAATGATATAACTCACACTTTTACTACATGAACTAAAAGAAAATATTGTTCACTGATTGATCAAACATTAATGGGTTCTTATGCTCGTGTGTTGAAGTTTGTAAGCCACTTCAAATGAGGCACTTTGAATGGAACAATCCACCATAATTATGGGACCTATGCACCAAATTTCTTCAATCAATTATGACCCATCTGCCTTTACTTTGTTAATAAGAACAATTTATCATATAGTGGTAAACTATGTTAGTGAAATCGCTGCGCCTGCCATGCTTAGCTTGCATAAGATCTTAGATTTGAGTTTGGTTTTGATATGTTTGTGTTTCCTTTCACTTCATATTATTCAAACTCTATGACAATGAAAGAGGGCATGGGATAACCACAGACGATCAAGCTCTTCCCAAATGCAATTAAACTGGAAATTTGTGTTATGCTTGCTTATATATGTTAAGGTTATGTACGGTTTCGTTGCAAACATTTTATGTATATCTTAAGGTTATGGAGTATATTTTTACTGATTTAACACTACTAAAAAAGAGGAATTTAATGGCGCCCATTTTTTGACGTTTCTTTGAAAAAACGCCGTAGATAATAGTTTCTTTTTTTAAAAAAAAAGTTTAAAGCTACGGTGCTTCCTAATATAAGTGCCAAAGCTTAGTATTAGGCTTGTGCGGCACTTTTCTAAACAAGCACCATAAAACCATTTATTTATATTTAAAAAAAAAACTAAAGCCCAAGCTACGATGCTTCTCAAGAAAGTGCCGTAACTGAAATAATTTTTTGACATTTTTTTATTTGAAAAAAATCTTATTCAGCGCTTAAAAATAAAGTGTTGGGTAAGGTGAGAATAAGTTAAAAGGATATTATTATTCAGAATCTTACAATAAGCCAAAAGAGAAATCACCTATGCTTTGTAAAAAAAAAAAAAAAAAAGACCTTAGTCAACGCTTGATAATAAAGTGTCAGCTAAGGCTTTACCCATATATAAATTACTAAAAAGAAAAAAGCATCTACTTCATAAAAAAAATGCTCCATAAAAATTAAATAAAAAAAAACTCTTAGCCGGGGCTAAGGCCAAACGAAAGGCCTTAGCCAAAGAGGCCTTAGCGAGCACTTCTTCAAGAAGTGCTGGCTAAGGCCTTTGGTTTGGCCTTAGCCGGTGCTTCATGATGAAGCGTCGGCTAAGGCCAAAGCCGGCACTTGGCCTTAGCCAGCTCTTCATCATGAACCGCTGGCTAAGGCCTTGATGAAGGGCCGGCTAAGGCCTCTTTCTTTCTTTCTTTGTTTTTTTTATTTAACAAAGCATGGATTTTTTTTACTAATGCCATATATTATACAAGGCCTCCAAGCCACCACGTGATGCCTTGAAATATATAAGGCTACATGTGTTACCTTGAATATATTTAAAGTTATTTTTGTATTTGGTGTTTTCTTTTTTCTTTTTTAATTAGGGAGCTACGGCGTTTTGACAAAAAGTGTCATAACTTCTATACACGGTGCTATTTAATTTTCATCCCATGCCGTTTTCATTTTCATCTTCTCGCTTTCCATCTAGCTCCCCCAATTTCTCAAACCATTTTCATTTTCATCTTTCCGCTTTCCCTCTAGCTCCCTTATTTCCCAAAACTCTGTTGCAGTACAAAGCTTGCTCTTTCATGTGTTTTTTTTTTCTTGTCTTAGCCTCCTTCAGAAGTTCCCTAGCCTGTAAGTATTTTTTCCTTTTTCAACATTTGGTTCCCGTTTTCTTTTAGTTAAAATCTGTCATGAATCTTATATGTGTGCTCATAATTTTTTTTTTCAGGTATTTATTTGAAGTATCAACTCTATCTTCTTGAACTTCTTATACATTATAAGTTTTTTAATTTTTGAGATTACAAATATAATAATACTTAGTTTAATCCTTCGTAGAAGTAACGTGTATGACTCAAGTTTAAACAACTTAAATGCTGAAGTTTTTTTATGCTTAATACATGAAGACGCAATATTACAAAAAATACGTGCTATATTATTTTATTTTTCTATGGATTGTATTGTAAATTGCAGTGGATTTTAGATTGAAAATAGAGGTTTTCATCAGGAAAATAAAATAATTATGAAAAATTATTATTTTTTAAAATAAAAGACTTCCTACGGCGCTTCTCCAGGGACGTGCCATAGGAAGTCATAAAATTATTATTTTTTAAATAAAAGACTTCCTATGACACTTCTCCAGGGAAGTGCCGTAGGAAGTCTTTTATTTTTTAAAAAAAAATTATGACTTCCTACGGCACTTTCCTGGAGAAGCGTCATAGGAAGTGATATTTTTTTAAAAAAATAACAATCAAGTTATGACGCTTCCATATATTCAAGAAGCGTTGTAACTTATTTTAACGGCGCTGGAAGTTATGGTGCTTCCCAAGCACCATAGTATTCTTTAAATTAAGTGCTGCAGCTTGTGTTTTTTGTAGTAGTATAATGTTAACAATGTTTATTTCATCAATGAAAAAATATTGACCGAATGAATTTGAAGGGTAACTCTACAATTAAATGATGATAAACAAATGTTTAAAATTTAATCCTTTAATATAATATTTTAATTTTTGAACAATGAGTTGTCCTTGTTGAAAGTTTAAATTAAGCAAATCATCAGACTTTTTATTTTAAATATTTTATAATATACAAATTTTAGATTAAAGAATAATATGTTATCCTTAATTACATAGTCATCATTTACATCCATAGAGCCCTATTTTTTTAATTAATGAGACTAATAGTATTAATATTAAAGGATTAATAAAACATTTTATAAACTTAAAAGTATTAAAAAATTTTCAGAGTGCTAGATGCACCTTTCCCCTTAACTAAATTCACAGTTGCCAATTTGAAAGAAACATGGTTTGCATTGCATGCTAGCAAATGAAAATCTGCTCCAATTTTCATCAATCAATTATCACCCGCATGCCTTTACTTTGTTAATAAGAACAAGTTATTGGTCTCACAAAAAAAAAAAAAAGAACAAGCTGTTAGTCACTATCAAACTGTCCTAGTGACATCGCCACAAATCATACTTGGATAAAATTTTAAACTCGAGGTTTGCGTTGATATGTTTGTATTTCCTTTTATTTACTTCATATTATTCAAACTCTATGACAATGAAAGAGGGCATTAGCAAACTATAAACCCTCAAGCTCTTCTCAAATGCAAATAAATTGTGATTAGGTTATGTATGGTTTGGTTGCAGACATTTTAATTTATATATGATAAGGTTATAAAATATATTTTTTGTGATTTAATGTTAACAATTGTGTTCAATACATGGTTATTAGAACCGAACCAGACTGGCCGGTCCGGACCGGGAACCGCTGGACCAGTGCCTTAACTGGTCAGGTTCGGGCAATGAACTCAGGTCACGCGACTCGGCCATGACTCGGGTGACTCGCTGTGACCTGGTCATAACTCGGTCTACTCGGCCTGGTCAGCGAGTCGACCGAGTTAAAAAAATTTGCCCCCCAAGTTAAGAAGAACGACGTTGTTTCATTGATTTCAAAAAATAAAAAATAAAAAACTGCTAAAACTCAAAATGCTCAGACACTCACTCTGGTTCGAACTTCGAACGACCTTTGCCTCATATCATCTTCTTCTGTCTCCCTCCTCAAGCTTGCTATTCTCTCTGACCTCTCCTTCTCCCATCGTCGGCGATGACGCTTTCAAGCCGGAGCTTGTTAGCTTCAGCTTCTCTGCCTTCAGTAGTTCAGTTTTCTCCCTTCACATCGACTTCCTCATTCTTCCTCTTCAATGTCGTCATTCCCTTTGACCTATCCCTCTCCCCTCGCCGGCTATGGCGCTTGCAAATCGGACCTTTGGGGTTAGCTGAATTGGAGTTCACTAGTTCAGCAGCGAGGAGGCGCTCCTCTGTTGTTCAGATCGAAGCACTGTAGTTGATTTGGAGTTTACTCGTTCTTCGTTCTTTGTTCTTCCTCATCGTTTCATGCTCCTCTGTGGTTAATTCTTTGATGGCTTGCTTGAAAGGTGGAAGCTTTGGGTTCAATTGTTGCTGTCCTTGTGGTTTTGTGGCAGTCGAATGATTGTTGCTGGTGTAGGTTAGCCGCCGGTGATATTAGTGATTAAGGTCGGTGTTCCTGGCTCAGTTCTTCACATTTTCAGTTTGATTTCTATATTCCTATGCCTGTATTTTTTATTGGCTGGTTGCATCGTATTCCTATGCCTTTATTTTTTCAAATTTTTAGTTTGATTTCTTCAAATCTTGGTGATTTAATGATTTCATATTAAGGCCACTGGTTTTGTATTGATTTGCTTAAAAATAAAATGTGAATGGCAATAGATGATGCTCTGTTTGTTTTCTCTTGCTGGTTTGGTTGGTTGTTTGTTTCATTGTAGCTCTGAATCCTCTGATAGTGATTATTAATCAACTAGGTGCTTTTGGTTTGCAAATTGAAAGGGTTTATTTGCTGTTTGCTTTGGTTTTGGTTTCTTAATGGAGGGAACTAATGAAGCACCTGAGAATGTTGCAGCCAACCCAAATCCCAACACTACCAATCCTCCTAACAATAGTTTACCCCCTCCACAAACATCAGGGACTTTAAAAAAAATAGACCCAACTTGGCAATATATTTTTGTTAAGAAAGAGGGAAAAATAAATGTTTTCACTTGCCTTTTATGTGCTTCAAGCTATAGGGGAGGTGGAATAAATAGGTTGAAACAACATTTGGTTGCAGTGAGTGGTCAAGTGAGTTCTTGCAAAAAAGTTTCTCATGATGTACGTGCTAAAATGTAAGAATCTTTATTAGAAGTTCAAAGAAAAAACATGTTGTTGAGGAGGACAATGAAGCTAGAGAGGTTGAGGAACCACTTGCTTCTTTAAAGAGGAAAGCTCCTATAGTTGGGAATATTAATAGTTATTTTGCACCTATGACAACTCTTGGTAACCAACCAAGCATCAAGAGTGCATGGGCAAGTCAAGAAGCACAATATAATGCAAAAATGACATTTGCTCATAGGGCTTATGTTAATTATGTTCCATTTAATGCAATGACTTATCCATTATTTTAAAAATTTGTTGATGCTGCTACTGCAATTGGGCCTGGGTTAAGGTCCTAAGTTTTCATGAGTATAGAGTTACTATATTGAGAGATTGCAAAAAGGAACTTCAACTACTGATTGATAGCCATCGAGTTAAATGGAAAGAAAATGGTTGCACACTCATTGCTGATGGTTGAACAAATGTTAGACAACGAATTTTGATTAATTTTTTAGTTTATTCATTACATGGCATGGTATTTGTGAAATCATTTAAAGCTTTGGATATAGTTAAAGATGCCAACACTTTATTCTCATTGTTCATAGAAGTTATTGAGTGGGTTGGTCCTCAACATGTAATCCATGTGGTGACTGACAATGCAGTTAATTTATAGCATGTGGTAGATTGATAAAAAAAATACAAAACTATTTATTGGTCACCATGTGCAGCGCACTGTTTGAATCTTATTTTGAAAGACATTGCAGCTATGTCTCATGTGTCAGAACTTGCAAAGAATGCATTTAAAATCATTGTATTTGCATATAATCATATGGTCTTCTTGTCATGGTTAAGGAATAGACCAGGTTGGAAGAAAATTGTACGTCCTAGTGCAAAGAGATTCGCCACCACATTCATCACCCTTTATAGCATATATTTGCATAAGCATGATTTACAAGCTTTAGTTGTTGATCATCATTTTGTGCAGCACAAATTAGTAAGCACTGAACCTGGGAAAATTTTCAGTGCAATTGTTCTAAATAATCAATTTTGAACGATTGCTTTGAAATTGTGAGACTTGTGTCTCCTTTGATAAGGTTGTTAAGGATTGTGGATTCAGATGAAAAACCTTCAATGCCTTACGTCTATGAAGGCATGCAGAGAGCTAAAAATGTAATCAAGGACATGTTTCAAATGAAGAATGAACTATACAAGTCATATACGGATGTTATTCAAAGTTGCTGAGATAACCATTTGAAAAATGACCTACATGCAGCGGCATATCTCTTAAATCTTGCATTCTTGTACAATCCTAACTTTGTTCGAAAGCATATACTAATGAATGTTGTGATCAATTTGTTTGAGGCTATCTCACCTAACAATGATGATCATTTTGTTACGATGATGCAACAAATCAGTGTCTACCGTGACTGTAAATATTTGTTTGATAAAGTTTCATGCAAAAAAGCAGCCCAAAAGCTAGTCCCTCGTAAGTATATTAAGTTTATATTTGAAAGCACATATTATGATTATTAATACATACTAAATGTTTTTTTATTTTATTTTAAAGATGAGTGGTGGTTGTATTATAGGGGTTCAGTACCAGAATTACAACAAATTGCTATACGTATTCTTAATCAAACTTCTTCTTCTGGCTGTGAAAGAAATTGGAGCTTATTTGAATGTATCCATACTAAAAGAAGAAACAGATTGGAGCATCAAAGGCTTAATGATTTGGTTTTTACAAACTACAATCTGAAGTTAAAGTTTAGGTAATCTAAAAAGTCATGACTGAGGAATGGTTGTTATATAGTTTTATTAAATAAAGATCTTCTATTGTGTTTGCATTATAGGAATCAATTGAAGAAGAAGAAAGACAATTACGATCTCATTGATTATGAATTAATTGATAGATTAGGCTTTTGAGTTATTGACGAAGATCCAACTCCTGAATTTGAAAATTTAGAAGCAACATATCTTCAATTTCAACAAATGGCAAAGGATTATGGAGGTTTCTAACCATCTTTTTTATTATATAAGATTATATTCTTATTTCTTACACAAAAGAATATAACCATATTTTAAGCTAACTAGTACTAATTTTATTTATTTGATATATAGGTGATGATGATGTTGTTGGGGCTCCATCATTAAATGTTGACTCTATTGCTCCTAGTGCCTTTACTCTTCCTCCTATAGCTCAACCTTCTAATGTCTCAGTACCTAGAGAGTTTTTTTTTTTTTTTTGGACATACAGTACCTAGAGAGTTGAATGATATAGTTGATGCTTATTTTAATGATGATAATTAATTAATTATTAATTTACTCCTTTTGTTATCATAAACATGTTTTGATATTGTGTTATGAACTTATGATAAATATTTTGGGGATTACAAGTTATAATAGCTATCCTTAGGTGATATATATATATATATATATATATATATATGATACAATCATGTTATTTTGTTAGCATTTTGATTATGGATACATACTATTCATAATTTGGATGGTGTGATGAGAAATTACAATATTTTTCAATTTTTTACTCCTCACCGGTTTAGGTCCGGGTTGACTCCGGGCTGACTCACTTACCCTTGACTCAGTACCCCGGTCAGTTCACTGACTGGTGCGGGTTTTAATTACCTTGGTTCAATATAAAATATTGACACAATAAATTTAAACAATGACTCTATAAATTAAATGATGATAGAACATGCTTAAAAGTTAATCTTTTAATATAACATTTTTAGTTTTGAAGAATTAGTTGTCGATGTCGAAGGTTTATACTAGGCGATTCATTAGGTTCTATTTTTAATATTTTTCAATATGCAAATTTTAGATTAAATATTAATATGTTGGTATTTAATTACAAAGTAATCATTTATATTCACATAGCTAGTATTTTTCATTAATGATAGTATTAATGTTAAATGACTGAAAATACATTTCATAAATGTAAAAGATTAAACTGGAACTTGATGTAAACTTAGAGAATTAGACATATGTATTAGTTTAGGCCAAAAAAATAATAAAATGTATTAGTCTTTTATTTACTGTGAACAAATTTACAGTTCCAAATATATGCTTTAAGTAGTAAATAATCTTCTCTTTCAAAATGACGATCATTGGAATTTTTGTTTTGTTTCAAAATGTTGGTGACTTTAAATTCAACAAATATTAATTTATTTATAATTTAATTTTGAAATTCAACAAGTTTAATAATTCGAGAAAGAGAGAATTAAAATTTATTTGCCTCAAAATTTTGCAATAAATGTTTTGATAAGTAACGGGTAAATTTAAAAATAAAAATAAAAATCTACTAAAATTAAACTAAAGATTGAATTATTATTTTGACTTAATTAATAAAACAAACAATTTTTTTAGTGCTGGAACTTAACATATATATATGTGTGTGTGTGTGTATAAACACAAGAAAAATTAATCTTTAATCTTTTTAATTTTGTTTCAGTTGTAATTCATTTATTAAACTTTGAGTCATTGCAACTTGGTTTTTATAATTTTAACAATTTAAAATTTTAGACCTTGAGTTTTATGAATTGCATTGTTTTATTTTTTAAAATATGAACTAACGTTTTAAATGGTTAAATTATAAGGATTAAATTATAATAAGTCAAAGTGCAAAAACGGAGTTATAAATAAGTTAAAACGTACGGTAAAAAAAAAAAAAGTTAAAATGAGGGTTATCAAACTTAGACTTGATCAGTCAGGTTAGCCTGAAAATCGGTGAGTCGGCCATGAAATCAGTCCGAACAAGTCCTTGACCCAAAATTCTATGCAACCCAAGTGACCTTGTCCCAAACTGGGCAATCTAGTCAACCCTGGCAAGTTGTTAGGTTAACCCACTTGCGTTTTAAAAAAATTAATATTTTTTTATGGGGGTAGATGACAATATTAATCAAAGTTAGTGATAATTTTTGTGTTAACGAATATTAATTTAATGATTAAATGATTGTATGTAGGAATATTTTGTTATCATCTATCTATTTTGATAATTTACTAGGAAAAATATTTATGATTATTGATTACAGTGTCATTAGATGATCAATTGATATTAGATGTCACTATGTTAAAGAACTTGTAAAGAATGTTGGAAAGGATATGATTATTTTGTTAGTGATTCAAGGTATTGAATTGATTTTAGATAATACTCCCTCCGGTTCTAATTATATGACATATTTACCTAACTTTGGAGAAATTAAGGATAGTGGTTAAATTAGTTAATCATATTTATTTTCCTAAAATACCCTTATTTACAATTTAAAATTGCATTCAATTATACTGATTCTTTGTTTTTTCTTGTACCTCTCCTACCTCACACACAACTTCTTTAAACTCTCACACAATCCGGCATCATCAATCTCCCTCAACAACTTCCGATCTAATCTTATTAAATTATTATTGTGTTTAATTATTATTGAGAAAGTATCAATAGAGGGTATTTTGGGAAGAAATTGACAAAAATTAGAACTTTGTCCTATAATTAAAACCAATACCAACTCTCAAATGTTATCCTATAATTAGGACCGGAGGGAGTATAATATTATGATAATAATTTCAATTATTTTTTAATTTTTTCTTCCTCATCTGTCTGGTCCCAGGTTGACTTCGAGTTAACCCACTAACCCTTGACCTACTGTCATGACCAATTCAAATGTCGGTTTGGGTTTGATAACTTTGATTAAAACTGTATTGATTAAATTGCATCAAGATAAAGTTTAGAAATTGAGTTACAATTAACTCAAAACTAAGAACAAAAACATTATTTTTCTCTATAATATACACCCTCTAGTTCTTACTATTAGACATATTTACCTAATTTGATTAGATTAAGGAAATTGGTTAAATTAGTTAATATGATATGTATCTTCTAAAACACCCCAAGTCATTTTCCTTAATTTTCTCATTCTCTCTTCTCCTTGATTATTGTTGAGAGAGTATCAGCAGAGGTAAATAAGAAAAATGTTGATAAATACAAAAATCATGTCTTATATTGAAGATCAAAATCAACTATTTAAATATGTCTTATATCAATAACAGCTGGGTGTATAATTATTTACATTTTGAATTACTAATATTTACTTAAGGTTTTGGTGCGAGGCCCGAACCAAAGGAACCAAAGGTGATTGTTCTCTTTTGAAAAGTATTTATGCATACTAAGGCATGATACCATAGACAATTTTATAATACGGGTCATCTTTTCAGCAAGCTTTTAGACGACAAACAGGCAGCAATAGACTCGTACGATGGTGACGTACGAGAAGGGTATTATTATACTTTTATAATTTATTTTAGATTACAAAAGAAAATTAATAAAAGTTTTTCTTTTTTGTTTTTTGCCATAATAAAAGTTTTCTCATAGAATATTACTTCTTATCAAACATGATTTTTTTTTTTTTTTTGCTACAAATATCAAACATGATTTTTTTTTTTTTTTGCTACAAATATCAAACATGATTTTAAAACCTCAATCACAGTCTCACTCCCAATTTCAATCCCAGTCCATCCGAACTCAGGCCCACTCCCAATTTCAGTCGGTCGTGGCCTAAACCAAAGCCTTTGGTCCAAAGGTTTTCGGCTTTCGGCTTTCGGCTTGGTTCAGTCAAATAAAAATCGGTGTACATAACCCAGCGATACTTTGTCACCACTAGTAATCTAAAATGAAATCGCCGATGGCTTTGTTGATTCCCAGGGCTTTCTTCTGAGAAATTTGTTCGAGCCAAGCATCATGAAGCAGACGGCAATAGATAGCGACGTGCTCTTTCTTCCTCACGAAATCATCAGAAACATTCTCAAACGACTTCCGGTAAAATCTCTCATCCGATTTCAATGTGTGTGTAAAGATTGGAAAAATCTCATACAAAATCCATCTTTCATCGCGGACCACCTTCAGCAGTCTACTCATCAAAACCCTTCTCTTCTTTTCGAATGTAATGAACTTAATATTCCTTTGCGCTGGCGCTTGAACCTGCTGGATTGCGGGCTGCAAGTCCGTGGAGTTCAGAATTCACCTTCGAACAATTCCTTAAGGAATGCTCGTATCGTGTGTTCCTGCAATGGCCTCCTTTGTCTTGAAATTCATCAGTCTAACCGATCTTTTCATTGGCTTTCATTGTGGAATCCTGCGACTACAGCAGTCAGACATGTTCCTAGTACAGGAACTAACTTTTCTGACTTCGATGACTGCGTGACAGGATTTGGGTTCAGTCCGATTGTTAATGATTACAAGATAGTAAAAACTTATGCTCAGTTTTATGATGTGGTTACTCAGGTGGAAGCGTTTTCGTTAAATAGGGGGACATGGAAGGCAATAGATATTGGGAACTTGAAAGGGGTGAGACTTAATTCTGAAACTGTCACGGCTAATGGAGCCATATTTTGGTCTGGGGTAAAGCTAGTTTGTGAAAAGAAGGAGGGTGAAGACAATATTGATTTCCAGGAGGATGAAGATTATATCGAGGAGGCTGAAGATGAGGTTGTTGTGATAGTTTCATTTGACATAGCAAAGGAAGTCTTTACAGTGATACCATGGCCTGAATTAGACTATAATGCTGATCAAAAGCTTACTGTTTATGAGAACAAACTTGCCATACTTTGTGACATTTGGGAAGATGATGATGAAATACATTGTATGATTGATTTGTGGGTGTTAGATGAGGGTACATGTGCATCTGGGGAGACATGGAGCTGGACTAAAAGATATACTACCAGCCTCCTTTCATGTACGTTACATTCAATGACTACTTGGAGGAATGAGATTGTTTGCAAACCTGATTCTGATGATAAAGAAGGAAGAAGAAATGTTCTATATATGATGAATCTCACTACTAATGAAGTAAAGAGGTCTGTTATTGCCTATTGTGACTCTATTCATAGTATTTACAATTATGTGGAAAGCCTTGTATCAGTTGGCAACAACTACATTGAAGAAGCTTGGTAATAGGTCCAAGTTATTATGTTGCAGATTTATGTTGTTGAACAATTTTTGGTGAAATGGAATCTCTATTGTTTTAGAACTTATATACCTATAATAATTGATGTTATTTAGAATTATCCATAATGCAGATATTTAATAGCAGACATGCCTCTTATTTGGGTTTTGTTGTCCGTTACTATGCCAATGTTCTGCTTTTTTAGGTGAAAATTATACCCCGGTTTATTATATTGTATGAGATTGAAAGGTCAGGAGTATTCAATGCTTCCCTCCCTCTCGTTGCTTTAAATTAAAACCTCTTTCCTTCAATTTTCTTTGTTTGCTCTTTCCATATTCATTTTCTGTAGACATAATTGATGGGGTTATCTAGTTATGGTTTTGGGTTTCTAGCTTGATGATATTGCTTGACATATCCACAATCAATGGGAGTTATCTAGTTCTTCTATCTGTTTACATTGCACTCAATTTTGGTTTTCTTCTATTTTGGATTAATGAATGCATTTTCCCTTTTTTTTCTTTGCTTGAGTTCAAGTTTTCCTCCTCTTCCATTACCTTTTGATATTATAATTTGTACATTTTTGGTAGTGGAACCTTCCATTGGAAATGGGCATTGTTAGCTCTATGTGCTATATTTCATTAAGATGTCACAATTTGTTCAAGTTTTGTTCAGTCATTCATATATGTCTGCTCGGTCACTCCCCCTAACTGGTGATGGGATTGGAAATTCTTGAAATTTAGTTATTTGTGTGGCAATTTTAATGCCTTGTCATTGATTTATTGAAACTGATTAGTCTTCTTCAGTGGAAGTAGTTTTATGAGACTTCTACAGTTCTACCGCATCAAGTTGTTTTGTTTTTTTAAAAAGAACACACACACATGTCTGCTCGCCCACTCCCCCTAACTGGTGGATGGGATTGGAAATTCTTGAAATTTAGTTATTTGTGTGGCAATTTTAATGCTTTGTCATTGATTTATTGAAACTGATTTAGTCTTCTTCAGTGGAAGTAGTTTTATGAGACTTTTACAGTTCTACCGCATCAAGTTGTTTTGTTTTTTTAAAAAGAACACACACACACACTGAAACACACGATTAATTGCTGCCTGCTGGTGTAAGAGGATGGTTTGGGACTTGTCTATGTAATGTACTGGTGTTATATCGTTTGAGAGGGGACAGAATTGAATTTATTCTTCTGTGTTTGTAATGATCAATATACTTTGTTGTAATTGCTTTTTAAACTTTTTGTTTTTGAGCTGCAAGTCCCCTTGAATCAGTCTTGGACTGGACAAGAGAACTAGATTCAGATTTGTCAAATCAGAATAATGTCCAGAGAAACAGAGCAATTCCCATCCTTCCAAGGAAAAAAAAATTGTTATGTGCACTTCTAAGCTCTAAAAGGTGTGTAACAAGCTGTGCTGTGTTGGTGCATCTAAAAAGAATAGCCACCCAAAGTCCAATGGCTATTTTAGTTTCCTGTGTGAATAAAAAGATATGTAATTCGTATATGTAATGCAATATTTATAAACGATAATATTGAAATGAATAGAAGGTACGAGTAATTATTTTTCCACAATAATACACGAGAGAAAAGACACAGGAGAATTGCCACTGCATTTGTCAGAGAAGCAATAGAAGGGACAGGATTATATTCCTTAAGTATGATATTGTATTTTGTTTCCAGTCATGTGGTAGCGATCAGGTAAAGTTATCAGTGTGTTTTTCTTCAAATTTTGATTCATAATTTTTTTTTTCAAGTTCTGGTAATTTCTTTCACCCTCGAGAATAAACCAACACTTCAAGTTTCGGCAAACAAATAAGAACTATCATAGCTGGCAAACCAATGAGAACTATCATCATTATTCACGTCGCCTGAATGTCCATTACACAAGTCAAAACACAGCCACTGCCATTTTACACAATTTTGAACACACGGTAGTTCCATTCAACTCCTAATAGTGTCAAAGGAAAGTGATTGATATGTTAGCTTTTGAAAGTCATAATTTAAATTCGTAGAGCCAGTATTTTTCTTTAATGAGACTAATAGTATTATTATTAAAAAAGGAAATACATTTTATAAATTTAATGGATTTTTTTTATAAAAAGACAAAATGATATTAAATGTAATAACAAAGTCTACATATTACAAATAGATATGAAACATAAATTATTGCCGATAAAATTGAAATAAAAAATTTAGAAAGGGTCCTAATAATAATATTTGAAAAATCATAGTGTAGCGTCAAGATTTCTTGTCAAGTGATATTAGTTGTTAAGATTTCTTGTCAAGTGATATTAATGTGCTTGTTTGAAATAACGATTAGAATGCTTAAAAGCAGTTTTTTAATCGTGATTTACGGTATACAAGGTAAGTATACGAGATGAGTTTTATCTCGATTTACGTAAAAAATAACTTATAAACAATACAAACGCCATACCAAACATGCTCATTAAGTCCCACAAATAAGTTATTAGGAATATGAATGAAACATTTCTTGACACAATAGATGACCCGATGATGCTTGCAATATGTTTGTTGCAACCCATAATAGAGCAGCACAAAGACACTTAGAATGAAAAGTTGTTCCCGGAGTAGCCTGACTCTGCCATAGAAACTCCTTAATGGGAGAACCCTAATGGCAAACAATTCCATGAAAATAGTGTTTCCCAAGATTTGTATACTCATTGAAATTTGAAGGAATATATAAAAACAGAGGGAATAAGAACCTCTGAAATATTATTATGAATTATTGAATAAAAGAGAATACATATGTGCCTTTATATAGGCAAACCTATAATCTAATTTAATCAAATCAAATAAAAAATAATTGAGATATAATATCCTAATATATAATATCCATATATAATCCTAAGATATAATAAATATTAAATAATAAAATAATAATCAATCTAAATAATCTAAAATATATTTAAAATATTATCCAACAATTCTTATGGAATATAATATCCTAACCATAATCATTTATTAGTAGACAATTCTCTACTGTATTCTTTAAACAGCTAGGATGAACCAGTGTATTACTATTACAAGTAGAGAAGGCCAAACTGGCGAAACTAATCGGTTGTTGAATTTTCTTAATAAGTGGCATTAGACTATTTCTTTTTCCTTGATGTAAGTCTAGATTTCGATTTCTCCATACAAAATTCAAGAGACAAATGACATGATTCACCAAATAGTATGACCATCATTCATCAAGGTCAACAAAGTGTCATGCAACCAGCTCTTAAATTTAGAAAAGGTAAAGTTGGGCAATTTAATATTAAGACATCCAAACTATAAGCTTTTTATAAAAGGACTGGAAATGTAAAGATGATCCAAAGATTCTCCAATATCACATCCAAATAAGCACAGAGTGTGAGAGGGGAGAGGATGCCAATTTAAGATGTCATTAAAGAGCACAATATCATATAAAAGCTTCCAAATAAAGAGCAATTGTTTATATGGAAGTTTTAACCTCCATAAGAATTTCCAAAAAACATCTTTTATTACAACATTCGGTGAATGCATTTGTGATAAGTGATTTACACCATCCTTGACAATATAGACCATTGCAATATTAATTTGGACAGGGAAATTTATACTAGAAACAAGTGTGTTCATAATGGCCTTAGCAATGGTTGGCAAGTATAGGAATTAAAGTAATTATATTGAAGATTTCATCTAGCAGAATTCTAAGATTAAGGAACATGCCTCAAAGTTTACTTCAAATTTATTTTTGTAACACCCCAAATTTTATTCACCAAAATGCATTGTAATTATTTGAAATATTCAATGAAGTGGAATGGTGAATATTCAAGACCATAGGAATTAAATATTGAAAAATTGAAATGTGATTATGCTGCCAATGAAATTTCCTATGAGTCAGTGAGTTTGTCATGTAGTTTTAGATGACCAAATGATGACAAAAAATTATAAAATTTTACCGGATGAAAGTAGACATCCTAAGCTTTAATTTGATAGTAATGAGTAATTTTACCGGATGAAAGTAGATTAAGGAACATGCCTCAAAGTTTACTTCAAATTTATTTTTGTAACACCCCAAATTTTATTCACCAAAATGCATTGTAATTATTTGAAATATTCAATGAAGTGGAATGGTGAATATTCAAAACCATAGGAATTAAATATTGAAAAATTGAAATGTGATTATACTACCAGTGAAATTTCCTATGAGTCAGTGAGTTTGTCATATAGTTTTAGATGAACAAATGATGACAAAAAATTATAAAATTTTACCGGATGAAAGTAGACATCCTAAGCTTTAATTTGATAGTAATGAGTAATTTTTGGAGCTATATGGAAAGAGTTATGAATTGTTAAGTTTAGTTCAGAAAAACTGGCTATTTTCTGTAACAACATCCAAAGAATTAAATTATAGGAATTGTGAGCTTCTGATTAGTTAAAAGCTATATTTTTTTTCTTGAAACTAGACTCAATAATGATTCAAAAGCTATAGCCTTTGAGTTATAGCCTTTGGAATCACTCCAATCCGATATTTACGAATAAAGATATGATTTTTCAAAATTTGAACAAAAAATCTGCTAGAATTGCCCAAATTCAAAAATGGAAAAATTTATGATGGCAAATGATGTAATTTTGAGATAATTTCACATCAGCCCATTTGGCTTCTCATATGGGTGTGGGACGTGATTGAGAGCTGACCAAAGATGAGGAAATATTAGTTACATGCTAATGGGCTTTGTGACACAAATTTGCATGTAGATAAGCTTAAACAAAAATTATGCCCCAAAAGTCAACATTTTGGAAAATTGTGTAATTAAATAAATTAAAGGAAATGAGAGATTTTAAAACACATTATCCCTTCCTCTTTCCTTCAATTCCGTCAGCCATAGCACAAAAGGGGGGAGAGAGAGCTCTTGAGAGTTTTAGAGAGAAGGAAGAGTAAAGTTTCAAGGTAAGTGGATTTCCTTGGTATTTTGGTTTCTAATTTGTGAAATCACTTCTGTAAGTTACTCTTCTCCATGAGTCAAGGTGTTTAGCAAGAAAAACTTTAGGGTTTGTGGAGGTAAAGAATTCGGCCAAGAGAGAAAGGAAGAAGGAAATCAAAGGTAGCTTCACCAATCTTAAATACTTGTTGTAGAGATTGTTATTGTTGGATTTGTTGGTGGTTTTGTGGTTGGTTTATTGTGATTTGTAAAATTTGGGAAGCTCAAACCCTAGCTGTTATTTAGTCTAATCATGTTTATAATATGATTAAGTAGTTAATCAAGTGATTAGGAGTAGAAAGGAATAAGGATTTGAGGTTGAAAATCAAAGATTTTAAACTTCCCTTTTTATTTCCTTAGGTTTAGGCCAAGCAAGAAAATGGATAGGAGCTGAATTTTCATGAAATTGATGGTTCCATTGTGTTCAGGAGGAAAAATTAGATGGGGTTAGGGTTGAACACTTTTTCAGAAAAGGCCTTAGAAAGAGCATTGATCAAAATGCCCTTGAAACCCTAATTAAGGGCTACCAAGGGAAAAACTATCATTTGGTAGTGATTTTGTGAAAACTGAGGCCGGAAATGAATTCTTTGGGCAAAAATATGTTAGATAAGCCTAGGTCAAAATTTCTTGCGAACGCTAAGAGCGAAGACACTGAAATGAAGAACCATATAGGATGTGTAGCTATGCGGTAGGCCCTTGCATTAGTTATCAATGTTCTTGTGGAGCTGCCCCTCAACTCAAACAGCATGGTTCGAACCCAATGTTGCCTTGGCACACAATGATGCCTCGGGTTAAGACGCAAAAATATCTATATCTTTTTTCAAAAGAGCATCTAATAACATAAACTTCTTTTATAAGCATTTTTGCATAGCATAAACTTTTTTTCATAAGTATTTTTATACTTAAAAAAAGTTTATGGTACTGGATACTCTTTTAAAAAAAGTATATAGCCATTTTTGTACTTTAAAACTTCAACAAATAATCCCTTAGCTTGGCTCTTTTTATTGGATTTATCTCTTCTTTATTTATTACTACATTTAATAAATATGTTTGGAAGTTGAAACAACAAATGGAAAATAAGGCAAAGTGTATCCTTTTAAAGGAAATATTTATGGAATGGAGTATCTTATAAATTAGTTTTCTTATTAATACTCCCTCCGGTCCTAATTATAGGACATATTTACTTAACTTTAGAGAAATTAAGAATAGTAGTTAAATTAGTTAATCTTATTTATTTTTCCAAAATACCCTTATTTAATAAGGGTGATTTAGAAAAACTGTACACAAGTAATCGGTAAGGTTTAGCGCGCTATCATTCACCGCACAAGTCCACACTCCAAGAAAAGCGCGTAAGGAACATAGTCAAATAAGCTGACTGGATCCCGCATATATAGACTATGGACTATGGACAATATAATATGAATTTATTATTGAGAAAGTATCAATGGGGATATTTTGGGAAGAAATTGATAAAAATTAAAACTGTCCTATAATTAGGATCAAGATCAACTCACAAATATTATCCTATAATTAGGACCGGAGGGAGTAATATATAACTCATAACTCAAGAATAACATGGGAATTCAAATATATCATTTTTTCCAAGTAATTTGGCGAGCAAACAACAAAGAAAGAAAAGCAGTTTTAACATCATCTCTAGCTTTAGCCTTTGACCATGAGAAATTAATTTGGGACAATTTATGAGACATTTAAAATCAAGCTCAAAACATTTTAAAATTTCACGGCATACATTTTAAAATTTTACTGCATGATCAAAGAAGTAATTTTTGAGAATGTTTTGACAGTCAATTATCAAAATTCCCTTCATTAGTTAAAAAAAAAAAAAGATTACCCACTCCCCTACCACCATCACTGGACTAACGTCGTTCGGTCACTAGAGATGCCGCGGACTGCTATTAAACCCGTGACCCCTTGGTCTCCAAAAAAATATAACCACTAAGCCACCAATAATTTCTCTTTCCCATGTTATACAAAGTATTATATATATATATATATATATAACATAAAGTTATTTCCGAACATTAGAATGCCTAATTTCTCAATTTGTTAAAAAGATCTTGTTAACAACACTCGCCTTTTGCATATTGAACCTTGATGACTTGTTAAAATATAAAGTGGAGATGTTCAAACACTAACTTGTCATTTTAGTAATTTTTTATTGTTGATTTGAGAAGTCAATTGCAAATAAAATGCATTAGATAGAGACATCAAATATAAAGGGAATGAAGGAGACTTGTTAAATTTTTAATTAAATTCTTTATTTTAGAATATTATATGGCGTAGTAGTAAAATTAATTAAGTAGATAGTCAAATTGTGTTCAATTGAGATTTGGCTTGGAGCAAGGGTTCCCTATAATGCATTTCGGCATTATTTGTAACTAGGTCAGGTAATTCCCTAGTATCATAGAATGGTTGTTGTTCATATAGAACCTATTATTGCTTTTAAAAGATATAAACACCTTTTGATTTTGGCCTCCTAGGTGATCCAAATGTTTTCATAAAGAGTTTAACTAACAAGCTCTTGGTTGATGTGGTAAGGGACTCCACCCCGCAAGGGAGAAACACAAGTTCAAATTCTAAAAAGTGTACTTGTTGGAAAATATGAAAACACTTTGTCCTTTAAGTCTCGAAGAGAGAACCTTTGATTAAATCAAAAAAGGAAAGGGTTGGTTGTTATGAGTCCAACATTAGAAAATTTCATAAGTAGAGTGGGGTTTATAAGTTCAAGGGGTTCTTCCTTTGATCCTGTGATCATCACAGTGGTGCTTTCATTGAGAGCCCGATGTTCACAGAAAGGGCAACCCACAGAGGGTTCTGACTGGTAGGAGGCCGAGTGAAGTGCCGTGGTGTGGAGCTGCCGAGGACGTCGGCTCTTAATGAGGTGACTATGTTATGATTCACATATTGGGAAATCTTACAAGTAGAGTGGCGTTTATAAAGAGTGGCGTTTATAAGTTCAATGGGCTCTTCCTTCCAATAGGCTAGCTTTTTGGGATGGGCTCTCTCCTTTTGGGTTTGTGATCATCACATTGATTTAGATGTTTAAAGATAGATCTCATCCAAAACTTTTATGTCGGTACTTGAAGAACCATCTCAATCGAAGGTTAGCAGCTCAAGTCCAAAGTTTGAAAATTTTCATCTACTTTTTTTTTATTAGTCATAAGGTTTTGGATTATTATCTTTTTAATCCACTTTATTTTACGCTTGTGTTCTCTTGATTAATTTGCGATATTTAATTTTTGAACCCCAGGTCTTTGTTCTTTCCCTCAAATTCTCTGACTTACCCGAATATGTGTTTTCTAAATCCTAAATCATTGTGTTTTTCCTGGCAAAGAATCTTAAATCCTTGTTTGACCGGTAAGCGTGTTACAGAGGCTTAATTTTTTAAAAAAAGGAAAAAAGTCAAATTCATGTATTTGTTTTTTAGAGGAAAAAAATTTAACATGATAATTAGTAATTACACGATGATGTTTGATTTTAATTTACGTATATATAGATGATGAATATGTTCTTGTTTGTAAGTTTCTATACTTGGTAAAAGCAATAATACTCATAATAATGAAAAACATTTTCCCTGCTCATGTTTTCTTAATTAGTACACTCTCTAGTCCTTATTATTACACACCAACTATTAATTCTCATAAATCAACAAAAACTGTTGAAAACATTAAATTTAGGGAAAATCACTGTCAGGTCCCATGGAAGCAAAATATTATCAAAAAAGTCCCAAGAAAAACTGAAATATCTGAAAAGTCCCTAGGGACTTTTCTGATATTATTTTCTAAAGCCAAATTACACACATGCCCTTCTTCTATGTCTCCCTCTCTCACGTTTTCAGCTCAGTCTCTGTAACCGTTTCAGATCGCAAATCTCTTCTTAATATTTGCAGATTCGGTTTTTGCAATGGTGGAGGGTGAAGCTTTGAGGTGGTGAAAGATTTGTGGGATGAAAAGTAAGATAGAAGGAAGAAGAAGATGGAAGGAAGGTGGTGGGATTTTTTTGATCTCAAGCTTCCGCCATTTTTAAAGAAGGAAGGGATGAAGGTGATGATGATGATGAATAGTCCAACCTCATTGACAAGTGAAAACGCTGAAATGGGAAAAAATTAAGTTGTTGTTAATTTCCGCAGTAGTAGTTGTTAATATAACTCTACTAGTTGTTAATACGAAAAATGAGGTTTGGGCGCCATTTTGCTCTGTTGTTGGGAAAGAAAACAGAGGAAGTGGTGTGTTTTAAGTGGTTGGGTGCTATGAAAACGCTGATATGGAAGAAAAATAAGTTGTTAATTCGCACAGTGGAGGTTGTTAATTCGCACAGTGGAGGTTGTTAATACGGAAAATGACGTTGGACGCCATGGTGCTCTGTTTTTGGGAAAGGAAACAGAGGAAGTGATGCGTTTGAGGTGGTGGGGTGCTATGAAAATGATGATATGGAAGAAAAATAAGTTGTTGTTAATTCGCACAGTGGAGGTTGTTAATATAACAGTGGAGGTTGTTAATACGGAAAATGACGTTGGACGCCATGGTGCTCTGTTTTTGGGAGAGGAAACAGAGGAAGTGGTGCGTTTGAGGTGGTGGGGTGCTATGAAAATGATGATATGGAAGAAAAATAAGTTGTTGTTAATTCGCACAGTGGAGGTTGTTAATATAACAGTGGAGGTTGTTAATACGGAAAATGACGTTGGACGCCATGGAGCTCTGTTTTTGGGAGAGGAAATAGAGGAAGTGGTGTGTTTGAGGTTGTGGGGTGCTATGAAAATGATGATATGGAAGAAAAATAAGTTGTTGTTAATTCGCATAATAGAGGTTGTTAATATAACAGTGGAGCTTGTTAATACGGAAAATGACGTTGAGTGTTAGTGGGTGCTCTGTTTTTGGGGAATATAATAGAGGAAGTGCTCTGTAAATTGCTCAATTGGTCATATTTAATGTAAGGCAATATAGTGTCAGAGAGAAAGTCATTGGAGGTTGTGAAAACAACTCAAAAGGTTGTTAATATACGCTTTATGAGTTGTAATAGCTTAATTTGTCATACTTAATTTGAGGAACAATAGTGTCAGATAGAAAGGTGTTGGAGGTTGAGAAACAAACCGAACAGGTTGTTATTACACGCTATACGAGTTGTAAATAGCTCAATTTGTCATACTTAACGTGAGGAAACATAGTGTCAGCGAGAAACGTGTGGGACGTTGTGAAACGAACTCAAAAGGTTGTTAATACACGCTTTATGAGTTGTAAATACACCGTCAAGTTGTTCCGTATTAACAACCTCTACTGTTATATTAACAACCTCCACTGTGCAAATTAACAACAACTTATTTTTCTTCCATATCATCATTTTCATAGCACCCCACAACCTCAAACACACCACTTCCTCTGTTTCCTCTCTCAAAAACAGACCACCATGGCGTCCAACGTCATTTTCCGTATTAACAACCTCCACTGTTATATTAACAACCTCCACTGTGCGAATTAACAACAACTTATTTTTCTTCCATATCATCATTTTCATAGCACCCCACCACCTCAAACGCACCACTTCCTCTGTTTCCTCTCCCAAAAACAGAGCACCATGGCGTCCAACGTCATTTTCCGTATTAACAACCTCCACTGTTATATTAACAACCTCCACTGTGCGAATTAACAACAACTTATTTTTCTTCCATATCATCATTTTCATAGCACCCCACCACCTCAAACGCATCACTTCCTCTGTTTCCTTTCCCAAAAACAGAGCACCATGGCGTCCAACGTCATTTTCCGTATTAACAACCTCCACTGTGCGAATTAACAACCTCCACTGTGCGAATTAACAACAACTTATTTTTCTTCCATATCAGCGTTTTCATAGCACCCAACCACTTAAAACACACCACTTCCTCTGTTTTCTTTCCCAACAACAGAGCAAAATGGCGCCCAAACCTCATTTTTCGTATTAACAACTAGTAGAGTTATATTAACAACTACTACTGCGGAAATTAACAACAACTTAATTTTTTCCCATTTCAGCGTTTTCACTTGTCAATGAGGTTGGACTATTCATCATCATCATCACCTTCATCCCTTCCTTCTTTAAAAATGGCGGAAGCTTGAGATCAAAAAAATCCCACCACCTTCCTTCCATCTTCTTCTTCCTTCTATCTTACTTTTCATCCCACAAATCTTTCACCACCTCAAAGCTTCACCCTCCACCATTGCAAAAACCGAATCTGCAAATATTAAGAAGAGATTTGCGATCTGAAACGGTTACAGAGACTGAGCTGAAAACGTGAGAGAGGGAGACATAGAAGAAGGGCATGTGTGTAATTTGGCTTTAGAAAATAATATCAGAAAAGTCCCTAGGGACTTTTCAGATATTTCAGTTTTTCTTGGGACTTTTTTGATAATATTTTGCTTCCATGGGACCTGACAGTGATTTTCCCTTAAATTTATCCTAAAATTCAAGTTATTTTTAATATTACCCTTTTTGTAGCTTGTATTTTTAATATTACTCTTACCAATTAAACTATATTCTAATATCATACCAATAGGGGCATAAATAAAAAAATTATTTAAATCACCTCAAAAACTAGTAAGTGCACCTTGAGGTCACAACAAAATAATAAGTGCATTATAGTAGAGTGGAGGAGTTCTCTCCAACTAGAGGCATCAGACAAGGAGATCCCATTTCTCCATACTTGTTTGTGATATGTATGGAGAAATTGGCTCACATCATTCAACATAAGATATCTACTAAGCGATGGAAACCGATCAGACTAGGTAAGAATGGTCCTCCTATTACCCATTTATTTTTTGCTGATGACTTGTTACTTTTTGCAGAGGCAAATATGGACCAAGTGGAGACGATCAAGGATTGCTTGGATAAATTATGCAATTCATCGGGACATAAAGTGAGTGCAAACAAAACAAGAGTCTTCTTCTCAAATAATGTTAATCATAATAGAGCACGACAAATGAGCAAAGAGTTGGGTTTCCAAAGCACAAGGAATCTTGGGAAATATTTGGGTGTGCCTTTGCATCTTAATCGTGTTACTACTGAAACTTTCCAGCATCTGGTTGACAAAGTTAAAGATAGGCTAAGCAGTTGGCATGCCTCAAGAATTTCTCTTGCAGGCCGTGATACATTAGTTAAATCAGTCATAGCTGCGATGCCTTCTTATAACACGCAGACGACCAACCTACCAGCATCTGTTTGTGAAAATATTGAAAAGAAGGCACGTAATTTCCTTTGGGGTTCATCAGATGAACGAAGACGAATGCATCTAGTGGCGTGGGATAAGGTTTGTACTGAGAAAACAAAAGGGGGTCTAGGTATTAATCATATTAGACAATAGAATTGAGCTTATATGATGAAGCTTGGGTGGGGATTGATTAAAGAGCGAGATTCTCTATGGGCTAAAGTTATCAGAAGCAAGTATGGTTGTGGTGATGATCTCATATCTCGAATTAACTCCAAAAAACCAGGATCCAACACCTAGAGTGGAATTAAACAAAACTGGCCTAAGGTCAAGAAGGTATTCAGTTAATTATAGACAGGGACGGTATAAAGAGAGCTCGTTGGAAATATGAAAAGCATGGTTCCTTCACGGTGTGATCGGCATATAGGGTTCTCTCTCACGAAGATGTCTCTTTAGAAGGTAGATGGAGTGATGTTTGGAAACTCAAAATTCCCCAAAGATGTAAGCTTTTTGCTTGGCTTATGTTACATGGATGACTTATCACTAATAGCTTGAAACAACGAATGTCCCTTTGTAACACCTCAATCAAATAGCCAAATACTTAACCATAGTAATTCAAATATCGTTAATAAGGATGTTCAACATCCAAACCATTAAAATACAAATCAGTTTAAATAAAGCCCAAATCATAGTGTTAAATCAGATCCTCAAAATATTTCCTCAAAACAAATTAAAATGCGGAAGTCTTAAGGTCATGGCAATATAAAAGGGCATAACATGAGCTCTAAGAGCACAAAAGAGCCACCAAAGCTCACTCCGTAGGTGTCTTCCCTTGATCCCTACTAGAACAGTCACCTGAAAATGTTAATATATATAGGGATGAGATTCCACGTCTTAGTAACTACTGAAAGTTTCTACCGTACACAAGCAAATCACATATGATAAAAAGTAACTGATTACATATATATATATTCATATATACCATAATTCTTATACAAGACCAAAAACAAGTTTAATCAATCTGTATTTTCATCACAACATGTAACATACAACTATGCAATATGCAATATGTAGGATGCAACCTCCCTTATATCACCGTCCATCCTTATTCCGCTGACTGGAGCCATAGGCTAACACATAGTCCAACAGAAACCTATCCATTTGACTGGATTGTCCCAAGCTCACCAGTTCTTAAGATACACCCGGCCAAAGGTGTAGAGCTTAAGTCTGGACTATGGCTCCCCTCCTTAAAAGAATACAACTAAGGAGGTGTCACATGTCCCACAGCTCCAATGAAATCCCGGCCAAAGGAAAACATGGAAGAAGGGGCCCTGACAAGTACCATCCACTGTGCACCGAGTGATGGCATACCACGTGGTAAAAGATCTCAACATACAAATTCCTCCTCACTCCAACCTATCACAGATGCAACCGCCATGACAGTGATAAATAAAATATCATTAAAAGATAAAGTACAATAATTCATGCTTCCATTCATATCAAATATAATCACATATTCAAACATGCTAAAAATGAAATAATAATCCAATAATACATTAATTATCATTAAATTATTAATTATATGAATATAATGAGTTATATAGAAATTTACTTGTAACACTACTTATTTGAGAATTTATAATACAAACACATATACATATAATTCGGTCCATTTTCTTTTAAAAAATAGTCATTCAAAAATCATACACTATTCACAAGTATATGGAAGAATATTCAGAGTTACCTGCTACTCCCTAGCACACAAGTAATCACACAAGAGTTACTCCATAACTCTCAATGAAAGTCTACAAAATCACAAACATAAATATCTATTAATATGTTTTCTCAAAATTACTATAGAGTTGCACTAAAATACTCTAAACACTTAAAACTAAGCCTCTGTGACTAATATTATATACACACACATAGAGCTCCAACATATCCCGCTATTTTTATCAATGTGTAATATTATTTGGAAAAATAAAGATTTCCTTATAAGATAGATTTACAACTAACAGCTTAATATATAATACACTCAACCAAATAAAAGATAAGGGTTTATAAAAATACAAGCATATATATATATATATATAATATATCCAAGGATTGAGGAAATGAACATGGTGTCTTTAAAATAGGTATTTACATATATACTCTCACAAATAAAAGTTTGAAAGGATGTCCCTTACAGCACAACCTAACACATGATAGAGAAATAAGGATGAGAAAGGCAAGACTCACAAGAGACCCAAAAAAAAATGAAAAATGAAAAGGACCAGAAGAGGGAAAGAAAAAAAATCTGAGGGAAGTGATTGGATTTAAATAGATTTATATTGTATATTTTAGAAACCTTAAGCCTGGGAGTGAAATAGGAAGAATAGGAGATGAATTTCGACATATAGATCTCCATGCGCGTAATATAGAAACAGGTAGACCATGATGGAAATTTTAAAAATATGTATACTAATTTATATACACCCACACAGTCAGGTAAACCAATGGGCACGAAGGGATAGTAAATTACACACACACCAACAGTGACTAAGGGAAGATATGGGATAAGAATTATTTTTATATATATATATACATACGGGTGACAAGACACAAAAATGTTCAATGAAGAAAGGAAGAGAAAACAGCATGTAGAATTGTATTGACAAGACATTGAGCAGTAGATTAAGATGGATAAGGGGGATGCACCTGTGCGGCTGTGAGAAGCGGCGCCGAAAATGAGATGGAGTGAGAAGAAGAGAGGTCTTATATAGGAATAGATCTAGGGTTTGACTCTTTTTATTAAAATAATATTTTTTTTTCTTTAAAAAAAACATAAAAATAATAATAGTATTATTCCAATTACAAGCAGTATTTTTTTTTTTTTATATATATATAATATTTTTTTTTTTTCGTTTTTTTTCCCCAATGGTAAGACAAATTTACACACATATACTCATATTAAAATAATTATCTTAATGGGGTATTTTATTTGTATTTAGTTTTCTTTTGAATAATTATTTTCTTTTTCCTTTAGAACTTTATATATATCTATATATATATTCTATATTCTTTGACTAACTAAAATTAAGCTACAACTAACTCTAATCCTTAAAAAAAAAAAAAATTTAAGGATGTTACAATTCTCCCCTCCTAAAAAGAATTTTGCCCCCAAAATTCAAAACACGAGCTAAAATACATACCTAGATAAATAAATGAGGGTACTCCTGCCTCATCTTTTCCTCTGTCTCCCACGTGGCATCACCAGGAGCCATACCTCTCCACACAACCTTCACAAGTCTGATAGTCTTGTTTCTTAATTGCTTATCCATCACATCCACAATCCGCTCTGGCTCAGCTTTATATGTCATATTATCTCTGAGTTCTATCTCCTCCACTTCAATAACATGGGAAGGATCTGGTTGGTACTTCTTCAATTGTGACACATGGAAGACGTCATGAACGTTTGCAAGCTGTGGAGGTAATGCAATTCTATAAGCCACTGGCCCCACTCTCTCCAAAATCTCATAGGGACCCATGAAACGAGGTGAAAGTTTCTTTGCTCGAATCGCTCTACCAATGCCAGTCATCGGTGTGACTCTCAGAAATACATGTTCGCCCGCCATGAACTCCAACGGTCGCCTTCTTTTATCGGCATAACTCTTCTGTCTGCTCTGGGCGGTGAGAAGTTTCTGCTGAATTATCTTAATCTTTTGAGTAGTTTCATCCACCAGATCTGGACCTATTAAACTTCGCTCATTCAATTCTGTCCAACAAATAGGAGATCTACACTTCCTTCCGTACAATGCCTCATACGGTGCCATCTCGATGCTTGAGTGATAACTGTTGTTATATGCAAACGCTGCCAAATGAAGGTGATCGTTCCAACTTCCTGCCAGTTCAATTGCGCATGCTCGTAACATGTCTTCTAGAGTCTGTATAGTCCTCTCAGTCTGTCCATCAGTTTGGGGATGGTAAGCAGTACTAAACCTCAGACGAGTCCCCATAGCATCCTGTAATGCTCTCCAAAACCGTGAAGTAAATCGTGGGTCACGATCTGATACGATGCTCTTCGGTACCCCATGCAATCTGACAATCTCCTTCATATAGATCTTCGCTAGTCTCTCAAGAGAGTACTCTGCCGCGATAGCCAGAAAATGAGCTGACTTAGTCAATCTATCAACAATTACCCAAATGGCATTACATCCAGAAGTAGTTGGAGGAAGTCCCATGATAAAATCCATAGAGATGCTGTCCCACTTCCATTCTGGGATCTCCAAATTCTGCAACAATCCCGGAGGCTTCCTGTGTTCAATTTTAACTTTTTGACACGTCAGACAACGAGAAACAAACTCAGTAACATCTTTCTTCATGCCCCGCCACCACCAATTCCGCTTGAGATCATGATACATCTTAGTTGCTCCAGGGTGAATAGTGTATTTACTCCTGTGAGCTTCCTCAAGCATGAGCTTCCTTAATTCTCCATCATCGGAAAGACAAACTCTTCCTTTATATCTTAATATCCCATCTTCACCCAACTTGAATTCTGACTCTCTTCCCTCTTCAATGTCTTCCCTGACACCCAATAGATACTCATCCTCAAGCTGAGTGAATTTAATTTCTTTCCAGGTTATACTTTCGATGGTTAACGCTTCCATGGTAGCAACTAATCCTGACATTATGTCAATAGATGTACTCTGCACATCCTCTAGTAATTTATGTTCCCTGACCATCAACTGGGCTGCATGGATTGACTTTCTGCTTAGGGCATCCGCTACAACATTTGCCTTTCCTGGATGGTACTTCAACTCATAGTCGTAATCCTTGAGAAACTCCATCCACCTTCTCTGCCGCATATTAAGCTCCTTTTGGTCAAACAGGTACTTCAGACTCTTATGGTCACTAAAGACCTCAAATTGTGAACCGTAGAGATGGTGTCTCCAAATCTTCAAAGAAAATACTACTGCTGCTAACTCCAAGTCATGAGTGGGATAGTTCTCTTCATGTGGCCTCAACTGTCGAGAAGCATAAGCAACTACCCTGCCATTTTGCATTAGCACACACCCAAGACCCTTCTTAGATGCATCAGTGTATAAAGTGAAAGTCTGAGTAGGATCTGGAATCACAAGTACCGGCGCCGTAGTCAACTTAGTCTTCAAATCCTGAAAGGCTGCTTCACACTTCTCGTTCCATACATATGGTTGGTCCTTCCTAGTTAACTTAGTCAAGGGCATGGCTATCTGTGAAAAGCCTTTAATAAATCTCCTGTAATAGCCTGCCAATCCCAGAAAACTTCTGATCTCGGTGACACTCCGCGGCCTTTCCCAATTCAACACTGCATCAATCTTACTGGGGTCTACTGACACTCCTTCAGCTGATACGACATGGCCTAGGAAATTTACTTCCTTTAACCAAAATTCACATTTTGACAGCTTTGCATAGAGCTTATGTTCTCTTAGTACCTGTAACACAACTCTGAGATGCTCTTTATGCTCTTCCTCATCCTTAGAGTAGATAAGGATGTCATCAATGAATACCACTACAAACTTATCCAAATATGGTCTGAATATTCTGTTCATGTAATCCATAAAGACAGCTGGAGCATTAGTTAGCCCAAATGGCATAACAAGAAATTCATAGTGACCATATCTGGTTCTGAATGCAGTTTTTGGAATATCTTCAGCTCTGACTCTTAACTGGTGGTAGCCTGATCTCAGATCAATCTTGGAAAATATGGATGCTCCGGTCAACTGGTCAAGTAGATCATCGATCCTGGGCAAAGGATATTTGTTCTTTATGGTTGCCTTATTCAATTGGCGATAGTCAATGCATAACCTCAGACTCCCATCTTTCTTCTTCACAAAGAGCACAGGCGATCCCCAAGGAGATACACTAGGCCTAATGAAACCCTTTTCCATTAACTCCTCAATTTGATTTTTCAATTCTGCTAGTTCTGATGGAGACATTCGATAAGGAGCTTTTGAGATAGGCCCCGTCCCAGGTGCAAGATCAATAGAGAACTCCACTTCTCTCTCTGGGGGTAAACCCGTCATCTCCTTTGGAAATACTTCCGGAAATTCATTTACCACTTTAATGTCTTCTACCCCTTCTTCCACTTCTACTTGAATGGAGAAAAACACCATGTATGCTGGACAACCCTTACGAATAGACTTTTCAACTTGTACTGCAGATAACAATTGTGGTCTACTAGGACTCATAGGGTCAACAGGGAGGGAGATGGTCTTCCTCTTACAAGCAAGGATGGTGTCATTCACCGACAACCAATCCATCCCCACTATCAGATCAATACCCTTTATAGGTAGACAAATAAGATCAATAGTTGATGTCCTACCATCGAACTCAATTATACAATTCAAGCAAGCTTTAGAAGTTCTCACCGAGGCTCCCGCCGGTGTAGAAACAATCATGTCAAAAGGCAATTCACTTATATGTAAATTTAATCGATGCACGCAAGCATAAGATATAAAAGAGTGTGTAGCACCAGAATCAAATAAAGCTTCAATCTCAAGGCTTTGAAGTTTGAGAATACCTTTAATCAGATTTGGCGAAGCACTAGCCTCCTGGTGTGATAGTGCAAACACTCTGCCTGGAACTGCAGCTCTAGCATCATTGGCTCCTCGCAAGCCTTCCTCACAGAACCTGAAGACATGGCCTGGCTTCCCACACTTGTAGCATATCAGACAATTGCCCTGGTGCACCCTTCCACACTTGGCACACTTCTGACTATTAGCAGTGCTAGCAACAGGAGCTGTGGAGCCCCTATAAGAGTTCTGTCCTCCACTAAAATGACTCCTCTGTGGTCCACTGAAATGACTCCTTGAAGGTCCACCAGAATGATTCCTTGATGGCTGGCCAAACCGCTTCTTCATACCACTGAAGCTATGGCTATGCTTCTTAGTGATTCCCCCCGTAGGTCTCATGGAAGGTGTAGATCTAGCTTGGAATCCCTTCATTCTCTCAGCTTCTTCTTCTCGCTTGCTTCTAGCAATGGTGCGAAGCTTGTCACACATCTTTTCAAAATCCTTTATCTCATCAAGGAATGGTGACAAAGCCGTTTTCAAATCCGGCCTAGCTTTTTCTACTAGTCGATCACACATCCATTTAGAGTTGTTTTGCGAATACTTGCAAAACTTAGACAACTCTAAGAAGCGAGCGATAAATTCTTCTTCGTGTAAATCCTCTTGCTTGAATGTAAGGAATTCAGTCTCTTTCGCCACTCTAATGGAAGTGGGGAAATAATTCTTCTCGAACTTTTCCCTAAACTCTTCCCAAGTTATCTCCACATCATCATCAATTTTTGTGCTCTCCCACCATTCTTGAGCAGCTTTCTGCATCAATTGCTCGGCAACTAGCACTTTCTGTTGAGAACTGATCTCAATGACCTTGAAAATCTTTTCCAGACGCTTCAACCACTCTAGTGCTTCAACTGGATCTAGCTTCCCCTCAAACATTGGAGGAGCAAACTTCCTGAATTTGTCCCAAACTTCAGTAATAGATGGGACGTGGTACTGAGAATGGGAACTGCTACCGCCTCTTGATTCAGTACATGAATGGCTGCCACCTCTAGAATGTTGACCAGTGGAAGTATCTTCATTAATGGGACTCTTCTCCTCATCATGATCACTGCTTTGGCCTCTTCTTGCTGCTGGTTCTTCTTCATGCCTATTCACTTTCTCTCTCACATCTAGGACTAAATCCCGTAACTCCAACAAGATAGCACTATTATCTTGAGGAGGAGGACCATTTTGGCGAGGAACAGGAGTTGAATTAGTTTTTCGAGTATTCACCATCCTCCCCTCCTATGAAGAACACCACAAGGACATAGGTAAGAAAACAAGTTACCAAATGAATTCTAAACCTAAACAAAGGGAAGTGCACATGTTATGATATTTAAATTGCCACGACCTCTAAAAATTTTAAAGAAAAATAGTTATAAAAATAACAAAATAGCCATGTAACGTTTTGGCTCTGATACCAAAAATGTAACACCTCAATCAAATAGCCAAATACTTAACCATAGTAATTCAAATATCGTTAATAAGGATGTTCAACATCCAAACCATTAAAATACAAATCAGTTTAAATAAAGCCCAAATCATAGTGTTAAATCATATCCTCAAAATATTTCCTCAAAACAAATTAAAATGCGGAAGTCTTAAGGTCATGGCAATATAAAAGGGCATAACATGAGCTCTAGGAGCACAAAAGAGCCACCAAAGCTCACTCCGTAGGTGTCTTCCCTTGATCCCTACTAGAACAGTCACCTGAAAATGTTAATATATATAGGGATGAGATTCCACGTCTCAGTAACTACTGAAAGTTTCTACCGTACACAAGCAAATCACATATGATAAAAAGTAACTGATTACATATATATATTCATATATACCATAATTCTTATACAAGACCAAAAACAAGTTTAATCAATCTGTATTTTCATCACAACATGTAACATACAACTATGCAATATGCAATATGTAGGATGCAACCTCCCTTATATCACCGTCCATCCTTATTCCGTTGACTGGAGCCATAGGCTAACACATAGTCCAACAGAAACCTATCCATTTGACTGGATTGTCCCAAGCTCACCAGTTCTTAAGATACACCCGGCCAAAGGTGTAGAGCTTAAGTCTGGACTATGGCTCCCCTCCTTAAAAGAATACAACTAAGGAGGTGTCACATGTCCCACAGCTCCAATAAAATCCCGGCCAAAGGAAAACATGGAAGAAGGGGCCCTGACAAGTACCATCCACTGTGCACCGAGTGATGGCATACCACGTGGTAAAAGATCTCAACATACAAATTCCTCCTCACTCCAACCTATCACAGATGCAACCGCCATGACAGTGATAAATAAAATATCATTAAAAGATAAAGTACAATAATTCATGCTTCCATTCATATCAAATATAATCACATATTCAAACATGCTAAAAATGAAATAATAATCCAATAATACATTAATTATCATTAAATTATTAATTATATGAATATAATGAGTTATATAGAAATTTACTTGTAACACTACTTATTTGAGAATTTATAATACAAACACATATACATATAATTCGGTCCATTTTCTTTTAAAAAATAGTCATTCAAAAATCATACACTATTCACAAGTATATGGAAGAATATTCAGAGTTACCTGCTACTCCCTAGCACACAAGTAATCACACAAGAGTTACTCCATAACTCTCAATGAAAGTCTACAAAATCACAAACATAAATATCTATTAATATGTTTTCTCAAAATTACTATAGAGTTGCACTAAAATACTCTAAACACTTAAAACTAAGCCTCTGTGACTAATATTATATACACACACACAGAGCTCCAACATATCCCGCTATTTTTATCAATGTGTAATATTATTTGGAAAAATAAAGATTTCCTTATAAGATAGATTTACAACTAATAGCTTAATATATAATACACTCAACCAAATAAAAGATAAGGGTTTATAAAAATACAAGCATATATATATATATATATATATATATATAATATCCAAGGATTGAGGAAATGAACATGGTGTCTTTAAAATAGGTATTTACATATATACTCTCACAAATAAAAGTTTGAAAGGATGTCCCTTACAGCACAACCTAACACATGATAGAGAAATAAGGATGAGAAAGGCAAGACTCACAAGAGACCCAAAAAAAAAATGAAAAATGAAAAGGACCAGAAGAGGGAAAGAAAAAAAATCTGAGGGAAGTGATTGGATTTAAATAGATTTATATTGTATATTTTAGAAACCTTAAGCCTGGGAGTGAAATAGGAAGAATAGGAGATGAATTTCGACATATAGATCTCCATGCGCGTAATATAGAAACAGGTAGACCATGATGGAAATTTTAAAAATATGTATACTAATTTATATACACCCACACAGTCAGGTAAACCAATGGGCACGAAGGGATAGTAAATTACACACACACCAACAGTGACTAAGGGAAGATATGGGATAAGAATTATTTTTATATATATATATACATACGGGTGACAAGACACAAAAATGTTCAATGAAGAAAGGAAGAGAAAACAGCATGTAGAATTGTATTGACAAGACATTGAGCAGTAGATTAAGATGGATAAGGGGGATGCACCTGTGCGGCTGTGAGAAGCGGCGCCGAAAATGAGATGGAGTGAGAAGAAGAGAGGTCTTATATAGGAATAGATCTAGGGTTTGACTCTTTTTATTAAAATAATATTTTTTTTCTTTAAAAAAAAACATAAAAATAATAATAGTATTATTCCAATTACAAGCAGTATTTTTTTTTTTTAATATATATAATATTTTTTTTTTTCGTTTTTTTTCCCCAATGGTAAGACAAATTTACACACATATACTCATATTAAAATAATTATCTTAATGGGGTATTTTATTTGTATTTAGTTTTCTTTTGAATAATTATTTTCTTTTTCCTTTAGAACTTTATATATATCTATATATATATTCTATATTCTTTGACTAACTAAAATTAAGCTACAACTAACTCTAATCCTTAAAAAAAAAAAAAAAAATTTAAGGATGTTACACCCTTCATCCTAACAGCCGTTGCGACCGTTGTCAAGAGTTCGTGGAAGATGAAATTCATGCAATTAGAGATTGCAAGGACATCAGAAACATCTGGGAGAAAGTCATTCACCCATTGGTCTATGACAGGTTCTTCTCGGGCAATATCCATACCTGGTTCCAGGCGAATATGAGACATTCTTATGGGCTTGATATGGAACAATGGAAATATCTCTTTGTTATAATCTGTTGGCTCATTTGGAGGGATCGTAATGAGTGGATTCACTCTTGTCCGAGCATGGATCTCAATAAAATTAATGCTAAGGCTAGGGCAATCCTAGGAAGCTTTATGGAAGCTACAAATAGGACTAAATATACGAAGCTTGCAAACAGTCAAGTTCAAATTGAAGGCTCTACATCTCATAATGTGGAAAGTTATACTATTGTAGAGGTCGATGGACCTTATTCTCCATGCCAAGGAAAATGTGCATGTGGAGGAATTATTATTAATTGTAATGGAAGTATATTGGAAGGTTTTCGTCTAAGTCTTGAGACTGGTGAATCTCTTGAAGCAGAAATCTGGGGTTGCTTATTGGGCTTGAATAGAGCATGGGAGGGAGGTCATAGACTGGTTCGATTGAGAAGCGACTCTCAGGAAGTGATACATCTTCTTCTGAATGATATTTCTAACCTTCACGAAGATTGGTCTCTCATCATGGAAGCGAAAGAAATGCTACGACGTGACTAGGTTGTGATGATATAATATATAGAGAGAAATTTGAATGCTAGAGCTGATTTAATTACCAAGACAGCTTTGAATGACTATCCTGGTTTGACCATTATGGGCCCTGATACTTTGGCTAGCGTTATCCAGCTATCTTAGTTTTGTGTTTATTTTTTAGTTTTGTTTTATGCTTTCCTTTTGTATCCAAAAAAAAAAATAAGTGCATTGTAAAACGACAAAAAAATGCTTATTATAAGGACTAGAGGAGCATTATCAACATTTGACCGTGGCTTCTGGGAGAGCAGCCTGTGGGACTGGGTCCTGCTGAATCTTAAAAACAATAGGAAGATGGATAAGGGACGATTGAGTGATGTGTTTTGTGTTTTTGTTTCTGTTTTTTCATTATTCCAATGTATCCAAAAAAAAAAAAAAAAGGACTAAACGAGCATTATTATTTTCCAGAGAAATATTTACATATACTCTAGGAAAGTATCATATCATCTAAGCCTTCTCTAATAATCCTAGTTGGCTCATGATTTATATGAAAAAATTCAAATTTTATCTTATTTTTAAGAAAAAGAATCTTAATTTGAAAAACAAACTAAAACAAAATGATCAACCAATATTTTTCTTAAAAACAAAATAAAAATTGAATTTTTTTTCAGATGAGTTGTCATTTAATTAGGATTAAAAGGATCCAAGTTATCATATTTTCATTGACAATAATTTAGATGACGCGGTACTATTGGATTAGAGTATGTAAGTATTTTTCAATTTTCCAACCCTTGGCCCCTTTCATATCGCCAGAAAGAAAAACCTTCTTTCAAATTATTTTATCTGTTTTCCGGTGCTAATTGCCCAAGGTTGAAGGCAGCAAGGCGCTAATCCAGAGTAATGTTTATACAGAATATTCTTTTGTGTATTCTTTCCCATGTGTCAGCTGTACATACATTCTAGAGTTGTGAGCCCTATTATACAAATGAATGTAATGCACTGGATGAAGTAGCCACCATTATACAAATACACCTTTATTATCTTACGATTGTAAAGCTGAAAAATATGGGCAAAAAAAAAAAAAAAGTAAAGCTGAAAAATAGAAAGAAAAGAATTTATTAAATTTTCATTTCCCCCCAAATAATTCTCTGTGGTTAATTAGTCTGTTATTGTATTATAAAGCACAATTCATCAATTTTTGTGCAGAGAATTTTTAAAAAAAATTTTATTTGTGCGTAGATAATTTCGATTAACCTAAGGTCTTAAGCAAAAGATCTTTTCTCACGCTCTATTAATAGAATAATAGATTGATTTGCTAGTGGGGAGTTACCTTCACAAATTTAAAAATTTAGATTTTAGAAAGGTTCATTTTGAAGTTTTGAAGTTTTCAAGAAGAGGGAAGCTTATCAGCACATAACTAAAAATTCAAGGGAATTAAAGTGAAATTTAACTTGAAAGGAAACAAAATCACAGTATGACAGTACGTCTTTTGTTTGTCAAGTATGGTTCTGTCTTCAACAGCAGGCGGCATTCTTTATAGGATGACTGACAAATTGAGAAGATTGAGCGAAAGGGGCTTCCGGATTGCGGATTTGCCACAAATGAGTAAGATGAGTGATTCATGTCTGGCAAGTGTCAAAGGGATTATAAAACTAGCTTCTTTCTACCTTGCATAGGTCTATCCTACCAATTGCCTAGGAGAAGAACAAAAACTGATAATGACGTCTATCTTTTTGTTCAATTTGTTTCCTTTTCTTGGCCACATGGTGATTTACCTGTTGAACTACAGTTACAAGCTACAAAATAAAACAAGGAGTATAAAACGGGGAACTTTCATTTGAGATGTTGGAGTATATACTCTCGTAGGACAACCTTTTGCTTCAGATGAATTAATTTTGTCTTGCAACTAGAAGAAAACATTTGTTTCTAATATTGTTCACCGCATTTGTGAGAGAAGCAGATTCCGGGAATCAGTATGGTTTCAGGATGAAGTGACAAGATTACATTTTTCCTTTTAGACTTAATTTTTTAAAAAAGGAAAAAGTCAAACTCATTTATTTGTGTTAGAGGTGTTAGAAGTCATACACGGTGACATGATATTGTTGAAGAAGAGATATGGTGGTTCACCCACCTTCACCCACTCATTGAAAATACCTTCCGTTAATCACAATCACTCTGTCTCTGTTTTGTGTATATATATGTATTGTAATCCTCTCATTAGTGTGTGTAAATATAATTTCATATATGTTCTTTAGCTTACAAGAGGAAAAGAATTTAACATGGTATTTTTTTTTTTTGCCATTGAATTTAACATGGTAATTACACGATGATGTTTGATTTTAATTTATGTATATGTAGATAATGATGAATATGCTATTGTTTGTAAGTTTCCAAACTTGGTAAAAAAATAATACTCGTAATAAAGAAAAACATTTTCCCTACTCATGTTTTTTTAACAATACTCTGTGAGGTTTTCTTTATGAAGCATCAACTACTGTTTTTTATTTTTTTGTCAAAACAGTAACTATTAATTTTCACATGTCAATAAAAATAGTTGAAAACATTAAATTTATCCTAAAAGTTAAATTATTTTTAATATTATCCTAACTAATATCATACTAATACTCCCTCCGGTCCTAATTATAGGACATATTTACCTAACTTTGAAAAAATTAAGAATAGTAGTTAAATTAATTAATCTTATTTATTTTTCTAAAATGTCCTTATTTAATACATACAAAAAATCATATTTTGTTCATGTTGATCACTTGCCTTGATGTAAAGCAAGTGATCTTGCCTGTCATTAAAATGGAGTTATGCCGGTTTGGTTCGAATGGAATTAAAAAAAATGAAAGTTACACTTTTAAAAAATAGATATGATGACGTTGATAGTGTTAAATTAATTTTCTTACCTTTTATTCTTATAAAATAAAAGAAAAAGTAGAATTGAGGTGTATGTGACATTAATGAATTGCAAATATTACTTATTTCATAGAATACATATGTGTATTATAAAATTATTATTGTGTTTCATTATTATTGAGAAAGTATCAATGTGGGTATTTTGGGAAGAAATTGATAAAAATTAAAATTTTGTCCTATAATTAAGATCAAGATCAACTTCCAAATATTATCTTATAATTAGGATAGGAGGAGTATTATTTAATATTATCTTTCAATGCACTTATTAAATATGGGTCTAAAAAAAAGGACTAGAGGAGCATTATTATTTTCGAACCCTTGGCCCCTTTTCCATCGCCATTCGCCGGAAATAAAAACCTTCTATCGAATTACTGGTATTTTATCTGTTTTCCGGTGCTAGTTGCCCAAAGCTGAAGGCGCTAATGCATGATATGGCTATTGGATTCAGGAAATGAGGAGTCAACTGCACAAGGAAGAGGAACTTGTGATACGAGTGTGCTAACTTATGGCTTCTTCAGAGCCTGACGATGGAGATCGTATAGTAGAGCTAGTCGTGCGTGATGCCTCAGATTCGGCCGGCGATGCTGATGCTGTTGCAGTTTCGGAGGACTTTGCCGCTTTGCTCACGCAGACCGAAAGACCTAGGATCAACATCTTCAACGCCTCTTATCCCCGAAGAAAATCCAGAGTAATTTTTAGCTTTGTCTTGTTCTGTTTGTCATCAAGTCTTCCTGCTTTTAGTTAAGACAGGTGAATTACACGGAACTTTGCTTATGTGACTGTACAACTAGAAAAAAAAAAAATAGAATTTATTAAATTTTCAATTTTTCCTCTAATAATTCTCTCTGGTTAATTAGTCTGTTATTGTATTAGAAAGTATGATACATCAGTCTTTGTGCAGATTTTTTTTTTTTTTTTAAATTTTGGTTTGTCCGTAGATAATCTCCATTAATAGCGATGATGATCTCTTCTCACGCTCTATTAATAGAATAATAGAACATTGGGAGTTTTCTGCACGAATTTAAAAATTTAGAGAAGTTCATTTTGAGGTTTTTAAGGATATGGAAGTTTATCAGCGCATACTAAAAATTCAGGGAGTTAGAGTGAAATTTAACATGAAAGGGAAAAAATGACAGTACATCTTTTGTTTGTCGAGTATGGTTCTGTCTTCAACAGCAGGAATCGTTCTTTATAGGATGATTGACAAATTGAGAAGATTGAGGGAACGGGGCTTCCAGAATGTGGGTTTTCCACAAATGAGTCAGATGAGTGATTAGTGTCTGGCAAGATAAAACTAGCTTCTTTCTACCTTGCATGGGTCTATCCTACCAATTGCCTAGGAGAAGGACAAAAACTAGTAATAACGTTTTTTTTTTTTTTGGGTTCAATTTGTTTCTTTTTCTTGGCCACATGGTGATTTACCTGTTGAACTTGAAACACAGCTACAAGCTACAAACTAAAACAACAAATACAAAACAGGGGAATTTTCACTTAAGATGTTAGATGCATTAGTTTTGTGTTACTATTAGAAGAAAATGTTTGTTTTTAATATTGTTGACCACATTTGAGAGAGAAGAAAATGAAGTAGCTTTCTGGAATCAACATTGTTGCAGGATGAAATAATAAGATTACTTGAGTCAGAGTCTTCTTCTTTGACCCGTTTCATATTGTGGGTTTGGAGTGGATCTAGATACTCTGGTTTACTTTGTATGGTCCTGTCATCTATCACCTACTTTCTTATGGAGGTTCTTTCCAATATTTTTTCTGGTAAGTTCTTCTGTTCTGCTCGGTATTTTACTTTGTCAGATATTAGCTTCTACAGAATTAATTAAGTGACAAAAAAGGAGGGCAAATGAATAGAGCTATTTTGGTTGCACTATCATAACTGTGCTGAAGAAATATGTATGCGTTTAATGGAAAAAAGGGATACACAGAGAGCTTTTATGATTATTTCATTTGCAGTGTTGCTCAGCACTATAGTTATTCAGTCAATTTTTTTTTTTTGGCCTGAAGTTATTCATCAATCAATCTTAAAAACACATATTTGAAATTTCCTGATATTGTTTTGCTGTATTTCTCAATCATACTGCATCAATCCTTAAAAATCTAGGTCGGCTTCTTTTATATTCTTATAGCAACAGCCTATCTCCTCCTCCTCCTCCTTCTGCATCTTTTCTATTTGCCAATAAAAAGAAACATACTACCTCCGATCCTAAATATAAGACAAAGTTGACTTTTTTTGGAGAAATTAAAGAAGTTAAATAAGTTACTTAATCATATCATATGTTATATATTCTTAGATTATATATCAGTTTATTAGTTAAACTAATTAGTTTGGAGAGAAAAATAAAAATATAACTACTCTAAAGTAATTTAATTAGCTTCCTTAATTTCTTCAAAAAAGTCAACTTTGTCTTATAATTAGGACCGGAGGGAGTATAAAATACTCCTTCTGGTTCACAATATCGGGCAGTTTCTAGAAGCTCTATTTGGCTCAAAATATAGGGCAATGTGTGTTTATTATTTTGTTCCAATTATACCCTTCCTTCATTTATTTTTACTTCATGTAATCAAGGACGTGTTTTAAAGGAGTCAACTACTTAAATGTAAATATTTATTTCACTCAAGAGTAAATTGGAAAGACATAAAATTGGGATTAATATTCAATTTTGCCCCTAAAGTTTTCATGTAGGGGCTTTGGATATCTGAAAGTTTGTTTAGAGCAATATCGCCTTATAAGTGTTAAAAAAGGAGTAATGTTGCCGCTGACCGTTAAAAATATTAACAGTCAACGTTAGTTTTTTAATAGTTAGGGAAAAATTGCTGCTTTTTATATCACTTTTGAGGCGATACTAATCCAAGAAAAAAATTTCCGTATACCTACAATTCCTATGCAAACACTTTTGGAGAAAAATTGAACTTTAACCCTATAAAATTATTGAGGAGATTAAGGTTTTAACCAACAAGTTTGTAGAACCGCAAAATAGTTACCATTGCCCTATATTGTGGACCAAATAGAGTACCTTCTTTGGATGGGTTGGTAAAGAGTACAGAAGGAATATCTTATCTTCATTATCAGAACTTTAGTTTTTCTTTACGAGTATTCATCAGATAGTGATAATCCTTTGTAATATGAATGTTTGCAGAATAGAGAATTAGGGTAGAAGAGAATATAATTATAGGGTTGAGAGGAAGAAGGAGAGGAGAGGAGAGATAGAAGATGGGGAAAGAGTAATATGAATAGTGCGTAGTCTTATTATCAATGCAAATCTAGGAACAATTGGAATATCCTGCCAACTATATATAGGCTGTAGGGGGTGCATTAAAGTAGGGGCTCTATACTCATTAGACATGGCTAAGACCATGTTTGGCTAACGCCGCTTGTCTAATAAACTAACCACCTAACTAACTTTCAAAATGTCTCTATTACAATATCATATCAATACCACCTCCACCCCTTCCCCCCCGAAAAAAAAAACCGTCTGTGACCTCAAGGATTAGGAACCACAAAAGTAGGATATTGTTGTTGAAAAGAGTAAAGGGCCATTCAAGAGGCTTCTTCATCTGGCAAGCCCTTCCATTGGACCAATACTTCGTTAATCATCCTCTTTCCCTTAGTCCTCCGGTTCAAAATCTTCTCCGGTTACATGGCTGGAGGCAACTTTGGAAACTTAACGGGAGGATGCCTGAGCCTCACAGTAGGATTAGGGCATAGTTTCAATAGTGAAACATGAAAAGTAGAATGAATTCTGGATTCCGGTGGCAATTCTAGCTTACATGCTACTGCCCCAATCTTCTCTATTACTTGATAAGGCCCATAAAACCGAGGAGCTAACTTCTGAGAAGCTCTTGTTGTTGTAGATATTTGCCTATATGGCTTGAGCTTCAAGAACACCCATTGCCCCACCTAAAACTCACAATCTGTCCTATGCAAATCGTTCCTTTGCTTCATCAAGTTTGCTGCATGGTGCAAATGATGCTTCAAATGTCCTAGAACTTCTTCTCTAGCCGTGAAGCTACGATCTACCAACTCTAGCACCGAATTGTGGGGTAAATAAGGGGTATGAAGTGGAGGTTGTTGCCCATAAAGCAACTCATACAGTGTAGCTTTAGCTTCTATGTGGTATGTTGTATTGTACCACCATTCTGCGTGTGAAATCCACTTAGCCCAACCTCTAGGCTTTTCCCGAGACATACACTGCAAATTATGTCTCCAAACACCTATTAAGCACTTCCAATTGTCCATCTATTTGAGGGTGATAGGCAGTAGAAAGCTTTTGGTCCACACCTAACACACAAAGAAACTCCTTCCAAAAACTACCAACGAAGAGGGAGTCACGATCACTCACAATTTCAGCCAAGGCACCATGAATTTGGAAACTTGATCCATAAAATGTTGTGCCAAGGTAGATGCTGAAAATGGGTGAGCAAGAGGTATAAAATGGGTGTACTTGCTTATTCGGTCGATGACTACCCATGTGGTATCCTTTCCTTGTGACTTGGGAAAATCTTAAATGAAGTCCATAGCAATCGATTCCCGCACCCTACTAGGTATTGGTAGAGGCTGTAACAATCTCGGAGAAGCTAGTCTCATACTTACACCTAGAGCATGTGTCACACCTCTTGACATACTCCACAACATCATTCATTAACTTTTTCCACCAAAAGAGACCTTTAATATGTTGATAGGTAGCTTGGATCCCCGAATGGCCTCCTTGAGGGCTTGAATGGAGCCAATCGAGAATTTGCAACCGAAGTGGAGCTACTTTGTCTACAACCAATTTACCCTTCCTTTGTAAAAGAGTACCATCCCAAGTAAAGTGAGTCCATACTCCCTCATGTTGTTGCACCTTTTCAAGTAGAGAGTGAGTGAAGTCATCTACATGCCAACTATCCTTCACTTGTTGCAACAACTCCGGTGATGTAGTGCTCTGATACCATTGATAATCCTTTGTAATATGAATGTTTGCAGAATAGAGAATTAGGGTAGAAGTGATGTGGACCCAATAGGAACTTGCCCGAGAAAACCCAGAAATTACAGAAAGGTTAGCAAAACGTGGAAACCGATAAACGATAAACGATAAACAAGAAAAAAATAGTGATCTTGAAACAGGGATCCCAATAGACACTCGTTCCAAAAAACACTGGGTATATGAAACCCAGCATCGAGAGGAAACATGGCCCAAGAACTCCAAGTATAAACACAAGAGTCGATCAAGCTCTTGCGCCAATCAGTATTCTATCAAGAATACATAACCAACAAGTATGAATACTTATTAAAAGAAATTATTATACATAACTCCATAACTGAACTTCTTCTTAAAACAACATACATAGAAGGGATATTTATAACTCAATAAAGTGACTCAAACTAGAACTCTTAATTCACTAGGACTCTTCTAAAAATGTTATTGTAATCTTAACAACCCAAAAGGATAATGACAGACAATGATGGATATGGTTAAGGATAAATGAATATATTAAAGATATTTTAATTAGATTATTTGAATAATCTAATTGGGTGAATGGGTTTATGTTATGGTATAAAGCGGAGTGGGGAACCCACCCTCAAAAGGCGCCTCATAAGGGGGAAGAACCACACCACTTATATACCCCAGCAAGCAGCCTAAGCAACTCGATGTGGGACTGGGTCATTACTCCGTCCCATAACAGTTTAACAAATAATGGATTATTTAATGAAGGATATTAGGAATATTATATATGAAAGGATATTAGATTATTTAAAATAATCTAATATATAAATGGATTAGGCTCAATGGATAAAAAAAGGGATATTTTAAAATGGAAGACAATCTGATTATTTAAAATAATATAATTTATGAATGGATAAGGTTGAATGGATATCAAAGATATTTTATAATGGGGTAAATCATATCATGTATGACAATCTGATTACAGATATATAATCAGATCATAAAAACAATCTGATTTTTGAAGATAATATTATGGGCTTTTAAATTAAAATAATAATAACCTAATAATAATAAAAAAAGTCCTAATATGCCTTTAATAATTAAACGGTACATAAAACACTAATTAATGACTCTTGGCTCATGGCCTTAATAAAAAAAAAACGAAAATTACAAAATAAATAGAAATAAATGACTTAAATAGACTCTAGCTGAATTGATCTTCAAGTAATAGCTTCTTGACTAAACTCCTGCAAATTGACTGAATTTCCCTTCAGGTTTACATCAAGAAGAGAATAGAATTAGAGGGTTGAGAGGAGAATCAAAGGAGAGTAGAGGGATAGAAGATAGGGAAAGAGTAATCTGAATAGTGCGTAGCCTTATTATCAGTACAAATCTGGGAACAATAGGAATATCCTGCCAGCTATACATAGGCAGTAGGAGGTGCATTAAAGTAGAGGCTTTGTAGTCTTTAGACATGGCTATGACCATGTTTGGCTAATGCCGCTCCTAAACGGCTAATGCCACTAATGGTTAATGCTGCTTGTCTAATCAACTAGCCACGTAACTAACTTTCAAAATGTCTTTATTATAATATCATATCAGATAGCTATGCTGATTGAGTATTGCACTGGCATTTACTGAGGATTGGCAAGAATAAGGATCCTTCCCCTTTTGGAAAGACCTGCACTGACCTTTTCTTCAACATTTCAACTGTAAGGATAGCAGTAATCAGGAGTATATGTGTCTACATAAAATTTATACAAGGTCATATTTCTTAATTGTCTCATAAAATTTAAATAGGGGAGGTTGGTGCAAATTTTAAACCAAGAGGGCAGGTGAATGTAGTTTTAGCAAGTCTCAAGGAAAGTAAGCCTAATCTACTCATGCTAGATTTACATTCCCGGGAAGTTTCATGCTGTGTGCCAGTTCTGTCAATTTTTTTGACATGTTTTTCCAACTTCAAGATTTGCTATTATCATATGATATAATCACTTCTCTTGTCTGTTCACTATTTTAATTTTTTTTAAATAAATTTTTGATTTGGCAGTTCAGGGAATTCCTTTATTTGAGGCTGCTTTCACAAGATGTACAGTTATATTGGTACTGTCATATATATGGTTGAAAAGGGGTGAACAGCCACTTTTTGCAACATCCCATATGAGGACTATTTTGATTTCAAGGGCCCTTGCAGGCTGTTTGTCTTTATCAAGTTTTCTATATTGGTGAGCTGCTTACTAGTTTTATGAATTTTTTCTCCCAGTATTTTTTTAAGCATTTCATAGATCATTCGGTCGATAGTATTGCCTGATTTCTTCATTGAACATCTTTTCAATACTTTTTGACAAAAGTTACTATAGTTTTAGGATTAAGGTATCATAGATTCTTTCTTGAATATTTTGAGTGTTCCGCAGATGGCGGATGGCATGCCATTAAAAGCTATTGGGTTTCTACAAATACAATTACTGCATTACTAGCCACCTAATGTGTTATCCAGTAAAAAAATCCGTGGATGTTGCATTGCATTTGTATTTGTCTTGTAACTCATAAGTATGAAATGGTAAGGGTCTAAGTCCAGGATGTAATTCTGTTTTCATGCTTCTTTACAATTTAATCAGTTGCAAACTACTGTGATAACAAGAACTATATTCTTGTCAGTGTTCAGAGGTTGCCTTTCTCTCAGGCTATTGTATTAAATTTTACAACTCCTATTATGGCATCAATTATGGCAAGGCTCTTTTTGCATGAGAAGTTGAAAATTGCAGACATAGCAGGTAAAGTGTTTTAGCTCAGTTCTTTAGATCCAATGAGAATAAATATGCAGATTTCTAAATATGTAGATTTTCTGTGAAGAACTCAAAAAGTTGTAGTTTGGATGGACAATTTTTATGTGGAATAACCATTTCCTTAGTTGATTGTCATTTGATGAGGGCTTGTTTCTATACATGTTTTTGCCATTCTATATTCTTGGACTTGTTATCCGATGGTTCAAGACATGCCCATGAATCCTTGCCCCAATTAACAACCCCAAAATTGTATTCATTAAACCTTGAAAATCTTCACTTTCTCTTTGTTTGGGGTCTGTCTATTTTCTATCTATCTTTGTGTTTTGTTTGCCATGAGGAAATGTAGCTATTATTTTCTATCTATCTTTGTGTTTTGTGTACCATGAGGAAATGTTGCTATTATTTAACTGAACAAACATAGCCGTTATTGCAGCGGAATAAGTTGTACTAAAAATTTCTTATTAGTTTGCCACTGCTAAGAACAACCAGACACTTGGTTTAGCATTAAGATATATAGTAATAGTTAGACGAGTCTTGGGCCTTGGCCCATATTTATGCTTAACCTAGTTTTATGTTATCTTTGTTTAGTGGTTGTTAGTTGTACAGACTTTATTACTTATTATTTCCAATGTATTTACTGCTTTGTTCATTCTGTTTGTCTTTGGGAATTGGGAGTAAATCATTTATTGCTAGCTTTTGTGATCCCTATATGTACCCATCTCTTTTTCTTCCATCAGTATAGAGAAATACAGACCCTCAGTATTGATTGGCTATTTCTTATCATCTTTATTTCAGGCCTTGCTTGCAGTTTCTTTGGTGTGATCTTCTTTTTCCATGAAATGTTTGCTACACAAGGTAGAGTAGTTTACATTCTAAGTCTGGTGAATACTCATTTTTCATATAATTGATGAATTTGTATATTTGTTGTTCCTTTATGTTGTAGTTGGCTTGCACAATTTAGATTTATGAATGTACTGGGTGAGTTTGAACTCACTGTTCTGTGTTTTGGATTCAGAGATCTTGCTCATTGTGAGTGTCAGTAAATGTTTCAACTCATCATATTATGTGCCTTTTCTGTATAAAAATTTTAAGAGTGAGCTATGTGCATCTTTAAAGATGGGCTCGCATGTCTTAGATTTACGAGAATGTTGAGGTAATGTTGAGGTGTACGAGTTTATCTAGTTCTAATCAAGTGCTTTATGTTTTTATTTAATTCTAATAATGGAGAGGTATAATCTGCATTTTATTTTTTGATGCTTTCCGTAAGAACTTTAAGTTCACCTTAATTACTCTTTCTATTTTTGGAACATCAGAACAGTTAATTAAAGCTGGGGAAGAAAGTAATGCAAATTATAAAGGGAGTCATATATTTGCACTATTACTTGGTCTCGTTTCATCAATTTCTGGTGGAACCAGCTACTGCCTTATAAGGGCTGGAGCAAAAGCTTCTGATCAGCTACTGTAAGATCACAAAGTTGTTTTCTGGTATATACCGGTCATTTTTATTTTCCTAGATGTTTATACTCATGCTAACATGCAGTACTAGAAGTGGATCAGATGCGGAACCCTTTACCCCCAACCAAAAGTTAAAGTCCAAAAACATTTTGCCAAGCTTTTGACTTTATGCCTTATTTTTCTTCATTTCTAATCTAATTGTATTTCATTGCCATTTTATGGGAGGCAATGCCCTAGGATGGCCTAAAACTTGTTCCAAATTCTTTTGATTTATGGTTTACAATTATTATAGAATCTTTTAGAATATACTGTAAACTAAAGCATGGGGAAATCTCTTTTACTGCAAATGGGTTAGGCTAGCAATGGTCCTTCTGATCAAGTCCAAGACACATGACGTGATTATCCAGGGGGAAATAAAAGCAAGACACTAAAAATATCTAATCCCTAAAAATCTGCAAGGTAATGTTCTAGACAGTAAAAGAAATAATAACGATAAAAATCTATATCATTAAACAGCATATTCGTGAGAATAATATTTCACTAAGATTTACTTAATATGGAAAGGTTAAGATTCATGCTTATGTTAGGCAACAGGAATGCTAACTTGCTAAAATGGTGGATGGGAAACAAAAGGTTACTGATTTAGGCTTTTAGGTTGTCGCCTGGATAGAAAGAATACTTCTTTGGACAAAATCCTATAATTCATGACCATTGCTCTGTTTCAGTTTTCATAGTGGAAAAAAGGGAATGAAACTTGACAAACAGGGGATATTTTATTTCTTAGTAAGAATTGATGTATTATGATAAATTGATATTAAAAACAAATCCATGTTAATTAGCTATATTGATAACTTATCAAGATTCACTTATCTGATAACTTTGGAGTCAAACTGGGCATACATCATAATGTCCAGTAGTGAAGCTTTTGGTATGCATGTTTCTGATCGTGTTCCACACATATGCGGTCAAATTAAAACTTGTTGTGCGGCACAGCAATTGCTGTGATTCCAAATTCATGTTTAAAAAAATATTAACTCTTCAAGATAGGGTTGGTAGAAGCACACTTGATTTTAAAATCGTTTGATGTTTTATCTACCCCTAAAGACACTAATATTCAGTGAAATTAGAGAGGACATAACATAGAAAACTATCCATGCGAGTTTCTCTGACTAATTGCATAATTCTGAGAGTTTTTATAACTTCTGTAACCTCTGGAATTCTGCCTTTTTCCAGGGTAACGGTCCTCACATTTAGCATGCTGGCTAGCCCGTTGATGGCCATATGTACATTTTTCTTTGAGGTAAAGTCATGGTGCATTTAAGCTAATATCTCTGGGAAATAATGCTAAGTTACTACCACCAAACCATTGGTAGTCTACACCAGGTGGATGCTGGTAATAAATATCTGGTAATGGGGGAAGAAAAGAAAAGCAAATTCCATGAAATGTCTGATGTTTTTTCCTCCATTACTATGCTAGCATTTCAAAATCATCATTCAGTCTAGCTTTATTACAATCTATTCTATAAACTTTTGTCTAGGATACAAGTTTATATCTCAACAATTCTTGAATGGCGTTTTATATATAATATATTTTTTCTCTATAAATACCTCAAATGGGTGAATAGAAGTTATTTCAGTAATCATGCAGGACAGATAGATGACGTTATGAATTTCTAGCAGATGGTTGATCATTGATGCCCAGACAAAAACTTAATTTTTATTTCAAAGTTCTAAAGCAGCATAGTTTTGTAGAGTACCATCACCAACTTCATATCACACTTGATAAGAAAAGATAGATATAGGTGAGAAATGAACATCAAAGAATCCAGAAATGGTCGTAATTCCAATCTATGTATCAACCATTCTGATGAATACTGCACTCGCTCAGATTTTAGCCATCCTTTCTGAAAGGAATTTGGCTTTTATAGAAAGCATCTCAATAACTTTCCCACTGGACTGATGCTTGTAGATTTCTAACTACCCGATGAGTAATATGGTGCCACTGCAGGTGCAAAGGCTTGTACCTAATTAAATAATTCCTCTTAAAAATGCCAGTCACTGGCAAAAGAAAAACTTTCATTGTAATAGTCATTCATTTAGTTACTTCAGCAAAATCCTAAGCAATGGCTCTAGGTGCTGCTTCTGCTGCACATCTAATTTTTATTGATCTGTGGCTGTTTATACCTACCTTTAGGATGCTTCAAATGTGGTTTGGTCTAGCCAGTTATTGTTAACATTTCATTTATTTTCACCAAAATTCTTTGTCAAGCTTAGTCTGTGTGCCATCTCTCTTATGAACTTTGTTGATTATTAAAACCTTGTCTTATTGGTGCAGGATTTTGTGCTCCCAGGATTTCAGTCAATTATACTCATGCTTACACTTAGTGTTCTTGCCTTCTTTGCTGAGGTGCTAATCTTGACTATATTATGATTTTTTTTTCAGGAACAAAATTGTAATACAGGCAGTCAGTGAGTTAGATACTAGGCTCATCTTGCTGCTTATTAATTAAGTACTGCATTTGGTGATCATCAGTTAAGGGGAAGGGAGATATTAGGAGCAAAAAGAATATCCAGCACCGTGTTACTCTAATGTGTTGCACTTTCTGACCTTTTCTATTGGACAATGATATTGCTTTTGTTCTTTTTCTAATATTACCTCTGGTCTTTAATATTAGAGCTAGTTGGGGATTTGATTTGGTTCTTATTTATTGTACGCATTAATAAGTTTCTATCTAAGGGTAGTTATGATGAAATATACTCTCTCCGGTCCTAATTATAAAACACAGTTGACTTTTTTGGAAAAATTAAGGAAGCTAATTAAATTATTTTGGAGTATTTTTATTTTTATTTTTTTCTTCAAACTAATTAGTTTGACTAATAAATTAATATATAATCTAATGATACATAACATATAATATGATCAAGTAGCTTATTTAGCTTCCTTAATTTTTCCAAAGAAAGTCAACTTTATCTTATAATTAGGACGGAGGTAGTAATATTTTAGAAAAACTAACTTGTATTTGATACAAATAACTAATATAACTAATTTCTTTAATCTAATCAAATTAGTCCACTAGCTCTTGTATTAAGGACTGGAGGTAGTATATATAACATCTGGTAACTTTTCCTTGCCACTTGTTATACCTTTAAAATATGGAAAGGTATAAAAAGAGAGAAGAGAGGGAAAGAAAGCGAGAAACAGGGAAAGGATGAGAGAACAGAGGTTTACAAGAGAGAGAACGAAAGGGAGGCAAGAGAGACACTGAATATTGCTGTATGCATTCTCCGAGGGTACATACACGTCTGATTATTGTACATTGGGTGTTTACATAGGCAGGAAAATAGGTGGCTTTAATAAAGGCTAGTAACCACCAACTTTGCCTGAGTGATATGTGAAACATTATTCTTTATGGAGCTCAAACTTGTGCTTAGTGCTTACACTATGTTATGAATCCCACGTCACGAGTCTTACATGAAAAGTGGGACTTATAACTTTAGGACTTATAAAAGTGGGAATTATTTTGCCGGTTAGATTTTTATTCATAACGATAATGCTTTCATTGGGAGGCCAACACCACAGAGAGGGCTATACAACGGGGTATCTCATATCAAAAATGGTAATTACAAGAGGGGCTTCTCCTACCTAATCGACTAATAACAGATGGTGTGTCATTGTCTATTATGTTGTGAGATGAAGGAGTTTCTTGTATTAAATTTGTTGTTCCTAATATTTTTCCCTTTTTAAAGGGGGAAAAAGGAACAATGCTCGATCCTTTGCCCATATACTCTTTCTTTTTCTTCAGATATCTTTTCTTCATGTTCAGACACGATCAGCTCTTCACTGTTGAATAATCATTTGCTCATAAATCTCTTGCAGGTATTGTTAGCGCGCGGACTGCAACTTGAGAGGATTGGGAAAATTGTCAATGTCCTATACTTGGAGGTTTGTTATTTATACTGCCGGTTATCTTATTTATACTTCCTTCTCCGTGATAATTCAGAAATGTTTCCGCTTTGTTTGAACTTAGAAAATATAACTACTTCAACAGAAAACTTACCATTTTTCTTTCCCTTCATGTCATCTCCCAACTTAGTACAGATAAGTGAGAAAGTAACTAATTTACCAAAGACTATTGCCCCATTACATGTAATTGCTTACAGTTAATGGTTGAAACCAGAATACCCATAATCACATTAAACATTTCCCATCGATATAATGCACAAATATTATGCAAGTTTTGATCCTCTGCATTGGTATTGTGATGTTGTAAGTGTGGTACGAGAGATTCGAGTGTATAAGACCCATTTCATTTATTCATACACATCCAAATTTTTTCTCTCTACTGCCTCTTTCTTTCAGCGCTACATGCTATAAATTATTTATTATAGAGGATCTGGACTGATGTTATGCTAGGGGAAATTGTTTTATCATGTCAGTCCTCTGTTTAGGAAATAGAGGGTATGTTTGGTTGAGCGATTCGATTGCTTATAAGTTGCTTTTTAATAGTGATTTACAGTATACGAAGTAAGTATGTGAGAGGAGTTGTGTCTCGATTTACGTAAAAAGCAACTTATAAGTTTTTATAAGCTCAACCAAACATGCTTAGAGTTTGCCGGGAAGCAATACGGCATTTCATAATAGAAATCTTACATGACGAATCTTATAAATAGGACCAGAGAGCTCCAAAAATTGTATATTATATTACCTTCGATAGGAGCTAATTAGGGATTAGATTTGATCCTAACTAAATATAAGACTTTTCAGTTCACTTTAACTTCCAAATTTATAATTCTTTTCATAAAGTATTTCTATTGATCCACATATTAAAGAGTTTATATTCAAAGGTAGTCATAATGAAAAAGGTATTTTAGGAAAACCAATTTATATTTGTTACAAATAACTAATATAACTAATTTCATTAATCTATACAAATTAGTCAATTAGTTTTTATATTAAGGAGCAGGCATAGAGTATAGGATCGGAGATTGTATTCATTAGCTCTGCATGTAAACTATGTATCTATCTCGGTCCTTAAGCAGTTACTGCTTGCTTGCCTTGTTATTTCCTTGGATTGAGACTTGAAAATCTATTGTGGTGAAAATATCAGCGCCTTTTTTATTTCAGGTTGAATTATCACAATTGTGGAAGCTTGCTTTTTCAGGAGTGGCTCCATCTTTCGGTCAGGTTATTGGATTTTTACTTGTGATTGCTTCTGTATGCTGTACTTTGTATTTGGGACCCGACAAAGAGTTGGAATGATATATTTAACTATGCCGCTGTCATTTGTTGTTTTGGATTTGAATCCTCTAAACTTGATGGTGACCTTGGATAAATTTCACTAAATTTTGAAAGAGGAAAATGTAACCAGGGAAAAAAACTTTCTTGCACCGAACAAAATTTAGATCAAGTTGTTTATATCTTAGTTAATTTAAAAATACTAACTAATTTATATTATAAGAGCATACGTAAAAATTTACAAGCATTCATTCGTGAATTTACATGCATATGTACATATTTTAACAACTAAATAGAAGAGGGGAAAAGTTTGATAGGAGAACATAGTTTAATAGATATAAGCAATTTGATATAAATTTTGTACTTTTCCGCCTCCCCCAACAAAAATAGAAAATTTACTCAATTTTATCGAACTCCACTAAATCCAAATATGTTGTGTTCAATTAATTTTATGGTTACTGTTTATTTTATTTATTTAAAGGATTATTGTTAATATAGTTATTATTATTATTATTCCAAAAAAATTTATAGATAAGAGAACGTAGCTTAATAGATATAAGCAATTTGATATAAATTTTGTACTTTTCTGCCTCCCCCAACAAAAATATAAAATTTACTCAATTTTATCGAACTCCACTAAATCCAAATCTATTGTGTTCAATTAATTTTATGGTCACCATTCATTTTATTTATTTAAAGGATTATTGTTAATATAGTTATTATTATTATTCCAAAAAAATTTATAGATAAGAGAATGTAGCTTAATAGATATAAGTAATTTAATATAAATTTTGTACTTTTCCGCTTCTCCCAACAAAAATAGAAAATTAACTCAATTTTATCGAACTACACTAAATCCAAATCTGTTGCGTTCAATTAATTTTATGGTCACTATTCATTTTAATTATTTAAAGGATTATTTTTAATATAGTTATTATTTTTATTCCAAAAAAATTTATAGATAAGAGAACGTAGCTTAATAGATATAAGCAATTTGATATAAATTTTGTACTTTTCTGCATGGTTGTAAAATCCGGACTGAACCGGACGGTTGAGCCGGTTCAGCCGCTGATCGGAGTAAATAGCTGTCCGTTTCTCATAGTTCAGCCGCCCAAGAGGTTAGTCCGGATTAGATCATTCAGACCCGCCTTTTAAGGCGCGAACCGGAGTTGAGCCACAAGCCGGAACGGTTATTGAAAAGCCGGCCGGGTAGACGCAGGGTAAAAAGGAAGGCAAAGGAAAAAGAAGATGGAAGGGAACACATGTATGTTGCCATGGATGAAACTTCTAGCACTGCACCACCGTAAGATACAATTTCTCGTGAAGAAGAAGCGAAGGAGCCTTTCTCTGGTGACATTCCGATGACTTAGAGAAAAATCCGAAATGAAGGAGAGAGACAAAGCCATGGAGGGAGTGGAGAAAACGAAGGGCCTTATGGTTGTTATCGAGAGTGCAGAAAGCTGGTTGCAGAGAGAAAGAGAAAGCGTGTTGCAGTGTAATTGTAATAGGATATTAGAATAGGTTTTGATTTGACTGAGATATCAGAATAGGTTAATTATTCTTGTTTTTTGAAATTTTCGAGTTTCATGCTTTTATTTTTTTGCCAATTCATGAAATAGCTTATATTTTCAAGGAAATATGAATGACATTCAATTTTCAGTTAACAAAAATGCAAATGACTTTTGGAAAAAAATAAATACAAATCCAATTAGAAAAAAAAACTAAATACAAATAAGTTTTAAGACCTTTTGCATAGCATTAAGATATTGTGTTGTAAAATCTAATTTTTTTTAACGTTAGTTTTAGAGCAAAATTTTAAATTAATTGTGAAACAAAATCATATCTAATGATACAAACCTGAAGCATTTACAATATTATAAATGTAATAAAAAATACTTATATTATAATATCATGATAATTTTTAGAGATAAAAATTATTAAAAATTTTAGATATTATATATTAATTTATTAATTATATTTTTAACATATGCCTATCAAAATATTATCCCTAAAAAATATCTCTTATAAATAGGATTATAGAGAGAATAATATTATTTTTTTAAAATTTAATAATTGTGTCACCGGTCTAACCAAATGGTTTAACCGATCCAACCGTTTGAACCATGACCCGCTAGCTTTTCCAATTCAATGTCCAGTCCGACTTTTAAAACATTGTTTTTCCGCCACCCCCAACAAAAATAGAAAATTTACTCAATTTTATCGAACTCCACTAAATCCAAATCTGTTGCGTTCAAATAATTTTATGGCCACTGTTCATTTTATTTATTTAAAGGATTATTGTTAATATAGTTATTATTTGTATTCCAAAAAAATTTATACATAAGAGAACGTAGCTTAATAGATATAAGCAATTTGATATAAATTTTGTACTTTTCCACCTGTCCCAACAAAAATAGAAAATTTACTCAATTTTATCGAACTCCACTAAATCCAAATCTGTTGCGTTCAATTAATTTTATGGTCACTGTTCATTTTATTTATTTAAAAGCTTATTGTTAATATAGTTATTATTTTTATTCCAAAAAAGTTTATAGATAAGAGAATGTAGCTTAATAGATATCAGCAATTTAATGTAAATTTTGTACTTTTCAACCTCCCCCAACAAAAATATAAAATTTATTCAATTTTATCGAACTCCACTAAATCCAAATCTGTTGCGTTCAATTACTTTTATGGTCACTGTTCATTTTATTTATTTAAAGGATTATTGTTAATATAGTTATTATTATTATTATTCCAAAAAAAATTTATAGATATAAATTGAGTTGATTTAAAAAAGAAAATATATGATTTTGTTTTACTAGATTAATATCATGGTTGATCTTTACAGTTTGATTAAATTATAGTTTTGGTCTCTGTGTTTTTAAATTGTTGATTTTGATCTCTATAATTTCATAAAAAATTGGTAAAAAAGTGTTTAAAGTATAAGGGCTAGTTGTTAAAATCAAACCAAAATTTTATAAAACTATAAGAACTCAAATCAAAATTCAATTAAATTATAAGAACTAATGATATTATTAATCCTACCTTATTTGTTATGTTACTGAGGGGTTGAACCCTTTATATTATAATCCCTAGTCCCTCTAGTCTTTTTTATAAGAAATTTGTTAAAATTAGTTAAAAGTAATAAATGTGTAAGAAATAATTTTTTGTTTAAAGTATGATTTTATTTATAAGTTCTAAGTAAGAGAGAATTAATAGTGGGAAAATGATGACAGAGAATGTATATGTAAGGGATGGGGAGAGAGATTATAATTAATTGGAGGAAATATGAAAAATGTAGTTAACTTTGGAACAATCTCAAATGAAATTTTATAAAAAGAATCAAAGCAATTAAAAAATTAGGATCTAATAAAGGATTGAAGGGAGTATTAATATTCCATGCTACTCTTATTACATAAATTAATGCTATAATTTACTTGGGCATCATCTATATTAAATGTATAAATCATATCTACGACGTGATTTTTTTGTTTTAAAAAAAACCTATAAATATGCGTTTTGAAATTACGCTTGTAACATGATTTCAAACATTCTCTTTTGATTTTATTTAAGCTTAAATATAAAAAACCTCCTCGAACCTTGAACTTTCATATTTTGATTATTGACTCCCTACAGTTAAAAATGGCACCCAATGATATGTCTAAAAAAAAAATAATTTATTGCTACTTTTGTACCTAAAAATAAATAAGTCTTATGGATGCTCCGGGAAAAATTGTTTATTGCTAAATTTGCACATTCGCCTTTAATTTTATATAGAATTTCATATAAATAAGTTTGAAATCTTTATTTCCTCATCAGTCTAACCCCGGTTTAGCTTTGGTTTGACTTTTATCTGACCTACTAACCCTTGACTCAGTGTCCCGACCGGTTCAATGTCCGGTCCGATTTTTAGTACCTTATTTCCAACACAATTAAGATATTGAAGTATTCTTTCTTGTTTCTATATTAAAAATATTTTTTACCCATTTTCATTGTAAAAAGAAAAGTAAAATTTTTGAAAAATTTATAGTATATTGTAAAGATCATAATATGTATGTTAGATTTTTATTGGGTATTGTTCGTCATTAAACTAATTAACTATTTATAAATCAAATTTCATCAATTGAATTTCACTTCTTTAAAGTCTTAATCTGCAAACCTAAATTAATTTCAATTATTTTTTAAGAAAATATCTTCAAGTAATTTTATGTTTCTCCGTTTTAATCTCATTTTTTATTATAAAATTTTGAGTGAAATACATTAACTACCCCTCTATTTTACCAATATTATAGAAACTTTCCTTCTATTTTGAAAACCTATATAAATATCCTTCAAAATTAAAATACATGTTGTACAAACCTCTCTTGTATTTTAGAAATTTCATTTCCATCCACCCAACCTTTAGTAGACCATTAAGTTTGACTCTTAAACTTAGATTTTGACCAAAATACCCACACCTAACAACCAAAAAATTTTATACAACCAAAAAATTTATAATAGATATAAATTCAAAATTTTTAATATATTATAAAATTTATTAATTTTTATTATGTTATAAAATTTATAATTTTTATTTTTCATCACTTTTATTAAAAATTATTTATTTACACTACTACAAAAAACCAAAGCTGTGGCGCTTATAATTGAGTAGCTGTGGTGCTAGAGAAGTGCTACATATCTGGACGCCACTAAAAGAAGCTGTGGCGCTTGGAAGCGCCATAGAATTTTAATTTCTTTTAAGGAAGGCCCTCCTGTGGCGCTTGGTGAGCCAATCGTCACAGGAGACCCCCTCCTATGGCACTTGCCTCACCAAGCGCCACAGGAGGGTCCCAATTTTTTTTCTTTTTTTTTTGTACTTCCTGTGGCCCTTGTTAAAGAAGCACCACATAAACTCTTTTTTTTTTTTTTTCATATCTCCCATAATTACAGTATTGCACACTGCATGATCTAATAAACATTTTTTATCTATATACGTAGTACAGTAGAATGAATTGAAGTAAAGCAAACAACAATAATAGATAACTTTAAAATGAAACAAAAAAATGATTAATTAGTTAAAGTAGTATGTAAAATAATTATACAATATATTGTACATGAATAAATTATACAACAAATTCAACTTGAATACATGCATGCATGACACATCAATTGCCAAGAAACAACACAACAAAGGCCAGCAGCTAGTGATGAATTAAATAGTATAGCTACCCAGAGATTTACCTAAACACATATTCACACCATTTCTCGATCACTTCATTAAGCTAATGGTCAGTCAAAGTGTCGCAACGTTGATCTTCATAATACTACACATATATACAATCAGCCAAAAATTAAAAAGAATTATAATTAGCAAAACGTAATTATCAGGCACTAATTAAATTTAATTAAAACACAATATAAAGTGCAACTAAATGACTTACTTTTTGAGGAATAAATGCCTGATCATGCGTAATTACATCCTTCATAAATTTCATTATGTAATACCCACAATCATTGTCATTAGGTTGGAAAGGGCACTGTAAAAATATAATGCAATATTATATCTAACTCTGTTTATGAATAAAAATTTTTTACTAAAAAAATTTAAGTAAATTCATATATAAGTATCAGTATCTTCTTCCAAGGATAGCTAAAGTGAGGGTCAGCAGCTTTAGAATAGCTTAAGGAGACAGAGGCCCGATACGCAGTCAATGCGCTAACAAAACAAATAGAAATTGATGACTTTTGGTTATTCAATCACATATTCAAATATTTACACATACGCACATACGCTTACCTATTGAACAATATTAACATATCAGAACGGTTTTGTGGAAGTCCATCTCTTAGAGGATCCACATAGTAAATGCGAGGACCTGAAGGTTCCGCTGGATTGATAACTATCAATATCCAATGGCGCCTAAAATATTTTAAAAAATTAGTTTCAACAATCATATTATGATAAAAGTTAAACAATAAAAACAAAAATTGTACTACTAATAACTTACCCTGCATTGTATGGCACTAAAAATAACGTAGACGGTATCGCTCTCTTTTTAAAGTAATCTTTTAGCTCATTAGAATGCGCATGTATATCTACTTTACCCCCATGGTAGCCAACGAGATAAGGGTTGACAAATACGAATTGGACCCTATTTATATCCATTAAGCAGTCATTGTATAAATGCCTGGTATAAAACAAACAGTGTCATGAAAAACAAAAGAAATGGAACAAGAAATATTAATAACAGTGATAAATGATAATGGTCAAGTACCTTATCCAGAAGTTGATATCTGAACCACTAACCCAATCACGACTACATATGTCGTGCACGACCTCGGCAGTAACATAATCAATTAGACCGCCAACATTGTAGATATGTCTTTCAAGACGTATTTCCCGTCCTCCTGCACCAATCAATTGTGGTGTAATCGATACTAATTGATCACGATATGAGGTTGGTCTCCTTTTGCTCTATTGGCTAGTCGAAGCTTTAGACTTGGGTTGTGTTGTCGAATACTTTGACATCTTGCCCTGTGAAAATACAAAAAGTAAATCACAGTTTTATATGGAAGTACGAAGAAAAAATGCAGGGAATTGTAAATGAACGACCTTTTCATATGGATCTATAAGACCTATTGGCCAAGCAACATAACTACCTACAACATCTTTCACCATTAGTTGCTCATCCCGAGACGGGATCGGTAAGAGGGCGTCTTTATTCGTGCAGATGTCAACCCTCAGTCGGAGTGTGTTTTCAGGCAACAGTGAATTGTGTAGTATGTCCTTATCAGTATTATAGGCAGCACCCACTGCAACTGCGTACTTAGAAACTTGCGCAACATATAACCTACATTGAAATTCGCCCTAAAGAAAATAGACTTAATATGTCATAGTTCGCTAAATTATAATGTAACATAAAGTTAACTAGAGAAGAAATTAATTATCAAAGGAAAAGGGACTTTAGTCATAGAAGTGCAACTATCTCTGACACTTGGACTATCACAAAAGGGAATATTTTGTGTTGGCCTACACTGCACAAACTGTTGTATTTGTGTTGTTAACAATGCATTTTGTTCTTGCATCAAACGCATTTGTTCTAAGAATTGTTCTTCTCGTTGTTTCTTATAACGCATTTGTTCTTGAAGTTCTTAAATTTGATGCTTGAAACTAGTCATTTCATCACGCAGCTGGGAAACATCACCTTTACTGGAGCGCTTTTGACGTCCGAAGTATGCTGATGGGGTGACAGCAAAACCAATACCCCGAACACGACCATCATACTCGGGTACTCCAAGCGCTCTGCTCAACAAATCGTCCCGGCCAACATAGCCCGCCAACGTAGGATCCTCCTGTGACACTTGTCGCTATCACAAAAAGAATTACAACAATATTAGTTATTATAAATCAAGTTCATTTAAGTCAAGTCAATTATTTATTGTACACATAATTCAATACTTACACAATATTCAGCTACTCTTCTTGCTTCCTCACTATGAATTTCACCTTTCTTATTTGTGACACCGGCTATCCAAAGATCATGTCGTGGAGCCTGTGTAATACCTGAACTTGATTCTTCTATCTGCACGGCAAATTTAGTTAAAATTAAATGATATTCATACAATTATCTACAAATGAAATAATAGTTAGTTCGTACCATTTTTCTTTCTAACTGTGCATATGAAACAAGTCCTTGTGTGTACCGGTATGGCATATTGAGCGCGTTAGCGCGATTTTTCTCGCTCAACTCATGTTTAGATCAAAATGATTCATATCAATGTATAAATGTTAATTACAAGTACGTACATGACAAGTAATAGGGAAAGTAAAACAAATTATATTACCAAAAATTCCTGAGTTATATGTGTTTTGATAAACTCATCCCACATTTCTTGAGTGATGATTCCTTCGTACAATGGATAAGGCGGTGTATTAATGATATTGTCATCATCATCCCTCAAGTAATATTTGACAAGATCAGAACGAAACTTTCTCATAAGTTTTCCGGCTTTTCTTAGCACGAAGTTCTTCCGATCATCATCAATAATAAAAATGCTCTGTAACAATAAAAAAACATATATAATATGTAGGATTGAAATTAAGTGAAACATAGCAAACCGAAAAATAATATAATTAATGTGTTACCTGAACTTTATCCCATATGTCATCCTCATAATCTTCTTTTACCATTTTTCAGTTTTGAACTGTAATAGGGACTCTATCTCGAACTGTAGTCCCAATCAAGTTATTTAATGACTTACTATTCTCGCCGAACGGGTTTCCATTTTCATTCCACTCAAGTTGTAACTTGATTCCCTTACTTCTCAATTTAATCAATCTTGCCATAACTGTCCTACCACGTCTTACGTTCGCCTCAAATCTTTGTCTACCAATGTGCTGAGGAACATCATCAGTTTCATCATGTGGTGAGTCCATACTCCTGAAAGTGAAATACACCAAAATGAAACATCAGTGTATAATGTCAACCATGTCAGCGAAAGCAAATTATTTTGAAATTTATAAAAACGTACGTACAAGTAAACAAGTCAAGGCATTCATTATCTTTTCCTTTTTATGGTTTAATTTAAAATTTTATTCTTTAGAATTCATGTTGGATTGATACTTGTGTTTCTCTTGACCCAAGTTCCCTCTTCATGATCATGTTTCACGTATACGGGTCCATCTCCATCTTTATCTGCATTTCTATCTATATCAATCTCTACTGACCACAAATTCTCAAACGAAGGATTGTCATCATTGATGTTCAAATTTTCGTTACTTTCAAAATCAACTTGTTCTTAACGATTCTTGTTGGATGGGAGTACAATAGACCAATTCTTGTTAGTAGGCTCCGGAATGAAAAACGCTTGTTCTGCTTGTGTTGCTAAAATAAAAGGATCATCTTCATACCAAACTTTAGAAAGGTCCACTTGAACAAAGCCTAAGTCATCTATCCTCAATCCACTATTGTTGTTAACCCACTTACATTTAAAGACAAGGACCCTTAATATAGAGTAATCTAACTCCCATATGCGTTCAATGACACCAAAGTATGACATTCATGTATAGATAGGGTGTATGTCTTTAGCACTAAATCTATGCCAAGAATCAGCAACAAGTGTTACCCCACTATTCTGCATCGTGCTCTGTGTATCATAGTTTTGTGTATAGAATGTGTAACCATTGATTGCATAACCATTGTAAGATAATACATTTAAGCTCGGTCCCTTCGACAACCACTTTAATTTTTCAGAAACTGAATCAGGATTCCGCTCCATCTTATCATTAATGCGATTTTTCAACCAGCCTGAAAATTCTTTATTGTGTTCTTTTGTTAACAAATTTTCATTCCTATCACCATGTACCAATCGAAGAGCATCGTTGTGTTCTTCTACATACAGTTTGACCTCATTAGTGTTATGTAGCACATACAAGTAGGCTTGCTCCCGTTCAGTCGCCGATATCGTTGTTACATCCCTCCCAGTTGTTCCTTTCCCTGATCTTCCCCCATAATGACAGGACTTGGGGATCCCTACAGGGTCAATATTTGATAGAAAATCATCACAGAAGTCACTTGCTTCTTCAACCATATACCTTTCAGCGATACAACCCTCTGGGCGATATCTATTTTTCACATACCCTTTTAATATTTTCATGAATCGCTTATTCTGGTACATCCATCTCAAGTATACTGGACCGCACAATTGAATCTCTTTGACCAAATGTATGGTTAGATGTACCATAATGTCAAAAAAAGAAGGTGGAAAATACATTTCAAGTTCACACAGAGTACATACAATCAACCTTTGCAAATCTTGTAACTTAGTTGAATCTACCACTTTACTGCAGATCAACTTGAAAAACATGCAAAGTTTAGTGATGTTGTTTCTTAAATTTTTGGGCAAAATGGATTGTATACCAACTGGTAGGAAATTCTACATGAGCACATGACAATCATCAGACTTGAGGTTCTTTAACTTCAACTCTTTTACTGATACAAGGTTCTTTATATTTGAAGAGTAGCTCTCAGGAACTTTAATTCTTTACAGAAACTCACAAAACAATTTCTTCGCTTTCCTCGATAGAGTGTATGCCACTGGCGGTAGGTAGGTACAATGCCTTTATTCAATCAGTGCCAACTCTTCTCTAATTCCCAAGTTCACCAAATCCAACCTCGAATTGACACTATCCTTGCTTTTTCCTTGGATATTGAGCAACATGCCAATTAGACTATCACATATATTTTTTTTCTATGTGCATCACATCAAGAAAATGTCTCACATATAAAGACTTCCAATATGAAAGTTCAAAGAAAATAGACTTTTTTTTCCAACCACTTGTCTCGATTTGTTTTGCAAAAGACTTGCCAAAATTGTTATCCAAGTCTTTTACTTTGGAATACACTTGGGCACTGGTCAACATCTTTGGTGGGCCACCTTCTTCTGAGTCACCATTGAAAGGCTTTTTCCACTTCCTTCAACGATGTTATGATGGTAAGAATCTTTGATGCCCCATGTAAACATTTTTCTTACAATGATGAAGTCGCACTGAATGAGTGTCATCTTCACATATAGGGCATGCACCATATCATTTGACGCTGTATCTCGACAAATTACCATAAGCAGGGAAATCATTAATTGTGCCCAACAACTTGGCTTTCAAAGTGAAACTTTCTTCCCTGTACCCATCATACACACTGACACCTTCTTCCTAAAGCAGCTTCAAGTAATCAATTAAAGGACTCAATTATACATCTATATAATTCCCAGGTTGCCTTGGCCCAGAAATTAACATGGACAACATCATAAACTTACGTTTCATGATCAAGTGTGGAGGAAGGTTATAAATCATCAATATCATTGGCCACGTGCTATGTGTACTACTCTGAACACCGTGCGGGTTAATTCCATCAGTTGACAGTGCAAGGCGAAGGTTCCTTGCTTCATCCGCAAAGTCAGGGTACTCATGATCAATTTTTTTTCCATTGAGGAGCATCTGCAGGGTGCCTAAGCTTCGTGTCTTTAATTCTTTCATCTGCATGCCATGTCAACTACTTAGCAATCTCTGCATTACTGTACAGTCGCTTGAATCTCAGAATAATGGGAAAATACCATAGGACCTTCAAAGGACTCTTTCCTTTCTTCTTCCTATAGCGAGATGAGTTGCATTTAGGGCACTTCTCCAACGTTGCATACTAATTTTGAAATAATACGCAATCGTTAAGACATGCATGTATCTTCTCATATCCTATGCCGGTTGTAGAGCAAATAATTCGTTTTGCCTCGTATATCTTGGTAGGAAGTACATTTTCTTCTGGAAGCATATCTTGCAACAGTTCAAGCAGTGCGGTGAAACCCGAATCACTCAATCCATAGCGAGCTTTAAAGTTGTACAACTTCAACACTGCTAGCAATCTTGTGTATTTAGTACTACCGGCATATAATGGTTTCTTGCATCACCTTTCAACTTCTCAAATTCGTTGGGGCAGTTATGATGCACCCCTTCAACCACATTTAGCATTTCTTCAAGACCATCATCTTCATCAAACATACTTTGATCAAATTCATTCGAAGCACCACTCGTGGTATGCACCCGATCACTACATGCATCATTCGTCTCACCATGCCTTGTCCATCGTATATATGTTTGATCAATACTGTAACACACTAAATGATCTAGTAAATCAAGTGGACTAATCCGCTTTCCAAAACAACAAGATAAGTAATGACACAAGATTTTGTCAGGATCTTTTATGTGCTCGATTGCAAATGTAATAAAATCTTTCACCCCATCTATATATTCCCTTGAACATCGATTAGATGACATCCATTTACGATCCATCTATGTCTTCAATCTATTTTTTAAAAAAGTACATGGTTAGTTGTATGCCTATTGCATTTACTAATTACTTTTATATTCTCTTACCAATTTTAAAATAAATTCCCAACATGAAATCGTCAAAATTGAAGCTTTCTAAGTCTTAAACCCTATGTTTTAGTTGACAAATAATCCATTCATTATTCCCAGGCATTATAATAATTTTTCACAACTCATAATGAAAGAAACCATATTTGCAACAACATATCATAGGTAAATTAGAAAACATTACAAGTCAACAAATAAAATACAAGTGTTAAGAATATATAAATAATTATTTTACTTATGCAACTAATCCATAACAATCATTAGAACACCTACAAATTATAACTAACTATTATTAAATTCAACTAAAATCACATTTATAAGCTCAAAATTTAAAAAACATACCTTAAATAGAAGCTTCAGTAGACTGATGAGCTGAAACTGCAAACACAAATTACACATAAAAAAAGTCAATAAAAATTGTTAACATGCTATTAAAGTTTAAGACATAGTTTAAAAAAATAAAAATAGTGACATGCTTTTTCTTTTTTTTTTTTGACATTCTTTCAGGAAGTGGATGATGAAAGACAGGAATGATTTTACTTCCCTTATATCTAAAATATAAAATACAAAAAAAAATAAAGATATAGAAAACTGAATTTTTTTTGTTATTTGATTTGACAACTTTTATAAGAAAGTAAATGGATAATCATTGGCCGAACAATGGGAGGAAGTTAAAGCATTTGTGATATAAAAGGATGAACATGTGTTGGTGTTTGCATTCTTGATTCCGATAGGTAAAAAAAAAGGTAATCTGGAAATATAATCTCATTCTCATTATTGAAGCAAGGAATGGATTCCAAGATTAATCTTTCCTATTATTTGTATTTCTCTTCTTTACTATTTTAATTTACTTGTTCATCAATATATTACAATTAGTCTTTATAAAATGATAATATATTAGTTAAATATTCAAACTTTTTATATCAATCAAATTGGAATAATGGGTGCATTACATATATATACACACACACACACGTGCCTGTCATAAAAATGGAACACAATCATTATTTTAGTTAATTATTTATATATTAATCATGAGAAAATTTATAAATCCCTAACAAGTTGCATTTTCATGTTATATTACCTCGATAAAATGGAACACAAATATAGATAATATATATATATATATATATATACGTGCGTCAGTGCGTGTCATAAAAAGAAAAAAAAAGCACATCATAGAATATAATCAACACACACACACACACACGGGTGTGATAACAAAAATAAGCAGATCGAACAACCTGAAAAAAAAAAGAAGCATGTTGAACTTACAGCTTAATTGATCAGTGCAGTGCAGTGGGGGACCACGTTGCCCGTTGGTGATGCAATCTTGATTGAGGAGGAGGAAATTTGAGCCAACTCGATGGAGTGGGGACCAAAAGTGAAAGACAGTACAAAGATAAGGGAAGGGACAGGAGTGGGGATGACAGTTGAAACAAATTAAAACAAAGATGTAGATTCGCTGATGAAGACGTGTGAGCGTGTGGGTGTGTTTTTTAGTGTGAAGATGGAAATGGAGGGATGGGGGGCAACGGATGAGAAAGGGAAAGGAGCTAGTTTAGTGGAGGAGAGGAGTACTTGAATTATTAAAGTGGTAAAAAAGAGAAGGAATACCACGTGGGAAGTGAAATAATTGAGAGATAAAGTTGGGCAGGGAGAATTGCTATTGGTGGAGATAGATTACATCACTATTCACTTGAAAAATTTTTTTAATTAATGTTCAAGTCTTGGCAGGTGCCACACTTGCCTCATCAGCTGTGGTGCCTGGGCATGCCAGGCGCCACAGCTGGTATTTAGGTGCCATGTGTGGCGCCTACATAGGGAGGCACCACACATGGCCCATGCTCAGCTGTGGCACCTGGTGGGCCACATTTGGCCTCCCCATCTGTAGCACCTAACCTATTAGGTGCCACAGTTGGTCCCAAAATTAAAAAAATAATTATAGAGGAAAAAAACAAAAAAGGGCAGCTGTGGTACTTGTTTAAAGAAGGGCCACAAAATGTACGCCACCTTTCACCCTTTTTGTAGTAGTGTTAGATTTCTTTTAAATAGTTAAAAATAGTTTTAAAATATATTATATTTTATCATAGAGTATGAATGGAATAAGTTTGATTGTCGGAGAGATTATGTAAATTATTTAAATTTATAATTTATAATTTTTGAACAATTGTTTTTGCTAAAACATCTATAAGCATATTCAGTGTGTATATATTTATTAAAAGGGTTAATCAAATTTTCAAACAATTTTTTATATCTATATTAACTAAATTAATTAAAATTGTGTCCCAATATAATTAAAAATATTAAATAAATATATTGGAAAAATAAAATTATGGAAAATAAAAAATGAAAACTCTTAAATTATTCATAACAATTTTAACCAAAAATATATATTTAGTATCATGAAGGGTAAATTAGTAAATAAAATTTATTTTGATAAAAATTTATTAAAATATATTTTTTTTATAATATTCTTAACGGTATTAAGATTTTAGATTTAAGTGTATGTTTTCAAAATAAAAGAGATATCGATGTAATTAAAAAAATATGCAAAGGACGTTAGAATATTTAACTCTAAATTTTTCGAACCTTCTCTGCTTTTCAGGATAAATATGAATAACACATCTCTTAATTGATATTTTCTTATTGATGAATTTTCTGTTATTGAATACTCATCAAATGAGCCATGGGAATACTAACAAGCAAAATATCAAAGAAAAATAACGTAACAGATAGATATCAAAAGCGTAAGAGGAACTCTCTATTATAAAAATCAAAGTACACTCACAAATACAATAACTTTGCATTTAAATTTTTATAACCAAGGTGTCAATTTATTCACATCAAGACGTTTCTTAAATTCCAGAAAAAATTAATTATATACTCTTGTGTCAGTGATTTCTTTACAGAAAATTGTAGTATTTTATGTTAATCAAAATCCCTAAACAATATTAGTATATTAATATAATCAATAACAAATAGAATATGAAATAAGGCTATCGGATGACATGTTCTTTGAGGGAACACGTGACGTGGGAGTGAACAAGAATTTGAAGCCAAATTCTTCCAAAAGGACGCACAACGTGGACCAAGGCTGCATCCAGGAGGGTAGACCTTCCAAATAACATGTGGATATTCTCAAGCCCATCTCTTCTCCTAAAGCCCCTATCTCGTGCAGGAAAGATATGAACCGTGATGCGCAAATTCTGAATGAGGTTATTCATGTGGATAAGGGCCAGGATAAGCCAAGTCCGAAGGAGTTTTTGCTTGAGAATTTGCCTGACTCTCAAGGGACCTCTTCTGCTCTAGAGGCGCCAAATTTGGACCTTCATTCTCCAAAAAAGGCAACCATTGTTGGAAATGAAGATGACACTCAATCAAAGATGCAATCTGTGTCCCAATTGGAGGTTGTGGTCCTGATGGAAGACAAACTGCCGGACAAGTAAGTCACGTTTGTTCCCATTTTCTTTTATATATTTTTTATGATTATTTCTTCCTGGAATTGCCGTGGGGCGGGCGGTCGCACGTTCCCACGTGTGTTGAAAGATGTGGTCTTTAATTATGGCATAAATGTGTTGTGTCTTGTGGAACCCAGGATTAGTGGTAGTAGAGCGGATAAGGCTGTTAGGAAATTGGGTTTCAATGACTGGTTAAGAGTGGAAGCAACTGGGTATGCTGGGGGTATTTGGGTTTTATGGAATAGTTGGGAGTTTCAAATTGATTATTTATTCTCTAACTCCCAACTCCTTCACTGCAAAGTCTCTCCATTAAATAATCCCAACCCTTCGCTTGTTACTTTTGTCTATGGTGACACTAATAGTTTGATGAGGAGGAATCTGTGGGATTCGCTGTGTGTTATCAAGCATACGGTGAATATCCCCTGGCTGGTCCTAGGGGATTTTAATGCATTCCTCTCCCCTAGTGATAAGGAAGGAGGTGCTACCCCTATTCTCAGCTCTATGAAGGACTTCCAGAACTGTATTGATAGCTGTGATCTTATTGAGGTTCCGGTAGTTGGCGACAAATTTACCTGGGAAAAAACAGGCGTTAAGGAGAGACTTGACTGGGTGTTCTGCAATTTTGATTGGGATATTCTTAATCCCCAGGCCAAGGCTTATCATAATCTCAGGTTCAAGTCTGACCACCGCGTGATTGTTGTTGCGGACAAAACTAAGACTAAACGCATTAACAGGGGAAGAAATTTCCTCTATCAAGCAGCTTGGTGCATGGAAGAAGACTTTCAGGATGTTGTCAAAGAAGCTTGGCAGGGGAACAATTGGACTCAAGGGCAAAAGTAGTTCACAGAAGAAGCTTCGGCGTGGAACTCTAGAGTGGTGGGAAATGTTGCCAAAAAGAAAAGAGAGCTCATCCGAAGGCTGGAGGGGATTGATCGGGCCAGAAGTAGAGGGGGTGGTCCCAATGGTCTTTTTAAGATTGAAAGGGAACTTTGGGACATGTACCAAAAAATCGCTTTACAAGAGGAATTGATCTGGTTTCAGAAATCAAGATGTAAGTGGATTAGTGGTGGGGACAGAAACACGAAATTCTTCCATGCTAGTGTTTCTGCGAAGAGGAAGAGAAGTAAAATCGAGGCTTTACAGGACGATAATGGTAATTGGGTGTATGATGAATCTCAGCTTCGGAATATGGCCCTTGGTTTTTTTCGGAACCTCTACTCGGCGGAGACTTTATCTTCTTCTTTCTCTCCTTGGAGGGCTAATTTCCCTCCGCTTGATGATACTCAACTTGACCTCTTTCAAAGGTCGGTTTCGCCCACTGAGATAAAAAATGCTGCTTTTGAGATGGGTGCTTTTAAAGCACCTGGGCCTGATGGTTTAAATCCCCATTTCTTTCATACCCAGTGGAGTGTTATTGGTCATAAGATGAGCAATTTGGTAATCAAGATTTTTGATAATCCCGAGGTCATCCAAGACATTAATCATACAAACATCACCCTCATACCTAAGGTCGATCATCCGACTTCCCTGAAGGATTTTAGACCTATATCCCTTTGCAATGTTAGCTACAAAATTGTCAGTAAAATTATTGCTAACCGCTTTAAGAGAGTCATGAATCATCTGGTTGCTAAAAACCAATGTAGCTTTATTGCAGGAAGACAGGGTGTTGATAATATCATTATCGCCCAGGAGGCAATCCATTCCATGCGTTCTAAGAGAGGTAAGAAGGGTTTTATTGCCGTGAAGGTTGATATGGAAAAGGCTTTTGACCGTCTTGACTGGCGCTTTCTAGAATTCACTCTTAATAGCCTGGGTCTGGGTTCTGATTTTGTGAAGCTGATTATGTCTTGTGTTTCGTCCCCTTCCATGAGCATTATCTGGAATGGAATTGCCTCCAAGAGCTTCCGGCCTTTTAGAGGGGTGAGACAAGGTGACCCTTTGAGTCCTTATTTGTTCGTCTTGTGTATGGAAATGCTTGGCCAACTTATCCACCATGAAGTTGACTTGGGAAACTGACTTCCTATTAAATTGAGCCCTAATGGCCCTAAGATATCCCACCTCTTCTTCACGGATGATCTTGTCCTTTTCGGCGAGGCTTCTAACGAGCAGATGACTGTGATCAGAGATGTCATGACTCTTTTCTGCCAAGTCTCTGGCCACAAGATTAATCTGAACAAATCTAAAATGTTCGTATCGAAAAATGTTCATTTCAACAAGGCTTACGAATTAAGTCAATCTGTTGGGATCGGTTTGACTGCGGATCTTGGAAAATACTTGGAGTCCCCCTCCTGCACAAGAGAATGGTTAAGAGGACATTTGCTCCTCTTCTCCAAAAGGTGAAATTGAAATTGGCTAACTGGAAGGGCAAATACCTGAGTATGGCAGGTAGATCGACCCTCATCAAGTTTGTCTTTTCTGCGATTCCTCAATATCAGATGCAATCAACCCTTATTCCGAAAGGGGTGTTAGCTATAATTGAAAAGCTCAGTCGTGACTTCTTTTGGAACCAACATGAGGATTCCAAAAAGCTGCACCTGCTTTCTTGGGATGTTCTTAAAAGACGTAAGTGTGAGGGAGGATTGGGCATTAAAGACTTGCACTGTCAAAATAAAGCTTTTCTCATGAAACTATGCTGGGGCCTTATCAAGAAACCGGATGCCTTTTGGGTGAATTGCTTAAGAGCGAAATATGCATGTGGATCTGCTATTGTTCCTCATGTTCAAAGGTGGTGTAACCAATCGGCAATTTGGTGTGGGGTGGTGACTGTTTGGGACGATTTCTTAAGAGGCCTTGGAAAATGCCTGAGAAGTGGCCAAAATACGCTTGCTTGGCAAGATCGCTGGGCCTCGGTGGATAAACCTCTAAAATACTTTATCGTCAAGAATAGCCACCTTGTTGATTTAAGTGCTAATGTTTGCTCCTTTACGACTCAATCGGGGCATTGGGATAGAGCTAAATGGGAATCTTTCCTTCCAAATTGGGTGGTGGATAAAATTTTGTTCATTCCTCCTCCTTCGGGCGTTGATGAGGATACTATCTGTTGGCGAAATGCTCCTGACGGGAACTTTAGTGTAAAATCAGCATACGACGCAATCTTTCATCAGAACATTCATAGCCAACATGGTCACTGGTAGTCTCTATGGCGTTGGGGTATTCCTGAACGTGTCAAATTCTTCCTCTGGCAAGTATTCCATGATAGGCTTCCCACGAATGAGATCAGAGCGAGGCACAACCCGGGAGTCTTAAACACTTGTCCTTTCCAGTGTGATAGTGTGGAGAGCATCCTTCATATCTTGAGAGATTGTGAGCATGCCCAGAGAGTGTGGTCGGCTTTAACTAACCCCCTATATCATAGTATGTTTTTCTCTGGTAACTTGCAGGATTGGCTCAATTGGAACTTACAGCACTCACCAGGAAAAAGTAAGATGTCTAGATGGCCTTGGCGTAATGTCTTCAGTACCGCATGTTGGATGCTTTGGAAAAACCGCTGTAGCCAAGCTTTTGAAGGGTCATCAGACAGCCCGATAGAGATTGTCCACAGATGCTTTTATCATCTCTCAGAAGGTGTGCAGAACGGCAAGTTTCGGCATCAAATTTTCCAAGTCCCAGAACGAGGTGTGCTACACTGGCAACCCCCTGATTGGGATGTTCATCGCTTAGATGTTGATGGTTCAGTTCTTAGTGACGGTCGGGCTGCTTGTGGAGGTATTATTCGAGATCATCAGGGTAATTGGATACGTGGATTTCAACAGAAGTTAGGACATGCTTTCCCAACTGCTGCGGAAATCCATGCAATCCGATGTGGCCTCTTGCTATGTAAACGGTTGGGGCTAAAGAAAATCAGGATTTTCACAGACTCTCTTCAGGCAGTACATCTGTTATCCACTCATTTTGACTCGGACCATCCATTGTACGACGTGATCTTGGCAACCAGATCTCTTATTTATAGTGATTGGGAGGTAGAAATTTCCCATGCTCACAGGGAAAGCCTACGTTGTGCAGATTATCTTGCTAGATTGGCTCACACGATTTCGCAGGATCATGAGGAACTTGGGATTTCCCCAATTGATTGCTTTCATTTCTTTGCTTTGGACTGTGGTTTATTAGACCATGATCATCCTGTAGGACCTAGCCTATAGTGGATGTCATTTTCAAGCTTTGCTTGCCTTTGTAACAAAAAAAAAGGATATGGGAACTTCCTATTCCTGGACTTTGTAGATTGTTCCTGTTGCTGTGTGCTTGAGGAAGGCTCTTAACTAATTGGTAGAGCCCTGCGTGGAATGCCAAGTTCGGAGGACTGCCCATATGCATATCATTATGCCGAAATAAAATTCTCCCGGCAAGCATAAGCGTCCGTTTTCTTTTGTTGAGAATATGCTCGGTAGATAGATTGACGGGAACATAAGGCAATCTTGCTAGCGAAGATCATATTGGAAAAGGAAATAGCCTTTGTGTAGAGTTGTGGGCAGTTCTCTGGGGCCTGAAACGTGGCTGGGAATTTCAATGGAGGTGGCATGTTATTGAGATTAACTAGCAAAGTTGTGAATCCTATCGCCTCATGTTGGACTGAAAACCATGGTTTTTCTTTGGATGCAAAAAGTTCAAAATTTGTGTATCACTCTTTTTTGCATCCATAGTGAGGAGAGAGGAAAGGATAAATTTATATTGAAACAATCTACTGATGGTTGTTTTTTTTCCTGTAAAATCTGCATATCAATTTCTTTGAAACGTAGCTGGTAATTTTAATGGAGGTGGGTTGTTATTAAGATTGACTAGCGAAGTTGACTTTCTTTGAAACGTGGCTGGGAATTTCAATGGAGGTGGGTTGTTATTGAGACTGACTAGCAAAGTTGTGGATCTTGTCGCCTCAGGTTGGACTGAAGACCATGGTTTTTCTTTGGATGCAAAAAGTTCAAAATTTGCATATCACTCTTTTTTGCATCCATGGTGAGGAGAGAGGAAAGGAAAAATTTATATTGAAACAATCCACTTATGGTTGTTTTTTTCTTGTAAAATCTGCATATCATTTTCTTTAGCTGGTACCCATTAGTAGGCAGATAGTATTTGGAAGAAACTATGGAGATGGCAAGCTACGAAGAAGATAAGATCTTTCATGTGGCTGTTTATGCATGCAAGACTCTTACAACAAAATTGAGATTCTAGATAGGCATGGCAGAATCAGCCAATTGTCCATTTGGTTGTCAACAGGAGGAAGACTCCATGCACCTGATGATAAATTGTATGAACGAGAGGCAACAATCACAATCATTGGTTTCACCTAATGTGTGGGAGAAGTTCTTATCTGCCCAATGAATGGATGGGGTTAAACGGAACCTGAGAAATGAAGTAGGGAAGAACTTCACCAAGAAAATTTCTTGGACAATCCTTTTAGATATATTTGCTGGGATATTTGGTATCTCGTTGCACAAACTTTTTGATGAAAATCAGACAGATGTACAAACTAATGCAAACTCTAGTCTATTTAGAGTGTGTTTTGACCATGACCTATTGAAGAATTGTTGTTTCAATAGCAACATATACACTAAAACCCAAGAGGATCATATCATGAATGATGACTTTGTTAAGCTATAGGTGGATGGTTTTGTCCTCTATGATGGAAGGAGTAGTTGTGGAGATGCCATTTGTTGTGAGGAGGATAGTTGGATATGTTGTTACAGTTAGAGCTGGTAAATCAGGTTGAGTCCGTCGAGTCAGTCCGTTTAGGCCCGAGCCTATCAAGGGTTGGGTTTATGATTTAGAGAGAAAAAATGGAGGTAGGCCTAAAAAGACCGGCCTAGACCGTTCAGATTTTTTAAAAAAGAAACGAAGTGAACAGTGTAGCTACTAATTAGGAAAAGAAGAGAAAAGAAAGAAAGTTGACCAACTCCACTACTCCTGCTCTAGACTGCGTCTCTGACTCTCTCCCTCACTCACTCTCTACCTCTCACTCTCTCACATTACAGTCGCTTAGTCTTTAGAAGTCGGAAGACCAAGCTCACCTTAGCCACTCGACTGACGACCGTTGCCACTCACACTATCGACGCCGAGGTGAGACACACTGAGAGGCAACGCCATCATGCCTATGCGATGGACCCCTACCCCGATGAAGGACAAGCAAAGCCGACGGCCGAATGTGGAAGTGAACCCCTACCAAACTCGCTCGGAATCCACACTGCTCACTCCTCAAACCTCAGATCCGGTCCTCCAGCCCCTCCTATGCTCTCTCGTCTCGACTATCGACGGCGGCGCTCTTAATCTCTGATCTACGTCTAGCTCTAAATCTCTGCTTTTGTGCTTTTGTTTAGTACTACTACTAACTAATTTATTAATCTAGTCTTCTAGTGATCTTTCCTGTGCTTTTGATAGTGTGATTATGTGAATATGATGTTTGGTTATTTGAATGTTTTATATTAATTTATTAATTTTGATAATACCACAATATCAAATATGTTTTAATTTTCTACACAAGAATAATTTCTGTTTTGGAAGCTTTCCTCTATGGCTCTGTCATTATACTGAAGCTGTGGCCTTTATTCGCCAATTGGATTGGAATTATTTATTGCTACACCTACAATTTCAATAGACATAGTTAGCCAGGCATTGATGAATAAGTCTTTTCAAAATCCTATTCCAAAAATACATGTTTTATTTTTGTATTTTACCTTGCATTTGGTTTTTGTCTCCTCAATTTCAAATTTAAAACATTATACGTAAAAAAATAAAAAATATTATTATAATGTATTTCATTTTAAAAAAAATGAGCACACACAATAAAAATTTTCATACACTTGAAGGAGGTTATTTCTATATATGAATTAAAATAACGAAATCACTTATACTGTTATCCTAAACAGGGGAACTTGTTGGTGTGGCTCTTGTGAAAATATAAGCATTGGGAGTGCCTTCTGGTGATTGTAGTGCAATATGTTGTGGGCGGTTTGTACAAAACTATGGTGATAATTCAGCATTTGAAACATTGAACCAAGTTTTATGCATTACATCTATTTATAACTATATAGATAATGCATGGCTGCGCTTTTGCATGTAGCCCAAATATAACTTCATTCCGTGATGCAACAAGAGTTTTTTTGGGCCTCAATTGAAATAGATGATGGCTTTGCTGAATACTGATGATAAATTTTTACTTCTGTTCTTGGAACTGAAAGATACATGTATTTAGTGATCTTTGTGGTATTATTTATTGTAAAAGTCGAAGCTATTATCCCCACGCAACACACAAAGGTATGCTGTGTGAGTACAATGTACTAAATTAGCATCACAATCATGCATTAAGCTATAGCTAAGATTTTGGTATCTAAAACAAGAAAAACATATCAAACAAACATCAACTAAAGCAAAAGCTTGATATATAAAATTAAAAAATGATATTATGTATAAGGTATCAATCATATTACAAACTTGCTTAGGATCAATACAGCTTAGAGTCATAAGGTCGTCCATGCAACACACGGGATACACGTCTAGTTTACAATATAACTCAAATTTCCTTCTTAGTTGACAAATATATAGAAAAAACATTGCATCAACAGAAAAAAAGTTAACACAAGCTAGTCTAGTAGCACTAAAGGAAAAACCTTGCACGAATGGGGAAAAAACAAGTTAACTAATTTTGCTCGTTTGGAATAACTTATTTTTAGGCAATAAGTGCTTATAAATCGTGATTCACGGTATACGCACTACTACAGAATATACTTATAAAGTCGCTAAAGGACGTCCCTTTTTGAAAAAGGGACGCCCAAAATATTGGGTGGTGGTTTATGTGTAATTATAGAGCAAAATTGAAAAGGTTGGCTCGTCAAATAAAATTGAATCTCGCGCCTGAATGTGTTTTAGACGTCCCCATGTTCATTGGGGACGTCTAAAGGGTGTTTTAGACGTCCCCAATGAACATGGGGACGTCTAAAAACTCTCAGAAAAGCGTATGAAAGAGGGAAAAAAAAGAACATACTTAAGACGTCCCCAGATGGCCTGGGGACGTCTAAATCTTAACATTAGACGTCCCCAGACCATCTGGGGACGTTTAAAGATTAACATTAGACATCCCCAGACCATCTGGGGACGTCTAAAGATTATATTAGACGTCCCCAGCTGGTCTGGGGACGTCTAAAAGGGGCCTTTAGACGTCCCCAGCTAGTCTGGGGACGTCTAAAGGGTGCCTTTAGACATCCCCAGCCCAGCTGGGGACGTCTAAGGCTCAAACTAATGCACTGGTCTGACATGACCAGTGCATGTGAAGTGTCAAAATTTTGCTGTTGCACTTTACTCTTCCTCTCCTTCATTCCTTCCGTCCCTTCTCCCCTGCTTCTTGTTCTTGTTACTTTACTCTTTCACTTTCGTCCCCTATCCCCTACTTCTTGGTTTATTCTCCCATCTTCATCACTTCTAAATACGCGCGGCCATTTCTCCTCTCCCCTGTTTCTTCTTGTTCCTTCTTAGCCTCTATTTCATCCAAACCGTTGCTAGTCGGCATCTTTGCTCTGCTGGTTCTGCACTGTTCTCTCTCATTCTCTCCACAGTCAGCCTCCTCTTACCACTGTGGGTCATCTGCTCTAAAGTTGCAGCAACAGGTTAGCTAAAACTAAACTTGTGAATCAATTTGTGAATGATTAGGAAAATGCATTTGTTCTGTGCTGGAATTTAAGTGTGGTTTGTGCTTGAGCTTTATCTTTGCTATTTTGCTGAATTTTAGACGTACCACATCAAGTTTTAATCTTTTGCTCTTTTCCATTGTTTTGAGAAACATGAAATTCTCATTAACTAAAAAATATGAGTCCAGAACTTGAAGCTCTGCAAGTGCCTAATATTTATACAACTATGAGGGGCGTATTGAGCAATACCACAATACTAAACATTGAACACAGAAACACAAAACGATAACACTAATATCAATATCCTAATTACAATACATCATAATTGTGTATGTTACTTACCTTCACAACAAGGTGATGATTGCAATTTAAATTGCAATTTAAATTTTTTTGGTTGATTTGAAGATTGAAGAATCATTATGTAATGGTTTTAAATAATTAATTTGATTTGAAACGTGCAAAATTGTATTTAACTAGTAAGCAGCGCATTCATCAAGGAAGTTCTCAACTATACTTGCCAATAATGTTTGTGGACATTTTCAAGCATGTAAATAATAGGAGTAGACAAAAAGTTACGGTTAATGCAATGTAATCTTATCAATTAATGACTATTATACTATGAGCCCTTAATTCCTCAGCCCTAAATGCCCATTATAAATTCCCAAAAATTCCCACATGTGTCTCTTGTAAATACACATAGTTGATTTGTAAATTCCCACATATCTCACTTATGGTACATATTTGATTTAATATTTTGATTTCTAAAATATAAGTGTATTCTGTTTGTGCTTGGTGGTAGAAGCTAAAGTTTAGTTTCGTTTAAATTAAACTGAGATGGTTTGTTATTTTGATTTTGGGATATCTCACTTTTAAGGGGAAATGCTGCCAAAATTTTGAAAAACATGCGTGTAAAAGACAATTCCCCGTGTTTTCAATTATTCTAAACTTGAGTGTAAATGGAAATGGCATAGGTGGTAATAAAATGGATCATAGTTGGATGAATGCTCTGAGAACAAGTGAAGAATATGAGAATGGGGTTGAAAACTTTATTGAATTTGCTAGGAGGAACGTTCCAGCAAAAAATGGGATGTATTTTTGTCCCTGTGTCAATTGTTTAAATGAGAGAAAACGGGATGTTGAAGTTATAAGGGATCACCTACTTTGTGATGGAATAAATCTTAGATACAAAAAGTGGATATGGCATGGTGAGGAAGTAAGTGATTGTCCGTCGCACAAGAAGGAAGCTGTGGATGTCATAGATGAAGATAAAATGGAGAGAATGATTCACGATGTTGAGGTAGAATTCTTTGCGCAGTCGCATGAATATGACAGCCTGCGGAGTGATGCAGAGACACCGTTGTACTCTGGGAGTAAGTACACACGGCTCACAGGAACATTACATTTGGTTAACTTAAAAGCAACTTGTGGGTGGACCGATAGTAGTTTCACATTGCTACTTGAACTGTTGTGTGATATGTTTCCAGACGATAATGTACTTCCAAATCGTATGTATGAGGCCAAAAAAATCCTATCTACAATGTGTATGGAGTATAAAAAGATACACGCTTGCCCTAATGACTGTGTACTGTACAGAAAGGAGTATGAAGGCCTGAGTGAGTGCCCTAAGTGTCAACACGCACGATACAAAGTGAAGAAAGATGGTGGTTGTGGCGATGGGAAGACTAAAAGGCAACCTGTAAAAGTTTTGTGGTATCTTCCAATAATACCGCGCTTTAAGCATTTGTTTGGCACTGCAAAAAAGGCGAAGAAGTTGAGATGGCAATCGGATGACAGAATATCCGACGGAAAATATCTTCGGCACCCAGCTAACTCTCCACAGTGGAAGAAAATAGATGAAATATTCCCTGAATTTGGCAGCGAGTCGAGAAACCTTCTGCTTGGGCTTTGTACAGATGGCATCAATCCGTATGGAACTCTTAATAGCACACACAGTGCGTGGCCAGTACTCCTTGTAATATACAACTTGCCTCCCTGACTTTGTATGAAACGCAAGTATGTGATGCTTTCTATGATAATTTCTGGACCAAAACAGCCAGGAAACGATATCAATGTCTATCTGGCGCCTTTGATTGAGGACTTGAAGAAGTTGTGGGAGGAAGGCGTAGATGTGTTTGATGCGTATAAGAATGAGTCCTTCAAGCTACGTGCAATGCTTTTTACCACCATAAATGACTTTCCTGCGTACAGAAACCTCTCAGGATACAGTGTGAAGGGGCATAAAGCATGTCTGATCTATAAAGCAGACACTCACTTCCACCAACTTAAACATGGAAGAAAAATGGTCTACCTCGATCACAGGAGGTTCCTTCCTAGGTTCCACCCGTATCGTAGGTTAAGAAAGCGTTTTAACGGCTAACCGGAGTATGGAATGGCTCCAAAGGCATTAATCGAAGAGGAAGTTTACAGTCGGGTTGAACGTATCAATGTCTTACTCGGTAAGAATCATAAGACCTCGGGTGAGAAGAACATATGGAAGAAGAGATCAATTTTCTTTGATCTTCCATATTGGCATAGTCTTGACGTGAGACACAGTATTGATGTAATGCACGTGGAGAAAAACGTTTGTGATAGCCTTGTCAGTACACTTTTGCACATTCCAGGGAAGACCAAGGATGGGATTAATGCAAGACTAAACCTTGTTGATATGGGAATAAGAGAACGGTTACATCCACAGTTAAGAGATGATGGTAGGAGGGCATACATGGAGCCAGCAGCGCATACACTATCAAAAGCAGAGAAAAGAAGTTTTTGTGGGTGTTTGCATGAAATTAAGATACCACAAGGATATTCTTCGAATGTGAGAAGGTGTGTGTCAATGGGCGATTTGAAGTTAGTGGGAATGAAGTCCCATGATTATCATGTGTTGATGCAACAACTGTTACCAGTAGCTATTAGAGGGATTATGAAAAATGAAGTTCGAAGCACTATGACAAGATTGTGTGTTTTCTTTAATGCTATCTGTAATAAAGTCATTGACACTGAAAAGCTGGATGAACTGGAAGTTGAGGGTTATATCATATTGTCCCAATTAGAGATGCACTTTCCTCCTTCATTTTTTGATGTAATAGTGCATTTGATAGTTCATTTGGTAAGAGAGATAAGGCTCTGTGGTCCAGTTTACCTGAGGTGGATGTACCCTTTCGAGCGATACATGAAGATCTTAAAAGGGTACTCTAAAAATCCCTATCGACCAGAAGCCTCAATAGTTGAAAGGTATGTTGTTAAAGAGGCTATGGACTTCTGCAGCGATTATCTATCAGGGAAGAAGGAACAATCTCGGCATGAAGAGGGGAGGAGCAAGGGAACACGAGGACTGAAAATGAAGACTATGCCTCGTGAAGAGGTGTTGCAAGCACACCTTTATCTCCTGAATAACATGGCAGAAGTTCAACCGTACATAGATGAACACATAAAGATATTGAAGAACATGAATCCGAGGAAGAATGACATGCAGATTACTATTGAGCAAAACAAGACATTCATTCAGTGGTTTGAGGAAAAGGTTTTGCATGAGATCGGTGTGTCTGGGACAATAGAGTGGCTAGCCTAGGGGCCTTCGTTTCAGATCATTACTTGGAGCGGTTATGATATAAACGGGTATTCTTTCTACATAAAAGATCAAGATGACAAGAGTACCATGCAAAATAGTGGGGTGATGGTAGAAACTGAAGCCATGCACTTTTCCAGTTCGAAAGACAAAAACCCCATATTAGCATCCATGGCTTATTATGAAGTGATAGAAGAAATATGGGAAATCACTTACAACAAGTTCAAAGTTGCTTTATTCAAATGTAAGTGGGTTAGCAATAATACTGTGGTAATAGATCAACAATTTGAATTTGTCTCAGTTGATCTTGAAAGAGTAGATTATAGGGATGAGCCCTTCATTCTAGCAAGCCAGGCGAAACAAGGGTTCTATGTCACAGATCCCGCAAATAAAAAAATTTCCATTGTACTTCAAAGTAAAAAACAGAAGCATGGTGATCCGACCTTCAACCTTGACGTCACACCACCTTTCACAATTAATCCACCTACAACAAGTGAAGTAGAATTGGTAGATGATGAAGAATATGCTGTGAGAAATGATCATAGTGAAGGAATATTGGAAACAATCTAGAGTAAGAGCTTAACTTAGAAAATAGTAATGTGTGCTGTTTGTTTTATTACGTCTCAGTTTATTCATTTACTTACAATTTATTCACCTATCTAACAATGATTTTTGTGCTTACAGGAATATGGATAATTCTAGTGACTCACAAAGTGATAGGGATAATGAAATGAATAGGCCTGAACTTGATGCGAGACCTGAACCGGTTGCGAGAAGAAGGGTTAGGGGCAGTACAAAAATGGCTGCATTGGTAGCACGTCATCACCACCAACAGGAGAGGTTGCATATTGACTTTAATGAAAATATGAGACCAATTGGTCCGGAGGAAGACCATTTCATTAGCTACGTAGGTTTTTTGGCTCGAAGCAAAGTTCATATTACCTATGATAATTAGAAGTTGGTTCCACCAAAAACCAAAGACTTAATTTGGCAACAACTTTTGGTAAATAAGTTTCAATACATCTGCATTATATCTTTATTCCTATCGCTTCAAATATAATTAACTTATGTTTTTACCTTGCAGCAAACCTATGATGTCCCTGACACCGCGGAGATGTACAAGGAGTGGATGACGGAGGTTCGGCTACGAAGGAAAGATTTCAAGAACAGGCTCACACAAGATTACATTCGAGGGGACCTGAGGGGTCAGGATCTATGTCATGAGTATCCGTTTTTGTCTCCAGAGGACTGGAGGTTGTTTATGGCATCACGAGAAGATCCAAACTTATTGGTAAGATTTCTGTCATCATGGTATTTTATTTGCATATAGTTGACATTATTGATTCGGTGTTCGTTGTTTTCCTTTCAAAGGCATTAAGTGCTGCAAATGCAGAGAGGCAAGCAGCTAATAACTATCAACATTGCATGTCTCGTGGTGGTTATCGGAAGCTTGAGCGAAAGATGATGGCAGAAGAGTTGGAGAAATTGAAGGAAGCAGCCACATCAGATCCTACCGTTGTGGTCCAGCCCCCGCCACCTCCACCACGTCACAAAAAATGGAAAGCAGGGAGGCTTAAAGGTGGGAAGTACGTAAATCCGACTGTTGCTGAGGTTGCCGCAAGAATTGTAAGAAGTTAGAGCATAAGTACAAACTTATTTGTTCATTTTAGGAGTGCTTACGATAACTTTTATGCTGTAGGATAAACTGGAAGATCATAGTAGCCAAGGTTCGTTCACTCCAAGTGGACGGATGGACATCTTGTCAACGGCGATTGGGAAGGCAGATCACCCTAGTCATGTTCGAGGGGAGGCAGTGGGAGTTCGTGTCAGGAAGTATTTTGGCCGAGCCTCACATCCTTATTCGTCACAACCTGAACCCAGTATGGAGCTTGTGGCCAAGATTCGTCAGGAAGTCTCACAAGAGCTCGAGGCCAACCTTCGCGACAAGCTCCGACAAGAGTTGTTGCCAAAGCTACGTCTTGAGCTGATGTCTGAGATACGAGCTGAAATGCAGAAGATGTTTGAATCGCATATGGCAACTACCGAGCGTAGAACCCATTCATCCCCGGCCTTCCACAGCACCAAAGGAAGTACAACCCGGAGGTGGAACCACTTGGCGACCCTTCTCCCACTCCAGCGCAAGGAGAACCTGCCATCCTCTCTTTAGATGCCCCAGTGCTGTGTGTAGTTGCAGATGCTCTCGTTCACACACAAGCTACCACCCACCATCATCAGCAAATTCCACAGCATTTACGTAGGGTGATTGTGATGTGTGTTCGAGAGGGGGAAGAAGGTACAGCCATCCCTATTCCTGATGTTGAGATTGCCACGATAGCTCAGGCGAGAGGATCTTTCATCCTTTGGCCTGTACATCTTATTGGCTTGTTACCACCAATACCTCCAATGGTATGGAACTACCTCACTTTTAGTTGAGATGTGTTGACATCCTACTAACAGTATGTGTTTTTATGTTCTAAAAGAACGAGCAGGAAGCAGAGAAATGGCCCTTCTTAGCACGACTGCAGCATATCTATAAAGGCATTCGCTAGATTGATTTGCATATCTATAAATGAAGTTCGAGGAGCTAGATGTTCGATGGGGCAAATTTGCATTCCTGTACATGTTTTATTTCCTATTTTTTCCTTCATTTAGTTAAGTTGATTTTAACTAGATAATACATTCATCATTTTAATTTTATTATAGCTCCTTCCGTCGTATATGCATTGAGTCTCAGAGAGTTGAATTTTATGGATTCTTGTCTCCTGCACATACGACAAGGATTGGGAATACATTGAAAAGAAGGAAGAACTATGTGGGCTTCACATTGGCAAATGACGACTATCGTTGTTATCTAGCACCGATTGTTCAAGGGTATGCATTTTAATTTTGTGTATTTGAGATTTTTAATAAATAATTGCCTTGCCATCTAACTTCTTTTTAATCTGTATATGTTGTGATAGTTATCACTGGAGTTTGTGTGTTGTTTGTCCTCGGTCCCACGTTGTTTACTGGTTTGATTCCTTAAATAGAAGACCAGACAAAGAAACTAAAAGCGTCTTCAACACGTAAGTTATTTTTTTATATTTCATTGGTTCTTGATTCTTGACTTAATGAATTATTCTAATTTATGTTGATTTTCATTTTAATGATAGGGCATGCATGATGTATCAAGCGCTTGGCGGGCCACATGAACGTAGAGATGGCAAAGATCCAAGATAGCTGTTTCCAAAGGTACGTAGTTTCAAATCAAATTCTTTTGATTGACGGTCGTTTTAGTTATGCCTTTATTGATTTTAACCATTTACTTTTGATTTATAGTGCCCTCGACAACCTGGCGGCTGGGAATGTGGATATTATGTCTTACTTTATATGTTTAACATCATTCAGAGTGGCATTACGATAGATTTTGAACAAGTAATCGCTTCTTCATTCTCAGAGGATAATATTCTTGGTGTTGTGATTCAATGGCAATTCATTCACTTCATTCATTATTTCATCTAAGCTTATTTTCTAATTTACAGATTTTTGACAATGAAGATGCCTACTCATATGAAGACTTAAATATGATCAGAGACTTTTTGGCTGGACATCTTCTTCAACGTATACCAGAAGAGTAAAGTCTTTAGTAGTTTGTGTAGGACATACTTTTGTGGTAGTACATATAATTAGCGTTATTGTTGTTGGATATGGATTGGATTTAGTCTTGGTTATTGTACAAATTGGGGACTTGGATATAAATTGCTATGTAGTTTGTATGGTTTGAAAGTTTGTGTGGCATGTAGTAGACTTGGATATAGATTGTTGTGTAGTTTGTGTGGCATGTAGAAGCCTTGGGTTAATCACTGTGTTTGTTGTTGTTTCCATTCTGCTGAACTGCTGTTGTTTTATTCAGTTGTTGGAATCCTATTTCTGCAGTTTACATTTCCAGACAGTGCAATATATATTAAAAGTCCATTTAAAAAAAACTTTCAACGTCCTTAATTAAAAAAAGGGACGTGGATAGTACTGCTGGCGACACTTTAAACGTCCCCAGTTTCAACTGGGGACGTCTAAAGTGGGACCATAGACGTCCCCAGAAGACTTGGGGACGTCTAAGGTCCAACTTTAGACGTCCCCAGTTGAAACTGGGGACGTCTAAAGTCTGCCTTCCACGTCCCCTATTTTACGGACGTTAATGACGTTTTTTTCTACGACCCTCACATAGACGTCCCTCTGTTTTCAGACGTTAAAAGGCCAAAAAAAGGGACGTTAAAACCCTTTTTTCTAGTAGTGACGAGGTACGTATGTGAGAGGAGTTTTATCTCGGCTTGCATAATAATGACTTATTGTCCAAATATAAGCTCAACCAAACACACGCGTCTAGTAGCACAGTGACCAAAGTGATTTTGAATGTGTCCCAGGTAGGACTGGAATGGTTTCACACTACGTCTCATGTCAAGAACATATCTTACGAACACGATCTAGACCAACAGCACAAAGACCAAATAATTAGGGACTACGGAAAAATATGATATTCAAAGAAAACAAATTACACATTCTTGCCTCACTCTATAATTCATGACATACAATTATCTTAGTTGTTAAAAAAGAGTTTTAGGTAAAAAAAAAGTATTTATGATTAAAAAAAATCCACGTTTTAGACCGCTTATAACAATAGCTGGTCTAAAAGTGGACAATTTTTTTCAATTAAATGTCCATTTTTTAGAATAGCCGGATTTTCTAGACTGGTGCACCATATAAGATAAAGTTGACTTTTTTTTGGAAAAATTAAGGAAGTTAATTAAATTACTTTAGAGTATTTATATTTATATTTTTTTTCTCCAAACTAATTATTTTGACTAATAAACTAATATATAATCTAAAAATACACAACATAAAATATGATTAAGTAACTTATTTAACTTCCTTCATTTTTTCAAAAAAAGTCAACTCTGTCTTATATTTAAAATCGGAAGGAGTACCAAACTTTTTTATCCACACCAGTCCTAAAATGGCCGTTTTAATGGGAATTAAAAACCATTTTCCTACTTGATATGAACTATGGGCTAAGATAAAGGAAATTATTCATTGAAAAGAGGGGAAAAAAGAAAAATAAATTCTAAAAATTAAAAAGAAATTAATTAGTTACCTCGTTTTTAATCAAAGAAATCACAGTTCAAGTCATTAGCACCGAGCAAAAAGTACCTGACACCCTTGTAGATCTGATATGAACCAAAATATGCAAAGGATAAAAAGAAAATCACAAGGTATTAAAGATGAATTAGAATATTACGCCAACAATCCTAGTTAGATAGAGTGAAAAGAATGAGAGATTGAGGTGTAGAAATTCGCTGTGACAGGACAAAGCATTTATTGTAGCCTTACCGTTTTGCTAAGCACAACAAAACCCAAAGAACTCAGTCATGTGCCAGAAAAGGAGAAATATGAGCAAGAACCAAACTCAGCCGCAATATATATGCTCCTACATGAGTCTGTTTAATAGTATTTTTTTAATTTTTAATTTTAATTTGAGAGTTGCATTAAAGTCTACTCAAACTTGTGATGAAGCATTTGGAGATCAAATGTATTTTTTATTGGTACATCTCACGAAGCTCTTCAGACATCAAATCACAAAGCCATAATCATATTGTTGTCTCTTTCACTTATTTTAGGTGTGTGCTATTACTACAAGCTATTTTCTTTTCTCGAGCAATCCCATTTTACCCATTTTCATGATAGATATTTTGCAGCCTTAAGTTTGAATCCCACTGAAAGAAGAAATTTGAATCTGAAGAAGACGACCACGAAGCTGATAAGACTCAGAGTCACATGCGTAGTTTATCCTTACGCGGCCATTGGTCCAAGACCAAGACCTAGACCATTGCACTGCAAAAGATTTATATAAATAAAGGGTTAAGATACATCTACGGCTCTAAATTATTTTTTTAGGTGCATATAGTGTTTTAAAAGTATTTTATAGTACATTCAGCACCCTAAAGTATTTTTCTTGTGCACCCTATACCCCAAAGTAGTTTTTTTAGGTGTGTCCAGTACCCTAAATTGATGCATCAAATACCTTAAAGTATTTTTTCATGTGTATCAAATACCCTAAATTACTTAAATTATTAAGTGTAAAATTGCACACACAAAAAAAATACTTTAGAGTGATAAATCCATCTAAAAAAATACTTCAAGTGTTCGATGTATAACAAAATGCTTTAAAGTACACTACAAAAAAACGTGATTTAGTAGCGGTTAAAAATGGTTATTAGTAGTGGTTTTAACCGCTATAAGAAACATTAGTAACAGTTTATAAAACCGCTACTATATCATATGTTGCAAGCGGATTTGTAGCGGTTATATAAAACCGCTACTCAAGCAAAATAACTGCTACTTTATTTGTAGCGGTTCAATCTAACCGCTACAACATCTCCAATAGCCGTAAACTTTTCCTAGGATATTTGTAATAGTTATATAACCGCTACAAATATCAAAAAGAAAATTTTCAAAACGAGAAAAGAAAAATGAATTTTTTTTGCTCTTTTGTAGCAGTTTATGAACCGCTACTAAATGCAATTTCCTATAATTAGTAGCAGTTATAAAACCACTACTAATTTCATCAAAATTCAAAATTCACGCCAACAAATTAATTTTGGTTTGAAAAATGTGCGTTAATTAGTAGCTGTTTAATAACCGCTACAAAAATTAAGAAAATTTAAAAAAAAAATACAATCATTTGTTTCAATTTTTTTTATATTAAATAGTTTATTTTTTTAGTAGTTTAGCTAATTTAATTAGCTTATTATTCAATAGTTTAGCTCATTTTTAAATTAAAAGGAATAATTTAATTTAGTTGGATAATTATTAAAATTGTATTGATAATATTATTAAGGATACGTAGGTAATAAGGAACTATTATGTTGTCTACTACAATGTAATTATATATGAAAAATAGATAAAAATGAAATAAAACTCTGAAATATCTGGAAAAAAATGGTGAGAATAAATTTTATACGAAGGAAAGAAGTATTGAAATAAAAAATTAAAAAACTTGTTATCGTATTTGATCGTATTGATAAGCTCTTCAACTTATACAAAAAAATTTGTAAATGAGAGAAAATGAAAGAAGGGTAAGGTAAAAAGAAATGGGGGAGTGTTTTAAATGAGTTATGGTAGGGGTATTTATAAGGATCCGAGTATCATTTGTAGCGGTTAATGTATCCATTTTGTACCGGTTTTTAATTAGTAGCGATTCAAAAATCGCTACAAATATTATTTTATTTTTTTAAAATATTTTTTCCAGTTTTTTTAAAGACAAAAACATAATTTAAATTTGATCACTCATCCTCGCCATCCCTACAGAAATTATGTAGAAAAATTATTGTTAGTGATGTATTATTACATTTAAAAAATTTAATTTAAATGATGTGGACTTAAAACAACGCACCGCAGTAGAGGTAAATTGTTATCGCCTTCAGAGAAGTAGTTTTCAAAATCGGTTGGCTGAAATGGCTCACTCTCGTAAGCGATGTTATCGCCTTCACCCATATCGTAAAGGTCTCGTGGCTTTAAATAAACGACCATGTGCCAATCCATGTGCCTCTCGTTCTCAACATAATAAACCTGATGTGCCTCTGAAGCAAGAATATACAGCTCATCATCTTGAAAAATACCAGTATGAATCGCCTGTGAGAAATTGACTGATGTGATCCCTAAGTCGTCAGTTGACAGTCCCCGAGAAATAATGGTATTTGCCCACAAACACTTGAACAGTGTCACGGTGAAATGACCTTGATAATTAAGTTCGACCACATCAAGAAACTTTTCATAGTAAGGGACACCTCCGAACTACATGTTGGCATCACTGCTGCTCGCATAACTCCTTGTCCCAAATGTGCCATAAACATCTGAATTTTGAGTTTGTAAACCTTAATCCTGTGAAAGCATGTAAAACTTAAAACCATTGACATTGTATGCTGTAAACCTTTTTGTATGATCAAGAGGCCCGATTGCGAGAGTTCTGAAATCTGATGAGTATGGGTTGTGGTCATTTAGTATTCTACACGCAAACCAGGTCAGAAATTCTCTGTGGATCTTTTTGTCAACTTTCGAGGATGTTTATATACGGATCCTGAGTTGACGCTTAACATAATTTCTAAATTTCCAACAATTAATAATGGAAGGACGATAGTGAAATGAAAGTGAAAAATGTTATGAAAAATATAGAATAACATGTGCATGTACAATTCTTACTGTATGAAAGGTTCAACTTGAATGCAATTAATCAAGATATGTCTATGTACTTGCAACTTCTCAGTTGCCGTTATTTTGAAGTTCTCAGATCCTCCAACTGGTTTACCAACACGAGGGATAAATTTTCCTAATATTGGCGCAGGTTCAGGATAATCGTCAACATAAAGTAGGTGGTTGAAAGCCGTCTCAAGGTCATCAACACGAGATGGGCAGTCGAAGTCCTCGTTCGCGTCATAATCCTCGACGTTAATATCTACCTCCCCCAAATCAGGCACCTTTGGTGCGGTTGCCTTCTATGGGATCGTCTGTGGTAGGACTGTTCATGGACCAGACCGGACCGGGCATGAACATTAGCCCGTGGTCTGATCCAACTTGGTCTTCGGGCTGGTTATCCTAGCTCAAAACCCGGTCTAGCTTGATGGACAACCCGCCATCCATCGGGTTGGGCAGACTAGACAGGACAATGTTGGGTTTGTGGTGTGGTTCGGTTCAGTGTGCCTTATTTTTTTTCTTGACCTGAAAGTGAACCAAATCTAGCTTAAAAACATTAAAAAAAAAAAAGGAGCGATTTTTTATCTAGACACCCAGATATATAAGGGAGCATAAGATGAGAAGCATAGATTCATTGATTTAATTATGCATTAAACATAAAAATATGGGCATTCAATAACAAGAAATTTGGCCCGTAAAAGAAAGTGTCAAGAAAGATAAAAAAAAATTAGCTTCTTCAAAATACAAGTCTCGAAGTCCGTTTCTATTAAATGAGAAGAGATCGATAAAAAAAAGTGAGAAGAGGGGGAGGAGGTGCTGACCTTAGATCGGTTCGCATCTTTGATAATGCCAGGAATTATGGAAGTCTTGAAGAAAATCATCAGATTGGGGGTAGGAATGGAGAGGAGTGAAAAACCTTGAAGAAGAGAGGTTGAAAATGGAGGCGCCGAATTGTGGCTGAAGAAGGAAGAAGGAGGAGGCGCTGGATCTCGAATAGAAGAAGGAAGGAGGAGGAGGCGCCATTTGTGACTGCCGACTAGAAGAAAGCTATGGGGAAAAAGATGAATCAATCAATCATATTAGCTATGGGACTATGGGCTGGCAAAAAGAAAAGGACAAAATCAAGTATGGGACTACAGTAGTATTATGACATGGTCCTTGTTGCCTTTTCAGCTTTCTCCTGACAACATTTATATATTTAAAAAAAGCTATAACACCGGGTAGGATTGGACTTATCAGTCCATAAGGCTTACCTGAAACCCCATCTTACCCGAAATTTCTCAAATTTATTTTTACTCCTTTTGGATTGGACCGGGTAGGGTAGGACCATACCGGGCTTATCGGATTTGATGTTTAGCCCTAGTTTGTGGTGCCTGTGGTAGGGCCGACTCTTATGGGGAGATGGGCTGAAATGCCGCAGTCGCTCTCCCTCTACGCTGCCCCCTCCCTTTGCCCCCTGCTTTACTGCTGGCACCCCGCAAAATCGATATGGGGACCTCGGACTCCTTTCCCTTATCCTATCTTAAAGCCATATCAACTATAAAAATTCAAAAACAAACATTTTAGTCACATTATTATGCAAAAATATAATAAAAATAAAAAACATATTATCTCCGTGCATCAAGTATAAATAATGAGAAATACTACAGCAAAAACTCTTCCACAGACGTCTGAATGTTTAAATATAAAAGAAAACACTCAAATAAACTTCAGGAAACAAAATGGCCAAACGGAAAAGTGAAGGGAGGCGGTGGCCTTATATAGGGGCGGTATTTGTAGCGGTTCTTGAAATAACCGTTACATTAACCGCTACAAATAAACTAAGGTGGCTAAATTTTGTAGCAGTTTTTTAATAACCGCTATAAATTACAAAAACGTTTTAAGTTCTGTAGTGGTTATGGAACAAAACCACTACAAATTTTGAGACCTATGGAATTCTATAGCGGTTATAACTTTATAACCGCTACAAATAGGTGACCTTTCGCATTTTGTAGCAGTTTAATTGGTTAAACCGCTACAAATAACCACTACACTGTTGGCGTGTTTTGGTTGCGCCAATTGGCGGCAACTTTGTAGCGGTTATTATTTAGTAACCGTTACAATTTTACCGCTACAAGTTTTAGCGGGAAACGTGCACCATATTTATAGCGGTTTTTTATACTTAATCGCTACAAAATCATTGCTAATCTCTCGCGCGTAGCATGCCGCTACAAATTTGTAAAGTTTTAACCGCTACAAATATTAATATTTGTAGCGGTTAATTGTAACCGCTACAATGTCACCGCCACAAAATATCATTTTTTTTTTATAGTGGTATTAGATGCATCTAGAAATATACTTCATCGTGTTACATGAAAGTTAACCCCAAAATATATGTACTGCTTGGCATTAATCAAAAACTGATATTTTATTATTAATACATTTCAATAATCATCACCAACATAAATATATGATCAAACCTACACCACTCACAAAAAAAAAAGAAAAAGAAAGAAAACCTATTCCACTCAGGGTCCTGAGTCAAAACACTTTTCCTAAGAGCTTGGCGAACATTTATTGCATCTGTGATATATCACGTAGTGAAGTTTTCCCTTTTCATGCTGCATCCTTATGGCTGCAGATCAGAGGAAAGGCGAATCAGAGGTTAACTTACATTTTGAGGAAATGTTTTTAATTACATGTGACAGAGACTAATCAGATTTATGGCACTCACTGGCCACCGCAAGGCGGTTCGTTTCAACTCTTCAATGAACAGGATTTCAAAATTCAAATTGTTTGCTTTTTTGCTTTTTGTTTCCATAAACCGTTTTATAAAACAAGTTTTGAAAAAAAAAATGTGTTTGGATAGTAGTTTTAAAATATTAGATTTGAAAAAATAAAAAACAAAAGAATTAGTTTCAAAGAATTGTTGTTATAACATCAACTTTGATAACAAAAAGAGGAAAAAATTGTTTGATTGATTTACTTTATATTATATTGATACAACAACAACCATTATACTATTAGGTGAGTTCAGTTGTATAGATTACACGACACCATATAGTTCTATCTATTATATAAAAACAGAAAAAAATTAACGGTAAAATTTAATTTCATCACTAAAATTAGCAACAATATTTAGTCGCCAATGGTGATGTGGCGGCGGTCAGTGGTCGTGATGAGATTGCCGTCAACAGTGGCGACATAGCTGTGATTGACAGCTGTTGCCAGTTGTGACAAGAGTTATTGACAGCGGCGAAGTGACCATGATTGATGACGGTGACGTGGTAGTAGTCAGGGCAGTGATGTGGTGGCAGCCGCAAGGACGTGGCATTATCAAGCCCTCAAACTTAAAATGGAGAGTTTCCAATTTTTTAAAACAAAAAGTACAAAATACTATTCAAAAACTAAAACATTTAAATATGGTTTTGGTTTCTTAATTTTTATAAATAAACCCTTTTCATTTTATTTATAAGTTTATTTTGACAAAAAAATTTCGTCCTTATTATAAGTCAAATTTTAAAGTAATAAAAGCATTTTTTATCCTTTTTTGCTTCTATTAATTATAATAAAAAAAGAATTTGTTTATGTTAACTTTTGGAACTAATCATTGATAAGGGAAAAATAGAAAAATTAGCCTATAACTAATAAGTTAACTAACTCTCATCGAAATGGTACGTGAGAGTTAGTAAATTTAGACTTGTAGATAAAACCAGAGTGATATTACTACTTTTTGGTTTTGAAACATCCAACTAAAAACAAATTGCTAAACAAGTTTATTATTTTTTAAAAAATAAGAAAACAAACAAGAGCAAAATATCTGCCAACTTTTTTGTTTTCGATTCACTGGGTTGCCTCCAACTATATTATTATATGCCGCCATACAAATTAACATCCATACAACATCTCTTTCTCAAGAATTATTTCAGTTGCTCTGTTCCATTTTGGTTACATATTCAAATAATCTCAATTATATAATGATGAATGTATATTAATATTAATGCTTGTTATATTCCCCAAAAATACAACGACTCAAAAATATGGTATCTTTTTTTTTTTTTGGTAAAAAAAATATGGTATCTTCGATCATCAGCGTCATTTGGGCTCTAAAATTATCCATTTATAAATATATATTTAATGGATTAAACTAAAATTGACATAAGTTTAAATGATCAAACACATACTTTAGCCATTTAAGAAATAAAATAAAATAGCATTATTAACATATGAATAAAATTATGAACAATGATTAGATGAAGTTCCTTAGAATCATTAGATCCATTATTCCAATAAGATTTTGTTATGTGTCCTATTTTTTCTACAGGTAAATGCTGATGAGAAAAAAATAATGAGTAACAAAATCTGTAATCTAAGTTTTGTTTTAAGTTTTAACAGCATAAGGTGCCATAATTTTTAATAAATTAACTTTATATCCTACCTAAGTTATATCATTGGAAGTCTATTGAACTAGTCACCAATACAATTTGCATTAACTTAAAATAAATATTTATATGATTTTAATAAAATTAATTCAATCAAGGTCAAAAACAATTAAGGCTTTGTTTGGTTGGAGGTTAGGTTAGGTTGGGATGGGGTTGGTTTTGTTTGGTTGGAGGTTAGATTAGGTTGGGGTAGGTTGGGGGTAAAAAAGTGGTGTTTGGTTGGAAGAAGGTTAGGTTAGGTGTTGGATGTTTTTTTGTCTTCTAGTGGTAACCTAACCTAGTTTCTGAAACCTCCAAAATTGGGGTTTTTCCTAGGTGAGAGAATATTTATCTTCAATTGTGACTAAATTGCTCATGACAATTTTTTAAAATTCCAACACTGCCCTAACTTGATCTCCTGATTCAACAAACTTTCCAAATAATAATAAATTTATAAATAATTATTTATATGCTTACACAAATAATTATTTTATAAATAATAATTTTATATAAATAATTATTATTAATAAATACATTATAAAAGAAGAAGGAAAATATATAGAAGGGCATTTTAACCTCCTCTAACTTAACTTAAATAAACCTCACTTAACCTAACCTTCGTTGAACCAAACAACATTATAACCTCTTCTAACTTAACTTAAGTAAACCTTACTTAACTTAACCTTCATTAAACCAAACAAAACCTAATTCAATGCATCTAAAGTAGAGATTTCTTTCCCTTTTTGAAAATAAGAAGAAGACCCACTTTTTATTAGACAATTCTCAGAAATTTCAATTTAAGGTGCTGTTTGGTATGAGAGAATTGGAATAAAAGGGAGAACAGAAAAACTTTTTTGAGTTGGATTATCACCCCTTGTGTTCTTAATTAAGAAACTCTGCTCATGTACTAAATGGCGACACAAGAGAATAAACCCTAACACAAGCTCAATTGTGTGAGTTTTTATACACTTCTGTAATAGAAGGAGATTTTCTGGATAAACGGTTAAATTTTTTTTATTTAATTGTTAACATAATAATTATTGATTGTATAATATACACACATTATATCTAGCGTTTATTATATATTTTGTTAACTTGCGTTTTTTTTATATAGCTTCTTAATTGACAACAAAAGGTGATGATTTTATATTCCAAAAAATAAATTCCCCACTAATGAGATGACAGGATGGACTATATATAAGTTGTGAATGGTTCAATTTGTTATTATGACTCTATGATGCATGGATAAATGTAACCCTAAATTAGGGACAAATTATGTGGTAAATTAGTGACACTTCGTGTTCAACAGATTTTAGTTTGTTATTATCCTAAAGTTTTAACTTTATTTTATTCAACACAATATGAATTGGAATTTAGTATGAATTTAATTTAATATGATTTATTTATTGGATGTCAAATTATTTATTTATTTAGGGTTTAAGGGTGAACATAAGAGCATACTTAGGTGTACTTGTCAGGTTTTATATAATTTTCAAATAAAGAATACTTTCCCCACCCCCATTCCATCCCCAAAAAAAATTCATGCGTTGCTATGTATTTTTTAAAATATATTTCTCTCACATATTGATTACAAAATTAATTATATAAACTTAATATATATGTATATATATTGAAACATGTTTTACCATAATAAGAAACCTACGTTGTACCGAAAACAAAGAACCCTACGAGCACATAGATCATGGAAAAATACCTGTTAATATGAAATATCATGAGTATTTCATTTTAAGTCTTTACTTTTTCCCAAATATCATGTTATTGTAGCATATTTAAAAATATATTTTACAAACAAATCACGCAAATTCAAGAAAAATTGAATTAAGTAAATTTTAATACAGTAAATCATCTAAGCCTACCCGAAAAGTGAAATACTTACCCTCAAACGAAATTTCATTACACCCCTAAAGATTTATGTTGTTTATTTTTTAAATTAAATATTAAATATAAGTATATTTGAAATTGTTTTTTGTAATTCATTATCAAAATAATTGAAAAACACTTATATAATATATTCAAACACATTTTACTATATATAATAGCACAAGAGGCATAATAGTATTACCTACTAATTTTTTATTCAAAGTTTTTGTTATCGTTGATGATGTGCCAAGTGCCAACATTGCCCAAGATGCAAACACATATTTTGAATGGAAATGCAAAGAAAGACTTACAAAATCATGTCCATTTATGTTCAATTGGCAAAGTAAATAAATTAAAGGGTTAATATAATTTTTGGTCCTTAAAATTTGATCCAATTTTGGTTTTGGTCCTTGAAATTTGAAATCGGTGGTTTTGGTCCCTAAAGTTTCACCCAATTTTGGTTTTAATCCCTCAAGTTTGAAATCGGTGGTTTTGATCTCTGAAGTTTCACCCAATTTTGATTTTAGTCCCTCAAGTTTGAAAAGGACTTGGTTTTTTCCCGGGTTGGGTTGGGTTTCAAAAACGGGTCTCCAAGTCCTTTTCAAACTTGAAAGACCAAAACCAAAATCGGATGAAACTTCAAGGACTAAAACCACCGATTTCAAACTTGAGAGATTAAAACCAAAATTGGGTGAAACTTCAGGGATCTAAACCATCGATTTCAAACTTGAGGGACCAAAACCAAAATTGGATCAAACTTCAAGAACCAAAAGTTATAGTAACCCTAAATTAAACTTATAAACTGATATATATATATATATATATATATATATATATTGCCTACTAAACTTATAAGCTGATACATAACTTAATGTTATGCAAAAATATCTTAGAAAGATTATGTCATGTAAGTTGTAATTAAATATTTCATTTAGCTTCCCAATCTATTCAAATTAGATAAATAGTTGTTACATTAATGACTACTTGAGTACCAATTAGCCTACTACTGCTCATTTCACCATTATTCACAAACTTCCCAACTGTAGTATGCTCGCCATTCATTCCAATGTTATCCAATTTTAGGTCACTGCTCACTCCAAAATGATCCCTTCACTTGCAGGGACGCTAAGAGAGAATTACCAAACTCTCACTGTTGCTAAGGACTCTAGTTCATTCTTTCCACTACCATCTTTAGGGCCTTTTTGGCATGAAGGAAATGGAGTTCAATTTAAAAGAAATGGGTAAGCGAGGTTATAAAATTTTGACAAAACAAATATATTAAAAGAAAGGGTGAGAAAAATTAATAAAAAGCTTTTAACCCAACTTCTATCTTCTTCTTCTTTTTAATTCGAACTCATTAAAATTTCAGCTTCTCTCCATTTCCCTCTTACCAAATTTAGTATGGTCTGAATTTTCTGTCGATGTATCAACTGCTGCATCTAATAATTCATTTGAAGCATAGCGTCTTATTGTATCTATTACACCACATTGTGCACTGTTATTTTAAATTGAGCAGTTTCCTGTAACTAAATAAAATTCTAATTTTTTCTACAGTGACCTATGCCAGTGTTTCTTTATGGCATTATCTGTCCTTTTTTTATTAGAATGTCAAAGAACATTATTAAGTAAATATTAAAGCGTTCCAAATGAGACAGGACAATAGTTGTTATCAATTACAGACTTGAGAAAATATGAGGAGCTAATGATACAGAGATTGATGAGAAGAAAGAAAAAAGAAACATAATGTCATAGTAAACTGAATTTGAAGTTTCCACATTAACCATCCCGCTAGAGTTTGCATCAGCACTTCCAAGCTTGGGTTTGAATCGTTACAATTTCCAAATAGAATAGTTTTTTTTTTTTCTAGCATTCTGCCTTTGTCTAAGAAATTTTATGTTTCTCGTATATTGAAGGTATTAATTTAGTTTTTAAGAATTCAATGAGAATGATTTAGGTTAATGATTTCTAACAGTGATAAATAGGTAAACTAGGGAAGTAAAGAATATTTGTATCTACATGGCCTTAGTGAATTTCCAAATCTGTTGACTAGATAATTTTGAAACCATTTTGTGGCACCATTTTAGTCAACTAAGATGTAGTGCCACTTGAGCTGACATTTATATACCTTACTAATCCAGATAAAATCATGCTGCTGGGTACATGCTGGGTGTCTGTTAAGGTACTGGGTAAGGTAACGGATAAATGGGAAAGTTAGATGATAATTTGAGAATTTATATTGAGAAGGATAAAGGTATTCTGAGATAAAGAGCAGGCAAGAATCTCACCTTCTCTCTAAAACAGCCCAATACTCTGTTATAAAGAGAAAGCAAGCATCTCACTAACTCTCTAAGAACAGCCCAGGAGAATCTCCACACACTTAATTTACTCTCTGAATATTCGATGCTTTATTGAGTAGGCTAGAAGCCAATTTATAGAAGTACAGGGAGATAAAATCTAATTCAAAATTCAAACTAAAAAATCCAAATAATATCTAAAAGAAATCCAAATAATATCTAAAATAATATCTAAAATCTAGGAACTAAATCCTACTTGTGGATATTCCACTTATTCTGAAATATCTAAAATAATAAATAATATTGCTGAAATATCTTAAATCCTATTTGTGGATAATCCACTTATTTTCAGATTTCCTAAAATGATAATAAAAATAGACTCAATTAATAAAATAAATATTAATAAAATGAGACTCTATCATTATCCCCTCCTTGTAAATTTGCCTTGTCCTCAAGGCAAAACGAAAAAATTATCTTCCTTGTATGTCTGGAGGTTTAGGCAGCGATGGTAGGAAGGCAATATAAGATGTATCAACAACTCTAAATGAGACTTCAAGAACAAGGGTAGGCCGAACAAGATGTAGCACACAAGACACCAATCTGTCAAGGAAAAAATGATCCATGGAGCCACAATCCATAAGAATCATATCAGAAGGATGTATCAAGGTTTCTTGAAGCTTCACCGGTGATGAAGACTTTCCCAAGATGTGATTCTGGCACTCAGACTCCACAGTCGAGGGACCGGACGACAAAGTCACGTTTGTTGTCACTGGTAGGGGTGGTCTCAAACTTACAGACGCTGCTCTTATTGAAGTTGCTGTAGAATCTTCATCCAATGTGAGATGATCAGAAGAGTATGACTGTCTAAACCAATGTCACTGGATTTTTCTCTGATGGTATGAGTTGTGCTACTTTGTTGGGTCTGGGAATTACTAACTTGGGTTTTCAAGCCAAGTTTAGCATTTATAGTGTCAAGACGGGAGATAATATAAGATGCTTGCAATGACTTGTAAAAAGTGGAAGAAGTGTATGATGGGAATGAGGAAGGAAAACTAGCGGAAGGGTTGGTTACCAGATTGAACGGCTTTGATGCCATTTGTTAAGGTACTGAGTAAGGTAACGGATAAATGGCAAAGTTAGATAATAATTTGAGAATTTATGTTGAGAAGGATAAAGGTATTCTGAGATAAAGAGCAGGCAAGAATCTCGCCTTCTCTCTAAAACAGCCCAATACTCTGTTATAAAGAGAAAGCAAGCATCTCACTAACTCTCTAAGAACAGCCCAGGAGAATCTCCACACACTTAATTTACTCTCTGAATATTCGATGCTTTATTGAGTAGGCTAGAAGCCAATTTATAGAAGTACAAAGAGATAAAATCTAATTCAAAATTCAAACTAAAAAATCCAAATAATATCTAAAAGAAATCCAAATATCTAAAATCTAGGAACTAAATCCTACTTGTGGATATTCCACTTATTCTGAAATATCTAAAATAATAAATAATATTACTGAAATATCTTAAATCCTATTTATGGATAATCCACTTATTTTCAGATTTCCTAAAATGATAATAAAAACAGACTCAATTAATAAAATAAATATTAATAAAATGAGACTCTATCAGTGTTACTCAGATAACATTAGGAAAAACAAGTTGATTCTTATTATAACTCAAGCAAACCAGTTCAACTCTCTGGTGGGAAAAGATGGCATCAGTCTTACACCAGTGTTTGCCTTGTTTGATAGTTCCTGATTTGGTGGATTCTATCTAGTTTATTTTGCCATGATTCTCCCCATATTTTCGGGACTGATAAGTCGGGCCTGGTGCCTCAGCGTACATATATCAGTTTAGGCTGATCAACAAAACACGGACTGAGTAATCCTCAAAAGCTTTCAGCCCGTTTCAAGCTTTGTTAGCAATACCATTGAATTGTGAACAATCACATAAAATGCTAATTAGTTTATAGTAATGCATTGGCCTTCATGTTCCCCAGACAACCAAATTCTTACTTTTCATATTTTGTATATTTTCCTTTCTGGTCATATAAAGTTGATCTTATCACATCACAGTTGTGGCAAAGAAAATATACATGGAAGGGGTTTTTAGGCAAGCTTCTGATAGCCAATATTGGGACCTGTGGAATAGACAGAAGTTGAATTCTGAACTTGAGCTGAAGCAGCAGCATATACTGAGTCTAAATCAGGTGGTGTAAGCAACATTTACAGCTAAGGGATTTCTGTGGCTAGGATTTAACAGTTCATGTCTATCTTATTTCAGGATTTGACCAATCAGTTAATTGAATTGGAGAGCCATTTCAATGTCCTTGAACTCAATATATAATTCAGTGAATATGGTGGAACACATAAAGATAATGCAGCTATTCAGAATAGATATTAACCTTCAATGTAAAGTATATTGTAACTCTTAGGCTGAACATAAATTAAAAATGTTGAATTTAGTCTACTTGACATCTTCGTGTAATTTCAATTGGAGATGGAGAGTGTGTTTCTTGTCTTGTTACTAAGAACAGCATCGAGTATTATTTTACTGAACTGGAGATCTTTCCCCTTTCCAGACACATTCAGTCATTGTGTAGTGTACATGATGCAATGAATTCACAACTTGTAGCCGCAGAGAATCTTTCAGAATCACTCTCAAAACAAATGGCTTCATTGAGTATAAAGTCCCCATCAGAACAGAAGACTGGAAGGAGTTGTTTGAAACAGCAGGAATTCCATATCAACCTTCATTGGGCTCTACAGACATGAAAAATGGTATTAATACTCCTTCAAGCAAAAAGTTAGTGCTTTCTAATTTGGCAACTAATAAAAATCAGTCTAAGAAAAATCAAGCCAGTGCTTTTAAGGGTTGTGAACCAGAAATGTCTAGGAGGAGGAGAGACTCTCTTGATCAGGTATTACTTTCTTGCCACTCAGGCCTCCATTGGTTTAAGCTTCACAATTTTGATGCTTGACAATGGTTGCATCCTTTTTTTCCCCTTCTTTGCATCTCTTACATGGTGAACTGCCAAAGACTTGTAAGCAGAGTCGTTTATTTTGTGTCCTAACATTTCTTAAAGATAGCAGTCATTTAATTGCATCAAAGCCATATCTACACCAGATATGTACCTGATCTGATACCTGTAGAGTGGAACTTAGGGTATCCAAGCTTCATGGTCTGCATTCTATAGCAATTGCCAAATTTTTTGATGAAGTGGTTAACCTCAACTGAAGCTTGGTTCTGTTTGATATTTGGTGTCAATAATTATATGATTTGTGAGTATTAAAAAACTTGGATGCAGAGTTGGACCTCTTCTGAGCCTCCTAAAACTAATGTCAGAAGAATGCTGCTGCAAGATGTCAAGAGATCAAATATGAATAGGTCTTTCTTTTCAACGGATAAACAAAATGCAGACCTGTCTTTGCTAAAAATATCTCCGAATCGAACAGATTCCAGAATCCCCTCAACTATATTCACTGCATCTGAACAGAGAGGTGATCTCGCCTAATTGGAGGCCCGAATTATGTGTATGAATTAATTTAATGTGGCCACTGATCTTACCTTAAAAATACTGGCTGCAGGTATTCAAGTTGCTCACCCTGAAGATGTGCCAGAACACACAAAGGCATTACCATTCATATCACCTAACAACCTCTCAACAGCTACCCAAATTTCAGGGCCCAAGTATATTATGTTTCCAAGAAACAATGTTTCAGTGGTTTCATCAAGACCTGGATCCCATTTGTCTCCTGCAAATGAAAATCAAGAGTTGACTTCCAACAGGTACAAAACTGTTGTCGAAAAGTTCAATTCAATCTCAAATAGTGAGAATAAGCCTATCTTGCAGATGAAAATTCCTCAAAATTCATCAGTATCTAGCTATCCACCCTTAGATATACCTTCTAATAGGCACCCAAGCAACATAGATAACCACACCCAAAAGCTAGCTATTGAGGTGGGAAAGTCAAGGCATTTAAATACCCCATCAAGCAGCCCATACCACTCGATGTGGGGCATACTACCTTGGTCCCTATCACCTTCTTCACTGAGTAAATCCAGCGAAATGTCTGTTTCTGCTGGTAAAATGACCATGTTTTTCTAAAATAGAAAACAAGTATTCCCATACAGTAAATTCCAAATCTTGGAGAATACAAGACTCTGTGTCCTCAACGTCATCAACCATTCCTCCAGCTTCACCTTTGTTTGGAAAATCTACCAACTTTAATGTTGACAAAAGCCATTCTGGTGAAAGAATTTTACCAGTGCCCTCATTTGGTGGTTCATGTGATTCTTCATCAACTATCCAAACACCATTAACTCCTCCTTTTCCGTCACCCATCTCATTGGCAACAGGGCCTTCTGGATCAGTCTCAGTGGACTTAAGTACATCTTCGACTGGTTCAAACACAAACCAAGTCAAGCCAACTTCAATTTCAGCTCCTCCCTCTAATCGAGCACCTAAACATGTGCCATCATCAACTTATCCACCTTCCTTGAATCCAAACCTGGAGCCACCTAAATCGGAGGTTCAACAAGTTGTGATATATAATTCAAAGACTGATTTGGAGACTAAAGATGTGAGCACACCGTTGGTTGGGCCTCCAAACAATGAACCAAAGACTAATTTGGAGAGTAAAGATGTGAACACACGGTTGGTTGAGCCTCCAAGCAATGAAACTAAGTCAGAGCCCGAAGCTTCAGAAAAAAGCAGTCCTTCAAGTGCAGGCTCAAGTGCACAGTCCACAAACAATGTTACATGTTCTGTATCAAGCACTATCTCAGTTTCTCAGCCAGAATAGCGGGCTGATGCACCTATGCAATTTCCAACTATTTCTTCCGCTGGTGTTGCTAGTGGGAAAACTGCAAATTTAGATGCCACAACCACAGATGAGAATGAGATGGAGGAAGAAGCTCCTGAGATGAGCAACGCTACTGAACCTAACTTGGGAAGCTTCAGTGGCTTTGGCATTAGCTCTATTCCTAATCCATCCCCAGCTAAATCAAATCCATTTGGCGGTCCATTTAGTAATGTGGGAGCTAGTCCACCAACTCCTCCAATGGCATTTTCAGTTCCTAGTTGAGGGTTATTTCGACTTGCATCTTTTACCTTTCCAAGCTCACAGCCTTTGTGATTATCACAAACCCAAAGCAAGAGCCAATTTTAAAAGACTAACTTATTAAGAGAGAGAGCCCCTTGAACTTATAAACCTCACTCTACTTATGAAGCTTCACGTGGGACTCATAACATAGTCAACCCCTTAAGAGCCAATGTTCTAATGACTCCATGGCACTTCACTTGAGCTCCTACCAGTTAAAATCTTCTGTGGGTAGTCCTTTCCATAAACAATGGGCTTTCAACAAAAGTACCAATGTGATCACAAACCTGAGACTCATCCAAAAGATTAACTTGTTAAGAAAAAGAGTCCCTTAAACTTATAAATCCACTCTACTTGTGAGATTTCCCGACGTGTGGGACTCAAAACAGCCTTCTGCATGAGCCCAGTCAACAAATTCAGTTGCATCCTCTGGTGGCTTCAGTGCTGTGACACATATTTCTGCAACACCTCAAAGTGGGTTTGGCCAACCTACACAAGTAGGATCAGGGCAGCAGGCACTGGGATCAGTCCTCGGTAGTTCTGGACTATCAAGACAGCTTGGTAGTGGATTACCAGGAAGTGTTTTTGGTGCTCCTAGTGGTTTTTGGGTAGATTTGGAGTCAATAGTTCAGTTGGTGGCTTTTCAAGTGCTTCAACAGCTGCTTGGGGTTTTGCAGGCATAGGGTCAACAGGTGGAGGGTTTGCTGGTGTTGCATCTTCCGGTGTTGGTTTTACAGGAATTGCTTCTTCTTTTTGGTGGATTTGCCGGTAATGCTTCTGCTAGTGGCGGTGGTTTTGCTGCTGTTTCTTCAGCAGGTGGATTTGCAGGAGCTGCGTCGGGTGGCGGATTTTGGGGGATTTAGCAGCCAGGGAAGTGGTTTGGTGCTTTCGGAACTGGCGGTGGAACTAATAAACCTCCTGAGCTCTTTACGCAAATGAGAAAATAGTCATACATGTCACAATGTGAAGTCTGTTCCATGAAATGAATTTAACAACCAAGAGGATTGTTGAAATCCTCGATGTTGGAGAGCGTCCATCACATTTGGAAACCCACATGCTAATTGCCTAATTTTATAGTTTGTCCTGATTAAATGGGATGGATTTTGGGTTTTTGTTGTTGGATCGTTTTTAAGGGGATGCTTGGTTTGTCACAAGGATTCAAAGAAAATCAAATTCAAGTAAACTACGAGTTATAAAAATGTGTAAGGAGAAAAATTATGAGCTTAATTTTTAATGGCATGGGAGTAACAAAGGATAAAGATAAATTGTTATTTAGATTCTATGATATCTCATGTTTTTAATTTATGTAGTTTTCAAACTAGTATTACTATAGCGACAAAGCTTTGTCTCATTAGATGGGGTCGGCTATATAGATTGCACGACGTCATTATCCTCTATCAAAAATCAGATTTTTAAATAGATTATTAACCAATAGCTAATCTCAACAGAATTGTGTTAGATCCTTGATAGTAAATGTAAAACTTTATCGAATCTTTTATAAATATGTAATTTTCAAACTAGTTTTAAATTTTCAAATAACTTATAATACACAAAGTATATGGATGATAAGTTCTGCAATAATTTTTAACATGCTCGATGATAACAAACTATAAAACAAAACAAAGTTATTATCTAAATTTTAATTTGCATGGGACAAAATCTTCTCAAAAGAAACATGAAGTGAGGGAGCACCTTGGGCAAGGGCAAGGGAAGAAAGGGAAGAGCCCCACGAAAAGGAAAAGATAAAGAGATATAAATCTTGGGGAAATGGACAACTCCAATGTGTGACACCCAAAGCTAAATACTATCTACGGTTTTATACGTAAGATCTAGTTTAGAAGTAAATTAAGATCTTTTTATTTTTTTATTTTATCTCTTATATTTATCATTTTTCTCCAAACTAATTTGCTTAACTTGTAATCTGATATATAATATGAGGATACACATAATTATTTTAGAGACATCAAGTAACATTTACTATAATTAAATAATTTATTTAACTTTCTTTTTGGTTTTATCTCTTCAAATTAGTCAATTACCTCTTATATTTAAAAGTGGAGGTAATAATTTTTTTGTCTTGAAGCCAAATTTTTCTTGTAAACAATAACATGAGTTTGTAGCTAATAATAAGCCAAATTTGAAATGGCTTATGTGAAACAATTATTATAGATATATTAATTGATATGTTTCCATCAAATAGGGGTGATCACGGGATGGGAACGGGACAGGCCTATTCCACATCCCATCCCGCAAAAGGTATGAGATAGCAAAATTGTTCTGTGTCCCGTCCCAACCATGATCGGAACAGGACTAAGACAGGAACAAGCGTCCCATATATTTTTCTTTCAAGGATTTGGACCATCATTTTTCCCCCTTTTCTAGACTTATAAAAACTAAAATGTATAGGTATGAGTTGGACGTTGAACGTATATGATTGAAATACATAATAATCATCTTTTATCATTTTTAAATCAAAAGCATAATTAAAAATAAGAAATAATTAAAATTTAAACTTAATAAGAGCAATTATCACAAATATTTATAGTATTTTGTAGAAAATTAGTCGAATAGGTGCAAGAGAGAGCTGAGTGAACGAAAATGGTGACACCCATGCCAGCAAGCGAGCAACTGCGAGGGTTTACTTAAAAATTTATAGTATTTCGTATTAAAGTTATAACCAATATATGATAATATCTTTTGATATGACTAACATTTATCTAAAAAAGGTTATATGATAATATCTTTAATAACTAATATCTATTTAAAAAAGATATTAGTAATATCTTTATTCAGAATATAAAATATTATAGTAAAAAATAAAAATATTAGATATATTATATATATTAAACTAATAATAACATGATTCTGGGACAGGACCAAGCCTGTCCCGTCTCAGTAATAATTTTGTCCCACCGTCCCATCCCGAAATGACTAAGATCAAAATGGGATAGCCAAGACAGGATAGAAGTAAACACCCCTACCTTCAAACACATAATAAAACACACACACACACACACCCTTATTTAGTAAAATTTTCAATGCAATTTTTCCTCATTTTAAACTTTCAATTTGACACTTTTTTCCATTTTGTATATAAAGAATTCATTTTAATTCAAATTTAGTACAAAAAATAAATATTAAGTTATTAGATTATTTTAAAACATCAATGTCCAATTTTGTCACAAAAGTTTTCCATGCGTTGTCTTTAACGATTGGAACATAAAACATACAAATCAAATGGTAAGAGAAGAGGGTGGATGAATATGAACATTCCCTGGCTAGAGATAGGGGATTTCAATGAATCGTCATACCTAGAAAGGTTCAGAACATTCAAGTCAAGATGTGAAATGCTAGAGGTGGAAGCTGAAGGAGGTAAATTTCACTAAAATGCACGTTGAGAGGGAGGAGGAGGGATTTATTTATAAGAGAAAGCTTGGGTAGGGCAGTGGTAAATGGTTGTTGGAGAACTCAATTTCCAAAAGGATTGTGTCAGGTATTGGTTAGAATCACAATCTTATTTTACTGGAATTATAGCATAAAGATGTTACTGCTGATCCCCAACTAGAAAGAGATAGTGGAGGAAAATTGGAGGGGTAGTTCCTATGAGAAGATATCGAAATCAGATCATTAGGTTGTGGGATGAAAATGACAATTGGGAAGAGAATGAAGAGGAGATTGGCACCTTGGGTCAGAGAGATTTTGTTCGTATCAGATGGGATTAACTCTTTGAAGGTGATTTTATGGTGTATAAGATAAGTATGTAAAATGAGTTTTGTATCGGCTAATGATAAAACCCTTTTTTAAGTGCTTTTGGAGGTCTCTTCTATCCAAAAGCAATTCATTCCACTTGGGTTCTCAAAGTCCACTAAGCTTGGAACATTAGTCAATATATCTTTGCTTTCCTCTGTTTAAGTTTCTTCCAATCGCTTTGTTTTTCTTCCACCACTTATATAATATTTCTTTTTGTTCCTTTGCTTATATTGTACTCTAAGTTCTTTTATCTTTAATATATTATTTTGTCCTTTTTATTTTTAAAAAAGAGATTTTGATGAGATATTGCAGTGCATTCATTGATGAAGAAGTAACTGCAACTGCTTTAATGGCTCATATTTTTAGATCAGGATTCTCTTCTTTACCTTTCTATCTTCTCCCATCTTTGGCCCAAAACTACATAGTTTCAGGGTAAAAACAAGCCACGGAAGCTTTTTGTTTTTTAAAGAAGTCATCCATCACTGTCGAATATTTTTTTCAATAGCATTCAATATCCCAAATTAATTTTTAGTACACTTAGCATCCTTTTTTTTTTGTGGCACCCAGTATTCAGCACTCATTACTCAAGTATTTTCCTAGTAGCACCCAGTATCATGAGAACGAAAAAAATGCACTAAAAATTACTTTAGGACACTGGATGCTACTACGAAAATACTTATGGGTGATGGGTGCTAGATACTGGGTGCCACTAAAGAGCATATTTTAGGTTACTGAGTGTACTAAAAATTAATTTGGGATATTGAATGTTACTGAAAAAAAATATTCCATAATAATGAATGACTTTTTTTCAAAAAAAAACAAAAAGCTTCTCTGGCTTTTTTTTTACCCCAAAACTACGTAGTTTTGGAATAAAGAATGAGAGCCAATGGAAAGGATAAAGGAGATAATCAAAATCCGACATCTTCGGTAGCATATTGGTGGTTAAGGGGATGAGTTCATATGGTTGGGACTTTTAAATGAATGTACTTAGTTTGTCCAAAAAAGGCCGATATAAGCAAAGCTGTTTCAAGTATGGAAGGATCTAGGCCAACGGGACAAGATGGGATATACGTGCAACTTTTATCTGCAAGCAATGGCATGTTATAGGAGACCAGGTGTGCAATTTATTCGGATTAATATTATTATTGTCCATGAAGCAATTCGTCATTTGAGAATAAATAAAAAAATTGCTTAAACTTGATATGAATAAAAGCTTATGACAGGGTTAAATAAAAAAAAATTGTTCTCCATTGTTCTTATTGTTCTTATCTACCGTATTGCATCAGACAAAATGTTTAATGTTCGAAAATCATGTCTCGTTCCAGAATGAGCAAGGGAAGAAATTGGTCATCTTTTAAGGACTTTCTTGGGTTTAACAAAGAACATTAAAACCCCATGAATCTGTGGGGAGGATCGGGTTTTAAGGACTTCGAAGTTTCCAATCTTGCATTATTCGCTAAATTGGGATGGAGAATATTGCACGAACCACAATTATGGGTGAAGAAGCAATTAGCACTATAAATAGTCCACCAATGCAGTCAAATTCGCCAATATAGTACATACTTTTCCCAAACTCTACAGTATAAAATAGTTTAATTGGCAACATACTGCAAATTCACCAGTAGCATAAAGGAAATTGTGCAACTTTTAATGCCATAACAAGTACAACTCCAAATCGTATTGCCAAATTAAATGCTTTCCACGCATGACTTGTGAAGATAAAGGCCGAAATGAAGGAGAAATAGAGAAATTATCAAGAGCAAGTTTTACACAAACGGGAAATCATAGGCGACTTATCACAGCTTCCACCTCCGAGGGGGGATAAAGATGGTACGTTGGAGCCACCTTAGCAATGTCAACGTTATTGGGAGTCACCTGAAATTTAAAAGAAAAATAATGGAAACAAGTTAACTTCTGGGCAACATTTAGTACACGGAAAAGTTTCTGCACACCAAACATTACATTGCTCTTATAGTTTGTTTTGAGAAGGAAAACTACATTAAGTGGGTGTTTGGAAACACCCACAACCACTTAAAAAACACTATGTTGTATTTTACAAAACAAAACTCTTCTCATATATTTATTTTGAATAGCGTAAAATCACTTAAAATAAACTAATCCAAAAACACCCACTAAGCTATCCTAAACTAATAGCTAATGACAAAATTGATACATGAATTTTCAAAAATATGGCAAGACACTTCCACAAATTCTGGGATCATATGGAATCATTAAACTACAATTGAACTTAACCATATCAGGTCAGCCATATATTTCATTTTCATCCCGACCTGGTATGCCAGTTCATGAAGACTGTTCAATAGAGAAAGCAACTTGAAATTAACTTTAAACGTATTCAATATTTTTATTCTAGTGTAAAGTTCCACAATGTTTTGTTACATTTTTAAAGATTCAATAACAATGCTGTAACAGAGCCCTAGTTTGGAGGAGGTAAAATTAATTACCCCCGCCTTTGTTCAAATAATAAGGCTCTGTAGTAGATTAGGTCTTGGACTGTTAAGGAAGTGTAGAACTAACTGTTACATTCTAACTACCTAACTAAGCGTCCTTTTAATATTTTCTATGCTTTACATATCAAAGACCATCCTAGAAGGCAGCTTTGAAAGAAATGATGGAAGCACAAGATCATTATAATCAATGTACCAGGAGCCAGGAAGAGAAGGATAAGCGATTAGCACTATCACTAGAATATTTAACATTTAATTTATCCTTACCTTCTCTTCCATAACTTGCTTGAGAATCGATAGAGCAATAACCTCAGCTTCTTGAAGAGTTAGTTCCTGCAAAAGAAACAAATGTCATGGACACCCGGTTTAACTGAAAATTTTTTTTCCTTGCCTTCGGTTTAAATGACATATGGATGTTTCTGGAAAGAGAATCCACCAAATCAGTATATGCAAAGTTACAGACAACGACGAATCGATACTTTGTTCTTATATCAAAACAATTATCTGATTTTAACATTGCATAGACCCCTACATATCTAGTAGGTTGATGAAACCAAAGATATATGGAAGTCACATGATTTATGGTACATAATTAATAAGTCATGCAGTGTTATATACTTGGTAGAAAAGTATACATGAAAGGACAACAACTTGCTAACTTAGTGTCATTTGTACTCTAGATTGAAAAGGAATATGCTTAATTTCTAGAGAATTGAGTTGAAACAAAGGTGAAAATGTGTCAGAATTTAATCTTTTGGAATACCAGTCAAAAAGAGATAGGGTCTTATCCGTAGGTTCAATCACAGAAATGCCATTCAACACGCAAGTATATATATTAATACCCTTTTACATCTCTATTTACACTAAGCTAGAATAATAATATTGTCAATCCGTCCAATTTCAATCAACCCAGAAAGAACAAGCATTACGTCCCCACATTTATTTATTTTTAATTATTTTCTAACTCTTTACACTTCACATCATCTCTCCCAATCACATTTTACTGTTACATACGATAATTATACGTGTAGAAACAGCCCCACCATCAGAACGTGTATACCTTGTAGTATTGTTCTTGCAGAGCACACATTTATTTATTTTTAATTATCTTCTAACTCTTTACACTTCACATCATCTCTCCCAATCACATTTTACTGTTACATAACGGTAATTATACATGTAGAAACAGCCCCACCATCAGAACGTTTATACCTTGTTGTATTGTTCTTGCAGAGAACTGTCTGCTCCTTCTGAGCCTGAACCAATAGCTTTAGCATTGCATTGCCAAAATGTTCCTGATGGATCAGTATAGTATCTGCATATTAGAAGCCTGAGTCAGCTAATGATTCACCCAAAAAAAAACGGCTTCAGAAAGGAATTTGTATCAATAAGACCAGCAACAAAATATATAATTTCCATTGGTGAATAAAGGAATGGAGCCTACAAAAAGAAAAATTAAAACAAATAACAAGCAGCAACAATTGCGATATGCATATCCATAAAAATTATATAAAATTTAGCCTTCATCGAGACAAGAATTATCCTCAGGGAAGAAAAGGAACAACCGTGCAAGAAACAGCTAATACCATAAGTGACGAGGTTATCAGACGAGTACCCTTTAGTGCCTGTTTGTTTTAGCGTTTTAGAAGTGATTTAACGGTGTTCAAGGTGAGTATGTGAGAGAAGTTGTGTCTTTTTTGTGCTTCCCAAACAAGCACTTAGTATGCTTCTTCCTCTCAATTACTAATCTATAGCATTATAGTAAAAAGATTGCATCAGATTCTAAGAACAAGCCCAACCCTTCCATAAAACACCAGAGAGCCCACCCCAAATACTTCTGCAGCAGCATGCTTCCTTTCTTTTGATTTCGTAAGCCCCTGTAATTATTATTCAACAGCTTTTATTTTTCACTTAAATCAAGTGGGGGACGGGGTAAACTATTCATTTTCTATTCCCAAAATCACCTTTTTCAATCTATTCTTTCTAATCAATGTACCAAATGGGCTATTGAAAACAAACTTCAACAATTCTCCAACGTTTTATAACATTTCACACAAACATCAGGAGGCAATTCCTTATGAATTCTCTGAACTGGCAATAAATGATAGCTGATAACTAGATTCGTTACCACGTGGCAAATAAGGAAGTTGACTGATAGGATTTCGCCACCTATTATTACCAATGGTAGGAGAAAGAAAGACCTAGAACAGAAACTATTGAAGGTGTGGGGTCAAGTAATGCAAAAAATGGAAACCAACAAGTTGTTTCTGACTTCCTTAATGCGTTGTCACTAGTTAGTCTTTTATGCGTTAGTTATTATGTCTGAAGTCCAATTGGCAAACATTTACGAGTTAGTTAATTGTTTGTGTTGGATGTCAATATGTGTCAGTTATTGCTGAGGCTCGAGGAGCCATGGTTTTTCTGTAATAAATAGTGTAATAAAGGGTGGTAGTATGAAGAAGATGGGCAATGAATATTTTATAAAATTCAGGTGATTGTCCAATTCTTTGCTTGTATATGAAATTAGATTCTGACGTGTTCAGTTGTTTAAATAAATAATTCACCTATTGTTATGCCCATTACCCTGATTCTATCATTAACCCTGAAAAACTTTGCTCTCCTGACGGATCAGCAAATCTGAAACAATCACTAGAATGAAATAAAGTAAAAACTAGAAGGATTAGCAAGGACGGGAACAAAAGGTAGGAGGGAGCATTTTAAAAAGTAGTTGAAAGGAACATATAAAGTTAAAGGCTGAGAAAAGAAGGGAGGAGGAAGAACGCTGAAAACATTTTGGTGGAAAGCCAACCTTGAGAAAGTTGGCCAACCTGTTCTGTCATTGAAGGATCAAGACTTACATTTTTTGTGCTAGTGGTGTACATTTGTATACTAAGGTGTGCGTCCTTTTGGTTCAGAGATTCAAGGGGGGTGATCATCTTATTGTGGCTAGTGAGAGGAGATATGTGTCAAACCAAGGGAAAAAGAACAAGTAATGGATAATGTTTAAGAGATGAAAAGTAAGTGATTGAAGGACCTCGCAGGCATACAATCTGTACTAAAGTGATATAAAAATCATTATGCGCAAATTCACAAATCCATACATAAATATATATATATATATATATATATACACATATAATGCATTCTACCGCCATTGAAATAAGTTAAATAATCAGTTACAACCATAATATCATTAGTACACGCCACAAGCAGCCATTGCACAGTAAAATGAAGAATGAGTACTCACAAACTAGGTCCATTCTCATCATGGCCAGCAATGAGGAGAGACACTCCAAATGGTCGTGACTGTCAACATAGGGGGAAAATTTAGATCATACATTAAAATGCATCCTTAACAGATTTGTAAAGAAAAACAGAAGTAAAATACTGGAGCGACCAAATAAAAATAAGCATATTTTCCAAGAGAAAGTAAAGCATCAACGGCAACCACACTATGTTTCACAAAAATTCAAATTAATTACAGAATGAAGATGAAATGGGACCAGAACAAGCATAAGAAAGGTGGGTAGGAGATGTCAAAGAAAAGAGGAAAGCTAATAGAACTTTCACAAATGAATCTATCGACATTACCAAACCCTAACTAGTAAAGACCTATACAAAACTCAGGATACATTTTAAAACACAATAGGAAAATTTATAACGCAAGATAGCAGGGAACTACTAACGAAATATATGATACTAACGAAGATAACTAATTTGTTCTTAATTAGTTATCATAATAACTAAAATACATCAAAGATGACTAATACTGATTATAATTTATTCTTAATTAGAAATGTTGTCTTAAGTCTTAACTGAATTTATTTTACTTGTTTCTCTATAATTCTTAATTTACAGATAGCTAGTATCGCATTTTCTAATCTCTTTTCATACTCCATTCTTGGCATATTCCAAAAACAAGTCAATCACTACAGTAAGTTGTAGGACAACGTCATCACCAAACAAAAAATGCATGACATGCATATGCATAGATCATCAAAACTTAGGTCACGATGATACGTTCAAAAGACTTATGGAAACTTAGGCAATATGGAATGCCTTGATCCACATTGATAAGTACAAGCAGCTCCAATCTTTCGAAAAGTATAAACAATCCTTACCTAATTACCATCATCTTTACCACATTTTTTCACATCGAATCCCTAAGCAATCCAACATTCTTTCCCAAAGATACAACATTACAGACATCTAAGGCACGAGTGCACCTGACTTTAAGGTTTTCCTTCAATTACACAAGCAAGAAACGCATTCTCTAACATCCAACCAGATCTACATCCACCAGTTAAGCTCAAGAAAATGAAATAAATCAACCACTGACACAGAATAGGCATAAAAGAAACTTATTGTGGAAAATATACAGGTTGCAAACAAAGTCTCTAAGCAATAAACGTTTATAAATTATTGAGGCCGTATTATGCATACCATGTAACATCAAATGCGAAAAAGCAGATATATAGATCATTCAGAAAGCCAAGTAATTCTTTACCATTGATTCTTCATCACCTTCACCAAATCGCAAGGCTAGATCACACAGAGCTTGGGTTGTCGACTCCACAGTCATTGGCTCCCCATAGGAGAACCTATGATTCTGTGAACCATAACATGATACATGTAAATCACTATATAATCAACCAACAATAAGCAAGGAACAGGAACAGAACCTGAGTTTCAACTCGCGCATGCTCAACAAGTGTTCGAGCATCAGCAATTAGTCCACTCATTGCACAACCCATGTGCTGATCAATTTCCATGATTTTCTCAACACTGCTTGGCTCCTGGGAGAGAAATTCAAACACAAAAGTTGAAGGAAGTCACAAAAACACAAATATATCATAGCCCAAAGAAAATGTGGCTTGAAATGTGTGGATATCATTAGACTTCCCTGAATAACTTAAGCATAGACAATAATAATATTTCTTTGCCCAAATAGAAAACGGTATAACTGGAGGTTAAGTTAAAATACAAAACAGATATTATCAATGAAAAATAGATGAAAGAAAACCAAGGTTAGAAGTATTCAATGTCATGGTACAAACACAATTTGGCTAATGCATATTATCAATATCAGAGCAGAGCCAGATGTAAAATAATCTTTAAAAGAATATATTTTAGTAAAATAAATTACAATGCAAACCCAAAAGTCAAAGCTAACAAGATGACTCCCAAAGTATAATTTTCATCAAGTCAGTCTGCCTCAAATCTCAACACACAATTTTCTTCAATATATATTGCTCATCACCAGCTCCAATTACAGAACAAGCAGTGCATTTCTTAAAATTGTTTTTAGCCATTGACACTTTACAACAATGCAATTTGGTAAATAAACGCACCAACAGTGGTGAAGTGATACGCTTTTCAACTGCAAGGACAACACCTTCTTTTGTCTTCAACCCAATTGCAGTTGATCCCAGCTGCAGCCAACAAAAGCCAATTATAATTTACAATTAATGCAAATTATTGTGTCAGCACAAAATCAGAAGAAACAAAACATTATGAGAGATCAGAAGAATATCATACCTCATAAATGTTTTCAACACAAAATCAGAAGAAACAACACAATAAAAAGGAAATGAGAGATCACGGTGAAGTGCATCATACCTTGATGGCTTCAATAGCATATTCAACTTGAAATAGCCGGCCTTCAGGAGAAAACGTGTTAACTCCTCGGTCATACTCAGTCCTATCTCACATCCAAACATAATAAACAAGAGACTCAATTGGTTTCAGAAGAACCTTCATATCACCTTGTAAATACAGGGCTGAAGAAAGCAAACAAGAGAGGGAGAGTATCTTGCATCAAAGAGAAAAATGATGCTCACCTTGTTAGAAACATCTTCGTTCTGATTTAATGAGATCACTAAATGACAGAGTAAAGGCCGAGATTAGGACACATATAAAGTAGATAAAGGAAAATAATAGTAGCATTTAGTTCTTGCAAAATCACTTCACATCTTTCATTTTTTTCCTGTGCTTACTTGGCACCCTTTGAAGTTGATGAAATCAATTATGTAAAAGTTTAGAACTTAGTAGGGCAGGCCCAAATAAAGGGGGGAAATCTAAACAATTCTATCAAGCAAGCATTGCAAACTACCCCCTCATCAAAATGAATACCTAGGCGCTCTCTACATGCGAATGTTCCCAAAATAAACATGAGATTCGAAGATATAACGCAGCCTTCCCGATTGAAATTAGGTATGAAAAGAGGGAACTAAGACCCACTAGAAATAACAGCAAACAAAGTCAGCAAAACACCTTTACGGTCTGTTTGGTTCGACAGAGGGGAGGGGAAGCGAGAGGATAGAAGAGATTTTAATATCACCTTGTTTGGATTGATCAGAAGGGAGGGAAGGGATTTTAATATTACCTTGTTTAGTTTAGTTTAGGAGGCAAAGGGAGGGAAATTTTTTTCCACATGGACAACTTTACCCCTATGTTATGAGAGGAATTTTAATGTTACCTTGTTTGGTTCAGGAAGGGAGGACAGGGAAATTATTTTCACATGGACAACTTTACCCTTATGTTATAAGTGATTTTTTCCAAACTATATTAAATGTATAATAAAATTTAATTATAAATAACATTTTTGTTCCCTAAATTATATATATATTTGAAAATCAATGCAAGACAATATTCTATCAAGCTATATAAATCTACCATGAAGCTAAGCATTTGGCATGCATATAACACCATAATTTTGACTAATTGAGTGTAAAAATAAAATACACATCAATTTTTTTAAATGGGTAAAAAATGTTACAATCGCTGATTTAATCTTATGCCCGATACTTTTAGGGTTGAAGTACAAAAATGATAATCTATAACACACACAATTAGAATATAATCAGATGTAAGACAATAAAACCAAACACTATCTCATTTACCAAAATAAGGAGTTCATCATATTATAATCTTAACAATATACGACATCAAGTGCCAATCACAACTGATTCAATGTATTGACTAACTGAATTTTTTTTTGCAAGCAATCCTCAGTAATTGCTCTTGACTAAACCTCCAATCTCATATCCAATTCAAGCCTAAATTTCAACAGTGCTTATCACATGACAGAGCATCAATTCCAACATTACTCAGTTTATGCAAGCTATCAAGAAAAACATTTTCAAAGATGCACAATTCATCAACTTCCAAATTGTATATGTAAATCGTGAGTTAAATCAAGTGCTGCACATTTAAGATTAAGGAACAAAATCTTTAGAGCAACCTCAAGGTCTCAGCATGTAATGATACAATTCAGTTCACTTGAAAACCATGCATATAAAGAATAACTCAGACTACCACTGCACACACCAGACTACAGGAATCCTCAGAAATCGCTTGCACTAAACCTCAACTCACAAATTCCATCCAAGCCTAAATTTCAACTTGTCTTGGAACCTAACCGGCCATCTCTACCCAATTCACTCAGCATAAGTGTGACCTCAAATTCTTGAAGCCTAGCGACTAATAAACCACATTAGACACTCATGAATCCTCAAGCAAACCATATCAGTTCAAGCTTAAACTTGTAATGCTGCAACACTTAATCAAAACCACAAATGCATCATACTACTGCTGCAATCAAACACCACTTAAATCAAACTACACCCATCCGAAAAATAAAGACATGAACTTTACCTCAGAGATGAACACCCAGAACAGACCAGAAAACACAGGGAGCTAGAGCCACGAACACTGCCGCTAAATGACCATAGCAGAACTCCAGAGCTGAGACGAAAACACAGCTTGCACAGAGAGAGAGACAGAGACAAAGGACGGCTACTATGAACCACAGAGCTGTAATAAAGGCGACGGAGATAGGGTTGGTAGTGAGGGTGTTTGGTGGCGGAGAGATAGAGGCGAGATAAAGCAGAGGTTCACGGTGAGCTCGTGACAGGCGGTGGTGATAAAGAACGACGGAGGAGGCCGAGAGAGAGCGTTGGAAGGGGTAGGGATGGTGGTTGGTGTTGCCAGAGATCGAAGATGGTGTAGTGGGTGTGTGCTATGGGAGTCGAAAAAAGAGAACGACGGAGGAGGCGGAGTCACGTCGGATCTGTGACGGAGTTGAGACGGTGGAGGTCGGAGAGAGCACGACGGAATAGGAGAAGGATTGGCGGATCTGAGGATCGATGGTGAGTTGAGAGTCGATGGGTGTGTGCTCAGGTTGTTTGGAGTTGCAGATCTGTGATGAATGATGAGGGCCGACGGTGAGTGAGGCTCAGGGTTGATTGAAGCAAGAGAATTAGGGTTTGATGAGAGTAGGAAATTACTACAGGGATTTAGGAATTTGAATTTGGGGATAAATGTGTACCTCAAATTTAAAAAGATAAAATTAAAACAAGATAGAAAAGAAGTTGATAAAATAGGAAAATAAGATTATCATTTATATATATATATATATATATATATTTTATTTTATTTTAATATTTTGTTTTATTTTATTTTATTTTATTTTTTTTAATTGCCTTTTTTTTCTCTCTTTTTTTGAAACAGAACAGAAAAATGGAAAAATGTGCATATAGATTTTTTTTAATCCTATTATTGTATATATTATTTTTTTTATTAATTTATTTTTTTTAATATATACCTATGCGTATTTATATGTACATACTTTGTTTTTAGAGGGACACTAGGCTTCAGCACACATGAGTGTGCTGAAGCATTAAACACAGAAAGTGCTTCCTTGGCACAAGAGAAGTTGGCTTCAGCACACATCTTATGTCCTGAAGCATTGAACACAGAGAGCATACATTCACGCAAGACATATTTTGGCTTCAGCCAATACTCTATTGGTCTGTTTGGTGTGAGGGATTTGAAGGGGAAGGGAGGGGAGGGAAAATTTTTATGAGTTGAATTTTAAAAGATTGAAGAAGTGGGGTAATAAAATTTTAATAAAAAAAATATATAAGATAAAAGAGTAAGAAAAATTAATTAAAAATTTTTAACCCCACTTCATTAATTTTTTAAAATTCAACTCAAAAAAATTTTCCCTCCACCCATTTTCCCTCCCCTCCCCTCAAACCAAACAAACTTAATGTGCCGAAACACATTACACAGTGAGTAAAATTACTTTAGAAAAACACCATATTGGTTTCAACATACACAAGTGTGCTGAAGCCAATTATTGACAGATTTAAACCCTAAAACAAACATCACAAACAAACCCCAAAACTCATCCAAACACCATCAAAACAAGTCTCATGCATCCATTCAAACACCAAAATTAGCTCAGCAAATCCAAACTCTCTTCGACGCAGAAAATGCACCATAAACATGAGGGTAATGATAAAACTCACTATATTCACATACTTTTCAACTCCTTAAATACCACTACCACAAGTTCATGTCATCCATAATTCAAATGAGAGTTAGCATCAAACACCTTCTCAAGGTAGCTTCAGTACTACCCAGAATTGATCAATAATCATATATGCATTTCTAAAATCTATTATATAAGCTTATAGTCAAGTGGACTTCCCTGAAATCCATCTGCCATATTCTTCCACCAACTTTATGCTCTAACCCAGAAAATCCCTCCTTTGCATCAGCTTTGGTCATTCCTCATTGAGTACATTTCCTTCCTACAAAACACAAAGATCAAACATAAAAACTACTAAAAACACTGAAAATGACAAGATTGAGTTTAGAACTTGGGTTGCCTCCCAAGAAGCGCTTAATTTATAGTCTTTAGCCAGACTGTGCAATAAAAACTCCTAATCATAAGTATCAAACACCAGAACCACCTTGTCTTCATTCCTCCTGTGACAAAAAGACTTCAACAAGGAAAGTTCATTGAGATAAGAAACATGCATTTCTTCAATAAAATATGACTTTAGGGTGCATGTTTTAGCCAAACTAATAGAAGGCTCAAATTTAACATTTTCACAATTGTCATCGATGCCTTCTAAATAATTTGAACAGCCAATAAAATTTACTTGACTCTTATCAATAAGAGTCAAAATATGAGTAGGAGGATCAAGATCATAAATTGAAAAGATTTTCTCACTATTCTCTTGTTCAAAACAACAAAAGTTAGGCTCCAAAATAGAAACCTCAACTATACACTCAATATTGTTCTCTCCCTCATTAATGTCCAACTCACGACCATCTCCAACATATATTCACAAGCTTGTAGTATCACTTCTTCATTCCCTATGGTCAATGTTTCACTTGAGACGTCATCTTTTAGAGAAGAATCTTTTGATATATCATTGAAAACTTCTTTTTGTTTCAAATACTTAAGACTAGAAGTCATTTATCCACTTGAAATTCTTTATTTTGGGCGTGATCATTATTTTTCTCTTTCTGAAAATTTCTCAAGAATTTATTTTGACCATCTAGAAGACGTAGAAGCAACTCCTTTGTTGTAAGCTCCTCCTCATCAATGGGGGTAATTTCATCAACATGAAAATTGGGTGATGTAGGAAGAGAGTTAGGATCCCAAGACAAGGGTTGTTCATGATTCGATCTAAGGCTACAAGTATTATCATGAAAATCACAATGAGCCCTAGCAAAATCATTCTTTAGATACTCCGATGTTAAGGCATGGGGACATGTCTCTCTCAAGTGATAATCTCCACAATAATTACAACGAGTGTAATAGTCCTAATAAGAATTGTGATGATCATTTTCATGCTCAAACCCATCACTTGCCCCATTAGTCCACCAAGGATAATCCATAAACAAAGTTTAAAGTAATAATAATAATAATAATAAAACTAACAAACACAATAACAACAAAACTCAAGCTTAAGCTAATAATGCTCCAACCAAGATCAACCAAAGACGGTTTTGAGACACAAATCCCTGGCAACGATGTAACACCCTGCTTTTAAACACGTGATTATAACTCGATATTAGGTAATTAAATTAGATTAGAGACCGTCGTATGGTTTAAAACTCATTTAAACTTCATTCCTCTTCCAGTCTCAAGTTCAACTTATCGAATATAATCACCTGCGCAGTTTATATACATTTACGAATAACAGAGTGTATAACCAAACTCCCGGCAACCCCCGGGTTCACTACATACCTAGAATTCCAAATCCTGTTTAGGGATTACAACCAAGTATTTCAAACTATATACATCTCCAAAACATAATACAGTAATCCCTATCCAAAATGAATAAACCAACAAAACTATACTAATGTCCCTAAGAAACTCTAACCACTTCGGGTCACGCGCTTCTCCTTGGAGCCAGTCGCCCTGTCTGAAAGGTTAGTTTAAAGGAAAGAATGAGATTCTAAAGAATCCCAGTAGTAACTAAGCATTTATACCACACATAAGCACATAGCATGTAAGTAAATCATCATACAGCAGCAACACATATCACACTCCAGCCTCCTCCCCTTTCTCCGCCGGGAAGGCACACTGCCTAACCCGAACCGTTGTTAGCTACTCAGGGACTATTGGCATGGCAGTGCATACATATAGCCTTATAGCACATAGCTAACCGGCTTCACAAACGGCTCGTCAGCCTCACAAATAGCCTTTCGGCTCATAACCGACCTTTCGGCCCACAATCAGCCTCTCGGCTTTCATGTCACATAATCACACCTCATCCTCATCCCCTTTCTCCGCCGGAAAGACACACAGTCGTTATCCGAACCGTTGTTAGCTACTCAGGGACTATTGGACTGACGGTGCTCACATATATCCACATAAGTCGCAGCATACGAACTTATCGCAAAGCAATGAAAATACACACATACGATGCATCACAAATGGTACGAAAGAAAAGTCACTACCTGATCCTTTCCTGATGTCTCTGGGCACAATAGGCTCACGAGGATAGCAGATATCAAATCCTATAATCAAAATAGGGACATTTGGTTAATTTCCTTTTCCAAGTTCTTACTTCAATATAACTCTAAGTTGGTATTCATTTGGACTCTTTAGATGGCCATTAAATGCCTAATCATATGCCTAAAGGGTTAAGAGAAACTACCCCCAAAGACCCCTCTTTGAAAAGCTAATCATTGATTTTTGGGTCCTCTCACTCGAGCACAGAAGGCCGTGCTCGAGCATGACTCTCGCTCTCACTCGAGCACACATGCGAGTGACCACCCGCGAGTGCTTGCCCGAGAGCAACCTCCTCTACAAATCCACACTCTCACTCGAGCACAAGAGGCTGTGCTCGAGCAGAGACCCCGAGCACACTCGAGCACCACAAGAGTGAGGCCTGCGAGTGACAACCCGAGAGCACCTCTCAACCTCTTCTTTCACCTTCACTCGAGCACAAACGCTTGTGCTCGAGCACTGACCCTCAGTGCTCGCGAGCACAAGGCAGCGAGTGCCTACCCGAGAGCACCCCAACTCCCAGGCAACAGACTCACTCGAGCACAACCCCAGTGCTCGCGAGTGATCCCTCAATGCTCGCGAGTGCCAGGCGCACTCTTGACAATCACTCACGAGTGATATCCTGAGACACTCACCCGCAGCACCAAAAAGGCACCCTCACTCGAGCACAAACATGCTCACTCGAGCACGTTCATCCTGTGCTCGAGTGAGTTCTTCTCTCACTCGAGAATTCACACCAGATACCCATAACGCAGAAACTGACATGGTTTACCAGAATTCACCAAATGAATTCCAATGGTTCCCTAACTCATACCATTACTCATTCTCTCATATATCATCACAAGGAACCCATTGACAACCATAGACAACCCAAATTTCCACTCAACAACAAGATCTCATCTCTAAACCATAAATCCACCAAAACCACAACTTCACACATTTCCCTTATTCAACTTCAAATCAATTTCTAATCACTCCCAAGTGTCAAAACTGACCAAATGAACAGTGACACTCTCATCAAAGACTACCCTTCATTTAACATCATAATTAGGTCTAATTTCCAGATTTCTCATTGGTTAAGCAAACATCTTGACATATATATCAAAATGCATTACAAACCTACCTCTTCAACTTACTGATTTCAGAACTTGGATTCCTCCACTTTCAAAATCCCTCACTTTGCCACACACCACCGATCACAAGTCTGAAAACATGGAAGTAGAGCTCTTAACCTTTTGAACAATATCAATAAATAGTGTTTGAGCTTATAAGGTCATTTACCTATCTTAATTTCAGACTCTTCCTTTCTCTTTCTTGTCAAGCTCGCCGGAAATGGAGGAAAATGGAGAGAGAAATGAGTTGGTGAGATATGATCATTTGCTTCTCTTTTCCCCATGCATACCAACGAGTTGAAGGAAGAGAGAAGAGTGTTTGAAAACTTTGACTCATCCAATGGTCCAAAGCTTGCCACTTGGCATCATCTTACTCTTCCCACAATGCTTTCACCTAAGCTTGCTTGCATCAAATTCCACCCCTTGGTCTTTCAATCTCAACCATTGATCTTGATTACTAAGGGGTTTTTCTCATCATTAGCTAACCAGACAGTTGGTAAATTTACCGTTTTACCCCTGATTGGTTCTTGACTCATGAAATCATCACTAATCATCCTTATATCATAACACACAACATATACTCAAATATGCTTAATTAACATTAATTACATCCTGTGAAGCTACTAATCCTTGATTACAAATCAGGATATTACAATTCTCCCCCCGAAAATTTAATTTCGTCCTCGAAATTGTTACATTACTTGAGTCATAAACTCCGGATATCTTCTCTGCAGATCTTCCTCTGCTTCCCAAGTTGCCTCGCTCGGAGTCATTCCCTTCCAGACCACCTTCACATATGGAATGCTTCGGTGTCTGAGCCGTCGCTCCTCCCGGTCAATGATCTGCTCTGGCTCCACCGCATATGTGAAGTTGTCTTGAAGCTCAACATTCTCATACTCAACTATGTGGGATGGGTCTGGTTGGTACTTCTTCAGTTGGGAAACGTGAAACACATCATGAAGTCTGCTCAAACTTGGGGGTAGCGCTACTCGGTATGCGACAGGCCCAATCCTCTCAAGGATCTCAAAAGGACCTATATACCTCGGGCTTAGCTTCTTCCTCTTGATAGCTCGCCCAACGCCCGTAACTGGTGATACTCTCAAGAACACATGATCCCCAGCCTCAAACTCTAGAGGTCGTCTTCTCTTGTCAGCATAGCTTTTCTGTCGACTCTGCGCTGCAAGTAACCTCCTTCGAATAATCTGAATCTGTGCTGAGGTCTGATCAACCAAATCTGGTCCGTATAACTTCCTTTCGGATAGCTCGTTCCAACACAAAGGCGATTGACACCGTCTTCCATACAATGCTTCATACGGAGCCATCTGAATGCTCGCATGATAGCTATTGTTGTAGGCAAATTCCGCTAGTGGAAGAAAGCGATCCCAACTTCCTTTAAAGTCGAGAACACAGGCTCGCAACATGTCTTCCAGCGTCTGGATTGTCCTTTCTGACTGCCCATCCGTCTGTGGATGATAAGCCGTGCTAAATCTCAATTGAGTTCCCAAAGCTTTATGTAATGCTTTCCAGAACCTCGAAGTAAATCGTGGGTCTCGATCAGAAATGATATTCTTAGGAACACCATGGAGTTTCACGATCTCACGAACATAAATCTCTGCTAGTTTGTCAGGAGAATAACCAGCATTGATTGGTATGAAGTGCGCCGACTTCGTTAATCGATCCACAATTACCCAGATCGCATCGTAATTTCTGATCTTGGGCAATCCCGTCACAAGGTCCATAGTCACACTTTCCCATTTCCATTCGGGAATCTCAGGACTCTGGAGCAAACCAGGTGGTCTTTGGTGCTCGATCTTCACTTTCTGACAAGTGAGGCATCTCGCCACATACTTGGTCACATCACTCTTCAAACCCGGCCACCAATACACAGATTTCAGGTTATGGTACATCTTGGTCATACCAGGATGAAGAGTGTACTGGCTCTTATGCGCCTCATCTAGAATCTTTTGTCGCAACTCCGCCTTGAGTGGAACGCAGACTCTATTCTGATAGCGAACCAATCCTCTAGGCGACAAATCATAACCCGGGACTTCTCCCCGTTCAATCCGAATCAGATTTCGCTGTATCCAGTCATCTTGCCTCTGAGCTTCTTCAATCTCAGCTTTTAGATCACTTTCCTCCTGGGAAACAGTGTAATTGGCACAGATGATTTGGTTCGTCAAATTCAAATCACGAAAATCTTCAATCAATTTCTCCTCTCGTATCATCATAGCTGCAACGAGCACAGTCTTTCGACTCAGAGCATCAGCGACTACATTGGCTTTACCCGGATGATATTTGATTTCCAGGTCGTAGTCCTTAAGCAATTCCATCCAACGACGCTGTCTCATATTCAGTTCTTTCTGATCGTATAAATACTTGAGACTCTTGTGGTCGCAGTACAGTTCCACAGTCACACCATACAGGTAATGACGCCAGATTTTCAAAGCGAACACAATGGCCGCAAGCTCCAGATCATGAGTGGGATAATTCAATTCATGAGGTCTGAGCTGTCGAGAGGCGTAGGCCACCACACGTCCCTGCTGCATAAGGACACACCCTAATCCCTGCCCACTGGCATCAGAGTACACAACATATGTCACACTGGGATCGGGCAAAATCAACACAGGTGCCGACGTCAACCTCTCCTTCAGCTCCACAAAACAATTTTCGCATTTATCGTCCCACACAAACGGCTGATCCTTTCTCGTGAGCTTGGTCATCGGCAACGCAATACGAGAGAAATTCTGAATGAATCTCCGATAGTACCCGGCAAGACCCAGAAAACTGCGTACTTCTGCCACAGATTCTGGCCTCTTCCAATCTAGTACTGCTTCCACTTTACTGGGATCCACAGAGACCCCTTCTTGCGAGATAACATGGCCTAGGAATCTCACTTCCGATAGCCAAAATTCGCATTTACTCAACTTCGCGTATAGTTGCTTTCCACACAAAATATTCAATACAATTCTCAGATGATGCTCATGCTCTTCCTTGCTTTTGGAATATATCAGAATGTCATCGATAAACACCACAACAAACTGATCCAGATATTGCCGAAAGATACGGTTCATGTAATCCATGAAAACCGCAGGCGCATTGGTTAGCCCAAATGGCATCACCAAAAACTCATAATGACCATACCGGGTCCTGAAAGCAGTTTTCGGAATATCTTCCGCTTTTACTCGCAGCTGATGATACCCTGACCTTAGATCAATCTTTGAGAATACACACGATCCAGAGAGTTGATCCAACAAGTCATCGATCCGGGGAAGTGGGTACTTGTTCTTAATAGTAACCTTGTTCAATTCCCTGTAATCGATACACAACCGAAGGCTTCCATCTTTCTTCTTTACGAATAACACTGGAGCTCCCCAAGGCGATACACTGGGTCTAATGAATCCTTTCTCAAGCAAATCTTCTATTTGTTTCTTTAGTTCCGCCATCTCGTTTGGGGCCATACGATATGGGGCTTTCGAAATAGAACCAGCTCCAGGTACAATGTCAATCGGGAACTGAACTTCCCTCTCAGGAGGCAATCCGCTAAGGTCATCCGGAAACACCTCAGGGAATTCATTTACCACGGGTATATTACTCAAGGTTTCACCAGTTTCCCCCTGAATGGAGAAGAATACCATATACCCCTGGCAACCCTTTTCAATATATCTCTCAGCTTTAGCTGTAGAAAGAAAATTCATACAAGCACCTACAACTTCAGCCCTTTGAGAAACAGGATATACTATCCTCTTATTCCCGCAATCAAGTAATACGTTATTTGCCGTTAACCAATCAAAACCCAAAATGACTTCCAACTGGTAAAGCGGCAAACAAATCAAATCTACAACAGACTGACGCCCTTCCACAGTTATAACACAGTTCAGACAAACTTCTGTGGTTAAGGCCTTAACACCCATCGGAGTCGATACTACCAAATCAAATGGTAACTTATGCACATGCATACCCAGGCGTTCTACACAATCATACGCAATAAAGGAATGACTGGCACCCGAGTCGAACAATGCTTGTAATAGATAGCCATTTAGGGAGATTTTACCTTGTATCAACTCAGGAGATCTACGAGCCTCCTCATGGGTCATTGCAAACACTCGACCCTGTGTCTTCGGCCTTTGCTCCGCTCGTGGTTGTTGACAATCTCTGGAAAGATGTCCTGGCCGCTTGCAGTTAAAACAAATCATCTCTCCCTGACAATTCTGGCCGTAATGTGATTTGTTACAGCGACGACATTTCCACTCGGTTGCAAATCTCTGAGGTTCACGACCTCCAGGCTGATAGGGCTTCTTATCACCACCCTTGAATGAAGATGATCCTTGGCCTTTACGCTTCTGAGGAACATTACCCTTACTAGGCTCACTGCGGTGGCCAATAGCTTTGTTAGGGTACACCTCTCTCAAGTTGTTTTCCGTGATTCGACATTGCTCCACAGCCTTATTGAACTTCTTAAATCGGTGAGTAACCAATCGCTTCCTCAACTCTCGTCTCAGACCACGAATAAGCATATCTGAGCTCCATTCTCCGTCATCCTTGTACCGGAGATAGGAGGAATACCGGGACAGGCGGATGAATCGGGACAAGTAGTCATCAAAACTCTCCGTGTCCCCTTGCCTGATATTAAGGAATTTTGTCTCCTTTTCAAGCTGGACTGACTTCGGGAAATACTTCTCATTGAATTCTTGCAAGAACAACTCCCAAGTCAGTGGTGTTTCATTGTTCTTCAATGTTGAGGCGATATTCCGCCACCAACGATCTGCATCCCCTTCGAGCTTGTAGACGGCCAACCGTGGCTTCACTTCATCCGGACATCCGAGAACCTCAAATATCTTTTCCAGACGATTCAGCCAATCTTCTGCCACTTGAGGATCAAACCTCCCTCTGAACGCCGGAGGCAAATGCTTACAGAATCGGGTGACCCAATACTGAAGGTCTTTTTCCTCCCTGGGTGGCATCCCATATGATTCCGGATTCAAGGTAGCACGAGGTGGGGATTCTAGAGGTCGTGCTGATCCTTCTGCAGTGTCCTCATAACGGGTCTCCTCTTGAGTTTCTTCCGGAATAGACTGAACCGGAACTTCCTTATTCTTTGCCTTCTCTGCTCTGAGCTCGTCCCTTAGCTCAGTGATCATGTCCCGCTGATCCTTGATTAGACTCATCAACTCATGCATAGGATCTGGTGGGTTTTCATTATCAACCTCCACCACGGGGTCTACACGCGGAATTTTGGGGCGTCCTCTGGTTTTCTTCATTCTACAAGCAACTTACCCCATTAATTCAGCAGAGACAGTATGCACATATGGTCACAAAACTTATATGTATCCAAATCATTTAAACATATATGTGCACACATAACAATCATTCACAAACAATCTTTTATCCCTAAACCAACTAAGGGATCTATCCTAGCAAACTCTACCCTTGCCAGGAACTACAGCTCTGATACCAAAATGTAACACCCTGCTTTTAAACACGTGATTATAACTCGATATTAGGTAATTAAATTAGATTAGAGACCGTCGTATGGTTTAAAACTCATTTAAACTTCATTCCTCTTCCAGTCTCAAGTTCAACTTATCGAATATAATCACCTGCGCAGTTTATATACATTTACGAATAACAGAGTGTATAACCAAACTCCCGGCAACCCCCGGGTTCACTACATACCTAGAATTCCAAATCCTGTTTAGGGATTACAACCAAGTATTTCAAACTATATACATCTCCAAAACATAATACAGTAATCCCTATCCAAAATGAATAAACCAACAAAACTATACTAATGTCCCTAAGAAACTCTAACCACTTCGGGTCACGCGCTTCTCCTTGGAGCCAGTCGCCCTGTCTGAAAGGTTAGTTTAAAGGAAAGAATGAGATTCTAAAGAATCCCAGTAGTAACTAAGCATTTATACCACACATAAGCACATAGCATGTAAGTAAATCATCATACAGCAGCAACACATATCACACTCCAGCCTCCTCCCCTTTCTCCGCCGGGAAGGCACACTGCCTAACCCGAACCGTTGTTAGCTACTCAGGGACTATTGGCATGGCAGTGCATACATATAGCCTTATAGCACATAGCTAACCGGCTTCACAAACGGCTCGTCAGCCTCACAAATAGCCTTTCGGCTCATAACCGACCTTTCGGCCCACAATCAGCCTCTCGGCTTTCATGTCACATAATCACACCTCATCCTCATCCCCTTTCTCCGCCGGAAAGACACACAGTCGTTATCCGAACCGTTGTTAGCTACTCAGGGACTATTGGACTGACGGTGCTCACATATATCCACATAAGTCGCAGCATACGAACTTATCGCAAAGCAATGAAAATACACACATACGATGCATCACAAATGGTACGAAAGAAAAGTCACTACCTGATCCTTTCCTGATGTCTCTGGGCACAATAGGCTCACGAGGATAGCAGATATCAAATCCTATAATCAAAATAGGGACATTTGGTTAATTTCCTTTTCCAAGTTCTTACTTCAATATAACTCTAAGTTGGTATTCATTTGGACTCTTTAGATGGCCATTAAATGCCTAATCATATGCCTAAAGGGTTAAGAGAAACTACCCCCAAAGACCCCTCTTTGAAAAGCTAATCATTGATTTTTGGGTCCTCTCACTCGAGCACAGAAGGCCGTGCTCGAGCATGACTCTCGCTCTCACTCGAGCACACATGCGAGTGACCACCCGCGAGTGCTTGCCCGAGAGCAACCTCCTCTACAAATCCACACTCTCACTCGAGCACAAGAGGCTGTGCTCGAGCAGAGACCCCGAGCACACTCGAGCACCACAAGAGTGAGGCCTGCGAGTGACAACCCGAGAGCACCTCTCAACCTCTTCTTTCACCTTCACTCGAGCACAAACGCTTGTGCTCGAGCACTGACCCTCAGTGCTCGCGAGCACAAGGCAGCGAGTGCCTACCCGAGAGCACCCCAACTCCCAGGCAACAGACTCACTCGAGCACAACCCCAGTGCTCGCGAGTGATCCCTCAATGCTCGCGAGTGCCAGGCGCACTCTTGACAATCACTCACGAGTGATATCCTGAGACACTCACCCGCAGCACCAAAAAGGCACCCTCACTCGAGCACAAACATGCTCACTCGAGCACGTTCATCCTGTGCTCGAGTGAGTTCTTCTCTCACTCGAGAATTCACACCAGATACCCATAACGCAGAAACTGACATGGTTTACCAGAATTCACCAAATGAATTCCAATGGTTCCCTAACTCATACCATTACTCATTCTCTCATATATCATCACAAGGAACCCATTGACAACCATAGACAACCCAAATTTCCACTCAACAACAAGATCTCATCTCTAAACCATAAATCCACCAAAACCACAACTTCACACATTTCCCTTATTCAACTTCAAATCAATTTCTAATCACTCCCAAGTGTCAAAACTGACCAAATGAACAGTGACACTCTCATCAAAGACTACCCTTCATTTAACATCATAATTAGGTCTAATTTCCAGATTTCTCATTGGTTAAGCAAACATCTTGACATATATATCAAAATGCATTACAAACCTACCTCTTCAACTTACTGATTTCAGAACTTGGATTCCTCCACTTTCAAAATCCCTCACTTTGCCACACACCACCGATCACAAGTCTGAAAACATGGAAGTAGAGCTCTTAACCTTTTGAACAATATCAATAAATAGTGTTTGAGCTTATAAGGTCATTTACCTATCTTAATTTCAGACTCTTCCTTTCTCTTTCTTGTCAAGCTCGCCGGAAATGGAGGAAAATGGAGAGAGAAATGAGTTGGTGAGATATGATCATTTGCTTCTCTTTTCCCCATGCATACCAACGAGTTGAAGGAAGAGAGAAGAGTGTTTGAAAACTTTGACTCATCCAATGGTCCAAAGCTTGCCACTTGGCATCATCTTACTCTTCCCACAATGCTTTCACCTAAGCTTGCTTGCATCAAATTCCACCCCTTGGTCTTTCAATCTCAACCATTGATCTTGATTACTAAGGGGTTTTTCTCATCATTAGCTAACCAGACAGTTGGTAAATTTACCGTTTTACCCCTGATTGGTTCTTGACTCATGAAATCATCACTAATCATCCTTATATCATAACACACAACATATACTCAAATATGCTTAATTAACATTAATTACATCCTGTGAAGCTACTAATCCTTGATTACAAATCAGGATATTACAAACGACGCCAAAAACTTGTTCTCTGCCGCAAGTGCATGGGTCGCGTCAAGTAATAAAGTGATAAGTAAAGTATCGTTCCCACGAGGATTTAGTTCCAAAATCCGGTCAAGTATCAATTATCGCACTTTTGCCTAATTTGAGTTACACAATTATCAATGGTGGAGAGAACCAAATTTTGAAATTAAAAAGAAAATAAAAACAAGTGATTCATGGACTTCAAGAATACAATGGGAGTTAGGATTATTTATCCCCCTTGTATTTCAAAAGTACTCAATCGAATCCCTACAATATATGCTTCTTAATGAAATATCATGCTAGCCAAGGATACTAAATTACCTATAAGTGCTCTCTCGAGTCTCCAAATAGGTGTTTAGTTTAATTAATCCATTAATCTCTTAATTAATTAATTAAACCATGTTTTCATTGCAAATCCTATATGGTTATGTGAGGTCAATGAGTGTATCTCTACCTCATTAACAAAACTATCCATTAATTAATTAAACCATGTTTTCATTGCAAATCCTATATGGTTATGTGAGGTCAATGAGTGTATCTCTACCTCATTAACAAAATTATCCATTCAACTCGCAAATTTCAAGTTCTCACACGATTAAACTCAAGTTTTACACTCAATTCAGCCCTCTCAGGCATCTATCAAGTGAACCCAATAATCTCATTGGTGGCCAATCAACAAGAAGCATTAAGCAAAGAGTAAAATCAGCATAATCTAATAATTAATCACAAATATAAAGGGGAAATGAGTACTTAATCCATACAAGGGTTCAAAATAATCCTAACATCAAAGACCTAGCTACACATGTTCATACAACCCATGAGAAAATGGGGATAAACTAGAAAAACAGCAGAACATGAGGAAATAATAGCAGATGGAGAGGAAAAACCAAAAGGAAAAGCTGAGATCTCTTCAAATCTTCAATTTCTAGCTCAATCTCCACCTCCAACTCCAAACCCTAGCAAGCAAGCCTCCAAGATAGCCTCCAACATTTATTGTAATATTCATGCTCACCATTTATTGCTTCAACATTTAAGTTATTATGTTCATTTTGTAAACAAAAATTAAATCTGTAAAAGGACCGTGAGCCAGTTTAGACTCCAAATTTTTGTTTCCTTTCATGAGCCTTAAAACAATGCACAACCACTGACTTGCAACTCAGTTGCTCCCTTCCCTACCTTAAATTTGTAGCAATTAGATAATCTCATACCATCATAAGGAACAGAAATCTCATACCAAGAATGGAAGACACCACATATCTTGAAAAATTTCTTAATAATAACATTAAAGTGAAGGATGAAAAAAAGGAAAAGCAAAAGCCAGCCTGGTTCATCCTATACTCAGACTGTGTCCTCGTATGATTATAAAATCAAATAGCAATTGATTATGCATATCTCCTAAGATAGATCATCGAATTATATAATCATCACTGGGTGTTATTTTGAATCCACAAGAGGAAACATCACACCTGACGAGTATGTAGCAGATCATTGATTGCTTTTAATGGAACTTGTTAATAATATCTGAAGTATCAGTTAGGATGGAATCCTTCCTATTTGTGAGATCATGTTGGCATAGAAAGCTTTCACATTCATGTAGAGTCTAAAAGTGTTTATGAATCAAAAAGTCTCCTTTTCTCAAAAAGAATAAAGATTCGATCTTCAACAATTTTTGTGTTATAGAGATTGGTGAAGAAAGATAATAATGAGGATGTGAATTTGGACTTGAGTGAGAGTATTCACAGACAACGGGAAAGCAAGATTGCTCTTTATACACGTGCATTCAGTTCCTCTATTGTATCAATAGAGAGGAAAACAAAAGCGGTAAATGAAACACACAGCTTTGGTGAAATCAACTAAACACTCTAACACTAGAGCAAGAGAAATCAAACAGCACAGAACAAAAAGAAAGAAATCAAGGCAAGCAAGTGTACCTTGAGGACAAGAGGGCTCTGGTGATAGCGTGAGCGGCGAGGAGCACAGAGCTCGGGTGAATCTGTGCGTGATTTGGTCAGAAGAAGCAGTGAGCGTCAAGGTCGGAAGAGTGTCTACAAAGCGTGTTTTTATTTTTTGGTCAGGGCTATGAACGAGAATATGAAAAAAGTAATAGAGGCAAATTAGTTCTAATATTTTGCTTCCCTCCGAGACTCCCCCAATTTAGAGGGAATAAAAATAAGGGGAGTGGAGGATTTAAAGCCTATATTTTGACTCCCTTCGCCTCCAAATTTTTAAATCAAATAATGGGAGGGTCTCAATTTTCATCCCCTTTTCTCTAATCAAACAGACCCTAAATAAGATCATCAGTTAAACGGGAGAGGGGTGTCTCCATTGATTTCTCTCTCCATTGAATATATCTATCATTAGATCAACTTTCAATGGTTGAAATTTAATAATATAATTATAATATAAATCTCAACCATTGAAAGTTGATTTAACGATAGATACATTCAGTGGAGAGTAAATAGAGAGAGAAATCAATGGAGACACTCCTCCCCCCAATTAAATGGGAAAAGGGCAAAATCCCTCCCCTCATTCCCCTCCTCTCAAACCAAACAAATCCTTAGAGTTTTGAGAAGATAGATTATGAAAGGAGAAGTCACAAACCTGATGGAAAATCTAGTAATCCAGGTGGTAGCCGGCAGGTGAGCAATGACGAACAGTGGGGTCGAATTAGTAAAATAATCCTTTAAACAATTGCAGCTTCTTTTTTGTCAAGGCAAATTGTGCCGAGTTGAAGTGCGGGAGAAGCAAACCTTAACCCATCGAAACGCACAGCATCAGCCACAAGACTATGGGCTTACGGAGTTGAGTTAGTCATGGGATTGCATTGGGCTTCCTTGCCCCATCTCCCCATAGAAACCATTGGATTAATCAGAAGATTCAACAACACTAGATCCACTAATGTGAGAAAAATAAATATGCGTCATTCCTTTTATTCCTGAACAACAATATTACTGCGTTAATGTATCTATTTAGCTAAGGGTGCTTGGTCTAACGGTGCACCTTTCAAACTACAAAGTGGGTGAAATGTGCTTGAATGTCATTTTGTTAAAAAAGACCTCTGGGAAGAGAGAAGTCATAGTCACATAGCCTCGATATGGATTAATCGATTGCATAGATACCTAGGTAATAATCCAGAAAAAGTGTTAAACACTGAGTGGCCCAAAAGGGTTATAGAACAAAAAGATGTATTTATTTAATTTGAGGATATCAACGAAACTAAATAAATTACTTAATTATAATATATTTGATATAATCTCTCTAAAATAATTCAATATAAAATTAGATTATATATCAATTTATAAATTAGATAAATTGATTTATAGAAAAATATTAATATAAGAGATAAAATGACAAAAAAAACTCACATGTAGGACCAAAATTCACCCCCAAATTAGGTCTTACATTGAAGATTGGAGGGACTAAGAGCCTAACCCTATGATTATCTATCTTTTAAGAGTAGAGTGGAGCACCATGAGTTGTAGTTGTTTTTTTAGTGCATATTATTTGATAACCACAATATTGTGATGCTCAAAATATACAATAAACATAATATAATAAAAAATCATTATTCTATTAAAATATGACAAGCATACAAGTCTTCCAAAAAAATCTTGAGATTATCTATTTAATTAAACCATAGACTTGTGTTGGATGTCTATCATGTTCAAATTTAATAATTTGTCAGTGCTCTCAGAGTTTTAGAAAGTTTGATTCATAAAGCAGCATATCAACAAAAATCTCAATATTTTGTGGGTCATAACTCAATTTTGACTCTACCAAATATTTAAAACATGTAAAGCCTAGCGACCTGTGAACCGGTTGAAACAAACTTCTAGCAGAAGAGGGAGTCAACACGCCTAGGCCTCTCCTCAACAACCAAACCCCAACTCCTCAGGGGCTAAGGATGGCTCTGAATAGGAGTCAAGAAAATAATCTTTGTGGCCTATTGTTCATTGAGATCAAGTTTTGAGTCGCTTATGGGAGTGACATGCAATATGTGCCTGGTATACAAAACCATGTTGTTGATGCGCTAGCCAAAGAAGGTCTATCTAGATCAACTTTTTCCTTAGTTGATAACGATTGTATGCGATTAAATCCCCTTAGTTTATCCTTGCTAAGTTAATTATAGGGTTCTAGCCCTCTCTTGTGACCAAAAAAAAAAATGTAAAGCCCAAAATACTCCTACACTTTACACCTAAGAGTCTAAGAAAATTCAGTAATTACTATTGAAAGTGAATCGAGCTATCGATGCCTAGTGGTTCCAGTGGCAACGCCACCGCCACCATGTTTGGATGACCTCTCAAATTTGAGCTAGCTACTATAAAAAAATCATGGTTTTGATGATTTCTAATGTGAAAACTAAATATATTAAATGTTAGTACGTAATAGGTTCAAACTACTTTTGAGGGACCTTGTTTTGATAATATTTGTTTGGTTGGCTCAAACCTGACCTTTTTAAAATAAATGCTACCCCTAAAACTCAGTTAACTAGTGGTTTTTAGGAAACTCAATTTAGAAAACCTAGAAGTCCAACAAATACCAAGAAGTAAGAAGGGGGGGGAGAGAGAGACCTTCTACTCTAGCTAAACCAAGTGAGATGTCATATACTATTAAAAGATCAGTAGCATATTATGACCAAAAAAAATAATAATCAGTAGCATATCACCTCAAAATAAAAAAAAATTAATTATGACTTGCAAGTTTCAAGCTATTGGTGCATTTTCTACTGTTATTAATCGGCTTTAAATGCCTTGTTCTACTAAGTGCTACAACTATAAGGGGGAAACCATATTGTAGCACTAAGTAACTTGAGCGCTACAATATATTGATATCTACGGCAGCTCTTACCTAAGAGAGTGCTATATAATCCTTCTTTTTTTTTGGTAAAATAATCCTTCTTTAAAATAACAATATGTATATTGTAGTGCTTTATTAAATAAGGGCTAAAATAGGTTCAATCATTTTAAAGGAAATCAATTATATTTTAAAACGAAATCATGTAATTTAAGAGAAATCATAGGCAAGCAATACAATATCAATTTTATATTTTTTAAACAATTAAAATAAAATGATTTAATGTAGCTCTTGTTTACGAAAGAGCTGCAATATCTTTATTTAAAAAAATTAAAATGATCTATTGTAGCTTCTGTTTTAGATAAGCGCTACAATATATTCCTTTATTTTTGAAAAAGAAATCTATATTTTAAAAGAAATCATGTTCAGGCACTACAATATGTTTTTAAGGCTCTTTAAATAATTTTTTTATATTTTTTTAAACCTTAAAGTCACCCCACTAGCCCCATTATCAATCCCACTTTTTCAAATAGGTAGTCCAACCATTCCCTCTTCTTGGCACAAACTTTGTTACTTCTTCCTTGATATCGGCAACAAAAAAAATCCATCTTTCACATTTATCTTCTACTTCTTTGGTATCGCTGTTTGTGTGCCTCACCGTTCGTGACCTCAAAGCTCCATGCCACCATCAAGGATTGTGCATTTGTCGAAGTTCTGCTTCTATTCAGGTATGCTTTTTTTCAATTATTTTTGATTATTCATATATTATGTAGACCCAAAACAGCTACAGATTTCTTTTCTTGCAGAATTTTTTTGCCTGTACGCGTGCCCTTAAAGTTCAATTTGTAGGAGCGTCTAGGCAAGCATCAAGCTAGAAAAACAATTTGTCTAATATTTGGCTAACACCATTTGTCCTATTAGCTAATTGTGCAATCAACCAGTCCTATTTTTTGGCCTGGCAAGGGCATGGTTCGTACGTGTTTGATTAAAGGAACCAATGATAGAACCATTTTACTAAAAACACAAGCTTTGTGCAGGCAACGAGGTATAAAAGGAATTGGTATTAATATACTAACGAAAATTTGTTTATCCTTTTTATTTATGTCTTTCAAATTTTTCAAATTTTGTAAAGGTAGTGACTTTCCATATTTATAATGAGAATATAAACAAATGCAAGGAAAAGGAGTGGCAGATGTAGGTAGTGCATCAGCGTGTGAGCATATATGCACTAAATCTTGTAGTTGATGACAAGTGTAAATCTTCTTCTTGAGTGTGTAATTTTTTTTCTTTTTATATGCTTCTGTGGGTTATATTTCTTCTAAAATCAAAGTCTTATCAGTTGACAGGACTTAATTCATGTGGCATGTTATACGTAAAATTGTTTCTTGTCTTGACTTTGTTGACCATATTTTGTAAATTTCATCATCTCTTTATTTTAAGTCACTTTCATTAAAATGTCATATTGGTTTCTACTTGAGTAGTTTCCCAAAAATTGTAGACATGCAGAATGTGGTCATTTTCTGAATCAAAATTTTAAGTTGTTATTGTAACTTTGAACAAACCTTTTTGTTCTTCCCTCATATTTTTTATAATATCTCCATGAGAGGGCTTCATAACCAGGTTTTTCCTATTCTCTTTGTTTTTTGGTTGGATGAATTTAAGAATCATGTCAACTAATCCTTTTTTTTTGCACTACGTAGTTTTAAATTTCTGTCACCTTTATGTTAGATTGGTTTCTATTTGATGTGATGGGTAAATCTTGATCGTGGATATTTGATTACATATAGGTAACCATCAGCCGTTGCGTTTCACCCTACCCATTGTAATATGTTGGCCTATAGTAATTCAAATGGTTCAATCCATCTTGTTGATTTATGCCAATCAGCATTGTACGATACTCATGCCAAATTGGGTGCTGATCTTTTTCTAGCGACATGTACTCATGCATGTTTAATATAACATTTGTTATAGGGAAAATGTAAGAAGAATTATTCCAAAAAGGTAAATGTTGCTATGTATTTATGCCAAATTGGAAGCTCATCTTTTTCAGGGGATATGTACTCATGTATGTTTAATATAACAGTTGTATGGATCCTCTTGAGTGGATGCTTCTCTCATTCATGTTGGATGGATCCCAATTCAAAGGAACATAGGCTTTCTGCTTTGAACAAGGAAATAAAGCAAAAATCACTTACTTGTAGTGCTTAAGTCATTAGTGCATTTATAATCATATTCTGCATAATCTTATTAATCTATGTACTCATAGAATTTCTTTGTCTATATTTGTGTGGACCATTTTTATTGGAGAATTGATGTTTGAATATGAAGGACAAGTTCATTGATATAATTATCAAGGTCACGATATGAAGAATTCTGACAAGAAATGTATTAGTAGCTAGCTCATGTCCTTATAAAACCCCAAGTATGTTTGTCTTTCAAATCTTCAATTTTTATGGACTATTATAATCATAAATAAAGTTACCAAATTGCTTCATATCCATGCTTGGATGAAATTACAATATTTTTGGTTAAGTATTCTAGATCTTGTGTTTAGTTTCCTCTATGCTTGGATGAAATTACTTATTTTCAATTTTAGATATGATATCTTAATAAATAAGAGTTTTTTAGTTATGGGCTATGGAAAATCATTGATATGTGTTATTTAGAATATTTTATTAAGATATTAGATATTTATCTTATTAAGATTTAGATTAAATATTATTTCTCATATTAGGATTTGAGTTAGATATTTAAGAGTTTGAATTAGATATTTATATTTAATAGGATGAGATAGAGTAATATCTTTTGCCACAAAATCATTGAGATATGTATCGCAATTTTAGAATTGATTGTTTGATGTTTGATAGAAATTTGTTACCGGAGAAATTTGTAAATAAAATTGCTGTAAATTTTTATGAATACATTTTTTTAAAAAAACAAATTAACCTAATGTAGCGCTTTTTTGACAAGGTGCTACAAACTATCCCATCTATTGTAGCACTTAAAAAGTGCTACAAAAACCTATTATAGCTTTGGCTTTTGTGGCTCTTCAGAAGAGCCACAAAAGCCAAAAAATAAATGCTACAAATTACATTTTTTGTAGTAGTGTTTCTTCTCTATCTTTCTCATCATCACTAGAAGTATGAGGATCTTATGAATAATAAGAACATTAATTAGTGAACGCACTTTTAATTTGCAAATAAGAGGAAATCATTTATGTATATCTTGCCATTGATAAATCTTGCATTTTTCTTAAAAATGTTGTATTTGGTTTTTGTACTGCGTTTTTCTGTTGTAGGAAAGTAACTATATCTTTAGTACTCATGATATCTATTAATTTTATTTATAGTCCTAATATATGTTTTTTAATAACTGTTGACTCATTGTGAATTTCTTTAATTATCCTCTTGCATTGGTTGCAGTGAGTCATCATGCTTCATGTTATACAGAACCTGGGGAATGAGATACTTCACCAGTTAAGTCTGTTTATTTCTTCTTTGGTTAAGTTGGTAACTATTTAAGGCTGTAAAATTGAATTTCTAATATCCTTTCTTCAGTTGTTAATATGAGACATATTTACCTAATTTGTTAAGATTAAGGAAATTAATTTAGTTAGTTAATATGACATGTATTTTTTAAAACACTCTAGTTATCTTCCTTACTTCCCTCATTCTCTCTCTACCTTAATTATTATTGAGGGAGAATCAATAGGGGTAAATTAAGAAAAGATTAACAAATATGAAAAATGTCTTATATTAAGGACCGGAAGAAGTAACAAATTTTGCAGATATAATTGGACCAAGTGGAAGTGGCAAGACTTTTATGGCTAGTCTGTGCTTTGATATAACAAACTATAATTCAAGTGTTGAGGATAGCCTTTTGAATTTTGAACAATGACATATGCATATGGTTTGCTTTCTATCTATTTGCTAGATTAGGAGAAAAGATCATCTTTTTTGTTATGAATTTGTACATAATTTGTAATATCCTTATTTTATTTATAGGATTTAATTATAATTAAGAAATAATTATTTATGATAAATGGATTTAGCAAGTACTTATTGGAATAAAAAGGGTTTTGTTAAAGTATGATTTATGAAAAAAAATGTAGAAATGACAGTAATTTGTTATAAAAAAAATGAAGTATATGAAAATAATAATATTAAAAAATGAAATGAAATTGAAAAAAAAGAAGAAGAGAGAAACCGGAAATAGGAAAGAAAAGGGAATAATAACTAAATAAATAAATAAATGAAATATGAGAGGGGCACGTGGCCTCTTTAATTCAAATGTGGGTGTTGGCCACATGGGGTATCATCAATCAATCAATTAAATGTATACCTCTAAATCTTGTAGCTCACTAGCAATTGGCACTAAGCATCCAATATGGCATCATTAATGACTAACAATTGGCTACTTAATAATGCAACGAGTAAGCATTCCATGTCAGTTAGAGATAGAAAATAGGCTAGGCTAGGCTTTAGTTAAATAGGTCTGGGTCTATGATGGAAATCCAAAACCTGAGTTTAAGCCTGTACTGTGTGTAGGCTTTTTTTTAGGCCTGAGCCTGAGCCTTTAAAAAGCCTGACAAGGCCTAAAGCCTATTCAAATGCCTACTTAAAATATAGGCCTTTAAATAGGCTTAAAGCTCTGAGGGAAGCATTCCAACTTGGAGCCCTGCCCTTGGATTGTGGGTGAGCCTAACCCTTTTCCTAAAATTCATGTATAAAAAAAATAGGCTTAAAGCCTATGATCTAAGTTTATATATAATTCATCAAGCCTATTTAAAAGCCTACTTTATGTTTTAAAAGTTTAGTGATTCGTTCTCATATAAAATAAAAGAGTTAGTAAGAGAAAGAAAAGAACACCTAAAAGCAACAATTGTATGAGTAAAAATGAATAAGAAAAATCAATCATCTATTGACTAAGGAGATACATTTTTTAAAATCAACCAAGCACAACAATTTTACCTCTTGTTTTTCTTGCATAAAATGAGATAAACTTCTCCTATTGGGATCATTTTCATTTGGGCATCACTAAAATAAACTTACGACAATTATTATGTTGTATCAAATGACACAAATCGAGGGAGAGGTAGTGAGCTAACATTGCCATCTCGAGAAATTAAAAAGAAGAGAAGTAGATGTGATCAATTGATGAATGAAAATATTAAGCTCATGGGTAAATGATGAAATGTGAAATTTACAGTTAAGATTAAGTTATTAATTTTATAAAAAATTTACAAATTAATTTAGATTAAATTTATATAATTATGCATAATAATACATTTTTTTAAAAAAAAAAACTACATAGGCCAGGCCTATAGGCTTACAGGCTAGACCTTATGAAAATAGGTCTGTCCTGTTTATCTTGATAGGTTTGACAATAGACGTAAGCCTGAGCCTGATCTATTTACTAAATAGACTAGGCTAAGCTTAAAATAGATTAGGCTGTAGGCCCCTGATAGGGGTCTAGCCTATTTCCACCCAGTATACACACAAAAAAGGCCATCGTTGATAGGTACCCTCTTTGACTGTATGTCTATTGGTTTAACAAATCCTTTTGATATTGCGCATTCATTGTCATAGTAAATTCCCTGACCTATCATTTGTTTTCCCATGGAGATTTATTGAAATCATTCTCTTAGAAAAATATTTACAAGCATAGAAAACATCTTTTCACTCCTATTAGTCATTGCATTTTAAGCCATCTTCCTTATGGTTAACTTGGAAGTGCACTGGCTATAAAACACTAGGTAGTGGTTTAGCCTATATTGGTTTAAGTAGGCAGGGATTTCCATTGATTTAGTTGGGTGGGGATCTCAAATTTCAAATTCCTCTAAAAATCACCGACATAATCTCTTTCCCCTGATGTATGTGATTTTCTCTCTTCCCTTGGCATCATCTTATCTTCCTCATCATTTTTCCAAAACTATACCAGACTCCAGTGACCTCCATAATTGCAACTCATATTCATTTGTTGCACTGATCCATTCAAACCACCCCAATGGCTACGTGAGCTGAATCACTCTATTCCTACAAGTTTCATTTGATTAATAACTAAAGGATCTACTTATTTTATATACAAAAAAGTATAATAGTAGTATGGCGGTCATTGAACACAAGGACCTCGCAAAAGGTTGGCGAAGAAGAAGCTCCTCAAGCTCAGGCATTGATGGGATGACAAAGTAACTGGTACTCATCTCTCTAACATTTTGGTTTCTAATGAAAGACAGTGATACAAACAACATAAAGTTCAGTTTTTAGTCAAAATAAGTTAGACGTAGACACTGTTCATCTCGTATGAAAATATAAAGACAACATTGGTATGACTGAAAGCAGTTCACTACGTGGCAACTTTGCTGAACAGGACAAAGTTCGATTCTACTAGAGATAGGGGTGAACCTATTATAGTGGGTTCTAGGCCTCTGGTTGACATATGTCCTAAAGTTGCTTTTTGACATTCATGATATAACTTTTAAGTAACTGTTTAATTCTTAGGTTGATAAAAATCTTCTCATATATTGATGCCTTGATGGGCTTGACAGTTCAAGTGGCTGTTGGTTAAATCATGGGATTATCACCATGAAAATCTGAAAGTCGCATTATTCACATTTCCTACTAACTCAGGCAATTAATTTGGGAATTTCGGAAGTATTCCATCCAACTTGGTAGTCTGGTTTGAGGTTGAACTCATTTCATGGATCAAAGTAGTAGATGTTTGCAAAATGTGGGATTATCAAGAAAATTATGGAAACGGGAAGAAGGAATGAGCATCCCAATGATCTAGATGAAGTTCTGGGTATGGTGACACCACATGTATTGTATACTTCCTTGATGAAAGTATTAATTATATGATTTTTATTCCATCCAATGTTTTTTGTTGCTCACTTCCTTTATTCTTTTACTGTTGTAGTAAAGTACCATGCGACACTAATTGATAGCACCACTGTTACAGAGACATCAAAAGAGGGATTTGAATTCCATGTTAAAGATATGGTTATTTTATATCCCTTAAACTCTACTTTTTCTCTAATATTTTGTATGGCTGGATAGAAGCATTCAAATATAATATTCAATGTTCGAAGCAAAGAAAAGAGAGAAAATATACAACTATGGCTGGAAGCATCATATGATATCGATATGTTTTTGCAGCTATTCTTTCCTTCTATTTAGTTTTATTTACTCTGTGCTTTACATTTAATGAATTAGATTTTTATCTCACTTGTACCTTTCTATTTTTGTCATTTTATTCTGATTTAAAGATGTTATTTAAGCCATATAAATCCATTTTTATTAATGATTTTATCTTGTTAGAGCTTCAAGTTAGTGCCAAAACCAGGTAGTCACTAGAAATGTTAAAGAAAGACAGGCGTATTCTTCTTGTTAGGCCAAAAGTGAAGGATTTGCTCCATGCCTCAATAAGCTAGTTGTTCACTTGCAACAATGACCTGAATTAGAAGTTATCAAACATCTAATGGAGGGGGGAAGCTGCAATAATATATGATTTAATGGTGGATTGGATGCGTTGGTTTGACAAAATGATAATCTTAGCACTTTAGGTTCATATTTAGCTTTCATATGACATTCATGTTGAAGTAGTTTATAATCCAAGCATTAGTTGGAGAAAACATGATTGTGTTTCAATGCAAGTAGGGTTTTGGTTTTCTTTAAACATTTCAAATTTATGGGGTTTCCTTAAACTTCTTCAGTAATGGAATTACCTTCTTCACTATTACTTCTTCCTTTCTTTCTTTTTTTGATGGATTGCTATTATTTCTTTTCTGTACTTAGAAGTGATTTTCACTGCATTAAGAAATTGTAATTGCAAATGTAATAATTGAAAGATTCCTGTCGCCACCCTAAGCATCCAGGATTAAGGATTTGTTTTTATGCTTTGGTTGATAGGGATTTGAAAAGATGATATCCATGAAACTGAATAGAGGTACAACATAAAAAGTGTTGTCTCTTGGAAAGAAGTAGATCAAGGTAGGAATATGCATAAAGCTGCTTTTTGGATAATTAAGGTAGGTTTGTTCTTGTGATGAGATGACACTTAAGAACGTGCATAGAGCTGATTTTTTTGGTTGAAATCTTATGTCAAGGAAGCTATTAAATGTTATTGCTTCAGGTTATCTATGTTTTTTTTAAATTTGTTTTACGTGCTCTTAATTTTGTAGTTTTGCAGTTGCACATTGCTTTTCCAGCTTAAATTAATTTTTAAATGTAAAGAAACCTCTTAGTTGTTCATTTCTTTCAAATATGTGCAAAGCATAGGAGGATATCCTTAGCACCTTCTTAATGACGAATTTTGATGGCTTCATTTGTAAAATGTTGGTTGATAATAGGTACATGCATCTGCTTTGAAATTTCATTTTGTTCTTTATTATATATTTGTTCCTTTTTCCGCAATTTTTCCTGGCATCTCCTTTATTTTCTATTTGTTAAAATATTGCGATGTTTTGGAATGGATTCACACTTTACTGTGGCAAATCATGGAGTTTCTTAGTTTGTGCTATATATGTTTGTATGTGAAAGTCTGATAATTTGCGGACATTGTACACTTTCATTTATGTGTATATTTTTTCTATCTTTTTTAGGCTATTATGTATGTGGGGTGAGGGGAAAGTTTCATGCATCTGTGTGTTAAAGTTTCATTATTTATTTTTAAAAAATGAATCAAGATTTTTAAAGCAGTTTTCTTTGACATGGTCTTGGTCATATCCTATTCACTATCATCAAACATGATGAGTTTCTCCTTTTTTTCTAATATAGATTTGGAACAATTGGAGTATTGAAGACTTGTTTACATTTTGTAGGTATTCTATGTATGAATCATTAAAGGCATGTTTATAAATCTGATTCCCTGTGGGGATTGATTCTTCCTATATATTTCTGTCATATTTTGCTTTAGTCTATTTATTTGGGGATCACCTTTGGGATTGCAAAGCTGATGCTGCTATAATGGGTCCTTTGGGATTGCAATGTTGACGTTGCTGTAATGGGTCTTGATTGTTGGATTAAATAGAATTCTGTAGCAGTCACAGATTTGGATAATCAAATTTATGTAGTTAAAAAATCTAAAATACTAAAAGCAAGTGGGCTAATGGAATTGAAGCTAACCAAATGAATGGTCATGTAAACTATTTTAAAATTACATTTATAGGCAAAATGTAAAATAAATAATAATGCCTTATAAGTGAAGTAATTTTTTTTTTGTATAATGATGGTGTCGATTAAATGGACTTGGAAGTTTTTTTGAAATCAATGGACAAAAAAATTTGACATGGTGATAGTAATTCTAGAAATTAACTCTTAGGCTCTTAGATTTGGAGGGGGGTTGATCATCACACTTCATCCTCTCCCCCTTTCTCTCTCCCTCTTTCACTCTTTCTCATTCTCTATAGCGTTGCTACCTCGCCGCCATCTCATATTGCTCCCTCTACTTCTTCAACTCTGTATTCACGTCTCTCTCTTGGGTTCTTGTTCTTCAACTCCCTCTCTGCGTTGTGCCCCTTTTGGTTCTTAGTCTTCATTAGTTCTCGGCATTGCTCCCTCTTGGCAAAGCAAACTGGATTGTGAATAACACATCTGGACAAAAATTTCATGAGGGCAAAGGTGTTGAATGGGATAAGTGTTAGTGAAGATATACTGATACATCGTATGGACATAAATCCTTTGGAATCTAAGCTACCTTGTAGCATGACAAGGACGCAATTCCCAATCATTATTTCATTTGCATTGACCATCAACAAAAGCTAAGGCCAGTCTATGTCCAATATTGGCCTATACCTTTCAAGTCTGGTTTTCTCAAAAGGACAATTGTATGTTGCATTATCAAGAGTGAAGAGCTTTTATAGGTTGAGATTACTAATATTAGATGAACAAAAGAAATGTACGAATCAGACAACCAATGTAGTCTATAGAGAGATATTTTGAAATCTCGACATTGAATGAATTCAAAATGGCATTGCAGTGTTTAAGGCAAGTGTAGAAAATACAACTCCGTGCAGCATATGGGGTTGTTTGTTTTGTTATAATATATACCCCATGTTTTGTCAACAGTGAAGGGAGTTTCCAAAGTGCCTTTTTTTCCTTCTCCTTCTTATCCAGTCGTACGCTGTCACTATTTTCAGCACTTAGGGCAATCTTACAAGTTCATTTAGGTACGCAAAATCACTTCTTTTCATCAAATTCCCTTCATGAAAGTTCCAATTATTTTTATCTTTCTAATGATCGTAATATTGTGCTGATTAGGGAAAATTTTGGGGTTAGGGTTTTGAGAGAGTTTTGAATTTTGAGAATATATGACTATAAATAGATAGAGGAAGGCTGATAGTTAATTTTAATAGGTTTAGATTTATTATTTGGTTGTTTTAAGATTTTATAACTAATTTCTCCTATAAACAATAGTGAACACCCTATTTTGTCTAGGCTCCACTCAAAAATATAAAAATAATTGATGATGATTGGTGTCCAAATTGTCAATCATCATTGAAAGAAAAAAAAATGAAAATAAGAAAAAAAAAAGAAAATCCTCCTATTGATGATGATCGATGTCCTAATTGGCGATCATCATTAAAAAGGAAATAAAATAAAATAAAAACGAAAATTAAAATAAATCCCCTAATTGATGATGATTGGCATTGCCATTCATTAAGAGAAAATAATAAATAAAAAAAATGAAAAATATAAAATACAAAAAATCTCATTTATGTTGATAGGTTTAAATTAGGAAACTATTTGTGGGGAGAATGAAAGAAAAATTAAAAAATTAAAAAAAAAAGAAAAAAAATAAGAAAATCCTCCTATTAATGATGATCGGTGTCCAAATTGGCAATCATCATTGAAAGGGAAAAAATAAAAAAAAACAAAAATTAAAATAAATCCCCTCATTGATGATAATTGGCATTGTCATTCATTAAGGGAAAATAATAAATAAATAAAAAATCTCATTTATGTTGATAGGTTTAAATTAGGAAATTACTCTTGGGGAGAATAATAAAAAAAATTATTAAAAACGAAAAAAATCTCCACTAATGGTGATTAGGTCAAGCTAGGAAGTTTTATCAATAGAAAATACAAAAAAATAAAAAACAAAAATAAAAATAAATCTCCATTGATGGTAATTGGGTCAAGTTAGGTAGTTCTTAACATAAAATACAAAAAAAATCAAAAAACAAAAATTAAAAAAAAGAAGGAGCATTTATGAAGAAAACCCTATCTTGAGACTATAAATAAGAAATAAGGGTTGAAGCAAGATATACAAAAATTTTGGGAGAAGAAGGAGGAGAGCAAAGCCACAAGAATTTGAGGAGATTTTTGAGAGGAAAGGGCAGCAAGAGAGAAAGAGGTATGTCGCGGTCTCTTTTATTTGTTCTATTATGAATATAGCTACTAACTCCATGTCATGCTTTCTCACTTTCTTGGATATTCTTTTAAGATGACCATGCATTTGCCTTCTTATCCTTCTTTGCCTCACGAATCTCTCTCATCATCATTTGGCTTTGTGAATAACATGATTATAGTGTGATGAATGTCATTTCATTTTAGACTCTGTTGCCACTTTGCTTGTTTTTATATATCTAATCATCTTTATTGTGCATTTAACAAAAGTGGTAGTGTTTGGGAGACAAGAGCTTACAAGGAAGAGGTTCACAAAGATGAAATATGCTTTACTCCTTGTGATTATTATTGTGATTATTATGCTTACAACTTTCCTTGCTTCTATACTAAACAATGATACTGTGAAGCTTCATTTTTGTTGTTGACTAAATGATGGGAATGTTAGGAGTTGTATACATTATCTTGTTTTGCTTTACCTTGATGCTAATATGCTTTTGAAGATCTAGTTCAATGGTTGCACATGTTGATGGTATGTTACTAAATTGGCTTGCTTTCAAGGACAAAAGGTATGCAAAGTCTCCTTACTTTTGACTCCCTTTTTGTTTAACTTGTGCTACTTTTTCTTCTTCTTTTTTTTCTTTATCCCTTTCTTAGGTCCTCTTTCAAAAAAAAGAAAAAAAAATATTTTGACACATTTTGGTAAATGAAAATAAAACGGAAAAACTCTCTTTTACAAGAAAATAAAGAAAAATACTTTTTGAAAAAATAAAAAACACAAACCAAACAAAAAAATATTTTTCACAAATAAATTAAATAAACATTTTTTCTAAAAAACACCAACAAAGTGACACGCATTTATACACCCGAACTACGTGGGCTTTGATCCCTTTAAAGGGTACGTAAGCCCTAGGTTCCCTTCCTAGGTCAAGTTCAATTTTGTAAATAAATATATTTTTTCTTATTTTTTTGTAAATAAATGTTCCTTTTTTTTTCTTTAGTTTTCATTTTATTTATTTTTGTAAATATTCTTTTTTATTTGGGTAATTATAATAAAATTAAAGGTCATATTCGTTTTTAAATAATTAACTTAGGGTAACTATTCTTATGAATGGGTGTTGTGGGGTGCCTAACACCTTCCCCATACACAATTGACTCCCGAACCCTAAATGGTTTTTTGTAGATCAGTTTCCATTTTAAAAAAGGTTTCCGAAATTGTCCTTTTTCTAAAATTTTGATGGCGGCTCCATATATTTTCAAATTTCAGGCTATACAACAATGCATAAATTATGTTCTATAGGACATTTTTACTGATTAAATTTAGGTTAAATAATTTATTGTGTTATTAGAGGTATTAAGTTTTAATCGTTTTAGATTGTTGGATAAATTGAAGATTTATACTTTAACATTTTTATTCTTGAAAACCTAAACTTTATATTGGGGATTTTGTCTAAAAGAATGAAATGGAGGGTAGTTTGGGATTCAAATGAGTTTTTTGGGTTAAGATAAATATTTGAATTAATGTTTAAATGAATAATTGGGATTGGAGTGTGTAATTGTAATTTTTGGGTAAGTAATTCAAAAGTTGAAAATTATATAATTGAGTTAATTGTTTAATTTATATATTAAATTTGTGTCTACTTTTTTTGTGTAGATTGATTTGTGATCAGATTGTGATTGGTGCCTTTATTTATCAAAGGTTGTAAATTAAGTTTGGAGTTGAGGTAACTAAAGTTAATTTATTTTATATGCTTGTTCTGGACTGTAAGGTGTTTCCTAAACCTTACCTTTTTTATGAAATTAAAATGTGATTTGAAAAATCATATGTACTTTAGTATATGAACTAATTTAAGTGAAGTAAAGTACTTTTAAATTGTATGTGTGTAATTGGAATGTATACTATGAGGTTGTGATGCTTGTGTTGATGAATGTAATGTGATAAAATGTATTTGAGATGTTGAATTGATTTGAAAGGTTTTTGAAAAGTATGTATATCTTATATTAACTGTTTTAGGGATATAATGAGATTGTGTGGTAGGGGTTGTGGAGAATATGTGTGCTCATCAACTCTTTCATCCCTAGCCTAGATTTGAGTTGAGTATTTTGGGTGGACACTTTCCTGTTATGGTATATCAGTGGTGGAATGAGATGGGGCGGTATTCTTGAAATGACTAACTAAAATTTGGTCGGGTATACTAGCACTAATAGACTGCACCTAGTCCAACAATGCAATAAGGTGAAGTATGGTGGATGGGCGAGATGATTTTTAAACATACATATTTATACATGTAATGTGGTACATTGTTTGTTGAAAATAGTAAAATTGATTTATATATATAATTATAAACATGCTTCTCTGACTTGCATTCCTATTACATATGTTGTAAATTGATTTTGGTTACTTGGATTTTATGCCTCACCCTGTTGTTGTTAATATTTTTCAAGCATTTAAGGCATCTAATTTTGTTAGAGGCTAAGGGAAGCAGCCGGGGGCATAGGTGTTGTGATCTTTGTCCTCTTTTAGCATTGGTGTTATATTGATTTTTATATTGCCATTTTAGGGCCCTAATGTTTTTTAGAGACTATATTTATCATTTTGGATAATTGTTTAACCATTATTGGGTATGAGGCCTTATTTTATACACTCTGATATTTTGGCAGATCCACAATCTTATCTTGTGTTGAAATTGTTTTGTGTAGACTATTTGTTGTGGGGTTCAGAGATGTAAAACTCGTGGGCTATGTTTTCTCTTGTTTATTATTTGTGCCCAGAGTGATGGATTTTCTGTAGTAGGTTTTGTGGGCTGGTTTTGTGCCCTAAACCCCTATATGTATTTTTGAAAGAAAAGGGTTTTCCATTATCAAGTGTTAATAAGGTTTTGTAACGTTATTATGGATAATTATTGTTTGTGTAAAAGGGTTTTTTCATAATTCACATTTTTTTCCGTAATCCGTTTACAGTTGGCCTTTTCACTTAAATTGTGATTGAGAATAAACTTGGATGATGAATTAGTGTAGGTTTTGGGCTTCACTAATAAGAAGCACTTAAAATAAAATTGAACAATTAAAATTTTAGGGTTGTATTTGTTTACTTTCACTTAGTGTGTATTTGAGTAAGCTCCAAACTGTGGTTTCAAAAGCTCTTTTCCGTAAATCGAGACAAAACTCCTCTCACATACTTATCTTGTAAATCATAAAAGCTCTTCTCTATAAGCTAATCCAAATGCATACTTACATCTCTATTTATAATTTTTGTTACCTATTTTATATTCTTCTTATACTAACTCCATGTGATCCTTGTCATTAAAATTTAATCTTTGATGTGCTCTTCCTAACACAATGTTATCAAAAGATCCAGAATTATCCAAGTAAATTTTCAGCAAGCAAAGACACATGCATCTCTTGGCATGGTATTTCTATTTTAAGTACTCTTTCTCGTAAAATATTATTTGAGAAAGTAGGGAAAATAGGGAACCGGCTTGCATCCTTTTCTTAAAATAAAAGGATGGTCCTTTTCCTGATGTGGGCCGTTGGATCAAGATCTCAACGGTCCAGATTTAATATGTTATAAAAATATTAATTTTATAATATCTTAAATCTGGACCGTTGAGATCTTGATCCAACGGCCCACATCAGGAGAAGGACCATCCTTTTCCTAAGAGAAAAGGATGCAAGCTAAATCCGGAAAATAGTTACAAGGTATTCTTAAATTCTCTTTCTTTCTCAGAGATTGAATTTTTTTTAATTGAAAATTTAAATTGGTCTGCTATTTAATTGATATTTATGTAATTATATTTGAATGGTATTTTATTAGATTTATTGATATTGCAAATTAACTATTAAGCCCAGACTTACCTTGCAATTTAGTTAGTTTTATTGATTAGAAAATGGCTAAGCCACACTGTGTCGCCCTGTTAATTAATATTATAAAAAACTACGCATTATACTTTATTTATAATATTGCCTCTGTTTTTTTTTTGATAAAAGGTTTCCCCTTTAAAATTTAGTGTGCAAACTATGCAAAAATTTATTGCCTCTCTTAGCAAGTATTTTCCCAATATTTAAATTTGTGTTTTCTTTCTTATAGGAGTAAGACCACATACCACTTCAACTAAAAACTTGTTAGTTTAAGTGATTTATTTTACTATTGAATGTGATCCAATTATTTCCTTATGACCAATTTTAATTTTATTCTTATTTCTACCTTCATGTAATGCTGACTTTTAACTGTGAGCATATTTTATCTTGACCAATTTTTTCTTGGGAAAAAGACACAAAAATATCATCAAAATTGGTAAAAGATGAATAAGTATGTTAAATTTTAAAGGGATTAATTTGAAATTTTACAATGTTGCAAAATTTGAGAAATTACCTAACTACCCTTGATTTTTTTTAAATAAAAAATCCTCAACCTCCATGTTGGCTGCCGGCCACTAGAGCTTCGGCTCCAGTGACCGGTGGCGGTGGCTATCACTGATGCCCTTGCCAGTGACCGACCGCTAGAGCTTCGGCGCCATCGATCGGTGACCGGAGCTCCAACGACTTAAGATATATTTTTGAATTTCTCAAGCAAAAAATATCAATATAGATACTTGAGTTGTTAATGGCGATAGAAATGTTGTAAACGACGGCTTAATATATATATATATATATATATATATTTAAATTTCTCAAGAAAAAGTCATCAATATTGATATTTGAGTTGTTAATAGTGATACTAAAGTTGTAAACAGAGTATTTATTGAATATTTTCTAATAACTTTTACTGGAGCCCCGGCGGGCTAATATTTTTGTTTGAATTCGTAGGCAAAAGTTGTCAATATGGATATGTAAATTGTAAATAGCGACACTAAAGTTGTCAAATACCTCTTTCACAACTATAGTGTTGCTAATAACAACTCATGTATCCCTATTGACAATTTTTGCCTAAGAAATTCAAAAAACAAAAAAAAAATTAGGCCGCCATTTATAACTTTAGTATTGCTAATAACAACTTAAGTATTTACATTAATAACTTTTGCTTCAGAAATTCAAAAATCAAAGCTTCGGTGATGGCTATTGTAATGCCCCAACTTGTGTATAAAAGCTAATGACTCCAAAAGTGAATGTAGTCAATGTTAAACAAACACTTTCGGAGAATAAAGTATGAATTGTGATCCGAATTAGTAGCAGAGAGTGCCCAAACCCTATATTTAAGCTCTGTGTCAAAGCCTAAATTAAATTAAAAGTGAGCGGGAGGGCGCATGGCATGAGATAGTGGGGCTATATAATGTGTTAAGCGGTAATCCAATGGAAATTACCATAGTTAGGGGCAAAACGAGAAGAAAGAAATTTATCGGCCAATTAGCTAGTTACCAAATGGAAAATTCACCATCAACTAAAAAAGTAAGTGGTATGACTAAATGACTAAGTGAATTAGTTAGTGTAACCATGTGGAAAAAGAAGAAAAGTCAATTTTCACATGCAAAATTGGCAATTAAATATTATATTGCAAGATGATATTTTACAAGATCATCATCTTCTTCAAAGGGCCATGATTTATATATGACAAGAGGAAAAAGCAAGAGAAATACATATTGGCTATTAAATATGACATACAGAGACAATATGACCAAGTTAGTAAAAGATGAAGACTTGGTCAACTATTGCAACTAAAGTAAGGAGGGAAATATGATAATTCAAGAAACACCTTTATCTCCCTTTTCTCATGATAATTTTGGTCAACAAGGGAAATATTTGAGAAAAAGAAATACTTGGAAGAAGATGAGGCCATGTGGAATTAATTTGGGCCAAGTAATTAAATAAGAGTTCATAAAGATAAAAGCACATGGAAGATAACTAATAAAATATGGTAAATTAAGAGAGATAAAGAGGATATTACAAGAGCTTTCCTCTTTCCATTTCAATATGATTTTCGTCCAAATCATAAGGGAAAGATAGAGGGAGAGTTTAATTAATACCATTCTTCACCTTTTCCTCAAGAAAAGTAGGTCAGAAGGGTTAAAAGCATATCAAGAGAAAGGAAGAGACTTGTTAACAAAACTCCCTCCCCTCAAGTCAATTATTTTGGCTATGTTATAAGAAGAGAGAGGAGGTTTGATTAATTGAATTCTCTCATCATCTTATTCATCTAAAATGTCTGTCAAGACACCAAATCAAAGAAAGAAAATTGGATTATAATATTTTCTCACATTTTTTGTTCATTAGGACGACCAAAGAGAAAGAGTGTGAGAGAGAATATTAAATTCAAATATTTCCTCACTTTTCTAATAGGAAGGTCGTCCACGCATCTAAGAGCAAGAAAGTGGGATTAGATATTTAATTAAAACACTCTCTACATCCTCACACAGCCACAAAGTCGGCTAAAGGAAGCAAGGAAAGAGAAAGTGAGTTTTGGAAGAACAAAGAGTAAGGTAAGGTGATTTTGTGTGATTTTCACCTCCTTAACCTTATCTGTAGCTCAAATACCCTTCAAAAACATTGTTCCTTTTAATGAAAGCTTCATTCCTATAGTTTTAGAATTTCAAGAGGAGGTATTTTGAGCCATCTTGCAAGAGCAAAAGTTATAGAATCAAAGAAAGAACCTAAGGAGGAGCAAGAGGTGTGTATTAGCTTCAATTTAAGCCATGGGTTGTGTAGGTTGAATGAGTATTTTAACTTGTGTAATTCTGCCATAATTTTGTCCAAGCTAGGGTTTTTAAGAGTCATGGTGTTTTGGTTATGTATTTGGTGTTTTATGATGATTGGAAAACATATGACACAAGTTTGATTCTCAAATTGGAAGTTTGGAAATTTCTGGAATTTTGTTGATTTTTCTACCCAAAATAGGACATGTAGAAAGAGTGGAAATTTGATCATTTTGATGTTACCATTGCGTTCTACATGAAAAACAGTGTGGGAATAGGCCCGGGTTGTGAATTTTGGGTCATTGAAACTTAAAATGCAAAATTGGATTTTCTGCCCGAATAGGATTCCAGCGAGGTACCCTGATTGTGTGATATTTTTGGATAAACAAATGATGTTTAATGGAGGTGAAATTTTTTAGAATAAAAGTAGACATATTAAGGTTTAATTTGATAGGTCATTTTTATCATTTTGATTTGTATACTTAGAGTTTTGAATTTTTGAATTTAGGTCATGAAAACTGGGTTGAATTCTGGCAATGTGCAATAAATGACAATTTTGGGAATGCTATGCATCCAACTGGCCGTGGGTAGTATTTTTGCTCGAAACTAGACTAAATAAGGGTCATATAGTCTTTAGAATCACTATAATTCGATTTTTGTACATAAAGATATGATTTTTCAAAGTTGATAAAAAATTTTGGCAAATTTGGTCACTTGTGAGAAAATTAAAAATGTAATGACATAATGTAATATTGTTGAACTCTGAGGTTAGAAATTGGTCTTTTAGGTTATTGACCACTTTAACTCCTTAGTTGATTTGATTAAATATCCCTAATGATAACCAACTTGAGTGTTTGAATTAAAGAAGAATTGGATTAAGTATTAACCTATCGTCCGTAATTCAAATTATAGGATTCGATATCTGCCCTGAGCGTGAGAAACCTGTGCCCGGGCATGAACAGAAAGAACAGGATAGTGACTCTTTCTTTTATATAATGTATAATGCTTTGCATGCATGTGCTTATCATTGAATTGTGATGAATATGAAGACTGCCTTGAATACAACGAAAGCTGTAGTGAAAATAAATACAGTGTAAGCTGTTGTGATCGTGAATACAGTAAAAACTATTGTTATAGTGAATACAGCAAAAGCTGTCATGATCATGAATACAGCAAAAGCTGTCGTTATTGTGAATACAACGAAAACTGTCGTGAACATGAATACAGCGAAAACTATCACGATCCTAAATACAGCGAAAGCTGTCGTTATTGCGAATACAGTGAAAGTTATTGTGAAGATGATAAATGTGAATATTGCTTTGATTGCTGCTGTGGATGCTGCTTTATGATAATTGCTTACATACTTTGTTAAATTATGTATCATATAATAGAAATATTACTACTGAGATTCATATGAATCTCACTCTTTCCAATGACTAACCTACAGCCAGGGCAATCGGATTGAAGGAGTGGCGGGTAACGAAGGGCTGCTAGTGCTTCCGGTTAGGAGATTAGAGTTTTGTGTTGGTTATTAGTTTTTGGGACTATTGAATATGATGTTAATGTAAGATCAATGTAGTAGAGGTAGTCGAATCTACTATAGACTTGTGTATTGGTTTGTAATCCTCGGTATGGGAACTAAAACGGGCGATTATGCTTTGTAGATCCCTACTAGTTTGAGTATAACCTGAGAGTTCGTCGAGAAATTTTGTTGAGCACTTTGATATTAATGAATGGAATCGTACTGAGTAAGCCAAACATTTTTGGTAAAGCGGAAACAAGACCATGTTAATCATGTTTTGAAAAATTTTGAAAACCCACTTTATCATAGGACCAAATCTTGTCTTGAAGTCGGGATCGCTTTGTGTTGAAAATTTATTCTCTGGTCTCCAAATGATCTTTATGACATGTTTTTGAACTATATTAATTGTTTTCAAAGAAGGGGGTTACAGCTATCACTGCTAGTCACCGGCGGCCGGCTGCTAACAAGGGGCTGGGGATTTTTCATTACAAAAAATTAAAGATAGTTAAGTAATTTCTCAAATTTTGTAACATTTTAAAATTTCAAATAAGTCTCATTGAAATTATTGAAACTAAATATACTTATTTGTCTTTTACTAATTTTGATGGCATTTTTCTATCTTTTTCCCTTTTTTTTTCTTGGAAGAGGATACACTCAGAACTTTTTTTCTCATTTTCTTCTCAAAATCTCATCTCCACCATCAGATTAAAAAATAAATGGTTCAAATTTAATATTTTTTAAACTATTATTATAGTATTTTATAATTTAATTTTTTTAAAATTGTTTGTATTACTATTATGAATTGTGCAGATAAGATTTCAATGATTTAAATTTATTTATTTATGTTTAAAATAATAATTTTTTTTACCAAGAGATTAAAATAACAGTTTTGTAAAATATGAAATATGAAATATTTATTTTTTAAATCTAAGTGCGTAGATAAGATTTTAAGAAAAAAAGAAAGTAAATGATTATGAGAGAACCTAGAAGGTTTGGGCCTGAACTTTTAATGGGTTGGGCTTTTTTAAAACAAGTGGGTTCAAATTAGGTTTTTATTTGTTCAAACTTCACACCACCGTGCACCTTCTCATCAGTTTTCTAATTTCATCATATACCCTGAGCTCGAACCGTCACCAGCATATCCCATTAAAAGTATGAGATTTGATGCTCTCACCAATTATGCGGGCTTCTTCTGGAGACAACGTTCTCGTGGCTGAAAGGTGCGAGCTTTTTCCTGTTTATTCCTCCATTCAGTAGCAATACCCTTATGTTTTCTAAAAGCTTTCTTTTTGTCCCACGAGCTTTAATCCTTTATGCACTGCGATTATTGGCAATTTGGCATACAATGTCATTTATCATGAACTAATATGCATTTATTTTGATCTAATGTTATGGATTGAAAATTATGCTTATAAATGTTGATTGATCTATGGTTGATATAGAGTGAAAATGTTGCTGTGGGTGCCAAGTGGTTTTATTTATTCCTTTCATGTACATTTTCTTAACAACAACAATAATAATAATAATAATCTTGAAAGTAAACGCTGTGATGTGTTGGCATTGTGTAAATTGTGTTTTGCGTTTTAGCATGAGTAAAATGAGTTTGAACTGAGGCTGGAATTTGTGAATTCCTTGAAATAGAAGGATCATATTTTTTTAATTAGTTTGATAATAGATTTTGATTTGAATGTATCCATATTTTCTATTCCTCATCTTTTATCTTTTTTTTTTTGCTTCTCCACCTTCTTTTGTGTCCTATTTATCAAACGTTAGTTTTCTTGCCTTCTACGCACAATGATTATTGATCTCATGGACTAAAATGTAGGTTTATTGAATTTATTTACTATTCATTTCTTTTCCTTTGGTTCTTTATGTTTTTTGCATATTTATTATTTGAATTTTAACAAATTATTCATTCATTCATTTTTCTTGTGCTAGCTAATTAGTTATTTATTTATTATCATTTTATTGATATATTTATTACTTCATTTTTTAAATTATTTTGTTTATTTTTGTATCAGTGTGTATATAAAATTATTGGGTGGCAAAATAATGTATAAAATTATTGATTGATTAAATTTATTGTGTTTTTTATTCAATGAAATGATTATTTATTTTGCACCATTGATTGAAAGGGTGGGGTAGGGCGGCATATATTTACTTATTTTTTCTCGTTTTTCATTCTCTAGCTCACTTTCATTTTTTCATATATTTATAATTATATTTTATAATTTTAAATTAATATTTTCTGGAGCTGTGCTAAGCGATAAATTTTTTACTCTTCACTACAAACTAGGTTTTACATTCAGGATTAGAGTTTGCATAATTTCTTTATACATGACATTTTTTACAATACAATTATTTATCGGTTAATTTTGTTAGAATAATTCTTTAGATCAAGATGTTTACAAGGAAGCTTTTGAGGTTATGACTCAAAGGCATATTGGATTTGATAAGTCTAGACTTCTCTTGTCAAGTTTAATATTTTTTTTTGAAATATCAATATTATTACGTTAATCATCGAAAAATAACGAATCACCTCTGTATTTGCAGAGACTTGAAGGAAGATAATTCAAGTGTGGTGCTGTTATGGTATTGGATAGGAAATAGACAGAAAAGACAGAAAAGAAGGAGAGAAAGAGAAGAACAGAAATCTGGAGAGAAAAGAGAAGAACAGAGAGAATAGAGAATTCGAATTATTTCCTTTAGAAAATAGTCAACTTGCAAAACTGATACAAGAGGTCCTGATCATGTTATTTATAACATGATACCCGACCCTTTTCCACGGCTAGACTAACTTAGGCGCTTATTCATAAACCATCATTTAGTTATGCTTTTTGCACCTAAGTCCCTACTCAAACTAATCTAATCTATTCACTCAAGTCCCTACAATCACTCTTACATATTCCATAACATTGCCCCCCCCTCAAAACAACCCTTGTCCTCAAGGGTTTGGCAGTGGAAAATCAGGGAATTGATGCTTGAGATTAAACAAAGAGATCCAAGTGGCCTCTTCCACAGGATAACCTTGCCACTGCACCAATACTTCAGTAATTATTCGTTGTTTCTTCCTACCAACCCTTTGAGACAAAACCTTCTCTGGATAAAGCGAAGGAGGAACAGCAGGCCAATCAACCGGAGGATGCCGCTGCTGAACACTCGGATCTGGGCACAATTTCAACATAGATACATGAAATGTGCCATGAATTCTGGTCTCAGATGGCAACTCAAGTTTGTAAGCAACTGGACCAATTTTCTCCAAGACTTTATAGGGACCATAGAACCTAGGAGCCAGCTTCTGGTTGCTTCTAGTGGCTGCAGAAACTTGTCTATAAGGTTGGAGCTTTATGAACACCCACTGACCTATCTCAAAATTTCTATCAGTCCTCTTAAGATCAACTCGCTGTTTCATAGTATTAGCTGATCTGTGCAGATGGTACTTCAGGACTGCAATCATTTTTTCCCTGGCTTGAAAAGACCTGTCCACCACCTCAACTATAGCAGACCGAGGTACATAAGGCATATAGACTGAAGGCTTTTGTCCATACAATAACTCATGAGGAGTAGCTTTGGTTGAAGTGTGAAAGTTGGTGTTATACCACCACTCAGCCAAAGGCAACCATTGACACCATTCTTTAGGTGTTTCCCAACACATACATCGCAAATAAGATTCTACACATCTATTAAGAACTTCAGTCTGACCATCACTTTGGGGGTGGTAAGCGGAGGACAAATTTTGTTGCACTTTTAAAACCTTAAGAAACTCTTTCCAGAAATTACTAAGAAACAAAGGATCCCTATCACTTATGATTTCCATGGGGGCACCATGCAATTTATAAATCTGATCCAAGAATATTTGGGCAAGAGTAGCAGCTGAATAAGGATGTGCAAGAGGAATAAAATGAGCATACTTAGTCATCCTATCCACAATGACCCAAATAACCTCCTTACCCCCAGATTTAGGTAATCCTTCGATAAAATCCATTGAGATACTCTCCCATACCTTATTCGGAATTGGTAGAGGATTTAAAAGCCCAGGTAAAGCGATTGTTTCATACTTACACCTAGCACATGTGTCACATCCTTTAACAAAATCTTCAACATCCTTATGAAGGTGCTTCCACCAAAACATCCCTTTAACCTTGTAGTAAGTACCTTGGATACCTGAATGGCCACCTTGTGGGCTGGCATGCAACCATTCCAGTAATTTCTGTTTCAAATCAGGATTATGTCCAACCACTAATTTATTATTCTTCCGCAAGTATGTCCCATCCCACGAATATTTATGAAAAATTCCACCATGCTCTTTCACGTCAGCTAGGACAGCAGCAACCTCACTATCTGATTCCCAACTCTTCTTAATTTCGTCTATCAACTCAGGAGAGGCAGTATCTAAAGAGATCTGCAACAATTGAGGACCATGTAACCTTGATAAAGCATCAGCCACTGTGTTATCATTTCCCTTCTTGTATTGGATCTCATAATCATACCCCATAAGCTTAGCTATCCAATACATTTGAAATGGAGTTTTCAATTTCTGCCCCAACAAATACTTAAGGCTCTGCTGATCAGTTCGAATCACAAATTTATTACGCTCCAAATACTGATGCCAATACTCAACTGCTTGTACCACAGCAAGCAACTCCTTCTCATAGATAGAAAGATTTAAGTGTTTGGGAGCAAGGGCCTTACTGTAATAGGCGAGTGGCTGACCCCGTTGCATCAAGACAGCCCCAATCCCAACACCACAAGCATCTGTTTCTACCACAAATTCCTTAGAAAAATCTGGTAATGCCAACACAGGTGTAACACCCCGATTTTCGATTAAGGACTAATAATAATTATTGAGAATAATTATGTGTCTTATGGCAATAATAATTAATATGCCATAAGAGTTGGGAAATTGAAAGAATGGAATTATTGGCATAAGTTGGTAATTAATGGAAATTAATTACTAATTAAGAGAAAAATGAGAAGTGTGATCAAATGGCTAATGGATGGATTAGAGAGATTAATTGGTGTATATGTGTGTGGTATTAGAGATCAAGGGTTGAGATTCATTATTGATGGGTCGGAATCCTATACATTGTGTCTATGTGAGCTCATAGTGGAAGTGGATGAGATGGTGACATGTGGCATTGTGGAGGCCTTTGGATGAGGCACTAGAGGACAAAATAATTCATTCCTCTCTTTTCTCTCTCTCCCATGCGCATGAAGGGGCCAAGGGGGGGCAGAAATTTCTGCTCCTCACCTTCATCATCTTCATCAAACATTTCTCTCTCTCTTCTCTCTCCATTTTCGCCATTTTTGGCCAAAGAAGAAGAAGGAAAAGCTTGCATTTAAGGTAAGATCTTGACTTCTAATGCCAAAATGCTCTTCATTAAAGTTGATCCTTGAGCTAAGAGCTTTCATCCTATGGTTGTAGTTTGTTCATTGGTTGTGGTTTGGGGCCACACGAAATTTTGGGAGGTGGTGAATCAAGAACTCCCTTTGAGAAAGTTGTTGAGGTGAGTGAAAGCTTCCTTCTCATATAAGATTTGTGGCCATTGGTTAGGCCTTAAATTTCTGGAATTTTAGCCCTAATTTCGTGATTTAGGGTCTTGTGGTGTTTGAATTGTTGTTGTCATGGAATTAGTGCCTTGTTAAGTGTTTTGAATGAATGGTATTGAATTGAAGCTTAAATGTGAAGTTTGGCACTTTTTGTGTTGGTTTTATGCTTTGGTCAAAACAGGGCATATAAATGGGTTGTGAATTTGGTCATTTTGAGGTTACCATTGTGTTCCTTGAGTGATTTTGTGTGGGAATAAGCTTGGTTATTAATTTCGGAGTTGTTGAACACTTTGGTAGAAAATTGGAAATCTGTTTGGTTTAAGCACTGTTTTGCGCAGTAATTTTGTATGAGCGTTTTGAATGACCAAATGGTATTGGAAAATTCTGAAACTTTCCAGTCTTAAAGTTCACATCCCAAGCTTCAAAATGGGCACATAATTTGTGCCATTTCGTTTTGTCTACTGTGAGTTATAGCTGTCCAAAGTTTGAGGTCGAAAATGGATTCTGTTTTGGGACAGTCTTGAGTTTTTGGTGATTCTGGATTTGTGTAGTGATTTCCAGTGAATGGCTATATTTTTCCTTGAAAGAGGACTTATATACCTTTCATTTGGCTTTGGAATCACTTCATTTCGATTTTTCTAGATTTAGTTATGAATTTTGGAAGTTCGCCCAGAGTCAGGAAATTTCTGGGCCGCGGCCCAAGAGTGGCTGGACCGCGGCCCAAGACTTTCTGGCCTTATCTGGGCCGCGGCCCATGAGTGGTGGGCCGCAGCCCAAGGCCTTCTGACCATCTTTGGGCCGCGGCCCAAGGAATGGTGGGCCGGGGCCCACGCCTATGTTCCAGCACTTTGTGATTTTGAAAAGTGACCTTCAATCTATTGTTTCCCAGTCTTTTGGGGCTTTGATTAGAGGCATTTGGGGCCTCTTAAGGGTCAATTATGATAGCCAAATCTAAGTATTATGAAAGTGAGAGTTTGGAAAAGAGAATGACCATATGTTCTTGATTTGGTTATAGGGTTGGGTATTCACCCTGATTATGATTTGATATCCGCTTGGATCGTGAGTAGCCGACGCTGGAGCATACGTGGAAAGAATAAGTGTAGGGAACTTACCTCTCCTGCATGTAGTGATAATTGTATTTGTGTAATGATGCATGTTATTGCTTTGCATGATTATGTGAAACATGTATGAATGATTGTAGCTCTGTTTCTAGTTATGCTATGGCCATGAGTATGTTGTTGAAACATTGAGCATGCGGATATATCATGATGTGAACATGAGTTATTGTGATGCAAGCATGTCATGCATTAAATACTTATCTTGCATGCATATTGGTATGTGTTTCCTACTGAGATTCCCCAGAATCTCACCCTCCCCTATCAACATTTTAGACAGGGAAGGAAGATTGAGGATGAAGCAAGCATCCAAGGACGAAGAGGACTCGTTTCTGGGTGAGAGCTTAGTAGTTGGTTATCAATGCGTAATTGGGATTATGTATTTGTTTATATGGATCAATACTGGAGTATGTATTCGAGTAGGTTGTGTAATCCCTATTGGTTGAATTGTATGGGCTAATGTGCCCTATGATTATTGAGCGAAGATATGATTCCGGGATTGCCGGAAATTTATATTGCGTACTCTGATAATTGTATAAATGTAATTTATCTTCGCATAGTAATTATATTCGGAGTGTGAATATGAGACCGTGTTAATAATTTTGAAATGAAATTGTGAAAACCCCGTCTGGTTGATGGGTTTATAAATGATGTTTTGTCTTATTGGTCTCTATTTCACGTTAATTGCATAATCCGGGTATTAATTACGGCAGGGGGTTACAACAGGAGCGGACACTAATGCTTCCTTCAGGTTCGAAAAAGCTTCACTTGCAGCACTTGACCATTTAAAAGCATCCTTTCTCAATAAAAGAGTAAGGGGCTTAGCTAATGATCCATACCCTTGAATAAACCGCCTATAATATCCAGCCAATCCGAGGAAAGCCCTCAATTGTTTTGCTGTTTTTGGTTCCGGCCAGCTTGCCACAGCTGCAATTTTCTGAGAATCAGTAGCTACTCTGCCTTCACTGATAATATGACCTAAGTATTCAACCTTCTTTGCGGCAAATGTGCACTTACTTCTCTTAACAAAATAATGATTGGTCTGCAAAATTCCTAGCACTTCTTCTAAATGCTTAGCATGATCGGAAATAGAAGGGCTATAAACCAATATATCGTCAAAGAAAACGAGTACAAATTTCCTTAACAATGGCCTAAAGATATCATTCATAGCTCCTTGAAAAGTGGCTGGAGCATTTGTCAAGCCAAAAGGCATCACTAACCACTCAAAATGGCCTGAATGTGTCTTGAAGGCTGTCTTATAACAATCTTTAGGCTCCATCCTGATCTGATGGTACCCAGCTCTCAAATCCAGTTTAGTGAACCACTTGGCATCATGTAATTCATCCAATAGATCTTCTACCAATGGAATAGGGTACTGATTTTTGACCGTTTTCTTATTCAACTCCCGAAAATCAATACACATACGCCACGTTCCATCCTTCTTCTTTACCAACACAATAGGTGCAGAAAAAGGCGAGGAGCTTTCTTGAATAACTCCTGACTGTAGTAGCTCAGAAATTTGCTTCTCGATAATATCCTTCTGAGCCGCTGAATATCGATAGGGCTTAAGGCTAATGGGGTTTGTACCTTCATGGAGCACTATCGGATGATTATGTCCAGGTCTCAATGGAGGAAGTCCTTTAGGATCCTCAAATATCTCCGCAAACTTATCTAATGTGCTATGAATTTCTGCTGGAACCCCTTTAACTGATCCACTGAAATCTGTTTCTGCTGGCAGTTCCCTGATGGCGCAGCAATGTTGCGCTGGTTGCAGCATCTGGACTAAAAAGATATGTTGTTGACATGGCTTTATTAGACCAATTTTCAGCGCTGGGACCACCTTACAAGAAGATGCAGGCTTGGCTTGCAAATTACAAAGCCGACCTTGGTACCAAAACTGCATGGAAAGATGCTCATAATCCCAAAAAGCACTTTTTATGGACTTCAGCCAAGATAAACCCAGAACGATATGAAAGGTATGGAGTTTGATTATTCTAAGATCACACACAAAATCCATACCCTGCATTTTCCATTGAAAACCATGCCAAACCCCAAAAACTTGCAACTTCTGACCTCCTGCAACCTGAACCGAAGAGGAAAGGGGAAGAGTAGTTTCTTTCCACCCTAATTTCACAGCCATGTCATAATCAAGGAAATCATGGGTGCTGCCATTATCAATCAGAATTTGAATTACACGTTTGCCAACATTTCCTTGTATGCGCATGGACTCAACTGGGTCAATGCCATTGATGGCATGTAGGGAGATAAGAGGAGCATACTCGTCTATGAGATCTTGGGTCTGAATGTCAGTCTCCCTTGTCACCTCACCTTCAGAATCTTCTACTAACTCCATATACTGAAGCCGTAGTTTTTGTCTCTGGGGGCAACGATGATCCCTTGAGAATTTTTCATGGCAGTAAAAACAAAGCCCCTTTGCCCGATGATCTGCCTCATCTTCAGCCGAAAGAACCTGTGCAGCCTTCCATGACTTTGGACCATTTTTTTCATTAAAAGATGCGTTCTTGCCCGACCAAGTGGAGACCAAGTCTTTCTGGTGGGACCCACTCTTATTATTATATACTTTGGAATTTTGGTTGGTCGGCACAGAAGGAATAATTGTTGAAGATGATTCTTTTCCGTGCGTTATCTGCCGACTCGATCTTTCATTTCCTGCTTTCGCCTCGCGCCGGTTAACGGCGATCTCTTGCACCCGCGCCAACCGTCGTGCTTCCCGGAGGGTTCGTGGGTTGAATAGCAGCACCGAATCGGCTATTTCGTCGCGCAGGGCTCCCACATAGATGTCGACCAGATATTCTTCATTGAGCTCGAGTTTCGCTGAGAGAGCATCGAACCTCATGTTGAACTCGGCCAGCGAACCCGTCTGACGCAATCGGGTAAGATCACTCATGGGCTTATCCACCGGCAGTCCGAACGTATCTCGTAGCAAAATCACGTATTCCTCCCACGTCGGGGGTCGTCGCCACCGCTTTTCTGCTGCAACGTGCCAGGCGAAGCTGGGGTCGTCAAGATTCATCGATGCCATGGTGACCTTCGACATGGCAGGAGTTTCGTCCAACTGGAAGAATCTTTCACATTTCAAGATCCAAGTATCTATATCCTGACCTTGGTATCGTGGAAAATCCATTTTTGTGAACTGGGTTGGTCGGTGGTGTCTGCCCCCATTGCCGTGATCACCATGGTTTCGTTGGGCAGCCATTACCAACGTTCGCAACTCATTTCTGACGCCCAAGACTTCATCTCGAAATCCCAAGACTGTGTCTTGGAGCTCGTCTACCATATTCAGTTTCTGTAATTGCCCTTCGATGGCTGCCATTCTTTCTTCCATATTCTTGCTGGTTCTTGCTCGAGTCTGAACCATACATCAACCGCTGCAGTGGAAGGGCCGAGGAAAGCGAGCTCTGATACCACTGTTATGGTATTGGATAGGAAATAGACAGAAAAGACAGAAAAGAAGGAGAGAAAGAGAAGAACAGAAATCTGGAGAGAAAAGAGAAGAACAGAGAGAATAGAGAATTCGAATTATTTCCTTTAGAAAATAGTCAACTTGCAAAACTGATACAAGAGGTCCTGATCATGTTATTTATAACATGATACCCGACCCTTTTCCACTGCTAGACTAACTTAGGCGCTTATTCATAAACCATCATTTAGTTATGCTTTTTGCACCTAAGTCCCTACTCAAACTAATCTAATCTATTCACTCAAGTCCCTACAATCACTCTTACATATTCCATAACAGGTGCATTGGAGCTGGAAACAAAAATAAAAGCCTATTGTAGCGCTGCATCCAGCTTCAAATATAATCTTACGACTAATAACTACAAAGCAAACAAACATAGCTCTAATCTTGAAAGGTGACTAAGAAGAAGGGCGTGAGTCAAAAAAAGCTCAAACTCATACCTCTTACTAGAGAAAAGGGATGCTTATAAATGAAATGCTCCTGATAATATTTAGAAGCCTCTATGATCTGAGTGTGCTGGAGAATTTTACCACTATACCTACTTCTAGTGTTATATTTTAGCAGCAAACTCAGATTGCGGAGGCTTCCAAGTGTTATCTAGAGCTTTTCTTTTACATGCATTATTATTTTCCCTTCTCTTGTGGTAAGAGTTATGGGATTATACTTTTTCTGGCCCACACCTTTGTTCTTACCCTCATCCTTTGAAAGAGGAGGCATGTTGGCTTTGGAGTTCTTAGCCGCACAATTATATTTGAGTCTGATAGAGGATCAATGATTCGTTTTTTTGCCAAGACTTTTGTGATAATGCAAGTTCACCCTCTAGTATTGTGACTTCAATGTTGAATTAAGAAGCTCTACCAATAATCCAAAGGAGAGATTAGGCATCATGTGAAGCACTGATGTATGAAGAAAGCAAGCACCCTAGTTAAGGGAGTGCAAAGAGTGATTGCACCTCCATCGTCATCGTTGACTACTCTGTTTGTCCCCTCACCACTTCGTCTCCATTCAACCATATGCTCTATTCTTCCCTAATCTAAGTTGCTATTGCACCTCATATTCTTCTCACATTGAGCAATTTTTGCTTCTTTGTCTAGGTTTGGTGCAAAGCAAAAATTAATCAGGATCTTCAAGATAGGACGACCTTGGCACCTTGCTATACTATATAGGTGTAGTTTAGAATGTAATTGGTGCATTAATGACTAGTACTTATCAATTTCGGCACCGTTCTTGGTGGAACTTGATTGATTTTGCTTCATAATTGATTTGGACATTAACTTGCTTTTAGGGTATTTAGTTTTGTTTATGTGTGTTTTTGTTTGTTGGAAATTTTGTGGTGATCATTTGAACTTTGGCAGAAAATCTGAATTTGCATTGAAGTGCTTGCTGGAACTAAAAAAACTTGTTGCCTAGAAAATTCAGAAAATTGCTATCCTGAAGGGTTTGGCCAAATTCAACGGTTTTCCACACTTTTTCGAATTTTCTTTATTTTCTAGAATTTTTCCAGATTTTTGTCACTTTGGCTGTTTTCTGTTTTTCTTGAGTGTTTGCTGTTTCTAGTAGGTTGATTTTGGAGTAGTTTGTTCTTTTCTTTTCGTTTCTGTAGTGGTTTGGAAGTCTTAGTTTGTGTTGCAATTAATCAAACCTTGGTTAATTGTGAAATTGGGCAAAGTTTATAGTTTGCTGGAGTTTTTCTTAAAATTATCCATATTTTCGTTAAAAGCCATTCTTTGAAGAATTGTCATCATTTTGAGCCCATCTATAGCTGTGCGACTGATCCTACTGCCAATTTTCCAAGTTTAATCATTGGTGCCAGTTTCTAAACTTCCGTAATTCTAGGTGATTTTCCAGATCTTGTGTTTTTAGTTTAGCTAACTTCTGTTGTTCTGTGGTTAAAGAAAAGAAAAGAAAGTCGGACCTCATATCGTGTCTCTCAGATTTTTATAACAGCATCTGTTCATGAATTCTCCTTAGCCTACCTTGATCACTTCTTGAAACCACTTGATTTTGCTGTAGCTAATTGAATTCAGAAGTGGATCCATCATTTATTTGCTTTTGACCATAAGCCTCACTATTTCATGTCTCTCTTTGTGTAACTAAACTTGGCTGTGATTAAATCTTGATGACATACTGCTTTCGAGAACTATTCAAGTCAAAGCAAGTTTTGACGATTATTCCTGAGAATTTGTTTGTCAAAGTGGCACTGAAAAATTTCAGCTTGATTGATATCGATTAACTCTGTTGCAGCCTTGACAAAAATTGCTGAGAAAGAACCCACATTTGAATCATTGAGTTTGGTTTGAGCAAATTGGCCAATAGTTCCAAACTTCTGTTTTGCTATGTGAAAGTTCGTGAATTTTGAATTGTAGCTCAATTTGCCTCAATCTGGTATATCTGATTACAAATTGGTAAATTCAGATTATTGGCATAACTGAATTCAAACTTGGCTTGTTCCAAACTTTCTGAATTGCTAGTGCATCCTGTGTCTGGTCTCATTGCTGGTTCTCAATTGCAAATATTCAGTTTTTAATCAGACTGATTTGCTCTGATTTTGACTGTAAAACTCACTGTTTGGCTGAATTTATGTGCACATAACTGAGTTGTTTACATAAGCTTTTCCATTGCACAGTTACCCTTCTTTGAATGTGTTAGCTCCAGCCAACTCCTCTCTTGCTATTTTGCTGTAGCTAAGAACTTCTGATTTTGCCTTAGCCTTCCACTTAATTGTTGCAATTTTCCGTGCATCCCTAAGTTTTTGCTGTGATGTACTCAAACTACTTGAATTCTAGCAAAATTTCCCCCCGAATTGGGGTTCACCTTGTATCTGATTTTCCTAGCTACTATAACTACATTCTGCAACTAGTTTGCTGAATTGATTTCTGCTTGTACATTTGGGGCCTGTTTGGTTTAAGGGGAGGGGAGGGATTTTGCTGAATTGGGGGATTTGGAGAGGAGGGGTGATATTTTGACATGTTCTTTCCATTTTACCCATATATATTTTATTATTCCTAAATTGCCCTTTGGCTTTCTCATCCGCTCTCACCTGTCTCTTAACTCCCATCCTCTTCCCCACATGTGACCATCTCCCACCTCCCCCACCTACCCCTGTAGCACCATCGTCCCTTCTCCCCTTTCACTTTGACAACCTCCATCTTATTCCTCCTTTCGATCTCTTCCTCTCCCACATGGCTGCTCGTGTGAAGGTTGGAGCTTGTAGACTCATGTTGCTGTTGCTCGTCTTCTCCCTATGCTTTGCAACAACGTCTTGAAAGTTGGAGCCTGTGAAAGTTTCTTTTTTCCTTTTTTTATATATACTATGAGAGATGAGCTGGGTAATAGATTTATATTAAAATTTAATTAGGATGTATATTTTAAAGATATATAGAATGCATATATATATATAGGAGATTCGCCTGGCCAAAAAAAAAAGGACTTAGATTCACATGATTCTTCATATATTTTTTATTAAATTTATAATTACATTTATTAAAAATTTTTAAGTTTAAAAAATAGCTTAAATAAAATTAGGATAAAGTTGTCCATATAAAAATATTTTTCCTCCTCTCTCCTCCCCTTTTAAATTAAACAAGGTAACATTAAAATCCTTCATCTTCCCTCTCTATTTAATCCAAACTAAGTAATATTAAAATCCCTCTCATCCCTCCCCTCCCCTTCATTGAACCAAACATACCCTTGGTGAATTGGCTGGGATCATGGTGCATATCTGAATCAGAGAAACTCTGGTTTTTGCTCCTGTCACATGTACTCATAATTTAGCACTCATTACCGTAGCATTTGTTACCGTGATATGCGAAAGTCACTTGATTTAGAACCATCCTCTGAATTGTGCAACTTGCTGTAAATTGTTGACTGTGCATTGCAATAATCTTGATAAGAACCATTGAGTCATGCCTTAGTGTTAGAACAATGAAAGGTTTAATACTTATTATTCCTCTATGCATCATAATTTTCCAATTTATGATATGCAATATAGAGCTCCTCAAGAGGAAAGTATGGTGCACAAGCTTCCTCTCACATGCACCATATACCTATTCTACGCCTCATATATGTGGACCCATTGTAACTCTACTTTGCATCAACCAAATCATTGTTCTCTTAGATATTAGAGCTTAGGGATGACCCAAAAACTACTACATGTTTGCTCCCTACTCCAATACCATTCACATGAGCTAATTCAAGAACCCTCTAGAGATGATGGTTTAGTACAAATGGGTCAAAACTTGTTGACTGAAATAGGGAATGAGAGCCTACTTTTACTTGTCAAATGGCTTCTCAAGTTACTTCCCAATATGAATCTTGGAGTGCCAATAAAATGCACAACCAAATCACATTTTTGATAAGTAGGATGGAAGAAATAAAGGGGGTAAATGAGAATTTGAAAAGGGAAGTGGAGTGTCTCACACAAGTGCACTTATGGAGAAATAGTTACAAGAGATCCAAATTCCCACCCCCACGCCTAATACACCTATGAAATAATGTTTCAAATAATAATAAAAATAAAAGAAATAGTTTATTATAGTCTTTTGGTAATAATGATGTTGTTCTTGATCCTAATAGCTTTGATGAGCTTGGGGAAGGTTTTTGTGGTGTTTTGCTAAGTTCTAAAGATGCTTTTGATTATGGATATGAAGCTTACTCCATGGAAGTCGCACATGAGGCCAACATGACGCAACTTTGCGCCAAGACTGATAGCCTTCAATGAGGCTCTATAGAAAACATGTTTGAAACCAAGGAAAATGAGCTAGAAGCCAAAAAGAGGAGCATTCCTAATAATGGCATTATTCTTCAACCTTTGGATGACCTTCCCCATGTTCCTTGTAATGAATGTTGTGATGGAATTAAATGGTTTTTTTCGATGAACAGGTAATTATATATTGGGTTAAGGAGCAAATTTACCAGCGAAGTTTTAACAAAGGAGCACCTATAACAATTATCTTTTAAAGGGGGCAAAAATACACATAAGGTTTTAAAAGTGGAGCATCTAGTGCAAAACCCGTTAAATTTGACCTAACGACGTTAAATTATTAGAGAAGAAAATCACTAATGGTGTTAGGTCAAATTCAATGGTTTTGTGCTAGATGTTCCACTTTTAAAACCTTATGTGTATTTATGCCCCCTTTAAAACATAATTGTGCCAGGCGCTAATTCCTTAAACCCTTGTTGGTAAATTTACTCCTTAACCCTTGTAATTTATGAAGAAAAAGAGAAAGCGACAAAGTTGTTTAACATAGTACATATATCTTGCAATATATAGGAAAGCCGCCACGGCACTATTTTAGATTTAGTAATAATTCTAATAAGTGACCTTTTGACTAGGGAACAAAACAAGGGGAATTGATGTGGATGATCAATATGAATTTGACCCAAAATATACTAGATTGCATCTCTCATTGCCAATAGCTGTAGTTGAAGAGGACCTACTTTAACTGGAGGACATATGTTCCATGCATGGCAACTTGCCTGATTGAAGCATACATTGATAATCATGATATGCTTTCTTGGACGAGTCATTTTGATTTTGAACATTACGTTCCAACGAGGTCCATTGTATCCTTGTAATGGTTGTGACAAAAAAGTATTGCACTCATTGTTTGTCTGCACTAGTCTTGATCTTGAATCAGTTTGCTTTTGCGTAAAGCAACATACTCACTTACCTAGGTTTGTGCCATCTTTATTACCTGAACATGAGAGAATCGTTGCCCTACATGGCAAATACTGTTTCGTGCAAACCATAAACTATGTATAATATAGAAGGGTAAAAGAGAATTAAAATTACTATGATCCAATAAAGTCTACAACCACAAGGGTATCTAGTGTAATAATGATGTAGGCTCAGAAGAGTCAACCTGAAATCTTGAAGCACTAGCAAACCAATAGGCTTTAGCAAATGGACAAAAAAGGAACAAATGATCTAAGGACTCATTAGGTAAGGCACAAAAAGCACATACCTCCACCGTAGTTAAATGTCTATGCTTCAATAGACATGAAGTAGGTAGGATACCTTTTATAATCTTCCATATAAGCAACTACAATTGTTTTGGGGGGGAGGGAGAAGAGATTTTCAAAGCAATTGACACGTGATATTGATCGCACATATACTGTGAGTGCCATTTTCCCTTAACATACGGGAATTGTCCTTTATCGTATATAGACCATATAGGTTGCCAGATTATTTAATTGTATCTCGAGCCTACAACAGAGGAATATGGTTAAAAGCAAACTATTGCACCACCTGCCTGGTGTAAAGAGATGAAAGAAGCTACCAATTCCATCTTCCAAATGGATGCAGTATAAGGTCTAATTCACACAGACATGAATATGAAACACCTGATTGCTGCATAGGCCACCAAAGCTGACTATTCAATTGGATTGAGGTCCCATAACCAACTTGCTAGGTAAGATGGTTAGAAACCACTAACCCTACCTTAATGATTTGTTTCCATATGCTAGAACTATTGTAAGCTGGTTTAAAGATATAATGAAAATTAGGGTTGATATAGTTTTGAAGCATTATATGACTAAGCAAAGTGGATTGCTTAGCTATTACTCTCCATAGATGCTTCACTAGTAGTGTGCTAAGTTAAAACATTCTAGCTGTATCAACTGTAATCCCCCCTGATCCTTTGGAGAACAAAGAAGTTCCCAATTTAGGTAATGAGCCCTATATGAATCACTAGATGATCCCCAAAAGAAGTTTGCCATCTTCATAGAAATTTTATGACAAAAATACTGGGAGAACTTCATACATGAAAAAGGATATACCAGCAAGGAAGACAGAGAATTTTTTAGGATAAGGCGACTTGATTGGGAGAGGAGATGACATTTCCAACTAGCCAGCCTTTTATCAAGTTTTTCTATTATCTCTTCATACTTCCTTTTGTCAAAGTGAAGGTCATCAATATAGGTTCCCAAATACTTCCCTAAAAGGGAATGGAATTTAATGCCAAATATCTCTTCTAACATCTTTTTAAGACGATATGGAACCAATGGGCTAAAAACAAGACTCAATTTCTGATAATTTATCTCCTGCCCAAAAATTCGAGCATATCTTCGTAGAGTGGCTCTGAAAATTTTGCAATCCTCCTCTGTAGCCTTACAAAATAATAGAATGTTGTCGCATACATGAGATGGGTTAAAGGCTCAATATGCCGTCCAATACAGATTGGTTTCCACCATTGGAAACTTTTCGCTTGAAGAATCATACATAATAAGACATTGGCGCAGAGCAAGAAAAGATAGGGGGATATCGGATCCCCTTGTCGTAGACCTTAAGATGGAATGAACGACTTCCTGGAGAATCATTAATCATTACTTGATAGGATATCTTCGATACACATTGCATGATTAGATGGATTATCCAGTGAGGAAACCCCATATGTTGTAGGATTTTTTGTAAGAAAGGCCACAAAATTTTATCATAAGCCTTAGCAACGTCTAGTTTGAGTGCACACTAGTCTTCCTTGCAGTTTTGAGTACCATGAATTTTGGCCAGGTATTCCGAGGTAAGAATAATATTATCAATGATTAATCTACCTTTGAGGAATGCATTCTGATGTGGGGGTAATCAGAACACCTAAAATCCCCTTGAGGCAATTGCATAAAACTTTTCAAAATTAATTTATATATGACATTTTAGAGCCTAATAGGTCAAAAATCCTTAAAAGTAGTCAGACTATTGCATTGTGGAACCATAACGATAAAAGAACAATTTAGCTCCTTAAAAAGAAACCCTATAGAGAAAACTTGAAAGATCATTGCAGTAATATCTTGCTTAAGAAGGGGCCAAAACTTGTGGTAGAATCTATCATGAAAGTCATCTGGCCCTGGAGCACAATTTGCCTTTATCTAAAAGACTACCTTCTCAATTTCCTCAGATGATGAAGGTCTATTTATTCAAGCCAGATGTTGAGAGGACAATTTTGGTAAATTAATGTTACTCAATGTTTGCTCCACCATATTGGCCTCAAAATTATTAGCATGAGTATAAATGTCCTTGAAGCAGTGCACTGCTACAACATGGATTTCTTCGTACACCTCAATCCACTGGCCATTAGAATCTTGGATCCGATCAATGAATTTCTTCATTTTCCTGGTTGATGCATAACCATGAAAATAGTTTATATTCCTATCACCATAGAGCAACCAATTCTGCCTTGCTCTTTGAGACCACAAGGCTTCTTCACAATCATACTAGAATTCTAATGATATTTTTAAAGAACAACTACTCCCAGTAGCTATTCGAGGCATTGTTGAATATGATCATCAACATATTTTAACTAGACTTTATTTCTTCTTCAATGTTATTTGTAGTAAAGTCATTAAGATAAAAAGATTGGATGAATTGGAAAATGACGGATATATGATCTTGTGCTAGCTTGAGAAGCTTTTTCTTTCTTCTTTTTTTAACATCATGGTACATCTAATTGTTCATATAGTGAGCGAGATAAAGTTGTGTGGCCCTATCTATTTACGATGGATGTACCTAATTGAAAGAATTATGAAAATCCTAAAAGGGTATGTGAAGAATGCAAATCGGCTCGAAGCATCTATTATTCTGAAATAGATTTTTAAAGAAGCCATGGAGTTTTGTTAACTTTACTTGTCAAAATGTAAGACATATTGGGCTTCCTAAACGTCATGATGAAGAAGGGGATAGACGCCGGGCTACAGTAAAGAGTGTGGAACCTGATGAATTACAACAAGTCCACTTGTACATCTTGAATAATGTTGATGAAGTTTAAGATTACATTAATGCTTATAGGGAAATTGTACATAAAGAAAATAGTTGAATGATTGAGCAAAGATTAACTAGGGAGCATAACATAACTTTTTCAAATTGGTTCAGAGAAAAGGTTGATGGAGAAGAATGTGTTTCTGATACAATTAAATGGTTAGCAAGTAGTCATGAGGTTGATGTCGTACGTTGGACTTCATTTGCGACCAAGGGTTATACCTTTTACACGAAGTCCCTAGATGTCGGAGCACCATCCAGAATAGTGGTGTTATGTTAGTGGCTGAATCTATGCACTTCTCTAGTTTGAAAGATAAGAATCCTAAATTGGCAGCCATACCTTATTATGGGGTTATTGAAGAGATTTGGGTGGTTGACTATGTTAAAATTAAATTTCCCATTTTAAAATGCAAGTGGGTTGATGTCAATAATGGTGTAAAGATTGATCAATTAGGATTTATAATAGTAGATCTGAATAGTATAAGTTTTAGAGATAAACCTTTTATTATGGCTGATTAGGCAAAACAAGTGTTCTATATTACTGATCAGGTAAACAAAATGTTGTTTGTAGCTCTCTAAGGAGGAAAAAGGGTCGTTGATATTAATGAGGATAGTCGCTCACTGAATGATCTTCTTAAGATTCCTTCTTTTTCTAAGGGTCTACCAAAATTGAATGAAAAAGATGAAGTAGATAATGACATGACACAAGAAATGATTGTAATGACCCAAATTGAGATTAAGGGCTAATGACTTCAAAATTGATTGTAATTAGTGTAATTAAACACTTTTGGATAAATGTGATGCCACTACTAGAGAAAAGGGTTTTAACGTCCCTTTTTTGGCCTTTTAACGTCTGAAAACAGAGGGACGTCTATGTGAGAGTCGTAGAAAAAAACGTCATTAACGTCCGTAAAATAGGGGACGTAGAAGGCAGACTTTAGACGTCCCCAGTTCACTGGGGACGTCTAAGGTCCACCTTAGACGTCCCCAGTTGAACCTGGGGACGTCTAAAGTGTCGCCAGCAGTACTATCCACGTCCCTTTTTTATTAAGGACGTTGAAAGTTTTTTTTTTAAAATGGACCTTTTATACATATTGCACTGTCTGGAAAATATGTAAACTGCAGAAATAGAATTCCAACAACAGAGTAAAACAACAGCAGTTCAGCAGAATGAAAACAACAACAAACACAGTGATCAACCCAAGGCTACTACATGCCACACAAACTTTCAAACCACACAAACTACACAACAATCTATATCCAAGTCTACTACATGCCACACAAACTTTCAAACCAGACAAACTACACAGCAATCTATATCCAAGTCCCCAGTTTGTACAATAACCAAGACTAAAATCCAATCCATATCCAACAACAATAACGCTAATTATATGTACTACCACAAAAGTATGTCCTACACAAACTACTAAAGACTTTACTCTTCTGGTACACGTTGAAGAAGATGTCCAGCCATAAAGTCTCTGATCATATTTAAGTCTTCATATGAGTAGGCATCTTCATTGTCAAAAATCTGTAAATTAGAAAATAAGCTTAGATGAAATAATGAATGAAGTGAATGAATTCCCATTGAATCACAACACCAAGAATATTATCCTCAGAGAATGAAGAAGCGATTACTTGTTCAAAATCTATCGTAATGCCACTCTGAATGATGTTAAACATATAAAGCAAGACATAATATCCACATTCCCAGCCGCCAGGTTGTCGAGGGCACTATAAATCAAAAGCAAATGGTTAAAATCAATAAAGGCATATATAAAACGACCGTAAATCAAAAGAACTTGATTTGAAACTAAGTACCTTTGGAAACAACCATCTTGGATCTTTGCCACCTCTACGTTCGCGTGGCTCGCCAAGCGCTCGATACGTCGTGCATGCGCTATCATGAAAATGAAAATCAACATAAATTAGAATAATTCATTAAGTCAAGAATCAAGAAGCAATGAAATACAAAAAAATAACTTACTGGTTGAAGACGCTTTTAGTTTCTTTGTCTGGTCTTCTATTTAAGGAATCAAACCAGTAAACAACGTGCGACCGAGGACAGACAACACACAAACTCCAGTGATAACTATCACAACATATACAGATTAAAATGAAGTTAGATGGCAAGGCAATTATTTACTAAAAATCTCAAATACACAAAATTAAAATGAGTACCCTTGAACAATCGGTGCTAGATAACAACTATACTCGTCCTCTGACAATGTAAAGCCCACATAGTTCGTCCTTCGTTTCAATGTATTCTCAACCCTTGTCGTATGTGCAGGAGACAATAATCCATATAAATCAACTTTCTGAGAGTCAATGCATATACGACGGAAGGAGCTATAATAGAATTAAAATGATGAATGTATTAGCTAGTTAAAATCAACTTAACTAAATGAATCAAAAAATGGGAAATAAAAAACTTACAGGATTGCAAATTTGCCCCATCCAATATCTAGCTCCTCGAACTTGATGAACTGTTTAAGATCTTGTTTATCAATTGTGAAGTAATACTCTGTATTCTGGCCCACAATCCCTGGAGGCATATGCAAATCAATCTGGCGAATGCCTTTATAGATATGCTGCAATCGTGCTAAGAAGGGCTATTTCTCTGCTTCCTGCTCGTTCTTTTAGAACATAAAAACACATACTGTTAGTAGGATGTCAACACATCTCAAGTAAAAGTGAGGTAGTTCCATACCATTGGAGGTGTTTGTGGTAACAAGCCAATAAGATGTACAGGCCAAAGGATGAAAGATCCTCTCGCCTGAGCTATCGTGGCAACCTCGTCATCAGGAATAGGGATGGCTGTACCTTCTTCCCCCTCTCGAACACACGTCACAGTCACCCTACGCAAATGCTGTGGAATTTACTGATGGTGGTGGGTGGTAGCTTGTGTGTGAACGAGAGCATCTGCAACTACACGCAGCACTGGGGCATCCAAAGAGAGGATGGCAGGTTCTCCCTGCGCTGGAGGGGGAGAAGGGTTGCCAAGTGGTTCCTCGGCCAGGTTGTAACTTCCTTTGGTGCTGTGGAAGGCCGGGGATGAATGGGTTCTACGCTCGGTAGTTGCCATCTGCGAGTCAAACATCTTCTGCATTTTAGCTCGTAGCTCAGGCATCAGCTCAAGACGTAGCTCTGGCAACAGCTCTTGTCGGAGCTTGTCGCGAAGGTTGGCCTCGAGCTCTTGTGAGACTTCCTGACGAATCTTGGCCACAAGCTCCCTACTGGGTTCAGCTTGTGACGAATAAGGATGTGAGGCTGGGCCAAAATACTTCGTGACACGAACTCCCACTGCCTCCCCTCGAACATGACCAGGGTGATCTGGCTTCCCAATCGCCGTTGACAAGATGTCCATCCGTCCACTTGGAGTGAACGAACCTTGGCTACTATGATCTTCCAGTTCATCCTGCAGCATAAAAGTTATCGTAAGCACTCCCAATATGAAAAAATAAGTTTGTAATTATGCTCTAACTACTTACAATTCTTGCGGCAACCTCAGCAACAGTCGGATTTACGTACTTCCCACCCTTAAGCCTCCCTGCTTTCCATTTTTTGTGACGTGGTGGAGGTGGTGGGGGCTGGACCACAAAGGTAGGATCTGATGTGGCTGCTTCCTTCAATTTCTCCAACTTTTCTGCCATCATCTATCCCTGAAGCTTCCGATAACCACCACGAGACATGCAATGTTGATAGTTATTAGCTGCTTGCCTCTCTGCATTTGCTGCACTTAATGCCTTTTAAAGGAAAACAACGAACACCGAATCAATAATGTCAACTATATTCAAATAAAACACTATGATTACAGAAATCTTACCAAAAAGTTTGGATCTTCTCGTGATGCCATAAACAACCTCCAGTCCTCTGGAGACAAAAATGGATACTCATGACATGGATCCTTACCCCTCAAGTCCCCTCGAATGTAATCTCGTGTGAGCCTGTTCTTGAAATCTTTCCATCGTAGATGAACCTCCATCATCCACTCCTTGTACATCTCCGCGGTGTCAGGGACATCATAGGTTTGCTGCAAGGTAAAAACATACGTTAATTATATTTGAAGCGATAGGAATAAAGATATAATGTAGATGTATTGAAACTTATATATACCAAAAGTTGTTGCCAAATCAAATCTTTGGTTTTTGGTGGAACCAACTTCCAATTAGCATAGGTAATGCGAACTTTGCTTCGAGCCAAAAAACCTACGTAGCTAATGAAATGGTCTTCCTCCGGACCAATTGGTTTCATATCTTGATCAAAGTCAATATGCAACCTCTCTTGTTGATGGTTATGACGTGCTACCAATGCAGGCATTTTTGTACTGCCTCTAACCCTTCGTCTCACAACCGGTTCACGTGTCACATCACGTTCAGTCCTATTCATTTCATTGTCCCTATCACTTGAAGAGTCACCAGAGTTGTCCATATTCCTGTAAGCACAAAAATCATTGTCAGATAGGTGAATAAATTGTAAGTAAATGAATAAACTGAGACGTAATAAAACAAACAGCACACATTACTATTTTCTAAGTTAAGCTCTTACTCTAGATTGTTTCCCATATTCCTTCACCATGATCATTTCTCACAGCATATTCTTCATCATCTACCAATTCTCTTTCTTCAATTGTTGAAGGTGGATTAATTGTGAAAGGTGGTGTGTCGTCAAGGTTGAAGGTCGGATCATCATGCTTCTGTTTTTTACTCTGAAGTACAATGGACATTTTCTTATTTGCGAGATCTGTGACATAGAACACTTGTTTCGCCTGGCTTGCTAGAATGAAGGGCTCATCCCTATAACCTACTCTTTCAAGATCAACTGAGACAAATCCAAATTGTTGATCTATTACCACAGCATTATTGCTAACCCACTTACATTTGAATAAAGCAACTTTGAACTTGTTGTAAGTGATTTCCCATATTTCTTCTATCACTCCATAATAGGCCATGGATGCTAATATGGGGTTTTTGTCTTTCGAACTAGAAAAGTGCATGGATTCAGCTTCTACCATCACCCCACTATTTTGCATGGTACTCCTGTCATCTTGGTCTTTTGTGTAGAAAGAATACCCGTTTATATCATAACCGCTCCAAGTAATGATCTGAAACGAAGGCCCCCAGGCTAGCCACTCTATTGTCCCAGACACACCGGACTCATGCAAAACCTTTTCCTCAAACCACTGAATGAATGTCTTGTTTTGCTCAATAGTAATCTGCATGTCATTCTTCCTCGGATTCTCTTTCTTCAATCTGTTTCTGTGTTCCTCTATGTACGGTTGCACTTCTGCCATGTTATTCAGGATATAAAGGTGTGCTTGCAACACCTCTTCACGAGGCATAGTCTTCACTTTCAGTCCTCGTGTTCCCTTGCTCCTCCCCTCTTCATGCCGAGATTGTTCCTTCTTCCCTGATAGATAATCGCTGCAGAAGTCCATAGCCTCTTCAACAACATACCTTTCAACTATTGAGGCTTCTGGTCGATAGGGATTTTTAGAGTACCCTTTTAAGATCTTCATGTATCGCTCGAAAGGGTACATCCACCTCAGGTAAACTGGACCGCAGAGCCTTACCTCCCTTACCAAATGAACTATCAAATGGACCATTATATCAAAAAAAGAAGGAGGAAAGTGCATTTCTAATTGGGACAATATGATATAACCCTCAGCTTCCAGTTCATCCAGCTTTTCAGTGTCAATGACTTTGTTACAGATAGCATTAAAGAAAACACACAATCTTGTCACAGTGTTTCGAACTTCATCTTTCATAATCCCTCTAATAGCTACTGGTCACAGTTGTTGCATCAACACATGATAATCATGGGACTTCATTCCCACTAACTTCAAATCGTCCATTGACACACACCTTCTCACATTCGAAGAATATCCTTGTGGTACCTTAATTTCATGCAAACACCCACACAAACTTCTTTTCTCCGCTTTTGATAGTGTATGCGCTGCTGGCTCCATGTATGCCCTCCTACCATTATCTCTTAGCTGTGGATGTAACCGTTCTCTTATTCCCATATCAACAAGGTCTAGTCTCGCATTAATCCCATCCTTGGTCTTCCCTGGAATGTGCAAAAGTGTACTGACAAGGCTATCACAAACGTTTTTCTCCACGTGCATTACATCAATACTGTGCCTCACGTCAAGACTACGCCAATATGGAAGATCAAAGAGAATTGATCTCTTCTTCCATATGTTCTTCTCACCCGAAGTCTTATGATTCTTACCGAGTAAGACATTGATACGTTCAACCCGACTGTAAACTTCCTCTCCGGTTAATGCCTTTGGAGCCATTCCATGCTCCGGCAAGCCGTTAAAACGCTTTCTTAACCTACGATACGGGTGGAATCTAGGAAGGAACCTCCTGTGACCTAGGTAGACCATTTTTCTTCCATGTTTCAGTTGGTGGAAGTGAGTGTCTGCTTCACAGATCGGACATGCTTTATGCCCCTTCACACTGTACCCTGAGAGGTTTCCGTAGGCAGGGAAGTCATTTATGGTGGTGAACAGCATTGCACGTAACTTGAATGACTCATTCTTATACGCATCAAACACATCTACGCCTTCCTCCCACAACTTCTTCAAGTCCTCAATCAAAGGCGCCAGGTAGACATCGATATCGTTTCCTGGCTGTTTTGGTCCAGAAATCATCATAGAAAGCATCACATACTTGCGTTTCATACAAAGCCAGGGAGGCAAGTTGTATATTACAAGGAGTACTGGCCACGCACTGTGTGTGCTATTAAGAGTTCCATACGGATTGATGCCATCTGTACAGAGCCCAAGCTGAAGGTTTCTCGGCTCGCTGCCAAATTCAGGGAACATTTCATCTATTTTCTTCCAATGTGGAGAGTCAGCCGGGTGCCGAAGATATTTTCCGTCGGATATTCTGTCATCCGAATGCCATCTCAACTTCTTCGCCTTTTTTGCAGTGCCAAATAAACGCTTAAAGAGTGGTATTATTGGAAGATACCACAAAACTTTTACAGGTTGCCTTTTAGTCTTCCCATCGCCACAACCACCATCTTTCTTCACTTTGTATCGTGCGGTTTGACACTTAGGGCACTCACTCAGGCCTTCATACTCCTTTCTGTACAGTACACAGTCATTAGGGCAAGCGTGTATCTTTTTATACTCCATACCCATTGTCGATAGGATTTTCTTGGCCTCATACATACGATTTGGAAGTACATTATCGTCTGGAAACATATCACACAACAGTTCAAGCAGCAATGTGAAACTACTATCGGTCCACCCACAAGTTGCTTTTAAGTTAACCAAATGTAATGTTCCTGTGAGCCGTGTGTACTTACTCCCAGGGTACAACGGTGTCTCTGCATCACTCCGCAGGCTGTCATATTCATGCGATTGCGCAAAGGATTCTACCTCAACATCGTGAATCATTCTCTCCATTCTATCTTCATCTATGACATCCACAGCTTCCTTCTTGTGTGACGGACAATCAGTTACTTCCTCACCATGCCATATCCACCTTGTGTATCGAAGATTTATTCCATCACAAAGTAGGTGATCCCTTATAACTTCAACATCCCGTGTTCTATCATTTAAACAATTGACACAGGGACAAAAATACTTCCCATTTTTGGCTGGAACGTTCCTTCTAGCAAATTCAATAAACTCTTCAACCCCATTCTCATATTCTTCACTTGTTCTCAAAGCATTCATCCAACTATGATCCATTCTATTACCACCTATGCCATTCACACTCAAGTTTAGAGTCATTGTCAACACTGGGAATTGCCTTTTACTATTTTGTTTTCCAAAATTTTGGCAGCATTTCCCCTTAAAAGTGACACATCCCAAAATCAAAATAACAAACCATCTCAACTTAATTTAAACTAAACTAAACTAATTAAGAAGAGTAAAATAAAAATTCAGAACAGTAAAACAAGAGTAAAAAGCAGGAAGCTAATATTAATTCTTCTAACCCAAACAAAAGGACGAATACTTTAATTAGTGCCAATAAATATACCCTTTCTTAAAAGAAATAAAAATTTAGCCTCAATTCCTCACTAATCTTTGGCTTCCTACAATTAATTATCAAAGCCAAATTCTATGTCTACCTACTAACACTCTAACAAGATAGAACCAAATCCTAATCTAACTCGATTCTTTCAATATCAAATCAAACAACTTTTAGAATATTCATAAATCAAAATCCAAACTTCCTAAACGCAATTTTTTTGTTCAAAAGTTTGCAAAAAAATTTCTCTATATGTATAAAAGCAAAAAAGACAAGTTATGCAAACTTAATATATGGTATTAGTTATAAATGTTTAAAACTTAAAAAAAAACACAATTTAACAATTTTGTAAGGGTTTTGTAAGGGTTCACTTACGTTAGATCACAAGTGATTCTTAAAAGTCTAAACAAATATGATAAATCACCCCAACATACATAACCTTTGACATATTAATCTAACATTAATTCAATTCTAACATTGTTAATTATAACAACATCTGTTCCCCAAAATAATTATTTACATTAACAATATTCTACAAATGCAGAATAATTATTTACATTAACAATATTAACAATAATTATTAACATATGTTCACCAAATTAATTAATTATTTACATTAACAATAATTATTTACATTGTTAACCCACGCACCTGATTTTCTCAAAATCCAAGTGCAGAATCCAAGTGCATGCAGCAACAATATAACCCAGAACGCAGAATCAAGTGCACACACCAACAATCCAGAAACGCAGAATCCAATTGCAGCAACAATATTCTACAAACGCAGAATGTAAATTCTTAATTGCTTCACATAATAATCCAACTCACGCCTCATATGCACATGATTTTAGGAAACCCTGAAACGCACCTAAATAATTCTGAGAATGCTGCAGTAGCAGCAAATGGGAAGACCCACACGGGCACGGGAATGGGAGAAGAGGGAAGACAAATGCAGGGGAGGGGAGGTGCGCCTTTGCTCAGTGAATGAGTTCTGAAGCTCAGCTCATGGGTTTGGGAGAAGAGAGAAAACGAATGCAGCAAGGGAAGTGCAAATCTGAGACGCTCACGGGTATGGCTTTGGAATTTGTTCAGTGAAGCAGAAATGAAATGCAGCTCACGGGTTTGGGAGAAGAGAGAAAACAAATGCAGCAGGGGACATTAACGGGTATGGCTTTGGCACAGAAGGTAAAGCTGCCATGTACAGTGAATGAGGTGATGTTTCTGGGGTGTTTAGACGTCCCCAATTTCTCTGGGGACGTCTAAAGTTGAGTTTACACGTCCCCAGAGAAACTGGGAACGTATAAAGTGCAGTTTAGACGTCCCCAGTTTCTCTGGGGACGTCTAAAGTGTTGAAATTTTATACTTTTGGTCAAATTCATCCAGCGCCTTATCCACCCGCCAAATATTTAACTTTGGACGTCCCTAACTTAAAAAGGGGACGTCCTTTAGGGATGTAGAAGGTCTTGTTTGTAGTAGTGTGCGAATTTGATATAAATGTTCATGGTGATGATTTAATAATCATAGTGAAAATTAGGGGCAAAATGGTAAAATTGGAAATTTACCAACCAATTGGCCAGTTACCAAAGAGAAAACTCATTGGTGATTAAAGATCAATGGTTGAGATTCATTGTCAATGAGTCAGAATTGTATGCTTTGCATCTATGTGAGCTCATGGAAGAGTGAACAAGATTATGCCAAGTAGCTCAATGTGGACCAAAGGTCCATGCACATAAGTCAAAAACTCACTTTTTATCTCTCTTCTCTCTCCTATTCGGCTTCGGGGAGTATGGGCTAAGGGAAATTTCTGCATTCATCATCATCTTTCATCATCTCTCTCTCCTCACCTCCATTTCTAACGATCCAAGGAAAAAGAGAAAGAGAAAGCTTGATTTTTGGGTGAGTAATGGTTCTCATATGCTCAAACACTCTTCACTAATCTTGTTCATAGTATTAAGAGCTTCATCTTGATGATTTCAGGATTGTGAAAGGTGGTAGTTTGAGTGTTGGAGCAAATTTGAAAGTTGAAGAATCAAGGTTTTGGTTTTAGCAAAGTGAAGAGGTAAGCATTTAGATCATTTTGATATATTTATTGTGATTTTTGGTTGAGTATGATGAATTCTAGAATTTGCCCCGGTTTTTTGCCAATTTTTGAATGCATGAATTACATGGTGAATGATGTTGGAACTGGTTCATTGTGAAGTTATTTGAGTGTTGTATATGGTTTTGAATTTTGGAAGTGAGTTGAATGGAATTGGGTATTGTATATGTTATAGAGACACAAGAGTAAGATTGTTGTTAAAATGGGTTTTTGAGTGTTTTGAGGTTACCAATGGGTTCCTTATGGGATTTTAAGTGGGAATGAGCTTTGTGTTGAGTTTGGGAACCATTGGGATCAGTTTTGGCAAATTTGAGAATTTCTGTCAGTTGCTGCGATTTGGCAAACTGATAAGCATCACTCGAGTGAGGGAGGTCTCACTCGAGTGTTGCAGCTTAATTTCCCTTTTTCCTTCTGCATTTCCCCTAGTTTTCTGATAAAAAGCAAGAGTGCACTTCTTAACCCCGCGAGTGATATTGATGATCACTCGAGTGAGCATGGGTTCACTCGAGTGAAGGTGTGAGTTCATGTTTAGGGCTGTGTCTCTGGTTGTCACTCACAGGCCAATTTTCAAGAGTATGTTTTGACACTCGCAAGTGTAGGCTTCTCACCCGAGTGCCAAGGGTTGTGCTCGAGTGCACTTCCAGTTCCAAAGTTTCTCATCGCTTTCGGGTTCTCACTTCCTGTGTTGCACCTTCAGGGACTTGAGTGAATTTGGAGTCATCACTTGAGTGTAAAACCCCATGCTTGAGTGTTGTGAGCACTTTCTAGTCATGGTTGTTGCTTATTGTCAAACACTCGGGAGTGAGAGCTACTCTTACTCGAGTGCAAGCCTCCCATCACTCGAGTGAGGTAATCTTCACTTGAGTGAGCCAGCTAAAAATCAGTGTTGTACTTCCGAAAAGGGGTCTTCAGGGTAGTTTCTTCCAACCCTTTTAGCATATGTGTAGGCCTCTAATAGCCTCTTAAAGAATTCGAATGATAACCAAATTAGAATATTATCGAAATATATATATTTGGAAAAGAGATTGATTGGTTGTCCCTAATTTAGTTATAGGATTTGACATTTGCTAGACTCGTGAGCCCACTGTGCCGAGGAACGTCAGGAAAGAACCAGGTAGTGACTCTTCTCTTATACTTTGTGTAAATGTATTATATGTATGTTGTCATGCATTGTGTTGTTGCTGCTGTTTTGTGACGCCTTGTGGAGCTTTGTGATGCTTTGTGCCTTGTGATGCTGCTGCATAATGTTTACATCGAAAGCGAGCATAGTGATTACAGCAAAAGCTGGCATAGTGTTTACCGTGAAAGCGGCATTGACATTACAGCGAAAGCTGTAGCATTGTGAATACAGCCGTGAGTGCTGTTGTTCGTGGCGTGAGCCATGAATCATTGAGATGCTGCTGAACATGATCATATATGCTATGTGTTTATACATTGTATGAGTGATTTGTTACTACTGGGATTCTCTTAAATCTCATTCTTTCCAATGACTAACATTTCAGATAGGGCAAGTGGCTCAAAAGGGAAGCGGACAACCTAGAGTGGTTAGGATCTCTTAGAGACATTTTATTTGGTTGTTGGTTATCTGTTTTGGATTTGGGATTACTGTATATATTTTGGGTTGTAAGTATTATTTTTGGAATCCCCTATTTTGGGAATCTATACACCCATTTTATATATACATGTAACCCAGAGTTGCCGGGATTTTAGCTGTGCACTTTGATATTTATGAATGTGATTTAACTGCATAGGTAATTATATTCGAAGGTGAATGTGTGACTAGATTAATTATATTTTTGAACTATTTTTCTGGACACCCAATCTTGAAGATGTGAGATTATAAATGTTGTTTTTGTCTTATTGGTCTCTATTTTACTTGAATTTCATAATTCAAATATAATTACGGTGAGGGGGTTACAACGATCATCATGAAGGGATATGGGAGGATATCCCTTTATAAAACTACTTCAAAAAGATAGCTAGTTAAAGTAATTATCATTATGAATTATATATAAATTATGTATATAGTTAGTTTATATATAAAACTACAATTTTATTTGTTGTCGTCATAGGAAAATGAAGGATATGAGTTGTCCTAGTGTAGATGCTCTGGAGCCAGAGTGATAATTAAAGATGGATTAGTGTCTGCTGTGTTCTTTCTCGGTAGATTCCTCTATCATCAATTAAAGTGTCAAACTATAATATTAAAACATGGGAATAAATATGTGTAGCAACATACCTTAATTTTCTGATAGTGTGTGATAATGTGTTGATTTTCAATGATTTATTGTTGTTGCTTATGTGGAATGTGGGGTGTAGAAAGAATGATGTAAGTTACACCATTTGAAATTGTGTTTTAAAATGCTTGATAAAATGGGAATGTGTAAGAGAAGAATTTATTTTGGGTGTAGGAAGCATGATTTATTATTATTGCTTTTGTGGAATGTGGGGTGTAGAAAGAATGATGCAAGTATTACACCAGTTGGAATTGTGTTTTTCTTGAAGAAAATGCTTCTGTATAAGGTGTCTGTTATATTGTGTAAGAGAAGAATTTATTTGGATGTCATTGAAATGGCTTGCTGGTAAAATGTTTTAACTGGAATATTTTTTTAAAAAAATAAAAACTTTTTAGATCGATTGAACGGGTTGTTGATAAAACCGGTCTAAAAAGTATAACATTAAAACCTGTTATTTGAACAACAGGTCTAAAATGTAATTATTTTTAGACCAGTTGTATAAACAAATGGCCTAAAAACTTATTTTTTAGACCGGTTGCTTAACCGATCTAAAAAGTAACAGACTTTTTAGACCGGCTGTATCAAGACCTCATCTAGAACCGGTCTAAAATGTCATTTTACCTGGTCTTAAAAGTGACTTTTCTACCAATGTTACCTATCCAATTAAAGCTCTGAATATCTACTTTAATCTTGTGAAGTTTCATAGCATTTGGACCAAGTTTGGTCAATCAAAAATACGTTGCAAGTTCTCTCTGCCTCCAGAAAATGAATTCAGGCAATTTGAATACAAACTTTCAAAAATTCATAATTTCAACATATTCATCCAAAAATCACAACCACATGTTTTCCTACACAATTTTTTGTGTAGAATTCAATGAATGGCTCAAAAATATCAAAATCCATCTCTTTCCTATGGTTCTAGTCAGACCAAGTTAGAACCCTAATTTCACTAAATTGTGTTCTTGCAAATTTACCACAAGAATCATTATAGGTAATCATAAAACCTCTTTTAACATCATGATTATCATCATATGAACATCAAACCCTAAAAGACTCCCTTTGGCCAAAATTTAAGGGTATGAATATCTCAAGTAATACTCAACAAAATCATAGGATATTCGGTTCAAATCGAAGCATACACTTACCAGAACTCGAATATGTGATATGTTCTTGATTCCGATAGCACCTCCTCTGGGTAGATAGAATTAAATACCTTTGATAAAAAATATAAAACCATAGAAATGTTGCTTTCACTGAGAAGAACAACATTAGGGAAGACTCTGAAAGTTGGAAATGCCGAATCAGTGGTGAAATTGGCTTTTGAGCTCAAGAACATTTACTATTCATCATTTCTCTTTTCTCTTCCATTTTCTCTTGATTGTCTCTATTTTTCTCTTCTTTTTTAGGTGTTGGACGAATTAATAGAGAGGGAGGAGAGATAATTAGTCAATTTCCCAATTTGCTCTTAGTTTGTGTAAAAATTACTAAGATGCCATTCGGTTGGATTTCAACTGTCCAGTTTCTTTTCTCTTTGTTCTTATGTTTTTCCAAATAGCTCTCTCTTTCTGTCTCTCTCTCTCTCTGCTCTTGTTTGACCAAAAATGTCCTCTTGGAAAGAGGATAAGAGCTTTTAAAAAATATCATCATTCACCTCCTTAATTAATATTATTTTTTTGTAATTTTGCACATGTAAATATTTGACTTCTCTTCCTCCTTCTTACTTGGCTAGAAATGCTCCTACTTGGATTAATTCTTGACCAAGTATTTATTTTCTCTTGCTTTCTCTTCTTTTGGATGAAATATGGCCCTTAATTTGAAGAAAATAAAGGCCTCTTGCTTTATTGGTCAAACAACCAATTTGCCCTTACATTTTTATGATAGATTGTATCAAATCACATCTTCCTTTCTTGCTCCTTCTTGGACGTTTTTTTATCAATATAAGGGAGGAAGATGATTTTCTTTTCATTCTTATAATTACTTCTTGCTTTTGAAGAGCCAATCCTAGCCCTTCATTTTGTTTCCAATCTTAACCTTAAGGTCAAGTGGCAATTGTCTCTTTTGCCCTTGATTATGGCAATATTATTTCTTATGCCATTTGTTCTTTTATTTCTCTTTGTTTCTTCTTTCTTGACACCATCCCCCTTTTTCTTTGGATACGAGCCAGATTCTACGTCATTCTAACACATACTAAAGGAATATAATATTTTCCTTCGACTAATTTGCACCGAAATTCATATTCTATTATGAGTGTGATGACTGTAAGCCATTCTGCTTCTTATGCCTTCCTAGGATGCTTGCTAAACTGGGGCTTAGCAGTCCACTAGATTTAGACTTATTCTCTGGCTTCTAATCCCAAAATTTGGGATATTACACTAGGGATAGAAATGCGATTGAATTTCAACTTAAATGCATATAAGACATTATTTAAAGTGATATCAGCAGTGAGTTTAACAGTCCTTATTTGTGTCATAGAGACGCTTTGGCCATTGAGAATTTTAATTGTTTTAATCATGCGATCATTTACCCTATAACTATCCAGAAAAGTTAAGTCTCCTACTATATGTGTCGTTGCACCAGAGTCTAAGACCCATTTACTATGTGTGTGCAAGTGAGTAGAATGAGGCAAACCTGAACTAGTACTAGTCAATGTGTGGACAGTGGCTTCAAAATCTTTCTTAAGTAGTTTAAGGAGTCTTCATATTGCTCCATAGTGAATGTTGGGGAAGTGCTATTAGCACCATGTACTACTTCATGTCCTACTTCAACACTAAGTTGATTAGCAGTGGCTTTGTGAGATTGTTTCACCTTCCTACCCTTGAAGTCAGTAGGAAAACCTATGATTTCCTAATATGTGTCTTGAGAGTACCCCTATTTTGAGTAGAAGGAGCACTTTGGGAGGGGCCTCCACATCCTCATCCTCATCCTTTACCCCTTCCTCGCATAGTCATAGCAATTCCCTCTAGCAGTGAGCTTTTAGTGGAATTAGCAATCAATTTTGGGGCTTCATCTTCTACAATGATTCTGAAAGCTTGGTTAACGGTCGGCAGAGGAGTCATTAACAATATTTGTCCTCTTGTAGTAGTGAAACACTAATTCAAACCCATTAAGAATTGAAGAAGTTTTTGTCGTTGATACATTTCGACATATGCTCCAGATGTAGCACACTAACATGATGGTATGGGAAAGAGGGATGATTCTTATTCCTATACTTCTTTTAGCTTCGAATAATAGGTTGACATAGAGGATGGATGTAATGCCCCAAATTTTGATTAAGGGCTAATGATAATTATTCAGAATGTTTTGTGAATCATTATGTGTTATATGGCAATTTTAGTTAATATGCCATAATCAAGGGAAAATTGGGAAGAATGGAAATTATCGGTTAATTAGTTAGTAATTAACAGAGAAATTAATTACTAACTAAGAGAAGATGAGAAGAGTAACTAAATGGCTAATGAAGTGGTTAGAGTAACTAATTAGTTACTTACTTTATGAGGACCAATAAGATTGGGACATGTGGCAAGTGAAGATGATGGTTGAGTGTGTGAGGAAGTCAAACTCAATTAAAAATCATTTTCCTCTCTCTCTCCCTCTCTCCCCACCAATTCGGATGAACAAGTATAGGCTAAGGGGAAATCATCATTTCTCCATCTTCAAGCTTTCATCTCTCTCATTCTCTCTCCATATTTTCAGCAACCATTGGAGACCAAAGAAGAGGAAGAAACTGTTTGAAAAAGGTGAGCATTTCACCTTCAAGATGACCTCAAATGCCAAAGCTCCTTTCTTTAATATTGTTCATTGGTTGAGGGCTTCATTTTCATGGTTTTAGATTTGCCATTAGTGGTGATTTGAGCACCCAAGGAAACCTAGAGTTTGGTGAACCAAGGAACTCCTTTGGGAAAGTTAAAGAGGTGAGTGAGTTGAACATCTTGATATAAGTTTTGTTGCCATTTGGTTAAGTCTTAAAATTCTTGAATATTGCCCTATTTTTGAAAATTAGGGTCATTGTGTGTATGGCATGTTGTGGTCATGGGATTGGTGTTTTGTGATGTATTTTGGATAGATAGAATTGATTTTTGATAGAATTGTAAAGTTTGAATATTTTGGGGAAAATGGCATTGTGCTGTTGCTTATACTATATCATGTGAAAGTAATGTGAAATTGGTCATTTTGATGTCTCCATTGGTTTTCTTGTGAAATTTTATGTGGGAATGAGTTTTGGATTGGATTTTGGAACCATTAGAGACATAGGTTACAAAATTAGAAATTTTGGAAAAAGTTAAGTGTGAATTGCTGTGCAAGTGGTCAACTTTGCATGGTAAATTGAATTAGCAAATGGTTTTAGAATGAGGTGAAACTTTCCAGGTTTGTAGTTCACATTTCAAGCTTTCCATTGATATAAAGTTTGGTTAAGTCTAAGTTCTATGCAAGAGTTATGGTCGGTTGAAAACATCCAAGAATCAGGACTTTTTTGGCCGCGACCCAAATGTTTCTGACCTGGTTTTGGCCTCGGCCCAAGGTGGCTGGCCACAAACCAAAACCTTCTGACCTTTTCTTTGCTACGGCCCAAGGATGGGTTGGCCGTGGCCAACCCCTATTTTTTAGTACTTGTTGTTGTAACCCCCTTCCCTTCATGATTAAGGCCGAGATTTACGTTTATAAACATGTAATTAAGGTAGAATTAGAGACCATAGACGATTTAGGACTTAAGAAAGTAAATTTCCCAAAATTGGGGTTTTCAAAACTTTTTACAAAACCTGTTCTCAATGGTCTCATATTCACATTTCAATACAAAATGGCCTATACAGGTTGATTTCATTCATACATATCAGAGTACAGCATAAATTCCCGACACACTCGAGTTCCATTAACTAATTAAGGGTCTACAAGGCACAATTGCCTATAAAATTTCCCATAATAAGGGGATTACATGATTACTATCCAACATTTACATGTAATTCCCAACAAAAATATCCAAATAATTTACATGATAACCAATAACCAAAATATATTCCTAAACCGGAGCTCTATCCGCTCTTCATCGCCCGCTTCCTTTTGGATCCTTCGGCCCTGTCTAAAAGTTGTTTTGGGAGAGTGAGATTCTAAAGAATCCCCATAGTAACAGATCACTCAATATATGCACAACAATAAGGCATGAAAGCAAATCATCACACACACATGGCAACTGCAACGGTAATTACAGCGGCAAGGGCAGGTATAACTCATGTCACCCTTACGTTTGCTCACGCTGTATTGCATCTCAACAATCTACACAATATATTTCACCACAACTGGGATTTATATAAAGCATTTCATAATGCAAGCTATACTGGCAAGATTTACAACACACAGCCCATGGCTGGATTCACAACACACCGCCCCACGTGTCGGATTTCACAAAGATCCATGTCGATTACAACAGCACTACAACGGTCGAGCTAGAGATGACCAGCGTCAATCCTTAAATGGCTTACGCTGTATTGCTCACGCTGTATACAGTTTATAAAACTCAATGACAAGTCATGCATACCAAAATATCATACACAACATGAGAGAAGAGTCACTACCTTGATCCTTTCGTGCGTGTCCTAGTGCTGGTTTCTCCCGAGTAGGGCAAATGTCAAATCCTATATTCATAATAAATGACAAAGTGTTAATTCTCAATGACTTATTAACACTTAATTTGGTTATCATTATTGCTCTTTTAGTACCCATGCATAACTCTATCTATAGCTCTAAAGGGTTGGAAGAACTATCCAAAAAACCCCTTTTGGAAGCACAAAAACTGATTTTTCACTGCTGCACTCGAGTGAAGATGGCCTCACTCGAGTGTTGGTACGGACACTCGAGTGAAGAAGGCCTCACTCGAGTGATGGTACAGTTTGCACTTTAAGTGCTAGAAAGTGAGGATAAAAAGTGTTTGCCCGAGAGTACAAGAACTTTCAAAGAAGGGGAGTACTCGAGTGAAGAAGACCTCACTCGAGTGACAACTTAACACTCGTAAGTGTTAAAGTGCACTCTTGAATTTTGGACGCAAGTGACAACCCGAGACGATAGATCATGCTGTTCAATACACCCACACTTGAGTGAGAGGAGGCTCACTCGAGTGAGAACCCATAAACACTTGCAAGTGAGGCAACACTCTTGCCTCTACATACGGAGGTGCAACACAAAAACTGAAGCGGAAAAGGAAATTACACTATCGCACTCGAGTGAACTCACCCTCATTCGAGTGATGTTCATCCTGCACTCGAGTGAACCCTATATCACTCCAGTGATACAGATCAGAAACCATAAAATGCAGAAAAACAGACAGCACTTCCCAACAAATTGCCCAAGTGTTTCCAATGGACTCAAAACTTCAACCAAAGCTACTCCCACACAAAAACATCCAAGGAATTCAATGGAATCATCAGAATTATCGAAATCCTACTCCATTATCATGCTTTGGTTTTGGGCAACACAAATCACTAATTTTCCTATATCACTAAACTAAATTATTCAATTCCCAATCAATCCTATCTATCTATATACATTCTCCACATATCATTACTATGCCAAAAACATGCCAACAGCCCAGTGGTTAACATTTTCAGATTAAAGGTCAAAATTTCCAAAAATTTCAAACTAACCCATTTGGCATAAAACTTAGATAGATAGATTAGTTTCGCTCACCTCTTTCACTTTGCCAAAGAGATTTCTTGATTCAGCAACCTCCAAAATTTCGTGTGGGCACAAATCAACGCCAATGGGCATACTATAAACATCAAAATGAACCTCTCACTCCAAGGAACAACATTAATGAAGTGAGTTTAAGCAATAAAGGTCATTTGCTTACCTTAATCACCAACTCTTTCTTCCTCCTCCTTGGGCAACAATGGCCGAACAAGAGAGAGAAAATGAGAGAGATGGAGTGTTGGAGAAGATGAAGAATGATGAAGACATACTCCCTCCCCTTTGCTTAGCCGTAAAGAGGGAAGAAGAGAGAGAAAATATTGTTTTCAATTACCATTTGACTTTTCCCATATCTCTTTCTTCATTTTTACTTGACACATGCCACCTTCCTATTGGCTCTCACAAATTAAGTCACCAATTAGCCACTTTAATCCCTCCATTAGCCATTTAATCACACTTCTCATTTTTTCTCTTAGCTAGTAATTAATTTTCCCTTAATCACTAACTTATGGCTAATAATTCCATTCTTCCAATTTCTCACTAATTATGGCACATTAATTAAAATTGCCACAAAACACATAATTATTCCAATTAAATTCATAATTATCCACAATAATCATGATTAGCCCTTAATTAAAAATTGTAACGCCCCAAATTTCTATTAAGGGCTAATGATAATTATTGTGAATGATTTTGTAAATCAAAATGGATTTGAGATCCGAATTATTACTGAAAATGCCCAACACCCTGTATTCTAGCATAATTATGTGATGAAATAATTATTTAGGCTGAAATAAGGGCAAATGGCATATGGAAGTGGAAAAGGAAAGTAATTATGTGTTATGTGGCAATTTAAGTAAATGTGCCATAATTATTGAGAAATTGAAAGCATAGCCGTAAATTAGTAATGAATGGAAGAAATTAATTACTAACTAAGAGGAAAATGAGATGTGAAATTAAAATGGCTAATGGAGGGATTAAGGTGATTAATTGGTTGATTACTTTATGAGAACCAATAGAATTCTGACATGTGTTAAGTGGAGATGAAGAGAGAGGCAATGGAAAATCAAATTATCAATAAACAATTCAATTTTTCTCTCTCTTTCTTCCCTCCATTCTGCTGACAAGAGGGTGTGGGAGTGTGCGCGCCATCATTTCATCTTCAACCTCCCTTTTCTCTCATTTTCGTCCACCATTGCAACTGCTAAAGAGAGGAAGAGTTCTTGACAAAAGGTGAGTATTTGACCCTCTTAATGGCTTCTAATGGAAAACTCTCTTCTATAAACTTATTCCTTGTGTTGAGAGCTTCAATTTCATGGTTTTAGATTTTTCATTTGGTGTTGTTTGAGCTCTCAAGGAATTTTAGAGTTTGGAGAACCAAGGAACTCCTTTTGGGAAAGTTGTTGAGGTGAGTAAGATAAACCTTTTCATATAGGTTTTGTAGCCATTAGTTGAGTTTGGATTTTCTGGAAATTTTACCTTGAATTTTGAAAATGAGGGTCATTGTGTTGTTGGCATGTTGTTGTCATGGAATTAGTGCCTTGTTTAGTGTTTTGAATGAATATAATTGAATCGAAGCTTAAATGTGAAGTTTAGCAACTTTGTGTTTGGTTTTGTGTATTGGTCAAAACAAGGCATGGTGATGGGTTGTGATTTTGGTTATTTTGAGGTTGCTATTGTGTTCCTTGTGAGAAATTGTATGGGAATAGGTTTGGTTATTGATTTTTGAGTCATTGGACACTTTGGTAGAAAATTGGAAATCTGTCAAGTGTGAACTCTGTTCTGGGCAGTCAGTTTGCACAAAATTTTTGAATGACCAATTGGTGTTGAAAAATTCTGAAACTTTCCCGTCTTAAATTTCATATCCCAAGCTTTAAAATGGATAAATAATTCATGTCATTTCATTTTGTGAACTGAGAGTTATGCTTTGCCAAAGTTTGGAACTAAAATTGGACTCTATTTTGGAGCAGTAATGGGTTTTATATAATTATGAAATTGTGTGGTGATTTCTAGTAATGGTCCATATTTTTCCTATGAAGAGGACTTAAATACCTTTCATTTCGATTTGGAATCACCTTATTTCAATTTTTCTAGAATTAGTTATGATTTTTGGAAGTTTAGCCAAGAAACAAGATTTTTCTTGGCCGCGGCCAGTGGATTCTGGGCCTCGGTCCAAATGTTTCCGACCTATTTTTGGCCGCGGCTAACCCCCAAAAATCAGCATTTTGCACTTCTGAAAAATTGGTTTTCAACCCAATGTTTCCCAACCCTTTGGGGCTTTTGTTAGAGACATTTGTAGCCTCTTAAGGGTCAATTATGATAACCAAATGTAAGTGTTATGAAGTGAATTAAGTATTGGAATAGATTATAACTCTTCATCCCTAATTGTGGATTATAAGATTCGATATTTGCCCTGCTAAGGAGAGACATATAGCAGAGTACGCACGGAATGAACCAGGTAGTGACTTTTCTCTCAAGTTGTGTATAATGTTTTGGTATGCATGACTTGTCATTGAGATTTGTGAACTATATGTGCCATGGTCCATTACAGCGTGAGCACTTCAGCATGAGCCGTTTAGGGCTTGATACTGGTAGTCTCTAGCTCGGTCATTGAACTGCCATTGTAATCGATATGGATCTTTGTGAATCCGACCCGTGGGGTGGTGTGTTATGAATCCAGCAGTGGGTTGTGTGTTATATATCTTGCCTGTATGGCTTGCGTATGAAATGCTTTATATGAATACCAGTTATGGTGAAATATATTGTGTGAACTGTTGTGGTGCAATACAACGTGAGCTCTTCAGCGTGAGCAAACGTAAGGGTGACATGAGTCATACCAGCCCTTGTTGCTGTAACTGCCGTTGTAGTTGCTAAGTGTGTGTGATGATTTGCTTTCATGCCTTATTATTGTGCATACTATGAGTGATTTGTTACTACGAGGATTCCTTAGAATCTCACTCTCCCAAAAATAATTTTTAGACAGGGCCGAAGGATCTAAAGGAAAGCGGGTGACGAAGAGTGGATGAAGCTCTAGGCATGGAGTTACTTATTTTGGTTTTGGTTATCATAGTTTGATTTTGGATTTTTTGTTGGGAAATGATTGTATATATATTGGATTTATTGTTTAGGATTGTGTAATTTCCTAGTAAGGGTAATGGATTATTGGCAATTGTGCCTTGTAAAACCCTTAATTGATATATGGAATCTGAGTGTGTTGGGAATTTCCTGTGTATTATGATATTGATGAATGGAATCAATTTGTATAGGCCATTTGTGTATTGAAATATGAATATGAGACCGTTATTGAACAGACTTTTGAAAAGTTTTTGTGAACCCTATTTTTGGGATATTTACTTTTAAACAAGTCCTAAATCATACATGGTCTCTAATTCAAACTTAATTACGTTTTTACGAACTAATCTCGGCCTATGTCGTGAAAGGGGTTACACTTGTAGTTTCAAAAAGTGGTTTTCAACCTAGTGTTTCCCAACCCTTTAGGGCTTTAGTTAGAGCCTTTCATAGCTACTTAAGGGATATTAATGATAACCAAATCTAAGTAATGTGAAGTCATTTGAGTATTAGTATAGAGAATAACACTTCGTCCCTAATTATGAATTATAGGATTTGATATTTGGCCTGCTCGCGAGAGACCAATGCTAGAGCATGCACGAAAAGACCAAGGTAGTAACTTTTCTCTCATGTTGTGTATGATGCTTGGTATGCATGACTTATCATTGTATTGGTTGAAAATATATCGTATGAAAACTTGATGTTGTGAAATTGTAGGCATGATGCCATTGTGATACTGTGAATATGAAATGTACCATAGTCCATTGTGTAATACCCTGAATTTTGAGATCTGAGGCTAGAGAATAAGCCTGAAATAAGTGGACTGCTAAGCCCTGATTTAGCAGGATCCCAAATGTTGATTAAGGGTTTAATGACTCTAAAAGTGGATGTGATTAGTGATAAGTGGACCCTTTTGGAGATTATGATGTGAACTTTGATTCGTATGCATTGTGAGCAGCACCGAAACCTTGTATTTAAGCTTAATTATGGATTAATTTCTAAATTGACTTAAAATATAGGGAGGGCGTATATTGTGGCTAAATGGGAAGTATGATGTGTTTAGTGGTGATTTAAGAGGACTGGCCAAATCAGGAGCAAAATGGTAAAGTTGTCAGCTAGTTGATCGGTTGCCGAAGAGGAAACTCATTGGTAACTTAAAGATCAATGGTTGTGATTGATTTGTGAAGAGATCAAAGGGTGGAATCATGTGTGTGTGCACCTATGTGACCTCATGGGAGGTGTGATGAGATTGTGACAAGTGGCAAAATGTGGACCTTTGGATTGGGTCAAGATTTCAAACTCTTTCCTCTCTCCTCTCTTCTCTTCTAGGTCGGTCAAGGGCCCTTCTTTGGCCAAAAATATATGCCCTCATCATCATCTCATTCTCTCTCTTCATCCTCCATTTTCGTTGAGCATGAAGTTGGAAAGACAAATGGAAAGGTGATGTTTTAGCTTTGTTCTTGTCCTCTTTAGCTTAAACACTCTTCTATAATATTGTTCATAGTGATGAGAGCTTTATTGCTATGGTTTTAGATTTGTGAAAGAATGTGTTTTGAAGCTTGAGGAAATTTGGAAGATAAAGAATCAAGAAACAAGCTTGAGAAAGAGGAAGATGTGAGTATTTGTTACCTTTTGATCTAAGTTTTGTAACTTTTGGTTGAGTTTAGAGAATTGTGGATTTTTCCCTGATTTTGTGTGACATGTAATTGTATGAATTGCTTGTTGTATTGTGGTTAAAATGGTGTCATAGTGTGTTTTGATGCCATTAGGATTGGTTTGGATAATTGGAAACAAAGTTAGTTAAATTGGGTAAAGTGTGCAATGAGTGTGACCTGGGGGAAATTGTCATTGTGATGTGATTTTGGTTGTTCTGAGGTGTCCAATGGCCTCCTTATGTAAAATTGTGCGGGAGTAACTTTGTGTTAGAGTTTTGAAACCATTGGAAATATATGTTGGAAGTTAGAGAAAATTCTGATATTTGCTGCGTTCTGGCTTCTGATAGAGCCTCACTCGAGTGCGCGGAGGCCTCACTAGAGTACAGCATCATATTTTCCCCTTCCCCTTCGGTTTTGGTTGCACTTTCATGTGGAAGAAGCAAGAGTGTACTTCCTCACTTGTGAGTGAAGTGGGTCATCACTCGAGTGCAAAGTGTCTCACTAGAGTGAATATGTATGTTGTGGTATGAGCCCGCTTCTCGAGTTGGCACTCACAGCCAATTTATCAAGAGTGTGTTAGCACTCGCGAGTTTTGAGTTGTCACTCAAATGGCAGAGTTGGCGCTCGAGTACACCTTTCTACTTCATGATTTTCTTGGCTCTCGGGTAGTCACTTTCTGGGCTTCACTTTGTAGGACTCGGGTGAGTATGGGAGTATCACTCGAGTGTTGATTTTGGTGCTCGAGTGTAGTGAGTATTTCTGGTCTCTGTTTGTGCTTTCGGCCAAGCACTCTCACAAGTGAGCCGTCTTCGCTCAGGTATAAGTCATCCATCACTCGAGTGCATCCTTCATCACTCGAGTGATGCAGTCAAAAATGGGATTTTGAGGTTTTGAAAGAAATTTTTGGTCAAGTTTCTCCCAACCTTTTAGGCATGTGTTTGGGCTTTGAATAGCCACCTAAAGGTTGTAAATGATACCAACTTAAGTATTCAAAAGTTAAGGAATTGTAAAAGGGATTAACCCTATGTCCTTGTTTTGGTTATAGGGTTTGATGTCCACCCTGATCGGGAGTTGCTAATGCTAGAGCATACGTGGAAAGGACCAGGGTAGGGAACTTACCTCTCATGCATGTATTTGATATTTGTTCTGGTGTATTGATGCATGTCTTTGCTTTGCTTGATTATTTGAAACATGTATGAATGATTTGAAGCTATGTTTCAATGTATACTATGGCCATAAGTATGATGTTCGAGGCATTAAGCTTACAGATTTGTCATTGTATGTAAGCATGAGCTATGCAAGCATGTCATACATTAAACATTTATTGTACATGCATATTGGTATTGTTTTCCTACTGGGATTCTCTTGAATCTTACCCTCCCCTACTAACCTTTCAGATAGGGTAGTAGATCAAGGATGGAGCTGGCACCCAGGGCGGTGAGGTCTCCTTAGGGATGAGATTTTGGTAATTGGTTATCATAGTTGGGATGTGTATATGTGGATGAAGATTCGATTATGCATTCGAGATAGATTTGTGTAATCCCCCATAAGAAAATTTGTATACCCTTTTGTAAAGGTATGAACCTGGGATTACCGGGATTATTGTTGTGCACTCTGATTATAATGAATGTGATTTATCTTTGTGTAGTTATTGTATTCAAAATGGGAATCTGAGACCAGGTTATTTGGATTTCAAAAAGTATTTGTGAAAACCCTGTATAGTAGATAGGATTGAAATTGTGCTTTGTTTACTATTGGTTTCTGTTTCACTTTAATAATGAATTTCGGATATAATTATGCAAGGTTAAACATTTCACAAGAGTAATTCTGCGTGAGCAGTCGTAGGGAGTGATGCTTATCACACCTACCCCTGCCGCTACAACTACCGTTGTAATCGACGTGGGTGTGCTGTGGAATTATGAATTCCTACTTTGAGAAACATGCCAGTATGGCTGTGTTATGAAATGTTTTATATTGAACCTAGCTGTGGTGAGATATATGGATGTGAAACATGTGGTTGTGCAATACAGCGTGAGCACTTCAGCGTGAGTAGACGTAAGAGTGATGTACGTCACACTTGCCCTTGCCGCTGTAACTGCTGCTGTAATTGCTGTGTGTTGTGTTATAATTTGCTTACATGCTTTATAGTTGTGCATACTATAGTGATTTGTTACTATGGGGATTCTTTAGAATCTCACTCTCCCATAAAATAATTTTCAGACAGGGCCAGTGGTTCTAAAGAAAATCAGGTGACGAAGGGTGATTAGAGATTCAGGCTAGGAGTTTATTTTGATTTTTGGTTATCATTTTGGACATTTATGTATAATATATTGTGGACCATAGTATAGTATTTGTGTAATCCCCTTGTTATGGGAAACTAATTATGGGCGTTAATGCCTTGTAAACCCTTTAGTTGATTAATAGAACTCGAGTGTGTCAAGAATTTATATTGTACTTTGATATTTATAAATGGAATCAAACGTACATGCCAATTGTGTAATTGCAACATGAATATGAGATTGTTGTGAGCAGGTTTTTGAAATTTTTTTGTGAACCCTGTTTTAGGAGAAGAAAAATTTTATATTTATCCTGTGGTCTCTAATTCAATGAAATTTTGTAATTATAAACTTAATCTCGGCCTTGGTTGGAAGGGGGTTACAACGAATCTTGAAGAATGGAGTGGAATTCATGGTGTAAAGAGAAAATTCTGGACCCAATAACTTTATAAAATTATTCTCAAAGGTCAAGCCATACCTGATGAGCATCTTGATAAAAGATGCTGCAGCTGGCTAGTTCTTTGGAAATGGAATTCAAAATCCAAGATAAAACAACAGTGTTGCACCTTTACCATTGTTCTAGCAATTCTGGTGCCTGAGAATCATGTTTACAAGAGCCATCAACAAAGCCTAGCTTCCATTTAACTCATAAAGCAATGCGCACTACCCTATTCTAGATAGTATAGTTTTCAAAACTAGTCAAAATATGTTGGATAATAGTTGTGCCCTATGTTTCTAATAGATGGAGATAAACAGGATGATTGAAATTTAGTTTGTTAATAGCAGAAACATTAGAGGAGGAAGACTTATCAACGGCCATGACTGTAGATGGTGTAATATCCTGAATTATAATTAAGGATTAATAACTTCAAAGTGATGTAATTAATGTTAATTAAACACTTTTGAAGTAAATAATGTGATTTATGATGCAAATGTGTTTGTTGATGGTTTAGTAAGCATTGTGTTAATCAGGGGCAAAACGATAAATTTACCTATCGATTAGTCAGTTACTGGGGAGGAAACTCCTTGGTAATCGAGATCAATGGCTAGGATGTATTAAGCAAGAGGTGGAATCAAGTGTGGATGAGTTCATATGAACTCATGGGAGGAAGAGTAAGATGTTGCCAAGTGTCACCATAAGGACCCTTGGATCAAAGTCAAAATTTCAAACTCATTTTCTCTTCCCTCTCTCCTCCAAGTTGGTTATGGGAGTGTGTGTGTGGGGAAAAAACTGATCTTCATCCATTAACCATCATCTCTCATCTTCTCTCTTATCATTCTCCATTTTCGCTGCACAAGGAAGGAAAGAGAAAGAAGAAAACTAGAGGTAGGTGCTCCAAATGACTTCACATGCTCAAATGTTCTTTATTAATGTTGTGCAAGAGGTTCAGAGCTTTAAACCTATGGTTTCAAAATTTTCATTAGCGGTGGTTGAGAGATTGTGAACTTTGGAAAGTTGAAGAATCAAGAAGCTAATCATTGGAAGTTGGAGGGGTGAGTATCTATAGTATTTTGGTATAATTTCTTTGATCATTGGTTGAGTTTTGGGAACTTAGGAATTTGCCCTGATTTTAGCCTAATTATGAAATGTATGAAGTAGCTAGTGTTTTATGATGAAATAGATGCTAAATAGTGTCTTGGTGTCAATGGTTGTGGTTTGGATTTGAAAAGGGAAAGTTTGATCATTAGGTGATTTTGGTTGCAATGTGGTTAGAAGAGTAAGATGTGTCATTGTGGTAAGATTTTGGTTGTTTTGAGTTTACCAATAGGTTCCTTATGGAATTTTAAAGGGGAATAAGTTTTGGTATAAAGGTTGAGATCATTGGAACCAGTTTTGGTAAATCTGGAAAAGTGTATCAGTTGCTGAGATCTGACTTCTGATAAGCTTCACTCGAGTGAGGAAGGGTCTCACTCGAGTGCAGTATGAAATTCTGGGTGTTTTGGTTAAGTCTTCAGGCAGAAATTGTGAGTGCACTTCTGTGTCCGCGAGTGTTATAAGTCATCACTCAAGTGCAGCTCCCTGTGCTCGAGTGAGGGAGTAAGTTAAAGACTCTGGAATTTATGTTTGCTCTTGGGTAGTCACTCGTGGTGCCTCACTTTTTGGTGCTCGAGTGCATTTGAGGTTATCACTCGAGTGCAGCTTCCTATGCTCAAGTGAGTGTGAGAGATATTTTGAGGTTTGCTCTCGGGCAAGCACTTCCTCTGTCTCACTCACTGGGACTCGAGCACGGGTGAGGGCAACACTCGAGTGAGACCTCCTTCACTCGAGTGTTACAGCCCAAAGATTAATGTTCTTTATCCGAAAAAGGTACCTTCATGGTAGTTTCTCCCAACCCTTTTGGGTATATGTCTAGGCCTCTAATAGCCACATAAAGAGTCTAAATGATAACCAACTCAAAGTACTATGGAATTAAGAACTTGGAAAAGAGATTGATGGGTTGTCCCTGGTTTGGTTTATAGGATTTGACATCTGCCGTCTTTGTGAGCCCACTGTGCCAACGAACGTTAGGAAGGAACAAGGTAGTGACTCTTTCCCTTATACTGTATGTGATATGTTGTATGTTTGATTTATCATTGTTTGTGGGTCTATCACTTGCGGCTCATCGGTGACGGTGGGAGGATCGTACCTTCGGGGCGTGGAATCTGGGGAATGAGACTATGTGAAATCCGAAAGGCTATTTGTGAGTCTATTACTTGTGACCCATCAGCGGTGGCAATGGGAGAATAGTACCTTTGGGGCTGTGGAATCTGGGAAATGAGACTATGTGATTATGTGCATATGCAGCTTGCGTGTTGTGTATTATGCCATGATGTTACTTGATGATTTGCTTACATACTATGTGATTACATGTTGTATGAGTGAATTGTTACTACTGGGATTCTTTTGAATCTCATTCTTTCCTTTGACTAACATTTTAAACAGGGCAAGTGGCTCCGAGGAAAAGCGGTCAACCCGGAGCGGTTAGAACCTTATAGGGACATTTGTTTTTGGATATGTTGGTTAATCATACTGGACAGGGATTTTGTAAATTATTTTTGGGTTGTAATTATTAGTTGAATATAGTTGTGTAATCCCCTATATGGGAATTATAAACCTTTTAGTGAATGAGTGGACCCCGGGGGTTACCGAGATTTTTATTTTATACTCTGATATGTGTGAATGTAAATTAACTGCACATGTGATTATATTCGATAATTGAACTTGAGACCAAGAAAGGAAAGAAGGTTTCAAAACGTTGTAAAAACCCTACCTTAGGAAGGGTGTTTAAAATGAGTTTCAAACTATCCGTCGGTCTCTAATCGATTTTATTATATGTTATCGAATTTTAATTACGCTAATTAAGGCAGAGGGTTACAGATGGTGACAGGGAAGCAAACTAAGCTTCGTCGAGTAAATCGGTGGTGCACGTCACAGAGGTTCCTGTTTGTTATGCCGCCAGTGAATAGCATGGTGCTGGTAACGCCGTTGACTACCGCGACCTGGAACGGCAAGATGAAACCCTCATCGTTCTTGACGGATTTATATGGGAATTAGGGGCGACAAGAGATTTGGATCTTCGACGCACAAGTTTGGTGTGTGTATCTCAAAGCACTTTAGAGGGTCGGAGCATCTTCATGCTTCCTGAGCCTGTGTGATTCAATTCTTGCACTTTAGTGGGTCGGATCATCTTTGTGCTTCCTCAGCCTATGCGATCTGGTTCTTGAATATCCAGTAAGTATGGAGTTTGGGCTTTCTTGATTCTAGGCCCTTGTCAGACAGTGGTGTAGATTTTTGCGGGTGAAAGCAATGGCTTTGATGCCATGTTAGCTAGAGGAATAATTGAGAGAAAAACATACTTTATTCCATATTAATCATATTGTACAAAAATGGATCATAGAATGATCCCACATATTTATATTTCTAAGACCTACTCTAAACCTAACAGATATGAGCACTCTAGACAGTGGGCTTTACACGGCCCAACTAAACAATAAGTACACAACACTATATTTTGGGCCTAATATTCTAACACATACAAATCTGAGATACCAAGAAGACGTTTCCAGCTTCAATGGATGTATTGACCATCAAGAAAGTTGGCACATATTTACAAGGTCCCATATGTATGTGATCTGCGTGCCACTCTTGAAAATTCATGTTGTATGCGGCACCCTATTATTAAAAAATAAAATAAAATTGCAATAAAAAATGTTTTATTGAGGTACGTGAAACCATTTTGAATATCATTCTATATATCAGTAGATTTAGCATTTGTCCATGTAAAAAGAAATTTTGTTACACATGTTGAGTCCTCTATCTTAATTTTTCTAATTTTCCATTTCCCCTTTATAATTTCACTACATCAAAAGCATCGAATGAACAAGGATTTTCTAGCAGAAATTTATCATGGAAAAGAAAATTTGAGAGAACAATATATTTCACGTGGAAATTGTCACATAAAATTTTTTAAACAAGGTTTCACACGGAATATATATATATATATATGTATGTATGTATGTATGTATGTATGTATGTATGTATGTATGTATGTATGTATGTATGTATGAGAAAACGTGTGAGAGTTTTAGCACTCTTTGGCATGAATTTTACGCTACGTTTTCTCATGACTAACTCTTAAAAAAAAAAAGAAGATTGGCATGGACAACTTTACACCACGGATACGAGATCTGTGTTATTTTCTTTACTCTTTTTTTTGAAGGACTAAACTGAAATTTCTTAATTAAAGACTATAAGAATGTCAATATTTAATAATATAAAAAAGAAAAAGAAAGTTGTTTTTAGCTTATAAGAAGGTGATATATACCGTAGACGAATCCAAGATAGGAGTTCTTTGATCAACTGCACATTGGTTTATCCCTCCCAAGATATTAATCCCAAACTTAAGACCCAATTTGTGAACTTGATCAGCGACAGCTTTAAAGCCTACTCCTCCACAGAAGAAGGCCACCTCTGTGTCAGGCCAGGGTCTTCCCCATTTGTCAATTGTATCACTTTCATTTTCAATACTTCTACACCAAAAAGCATCCACCACAGCATACTACAAAAAATGAAGATATATATATATATCTCTGTGTGTGTGAAACAAAACATACAAAAATTACTAATTAATGGGTCTTAAGGAAGTGTTTCAGCAAGCAAAATCAAGCATCCACATTTTGTCAAATTGCAGTATGTACTGGAGCGCATGCACCCCCTGTTGCCCCTCAATTTTGGGCCGTTTTCAAATGTTTTTTTTATGGTTCTTTTGATCATATGATTCTACCTAAAATGAGTCATAATATTTTATAAGCAAAAAATCAAGATGTTTTTAATTTTTTTTTTTAGATTTTTCAAAGGTTTAAGACTCCAAAATTGTGTAGTTTCATTTTCTTTTAGAGTTTTAAATCTTTGAAAGATCATTAAAAAATTGAAAATGACTAGGCTTTTTTGCCCATAAGATATCAAGAAGTCATTCATTCATATACAATCTAATGATAAAAAAACTATAAAAAACACATTGATAAGGGCCCCAAAATTGAGGGGCAGGGTGTAACACCAAAGGCACAACAAACACCCCCTACTTTATGCATGGTAAGATGTAGTGATGTATATATATAAAAGGGAAGTAGATTATCTGATTTTCCTCTTTATCTTTTTCCCCCCTTATAATCTCATCTCTACTGTTAAATAAAAAATAAATTATTTAGATTTAGTATTCTATAAAATTATTCTTATAATATTTTATAAATTGAAATTTATTTATTTTTATTACAATTATGAACTATGTAGTGGATTTTAAGAGTTTAAGATTGTTTATTTATTTATTATGTTTATAGAAATAATTTTATAAAATATTAATTCTAAACCAACTTCATTGCACTTTAATAACCAATCTGCCACTCAATTACCTTCTCTGAAAGTATGCTTAACTTTCACGTCCCAACCCAATTTCGGCAACCTGTTCACTCTCTCCATGACATTGCTACTACTCACCCACTCCGGTAATCAACTCCTCTATGAAATTATATATATAGGACTTGTCTCACAATTTACACACACACACACACGGTATAGACGTTCTCATGAAATTATCTAGATTATGAAGTACATATCTCTACTACTTTATTTTAGTTAATTTTGCAATTGCAGTTTTATTATTATTTTTTTCTTTTATTCCTTTACACTTGCATTGGGATGTTATTAACTGGAAATACATATATTTTTTTGGCCTTAGATAGTGTAGTTGACCTTTATCTCCTCCTCTTGTTGTCCACTGAGAGATCCTAATGCTGGCTTTGTAACATACTAAAATATGAACACCTGGTATTGCTTGTAAATATAACTAGTCGGACAAAGCTCACCGATGCTAAGTATGTGTGTATAACGCCATTTTCCAATAAAATGGGTATTCGGGAAAAATTCTATTTGTTAATTCATAAAGTAATAATTAAATAATTAAATGAATTAATTTTATTTCATGTGGGGACCACGGAAGATGACACTTCATAGGTAGACCCGGGAAATTCCACCGGTCTCTGATCCGGTCACCTGACTAACTCTTCCGAACACCGAACCCGGGAGCTGGGGAAAATCATCAGACCCTCACTTTCCCTAACAAGTTGGATGCCCAAAGACCCGAGAAAAGAGCGAAACCCACTTTATATATTAAAGCAAGTGACACTTGTCACTGAATCATTAGATCACCGGACAAATTGCACCATAGGAATTTGACACTTGGCATGATTTTTCTAAGACTCCTCCCTAGCCTATAATTTCGGCCAGCTGCCCAAAATAAAAAAAAAATTTGCCAAAAATATCACAAAATTGGAAAAGGAGAGAGAAAGAGTGAATAGTAACATTTATTGACTTCAATCTGCTGAAACTCTACTGAATCGGTGTTTCCTCTCAAAATACCCTTCACAAACCTTCTTCTACTCATCATAAGCTTCTTTTTTACGGTTTTAGATTTTCATTTGGAGGTGTTTGGTGCCATCTCGCTGGCTGGAGTACTACCGGATTTCTGAACCAGTTGTGGAAACGCGTAGAGGCACTACTACAAAATAGTGATTTAGCGGCGCTAATCTTATGACACTTCTTCAAACAAGCGCCAGAGGATACTTCTAATTTTTTTTAAAAAAATACATGTAGCAGTTATGGCACTTTTTGTGTCAAGCACCATAGCTATCGAGTGCCTTACATGGCGCTTGCCTGGTGAAGAGCCGTGCAAGGGGTTATTTTTTTTTCAAAAAAAAAATAAACTCCTTGTATGATAGACAGTTACCCAAACAAGCGTCATAGCTTGGCTTATAATCATATATGCCTTTAATGATACTTGCTATATAAAGCGCCATTAAAGGCCCTTCATTTTTTTTAAATATCATAAATCTTAGCTTGTATTTTTATGTGTGTTTATAATATTTTTCCATATCTTGTTAAACTTCCTATACATTGTAAGTTTTTTAATTTTTAAGCTTACAAGTATAATTTTATTAGTAGTTACTTGTTTAATTTACTCAATGTCTTTTATATTTAATTTATTACATAGAATTATTTTTAAACAATAATTATAGTAACTAGTAGGAGTCAAAATTAATTAAAAAACAAAGATTTTCTAAAGATTTAAAGGAGGAAAAAAATTTAATTTAAGTTCCTTGAATTCATCATGTCAAGTCTTCTAAGACCATATGTGCTATTTATTTCAACTAGATTTATAGTGAAATTATAATATTTCTAAAATATAACACATGCCCTATTAAGTTTTAATTTTACAAATATAGTTTTATTAGTTGTTACTTATTTAATTGTTCAATGTCTTTTATATTTAATTTATTACGTAAAATTATCTTTTTTTAAAAAAATATTTTCAATGGGAAGTGGCCTTCAAAGGCCATACAAGGTGGGCTAATTTAATAAAAAAAATGAGGCCTTTTAATGACGCTTTATAGAGAAAGTATCATTAAAGGTATAATCATATATACCTTTAATGACACTTTCTCTGCAAAGCATCATTAAAAGCATATATGATATGATGTAAGTATAAATGCCTTTAATGGCGCTTTGCAGAGCAAGTGCCATTAAAGGCATATAATCATATATGCCTTTAATGGCACTTGCCCTATAAAGGGCCATTAAAGGCTCTTCAATTTTTTTTTTTAAAAAAATATGTCATGAATCTTATCTTGTAATTTTATGTGTGTTTATAATTTTTTTTTCATCTCTTGTTAAACTTCCTATGCTTTATAAGTTTTTTAATTTTTAAGCTTACAAGTATAATTTTATTAGTTGTTACTTGTTTAATTTACTCAATGCCTTTATATTTAATTTGTTACATAAAATTATTTTTAAAAAATAATTGTAGTAATTAGTAGGAGTCAAAATTAATTAAAAAAAAAGATTTTCTAAAGATTTAAAGGAAGAAAAAAAAATTTAAATCAAGTTCCTTGAATTCATCATGTCAAATCCTCTAAGACGATGTGTCCTATTTATTTTAGCTAGATTGGTGTGAAATTATAATATTTCTAAAATGTAACACATGTGTCATACTATAGTGTTTACTTATATAATTTGTTCAATGTCTTTTATATTTAATTTATTAAGTAAAATTAATTTTTTTTAAAAAATATTTTATATGGGAAGTGACTTCAAAGGCCCTATAAGGTGGGCTAATTTTTCTTTTTTTTAAAAAAATAGGGGTCAAAACCTAGAGATAAATCACCCCTATTAAAAAAATATTTTTTAAAAATAAAATTGGTGACCTTGGACGGCGCCTGGTAGAGATCTCCTTGTACAAGCACTTGGTTAATTCATGGCACCTGGTGCCTTAAATGACACCACCACTTGAATGGCACCATTGAATTTGCAAGTGTCTTGGACGGTGCTTGGTACAAAAAGCGCGGCCTAAGGCCTTTTTTTTTAAAAAAAAATTAAATTTTTTTAATATTAGAAGGCTATGGCGCTTTGACAAATAAGCGCTATACAAGGTGTTATTTAATTTCCACAATCCGCCGTTTTCATTTTCATTTTCATCTTCCCGCATTCCCTCTAGCTTCCCTATTTCTCAGAGCTCCATTGTAGTACAAAGCTTCCTCTTTCATGTGTTTTTTTTTCTTGGCCTCTTTCGAAAGCTCCCTAGCGTGTAATTGTTTTTTCAAACATTTGGTTCAGATGCAAATTGCAAAAGATATGTGCTATGTTATTTCATTTTGCTATATTGTATTGTAAATTGCTGTGGATTTTGGATTGTAAATGGAGGTTTCCAACAGAAAAATAAAATAATTACCAAAAATTATTTTTTTAAAAAATGACTTTCTACGGCACTTCTCTAGGGAAGTGCATAACTTGTTTTAATGGCGCTGAAAGCTATGGCACTTCTCAAGCGCCATAGTGTTCTTTAAATTAAGCGCCATAGTTTGCGTTCTTTGTAGCAATGAGGCACTACAAAAACCCATTAAATTTCTGTCAGAATGTGCCAATGAAACAATTTCCGTGGCAAATTCTGACGAATTTCGTTGGAAACTTTTTCCATGGCAAATTAGCCACGGAAAATATTTCATGGCAAAATTTTGGACTGAATAATTCCGTAGCTAATTTTGCCACGAAAATTCCGTCGGAAAAGTTTCTGACGGAATTTTCAGTGGCTAATTCTGTCGGAAATATTAAAAAATTATTATTTTTTAATTAATTCTAATTTTTAAAAAATATCTTTATAAAAACTAAAATGATGATATTATTAGCCATATAAATATTTAAAAATTTGGGTTGATACCATCTTTCATCCCTCCAGTTTTTCCTCATGTTGGTTTTGGCTCCTCAAGTTTCCAACCATAGGTTTTGGTCCATGTAGGGGCAAAATGGTCATACAAAAATTTATTAGTTATTAATTAATATTAATAAAAAATTATTAGTTATTAATTATTTATTAGTTATTAATTAATGTTAATAAAAAATTAATTTTAGAAATTAGACAAAAACATAGTCATATGAAATTTATTTAAGATGTAAAATTTTTTAATTTGAAGTTAATTTATATTAAAAATTATAAGAATATATAAAATTATTTTATATTATTATTACATTTATATATAAGAAACAAATATATATATTTATAAATAATTGATTATATATAATAAGATTATATATATATATATATATATAATTGTGTAATAATAAAACGCCAAAGCAGTTGGGCCCATCTGGCAAGGCATCGTGCACCTACGGGCGAGGTTGTGGGTTCAAACCAAAAGAGGACAAGTTGAGTTGCATTTTCAGGAAAAAAAGAGGTTGCAACACGTGGCGGATCTGGGCACTAGCGACAAGGTGGAGGCCACTGGAGATGCCATGCGCCACCGCCGGTGATAAGGTAGTGGCTGCCGGAGTTACCATATGGCTTTTTAAAATAAAAATAATTTTGCAAGGAAATTTCTGACCGATTGAATTCCGATGGAAATTACAACAGAATTAATTTCGTCAGAAATTTGTTATGGAATCTGAATTCCATTAGAAATTGGTTTGTCATGCTATTATTAGTGATGGAATCCATTCCATTAGAATTCCGTTTCCATCGAAAACTTTAAATTCCATGGCAAATTTTGTTAGAAATTCAGTGTCTTTTTGTAGTGAGGTAAGTGCAGGCTTGATTTTGAACCGATTGATTTGTTGTTTGGATGAGTATTTTTTAGGGCATTTTGGCCAATGGGTGTTTTTAAGGTTTAATAATGTATTTTTGGTTAGATGATGATTTATGATGATGATATTGGACCAAGTTGTTGGACAAAATTTTGCTTTGGTCCTTTTGGCTTAAAAGGGGTCTGTTCGGTCAGCAAGACTAGGGGTTGGAGCTTTGTGATTTTGATGATTTTGACATTACCATTGTGTTTAGAATGCAAAACTGTGTGGGAATAGACTTGGTTGTAAATTATGAACTACTGGAAATTGCAAAACTGAAAATGCTGCTAGTGTGTTTTGTACAGGGCAGTCAGTTTGCATGACGTTTTTAAATAAGTAAATAATGTCCAAAAATTGTGAAACTTATTAGTCTAATAGTAGACATGTCAATATTTAAATGAATATATAATTTGTGTCATTTAGATGTGTGTGTTGCGAATTATGCATTTTCAAAGTTTGATCTGGAAAACTAGCAAATTCTAAGGGCAGTAATCAATTAAGTGAGATACTATATTGATAGGCGTCTAGAAGTGCAATGGCTAGATTTTTCCATGAAATTAGACTGATTAGGGGTCACATAACCTTTAGAATCATCACAATTGGAAATCTGTACAAGAAGATATGATTTTTCATAGGTCCTGTTTCTGGAATGGAATTTCTAACAGGTTAGGTTTGGCATAATTCTGGGAATTCTGTGGTTGTAATGGCCATAATTGAGTATATTTATGTGAAAGTATACTGAAAGAGCTTTGCATAGAATTTGCAACCAATCAATTTGGATTTCCTTAGAATTAATGGTAAATTTTTGAAGTTGATAGAAAAGCTAGCAGAATTGAGACTAAGGGAGAAGATGAAAAATATAATGGCATAAAGTAATTAAGTTGAACTTTGAGGGTGGGATTAACCAACAAGGGATAGTTGGGCCATCTTGACTTTACTTTTGACTTAGTATTCTAACTTTAATGACAACTAACATAAGTGTTTGGATTATAAGAGAATTGGAAAAAATAATAATTTGTCGTCCGAAACTCTAATTATAGGACCTGACAACTGTTCGAAATCTAAGACCTACCCGAGCTCCGGAAAACAATTGGATATTGCTCAAGGGAAGCGACAAGGTAGCAACCTTGTCTATTATATGCTATAAGATACACTACATGTTTTGCGGATTCATTATGAATTGTCTTACAAATTCTGATTTTGAGGGGTGGTCGCCCAGGGTCTATAGCACGGGTGGACGCTCAGGCCAATGTAATGTTTTGTAATGCACGAGTGGATGCCCGAGGCCTATTGCACGGGTTATACTTGGGGCCATGTGATATACCTGGTGATATGTTGAATTGCATGTTGTGTACTAAATGCTGTTGTGATAATTCTGTTATATGATGACTGTGTAGCATGCTTTGTGATTTGATATATATATATATATATATGATTGACTATATGTTACTACTGAGATTCTTTTGAATCTCACTATTTTATATAATAAATCTACAGTACGGGCTAGCAGCTCGCAAGGTGAGAAGGTAAATACAGACAGCTAGAGAATGGAGCAAAAAGACTTTAGTTTTTGTTGATTGTTTGTTTTTGGATATTTTTGGGACTGTATATGATGTACATAACTATATAAACCTGACAACAATACAATAGTAGTACTAGAGCTTAGTAAATGAACGGAGACTATATATATAGATAACACTCCCAATTAGCAAAGAAACAGTAACTAATGAACGTATCATGAGACTTAAGCAGAGACACGCTTACACACTTTGATAAAATGGATTTAAGCATCAATGAGACTTAATGAGATAGTTAATGTTTATGAAACTGTTTGGAAAAAAGTTTATCCCACTCAAAAATCTCTTCCATTCATAGGTTCACCTCCTGAGATAGGTTTGGGAATTGTTTAACTTAGGACTGAATTCTGGTTCCATAGCTGATTTCACTACTCTTTTGCACTCATTTGAGTGTATTGGACATAAGGTGTGACTGGCTTGAAGTTGAAATGTCAATTTGAAAGATCCCTATTTAATGTAATCTAAACTTTTGAATTTTTTTTATGTAATTTAGGTGCTCTACGTAGTCTATATACATTATCACTATTTTTCTTTTGATATGCTGGAATATATGTACATATGTGTCGTTGAAAGAGCAGAGCTTTGTATATATGCTGTTATATAACTTAGTTTATCAGGCATTTATTTGTATTTCTTGGCTTAAGAAATGAGAGTTTGTTTTTCATATTTCATGATGGTCACCCCTAAAATCTTGAGGTGTGACATAACTCTTGTGAATCAGACTTATTTACAAATCTTGGATATATATAAGTTGTAAATAAATTCTGAATTATGAAAAGTTTTAAGTCTTCGAAGATTAGTTATAAATTGTAAGTTAACCAATTGATCGTTTGGTTTTTAAAATTAAGTTTTTTTTTAAATTTTAATTATTAATCTTTTGACTCCATAATTTATCATTGATGCGCAACTCATCTTCTAATATGTTCAATTAAGTTTACATTATTTACAACTTTATGATCTTTCAAAATTTTCAAAACTTTCATAATTTACGACTTATTTTCAACTTGTCCCGACCTAGCTAGACTTGCAACTGAGAAATGTTGCCCACGTACTGTGCAGTGCATGTTTGTACTTTTATTTTTGGCTAAATTGGTGAAAAGTCACTATTTAAAAATTTTATTGGTTGGAAGGATCTTATATGTTTTAATAACAGAAAGTACTAGTACGAATATTTCATAAAAAAAAAAGTATCGGTATTTGAATTTAGTCCTTTTAATAATAAAATTTTCAAACCGAGAGACTTTTCACCAATTTTCTATTTATTTTTTATTTTTGGTGACATTTTCTATTTTAAAAAATTAGTCTTTTGGGCATCCTTGAATGTAACTAATTTCCTAAAAATATATAAATTTACATTGAAATCCATTGCAAATTAAATTTATAAATTGTTGTTCATCTGCAAGTAGCTAGGGCCACAGCAAGCATTAAGGAAATTTGTTTTAAACGAAAAACAAGCTTTTACCTAATTCCCTTTTGCCTAATGTCACATCCCCCCTTCAGCCAACCAGCCTACCTGCCACTGGGTTCCCACCCAGGGCATGGCAAGGATGCTAGACTCATCCACTGGTGCAGTCCATTAGGCTTACGAGCCCAAGACTCACAAGAGTTCCTCACTCCCCAAGCGAGGTTTTCACCTCCGTGGGGATCGAAGCCACTACCTGGGGATAAGTAGCACCTCAATGCATCCCCACTACCACTTGAGCTACTCAAAAATGTAACCCCCTCTGTAATTATATCCGAAATACATGATTAAAATGAAATAGAGACAAAAAATAATCAAAATTCATTTACATTCCCATCCTTAAGATAGGATTTTCACAAATTTCTTTAACAAACACTTTAACCTAGTCTCACATTCATATTTCGAATACAATTACTTTGTGAAGATAAATTACATTCATATAATTATCAGAGTGCACAATAATAATCTCGGCAATCCTGGGTTCATACTTTCACTAAAGATTCATAGGGCACATACGCCCTTTACAATTTCTTAAATGGGGATTACACAATTCTTATTCCAAATACATATTCCAATCTATCGTCCGAACATATACGTCTAAACATATACAATTATCCCAGCATATAACGATAATCGACTACCAAATCCAAATGCCCATAAGGGATTCTCGTCGCCCCTAGTCACTTGCTCCTTCCTCGAGCCACATGTCCTGTCTAAAATGTTGGTAGGGAAGGGTGAGATTCTAGAGAATCCTAGTAGGAAACAAATACCAATTGCATGCAAGATAAATGTTTAATGCATGACATGCTTGCATCACAATAACTCGTGCTCACATAATGATATATCCGTATGCTCAATGTTTCAACAACATACTCATGGCCATAGCATAAATAGAAACAGAGCTTCAATCATTCATATATGTTTCACATAATCAAGCAAAACAATAACATGCATCAATACACAAACACAATTATCAATACATGCAGGAGAGGTAAGTTCCCTACACTTATTCTTTCCACATATGCTCCAGCATCGACTACTCGTGATCCGAGCGAATATCAAACCATGATCAGGGCGAATACCCAACCCTATAACCAAATCAAGGACATAGGGTTATACTCTATTCCAAAACCTTACTTTAATTATACTTAAAGTTGGTAATCATTCACAACCTTTAGGTGGCTAATTAAAGCCTAAACACATGCCTAAAGGCTTGGAAAATACTTGATCAAAGGTCACCTTTTAAAAGTCCAAAATGCTGATTTTTGGGGGTTGGCCGCGGCTAGTATACCCATGGACCAAGGCCAATGGATGCACAGAAGGTCTTGGGCCGCGGTTCATAACCTCTAGCCGCGGCCAAGAAAATTCTGTTTCCTGGCTGAACTTCCAAAAATCATAACTACTTCTAGAAAAATTGAAATGAGGTGATTCCAAAGCCAAATGAAAGGTATAGAAGTCCTCTTTATAGGAAAAATATGGACCATTACTCAAAATCACCACACAATTCCATAATTACACAAAACTCAACACTGCCCCCAAAACAGAGTTCAGTTTTGATCCCAAACTTTGGCAAAGCATAACTCTCAGTTCACAAAATGAAATGACACAAAATATATGTCCATTTTGAAGCTTGGGATGTTAAATTTAAGACTGGAAAGTTTCAGTATTTTTCAACACCATTTGGTCATTCAAAACGTTCGTACAAACTGACTGCTCAGAACAGAGTTCACATTGACAGCATTTTACAATTTTCTACCAAAGTGTCAAATAACTTCAAAATCATTAACCAAACTTATTCCCATACAATTTTCCACAAGGAATATAATGGCAATTCTATCACTTCAAAACACTAAACAAGGCACCATTTCCATAACAATAACATACCATACTCCCCGATGACCTTAAATCACGAAAATTAGGGCAAAAATTCTAGAAATTCAAGACCCAACAAATGGCCACAAAACTTATATGAAAATGAAGTTCTCACTCACCTCAACAACTTTCCCAAAGAAGTTCCTTGATTCACCCAAGTCCACAATTTCATGAGAGCTCAAACACCACCAAATGACAAATCTAAAACCATGAAATTGAAGCTCTCAACACAAGGAACAATTTTATAGAAGAGCATTTTTCCATTAGAAGCCATTAAGAGGGTCAAAATGGCTTACCTTTATCAAGTTTTCTTCCTCTCTCTTGAGCAACCATGGAGGACGAAAATATGGAGAGAGAAGAGAGATATGAGAGGTAAAGATGATGAAGAATGGCAGAAAAATCTGCCCCATGCCCCTTTGGACTAAAATAAGAGGAGAGAGGAAAGAGAAATTGATAAAATATTGCTTATTTGACTTTTTCAAAGCCCTCTCTCTTGACCTCATCTTGACAAGTGTCCACTTCTCATTGGTTTTCATAGAATAAGTAACCAATTAGTTACTCTAACCACTGCATTAGCCATTTGGTCACACATCTCATTTCTCCTTAGTTAGTAATTAATTTCTCCATTAATCACTAATTACTTGCCCAATGATTCCATTCTTTCAATTTTCCACTAAGTATGTCATATTAATTAATATTGTCACATAATACATAATCAAATTCTTTTCCTTCTTCTTCATGCACCATTTACCCCTATTTTAGCCGAAGTAATTATTTCATCACATAATTATGATAAAATACAGGGTGTTAGGCATTCCCAATACTTAATCCGGATCTCAAATCCATATTAATCCACGTAATCATTCGCAATAATTGTAATTAGCCCTTAATCAAAATTTGGGGCATTACACCTAACAAGTCAATCCAAGAGGCAAAGAACAAAACTCTTTAGCATAATATAGAATCATTCCTTCACCGAAACAAGAAGCAACATGGATATATCTAGCCGTACATAGTCATTTTTTATTCTTTCAACTAGACACTTATTTCCACAATAAAAATTAAACTATTTATGATTTATGAACAATATAAAGTACCAAAATAAATTAAATTGTTTGTTGCAGGTTGGCGTTAAAAATGACATATACTTCAAGATCAATATCTGCAAAAGAACTATTTTGTTTTTTTTTTCATGTAGGTGGACAACTTGTGAAGAATGTTGAAGATCAAATTCAATATAATGGGGGAAGTGTAAGAGTGAAAACCATAGGGGAGGGAATGTCACTTAAAGATATGAGAGTAATGATTTCATCATGGATTGGTATTGATTGTAATAATAGCGAGATGAAATACACTGTGCCCTTTGATGAGAGGATCCTAATAGATCTTGTTGATGATGCGAACATTGCAAACATGTTTCAGTATAATGAGAGAAGTGGGCATGTGTATATAGCATGCAAAGAGAATGACAATGTGCAAGAAACACTTGGTGAACCACAAGTGTAAGTGACTTTGCTGCTGTTTTTTCTTAAAAAAGCTATTATTTATTATAGTGTTGTTGTTAATATAGTAACATAAGGTTTAATTGAATTATGCAGCATTGAGGAATTATTGGGACATTCACAGTAAAGCACCTTCTCTCAAAGTAGTTGGGATCACAAATTTGAACTGAAGTCTTATCAAACTAGTGTTGAATGCCTAACTAATGAAGCTGGTGGAGTAAAAAGTGCACCCACATCTATGCCTGAATTGAACTCAATGAAATGGAAAGGACTATTGTTAGGAGTATGGCAAACATTTGCAAATGCTGATGCTTTTAAATAGGCACTTTACAAATATAGTATTGCTTATAAGTTTGGGTATAAATTTTTAAAGAATAACAAGGATAGGATGTCTGTGAAATGTAAGATTGAAGGATGTCCTTGGAAGATAATAGTAAATGCAGTGGGGAAGAAAACCCCTTTCTTACTTGTGACACAATTTCAAGATGAACATATTCATCATGCACAAGACAGTTTTCAAGTGGTATATGCTGGAAGAGCTAGTCTGACATCATCTATCATAATTGATGAGGTGAGGTCTCACATTGATAAGCGTCTTAATGAAATTCGAAAAACATTGCAAAGAGATTATGGGGTAAATCTTTCATTCTCTCATATAAGGCACATGCTTCTAAGGAAAAGGTAGTTGAGGAGATTTAGGGTAGACCATAGTAGTCTTATATGCTTATACCTTGGATTTGTCGATGATTGAAGGAAACTGATTCAAAAATAGTAGCAGAATAGGTAGCTTATGATATTTTGAGCGTGTCTTTATAGCTTATGGGTGTTGTATAGAGGGGTTCTTGGTTGGGGAAATACATATACTATACATAGATGGGACTCATTTAAGTGGCCCATAAAAGGGCACCTTGCTATCAGCCTCTGCATACGATGCTGATAATGAAATGTTGCCATTCACAATTGCTATTGTGAAAGGGGAGACATATGAGGATTGGATATGGTTTTTGTTTATGATTAAACAGATAGTAGGGTCAATTGAATGGACAATTGTTTCAGACCATCACAATTCCATTATTGGAGCTGTCTGCACAATATTTGGTGGTGAGCGTCATGCATTTTGCTATAGGCATGTGAAGGAAAACTTTAGTGCAGAATTGATGAAATTAAATAGAGGTAAGAAAAGGACAAGTGGTTAGAGTAAGGAAGATGCACTAAAGTTACTTGATGACATTGCATATGCAAGGCTTGAGAGTGATTTTAATGAGGCTATGAAAAATATGAGAGATTCCTATCCATAGTTATTTCAATAACTTAAGAATCATGGGGATGTTGATAGGTGGGCTTTAAGCAAGTTTTCGTTTAGACGATGGGATAATATAACAACAAATCTTGTTGAGTCGTTCAATGCATGGATGGTAAAGGAAAGGAGGCATAATGTTGCGCAATTAATCTATGAGCATCGAGAGAAGGTAGCAAAGAAGATGTATGCATCAAGTATGGCGATGAAGAAGTAGAAAAATGTTGTTGGGCCAAACATAGAGTCAAAAGTGAGAGAGCATGTGGCTAGAACTGAACAAATGTTAGCTGAACATTATGGAGATATGATTCGTGTTCGTACGGCTTATAGGGACTTACGGGTTGATCTTCGTATACACCAATGTAGTTGTGCAGCATGGCAAATGTCTGGAATTCCATGTCCACATGCTTGTGCAGCCATCAAACTTGTACATGGTAATGTGTATGATTATGTTGAAGACTGCTACAAGATTATAATGCAAGAGAAGACTTATAACAGGAGTATGATACCTGTTGTAATGATTGATATGCTAAATCCAAATAACTTAAGGATGGAAAATATACAGGGACAAATCTTCCACCGGCCACCTCAAACTAGTCGACCTTCTGGAAGGCCAAGAACTACAAGACGTGAATCACAGTTTTAAAACAAGAAAACATACCATTGTTCAAGATGCCATTAAGCTAGTCACACAATAAAGACTTGTAAAAATCCAAATCCTTGTTGAAATTGGCCTAACAAATGATTGATTTTTTTGGTACATGTAATGTGACTGAATTATAGCACGTTTATTACAAAAATTTCATTGCGTTTACTCTTCAAAATAAAATGATTAATTATTAAACATCAGCATCTATAGTATTTCCTTGGTTTATTAGTTATTGATTTTGCTTTGCAGTATATTCAATTTTTTTCCATCAAAATTACAATATTTTCAAATGGATGCATAAAATCATACTCAGCAAGTTTATTGCAGGTTTATTCCATGGTTTTATTAGTTATTGATTTTAATGGAATGTGAACTACCTTCAAGTTTCTTGACATAATTTCATTTTTCTCTACCTGTTTTGTGTCTTCCTTTTGGTTTTCATGGATAATAAACAGATTAGAATCATCAAATACTATTCTTTAAGCTATGCACTTGAATGATCAAAGAGAACACGCTGACCCAACAAATCTTCTTTGAAATGATTGATAGTACTACAATAATCAAAAGAGATGGATCAGCCACCACTTAACATGAATATGAAAACTAAGGTGAGGTGGTCTATTTTGTTGAGTGCTAACAAAATGCCAGATGTTATACACTTCTCCATAGATCCACTGCTGCTGTATAAATAGCAAGCTATGCAATTCTCTATTACTTTTCCTCCTCGCTTGTTCTTTTCTTTTTTCTCTGTAAATAATAATTAAAAAAAAAGAATTGCAAAGATATATTCTCTCAGTAGTAACATTGAATTCAAGTTTCGAATTCACCCACTTTAGTCTCCATCAATTTCATGGCTTTGCCTTTGATCTTTCTGCCATGGCAGACTTTTCTTGAGCTACAACCAACTCTATTTATGGTAGGACCCTATCACTTCGGTTAATTATTCATCCCCAAGTGGCAACAAACAAATATCTCAAGTACATCAGATATTCAGATTCTCCCTTTTTGAAAACTAATTAAAAATGAATTTCTTCCTTGAATGAAGTATTCAATTCAATTATAAGGGAAACAAGAGCCTGTGAAATTTTTTAGGAGAAACAAGAGCTAGTTTTCACAAGTTGTTCTCCCATATATTTCTTCTGCCACTATCACAAATATGAATTTTTCTGCCCACTGCTTGTTGCTGGAGACTGTAAAGTGGATGTTGAAAACAAAAAAGAGAGAGTTTTCTCATTATGAGTAAAGAATATCGTGTTTAAGAGTTTAATTTTCACTGTAAATGGATAAAGTTCAATTTTGATGAACACAAATGACAAACTACAATAGATTGACATTCCATGACAGAATTCAAAATCTTGGTTCACAGGCTTCTAAAATCGAAACAAATTATGCTATTGAAGAAAAACTAAATCGTAGAAGTTAGTACAATGCTCTTCCAGCTTGTGGGCAAGTTGCACACTCACCTCTCAATTGTGACTATGTTATACTCTTCCTCAGAACCCAACTAAGTTTTATAGTATCCCCTCCAATAATTCTACCTGGTCATAAACTCAACTAGTCTAAGACTTCAAAAAATATGCAGGACAAAAGAATGCTAACTTGTCAGGTATACTTGTAAGACTACGGTGGTAATAATGTTAATGAATAGTATCTAGCTTCAATAAGTTGTTCAAATCATTCGCTACTCTACCATTATGTTATGCATATAAAACTCTTATTTAGAAAAGAATATAAGCAGCTGAAGGCTTTATCTTCTCTTGGTTGAAGACTTCTGACATTCCATAATGGCCTCTTAGAACCCTAAAATCATTACCCAGATAAGTAGGCATTAGAAATCATTGCATCACAATTCAGATACAGACTTTGGACGAACACTTGAAAAGGAAAAAGAATAGAGCGTGAGTTGCAAACATCATTCCCAACATACTAGAGATATAGTTTAAAACAAATCAGACGGAAGCAAACCCAACTGATTAGACTGAGATTAGCGATCTTTGACGGTGAATCACCCAAATTTCAAGATGAGGAGGAGGAGGAGAGTTGAGGAGATTTTACTAAAAAAAATGAGACCCATAAAAAATACCAAAAGTGTTAGAGCAAGCGTTTCACCCAAGAGGGGGTGAATTGGGTGATCTTAAAAAATTTCGTTGCAAATATAAACTTTGACGTTGAAATTAAAACATGAAAGAGTAAGGAGAAATATCACCGAAGTGTACACCGGGAGTTATACTGGTTCGGCCACAACCACTTTGACCTACGTCCAGTCCTCAGAGCTTCTCTGAGAGTTTCACTATAACTTCCAAGATTCAGTGGGTTCTTGGCACCTCAGTACAAGCAAGTTCCTACACCTGGACACTCACTCCCCCTTACAAGTTGTAAATCAATCCCAACTCAAGGTTCCACAACCTTAAGTTACCTCAATAACAAATATTGAGTTTGAATGAAATATCTCTCTTACAGAGTAAATAAGAATCACTGAAGCATAGAATCACAAGTATAATGGAAAACAGAGTAATGAACTTGATGATACGTTCGTAAGTGTGTTCTTGTGTATCTCTCTGTTCAGATGTCCACATATATATAGATACGTTTGTAATGATTGCTGGAACATATTTCTTCATGTCCGTTGGAGCGTGCGCAGCCATTATTGACTTTTCCAGTTTTTGAAAAACATACGTTATGGTAGGTGACGGTCGATGACATTTGAGTATTGCTTTTGAATTTCCTTATTTGGTAAGATCTCTTCATTATTTACCTGTTGAAATGCTAAGTACACTAATATAATGAAAAGTTAATCAAATAGGAAACAGAACAATGACCGTTGGAATGATTTCAAACTTTCTGGGTTTGCTTACTCGAGTAGCTACTCGAGTATCACATGAAGGTTACTCGAGTATCATCAGGAATTCTTAAATTAACTTCAAGTCAATGAGCAAATACAAGAATACTCGGGTAGTGCATGGAATAACCAATTTTCAAACCTTTGGAAATGTCAATTTACTCGGGTACCAACTCGAGTAAGGCACTCATAACTTTATGAGTTACTTGGATACCAACTCGAGTAACGCTTCAAATAACTTTTGATTACTCGATGCCCTACTCCAGTAATGTTGGCAGGATTTCAAGGCCGAGAGCACTTACCTTGTTACTCGGGTATGGACTCGAGTAATGCACTAATTTTTGCATAGGTTACTCGGGTACCACCTCGAGTAATTGTACTTCATCTGCATGACTTACCCTGGTACTGACTGGAAGTTTCCCTTGAAAATATTTCAGCATACTCGGGTACTTACTCGAGGAATCCACTTAAAATACAACATTAGATACTTGCATACTAGAGTAAGGACTAGAGGAAAATGAGAAAAAAAGAAATCAAGTTAATCGGGTATCACCTTCAAGTTTTAACTTACCTTAGTGCGTTACTCGAGTAGCTCCTCGAGTAACATTAGCAGTAGTACTAAGTGCCGAGAGCTCCACATTTTCAGAAACAGGGGTACTCGAGTAGCTCCTTGAGTATCGTTGGAAACTTGAAGGCAACTGGAAGTTTCTCACATTGTTACTCGAGTAGCGCCTCGAGTAACATTGGCAGGCCGAGAGCAACTCCAAGTTTTTACCTGGTTACTCGAGTAACATTGGCAGGCCGAGAGCACCTTGAAAATTTTTGCACTATTACTCGAGTACCTACTCGAGTAACGTTGGCAGGTTACTGGAAGTTCTCTATGGTTACTTCAAGTTTTGTCTCATTACTCGAGTAGCTCCTCGAATAATGCCTTAGAAAACTTGCTTCTGATCAAGTTCTTCAGCATTTTCTCTTGGTCTTTCTTCATTAGTCCAATGCTTACTTTAAGTGATGCTTGTTCCTGTCATTGCTTTGTTCAAACTTGTTTATTAATCATTTCCTTTTCAAACCATCCTTTTGTTATCATCAAAACATGGGACCTAACAAAAAGGACATATTAGTCAATTTGATAAATTAAAAAATCCCTAATTAGTCCTACCGGGCTTATTAGGAATTTGTTCAAAATGCAGGCCTGATTTATAATTTAGGTATTTTAAATGGATTTAAATAGGATTTTCTCTTTCAAAATTTGCCCTTATTTAATTATGAGTATTGAAAAAAAAAGAGATGTTATATAATTTCTCTCGCTACATTTTCAATAGGATTAAAATTGGAAAACAATTTAATGACTCTCAAGGTAGACATATATTTAGGAATATTCTTTTTTTACGAAGTAGACTTATAATAAGGATAAGAGTAGTAAGTGGCACAATAATAATCACATTAATTACAACCCATGCAAATAGCTTTCAAAGCTCTATTTAATTTGATGAGTAAAATGGCTCTCATGGTACCCTTATTCAGAAGCATCCTTGGTGGACCTTGATTTGAATACTACTTCACTATCAATGTTGCCATGGACGGAGAAGGCTTGTGACACCTTCAGAAACCAAGGTATGTTCATAAAAATAGTAATAATCCACCAATTTACCCTCCAAATAATATGCAAATATCTATCTAAACTAAAAAAAATGTGACTAATAGGTAATAGTATTGAAGATGATGAGTGGCTATCCTTGCATCCTTATTGGGAAACACACTTTTTTGACGAGTCTGCCAATCACAAAGGTAATAATACACATGCACATTTCATGATACTGCATACAAGATTTTTTTAAAAAAAAAATTAAAATCTTGGTATTTGCAGAGGTTTATGTAAGGTCATTTTCAGCTGATTATTTTGATGAAGGCATGGTTATAGAAGAGAGCGGGATGGCGGTGAACAAACAACTTTTTCATATAGAAGATATCACATTTAATAATCCTTATCAAGATTCCACTTGGGGTGACCAAGGTAAGAGTATGCTCTTACTCTATCACTACTTTCACTTTTACAAATTAAAATTGCATTATTCTCCAAATTACATATTCATGATAGTAGTTTGTTATCATTTCCATGTGCTCTATTGTTCTTTTTTCCGTAGTACTCCGTAACTAATTTCATCTCTGCATAGATAACCTAGACATCGTTGGAGATGATTTATGTATGATATTAGTCACAAAATACTCTACAACAAATAAAGTATTATTCCTTTCTCTAGTTTTCTAGCATCTTATGTAGAAGAACATGAAAGAAAATATAATAGCGCAAGTTTGAAACACAATTGGGCTAGCTTCACTTTTAGGCACATAATGACACCAAGATATAAGTGATATGACACTAGCGATAATAATCACATTAATGATCCAATAAGGTTTCAAAGTTCTTTCTTTAAGCACAAAGCAAAAATTGATGTGTAGTAGTAAACAATATCAATTGTTCTCCTGGAATATCCTTGTTCAGAAGCATACTTGAGGAACCTTGATTTGAATGCTACTTCATTACCATTGCCGAAGCATGCTTGTGCCTCCTTCAGAAACCAAGGTATGTGCCTATGTAAAATAGTAATAATCAACCAACTTACCCCCAACTATATGCAAATCTTTATCTAAACTGGGGGAAAAAATGTGACTAACAGGTAATAGTATTGAAGACGACGAGTGGCTATCCTTACGTCCTTGTTGGGAAACACCTTTTTATGATGAGTTTGCTAGTCACCAAGGTAATAATAAAAGATCTATGAATTTCAACAAGGGAAAATCCCTAATAAATAACTTTTTAAAAATCCTAAAAGATAAAAAGATGTTTTGAATATTCATAATCTCATAAAGATATTAGGCTCAATTTGTCTTTTTTGAAATTGAAATGAAATAACAAAATTGCTTAAAAATATATATTTCTTTTGACAAAATTGCTTTTACATATATATTTCTTTTTAAAAAAATACTACCCCCACCAGTCGCCGCCGCCGAGCTTTGTCAGCCTGTGACTGCCCCTGCCGGAGGCTAACGACCAACCCCTATCAAAGGGCAGAGCTCTAGTAGGTGGTCAGCTGCTAGAGCTTCGGTCAGAATATTCTTGCGAAATATTTATTGTGACAGGAATTAATATTCTCAAAGTAGTGGGGTGGGGTTTGAACCCCCACCACTTAGTTTGCCCAAAAGGTTAGTGGCCCAATAGCTTTCAATGTAACCCCCTACCTTAATAGCCGTGATTATAGTTCAAAAACGTGTCATAAGTTAAATTGGAGACCAACGGATAATTTGAAACTCATTAACAGTCCTAACTTCAAGACAGGATACGGTCTTGTGATAAAATGGGTTTTCAAAAACTTTACCAATTTTGTTTAATATAGTCTCTCATTCACTTTTTGAATTTATTTGGCCTGTACAGCACGGTTTCATTCACAAATATCAGAGTATATAACAAAATTTCCGACAACTCTCGGGTTTCCTTCATTCACTAAAAGGATTTACAGGGCATGTTCGCCTGTTTCAGTTCCCATGATGGTGATTACATACAACTTCATGTCTCTAACATACAATATATACAACAATCCCAAATATATGACAACCAACACAAAAGCTTAAAACTTATAGCTGGGAGCACTAGCCGCCCTTTGTCACTTGTTTCTCCTTAGATCCGCTTGCCCTGGTTGTAGGTTAGTCATTGGAAAGAGTAAGATTCATATGAATCTCAATAGTAACAATTCACTCATATAATATATAATAACAAAGTATGTAAGCAAATCACAAAGCAGCATCTTATTTGTGACTTTTGTCACATAAACAACAGCTCTCATGGCTGTATACACAATACGACAGCTTTTGTTGTATTTACAATAACGACAGCTATCATAGCTGTATTTACAGCAGCGCCATATTCGTCACAATTCAATGATAAGTACAAACATATAATGCATTATATATTATATAAGAGAAAGAGTCACTATCGTGTTCTTTCCGTTCGTGATCAGGCACCGTTTTCTCACATTTAGGGTGGATGTCAAGTCCTATAAATCATAATGAAGAACGACGAGTTATTCCTTAATTCAAGTTTTAACTCCAAAACACTTAGGGTTGGTTATCATTTGAGACCTTTGGGTAACTATTAGGAGCTCAAATAAAAGCCTAATGGGTTGGGAAGAACTAGACCAAAGACCATCTTTCAAAAGTGAAAAATGCTGAAATTAGGGGTTAACCGCGGCCAAGAAATTCTTTGGCTGTGGCAAAAAACAAGTCAGAGGGTTTTTGGCTGCGGCCAAGAGTCTTTTGGTGGCAGCCAAAAACAGGTCAGAAGGTTTTGGGCTGCAGCCAAGAATCTTCTAGTTGCGGACAAGGGAATTCCTATTTCTTAGCTGAACTTCTAAAAATCATAACTAAATCTACAAAAATCGAAATAAAGTAATTCCAAGTCCTATGGAAATTTTTTTAAGTCTTCTTTACAGAAAAAATATGAATCACTGCCATCTACAACCACAAAAATACAAAATCCAACGACTTTCCATACTGTTCCAGAATTAAGTTTAGTTTCAACCTCAAAATTTGGAAATACATAACTTATAGCACACACATCAAAATGCCAGCCATTATTTATCCATTTTAAAGCTTAACACATCCTCTATTCAACTAGAAAGTTTCAGAATTTTTAAACACTATTTACTTATTCAAACTGCCATGCAAACTGACTGCCTGTATAGAGTTTTAACCAACAACATTTTCCAGTTTTACCAGCAAATGTTTCCAATAGTCTAATTTTCACAACCAACACTATTCCCATACATTTTTTCACATGGAATCCATTGAAATCATCAAAACAACCAAATTCCCACTCTTTTAACATGTTATGTTTTTGGCACATTTCAACACAAAATCACAAAATTGCCAAACTCCACATCCAAGACTCCAAACCACTTCTATTGTCCAAAACACAACACAAGAAACCATTTTAACAATCAAAACACCATGACCCTCTAAAACCCTAATACACACAAAAATTAGGGCAAAAATCCAGAAATTCAAAGTCTCAACCAATGAGCACAACAAATATATCAAAAGATAGGATTTGCTCACCTCTTCCTTTTTCTCTAGCTTGTTCTTCAATTCTCCAACCACCAATTTTCTTTGAGCACTCAAATACCACCTCTTGAAAATCTAAAATCATACACATGAAGCCCTCATCAAGATTAGAGAAGAGGTTTTTGGCATTTGAGGTCATTCACTAGGTCAAATGGGCTCACATACCTTGATTTTTTTTTCTTTCTCTTCCTCCTCATGCATAGACGTCAATGGGGGTTGAAGTGAAAGAGAGAAATGATGAGATGAGATCAGATTTTTGGCCTTAAGGAGAGAGGGAGAGAGGTTTGAATGGTTTGACACTTTGACTAAACTAATGGTAGCCATGGTGCCATGTGTCAACATCTTGTGGCTTCTCCCAATGCATACAACTATGAGATTATTCTATCTTATTCCTTTAGCCATAAGTCATAACTCTTGAACTTTACATTAATAATGAATTTCCCCTTCAGTAATTGACTAATTGCCGATAAATTTCTTTATTCCCATTTTACCCTTGACTATGGCAAATTCACTTGAATTGCCACTTGTCACATAATTTAACTTCTTTTCCCTTCCTCATGCGCCATTCCCCTCCTATTTTAGTCTAATAATAACTTTGCCACAAAATTAAACTAAAATACAGGGTTTAGACACTTTCTACAGCTAATTTGGTCACAACTCATACTTTATTTCCTGAAAATATTCATCGACCATTCTTTACAAACATTTGAAGTCATTAGCTCTTATACAAAATTTGGGGCATTACATTCAACATATTATATACAAATAAGTGTGTGTGTGTGTGTGTGTGTGTATAAACTTTTGATCTTTAACCCAAAACCTTTCACAAGTTTTGTTAAGGAATTCACGACATTTTATTAGGTTTTAACAACTTTTGTTTATCAAGTAAAAAATTCACAGCATCAAGTCATTCACAAGTTTTGTTAAGAAATTCATCAGATTTCATTAGATTTTAATAACTTATGAATTTTTTTATGGGAAAACAAAAATTGTTAAAATATAATGAAATTTCGTTAATTCCTTAACAAAACTTGTAAATAAATTGATAGTTTGAATTTTTTTCTTGAAAAATGAAAATTTTTAAAATCTAATGAAATATCATGAATTCCTTAACAAAACTTGTGAATAACCTGATAGTGTGACTTTTTTTTGGCAAACGAAAGTTGTTAAAACCTAATGAAATGTCATGAATTCCTTAACAAAACTTATGAATGACCTAATGTAAACTTTTTTCTGGGAAAACGAAAGTTGTTAAAACCTAATGAAATGTCATGAATTTTCTAACAAAACTTGTGAATCCTGATGGTGTGAATTTTTTTACTTGGTAAATGAAAGTTGTTAAAACCTAATGAAATGTCTGAATTCCTTAACGAAACTTATGAATGACCTGATTGTGTGAATTTTTTTTTAGAAAAAAAGTTTTTTAAAACCTAATGAAATGTCGTGAATTCCTTAACGAAACTTATGAATGACCTGATTGTGTGAATTTTTTTTAGAGAACAAAAGTTGTTAAAACCTAATGAAATGTCGTGAATTCCTTAATAAAACTTGTGAAAGGGCTTGGGTAAAAGATCGAAGTTAACATATATATATATATATATATATATATTTGTTTGCATATAACATATTAAAAGCCATTAGTGGCCCAATGGCTACCAATTTTTTTGGCAAACCATGTGATGGGGCTTCGAACCCCATCCCCGCTACTTTGGAAATATTAATTCCCATCGGAATATTCCAATATTCTGACAAGAGCTCCGGTGGACGGCCGCCCACCAGAGATCCAACTGCCGGCAAGGAGTGGTCGCCAGCCTCCGGCAAGGGGGCGATCATTGGTTGTTGGAGCTCTGATGTCGGTCGCTAGTGGGGGTTAATATTTTAAAAGATATATATGTAAAAGCTATTTGGTCATTTGCTTTCAATTTCAAAAAAGGTAAATTGAGTCTAGCATCTCTTTGGGATTATGAATATTCAAAACATTTTTTTCTCTTTTAGAATTTTTAAAGTTCTTTATTAGGGATTTTCCCTTTCATCAAACTGTATTTAAGATTTTAAACAAAAGTAAAATGTTAGTTAATGTTTGGATTGCAGAATTTCAGCTGCAAGAAAATGCAACATCCGCCAATGTTGAACAAGTTCCAGAAAGATTTGAAGACAACAAAAGAGTCCTATGCCTGGATTTCATCAAACTGTAAATAAGAAAATGCTTGACATATATTAGGGGATAAATTTGAATTAACATGCAAAAAAAAGAGTTGTGTGGATAGTGCATGCCCACCAATGACACCCTAAAGGCAAGTTACCATGGTTGTAAATGGAAGAATGTTGCTTCTGGGATTTTCATAATCTCACTCTTCCAAAATCATTAACCTTGCAAAGGCAAAGACTAAGGGATGCAGAGTCTAAATCTTTGGTTGAGGTCCTATAGTTTTTGCAACATATATGATTCCTATAATTAGTGTGCGTGTGTGTGTGTTGTATGCTCTATTTTACAAGTAGTAATGTCAACTTCAAGTCTGTACACTTGAGCACAGTCACTTGTCTATGTTTGAAAAAACGTGTGTTTTTTGTTTTATTAACCTCTTTAAAAATAATCAAGAATTTTAATATAGATATAATCCCAAATTAAGAATATTTTATTAATTATCTAGAAATTAAGTGTGATGATTGACATGAATCATAAAAAGGATTTGAACTTTTTATCTAACAAATAAATTACAATTAAACTATAATGCCTTAAAAACTATTTTTTAAAAAATTTTTGAAATAAAAGTGGAATGGAATGGAAATTGGTTTTAAAATATATGATAAAAATCTCCTAAAATAATGAATTTTATCCATCATTGCTTTAAAAGATAAAGGAGTGTGTTATTTTAACAAAAGTGCCTAAAAAACCTTTTGGGCTAGTTTGAGTTAGGTGAATTAAATCTCCTATACTGGGTAAGACTTGATTCCTCTAACTGAAACCAAATTCAACATTATAGCCAGTGAAATTAACCATATGCAAGACACAAGTAACCAAGGACTCTTGAATTACAAAAATAATATATATTCATAGCAGCCCAAAGCATACGCTTAACAAGTCAACACATAAGAAATTGCTGCTAATAAAGTCCAAAGTGTCAAATGCACAAAGTTAAAACTAAATACACATCTAATTTCATGAATTGTATGGAATCCCAATACAAAACTCCAAACCAATATATTAATTAAACTCTAAACTTAAAATTTAACTAATACAAAAGATTAAATATAGAAATTATACAATAAAACCCAAGGTATTAAAACCCGGACAGGGTATTGAACCGGTCGGGGTGCTGGGTTAAAGGTCAGTGGATCAGACCAGGGCCAAACCGGAATTAAACCGGACCAAACCGGTCAGAAATTGAAGATTTTAGGCTTATAGTATGGAATTATAAAGGAAAAAAAATTTATATAGGAACCCGGACCGAACTGGGAACTGGACCGGTCTAGGTTCGTCGGTTTCCGGGTCGGACTGGCCGGTCCGATTCGGGTTCCTTAATAAAACCCCTTAAAGCTCCAAGCTCAATTAATTGGTCCAGGAAAAGAGAAATTAACCACTCATAATGTGAACAATAGCCACAGGTTGGTTGAAGAACTGAAAATCCATGTATAATGAGTGAAAAACTGAATCTAATGAATAGCCAAGGAGTATGAAGATAGTGGTGAGAAAATCAATCGTCCTTCTTCCTCTAAAGCTCGCTGCTCCTCTATTCTGACTTTTTCTTGCTGAATCTTGGATCTAAACAAATAAAAAAAATAATGGTGAACGACAGAGATCAAGAGCTGACGAAGGTGGAAAGTGATGGATGAAGGTGGAGGTGGGAGTCAAAATCCAAAGCTGTTATGAACTTCCAGCTTGTAGCTCTCTCCTCTGTCCTTAGGCCATGGCTGGCGGTAGTGTTGGTGTGGTGGTGAGGATGTGAAGGTCGTCGGCAACGGAGGTGGAGCAAAGTTGTGGTGTTTGTGAAGCTCGAAAGTTTGGAGCCTTTTTCAATGGTGTTCGTGGCAGCTCTCTTGTCTTCGCCCTTTTTATCCATTTTCTGACCTAATAAATAAACAGACAAAAACGCTGCAGTTTCTGGTGTGGACCAAACTGTCATTTTTTAAGTTCCTGGGAATAAAATGTCATTTTTTAAATTCAAGCCCAAAACTGTCATTTTAATTTAAATCCAATTTTTCAAGCACCTATAGTTAAAACAACTAAACTAACATCAAATATTCTCAGAAAAATCAATGATTAAGAGTAATTACAATTATTTTGACAATTTTGCCATTTTTAGTCCTAATTTAATGTATTTACTCTTAATCTCAATTTATCTCAAGAAAGGCATTTTAAGCTCAATAATTATGACAAAATCACCAATTAAAATATAAAATATATAATAAAAATAAAGATTGGACAATTACCCCTCATTTTGCACTCTTGGGTAAAACACTAATCAATTCAAAACTAAACACAAATGAAAACTTCAAATGCCCAATATTAGAATCAATGAATTAATCAATAATCACAAATCAAGATAACACAAGTCTTAACATGAGGTAATGTAGATAGACTAGATTAGTACACAATTAATCAAAGAAATGTACACAAAAGAGTACTCAAAGATTTAAGTGTTTAACTTCTCTCACAAGTATAAGAAATTTCACTCAATATCACCTAGACTAAGTCCTGCCATATGCTTGTAGAAATTCTACTCTCTCCACCATTATATAGCACCTAGACTCATGAATCAAGGGGACTTTAAGGATAAAGAAACAACAAGTATTATGCATACAAAAATGTGTACAATGGCACCCCTTTTTTTAACTTTAGGCTTAAATAACCACATCTCCTTGTCAATAAAAACAAATGCCTTATTTTTTTTATTTCTTCTTTTCTTTTGTTTTTTTTCTTCTACTTCTTGTTCTATTATAATTTTTTTTGATATTTTTTTTCTTCTTTTTTTCATGCTTTTTCTTCTAATTTTTTTTATATATTGTATGTAAATTGCATTTTTTTTCATACCTACAATATTAATGTAAATCCAATGATGTTTGGATGCCAATCTAATACAAATAGGATACATACATAGTGCTTGTCAATAAATTATCAATTTTGGAATATGAAGGGCTCAACGAGGATTAACAATGGATTAGTGTATAGGGTTTGTGTTTGGGATAAAGGGTGATAAAATGAATGCCCCTATCATGTTCTTTAATCTAAATGCAAATGTGATTTTGAAAAAGAATTTAAACAAGTTCTGGAGGTACACTATAATACGTGGCAAACACACATTAATGAATGGAAATTATACTCAAAATCCTTCCAACAAAGGTTTTCTTCTCATATGCATATTCACAAAGATTAATTGAACATTAGCCTAATCAAAATGCATTAACTTAACTAATCCAAATGCTAACTCTAAGAGCAAGAACAAATCAATTCATTAAAAATCAACCAAGAACATATGCAAGTCCTATAAGTATTTAGACAAATTCCTAAATCAAAGAGTGTCAAAAATTTGAAAGTGTGGTTTGGACCAAGAATTTTGTGATTTTTTTTTGAAAATGACATATTTTTGCAATTAGGCATAGTGAAGCACACAAGACCCAAATCATAATCCCTCCCATAGACTTAAATTTTGCATTGTCCTCAATGTAAAACCTAAATGCAAATGAATGACAAGCTCAAAGCCCAAGGGGTGGGAGAACAACAAAAATCTACCTTTTACTACTGAATTATGTCCCTCCCCACAATTATCTTCCTTATACAACAACTAAGCTCAAAGAATCATAAAAATTAGGAAGAAAAACAAGTGAGGAAAAAGACAACATTTGTTAGAATCTTTTAAAGCACTTGAAAGAGAAGTTCTCATCCAATATGAGAAACATGATGGTTTTTATGGTGCACACTTCTCTTTGCTTAATTCTTAGGTGGTGGAGGTTTAGGATCAATCGAAAGAGGTCTGAGAATGTAGGGTGGAGGTTGGTATTGCAAAGGACCCTTCCAATTGTATGCCTACAAAGAAGACAATCCAAGAGCAGTACCCATTCAATAGATATAAATATGGAGATACCTAAAGTATTGTGCAAACAAGTTAAGAACAAACTCTTCAAATAGGAATCACATCCAACAAAGTCAATTTGATTCCCTTTAGTAAGAACCAAACAAGTAGTCATAGTTTCAAAATCCTTTTGTGTTTGCAATGGGACAATATTGGAATCCAACTTAGTGTTGGAATTCATTACATCACTTTTGCAATTACAAGATTTGAGAGGTAAAAAAATGGAAGAAGAAAGAAAATTGATCAAGCTATCACCACCCAACATTTTAAAACAAGTATTTTCATTTTCTATATTGGGTGGCAAATCACAAGAAAGAACAAAATGGAAAGACTCATTTTCATTTATAATTTAATCATTCAAAACTATTGAATCTTTCCTTATTATACTATCTAAAACATGCAATTCAAAGTGATCAAAAGTTGAGCAACTATCAAGGTTTTTATCAAGTGTTGCATACATATTGATATTAGCATTTGAACTAGATGAATAATCAAGGTCATGTGAAGTAAAAAGCCAAGTATCAATTTCAGCACAAATGGCACATGACGCATCACCCTCACATGAACAAACAAAAGAAGAATGTAGGTAAGGGGGAAAAATGAACTCTTCATCATGTTCAATAGCATTATAAAATTTCAAATCATGCTTGCCAACACTTGAAAGAGAAGAATATGCATCATCAACAGAGATAGTACAAGTAACATCATAACCTATACAACTACTATTGGACACATCACAGTGAGCATTATCAACATTAAGCATTTAAGGGGATTCAACTACAATTTCTTCATCCACTTCATCATCACTCACATTATTAAGAATAGTAGTACAAGGAGGGTCAACCTCTTTAAGAAAAGGAGGAATATTACCATTGTTTAGAAGTGACTTCTATGATAATTGAAAACATACTTTCTTCTTCTTTGTATCTTATGTGGGAGTAGGCACTTGAGAGTTAGAATCTTCCACTTGTGAAGTAGCATTTGACTCTTGCTCTTTAGTTCCCTTATCATTGGAGTTATAGGTCCATGGAGCTCATTCTTCACCTCCGGTCTTTATCCATAGTATATAGTCAACAACCACCTTAATGAGACCTTGTATCTCCTCAAATCGCTCTTCCTCCTCCTTGGAAATCACATTTGCCCCTTTCAACATAAACAACTTATAGGATTCAACCTTGAGTTCATCATACATTCTTTTTAATGCATGAGTTCTATTATCCATATTTGGCAATGTGGGAAAAACATCAAGTCCACTAGGTTAAGGTGTAAAAGATTGTGGTGGAAGTTCATAGAATGATGGAGAAGGTGGTTCATAGGAAGTTCTATATAGCATGCAAATAGGGGAAAATGAGAGAAGATGAAATGGAGACGATGATTCTTGGTAGAGTTGAGTAGGTGATTCTTGATAGAATGTGTAGGGTGAAGAAGTATAGCTAAAGTTAGAATGAGGTGGTTGAAAGGTGGGTTCATGGTAAAAATAGGAGGTTGGTACAAAATGGTTCACAATGTTGATAGAGATGCTGAGGTAGTTGAGATTCAGAGGCTCATCCTTGATAATTTATTTGTGTTTGGAGGGAATCCAATTCTTGTTGGTGCACATCATGCTTTTGAGAATATGTGAGATTAAAGTGCTTCATGTCTCCAAGTGCCATAAGATTCATCCAAGAATTGAGTGCTTAAGGTTCTATCATTCCCTAAACACTACAAAAAAAATGTGATTTAGTAGCGGTTAAAAATGGGTATTCGTAGCGGTTCTAACCGCTACAAAATAGGTTAGTAGCGGTTTGAGAAACCGCTACTAAATCGCACGTTGCAAGCGGTTTTGTAGCGGTTTTATAAAACCGCTATTCAATCAAAAATAACTGCTACAACCTTTGTAGCGATTAATATTAACCGCTACAAATATCAAAAATTTTATTGACATCTTAAAAAAAGAATATTTTTTTGTAGTGGTTAATAAACCGCTACAAATATAAAAAATTCAAAATTTGTTGGCGAAAAAAAAATGACATTTTTTATTTGTAGCGGTTAATGAACCACTACTAATTTTGAATTTCATGAAATTAGTAGCGGTTTATAAAACCACTACTAATTTCATGAAATTCAAAATTGGCGCCAAAAAATTTAAATTGAGCCGTAAAAAGGCGTGTTATTTAGTAGCGGTTTAATAACCGCTACAAATATTTAAAATTTTTTTTAAAAATATATGATGATTTTTTTCTGTTTTTTCAATATTATATTAAATAGTTTATTTTGTTATTATTTTATCTATTTCAATTAGTTTATTATTCAATAGTTTAACTTATTAATAAATAAAAAAGAAAAATGTAATTGAATAGGATTAGTATAAAATTTATATTAATAATATTATTAAGGATAGGTAGGTAATAAGGAATTATTATGTTTTCTAATATAATGTAATTGTGTATGAAAAATAGATGAAAATGAGATA